>OZ024900.1:2729704-4182204 GCA_964017195.1 Siderastrea radians
CACGATCCCTTTTTACCACTGGTCTGCGGTTTCCCCCCCATCACGTGACTTCTGACGTCACTCGACCAATCAGAAGCCAGTCTGGGGGCCATACGAGCGCCCTTTACTACTCAGCACAAATGGAGCCCAGTACTTCACGGCACTGAACTGCTGTGACTCTCGAAGAGACTTCATGGCTTGATGGAGAGCCACACTGGCGCTCTTCCCGTCTGCCAGGTGTTGATAGAATCGTTCCATGAACAGCAAAGTTACCTCGTCATCAATAGCCCAGAGTGACACCAGAACGGATCGAGCACCAGCACACAAGCCCGCGCCATTCCTACCACACCCTCAGCCTTCACTTCCCCCCGACCACTATGACAACAGCTAAGGACAACAAGCCTTGCACGCACATGAACTTCTTGGACATCTGACATTGTTAAGATGTAGTCTTCTCTTTTAGGAATCGGGGATGTCCGTTTGGGGTTTGGAGCCAAAGCAATTTCTCCGGTTTCCTGACATCCATGTGCGGCAATGTGCACCAAGGCAACTGTTGTGATTCTTTTCAGCACGTCGCCTTTAGTTGCATTTCTTCCAGTAAGAGGTGTGATCTTCAGAAGTGTTCCAATCATTTCTACTTCCTTCTTGGCGTATAGCAACTGTGATAGCTTCATGGGGACTTCCTTCATGCATGGATCTCCCACAAGCAGCGCCCCATGTTTACTGCGGTAGTCCTCAGGTGAGCCTGCGATCAATTTTAAAGCTGTCAGCGAGGGAACAGTGCGAATCCTAATAGATTCACTCAATGCTGCAAAAGGAGCCAAGCAAAATGGACCATCTGGAAAAACAATTAACTGATCACCTTGGAGAAAGTCTTCAATGGGGCCAATGATAACGTCATACAAAAGGCGCAAAGAGTTGGGTGAGGATGTCGGCGACTGTACATTTTCCTCAACAGCTTCTCTGTTGGACGACGGGCAATCACTAAGCTCGTCCAATGAACGATTCTCACAACTGACACCAACACCTGCACCAATCTCTTTTAAAGCTGTTTCCATCAACAACGTGGCACATCACGAGCCAGAGAGAACCGGAAGCTTAAAATTTCGCAAGGTCTGGTTGCTAGGGAGTGACGTCATGGGCTTGCAAGTTAGCCATCACCGTATTTCACTTTCGGTTTCACACCCGCAGCGTTTCTATCGGGCTCTTTTGACTTAAAGTTCTAAAGAGGTTGGATTTCATAAATATTTTGACAAGAGCGGTAAAATTCGATTATTCAATTTTTCACTCCTTTCCTTCTGCGAATGGATGCTTTCGATAATCGGCGGGTCGAGCTCTCTACAAGCGCTTCAGGGAGTGTTTTTAACTAAATTAGAAGATGTGTGAAGTGTGGCGTTTCAGTATAGTCTGTTCACTGGCAACTCGCAGGCGTGGCGGGCTTTCTGATCTTTCTGATCGGAGAGTTACCAAAGAAGAGCTGTTTCTTATTTGGTGGTGCTTTTGCCATTCCGCGTTACAAATGTAAAGCAAGCAAAGTGTGATATCGGCGAAAATTACCTACAAACAATGCAGTACAGACTACAAATCACTACGCGAAACGTCTTCAGGTAATGGAAGGAATCCACGGTAACATGTAACTGGTAGTCTAGCGAAATAACCGTACAACGAGGTAAGTTAGTCCTTCAATCATACAGACATACATACATACCTTATCTTATCCAAGATCGTTTCTTTAGATAAGGTAAACGCTTCTGTCCGCTCCCTCGCAATCTCTCCTTTCAGGGATAATCGAGCGAAAAAAACACAGCAGCAGCGAGCGCCAAAATCGCCTGCCACGTGGAAACGTGGACCGCGCGTGATGAGCTGCCGCTGTAAGCGCGCGCCACGTTTATATTTATTTTTAAAGAAAAGTAGCTCTTTCACAAATGCGGTTTTCAAAGAGGTCCTTAACGAAATAAATAAACTAAACATCTATGAACTCTTTCGTAAGAAAATAAACAAGTAAACAAGAAGCCCTGTTATACACTCTGTAGTAAAAATAACATAATTGAGTTGACACACGCATTTGAATACCTTTTCTCGTTCACCCAGGTTGGAGTCCATGGCATCACCGTATGCTTGAGCGCTTCTGGGATATGCAACATAATAAAAATGTCGTTACAAAATTTAAGAGAAATGCTGTATATCTTTTCCTGGTTCACCCAGGTTGGAGTCCATGGCATCAACGTATGCCTGAGCGCTTCTGGGATATACAACATAACAAACATTTTGGGACAGAATTTTAGACAAATGTTGATATCTTTTCCTGGTTCACCCAGGTTGGAGTCCATGGCATAGCCGTATGCCTGAGCGCTTCTGGGATATGCAACATTACAAACATTTTGAGACAAAATTTAAGAGAAATGTTGTTTATCTTTTCCTGGTTCACTCAGGTCGAGGTCCATGGCATCAACGTATGCCTGAGCGCTTCTGGAATATGCAACATGATAAAAATGTCGATACAAAATTTAAGAGAAATGCTGTATATCTTTTCCTGGTTCACCCAGGTTGGAGTCCGTGGCATCACCGTATGCCTGAGCACTTCTGGGATATGCAACATAACAAACATTTTTGAGACAGAATTTTAGACAAATGTTGATATCTTTTCCTGGTTCACCCAGGTTGGAGTCCATGGCATCACAGTATGCCTGAGCGCTTCTGGGATATGCAACATAACAAACATTTTGAGACAGAATTTTAGACAAATGTTGATATCTTTTCCTGGTTCACCCAGGTTGAAGTCCATGGCATCAATGTATGCCTGAGCGCTTCTGGGATATGCAACATAACAAACATTTTGAGACAGAAGTTTAGACAAATGTTGATGTCTTTTCCTGGTTTACCCAGGTTGGAGTCCATGGCATCACCGTATGCCTGAGCGCTTCTGGGATATGCAACATAACAAACATTTTGAGACAGAATTTTAGACAAATGTTGATATCTTTTCCTGGTCCACCCAGGTTGGAGTCCATGGCATCACCGTATGCCTGAGCGCTTCTGGGATATGCAACATAACAAACATTTTGAGACAGAATTTTAGACAAATGTCGTATACCCTTTCTGGTTTACCCAAGTTGGAGTCCTGACATCACCGTATGCCTAGACGCACTTCCGGGATAAAAGTCACACATTCTCCGTACTTTTTTTGAAGAAGCGCCCTCCAATTTAATGGGAAAAAAGTGATTCTTGTCTTATTATCAATAAAGCCCCTCCCCCAAAAACAATCCTACCTCAAAGATAAGCCCCTGAAAAAACGGTTTGGAATTATTGCCTTGTTTTATTATCGCACTCCCGCCTGCTTAATGGTCACTTTGTTTTCTTTTGACTAAATATTTCCTTTTTCTGATGCTTGTGCCTATTCTCAGTGCGCCAAAAGAACCCCTGAAAACTTCAGTTAGTCAGGAGCCCTGTGCTGTCAAATGTTGTCCGTATTTCGCAAGTTGGAACCAGAATAAAATTGGAGGTGCTTATAATTATTCCGGTGCGACTTTCGAACCGGTGTGAGTTTATTTTGGTTCGCTCTGTATTTATTTTACATGATACCGGAAGGTACACAAGAAGACAGAGCACAAAGGACACACGAGAGACACGAGCAAGCGTGAAAATCGCCTGGGGCGTGAAAATGTGATGCGCGCGTTATGAGCATGTTCACGTTCGACATGACAGGGTGTTCTTTTTGCCTGACTATTCTTGAGTGAAAAGAGACTGCTCGTAGTCTAGATACTGGTCCAGAATCCTATGTCGGTAAAATTCAGTCTTTGTCTTACTATTACATGGCAGAAGGAGCTCATCGTTGCAAAAACGGAATATGTTAACGCGGTATAAATCTCCTACCGGAAAAGGATAATATTAGCTCGTCTGGAAGAAATTTAAGCCGCTGATAATTTCACGTAGTATTTCAGCGTTGTTATCCTTGTTTCAGGCTTTGCCGATCGAGTGAAGCGGGATGTAATTGTTAGATTTTTGCAGTATAACTAACGCCAGGACAGTGTGCTTGAGTAGAGTGTAGTTTTTTCGATTTGCCAATGGAGATCCGTCGCGTGGTCAACAGCCTAAATTTTTCTTCTTCAAGGCTATACGTTTTTAAGCGATTTCCTGCCACACCGCAATTAAAACCTGTTTATGTATCTCTCAAACGCCATGAATAACATTAGAATCAATTAAAACAAGCAAGAAAGAATTTCACGCTTAAAGATTATAACACATTTGCGCGAAAATTAACGCCTAAGTGGAACAGAAACGATCATCAAAACTGATTTCATTACATTGGAATGCTAGTAAGTTACTGGGCTTCACGCAGAGATACATGTATTAAAGACACGTATCTCTGCGGGATCCCAAGGTAATTTTTGGTTGCTAAGAGCGTCTGGCTCGTTATGTTCCATGTTCGATCTTCTTACGTTTTAACTGCATCTCTTTACCCTTGCTCTGTAACCAAACTGTTTCACGCTCGATCGATAATAATCAAGAGCCTCACAAATATACCCCAGTGATTCAGAAACGTAACCAAGCGAATAGTATGCATTTCCCTCTCCAACTCTGTCTCCCACTTCTTTGGCAATACTTAGATGTTGGTTGTGGTACTCTATGGCTTGTTTAAAATTGCCCAAACTGTGTTAAGAATTGCCCAGATTTCCATAGGCTCTCCCCTCTCCAGCTCTGTCCCCCACTTCTTTGGCAATACTAAGATGTTGGTTGTTGTACTCTATGGCTTGTTTAAAATTACCCAAACAGTGATAACAATTGCCCAGATTTCCATAGGCTTTTCCCTCTCCAGCTCTGTCCCCCACATCTTTGGCAATACTTAGATGTAAGTTTTGGCAACCTATGGCTTGTTTTAAGTTACCTAGACTGCAGTAAGCATTTCCCAGATGTGCATAGGCTTGGTACTCTCCAGCTCTGTCCCCCACGTCTTTGGCAATACTAAGATGTTGGTTGTGGTGCTCTATGGCTTGTTTAAAATTACCCAAGTTGTGATAAACATTGCCCAGATTTGCATTGGCTCGGCCCTCTCCAGCTTTGTCGCCCACTTCTTTGGAAATACTAAGATCTTGGTTGTGGTACTCTATGGCTTGCTTAAAATTACCCAAACTGTTGTAAGCATTACCCAGATTTGCATAGGCGTGACCCTCTCCTGCTCTGTCCCCCACGTCTTTGGAAATACTAAGATCTTGGTTGTGGCACTCTATCGCTTGTTTAAAATTACCCAGACTGCTATAAGCGTTGCCCAGATTTGCATAGGCTCGGCCCTCCCCAGCTCTGTCCCCCCACTTCTTTGGCAATACTAAGATCTTGGTTGTGGTACTCGATCGCTTGTTTAAAATTACCCAATCTGTTATAAGCATTGCCCAGATTTACATAGGCTCCCCACTCTCCAGCTCTGTCTCCGACGTTTTTGGCAATACTAAGATCTTGGTTGTGGTACTCTATGGCGTGTTTGAAATCACCTAGACTGTGATAAGCGATGCCCAGATTTCCATAGGCTTGGCCCTCTCCAGCTCTGTCCCCCACTTCTTTGGCAATACTGACATGTTGGTTGTGGCACTCTATGGCTCGTTTAAACTCACCCAGGCGGTGATAAGCATTGCCCAGATTTGCATAGGCTTGGCCCTCTCCAGCTCTGTCCCCCACTTCTTTAGCAATACAGATCTTGTTTGTGGTACTCTATGGCCTGTTTAAACTTCCCCAATCTGTGGTAAGCATTGCCCAGATTTGCATAGGCTCGCCCCTCTCCACCTCTGTCCCCCAGTTCTCTGGCAATACTAAGATGTAGGTTGTGGTATCTTTGGCTTGTTTAAAATTACCCAGACTATGATGACCACTGCCCAGATTTGAATAAGCTCGGCCCTCTCCAGCTCTGTCCCCCACTTCTCTGGCAATACCAAGACGTTGTCTGTGGTACTCTACGGCTTGTCTAAATTTTCCCAGACGGTAATAAGCATTTCCCAGATATCCATAGGCTCGGCCCCCTCCAGCTTTGTCCCCCGCTTCTTTGGCAATACCAAGACGTCGGCTGTTGTACTCTACGGCTTGTGTAAATTTTCCCAGACGGTAATAAGCATTGCCCAGATTTTCATAGGCCCGGCCCTCTCCAGCTCTGTCCCCACGTCTTTGGCAATACTAAGATCTTGGTTGTGGAACTCTATGGCTTGTTAAAAATTACCCAGACTGTGATAAGCAATACCCAGATCTGCATAGGCTCGGCCCGCTCCAGCTCTGTCCCCGACTTCTTTGGCAATATTAAGTTCTCGGTTGTGGTACTCTATGGCTTGTTTAAAATTGCCCAATGTGTGAGAAGTATTGGCAATTCTCTCTCGAGCCAGGTCGCCCAGTTCTTTGGCAATGGTAAGCTCTTGCTTGTGGTACTCTCTAGTTTGTGACTTTCTATCCACCATTTTTCTGTAAATACTTTTGTGGATTCCTGTGTACATGGCTGTTAAATATGCTTCCGTTAGGCCAGAAGACAAGAATGTTTGAGAAGCTCGATGTTATGTAGCCAAATTCTCCGTTTGACTGTACTTTTTTTGTCTTCTGATTCATTATCTTCACAACACAACCTAGTGTTATTAACAAGATATTGCACATACTTGTTTTTAACTTCTTCAAATTGTTCCACAATAAAGATCTCACTTAACTTACTTACGACATTCAACTCACTGCGGAAAGAGCACTAATAGTTCTGTAGGGGCCTTTTTGAGGAATAACTTTCACATTTCATTTTTGTATTTTTTTGGCTGAATTTTTTAAACAATTATAAAATAAAATGCACTAAAAGAACGGATGTTAGAAACTATTAATCACGTTTAAGATGCTGAAAGTTGTAGGCCACACTGCAAGGAACAGGTAGCAAAACACTAGCTTTTAGTAGAGTTTACCTCGTTTCTTTATTCCCGTGATGCACTTATCCATCTAAAAATTTATTTATTCTTAGTAAAATAGACAAAAGATTGAAGCCGAATTCTTCATCTAGATCGCCGAAAAAAGGAAATTCGCACACGCCTAAACGACTATATGATTCTCGCCTTATTTTGGCAATGCCTTACGCATACATGCCTCGTATATGCTCGGGTTAATTTGTATTACTCAAAACAAAACGTCCGGGACGCAGAACGTTTTATCCTGATAACTCAGATACGTTCACTGAGTTCAAAAAATTTCAAGAGGAAGAAATAATCTCTACCATTTTTGGATATGCTATGAAAATAGTTTCAGTTGTAAATTTTACCAAACCAAACAATTTCTCTTAATCAACGTTTACTTTAAGCAGTAGAAAACTTGCAATTCCATTCGCTTTACACCGTTCAGAGTTCTTTGTTCTTACTTAGACAATTTTGTCCTAAATTTCGTTTGCTTTCTTAATCCCTAGATACAGCTGTCGATAACTGTAATTTCTTTTGGTCAACTTACAACCTCGATCCTAAGACGTTTCCCTTTTAACTTAAAAGCTCTGCGATGGCGGTTGATCAACTTAGGAGCTGCCAAAGTCACAAGTAGCCGCATCCCACAACTGTTACACTTTGTCATGATTAGAATCTGTCAAGCTGGCCAATTGTCTTGCTCTAGCTGAGATGAATTCACATTGGAAGATAATAAACTTCACTTGCACACCTCTCTTCAGGGGCACCCAACGATTTGTTTCGGGAAATATCTGCTCGGAAGGCCTAAAATCGCCTGAGATATTCAGATTTAATTGCAGTGAAAGCTAGAGATTTCTTTGGCGAAACATTACCTGGGACCTTCGTACCAAGAGAACTGATTAGTTCCTATTGTTTTGTTGGGGACAGATATGTCGTTTAGAGTGCAAAATAAGGTCAGCTAACATTTTTGAGAGCCATTACCAGCTCGGAAATTTGGCGGATAGGATTCTGTTTCCTAAAATTTTCTGCGGCCTAAATTTTCAGCTGAAAACGCCGAACAGATCACTCTGCATTAGCTTACACAAATTTGCCTTTAAAAAGCTCTGAAACAATCTAACAAAGTAGAAAATGATATTTCAAGTATTTTGCCAAAATTTTCTCACTGGGTGCCCCTGTGTCTTGGAGAAGGCAACATGAAAGCTCAACGTTCTTTGCTGCCGCATCAAATATCTGTCCTGTAGCACTTCTCTAGTGTAGTCACGAGGTATTATATACAGCAGTGTATTCTACAAGTGAATTCCGCACAAAAAGTTTTTGTGGCACTTAATAGAGATACACTGAGAAAGGAAAATTGAACTTGCCATGCACTTAACTGCGTCCGTTTTACCTTATTTCAGTTAATAAGATTCAAAAAACTGAATGACTGCTTTATACATTTTCTTTCCCACGCCTCTTTTTCGCATCCATGGGCACTCTGCCACGCGATGCCGCTCCGTACCCCACGAGGCCCTTCCCCACCCGGGTTTGTAAGGCGTCCAGTACAATTCCATTAGAATGCGTCCAATTGTTACGTTCTAACACGCTTTGCTTAGACAAACGTAAATTATTGTGCCCTTAAATTTAAGAAGAGAGACAACAAGTATATATAAGGTTGGATACGCAAGCGGATCCAAAACAGTTTTAATGTAATATTTCAAATTTCACGTACTATAAATCGGTAAACATTAGACTTATATTATCATCGTTACAATCAAAAGGCTAGATTTATCTAAAACAAAACTTATCAATGATTACTGAATTATAGGAATATATCTGTAATGCGCCGATCAATTCGAAACTTCAACATCCCCCCCGGGCATACTTCGGGCATTTGCTGTGCATCGTGCTCGGGGAGGGGGAATTTGAACGTTGTGTTGGAAGGGTGGGGAATTTGAATCGGATTTATCTCTTGTTATGAAATAATGCGCCTGGAGTTTTTTCTGCTTTGCACTGAGGGACTGACGGATTTACAAGACAGAATTTCGCCTTTGTTAGTGAATAGCTCTTTCAAAAGGGTATTTAAAAGAAGTTTGAAGGTGTCATTACGGCATCTCTCTCTGAAAGGCGTGTTAAGTGTTTGATTGAAGACGAAATTTGTCTTTGAGGAGAGGTAAATAAGTACTAATTGGTGGGGCATTTGGACGGCTTTTTTACCCCAAGGGGAGGGAATCTGAACAAGCCAATCTTCAAAAGTTCAAATGCCCGGGGAGGGGGGTTGCTCGAATTGATCGGCATAATATAGCAACTTACAATATTATCGACTTACATGAACGAAAATATTAACTTACAATAATATAAAACTATAACCATTCAAATTCCCAAATGCTTTGTAATCTCTAACCTTCTATCGATTGTTTCCTGAACATATATGTCTTTAGCAGTGTCTCATTTCCATCTGCCGTGAATCTTCAGCAGCCTTTCAGGTACAAAATTGTTATTGTGTTATGGACTACAGAGGTGATACCTCCTAACCTTATGTTATGGAGTCCATAATCATCTGGATTATGACTCAGTTTAGCTACACTGTCTCTAGTTATTTCTCTGCATCGGCTATAGGAGATCTTACTGTTCTTTAAAGTATAACCAACTTCTTTGAAGTATAACTAGATTAAAATAATGAATGCCGTATGTGAATGTCACATACTAGAACTGCGGGATGAAGAATTTAATGTAAAGAAGATCATCGCAGTTATAGACGCAACTTGTGCAGTTGCGAAAAGAAAGCCTGAAAAAAAATCCAGGCTTGTACGAACGACTCTGAGAGAAGTGGTCGTCACAAGTGTACTCGATGAGGATCCCCACCTTGTGTAGGAGTAGGGGGGCTATGCAAGATACCACCTGTCTGATTAGCCAAATAGACAAAATTTATTGGCCCCAAAATTTGAGTTGAGACTTTCATATTAGGTGTGCATGAAGCTTGCATTGCTGGAGAAATGGCATAAGGAGGTTTGAATCTTTTTCTTAGTTTCTCCTCCTGATAGAGTGGGGGCTATTCCAACAAGACACCATCTTTTAAGGCGGGGGAAGGGGGTACATGAAGAAACCACCTGTCTTTTTGCAAAGTGGCGGGTCCCGTCTGAGTACAATAGTTTTGACCAGTTCCCGCAACGACCAGCTCCCAGTTGGCTTGTTAGCTCAATTGGTTAGAGCCCTGCACCGGTGTCGCAGAGGTCAAGGATCCCCTACAAGCCTGAATTTTTTTCAGGCTTTGTTTTCGCAACTGCACAAGTTGCATCTATAACTACGATGATCTTCTTTACATTAATATAACTAGAATTAATACTTTCAAATATTAGAGGACGGAAAAGTGGAAGATCGCAATTGGCGTCAACGTTCTCAAAACTCCAATAGTCGATACTAAGTGGCAGTTTAACTGATATATACATAACCTCCCTCTCCGTAGATACCTGTCTTACTTTCGGGGACAAAAAATTGTATATAATCATCACAGAATTCAATACGTTTGGCCACAGTGCGAAACACAGCAGTGCCGTCAGTGCACTGTGCATGACAGTGCCGTCATAACTGCAACAAAATGCAGTTAAAATTGGATACAGCCAGTGGTACTCAGGGGCCGATTACATGGCGAATTTCAGCCCGGGCTGAAGTTTCTCTCCGCTCACCGGGCTGAAATTTTGTTGCGATTACATGGCGAATTTCAGTTCGGGCGCAATGCTTAAAACTGGGTAGGAAACGTTTGTAGGAAAGCGTTTTACTTTCACAACTCAAGCGATGCGCATGCTTAAGTTCATATTTCAGCCCGGGCTGAAATTTGAATGCGATATACATGAGGTTTTTCAGCCCGTTTGACCGGCTGATACTCTCTTCATGTAATCGCAAACGTCGTTTTAAGAAGATTTGTTCAGGAAGCCGAGCTGAAATCTCAGCCCGGTTATTTCAGCCCGGGCTGAAACTCGCCATATAATCGGCCCCTCAGTGTGTGAGAATCGTGCAAAATAACATTTTTCATTCGACTGTGAGTATTTTTGTCCTTTTCCTTTTCTGGCCTATACTAAAACAATGACTACATTTAAGTATACAGTAATTATTCAGACAAAGGAGGAAGAAAAATTACAATGTGCTCGAGAAGAGTTTTTCAGAGTCGAATTGTAAAGCAGTCGAGTAGTAAGAGTCGAGTCGAGTTGAAGTAAATTAAAGTCGAAATGGAAGTGAATACGATTTCTGAAAATTGTAATGTTTAGCGATTATCGCAAGGAGGGGGGTTAATGGGGTATGCCAATCCGCCGGTCCGTGCTATTTTTTGGCCCGATCCGTCGATCCGACGTTATTTTCATTTAAATCCGGATCCGCATTACTTAAAAAATCTCCGTGGTTCAAATATACTGCATATGGGTGTATATATATTCGTTTTCTTTTTCTTCTACAGTATTTACATTTTACCCGAAGTTTTCTGTCTCTCTAGTGTTTGAGAAAGTAGCGTTGCAGCATTAAAAAATGAATTAATAAATACTTTCACAATTTGTTCTGCAGTCGCAGTTACTTCGGGACTTAGGTATTCCGTAGTTTTCGCAACAGCTTCTTCAATTATAACATAAAAAAGTTGGACATTGCGGTGTGTTTCTCCGCACAATTCAGGTTTCAATTATCAAATTACTGCGAGCATGACATAAAACCAAATCGAAAGCGTAATTTGGAATGCAAGTATCTGGTATGGCGTGTAAAGGTTTTGTAACCTCTTAGTTACATCACTTTCGCCAATCTTCCAGCTTGCAGCACGTTTTAAAGTGGGCAGTACTCAACTTTCTTTAAGAATTACTTTGCTTACCAGCAAGTAGTTTCCACGGTATCATCTTGGACCTCTTGAGTTCATGATCTTCAACGTACTTTTTTATCACAATTACATTTTGTTCTCGATAAAATGGTCACTACAATCTACATGTAGTCATGGGCTTTCTGACCTTTCCACTTGCCAAAAAAGACGGGTAAGTGGCTTGCCTATCTGCATTGCAAACTGGATTTGTTTTCCGGCTTAGATGTAGTGTTTCAGTCGCAGTTAATCCTAGAATTAAATATGAGGGGCAAAATGTAAGCTGCGTTCAGTTATCGAGTCCCCGATCAATTTGTACTCTGGCGCAACGGTCCAGCGGATGTGATTGCATATAATTTATGCCGAGAAAAAAAACTGAAAGTGAAAAAATTTGTCCACCAAACACCAAAATACCGACCAAGGCCGACCGAAAATTAATGATCCTATCCACAATCCGAACTTCTAGACATACAGAGCCCGGAATTCGGGCCAAAATTTTTAGCTGATCCGCGATCCACGGTATTTTTTAAATCCGCGAATCCGCTTAATTTATCGCTAAAATCCTCAATCCGCGCGCAAATAAAGGCCAAATCCGTCGATCCGCAAACCTCTTCACCCCCCTCCACAAGTATCGACGATTGAACGAGTTGAAACTACAAGCATTCGATGTCCGTTTATTATACAGAGCTCCAGTTTGTAAATTCCATTCTAGCAATGATTTCCGCCACGAAACGGACAGAATCTAACAGAGAGTTGCCGGGATAATCCAACATAAAACTGTTATGCAATAAGGTCAATAACTGTTCCAACGGCCTTCGGACTCTTCATATAATGCAACACTTTCGAAACTGTGGAAACGACGGAATAACTAGACAATTCTCTCCTTTGAGAGACTTAATGAAAAAAATCTATAACCGTTGCATTAGGATTCCAAAATCTGGAGAAAAATTTAGGTAGTTTATTATTTTAATAGTTGGAAAACTGTGAAGACAAGATTCACACCCTGACTTCAAACTGAGTCTTTTCAGGTCACATGTCATAACAGTTAATGATTAACCAGCCTTCTAAGTAAAAAATAGGGGTGTTTATTGTAAGCACGATATCTAACTAATGCACGGTTGGATAAGTATGAAATCAACTTAGATCTGTCCACAGATGAATTCTTCAGGGGCTAAACCTCGAAAATTAAGCAGCTTGGCCTCTTTCCAATTTATTTTTATTCTTTTTTTTCCAGAAAGTAAGGTAGAAGGAAATAAAAAAGAGGGCAAGGATTCACTTACTGAGAAGCAGTTCAAGATCGTGAGCATTTTTTAGGTTTACGACCTAGGAAATTAAGACGATTTCAGTTCAACGTTCGAGCAGTAAGTGCAAAAATTAAGTTACCAAAAAAATACTTGCAGCACTGTCACATTTTGAGAACAGATAAGAAGCACTTATCGTTACTTTTGCTCCCAAGCTGACCCCGCGAGAGAAAATTGGATTTGAAGTTATCCATATTTCAATTAAAAAGACGCTTCATGTCAGTTCAAAACAAAATGGCGCCCGTTTTTAGCATACTTTTACGAGATTTGAAATTAATTTTCTTGAGAATGCTTGAGAATTTCATCGCGGGGTCACTTGGGCAAGTGAACTAGAGTGAGATGTTTCAAATAGCATTTAAAATGTTACCGTGCTATGAGTAGTTTTTTGGTACATATTTTTTGCACTTATTGCTCAAACGTTGAGCGGAATCCGTCTTAAGTCCTTTAATCTTGCTGAAAATTTCAGAACACTAGGTTACAATGCCCCGGAGATATCGTGCTCAAAAGTTCATTCAGTTCGAGAAATTCTGTTATTGGAGAAAAACAGTCTTAAAGATAAGGGAACGGATTCTAGACAGCTTATCCGTCGCTCATTATCCTAAAACTATTGTCAATTTCAAGTTGCCACACTAAAATACAAGCTGAACGGTAATTTGATGCAAAAACCATCGTTTCTGTAAGATTTGGGTCATGTTTTGTCGGTTAAAACTCAGACCTCAGGACTCTCTCCTCAGTCAGGTGTTTCTCCACAGTACTACCAGATGTCATTTTACAGAGAAGCGGGGGGGGGGGTAATGTTCTTATTGAGGCTTGTTTGTGCGCATTTAATAAATGTAAACAATTGTTGCTATAGCCGTCGCATACTGTTGATTAGATTTCTTAAATCTCGCTGCTTTAATGCTGGAAATCGAGTGAGATTATTTCAAGACAGCATTCCCAAGTGTTTAAAGTTTACAATTTTGCCATTTAAAAAAAAGTGACTTTTGCAACCTAACATCACCTTTTTTGAGTATAAGACCACCTTAAGGGTGAAATAATGGCTCGGGTTGAGGATAGTTGGGGTTAACTTTTGACCTTGTGGTCGAAAGAACGGCTAAGGTTGAGACCTCTTGGGGCTAATTTTTGAGCTTGGGGTAAAAAAATGGCAAGGTTTAAGAGAGCTTAGGGTTAAAAAAGCTTAGGGTTAAATTTGGACCTTAGGCCTAAACAATGGCTAGAGTTGGAAGGCTTGGGGTTACATTTTTGAGATTAGGGTTAATAAATGGCCCAGGTTAAGAGAGCTTAGGGTTAATTTTTGGGCTTAGGACTAACAAATTGCTAGGGTTAGGAAGCTTGGGGTTAATGTTTGAGCTTAGGGTTAAAAAATGGCTAGGGTTGAGGACACTTGGGGTCATTGAGTGACAAAAAACAATTGAAAATACAGACATACAATTTAAAAAAAGCCTGGACAAGAAAAGAAGAAGATTCCACGACTTACTCGGGAAATTTGGACCTCCAAAATCGAGCATGTTGTATGGTATGCACTGCGCTATTCAAAGAGCGCTTTGAAATGAAATGCTCAAGCTAAGTGTAATGAAACAAATATGTTGTTAGAAATAGCTTTTCTTTTAACTGGAATGGCCAAGAATTTGATTTCTCTGAACGATTCAACTTAAAATGAGGAAGAACATCATTTTGACTACCGCACATTATATAATTAGTTTTGACAAATACGAGCGTCTCGAGCGACAGGCAGGCTAAGCAAAATATGCACGCAATTCTAGAAACTAAGGCATTTGTGGAACTTATTTTGTTGATTAGCTCGGTAGCCTTACGGCTTTTAAAGATAAGCCTAAATTTCTCACAAAGAACTGCGAAAATAACAAGACAAGCTAAGCGATGGTTCTTGAAACGAATAACTTCACCGCTAGAGAAATAACATCACTAATTCGAAAATATTTCCTTCTCGCTTAAGCAAACATGACAATGAAAAGAAACAGAATAGTAAGAACTGGAGTAAAACAGTTGATTTTAGTCGGTTGTGCATTTTAGATGGCCTCTGATCCCTGAATAAAGTTCACTGAATCTAGTTAAAGACAACAACAGCGTGCCAAAACATACAGACGAAAGAAATTGGCGGCAGAAACATCCACGTAACTAAACACTTTGATTACTTAGCGATATGTGGAAGACAAATACTAAGTCTAACTGAATAAAACATGACTGTTCAAGACTTACTGAGAAATTTCAGTTGTTTTCCTGTGAGAAGAGAACTTTCTAGCGGGCCACATGATTCGATTCGCTCCCCAGCAAAGTTACAACCGACACACCGTCACCGATCCACTGACCGCGCGCTTATTTCTCCTCGCAAAGAAGGGCTGAATCACGGTTTCTTCTATACAGGTTAAGAACCCTACGTCTTTTCGGTGGCTGTCTTTCAATTCCTTCCTTCCTGTGCATTTCGTTTCGGCCTGATCTCAAAAAGTATATAAATATCGCAATGCATTATGGGATAGCTTTGAACATTTTGCGTGTGCAACGCCATACGTCCGATTCATTCAAAAATATTAGACGTCTAAAATCACCTCTTCATTTCCAAACTTCGACCACCGCACGCTTTGGCAAATGAGCCACAACTCACGTTGGTACCATTTTGAGATTGATACCGTTTTAAGAGAAGAGGTCATAATAGACTTCCGTCTGGCTCGGCTTGCCTCCGACTGTAAACTGTCACCTCGAGCGCTGAAAAAAGCACTGTTTATCAGTCGAAAAGCAAAACATGCCTCGCTTCTTTGAGGATGCTAGTGATTTGCAGATTTCCAGGCTTAATGATGCCCTTCCATCACCAGACGGCCAAAAATATTTCAAGCAAAAAGAAGAAAACAAGTTAAGCTTCGAATACGTTCGCTTGACTTGCTCGCTTCTCCGAAATGTCGGTTTTGTCTTCGTCACTTGGTCATTTGGTTGAACAAATTCGTTTCCAGGCTAACGCGGTCATCAGGGAAAGCCAACAAGACTTTACTTTAGGTGGCTCCCTAGAGTTTCTACAAAAGTGACTATACGAAGTGGCAAGACTTGCAAAAGAAGCCCTAGTTCTGTTGTCTTGCAATCTTTCTTCCTGAATTTTGCCAGTAAGGTTAAGGTTACCCTTATTTTTCAGGTTTTGCTTCTTAGGCATAGACCGTTGTCATGGCAACAAAGCAACTAAAAAATGACAGATATTTGCCATTAATTCGTCTTTTTTCTTAAGTATTTTGATTTTCCCTCGGTGAAATTTTTTAAACTTTCCTATTTTGTAAAAATGATTCTGACTAACATTTTGCAGGGGAAAAAATATGGGTCGTTCAGACTGATTCACCGATATCACGTGATCTCTTATTTTTAACCATTAAACTGGATTGCTCTGACAGAATTTTTCCAAAAAAATAATATGTGAAAGGTAGCGTTAGTATCTAAAAATGTGCAAAATTAAAAAAAATTCACCGAAGGAAACGCGAGAAAATTTACTGTTAACTTTGCTTTTGTGGCTATGCTGACGTC
This sequence comes from Siderastrea radians, assembly GCA_964017195.1. Taxonomy (NCBI): domain Eukaryota; kingdom Metazoa; phylum Cnidaria; class Anthozoa; order Scleractinia; family Rhizangiidae; genus Siderastrea; species Siderastrea radians. The sequence goes on from OZ024900.1 coordinate 2,746,207, forward strand.
ACAAAAATCAGGAAAAACCTACGATTTTATGTGAGCGCGCGCAGGTTACCACAGCTCGCATCATCAGCGCGCGGGCGGTCGTAAAACTATAGGGAGCCACCTTAAGAATATTTTAAGAATAAACCAGAGGCTGAGATTTTGAAAAGGATATAATTTTGTGTGTTGAAAATCTGTAAACACAATACAATTATATGTTTTTAACTTAACCGTATAAAATTATTCCTTTCTCTAAACGGCAAAACTAACCAACAAAACGAAAAAACTTCGCTGACTGCAACGAAAAGCGATGGAGCAAGTGAATAATGTAACGTGTAGAGCTAGACACCGAACGCTTGTAATTGATACCCCAATACATTCTAAAACGGAAATGTCATAAGCTATAATTCAAGAATAGTGCAAGAATATTTTCAGCCTAAAATCGGCAGAAAAATATGAATGTTTGGCCTGGGCAGGAAAAACAACATTCTTATTAAAAAAAGTGTACTATAGAAAGTTACCAATAACACGAAAACAGCAAACAAAACAGGTAATGAAGGTTGCCACAGAACTGCGAAAAACTGGACAAACGGCATAAATTACTCGACATAGTAGCGGAAAATACATATACTTTTTAATACGCTTCGCTTAAACGAGCGTAAATTTTTTTGCCCTTGAATTCCTGTAATTTAACTCTTTTCCGTCAAGGGTTGTATTTTCCCGACGTTGAGGTCGGGAACCATTGAGCCACTTAAGACGTCATCATTTTTGACGTCACCAGATTGTTTTGATAAGCAGCTAGCACAGCAAGGACAGATCCATCCATACGTGTGTCCATTTTGAATATCGACCAAATTCTGGCAGAGCTATACCAGAAAAACGTGTCCAATTTTGGCTGCAAAGTTGGTGGTAAAATAGGCCAAGTCACCTAGTTGATCAATGTTCCATTTCCAGGCTTTTAGAACGACTGAGGCAAAAACTTTTCCAGTGGATAGAAAGGTGATAAAGGGTAGAAGATAAAGAGAAAAGAAAGGGAGAGAAAAAGGAAAGCAAAAGAAGCGAGAAAAAATTAGAAATGATTCAGCAAAAAAAAAAACAAAAAAAAAAAAACAAGTCCAAATTTTGGCCTATGCGCATGTGTGAAACCAAAATAATGTACAATTTTCAACAGAAGCTGGCTCAAAATTGAGCTAAAATGTAATAAAACGCTTTTGTAGCAAAGTTTAGTGGCATTTGGCACCATAGCACTTCAAAAACCGCTTTAGCGGTAAAAAAATGCGTTTTTCTAAGGGAAAAACGCTGACGGTAAAGGGTTAAGAAAAGAGACAACAAGGATATTTATATCATAGATATAATTGGATACGCAAGCGGATCCAAGGCGTGAAAAATACAAAGTAACGAACACCAGTTCAGATAGAGCGCTTTTCAAATGAGTGTCGTAAAACCAAAGTAATTACCCCAGCCAATCACAACAGACACAAATTACCCAATGAACCAATCAGAACTCGAAGCAAGTACATGTAACCGGCGTCAAGCGCGGGAAAACGCGTGCGAGCGCGAGCAAGTCGCGACAGATTGGTTTGAGTTTTACTCCTGATTGGTCGAGAAAGTGGCGCGAAAGGTTTTATCCAATCACAGAGCGAAGTAAAGCAAAACCAAAGCAAAACACCAATTACTTTCGACACTCAATTGAAAACCGCTCTACTGTAACCCGAATAGAATGTGTAAACTCATTGTCAAGCCAATACATAAACGTCTTATTGCGACCTTGCCCCTCTGGACTCTACAGTCTCTTTTTGCTTGGTGTTGCTCCTGCTCAGCCTCTCCTCAGTTGAGAACTGGACGCTACAAGCAATTGCAAAATTGTTGAGACACTCTCCCAAAAAATTTGATTTCCTCTAAAAACGTGCTCTTGAAAACCATTGTCAAACTTAAATACATTTCTGAACCCCCCTCCCACTTTCAAATTTTGTTGCTTGTTAGGTTGAATGTCATTACTGAATCCATAACAACATTCATAACACAACATCCGTAGCAAGCGTTTCCATATATTTTTCCACACCTTAGAAGCATTTTTCGCTTTTAGGCCGTGCGAAAATTGGGGCGGGGGAAAATGGAGCTTCAAACGTGCGGAATGGCCAACGGAAACGCCGTTTGCTACACAGGCTAGGGTGGATGTGTATTAACTACGAGAATGTCAGAAATGATCGTGAATACAGTCAACTCCCGTTATTGCGGACACCTTCGGGACAGAGATTTGGTGTCCGTAATAGCGAGAGTTTGTAATAGTGGGGTGCGAGAAAAAATTCTTAGAAGATGTATTTACGGCAGGAGAATTACACGTATTTACATCCCCGTCGATTGCAGTATAATTCCCAGAGCCGTTTTTTGCATGTAAAAAGTACCAAGAGCAGAAATTTCATACGCTTTCTTGTATAGAAATATACTGGAAAATCTATCCTTTACCGATCCGTATGGCTTTCTACATTATGTACTTACATTTGTTGAGGAATCATTTTCAAGGAGGTTGGAAGAATATATTGGCATTACTTGTCCTCAAAAATATCGTTCAAGCCAACTCTGAGTAGACCTCTTTCTCCTCCACCAGCATGTAGTTGCTATTAGGGAAAATACTGGAGGCATTGCTGGCCGTATACCATGGGCTTTATCGAGAACTGCGACATCGTTTTTGAAGGAGGGCTCGTCGCAAAGCGACGGCAAAAATTTGTGGTAAAGGAATCAACCGTAGAAAAGTTGCACAGGACTAGAAATTACAGTACGTTACTCATAGAATTTACGGCGGATGAAATTATATGAACAGACTAGACGATTCTGTTAGTAGAAGCGACACTGCAAAGCTGACCTTACGAGGAAGAGAAGAAGGAATTAACATGATGGCCACCAGGAGAAGCATAAATCCATCCAAAAAGACAAAGGCGATATCAAAAAAACGGTTTTCATAATTAGTAGTTGTGCAAAAATGCCTCTGGATGTCCGTTATAACGAGAGTTAAAACAATAATATTTTGTCCCTGGAACTGAGCAAAGTCTCCGTAATTCCGTGATAGCGAGAGTTTGTTTCGGCCAAACGTCTGTAACCTTTGCTGGGGATTGGTTCCACAGTTTTACAGGATTGAGAACCTGAAAAACAAAGCCAGAGGGACGCCTAATATCCACAATTATACTGTTGGAATTTTTTAGCAATTTTGACAGTTTTTAGGGAATTTATTGAGCTTAGCGGGAGGTGTGGACCCCTCAGAAAAGAATTGGCAAATTTATTAACGGTAACCTGCAAATAACCTGCAAATATTACTTAAAAACAAGCCCTAATAAGAGAAACGATTAGTTATTTCACTTGTAACTATTTTGAAACAACAAGCAATTGTACAGCTGACTGGGGAAAATTCTTGGGTCAGCGGAAAAATCGAGGCCGTAGGATCAGTCAAATAATAAGAAAAGGTTCACACAACCCCCTAATATCCCCTCCCCCCCTCCCTGCCCTGGTCGACTAGGATATATGCATTCAAAAGGGCGTAACATGTTATATTCACGAGTTCACCGATAGGGTCATTTCAATCTACATAGAATTCATCGCAATTCTGATGCAAGACAAATTGCACCAAACATCTAAGTTTATGCTCAATTCAATTTTTAATTCACATTATTGAAGGCCGAAATCAGGACGTAATTTGACGCCACACGTATATTTTTAGGCGGCTGACGTGCATACGCGCACGTCGTGCCGTCTCGTAAAATGGACGTTTTTTTTTCATTTTCGTCGTCGTCGTCCGTCAGTTACTTAGTCCCCTTGGGGACGCACGGCCTTTTGAACAATGGCTTTGACGTTATAATGACGTATACACATAGATTTTATCAGGTTGGAAATCCAATCTACCAAATACCGGACATAAGTGTTAAATAGTGTTTTTAAAGGGAATACGGTGACAGGTCGTGACAGTATACGAAAGGCTAATCGTCGGGGGGTTGAGAGACTATCGGTTCTGAGTTGGGATTTTATTGTTGGTATTTAGCGTTTATCAGCGGTGAATGCGTCTAAGATCAAATCTTTTTTTCACCAACGAGGCCATTCTTCGCCTTCATGTTTTGTAAAATCGAATGGTTTGGGAGGTTTAACTTCCAATAGAGGCTAAATAATCACTCGCGCCAGTATGCTGCTGTTGGCTTCTTTCCAGACCAGACGAAATGTTGTTTTGGCTTCCGTGGATGTTTAATCAAGATTACATACAAATGTCAAGTGGAAGGCTTGAACTGTGAACTTTTTGAAACGTTCTTATCTTAAGTGGATTGCATTACATGACAATGCAACTTTATCCTAAACCATCAATCTAGTATTTATTTTGTAGTTACGATTTAGTTAATTTAATAGCTGTGTTTGTATTGCTAGCCGATTGCTAGCATTATTAGCAGTCCCAGGTTACACAGGGGCCGCCTTTGATAAACCATAGGTTTTCTTGTTTTTACCTAAAAAGGGAATAATCTTGTTTTGACACTTTGCTGCATGTTTTAACTCAGTCACGCAAGACTTGCCTTATTTTTCAACAAGCACACAATCAGTAGTTGTATCCATAATATTATTATTATCTTATTTTAAAAAAAAGCACGCAAGTTTACGCTCATTCCATGTCCTTATGTATGCAGACCTATTATTTAATGTTGTAGGTTTATTTAATGTTGCTAGGTTTAATACTTAATTTTTCTTATCCGCTAAAAATAATGTCCGTAATTTCGCGTGTTTTTTTGGGAAACGCATTGCTAGAGGCTCATCTCACGGCAAAGTTACAAGGGTAAAGACGAAAGGATTCTGAATTGAAAGTACTAAAACTTTTAACCTACGATCAGGCTCTATTTTCGTTTCGCTAGGTGAAACATTCAGTTGGAAGATCGGCGGGAAGGTCGAAACCAAAAATAGCGAGAGATCAACTTAAGAGAATATGAGAACGATACTAAAATCGGCCTGATCGCAGGTTATAAAACTTAAGAACACACAAGAGGTCGTTTCTACGAATATCATGGCAGGAACACGCAAAACTATTGTGATCTCAGTCAAAAGCATTTGCATTCATCAATCACAAAACAACAACGAAAAAACGCATCGAACGTTAATTGTTGTTTTATCACTTACCACTTGCCGTAAAAGCTCGCCTTTAAACAAAACTGTGGCCAGAAAAGTCAGCAGATACGAGGCCAAGACACATCGAAGTAATATTCTAACGAAACCGTTCTTGGAAAAATGTCAGCACGAGCGTTTTTCAGCTCCTTTATTTGTGTGGATATGGGTTGCCACATCTGTTATGCATGACGTCATTAGTAACTGGACGTGCGGTGTTGTACAAGTCATGCAAAAACCAGTTTCGTGAAATTTTCCACGATCAAGTTTGTCACGCGGAACGGGTTTTCTAAGGCAACAAATAAGTGGTTTTTGGTCACATTTTCTCAATAAGCTGTTCTTATGCATGCGGACATGAAATGAGCGTAAACTTATGTCGCTTTTAGTAAGATAAAATAATATTATCATGGATGCCACTGATCGTATAGTTGTTGTGACTGGTCTTGCGTGATTTGTCAATTTCTTCACTTAATGTCTTCTTCCATGTTTAGGTAAATACGTTTGGCGTCAAGTTACGTCCTGATTTTGGCCTTCAATAATATGAATTATAAGTCTTGCGTTAGCACTGGCGTTTATTTTTACTGTGCTTTCTTAACTTTCATTACATTTTTGTACATTAATAGCGCGTATTTTTGGGAAAATGTGACCAGAAAAACGCTTTCTCTTTGCCGCCTTAGAAAATCCGTTCCTTACTACAACCCTGATCGTGGAAAATATCCTGAAACGTAACCGTTTTAGCGTGAGTTGTTAAATACTGCACGTCTTCTTACCAGTGACACCATGCATGACTTCTGTGGCAAACCCGTAGAGAAATAAATATAGGAACTGCATACAAGTGACAACGCACGTGAGAACAGGAACGAGGAGGCTCATTCCACAAAATACATTCTACAAATGTACAAAAATGTAATGAAAGAAGAAACTACAGTAAAACTAAACACCAGTGCTAACGCAACTTTTTTTTTACTTAGAAAGGGAATAAATCTTGTTTTGACACTTCGCTACATGCTTTAACTAGTCACGCAAGACTTGCCTTATTTTTCAACAACCATACGATCAATAGCATCCACAATATATTATTTTTATCTTATGAAAAGCCTCACACGTCTATGCTCATTTCTTGTCCGGATGCATGCGGAACGATTATTTAATGCTGTAGTTACGCGGAAGTCGTTATTTTACACGCTTGGAAATTATTGGTCGAAATTGGGCCAACTTTTTTGTTACAATTTATTTTTGTGAGTTTTTATGCTATTTACGTCAAATTTTCAACATGAATAGATTTGTGCATGGTAAAGGGAACTATCGTTTTGATTTTTTAGTTTTTGGCATTTTTGGTGGGAAAGTGACGTCACGAATAATGGGTGAAAATTTACATTTTACATTTTGATACATTTAATGGTAGCTGCTGAAAGAGCAAGCTTACACAAGGTCAAAACCGAAGAGATAACCAAAATATGTTTATTCAGTCCAGAGATACAACTAGTTGAAATTTCCATTTGTGCTATTTTTAGTAGCAAAATGGCGGAAATTTTAAATTTAAAACAACCATATCTCTGAACTGAATAGACATATTTTAGGTATCTCTTCAGTTTTGACCTTGTGTAAGCTTGGTCTTTCAGCAGCTATTATAAAATGTGTCAAAATGTAATCCACCCAATATTCGTGACGTCACTTTCCTGCCAAAAATAACCAAAACTAAAAAACCAAAATGATATTTCCCTTTACCATGCACATATCTAGTCATGTAGAAAATTTGACGTCAATAGCATAAAAACTCACAGAGATAAATAGTAACAAAAAAAGTTGGCCCAATTTCAATCAATAATTTCCCAGCGTGTTAGCTCGGTTACGTAGTTGTCAGCGATCACAAGTTTACTTTCGGGTTCTTCGCTTGCGAAACGACTTTCGTGATTTAAATGATTGAAATTTTTCTCATCATCGGGATAACTGAAGATTAAAGTGCCACTGAGACCAGAATTTTGGTATTCCATATTTTTACATTTCGAACATAGTTTGTTGTTCGTAGTCACCATGCCAAATTTTAACTTATTACGACAACTAGAAGTCGCTTTTTTCGGACGGTTTTTGTCGAGATTTTGTGGCCACCATTACTGGCTCTTGTTCCGGAACCTGGCTTGCGAATGAGCGGAAGTGACGTCAGAGGCTCACCTCAAACCTAGTGCCTTCACATGGTTGATTGCCACGAGGAAAGATTTCTTGCCAAGTGTTTGTCTGCGACTTTGAAATCTTCCTTGCTGCAGCAGTAATGACAGGTAGTACTTGTGTTGTACAATGCCACAACAATAAATCCAACCACCGAGCTGGTATTTTCCTTCATTGAAGCCCTGCGAGCGGACCCGCAATGGAAAAAAGGACAATGTTCTTACTTACACACAGTGCGAATTTCAACCCGAGAGGCATTTTGATCACTTCACGGTCGAGTTTTTCCAGAAGGCTGTTCATGTCGCAAGATCTCAGAGGTCGATTATTCCATTGCCCATTCCAACTATATGGAAAAAAGGACCGAAAAAAACATTATCTGCGTGAACAAGACGAAAGGTAACTTACCTAATCTTATAACGCAGTTGAAGTGATAGTTTGTTTCTTCTTTAACGCATCCACCATTGTGCAAAACTTATTTTCTTTTAACGTATTTTGAAATTTATTATCGTCGTGGAAAACCCTTTCAGTTCTGCCGTCTGCTAGCGCGAAGATCCTCGGCGAATGCAATCCTGACCGCCGTGATTAAGCTGATATAGTTTGTACTGCTTATCTTTTCCTCTTTTAATTCCGCGTGTGTTAATTTCAGAGCAGTAATCGCAGTAAGCGATTTTATAAGAAACCATCCTGAATGTGGAGAAACTTTTCTCTCTTTATTCCCTGTCGGTGAACAGTCGATTGACATTATTGTTCAGGCAGTAGCAAAACTTAGGTTAGGTAATTACAACCTAAGAATTGAAAATGGAAGACATTCCACCCCTAAACTCCCTGAGCATCTGAGAATTTGTCAATGCTGCAGCTCAAATGAAGTTGAAAACGAAGTACGCTTCCTCTTATCTTGCAATAGATATGATGCAATTAGAAAATCTTTAATGGACGATATTATTAGTAAATATTCCGATTTCGATTCTTAAAATTGTTTTAAAATTCCCTGTGTGAGCATTCTCAGTTGTGGACGAATTTATATCGACACTCAACGTTTGAGTGAATTTGCGTTTTTCAGCACAAATAAAAGCGATAAGTCAATAGCATTGACGCTTTCACTTGTAAAAAATTAGGTTACTTCATTTACGAATTTTGCATTAAGAAATGGATCAACAGACACAGGAGTTGTAAATTAATCGATTTTGCAACTTTTTTTCTTTCTCCTTTCTATGTGCAATGGCATTTGTGATTGGAAATGCAAATAAAATGTTGTTGTTGTTGTTAACCTGCGATCAGGCCGAATTTTAGCATCGCTCTCATATTCTCTTACGTGGGTCGCTCGCTAAAACAGGGCCTGATACAATCTCTCACAGGAGTTCGTGTCGGCGGCCAAATTTTGGCCGCGGGAATCTCGCAATCTGATTGGCCCTTTAACAATAGAGCTGTCAACGGAAGTAAATTGTCTACGAGACTTGCTCACAATTTTCAATCCGACCGCCATGGCCAAGGAACAAGTCTGCCGAGGTAAACGTGTCGCTCAAAGATATTCTCGTCGTTCTAGGAGAATTGTCATCATTCCTTTCTCTCCTGAGAATGGCGTCCGGTTTGACGCAAGCTGTCTCTCACTCGGAGCAGAGAAGTACAGCAACAGTGAAGTATGTATCCCGTTTTATCGCATCGTGTCTCCAAATTATCATTTGAAGGCTTTCAGGTAGTATTGAAAATATAAGCAGAGTAGTGGTTGTTTCTGCGTTTTACGAAACAAAACGAACAGCAAGTATCTTTCGCCAAGAGTGATCAACAAGTCAACCGATAATTCCGTAAACTTGACGATAAGCTGATGTTTAGTGAGAGTCGCACTCAGCGAGATGCTGTATTTATTTTTACCTAAGTAATAAAGACTTTCAGTTTATTCATTCAGTGTTAATAATGTCGTTTTAATGATCTCTGACATTGATATCAAAGGATCTGACTAGGTTTATAATAAATGTTCTTCGTTTTAAAATTCGCTGCTGTTTAGAGACGAAATTCTCTGGTAATCTCAAATATTTATCACTTCTGGAACTAAATTAAATTACAAAACACTCGTCTGTTTATAAACGGTTTTATTGATATCTCTTTTTCTAAAGAGTGAAACTGAAGGTATTTCTCTTAATTTCCCAAGGTATTTTACGCAGAAAATCGGTGACAAATGCGTAGAGAATATTTCCGGATACCACCTGAAATGAGAAAGGATTCAAACATGCAGCATATTTTGGTACATGACAACCTCGTCGTGTTCTGAATTTTCATTCAGTTTTAGCTCAGACAGAGCAACTATGTACAATACCGGAGCGCGTACCTTCAAGTCGTAAATTTGAACGCTAGTGCCAAGATTTATCGTAGCCTGTGATTTTCTTATTTTTGCCGACATTTGAGGACTTTTTTGCGAATGCCATTACATACACACACATATGGGAAATTTGCATACCGAGGAGCGTGCAAGCAAAACAAATTTTGATTGGCCGTTTTGTTGAATGTCAATCAATCAAAAAAGTGGGCGGCAGACGTTCCGTAGAAGAATTGTATCAGGCTCTATTTTTCGTTTCGCCCTTCCCGCCGGAATGTTTCACCGAGCGAAACGAAAATAGAGCCTGATCGCAGGTTATGTTGTTGTTCGAGATAAAGGCTTTAATAGATCGGATCGTCGGTGCGTGGAAATTGAAGTTGGGAAAAAAATACCACACGCCACAATTTGCCTAAGGGTTTAACAATGTTATTTATTTTTGCCTGTTATAGCAATCTTAGTAAATGAACTACTAAGAAAAATGATTAAATGTCAAGTTATTATTTTTACGCAGCGAATAAGGCAAGCGAAAGCTTCGTTTCCTCGGCGGTCCGCATGTTGTTGTTGAGCAGCGGAAAATTTTCCTTGTGGCTTTTAATTTTGACTATAAATATTTAGATTCCGGTCACACAAGGCCTCCAGTTCTTGAAAAAAAAAGGTTTTGATTTATTTCACTTCTTTCGGCTCAGAATAAGAATTCTATAAAAACTGTTTAAAATATTTTGCAGCTCCAAGCACTTGTGTTTCAATGTGTTGAGTGACCACTGTACTACGATAGACACGATAAGCTACCTGCCAGCTGATTACAACAATTACGGTTTTTCAAGAACGTTTCCCAGACTATGCCAAGAATGGCCAAAAATTTCAATGCTTTCTTTTTATAATATATAATGAACATAAACAACGGCAGACAAAGTATCGCTTCTTTTATTTTCTCCCACACCAACAGTCACCTCGATCGACCCATGGTTGAGAATTCGCGAGCATCAAAGTCTAAAGTTTTCATAAGTGTTTTGTCTAAATTTCCACAACTTAAAAGATCAATTCTTCGAATAGCCATGTCTATTTTGCTACAGGTTTACAGTGGATAAAAGTTACACAACCTATCTTGGAATGGACAACTTTATGATCGCTGGATAGCGGCTGAACAGCTGGCTGCTGGATCGGCGCTATCCAAGACTACATGGCCTGTTATGGCAATTTCTCACACTCATTTTCTTCAAAGCGAAAATCGATTTTTGATTTCATTCATTTCAATTTGCGCTTCGACCCCCATGAGTCGGCAGTTTTGGCATGATTTCAGTAGTATTTGCACCCCCATGTGCGGCACTTCGCAATGAATCATAAGTCGTAATTCATTTTATTTTTTTGCGATCAGATGGGGTACAAATGCATTTTTACATCGCGTGACTTCATACAACAGGAAGTCTGTTTTTATCAGACAGTTCTCCCTTGGGGTATAAAAGCATGGTTATATCTTAAAAATAAATAATTTATTTAGCATTAGGAGATTCAGTCAGAGTCAGATTCAGAGTCAGTGTATTCTAAACGACTTGTTTCATCGCTGTCATCATTAATCATTTTGCAATCATATGATCGGTTTACGTCAATTTCACCGTCCGGATATGTAAATTCGACTATCTTATATTTGAGCTCAGGTGTCTTCTTATTGTCTAAGTAAACTTTGAAATAATCTATAGTTTTTGTACATCCATCATTATAATAAATAGTTGTTGATATTTTTACTTCTTGGTTTATGATTTTCATTTATGTATATATAATTAGATAAAATTTTAAGTCGTATGAAACGTACAGAATGTAAAAGAAAAAAATCATATCTCATATAATAGTATAGAATGAATTGTAATCCAGAAATTCACAATGAACTGAAAGAATCGGAAGATATTGTTTGCCCTTTTTGTGATCAAAAATTGGAATATTCCAATGAAAAACCGAAAAAAGATTTATGCTGTGATGATCAGTATATTATTAACGATGATGGGATGTTAGCATGTCTAAGTTGTGGTGTAGTACAAGGATATAATTATGTGAAAGAATATGTTAATTTTTATGAAAATATACATAGATTTATAAGAAAATCTGTTTACCATCGAGAGTACCACATTAACAACATATTACTCAATATCGAAGAAAAATATAACATTAAAATATCAAACTGTCAGAAACATAAGATTGATGCTATATATGTCGAGATAGGTAAGGTTCTTAATGAAGTTAATGGTATAAGGAAAAGAATGATTAGCGTTAATTTTATTATGAGAAAGATATTCAAGATGATGGGAATACCTTACAAAAATATTCCAATTAGTAAATCGAAAAAAACATTAGCTTTTTACGATCGATATTGGACAAGTATTATGTCTCTTATTGGTGATAAAATAAAATCTATTGTTGGGTAAAGACCTTATTATATTTCTTTTCAAATTTGCCAGTTAATGGACACATATCAATAACTATTTCATCTAGAAACTTGACATAATTAAGAAATTCTTTTTCATCATAGTTCAGTCCTCTCATAAAGGACCGCAAATATGTTAAAACCTTTTCGTACGAAGTGTACGCGAATTTACACATGTCAATCTTTCTTTTGTAATTTTTAGCCTCTGAATATGTTTTAAGCAAAACCCCGGCACCAGATACTGTTCCGAGAACAATAGGGTTTAGTGTGACACCACCAACAACTGTCCCTGTTACTATAAAAAAAACAGATCCAATATTACATGCAAGTTCTGCTTTTTTGAAATATTTGTAAGTCATTTTGAAAAGCCAATATTTTTTATGATAGAATTTATACAATGCTTTCAACTCAAATATTTGATCGTCAGTCAAATCACTTGATATGTGATTCCAATTGAATATGCTTTTACGTCTATCCATTGAATATATTATATGGTTACATTTTTTTCTTTTTGAATAACTCTTTAATATCAGTGAATAATGTTCTGATGTTTTTGATCAATTTTTCTATGCTTTCGAGAATTTCATTGATTAAAATAGCTGTTCTCATATATATTATTGTGTTAGATTATTCATCCTGAAAACGATGTCGAAACATCGGTCAGCTGTGAAGTGTTTGGTCGATATGGTTGAATTCGAAAATGTCCCGCATTGTGCTATATAATAAATGTAAAATTTTTTATGGCACTCTATATTTAACCAACATTAAGAATTTTTCATTAATAAAATTTTGAGAATGTAATTGCACCATTAAAAGACCATTTGGTAGTTCTAAATTAATATCTATTGTTTGTTTTTGAGTTGATTGTTTTGAAGTGAAAACTTTCGCAGGGCCACTTTTAAATATTTTTAAAGGAATAGGTGTAAATGGACCTCTGATTTTTCTAAATAATACTGTTATATTTAATATATATCTTTTTTCTGGAAGGAGTACATTAGCATTACCATTTAATGAAAAAAATGTTTCATTATTTTTCGTATCTAAACTCCCATGTAAGTAATGAACGGAACCACTCAAATTATGTCCGTTTAAAGATAAATCTGTTTCCATCACCAATTTTCCATTCTCAATTACAAAAGCGGTGTCATAGACACTTGGGTCAACGTTTGAAATTGTTTCTTTTACACCATAAACAATAAGATGTCCAATTGTTAAAAGTGATGGAAAAGTAACTGTACCGTGTAGATCGAAATAAATAAATTGTGGAGGTGAGCTACCCCATCGGTGAAAATTGATAACTGTTTTCGTGTACTTCTCGAATGTTTTTGTTGCATAATTAGAAATTGAAATCGTAGTGCCTTGCACTGCCACACTCAACTCACTCATTTCCGGCGGAAACCATTCAACGACTAAAGTATAGTATCCAACAGGAAGTTTATAAAGGTTAAAACCGAGGCGTGACTGGTACTGGTTGGGTGAGCTTTTTTCAAACAAGAGTTTAAGTTGGTAAGCTTTTTTATTAATTTGATGTGGAGAATTGGGAAAATCAACAATACCCAAAACCTTGATATTGTTTTCACTCGAAGATTCATCAGTGTCTTCCATTAAGTATCTGAAGGCGTCTCGTTTTTGACCCGAATTAGTAATCTGAGATTCATGAATTTTTTGAGTGACAAGATTTCTCAAAGTTGTTATTTCATTTTCCACAAAATTAACATTAACTGCGGATTTTGAGTCTCTGTAATCGGTTTGTAAGTTAATAATTTTATTGTTATTTAAATTCAAGTCTCCAGACATACTTGTTGTGCCATCAAGTTTAAGATATTCTTTTTGTGTCTCACTAAGTCTTTTGTTAACAAACTCGACATTTATGGCTTCTTTTTGGTTTGACGGACATTTTAGATTTACAATCGAATTGTTTTTCATATCAATATCAACTTCTTTATCCAGTTTTTTCACAAGCTGATTATCGACATATTTTTTATTTGTTGCTTGATCTGCCTGTAATGGATCTTTAACGTTAAAGATTGTATGATTATCCATATTAATGCTTGCTTGCATTTTTCCGCCTTCTTTTTTAGAAAGAAAGATATTTCTCGTATCCTGATAGTTTATTACCTTTGTCAGATCACCATGGATAGGATAAGGGTTGCTTTTTAATCTTAAAATATTGTACTCATTTTGCATGTCAATATCAGATGAACCACTAGCACTACCCTGAGGTCCACGATCACCTTTGTCGCCTTTGTCGCCTTTGTTGCCTTTTAGGCCCTGGGGTCCTTGTGGCCCTTTATCACCTTTTGAACCCTTATCGCCTTTATCACCTTTATCACCTTTATCGCCTTTATCGCCTTTAGGACCAGGTAACCCAGGCAACCCTCTAGGGCCTATCTGACCTTGTCCTTGAGAATCAACATGATTAAGAATACCGTTTGTATAACTCATATAATATTAGTTTAGATTTTTTCGTCGAAATTTCGGGCTACCTTTTTTTTTGACCTTATCAACATACAAAAAACTATATGGATCCTTAGTAGCTTTCTGATAATCTGATTTATTTATGTTCAGTTCTCGGCAAATCATCGATTGCTCGTTTATAGAAGGAAAATCAAAAACACAAAAATGTGAACTATTCAGTCTTATTGTTTTATCGGTTCCGTAATAGCTTTGACTCAAATATATACAACAACAATTTTTATTTCTTGAATTGGTGAAGTAGTCTCGTATCCGTTCGTCATTTTTCTTACCTGTATTCAAATAGTCATCAAATATGATTAATTTTTGGTTTTCATCAGACAAATCTGTCAGAGGGATGATTTCATCGTTACTTGCTTCTATCACGTCATAACTGACCTCTTTTGATATTGGTTCAAGAGATTTCAACAGATGCTTATATTTGCTTTGGGAGAGATTTCGAGCATAAAGGTATATCTTATCAAAATAGAGAAGCCTATATATCATATCAAGCAAAAGGTTAGTCTTGCCACCACCAGAGGGAGCACAAATAAGCATCCTGAAACATCGGTTTGGCATGAAACTCTTTAATTGAACAAAATCGTTGTTTTCATCATCTTGAATGTCGTAATTTTGAATCTTCATATGATATTATGTTATACAATTTTATCGCATAGCGACACGCTATGCGACACGCTATGCGACACGCTATGCGAGCGTTTTTATATATGATAACCCTAATTTTTCCAAACAAAATACGAAATTTTATGTAAACAAATGATATAATGAGTTTACTCAAATGGAAAGAAATGGCAGAGAAACGATCCGAGCTTGGTAAAAAGATTAACACAGTAAGAGAGACAATAAAACAAAAAAAGATATCTGATCAAATGGGTGAAGTCGAGGCAGAGAAACTTTTCAAACCTATAACATCTGAGTTAAAGGAACTTACAGCCCCAAAAGCACCGTTGAGAAGATTACCAAAGAAAAAGCAACCTGTTCCAGATTATGGAATAGCTATTGATGATGAATTGCCTGATTATGGATTGGAAGATCTATTTGGTGATCAAGTTCTACCACAAAATGACAAACAATTGGTTCCAAAACCTCCAAGTTATGAAGACGTCCTCGAGGATATAGCATCAGGTGAAAAAAAAATGTACATAGATCCGGAATATATGTATGAACTTGAAGATCTTCCACCTGAATACGAAGAAGAAGAAGGACCTGATTATAACATTCTCGAGGAGGATGCAATTAACCAAGCTTTAGATAAATTGAATATTCCGAACTACAATGATGTTGAATTACGTCTAACAGAAAAGGATATGGATAATAAAAAGAGTAAAGCTTATCTGAAAAAAATCTTGAAAGATGCTAAAGATCAACGTTTGAAACTAAATGGTTATTTGAGCGATATCACTAAAAAATTAAGTAGTGGTTCAATCACTGAAGCTGAGGCTCAATATCGAAGAAAAATTATTCAAGATACAAGAAAGGTTCTTACTGATTATATCGATTACAACAATCAAAGATTAAAAGATATTAAAGGGTCTGGTTTGAAGAAAAAAACAAAAAGAGGTGGACAGGTAATGTTTTTCAATAATCCGACAGAAATGATGAAAAAACTGGAAATAATCATCGGCTCGATGGTTGCCGGAAATAATAGCATAGAGCTAAGAAACACAGGTGTCGCAATTCTCGATATCTTATTCAAAAACTCTATTTTGAACAGGTTGCAATATAACAAAATATACAAAAACTATTTTATGTAAACTAATCATATAATGGATAGACAACTTATCTTATCATCCCATTCAGTCAGAAACAAGAATGGGAATAAACCGAGTGATTTCATAATCAAATACATCAATCCGATAATTCTCGATCCGAATCGACAATATGAAATCGGCCTCGACCGAATCATTTCGATGTCATTTACTTGGTTTAATGTGACAAAAGAACTCAATAATCAGAAAATAAGATATTCGTCTGATAGTGGTACTAATTGGACGGAGTTGATATTAAGTCCTGGAGTATGGAACTATGTCGATTTCAATAATTTTTTAAAGGATAAGACTAAAACAGGAACAGCAAGCAATCCGACATATCCAATCAGTCTCGAATTAGACGATACAATTTTTCGCACAATAATCGTATTAGCCGCAAATTATAGATTAGATCTAACTCAAAGTAATTTTAATGATCTTATTGGTTTCAATAAAAAAATACTAACTAGTAGTGAAAACGTTGGAGATTACATTCCTAATTTATCTCAAGACAGAGAAATCCTCAATATTCATAGTGACCTCATATCCGAAAGTCTAGTTGATGGTGATGAAACGGATATTATATATAGTTTCAGTACCTCGACTCTCACCCCGAGTTTTAGTTTCACACAAGAGCCTCGACGAGTACAGTTCAATCCTGTTAATAAAAATACTATCAATCAAATAAGAATGTATATTACAGACGGCAAACGAAGGATCATAGATCTTAATCATAGTGACACTTCATTCAGTTTGATTTTAAGAGAGAAAAAATATTAATCTAACTAATAGTTATAGATGCCATCATATGAATATAAACATGTATATCACCCGAAACTAGGTCGCTTTGTGTATAAGCATAAAGGATCTGGGATCATTGTTGATAACATATTCAAACCAGTTGGAAGGGTGTTAAGTAAAGTTCCAGAAATGGTTTTAAAACCTTTTGCTAAAAAGGCGCTTGAATCTGGTATTTCACATGCTGGAGACAAACTGGGAAAAAAAGCAGCTGAAAAAAGCGGAGAGCTTACTATGAGAAAATTACACGGTTCAACTAAACAATCAATGAATAAAACCATGAAACGAACCAAACCTACTAAACCAAAACAAGAAGATTACAACACAATTTTGAATAGACTGATAAGTGGAAATGGTTTTTCAAAAAGGTGAATTTTATCCAATTATAAATAGACTAACAAGTGGGAAATGGTTTATATAAAAAGTGAATTTTATCTAAACTATCAATATACAATGAGTTTTAGAACAGATGACAATCTGCAAAGATATGAATATGTCAGATTTCATTTAGACAATGTCATTGAGCAACCTGCTAACAATCAAAGCCAGAAAAAGACAGGTTACAGATTCACAATCAATGATCGATCTACGTTTTTCGATTACTTCAATGGGTATTTTGAGGTAACCAAAGAGCTTCAAAAAAAGGCAGATGGTGCTGGATATGCTCAAGCGGATCGAATCACTATGATCAACGGATCTCAGTCACTTATTAGGCATATGGTTATCAAATCTTCAGGCAAAATCGTGTATGAGAGTGATAATTTGCATCGAATAACGAATGTCAAAAATCTCCTTGAATACAGCGATGACTTCAGTCGATCCGTTGGAAAGAATTCATTCTGGTATCTTGATACTGACGGAACTACAGCAAATACAAATGCAGGATTCGAAGCCCGCCGTATTCTAACCCAAACAGTAGCAAACGACGGTAGTGGAGGAGCTAAGAGCATTAACGAAGTTATTCCGTTGAATAGATTCACCTTTTTCGAGAAGCTTCAAGAAAACATGTTACCACCTATGCAGCTCACAATTGAAATCACTCTTAATGATGATGCTGAACTGATTCACAAAGCAGCAGCAGCTGATGATGGTAGGGTTGTAGTAAAAAGATTGTATCTTTGGCTACCAAGACTAGTTCCAAAAGACAGCCAGTATAGTAAGTTTGTTTCTGGTTTTCTCAAGCCAAAAACTTGGACTTATATGCGAGATCTCTATAACCAGAGTGCTAATACCAGAGCTATTCAGAATATGTTTCAAATCAGTCCAGCTATCGACAACGTTAAACACGTTTTTATATATCTCCAGCGGACAGACGGACCAAATGATAATGAATCCGAGAGAAGTCCGTATTTGTTTGACACTATCAAGTTGAATGCTGCTGACGCTAATAGCTCTTTATCAAGCTGTAGGCTTGAATATGGGAATAACGTTTTTTACCCAGAGTTGGAATATGATGCTGATTCTAAAATCAGGATATTCAATGATCTTATGAGTTATGCATTTCGTAAAAACGATTATAACACGGGGACACAACTCAATGTATCCAATTTCACTAGTTTGTACGGATTAATATATTTCAATTTGACATATCAAAAAGAGGTAGTCACGAGAGATCCTAAACAGTTGATTCTCCATTATCGTCTCAATGTAGCCCCAACAGCAAACGTCCGAGCTCATAGCATCGTATTTTATGAGAGTGAGGTTGTTGTTAAGACGGTTGGAAACGAATTGATGATAGTTTAAATGAATACGTTTTTTAACATCGATGAAAATTTAAATGAATAAGTTTTTTTAAACAGAATTTATCTAACATATATAATATGACACAACTATACGAAATCAAAGTTAGTTTATCACCAAACCAGAAAAAGAATCTTAGTAACGCGTATCATAAAAGAGAAACAATAGTTCTAAGGCTCACGAAGGACTCTCTATCTGGGAATGACACTCTGTATGTACCTCAGAATATAGTTAAGCGATTGGATAAAAATAGAAAATTGAAAAAGGGAATGGACATTAAACTTTCTAAAACAAACATTCGAAAGCAAGTAGGTGGATCTCTTCTGTCTACAGTTCTGACGCTTGGAAGAACTTTTGCACCAACATTAGCAAAAACTATCGGTTTATCAGCCTTGGCTGGAGCAGCTAGTGAAGGAGCATCTCAGATTGTTAAGAAGATATCCGGAAAAGGTGTTCAAACTGGTGGGTTCCTCATACCACAAAATAAAATCGATCAGTTGATAACATATAAACATCTTTTGACCACCAAACAAAAGAAGGATATATTAAATGCTCTACAAACAGGCTCTGGTGTTCATATAAAACCAACAAAAGTACAAACAGGTGGGTTCTTAGGTACTCTTCTTGCATCAATTGGAGTCCCTTTAGCTATTGAGGCAATAAAGAGAATGACTGGTAAAGGTGCCCCTCAGATGGGACAACCGAAACAAAGACCACCGCCTTTTTATGGAAATTGGCCGGACGGTACAATCGGTATGGGGACTAAAAAAAAAGCTCCCAAAAAAAAAAGCTCAGAAAAAGGGCGAAGGTCTTCTACTTGGAAAAAATTCACCATTCAAAAACGTTCCTCTCTTAAACATTCTGTTGTAAAACCCAAATTTCATGAAAACATTCCTTTGTCAAATTATGATTTAATAAAATGGTGTAAATATCTGAATATCCCAATTAATGATGTATTGTCAAGAGATGAAAATGTTCCTCACAATCATAGACGGGCTCTATTCATTTACAATCTTGAACCGAGTTATATGTCTGGGAGTCATTGGGTAGCTACTTATGTTAAGGACAAAGTCATCAATTACTTTGATTCATTTGGTTTGCTTCCATTCCAAGAAATGGTCAATCATGCGAGAAAAAAGAATTTAACATTGCTTCATCAGAACAATCAAATACAAAATTTACTAACGATAACATGCGGTTACTTCTGTTTATACTTTTTGAATGAGATGAATAAGGGCAAATCATATTTTGATCTGTTGGAAGTTTTCGACATATTTAACACGGTTAAAAATGAGAAATTCTTAGAACAGTATTTTAAAAATATCTAACTCATATATATGGTCAAAAGTTATTGTGTAAAACAAAAAAAGGTCACAGAATGTGTACCTGGGAGTGAACGATATGAAAAGGCTAAAAATGGGAGGCTTATGCTTAAATGCAAATGCTCTCAATGTGGAATCATTAAGACGAAATTCATCAAAAGCCAAAAAGGAGGTGAAAATCCATTAGGTAAAGCTTTCGAGGCAGCCAAAATAGCCGAACAAATAACTCGCAAAGTAATTCCATCAACCAACCATGTATTTGACCGATATTGGTCTGGTGATGTCTTGAAAGGTGCTTTCACAGGACCTACAGGTATAACAAGTAAAAAGTTTTGGACTCATCCTAAAAAAGGTACTGCCATGCGTTTGGTGAAAAATCCGAAAACAGGCAAATTTGAAAACGTATATATTGAACCTTAATCTAATCTAATCATATTATATATGAAATCATATTGCGTGAAACAAAAAAAGGTCACAGAATGTGTACCCGGGAGTGAACGATATGAAAAGGCTAAAAATGGGAGGCTTATGCTTAAATGCAAATGCTCTCAATGTGGAATCATTAAGACGAAATTTGTTAAACAGGCGGGAAACGGGCTGGCCCGTCGAAAGGGGCGGGCGTACTAGATACAGTAGCATCAACAGGTGCTGATTTATTGATTCACCACGGTATTCCTTGGCTTGGAAAAAAAGCAGTTGAAATGGGAAGATATTATGGATCAGAAGCCTTGAGAAACCCAAAACTGCAGAAAAAGGCTATCGATTATGCTCTGGATAAGTTGAATCCAGTGATTCAAAATGTCGGAAGTCAAGCTCTTGATCAATTATCAACCAAAATCAGACCAAATAGAAAGTATAAAACCGACAGAAAGGATTTGGATGGTGGAAGTTTAGATATCCATAAAGCCATTGGAAGGCTACCCAAACCAAAATCAGGCTGGACTTTGCCTGGGCATCGATATACAGGACCATACAACCCTCTCGATAAGCAGTTAGAGTACGATCCAGTGACAGGTGAAATATTAAAAATATATGATAAACCGACTGGTAAAACGGATGCAATAGCAATGCAACACGACGTAGATTATTCGGTTTGCAAGGATGACAAAAAATGCAAAAATAAAGCTGATAGAAAAATGGTTAAGGCTCTAGACAGTGTGCCTTACAATGAAAGACAATGGGGACATTGGCTGGCTAGAAATATGATTAACACGAAGCAGAAACTAGGTCTCGGTGTAAAACAAAGGAAGACAAAAAACGGGAAAGGCCGTCGAGTGAAGAAAACTGGCAAAAAGAATTAGCTGATGAATTACACAAACCCATAAAGCGTAACTTCACCCGGCGGCGTGTTATTGTAAATCATATTGACGAAATATGGTGCTCTGATCTTGTTGAGATGCAACAGTTTAGTCGATGGAACGCTGGCTACAGATATCTTCTTATGGTTTTAGATGTGTTTAGTAAATACGGTTGGATCATTCCTTTGAAGGATAAAAAAGGTGAAACCGTTGCTAAGGCATTGAAAACCATTTTAATAGAAGGCAGAAAACCACAATATCTTTGGACTGATAAAGGCAAAGAGTATTACAACAAACATGTTGAGGAACTACTTGATAAGAATAAAATAACCTTGTACTCAACTGAGAATGAGGAAAAGTCGTCCGTTTGTGAAAGATGGAACCGTACATTAAAACCAAGATGTGGAAGCAGTTCACTGTTCAAGGTAATACACAGTATTTAGACATGCTACCTAAAATATTGAAACAGTATAACAACACCAGACATAGCTCTATCAAAATGACGCCGACAGAAGCAAGCAAAAAGAACAATGAAGGTTTAGTATATTTCAATTTATATGGTGATATGGAAACATCAACACAGAAACCTAAATTTAAAGTAGGGGATAAGGTTAGGATAAGTAAGTATAAACGAAATGTGTTCGATAAAGGGTACACACCAAACTGGACTGAGGAAGTTTTTACAGTTGATAAGATACAATACACTAATCCTATAACTTACAAATTAAAAGATCTCAATGATGAAGACATACAAGGGAGTTTTTATGAACCTGAACTATTAAAAGCCAAGCAGGATATTTTCCGTATTGATAAAGTCATTCGGAGGGATTATAAGGAGAAACAAGCTTTAGTGAAATGGAAAGGATATAGTGATGACTTTAATAGTTGGATTCCGTTAAAGGACTTGAAGGATATATAAAATGTTTTAAAGAGAATTATCTAATATATATTATATCAATCGATACAGTATATTCTGTTTCTTTGCTATTTCATAGCCAAAAATATTATTGTTTCGGGCTATCTATTTACATTTTTTGTTGTGAACATACTTATAATTGTTTTTGAAAGTTTTATCACATCTTGGGCATTTATATTCTTTTTGTTGCCATTTTTTCATAGCTTCTTTTTGATGTTTCTTTTTGTCTTCATCAGATGCTCTCTTTGGACGTTTATTCGCTGATTTTATAAAATTATCAGGCATATCTTGTTTGTTTACATATTCAAATTTATAGTGATGATTATCTTTCTTTGAAACCCCCGTTTTACAGCGATTTATTTTATCACATATCATTTTCACAATACCAGCATTAATACTAAGATGTTGTTGAACAGCGTATAAACTATTATAGTATGAAACTTCATTGGTATTGGTATTAGTAGCTTTCACACACTTTTTATTTTGGTGATTTTTAGCAACAAATGTATAATCACGTTCTTGTGCTGATTTCTTGCAATTTTCTTGTTGTGTCATCATTTGTAAATTACATAAGCGATTGTCATCTTTTATATTATTGATATGGTCGATCACTTTTCCTTCTGGGATTAGTCCATTAAAACACTCCCAAACAAAACGATGAACATATACACTTCTCTGACCATTCTGACCATGTTTTCTGACCATACATAACATATAACCATTTCGTTTTTTATTACCCTTGTGAGGGACCTTCTTGATGATATTTATAACATTTCCAGCCTTGTTAGCAGCATACAAGTCATACATTGGATGGCAACAATAAACGCAGTTTTCAATTTCAATTTTACTCATATATATATAGTTCATATTATTATATCTTTAAAAATGTTTCATATAATTAAGGCTTAAAGAAATATCAATTATTATCTAATCATAATATATGAACAAGAGAGATCTTAAGAAACTCAGTAAATCAGAACTTATCAAATTGCTATTAAGGCAAGAGAAAAAGAAGCCTAAAATTATTGTGGTAGATGATACCAAACAAATTGATAAGCCAAAGAAAAAACAGAAGAAGGTGTATAACCATGATAATTTATTTAACGATGACCCATTCCCAGACTTTGCCGTCACAAGTGATCCATTTGAAAGAACGATGAAGAAAGTCAACAAACAAGATAAAAACATTAATGAACAAACAGCATTAATCAATGATAAATACAGCAAACTAGTTACAAAAGAGAAAAAAGTACACAGTTATCCAATGATAAAAGCAACATTAGATCAATACCGTAAGGATGAAATGAAATTAAGCAATGATAAAAACAAGAGGTTGAAATCGTTTATCGACCTCTTCGCAAAAAGACTCAACGAAATGCAAGGAAAAGAGCAGACTGTGTCTATTACAATACATGTAAAATTATCTCACTTATTACGTGGAATGAACGAAACGGTTTCTGAACACACATACGGTCCTTTTACAGTTGATAAGCCTGTTAATTTGAGTATTCCAGATACATACAAATTCGCATTATTCACGTTAATGAAAACAAACGTGACATTTTTGTCGGGCGAATCTGTTACACACATTGGTTGCAAAATAGTCAATTTAGACAAGAAAAGAGTCATAAAACATAAGATGGGCAAACTCAAGCTCGAGTCATACTTGTTAAACAAACAAAGACCCATTAAGAGCCATGGTGTGAACACATGCGTCGTAGACTATGTATGGGATCAAGTTCGAGGTCAACGGGGTTTTAAAACATATACTTATGACAAGTTGAAGAGTGAGATATACGAGTACGTACCAGAAGGTGATATGATCAGTACCGAGGAACTAATTAATTGGGCAAAAGAATGTCATGATAATGTATCCGTCCATGCTTTTGATAGTAGGTACAAAAAATTTATTACACATACTGAACACTGTTCGAATATATCACTCGTATATATCGTAAAAGATCATCACTGTTACCCCGTCACCAATGAGAAACTAAAGATTGTTGCTTGTAAAGCGAATCAGGGAGGTTGTGATGATTTACTGAAGCACATGTCCGATCTAAAATGGACTAGCCGTCATGAGAACGTTACAAAAATCGAATCAGTTGAGGAAATATGTAGTCTGGATAAGGAAAATCATATAGTAGTTCTTCCTGAAAATACAAAGATGAAGGAAGCCATAGATTTATATAGCAGAAATAAGAACTTTTACGTTGAATATCTACATTGGAATAACAACGGTATTCTCGATGGTTTCATTGATCACAAAAGGAATATGTACCTCTTGAATGAGGAATACAATACAAGAAAAACAATATGTGACAAACTGTTCAATATATATAAGACGCACGAATTCAAATGGACTAATCAGAGTTATACAAGTATATCTATATCCTTATTTAAGCAATTGAATGGATATATTCCCGAATCAAGTTATAATGTACATACACGACAAATGTTGGACGAATACTACCCGAGGGCGTTACAATGGTGTACAACAGACTATATACCAGATGACGTCGTCAGTATTGATATCGCTAAATGCTACCCGAGCATCTTATTAAACAATAAACACGAAATCCCAATTTACAGTATCCACGATGTAGTGGAACAGTTCAACTGCAAAAGCGATCTCAGGAAATGTGGTGAGTTCTATATAGACGAGACAATTCTATACAACTACGAGACACCACTAAAAATAGAAGCCGGCTTTTACAGCTCTAATCTGATATCATATCTGGTAGATGAATTGAACATGTCTACAAACCAAATCAAATACAAAATAGTGAGCAAAAAGGCTCTAAAACCGAATACATTTAGCGAGTTCTTCAAATACATATTTGATACCCTCCCAGAAGGTGAGGCAAAGAAAATAGCCAATAGCTTCATCGGAGAACTGGGAAGGAGATATAATAAAACAAACCATGGTTTTACTTGCACAGATTACGATACAGCATTGTGTTGTTGGACTAGTGGTTTGTCTGAAGGTAAAAACGTTACAATTGATCATCATGATGGTATATTCATGATACGAGAGCAAAATATTGAACGTATATTCTCAGATCATACAAGTATCAACAGATTCGTAGTTTCAGAAGCAATTCTCAAGTGTTTACAACTGATAAAGACGTGTCACGGAGAGGACAGTGTTTTGTATGGTTATAATACAGACGGGATTTATATAACTAACCCAAAAGTACAATTCAAAAATAAGAAGGACGTTAAATTCAGTACCAAAAGAATAGGCAGGGCGTATGTTACAGACAGTGAATTAACATACTTCGAAAAACATTACAGAGAAAATATGGATATGTCAGATTATAAATTAGAAACTGGCAGAGGATGTATATACAATGGACAGGCTGGTAGTGGTAAAACAACCAAACTATGCAGAATGGTACAAGAAACAGATAAGCCATTAGTTTTATCATTTACTAATAAGGCTATTGAGAATGTTAAGAGTAGATTGATTTCTAATGGTTACGAACAAGAGAAAGCAAATAAAATATGTCACACATTCGACTCATACTTTTGTGAATGGAGTGATGGGAATTATCACAGCCTTGATGGAAAAACGATATTCATTGAAGAATTTTCTATGGTACCTAACAAGTGGATGACTAAAATATATCACGAATATACAAAATACAATAACAAAGTGTACATGTTTGGTGATCCCAACCAATGTGAGCCTGTAGAAGGGGGTAGTCAAATACATTATGATTATCTGAATTCAAAAACGATCAGTGAAATGTGTCCACGGATTGAAACTCTTCAATATATAGAGAAATCATGTAGGTATGACAAGCAAACCCATGAGATGCTAAAAACATTCTTGAAACATGGTAAAATCTCGACATATTTCCAACCGATTGATAAGAAACTTTATAAAAATATCTGTTATTTAAACTCGACGAGAAGAAAAGTTAATAGTGATTGTTGTAATCAATTCACAAAGGGCAAGAGGTATGAAACGGTAGAATTCATATACGAAAATGAAAAAGAAACTTATAAAGTGTGTCAAGATTTGCCAGTTCTAGCAACAAAAAATTTAAAAGAACAGGGAATATTCAACACAATGGAATTCGTTATTGAGAAAATAAGAGAGAATAAATTCAAGGTTAATAACGAATGGTTCGATAAAAAGGAGTTTTCCGAAAGCTTCATCCCAGCTTTTTGTGTGACAGTATACAAATACCAAGGAGCAGATATTGACGAACCTTATAATATTCATGATGTCAACAGAATGGACAAAAAACAACTGTACACAGCATTAAGCAGAACAACCAAGTTAGAATACATACATGTTAATAATAAAGAAATAAACAATAAATATTTCAACAAAAGGCAACCAATATTAGAATTAGTCAACAGTAAATTCAACAGCTTGTACAAGAATGGAAAGATATACAAAGTAACATTTGATAACGGAATGGTCTATGTAGGTTCAACATGTGAAGAACTAGAAACCAGACTCAAATGGCATCTATCGAATATGAAAAGCCAAGTGTTCAAAAACAAAGACAAGAAACCAAAAATAGAATTGATTATTAATGCACCAAGTAACGACAAAAAGAGTTTAGAAAAAGTTGAAAACGGATATATTCACGAATATGCAGAAAAATATGGTAAACATTTAATAAACATAAAATCAAATCCTAATAAGAAAACCAAAAAAATAGAATACAAGGTGAACATCGAAAATAAAAAACAACTCGAGGAGAGAATTGCTAAACTCGAGAAGAAATTAACCATCAAAGACGACGCAAAAAATAAATGTTGGTTGATCGACAGTATTATCGATGGAAAGAGATTCAAAACAATGGCGAGATATGGCAAAACATCAAAAGAAGATGCATTAACAAAGATAAATGAGAAGAAGCAAGAGAAAATCAAAGAACTGACCATTTACTTCGAGTAAATATTTATTAAACACATCATTCTTTACCTTTCAATATATCGGTATTCATTAATTTGAAGAAAATATTATTTTCTTTTATGTACTTACAAACATGACGTCACGCCACAGCTGTGGCGAAATTACAAGTGCCACAAGCACAGTCTAGTTCATGGGTCCACGGTAGTGCTGCCTCATGATGACTTTTAAAATAATCGACAATGGTTTTACCATTTTTTACAAACCAAATAAATGGTAACTTACATCTCAATACTTTTTTATAAGGGATAAAAAGCTTGTAAAACATTCTAAATTGTCGAGCCCTTGTTTTCTTAACTTTACATCTCAAATCAACCCATTCGTCGAAGTTACCGGAAACTCGCTTCATAATCTTCTCCTCCTGAAACTTTTCAAACGCTCGAGTGAGCCATGCTCCGTACATAAATGCATTTTGAATAACATAATTCTCGATAGTTTTAAAACAGTCATCACAACGTTTTATATAATGTTCATACTCAACTAAGGAGACTTGACCTTCTGGAAAAACATTGGGAACATCAATATGTACTCTGTTTCCTGTGATATAATTGTTTTTCATGTCCTGGATAAGTGAAAGAACATCATACTCATTTGAAAGAGTTGACGGCTTTTTTCGCTTTGGCTCATCGGGCGTTTCAAATAACAACTGTGGTATATTTGGTGCTCCAAAAGTACCAGGCCAATTTTCAAGAGCTGCTTTAGCCTCATCAGGTTTCCCGTCATCGAGTAATTCAACAGCATAATCCCTTTGTAGACAGCAATTTGAATACAACTTCATCCAGAAGTCAGCAAATAGCCTCACCTTGTCGTTCATAAAGGCAACGTTTTGGTAATAAAACCCGTCAATGATTTCTACTTCGATATCTTGCTCATAACCAGTGTCATCCACATCTCCTAAATCCATATCATCCATCAAATCGGTTGCACCAGATTCACTCTCAGCCATTGCTTTAACTGAACGACTTGTAATAATATGTTCAGGGAATTTTCCTTCATCTTATTTACTAAGAGATTGTCAATTATGATTGGTTAAAAAAATCATACGATCGTCTTGTAATCTCAAACAATAGCTATCAGGGTGATGACTCATTTCCTGTTTACCAGACATGTCTAGACTTGTTTCTCGGTATGACTTCCTGTTTTCCGAGAATTTTAGACTTCCTGTTGTATGAAGTCACGCGATGGAAAAATGCATTTGTACCCCATAAAAATGATAAACCAAAATGAAATGCACAACTACTGAAATCATGCCAAAACTGCCACACATGGGGGTCGAAGCGCAAATTGAATGAATGAAATCAAAAATCGATTTTCGCTTTGAAGAAAATGAGTGTGAGAAATTGCCATAACAGGCCATGTAGTTCCAAGCTTTGAACAACTGAGATGAAGCGATAAATTTTATCCACAGGACAGCGACTTATCCGTTGAAAAAGAGTTATCCACTTTCTGAGCAACTGGGGCCTGAACTACAATCATTGTCTAAGCATATTTCGCTTATGTTTTGAACTCCCGCCAAATAACTCAAATAATGTGGCGAGAAAAAAAACTTTAAACAGTTTGTTGACAAGATTATTAGTTGAAACCTCACATCAGTTCTTACATCGTACGGTAAGAAAAATTCTTCATTTGCCGAATTAAACGAATCCTCAGAGGCTTCGGAAGCTAAAGACTGTTCCGAATCGTAGAAATACTCTTCGGAGGTTTTGCAGTCGACGGTAGACATCTTCAGTCAAAACACAAGGAAGCGCGAGTGAGGTGAGCCTCTGACGTCAC
Source organism: Siderastrea radians (assembly GCA_964017195.1). Lineage (NCBI taxonomy): Eukaryota > Metazoa > Cnidaria > Anthozoa > Scleractinia > Rhizangiidae > Siderastrea > Siderastrea radians. The sequence goes on from OZ024900.1 coordinate 2,775,209, forward strand.
AAGCTATTAAATTGCGCAGTCACCTAGGAACACGTTTTCAGTAATGGCGGACACATTTTACGCGACTTTGGAGCTAAAAAATATTAGGATGGAAGGTTTGTTGTTCAGTTTTCTGGAGAAATATGAACAAAACGCGATATTCTGCGACAGAATTTGGCCGAAATAAACCTATGAATTTTCGTCCCAGTGGCACTTTAAGGCTGACAAGAAAAGCTGTAATTGTGTGTAATTCTGTAAACGTGATGGTCAGTTGGCTTAACATACGAACAAAGTGCTATAAAGCTTGTGGTACTGGTACTCAAGAGCGGTACTGTCTTATATAAGACGCATGCGCATATTAGTCTGCTGGATGTTACCTTTGTGTGTTCTTGTCTTTTAATTTACAGTATTTAAGATATGAACGGCGAAGGGTTGTTAAGTTTGGGGGTTTTTGTTTTTGTCTTGTATAACGTATGCGCAATTGAGTAAAGCAGCTAATGGGATTGAATGCGAAATTGGCTGTGTTGTCTGATCTAGTTGGTGGTTATGGTGAGAATTTTTTTAGCGCAGGAGTTTTTTTATTGGGATTGGCATTTTGAGGGATGTAAAAATGTGGGAGTCAGAAGGATTTGTGAATGTCCGGAGCATATCACGCTTCTGTGAATGTGATTTGCTTTGAAAGTTGCGTTTTGTATCACGGGAGCGGTGTAATATTGTGCTACGTGAGAGGCGGTTTCCCTTGGCGTTTCATGGGGGGGGGGGTGGTTTGCGAAGTGGATTGTAAGGTTTCTGATAGGCTAACTTGTATTTCGCAGCAGACAAAAAGGACAGTTGCGTTTTGCCGGCGTGGGCTAGGAAGAGAAGGAATTGGTACTAGTATGATGATGCAATATTAGTGGATTGCACCATCAGTACATGATAGTTCTTGTGAACGGAGAGAGATGAGTGTTTATTTGAGGCGAGAAGTTGATATGAAGGAATCGTCATTAATAAGGAGATCAATTAATAAGGTAGGTGTTACGAGTCTTTTTGCATTGAAAGAACGAAAATATCTGAATATTATCGACGGATTTGTGTGGTTTGCGTGTGGTGTTCGCTAAAGGCTACGAGCAGTCTCTCTTTCCGTTCAGACTAGTGAAGGAAAAGAAAAACAAGCGAGTGAGCGCGAAATCGATTGCGGCTCGACAGGCGCGTTAGCTTTCAAAGACGTGGGCGACTTTCGTCTTGTTTACTTTTGCAAGGGGATTCCCGGGTTAGCAAACCGGATTTAAACATCACGTCATGAGATATGCCTTGACGTGCCCCATACTCTGACGATCTGCTCGAGCTCGTGTTTATCAAGCGTTATATTTTGATTCTACTGCTATGTTCACTGTTTGTATTTAAGGTCTAGGCACAACAGTAAATACTTCGTCGTCCCTGTGTGAGCATTCTCAGTTGTGGACGAATTTATATCGACACTCAACGTTTGAGTGAATTTGCGTTTTTCAGCACAAATAAAAGCGATAAGAAAGATAAGCTGAGTCATCAGAGTTTAAACATTACGTCATCCAGTAACGCTATAGTCAAAATATTGTGTCACACAATCACACTTTTCGTCACGCCGGTTCGTATAAATAGAGGATCGCGCTAACCAACCTCGTCCCCAGGGCCTTCTCCTTGTTCAAAATGGCGGTCGGAGAAACCCCTGGCCAAGGCTGCCAAAGTGACCCCAAAAGTTCGTTAGAATTTTGTCACGCAAACACGATGAAATGTCTTCGTTTTGTCTTCGAAATGTCTTCGCTAGACGCTGGAAACAACCTCCGAAAAAGCCATTTCATCGTATGTCACGTGACAAAATACTTCACGATTCGTGGAATATTTCAGCAGCCTTGGCCAGGGGTTTCTCCGACCGCCATTTTGAACGAGAAGGCCCTGGGTACAAGGTTGAGCGCTAACATTTGTGAAACCTAGGGGTGGGGAGGGTCAGAATGGCCGGTTAAAATGCCCAATGGGCTTTCTTGTTTATCAGAGAAGGCCCTCAAAAGCTGGAGTTAATTTGTGAGACACTAGAATTAAACCTTCACATTTTTTGAATTAAAAATGCCATGCATTTTTTAAAATCACCCCCGGGTTACGCGGCTTCTTGGGGAAAGACAACTGCTGCCATGGCAAAGCGTTCAGTCATATCACACACAGTAGAACAACAAAGTGATTTGTATGAGCTTCATCGTTTCACAATAGCTAAATTATAGTTTGTATGAGAAATGAAACGCACATTCAATCAAGATGAGTTTTAATTTTTACTAATAACGTCATTGTACTAGAACAGCCAGAATTCAGTGTTTTTGTTTTCTTGTTTAAATTTTTTTTTGACTGCACTCTAGGAAATGCGAAAACTTGATAAGATGATAAGATTTTAAAACCTCAATGTCACCCGGAAGCCGTAAACGTCACGCCACTTTCACGCCAGTCGTCTCCGTCTCCTTCACCCTCTAGACGCATAGGGGTTGCGGCTTAGTAACGGAAATTGAACTTCTAGAACTTTCATTGTAAGGAACTTTTTAGTTTTTCCCGCTGAATTTTATATTTTAGCGGGACGTTTTCGATGCATGTGTTATTGCTCATGTAATCCTCCTTTCACTTAGATATTGGAACCTGAATATATTGAAACATTTGAATTTCGCTAATAGGCTTGTAGAGGTAAAAGTGGCCTATTTTCTAGTTTTGCTAAACTATCTCACTTTTTCCATTGATCGATTTCCAGTGTTAGGCGGGGGGGGGGGGGGGGAGAAAGGTCACCAAAAACTAGATGGAATGATAACGTTCACACATTTTGTCTTTATTCATTAGTTTCCTCATTCATTCATTCGTTTATGGATCGACGATACATATAACGATTTATAAATAAAATATCCCATCTAATTTGTCCTGGAAATTACATGTACAATTGTGTGAAATTCTAAAGCCAGGAAAAACTTGGTAAAACTTTTTTTTTGTCTTCTTTGAGAAGTGAAAAAGAATGTCCCCCCGTATTTTTCATATACAATAGTTCTATTTGATGCACATTTTCTAAGCTTATCGCGCAGTTTTTCCTGTATCCACTGAAGGTCTATGAAGTCTACGTTTTTTAGATACTCGATCAGCTCATTCGAGATCGGTTGTATTTCGCGACGTTACATGCATTTATAAAATATATATATGATATACAAATTTAGCTAGCACTCGAATCCTAAAGCCAAGAGCGCTTTACAATGTTAGGTAACTAAAAAAGCCAAACTAAAAATTACGATATATAACGTACTGCAGAAAGAATTTGGGCAAGATTTTCTTCCCTCCAACGATTAAAATAACACTTGAAGGACGGTTCAAGTATGTAATGATCGTGACTTACATGTCACTCACAAACTTGGTAATAATAAAGCTATTGTCATTAAAGATGTGTTTATTGTTCATCGTGGTGTAAGATAGGCAAGATGAACGTTTATTCGTTTGTCTCACGATGGAGTCGCTTTGAGTTGTTGATCGCGTAAATAATCGACCTCATCGCCTGCAGTATTGCAGTCAAAACGTCGCGATCAACAACTCAAAGCGATTCCATCGTGAGACAAACGAATAAACGTTCACCTTGCCAATAAAGCTATTATTTGTTAGAGTGGTTTTCAATTTAGTGTGAATTGTTGCTTTGGTTTTGTTTTACTTTGATTTGTGTTTGGTTTAAAAAACTCGCCCCACTCTCTCAAACAATCAGAAGAAAAACCAAAACAAACTGTTTTTCGCATTTTCCCACGCTTGGCGCCTGTTACATGTACTTCGAGTTCTGATTGGTTCATTGGATAATCTGGGTTTGTTGTGATTGGTTAGGGTGATAACCATGGCATTGGTTTTATGACACTATTGAAAAACACTATAACAACCGATAAATGCGATAGTACTGTTAAGGATCTCGAAGAGTAACAGTGACGTCAAAGGTAAAATCATTTTCGCTGTCGATTGGCTGGGTAAATAGCTGTGCTTGTTGCCAGGCAACATCTCCTTTCCCGCCACTCAAAGTTGCAGTAAGTTTGAGGGACTTGGAGCCACTCAGAGCTGTAGTTGTTAGACACTCTTGTGCTGCAATACACAAAAGATACGTAGTATGAGGTTTGAGAAACCAGTGTTTGGGACAATCGGTGTAACACTTGAATTAAAGGCAGGGTTTCTCGCGTGATGGGCTCTTGCTCTGAAGAGTTCAAAAAGTGCAAACACACGAGATCAGTTACCGCAATAATACATACAATTGCTTAACGCCAGATTCTCCATGTTTTCATCATCTCCTTCTACTTTCCAATCCACTTGCCCAGTTTCTGTTGTGGTGACTCTGGCTGTTATAGTGACGCTGTCAATCACTAAACCAGAGGATGTGAAATCCATTTCCCATGCAACCTGGCCTGATGTACAGCCTTGTAGGCGTGCTAGGTAGGCCTGGTGGAAAAATTACGTAAAATTCAGGTTTAGCATAACGTTTACATAACTCCATTTTTTTTTCTTCGGGGGGGGGGGGGTGTAGCTTTGCTGGTCAACTTTGTCAGTTTCAAGCATAAAACACAGTCACGAGTGGACTATTTGTCAAGTTAATTTAGATTAACACTCGGTAAAGAAGTGATCATCCAGAGAAAATTAGTTTCCAGCTGGGTGAGATGTGTATGTGTGCATGCGTGCGTGTGTAGGGTGAGGGGGGGGGGGTGTTAAAACTGTGAAATGTTTTTATGTTATTGCGGGAGGGGCTAATTAACGTGTGAAGGGGGATCATAAGATTGAAGGGAACACTTTTAAGTCTTTTGCCTCAGTAGAGGAGTTTCTCCTGCACTGTTTGCATTCACAAACTTAATGCAGTACAAGTTGTGCAGTCCTTGTTTCACATACATTTCCTTTCTGCAAGGCCGTAAGATCATCTTCTTTTTTTCCTCGTTGGAGGAGAAAGAGCATCACCTGTAGAGTAACAGTTAATAAACATTGCGTCAACAACATTTCTGTTATAGACATGCCTGGGGGGTACTTTCTATTGTAGGTTATACAGGGAGGCTTCGCCCAAAAGGGGTGGCTTTTTTATGGTTGTAGTATACTAAACGGTATGGAAATTAAGTGTTTTAGTGTGTTAAAGGGTCGCCGAAATACACTTCCAACTGAATAGATAGAAGGTAAGTCTAAGTACTAAAAATGATTACAAAATTTTAGCCGAAATCACAACAGAAAAAAAATATATACGAAAGCTTGGAGCCTTTGAGGGATTAAAAGACTGCAATTGTCTACTGTTAACTTTTTGGCTTATTTTTGAGGTACAACAGAGGTGCAATTTGGGGGAGGAATGGATTGCATGACAAGTAGGGTTCTATCTAGGATTTATCGTTTGGGGGAGAAGTTCTGAGGCCACGAGCTTCCTAGGGGGTCCGGGGGCATGCCCCCCGAAAAATTGTTTGAAATGAATGAGCGTTGAGATGCAATCTGGTGCATTTTGAGACACAATTTGGAGATAATGTTACAGTGGTTTTTTATTTTATTTTTTAGTCATGATCAAATTCTGACAATGTTACATTTAGCTCCAGTATTTGCTATTTATTAACAGAAGAGTTACCTGACATGTCTAATTGTACAAATATTTATACATGCTCATTGTTAGTAAGTGAATAACATAAATAAACTCAACGGCATGGATGATTTTTCCGATATAGTTATTTATATACTGTAATGATAACAATACTTTGGGGGGGGGGAATGGGCATTTTGGGGGGGAAGCTTCTACCCCTCAAATACCCTAGATAGCACCCTGAAAAGCCCTAACAGCTGGAATACAAGATGTGCCAATTTGAAATCATAAGGCTTACAGGTAGCCCACAATGAACTTAGATAACATGGCCCTCTGTCAGACCTGTCCAAAAGTTTTTATCCTGAGCTCAGTATCCTACTACATGTTGGTCTTGCAAAACTAGTGATTTACCCTCCCATTTTTTTGAAGGAATTTAGTCTTTTCCTTAGAGATTTCAACTATGTGTGCCAATTGCACTATGTGGCCCCTGACAGACCTTTCTACAAAGTGCAGTCTTTCAGCTACCCTCATCCATGTTGGTCCCACAAACCCAGCAATGTCATCTTTTAACTCACTATGAGTGACAGCTGATTTGTTTTCAATCTTCCGTAAATTACTGCTCTGTAGAAGGTATTGTCCATCAATCATCGGTCTATATGGGCTATATGGGGAGGCTCTGCCCAGAAGGAGTGCCTTTTCTAAGCTTGCAGGATACTAAAGGGTAAGGAGAATTGTCATTTTAGTACATAAAAGGGTCGCAAAATTTGCTGCAAGGTGAAAGAGATCACAGCTAAGGCTAAGTATATGAAAGGGTGCCAGTTTTGGTAGAAATAACAATGCAAAACAGTACACATGAATTGCCTAGAGCCTCTGAGCAACTGAACCAGAATGGCTGAAAGCCCCAGGTATAAGAAAGGGCTGCAATTTTTGCTCAAGGTATACCAAAGGGGTGCCAAAAATTAGTATACTATTTAAGGGCTAGGGTTTGAGCCTCGGGGCAGCGCCTCCCCATATAAACTCAATTGAGTACCCCCCGCCTCATTCCTCTCTCTTAGATTAACGTATTTTGGGTAACCCTGATGGCATAACATCTTTGCACTTACTGTTGTCCAGTCATGCTCGTATTTCCTAAACACAGAGTTCACTTCAGCTGCTCCAGATTTCCAGCCTTCCAGGAATGCCTCTGTATTGGACCCTCGGAAGTATTTATCACTTGCACAACAATAACACACTCTGAATCTATGAAAAATGTATAGTTATAGACCTATTTAGTTTTATAGTTTGTTGTCTCGTATAAAAGTGGGGGAGCAGTGGTGTAGTGGTTAGCGTGTTGGACTTCAGATCTGAGGTCGGTGATTCGTCGCCCAGTCCCTGCCATCGTGTTGTTTCCTTCGAAAAGAAACTTTACCCCACCAGGTGTACATGTATAAATGGGTACTGGCGTCATAATGCTGGGGGTGACCCTGTGATGGACTAGCATCCCATCCAGGAGGGAGTAGCAATACTCTCAGTTGCTTCATGCCACAGAAACTCACAGTGAGTTTAGCTCCAGTCGTGAGGGCCTCCTCGGCCCGTGTGCGACTTTTTGCCTTGTCTAAGATCATTAGAAGCATGTTACATTGCTTTTTGTAAAGTAAAATGCAGATGAAATATAAACGCATTACATTTTGGTGTTTATTTCTCCTTCAGTGGGCACAAACGTGTATGGCTCGTGCTGCAAGATTAAAAACAAAGTTTGCACATTAAGTTTGGATTAACTTTTAAAAGAGAGTACATTTTCCAGGCTATTCAAATTTGTTACAATGCTCAAGAGTTATGGAAAGTACTGCCTAGTTTAGCATGAAAGTATCCATTGTTTTTGAAAGCATTTGAGTCAGGATAAGTGCTACTACTACGCTTCGCCAATCAAACTGACCTTGACTGACATAAACCTTGTAACGATTCTGTGAGACACAATGAATGCACAACAAACAAGCAATTCACAAGGCACAACTATGATGACATTGCAAGAACTATGATATGATATCATTTAGTCACAATGCAATGCAGACAATGCAATGCAGGATGTCCTGACTGTACTCCTCCTCTGGCCTGGTTTCTTAGGGAACAATAGGGAAGTTAAAATATTTCATTTTCACCTGGAGTGTGAGTTCTACAATATTTACCTGTGACAGAGGTCTTCCTGTCATGCGTCTCCATGCAGCAGTCCCCAACAGTTTTCCCTCATAAACTGAAAGGAATTCAGCTAATTCCTTAGCAAAACGTTCCTGCAGGACTTCACGCCACTCTGGAGGTAGACTTCGCTGGGGATGTACAAAACAAAACAACAAAAAGCAACTAAAATGGATCAAGAGATCTAGAATATTATCAAAACACACGTTTACATTTAGCCATTATAGTTCAACACAACGTGACTTCATCAGAGCCTGCAGGTGTTACTTAGGCTGTGATTTAAGCATAGAAGTTCATCACATCAAATTACCCTTCGCACCCACAATGAAAAATGATCATGCTTGTGTCAAGTGGTTGTTTACTGGATAGTACAAACAATAGAAAATTACAAACCATCAGCCCAAAATGTGGCAGCCATCACTTACAAGAGGTTTCAACAATAGCAATTTGACTAGAACATTTTGGTATATAATTATTTAGAAAAGAGGTTGCTTACAGGAGATGGTCACTTAAGAAAGATTCTCCGGCAGGGATGTTTGACTGTGTGGTGCACAAATACAGAGAAGAATCTATTAACTTATTAAAATAACAGTTTGATCACTAACCTGTTCATTAAATGATTCTAATGTTCTTAGCAGCCATTCCTCACGAACTAATAACCTTCTCTGGATTACTTCATCATGCTTTACTGAATATCTCCATGTAACATCCACAACCTAAAAACGGAAATTAAAACGGAAATTAATTCTGCAATGCAGGTAACAACCCTTTTTGACCATACTCAGGTGGGGAATGAAGCTGATGCGGTGGCAAGAGCAGTTGCACTTTTTAATTCAAATTGGCAAGCTATTCAAGGTAACTAAGGTTTGAGCTATTAGGATTCTGTACTTGACTAAAATGTAACTCAATGCCTTTGAGGCAAAGTTAAACATGTGACAATTAACACTGGCCAGTGGTCTCCTGCGTGTAGCCAATTAATGGGTTAGTCTTAACAAATTTTGCAGGGAGTCCTGCCGCTTTACAGCTCCACTGTTGAGATCAGACCATTTTGCACTTATAAACAAGGGAGTTAGTTTCTAAAGAAACTGTAGTGCTGTCTCAGTGGGGAAGTCAAAAACAAAACTTTGGATTTATCAACTCAGTTGAAAAGGAATTAAATTGGCCAACGTAGAGAAATTGAAAGCTGCCATTTTTGAGTGTTAGTCCTTCATTAGCCCTTAGCTTCACCATTTGCTCTGATGAAGGGCTAACACTAGAAATGTTAGCTTTCAATTTCACGGCAGCCACTCTTTCACCTTGTAAAAAGAGGCCATGAGAGTGTTTGCTCCCACCCCCCCCCCCCCCCCCATTGATAAATATGTTGTGGTTTGGTAAAATAATATTTGTGACAGTGGCAAATGGTTACACTCATGGAGCTGCTAAGGATACTGTCTGCACACAACTTATTATAGCTTTTATGCGGCTCCACTGACATTAAGTTCCCGACACTGCTTTCCCCAAACTCTCTAGTCTCTTATAAATGGCTGTAAAACTTAAAAGTGAACACACCTCTTCTTTAGAGAATGCAATGATATAATTTAATTTCTTTCCCCACCATCGTTCATAGAGAAGGTTATCATCACATTTTCCTCCATCACAGTGAATCCATCTTTGTTGAGAGTCAGAGTAAACTTCAACCCACACATGGTCAGTCCAGTCTGTGACATGGCGCACCTCAAACCCCATTGAACGCAAAATCAAGGCTTTGCAGTTTGCAAATTCACCACATCTGCCACAGCGGGTTTCTAGATAAAAAGATGAAACTTAAATAAACTATCCTTAAAAAAAATGTTTTCTTAAGGTTACTCCGGACCTTCGCTGGTGTTCCCCAGGAAAAAATTCGTACGCACGCCACTTTAAAGGAAAACACAGCAAACTATATATCGTTGGAAAGGTTAACAAATGTAGATTTCGGAAAAAAATATGAATTGCCGATTTCTTTAATTCCGCGAAAGAAACTCGTAAACAACTGCAAAAATGACCATGTGTCATTCAACTGAATTAATAGGGTATCAAATCCAGGTGTACTGGCAAAATAGTTGCACATTATTAATCGTAAAGGATCAATCATCAAAAGCGTGTGAACATTTTTTGATATTCTGACCGGTTATTTTTTAATTAGTATGTCAAGTTCGAGCAGCAAAGAATACACAATGAGCATTGCGTTGAAGATCACCACGGGTGAAATATTACAAATTTCAAAAATCCCGGACACAATTTGGTTTTGCAACATCTAAGGAATGTTCAGGCCAAATTTCACAGAAATCCGCCGAATTTTGATACCCTATTAATTCATTTATCTGATTGAATGACGCATGGTCATTTTCGCAGTCATGTTTGCAATTTTCTTTTGTGGAATTAAAAAACCCGGCAATTCATATTTTTTTACGGAATCTACATTAATTTATTAATCTTTCCAACGATATATAGTTTGCAGTGTTTTCCTTTAAAATGGCGCGCACACGAATTTTTTTCCCCGGAGGACACAGGAGGTCACCAGCGAAGGTCCGGAGTAACCTTAAGTTATTGACCATTAGTACCCATTGATGGTCCATGGTGGGGGCGTGATGGTGTAGTGGTTAATGCATTGGACTTCAGATCTGAAGGTCGGTGGTTCAAGGCCCAGTCCCTGCCATCGCGCTGTTTTCTTAGGCAAGAAACTTTACTCCACATTGTCTCTCTCCACCCAGGCCCCAGTTGTTCCAAAGTTGGATAGCGCTATCCACCGGGTGAATCTCTATCCAGTGGATAACGCAATTGGTTTCCCTAACACTTATCCACTGGATAGAGATTTATCCGGTGGATAGCGGTCTCCAACTTTTGAATAACTGGGGCCAGGTGTGCAGTGTAGAAATGGGTACTAGCGACATTCTACTGTGGGGTAACCTGTGACGGGCTAGCATCCTATCCAGGGGAGAGTAGTAATACTCTCAGTTGCTTCATGCTACAGAAACTGGGACAAGCTCCGGCCGTGTGGGCTCCCTGTGGCTCCTGTGCGACTTAACCTTTTTCCCATTTGATGGCTTAGCTAATTTACTGGCTTGCATGCTTTGTTAGTCAAAGTGGTATCTGATGTGAACTGTGGCATAAATTTGGCAAACTGTACCCACAGTAAATAACTTTTTAAATTGTCTGTGGCACATGTCTGACACCATCCACAGGGTGGCATGTGTACCCAAACAAAGCCTGCTGGGTTTCAGACAAGGCTAAAGCAGTGAAAACAGGTGGCTTTTTAGCCTACGCCTAGTGGTACCCTCCCCCCCACCGAGGAGGATACGGCTATGTGTTGGCTAGTGACTTTTGAGTCTTTACGATCACTGCCTGAGAAAATGCCATACTAATGAGTCTTTACAAGGACAAATCAGCTGTAAATGGTTGCCACTCCATGGGTGATTTGGCAGTGCACATGTATTCAGGTTCTGACCAAACCTGGGAAATGTGTTTTCTGTTTCACAGCATTAAGTTGCTGTGTATTCTGTGTTTCAGAGTATATACCACAATATACTGAGTATTCAACTTACCAAGCAGTTTTCCAGGATGATTGTACCTTGGGAACCGTTCATCTTTCCCACAGTTTGGGCATTTATAACCTTCCACCCTCCCTACTTCCCATCTCCTTTCTTCGTCTGTTGGCGACACAAGTCCGGTGGATTCTGTTTTAGTACCACAGTCTGCACAGACTGGCTTGTCCAACCAATGAAAAAATGTCCCTGAAAAAAAAATTGCAAGCTAGACATTATTTGACACATAAATGTGGCATTAATGTAATTTAGGAAAGGTTTTTGTTAGGAGAATGGCTTTTTGTGGTGGGTGTGGTTGAAATTCATTTCCACCCCTATGAGGTAACAATTCTGATTGAGAAGCAGTTACTCTTCCTGTCAAGTTTGCTGTGGCTACCACCCTACAATTTACTAGCCTAAGGATAATTCTACAATTGTTGAAGTGATCATTTTAGATTGAAGACCCTAAGCAGCACCAGATCACAAATGTTTTTCCCTTGAAGCATGGTTTGCATGTGTTGGAAAAATCCCAGACAATCGAGGATTTTGCTGTTTCCCACTGTCCAGATTTCGCTGACTTAATGAAAAGAAAAAGTGATTGTTATCCCTAATCATCTGGATTGTTCAGGGTTAAATCAGTAAAATCGGGAGAATTTCTATTTTCCTGATGTATCCCAGATTTCTGCGATGGCTGGGGGATGTCCTTATGATTGCATTTTCATAAGTTAGGAAAATCTGGGATAGATCTACCCTACAACATTATTATTATTATTATTATTATTATTATTATTATTATTATTATTATTATTATTATCATCATTCAGGGTTGTCCACAACTTTTCAAGTAGCTGAAAAAAAATTTCTAAGTAGCCAGAAAGTGATTATCGAGCCCCAAAGGCAATCCTTTCGAGGGGGGCCTGGGGGCATGCCCCCCCCCTCCCAGGAAACTTTTACATTTTAAGTCCCCAGAAACAGAATTTCCTCGATTCTGAGCACAAATTTTCTATAATGTCAGTTCTAAAAGTAATCGTAACTTTTCAGTTTTATTTGTATAAACTCATGCCTTCAGTGGTTTTCCACATGTAATTCCGCAACGTAATGAGCTAATAATTTGTCTTTAAAAGAATGTATATATCACAAAAGTAGCCGGCACAAACGACCCAAGTAGCCGGTTAATTCTGCTGGGAGCCGGCTGTTTGGGACAAGCCTGATTATCACCATCATCATCATCATCATCATCATCATCATCATCATCATCATAATCATTATTATTATTATTTGATGGGATGACACAGACCAAACCATGCAAGAATCTCTAACAACAAACAGTCCCTTTCATCCACTCCATCGAGGCCATCTTCTTTACTTTTTGCACAAGCCTCCTTTGCTTTCTGCCTCAACTCAGAAACTGGGAGAAAGCTTAGAGCTTTCTCTTGTAAATGTGGGTCTTCATAGTGGCGAATACCAGCGTCCAATGATCGCAGTCTTCCTAAAAATGCCATTTCATTCTGTGCAATTAAAAATAAAAGTTATTTTACTTGGCAAGTTGCAAGGCCACGGTACAAAGCATTAGATGCAGTGAGAATAAATTATAAAATTATATATTTTTGTAAATAATTAAGCAACATTTAACCGTAGTCCGAAATTTAATGTCATGTGTCACTCATGTCGTACACCGAACTGATCTATACCAAATTTAGAAGCTGTTACGCGGGCTATAGCTATTCATACATTACACTGTTGTTATTTAAAACACCGGATTTTGTCGCGATCATTAATTGCATTTCAAGCATCTTACCTCATTTTGGTAATGTTCCAGTAGTCCTGAAGCCATCACACAAAAAGTTACTACAGGACAGAAGTGGTAAGAGAAAAACACGAAATTGAAATTAGCTAAAAGGTTTCCGTATCAAAATGTACGTGTTTACTTATGACAAAGCAAAATTGCTTTAGCTTTGCAAGGCTAACGATCGAGTAACAAAACGTAACGTACAGAAGAAATATCCAAAAGGAAAGTATAAACAGCTATATTGAAGGCCCGGTAAGTTTCCGCCACGAAATATTTATAATTTTTTAAAAATGTGTTTTCGTGACCCTTATTCAACTAAAAAGTTCGCCCTAACCACTCCGCATTAATTGGTCTGCTGGCTCACTAGCAGGCACAGGCAGCCCAAACTCACGACTCGGCGGTTGCGAAAATGTTTAAAACTACGTTGTGTCCAAAAAAATTGCCGTACCGTACGATATCGGAGACAGACAATAGGACACAAAATATTGCAAGTGTCTTCTTCTTAATAAGCTAAGATAAGGTGATTCTTCTTTCGACATGTGAAGTTCCCATCTCCGCTCTCGCACCGGTGGTGTCGTGAGCTTGGGCTACCTGTGATAGCAATCAGCAAAATATTTCTACAAAAAATAATTTAGTGGCGTTGTCCGTTTCCAACTTGCTGACTCCTGAGAGTGAAAAACATACATAAGTGGCTAATGAGGGATTCACGGGTCACGTCAGGATAAAAAATAATTAGTGCCCGTATAACAGCTTTGTCCCAGAAGAGAACGGCGACTACGATCTAATTTGCAGCTTTATTTAACGGTCACTGGATAAGCACCAAAGACAACACATGGCTTCCACCTAGCACGAGAACTAGGACAACAGCAACAATCTCCTATTCTACACGTTTTCTTGTCCCAAAGTGGAGCAGTTTTCACAGCTTGCAGTACCTTCATGTCATACAGTCTCCACTTCTTCGTATGCAAACAGCTCGGCACACACACTACGTCAGCACTGCGGTTAACCTGTTTTAGTCCTTCTTTTTTTCAGTCCTTCTTAGTCAGTCCTTCTGATCTCACTTTTACCATGCCTGTAGCTACCCACTTATATAGTTATCATAACATGTTCCTGAAACTTTTGAGAGACCTATTTTAAGTAACATTACAAAATTGTTTACTACTTTAAAGAGATGACGTATTTATGTAACCTGACTCATAGTATTTACATTGTCTGACTCGTAGTTCTGAGATGACCCGCGAACAGGCCGAATTTTAGCAGCGTTTTCATGTTCTTTTGCGTGAGTCGTGAACCTGATCATATGTATTCTAAGGTGGCAATGACGTCATGTATTTTACATGTGTCTAATTTATAATTTTCTTGGCATCTAGGCACTTACTTTTGAAATGACGTTATGTAGGCCACACGTAGGTCTTCCCGACTGGGAAGTTTTAAGAAATCCTACCGGAGGGCGTTTTCGAAAAATTCAGGTTGAAAATTTCCCTAGAAAAAATTAAAGATTTCTCTTTCCGCTGTTAATTCGTTAAGACCAATGATTCTCTAAGGACTAAAACGACGTTTTCACATTACCGTAGCTAGAACCGCTTTCCAGGCAAGTTTCACTTAATTTCCTTCATTCTATTTTCTTTAACGTTAACATTACTAATGTTTGAAATATTCTCATTTTACTGTACGTAGTAACATCTTGGTAACGGGAGCAGTAATTCCAAAACTAGTCGATGCACCGTCTCCGTAAATTTCAGATGCACTTAATAAATCACTTTAAGGGATACAATTTCTCGTTGTCTATATTCAGCATACTTATAAGAGGGTGGTAAAGGGGGGTATAGATCACGTTTCACGAAAAATAAATCGGTCCTTTCACAATTCACGAAAAATAATAATGGAATTTCACGCTTCACGAGAAAAAAAAGTTTTTTCTGACATAACATACCGTTACATTTTGAAAAGTTACATCCAAAGCAAAGCCTTGTTTGAGGTTTTCACTGAATGAGTCATAGCGTCTGCCATTAATGACAACTGTCAACGTTCTCAGCGCCGCGTCGCCGACTAGCCTGTCGACAGCACTGGGACTACAGAAATCAAAATCTTCGAAAATCACTCAAACATTTCTCTACAATGACTACGACTGCTTACATAGTTCTTCGACCGAATTCTGCTCGTAAACGCGTGCAAACGCTATTAGATTATTACAGTGACTCAGACAGCAAACAGTCAATGCAAAATGCAAAGCCAAATAATTCAATAAATTATTCAAGGTGCTAACATAACATAGGTCAACATACCTTGCAAAATACTTTCCCTTTCCAGAAAGAAAACCATTTCATTTTCCCATTGTTGTTGGGTCCGAAGACAAAAACTTTCTACAGTTCCAAGAGAACGGACTGTTCTCAAAAACGAAGTCTCAATATTCTTCCCAAGGCCTTTAACTTCGGCTATGGCTGGCACGCAGCAAAAATCCAACACAGTTTTTTTTAAGACTTCCAGATCTCTGTAGGCTGTGGCGGAGAACGGAAAACAGGATTTCTCTTTATGAATCAAAACTTTTTTGCCACCTTCGTTTAAATAAAAACTTATTAGAGGTCATTAGAACCGTCACATTTGGTAAAACCTCGAAACCTTCTTGACGATTTTGTCGATCTTGTTCAGCTCGTGTTTCCGCCATGGTGGGTGACCATGATGGCTGACCAGGCAGGTTTGGCCAAAGGTCACCGAACACCAGAGCACACCAAGAAGTCAACACAAGGAACCACTCTCCTGTCACGTCCCGCAATATTATTTTTGTCTTCATTATGTAATGACGGATGTCAAAAATAACAAAAAACATAATAAAAATCACGGTTCACGGCGAAATAAACATTTATTTCTCATTTCGCGAAAAATAATATTGGAAAATCACGATTCACGGCTACTATAGAAATCACGATTCACGAGAAAAAAAATAGCCATTTCACATTTCACGGGAAAAAAAAGGGGCCGATCACGGATCACGAAAATACCCTTTACCACCCTCTTATAAGTCATTGCCAAAGCTCACGTTACAATTTTGCTCTTTGTACAATGCTAATTAGCATACAGCTCTAGTCACCCTGCGGTAGCGCTTTTAAGTTCGTCGGAAAATAGCTCCTGCCTGAATTTAGAAACAGCATCTAAAAAAGTCCAAAAGTAACCTGCGATCAGGCGAATTTTCGCAGCGCTCTTATACTGTGTTGCATGGGTCGCTCACTAAAACAGTTTACCAAACGAAACGAAAATAGAGCCTGATCACAAGGTAGTCTAAAAGTGACTCATGGTTTTAAAATGGCGATTACATCATGCATTTTACACGTTTCGAATTTCTAATTTTCTCGACATCTAGACCTAACTTTCTGAAACGACCTTATGGCCTTTGTAGGTTAGACGCAGTTCTTCCCGACTGGAAAGTTTTAGAAATTCTACTGATGAGAGCGTTTTTGTTTGAATGTCTTCCTTGAAAAAAATTATTCCTCTTTCCTTTCGTTAATTCATCAAGACCAACGTTTTGTGTACGGATTGAAACGACGTTTTCATCGTATATTATTGCCTTAGCATAGGAATACTTTCCAGGGGAGTTTCACGAAAATTTCAAAATGCACTCATTTTATTGTACCGGTAAGTAGTAACATCTTCGTTATGCGAGTGGCAATTCCAACACTAGCTGTCGAGAAGGAGGAGAAGAATGAGGAGGAGGAGGAGGGAAAATAAAACCTTGCAGGAGAATCAATGAACCAGAAAAAGTGTTTCTATTGTTGAAGAACAATGCTTGTCTGTAGTGGATAATGAATGCGGGAAGAATGGAAGCTTCCGTAATTACAGCTGTACGTCACCTCATTTTATTCACTAGATACGGACAATAGCCTATGACGTCATCGACGTTAATGTCTTCCACTGCAAATTAATAAGCGTCACAGCTTTGAAGGGGATTAAGACATACACACGTGTATTACTCTACTTGTGGCCCAACAGCCTAGTACCCAGGCGTTCTCTTCTCGCTCACACGACTTGGCGCGAAATTTCGTGACGTCACCGAATGGCATACTTCATTGAGTGACGTCACGACATTTTGCACCCAGGTCGAGTCGAGTGAGCGGGAGGAGAATGCCTGGGTACTAGACTGGTGGCCTAAGTCATTATACAGTGGCTCTGATTCAGTGTCCAGTCACATGTTCTTACTGTAAACAAAGTTGCTAGAGTATTTGAGCTACAAAGATCACTAAGCGTAAAAGAAAGTCTCTCGTTCTCGAATAAGACAGCATGTTCGTGAGAAAGGATTAGTTTGTGTGAAGACTGAGGTTTTGCATTGGACCGAGGAGAGTAAAGCACTTCAGCTTTATATTAACGTAAACTGGCCACCGGCTCTCATTGCCGATGTTAAGCCATTCTCGTTCCCAGAGCTCCGCGATTTCTTTTAATGTTGTCAACCGCTGACCAACCTGATCGAAGGCTCTGGGTACGACGATGATACCGTTTGATATCAAGACCTATCAACCGCGTGTTCGCGCGTCTTGAATTATAGACCGTTTTCATGTGATGTCACGGCTGCCAAATTGGTGTACCAAAAACAATGAAACGGTGGCCATATTGGTGTACCAAGCCAATCCTGTGGGAGTTGAAGTCTGTTCTTATATAAACACTTTCTTCTGTTCCAATAAATGTACATAGCTGCTGGTCAAGTGACTGAAAACGCTCTATTGATCAGAAAAAAATTGAATAGAAATATATGAAAACCACTGTCATATGTTTCATACACTATTATTATGTTGTGTTTTGTTTTGGTGAGAATTAGAAAGTGCTTGGGTCGTGAATCGTGATTTACTTAATCTGAAAACCATTGCAACTATTCATGATATTAGAATTCCAGTTTTCAATTCGTCGCCTGCTGAGATTTTGTACTTTGTAGCCAGCAAACCGGTCTAAAGCAGGATACAAGATCTAGACAAAAAGATTTTTTACTTTGTTTCAGTTTGTTGTAGATGTAATTAGTACTTAATTGGGCTAAGAAAAAGAAGTCAGGGTTTTAAGTTAAGGGCTGCACACCACCATCCAAAACTACCACGTACGCATCCTCCCCAGGGAGCGATACGAACACCCCAACTTCATCCACTGGACACACATACAGGAACATAAATAAAAGGAAAATTCAACAACGCACTCACGCACAAATGACTACGTTTATTTTTCGAGTTGATACAAACAGAACACATCGAGAAAAAAAATTAAATACAGATACGCTTGTAATAGCTTTGTTGTAAACAGTGGTCTGTAACGCACGCGTTATGAGATGATTACAAAAAGTGATGTACTGGCTTTTTTCAGTTCTATCGTAAAGCAAAGTCAACGTCCCGTTCAATCCCCACAAACTTGAGGGCGTCTGTGGCGCTATACCTGCAAATAGACACATAAAAACCCAGTGTTACCAGAGAGAAGCATTAGATTATTTAGTGTGGCCTGTTCCAGGTTTAGATACTTGAAAAGCAAATGCGAAAATAAATTGCGAAGACCGAGTGAGAGAGGGAGCGCGCTCGCGTTGTTATTTTGTTGTTCCGACTACCTTAGAGCGTGGAACAAGTTAATTCAGTGCAACATTCCAAGCACTTTTGCTCTGTAATGCGTGAGTCATAGGCTTCAATTAAGGATGCTAAAAAGAGCTTGCAACCCATTTCACTACCACGTGGTAGACTCGAGTTTTTGAAACACGATTTGGCGGTTAGGATTCGCCCGTTTTGTCTCGTCCATAGCGACAACGCCGTGACTAAAAGAAGCAGATTTTCCGTTTCTCGTAGAATCAAATGACGGGCGAATCACGGTTCGCTGGCCATGAATCACCTGCAATGATTTTCCAATGGTCACAAAATAATCATACAAGGTTGCGCATGAAATGATTTTACAGACGAAATGCCAACCTCCTGAAATATGAGCAATCATAAGCAACCAAAAGCTTTGCAAAATTCCTTCACTGTTTTGTGATTTTGGGTGAATCATAACGGGCGAATTATGGCCGGCGAAATTATGTTTGAAAACCCTGGATCTGCTGTTCCCTCTCTCCCCAGTCCCCACTCGGCTTGCTCCGCTCGGGAATCACCCTTCACCCCACTAAGCAGACTAATTCGGTAAATTGTGATCGTCCGGGTGAGTGCAGTCCTGAGAAGGACTGTTTGAGGTGACATTGACTGACGTTTCGACAACCTGAGCGGAAGTCATCATCAGAGTCAAGTGAACTGTGAATCGTCAGTAGATGTTATAAGTCTCTGGTCGTTGTCCTGATTGGTCGACAATCTCGTGATGTTATTGGTCGTCTGTCAGTTAAGCCGTGATGTTATTGGCTGTGAAGACTGTTAAACGTGATTGGTGCGTTTCGACCCGTCTTTTGTTAGTCAAATGTCCGTTGGTCTACTGCTAGTCAAATAAGTCGGTTTGTCTATTGTTTGTCTGTCTTGTTATTGTCGGCAATCAGTCGTTTGTAAGGTGCAGGTAGCTGTTGGCAACGGTTCAGTGGTGTTTGTTCTAAGTTAGTAAACAAGCTTTCCAAAGTGATTCATTGATAGTAGTCCGTACTGTAGGTAACGCATTCAGCAGAGTCCCAGTCGATTCTGTGGTTTGTTTTTAAATGGTGCTCAGCAATGTGATTGTTGATATCACCATTTCTAGTCGCTCGTTTGTGTTCAGTCAGTCGGACGTTCAAATTCTGCCGGTCTCACCAATAGAAGTGGCCTGGCAGTCGCAGCATTTGATTTTATAAACTACTCCCCGTCTGTCGCTCGGTTCGTCTTTGTCTTTAACGTTCGTCAGTAGCTGTCGTAAAGTAGTGATAGGTTTGTGAGCAACGCGGATGTTGTAGGGTTGTAGGATTCGTGCGATAGTTTCAGAAGTCCCTTTGATGTAAGGCAGTGTTCTCCCTAGTTTTCAGGGTAACAGGTAAACCAGTTTTCTAGACCGGTAAAGCAGCTCTGTTGAAAATCCTTTTCTACCCCGGAGTGGAAGTGTCGTCATGAGACCCGGAATGTTGCCCGCATGACACTTGACTCACACGTGTCTCGAACACGTTACAAAATGCTTGATGTTTGCGATTCCTGTTACAAGGAACGTACTAACATACAGGCAAACATCTAGACGAAAAAGCTTAAAGTAACCTAAAAAACGTTCGGAGAAGTGCCTAAAAGATAAGACAAATGCTAACAGCACCTTACGAATAAACCTGAACAAACCAACATACGGATAAACGTGGAGAAGGTAACACTAATATCATACGACGATGCTAACGTACGGAGAAATGTCAAGGAGATACAACTAACAACATTTTAATTAAGAATATACTAACATACAGACGAGTAAGAGAACAATCATGCTTTCGAATGTTCTAACGTACGGAGAAATGTGGACAGTCGTGAAGAAAAGACCAGCACTGACGAACATACTATCGCACGGAAAATGTCGAGAAGGCTAATACCTTAGGAATGTACTAGCATTCTGAGCAACTTTAAAAAAATACGACTAACATCTTACGAAAGGTAGAAACATGCAGAGAAACGTTGAGAAGATGAGACTATTATATAATGAACTTAGAAACGTCGAGATCATAAGACTTTGTCTAATATTGTACGAACGCATGGACAATGAGAAAAGTTACTAAGACAAGACTGACGTGGTATGTTATACGACTGACATAAATTTTTTCGTAATTCAATCCGATAAATAAATCTTTTCACAATCCAAATCTGTTGGATGTTTCTAATCCGGGCCTTACTACGTGCTTCTAACCAGTAACAAGCGGTGGTACAAGAGGTAAATTTTACCGGTTACCGCCTAATAAGGAGAACAAACACTATGTAAGGTATGGTTGCAGTAGTGACAGGTGTCGCGTTAGTGTTCGTAGCGTTTGGTTCAGAGTTTCTGTAAGTGTCGTGTCTAATAAAGTCCAGATTGTAATTGTTCTTGTTGAAAACGTTGTCTAAGTACTTGATTTCGTCCGTTAAGCTGTCGGGTGAGTCACAAACTAGTTGCGCGCGTCTTGTCAGGGTCCGTATAGTCGTAGCTTTGTGAGAAGTTGGGTTGTAAGATGATTGGTCGAGTAGTCTGTCGGTATGTGTCGGTTTTCTGTAAATTGTCGTCCGTAGTTCGTTATTGTCGCGGGTAACTAAGCAGTCTAGAAAAAGGTATTTTACCATTTTCCTCGATCTCCTTAGTGAACTGTACGTCGGCGTTTTGTCCGTTGAGGTGTTCGTGAAAATCGTCGATTTCGTCTTTGTGTACGGCTGTAAAGGTATCGTCAACGTAACGTAGCCAGAGTGGTAGTGTTCGTTTGTAAGTTGCAAGGGCTCGTTCCTCGATGTTTTGCATAACGATTTCTGCAACAACAACGGAAACTGGTGAGCCCATAGCTGTTCCGTGCAACTGTTTGTAATGCTTGCCGTTGTACTGAAATACGTAGAAGTAAGACAGGTTCAGTAAGTCCATTAAGTCGTCTGTAGGTAGCAGTAGTTCAATAGTGGAGTTGTTGATGGCGGTCTCAGTGCAGTCTAGAGCCAGTTGAAGTGGAATACCGGTGAACAGTGATTTCACATCAAAAGACACTAGTTTGTAGTCGTCAGGTACTTGTACTGTCTTGATTGCGTCAATAAAGTTCTCAGTCGACTGTGGTTTGTGTCGTGATTCGTCGGTCAAAGGTTTCGGTACAGTAGTCAAGTATTTGGACAGTTGGTAGGTCAGGGACCCACAGAATGAGACTATGGGTCGAATGGGTATGTTAGGTTTGTGCAGTTTCGGTAGTCCGTAAAGTTTCGGTAGTTGTGGTACACGGCACCTCAGTGTGTTGTAGCGTTGAATGTCAATAGCGTCAGTTTTCTTGAGGTCAAGTAGTTTGTTGTTAAGTTTGCGTTGAAGTGCTGGCGTCGGGTCTCGTTTAAGTACTTGGTAGGTCTGTTTGTCGTTAACAAGTGCGTCCATTTTGTCGTAATAGTCTGTCTTGTCCATAACAACAGTCACTCGTCCTTTGTCAGCGGGGAGTATGACAATGTTTTCGTCGGTTTTCAGTCGTTTCAGTGCTTGTCGTTCGTCTTTAGTCAAGTTACTGTCACGTAGAGAGGCTGATTGTAGAGTAGAGGCTATTCTACTTCTGATGTTATCCTTGGCTGATTCTGAAAGCTCCCTCTGACGGGACAGAACCGCCTCAACACTGGATACAAAGGCCTCGGTTGGTATACGTTTAGGCGTCACTGAGTGTTTGAGTCCGTAAGAGAGTACCTGTGTTTCAGTCTTGTCTAAGGGACGGGAAGAAATATTCCTGACCCAGTTGTCGTCTGGATTTTGTCGTTTTTTGTCTTTTGTACGTTGTAGTCGCGTCAGTTTCAGTTGAGTTTTAGTGCGGTGCTGTTCAGCTGTTTTGTTAGCTCGTCTGTCAGCAATAGTCAGTATAGTGTCGAGTAAGTCAGTCGGTATGAGTTGTCGAAGTTTGTAGAGTCGTTGTTGTAGTTTGTCTTTGTAGTGGTTAATTCTTCTGTGACAGTCGTTGATCCGCGCTCCGACCAGTCGTCGGCAGGTGGCTTTGACGATCTGTATGGCCTCTTGTGTGTTCAACGGGGCCTTAAGTCGAAGTCCAGTTCCTTTGGGCGGAAGAGCGAACGACTTGCTAACGACTACATCAGTTACGAAAATAACGTCAGACGAATACGACAACAACTCTGGTTCAACCACCGCTGCAAGGACCTCGGCCTTGCTCCGGCTGGACTCCCTCCCGTCAGAGGGAGCTTTCAGAATCAGCCAAGGATAACATCAGAAGTAGAATAGCCTCTACTATACAATCAGCCTCTCTACCTGACAGTAACTTGACTAAAGACGAACGACAAGCACTGAAACGACTGAAAACCGACGAAAACATTGTCATACTCCCCGCCGACAAAGGACGAGTGACTGTTGTTATGGACAAGACAGACTATTATGACAAACAGACCTACCAAGTACTTAAACGAGACCCGACGCAAGCACTTCAACGCAAACTTAACAGCAAACTACTTGACCTCAAGGAAACTGACGCTATTGACATTCAATGCTACAACACACTGAGGTGCCGTGTACCACAACCACCGAAACTTTACGGACTACCGAAACTGCACAAACCTAACATACCCATGCGACCCATAGTCTCATTCTGTGGGTTCCCGACCTACCAACTGTCCAAATACTTGACTACTGTACTGAAACCTTTGACCGACGAATCACGACACAAACTACAGTCGACTGAGAACTTTATTGACGCAATCAAGACAGTGCAAGTACCTGACGACTACAAACTAGTGTCTTCTGATGTGAAATCACTGTTCACCGGTATTCCACTTCAACTGGCTCTAGACTGCACTGAGACCGCCATCAACAACTCTACTATTGAACTACCGCTACCTACAGACGACTTATAATGGCCTTACTGAACCTTTGTCCACTTCTACGTATTTTCAGTACAACGGCAAGCACTACAAACAGTTGCACGGAACAGCTTTGGGCTCACCAGTTTCCGTTGTTGTTGCAGAAATCGTTATGCAAAGCATCGAGGAACGAGCCCTCGCAACTTACAAACGAACACTACCACTCTGGCTACGTTACGTTGACGATACCTTTACAGCCGTACACAAAGACGAAATCGACGATTTTCACGAACACCTCAACGGACAAAACGCCGACATACAGTTCCACTAAGGAGATCGATGAAAATGGTAAAATACCTTTTCTAGACTGCTTAGTTACCCGCGACAATAACGAACTACGGACGACAATTTTCAGAAAACCCACACATACCGACAGACTACTCGACCAATCATCTTACAACCCAACTTCTCACAAAGCTACGACTATACGGACCCTTACAAGACGCGCGCAACTGGTTTGTGACTCACCCGACAGCTTAACGGACGAAATCAAGTACTTAGACAACGTTTTCAACAAGAACAATTACAATCGGGACTTTATTAGATACAACACTTACAGAAACTCCGAACCAAACGCTACGAACACTAACGCGACACCTGTCACTACTGCAACCATACCTTACATCAAAGGGACTTCTGAAACTATCGCACGAATCCTACAACCCTACAACATCCGCGTTGCTCACAAACCTATCACTACTTTACGACAGCTACTGACGAACGTTAAAGACAAAGACGAACCGAGCGACAGACGGGGAGTTGTTTATAAAATCAAATGCTGCGACTGCCAGGCCACTTATATTGGTGAGACCGGCAGAAATTTGAACGTCCGACTGACTGAACACAAACGAGCGACTAGAAATGGTGATATCAACAATCATATTGCTGAGCACCATTTAAAAACAAACCCCAGAATGGGACTCTGCTGAATGCGTTACCTTCAGTACGGACTACTATCAACGAATCACTCTGGAAAGCTGGTTTACTAACTTAGAACAAACACCACTGAACCGTTGCCAACAGCTACCTGCACCTTACAAACGACTGATTGCCGACAATAACAAGACAGACAAACAATAGACAAACCGACTTATTTGACTAACAATAGACCGACGGACATTTGACTAACAAAAGACGGATTGAAACGCACCAATCACGTTTAACAGTCTTCACAGCCAATAACATCACGGCTAAACTGACAGACGACCAATAACATCACGGGATCGTCGACCAATCAGGACAACGACCAGAGACTTTTAACATCTACTGACGATTCACAGTTCACTTGACTCTGATGATGACTTCCGCTCAGGTTGTCGAAACGTCAGTCAATGTCACCTCAAACAGTCCTTCTCAGGACTACAGTCACCCGGAAGATCACAATTTACCTAATTATGATATGACTCCTGGGTTCAAACCATTTACAGTTTTACTAAGCAGACTGTTTACAAGGCCCTAGCCTAGTCATTCTAACCTCCAGTTGCCAAGCAACCACAAGATGAGGAACAACGGACAAGCAACTAGCCACAGATAATGACACTTATTTCCTCACCTGTAATCGAAGAACAGTTCCTCTCCAGCTTCTATATCTCGCTTGGCAAAAATGCCGATTCTGTGATCTCCGTTCACCATCATCACTGAAATAGCAAAGCAACAACAACAAGCTTTATTTACATGACTATAACAAAGTATTACAGTATTGCAAAAGCCACTTAAAATTTAATTATTTATTTCTTACTTAATTAAAATAACTAAAAGAGATTACAACCATTTCTTATTTTTAACCATTCAGAGAGGTAGCCATTGTAACTAGTTTGCCTCTCTGTTCAAAGCATGACGAGATGAATGAAATTAATTGAATATTTATAAAATAATCAGTACAATTCATAAGATGTGACAATAAGGTCTCATGTGATTATAGTCGTAGAAATGGGATTTTAGGTTCTATTTTAGAAAAGAACCTGTCTCTTATCGAAGAATAGCTCGGGCAATCTAGTAAAAAATGAGTTTCATCTTCAATTTTGTTACAGTTGCACAGACTACATAACCTCTCATCACGAGGTACTTTGTTGTATCTACCTGTTTCAATCCGAAGTTTCTGACTGCTAATTCTCAGTTTTACTAATGATTTTCTAGATGGGTTCTTTCTTGTTAGATCTAGGTAAGCAGAAAGGCTATAATTCTTTTTGAACGTGTAATAAAAACTAAGTTTTTGTGAATGTCGAAGGGTTTGGTTCCAGTAAGAGATATATTTCTTTTTCATGAGATCTACATATTGTTTGATTTTACCTTCATTCAATGAATTACAATTAAAGTCACAGAAATTGTAATAGTCAGTCATTTTCATGAGACTAGAGTAAAAACTATTGTGACCGTTATAATGAAGGTCAATCGATATTTTTAAAGATTGTTTGACTATAGAGCTTTCTTCCTTTTCTCGGAGGTAGTTTAAGTAATTAAGTATCTTTTTATTTATATCAATGATCAAGGGAATTTACCCAGTTCAGCTCTACATGCAATATTGCATGCCTTGTTATGAACTTCTAAATAACGTTTACAGAATTGTAAATGAGTTTTTTCAATTGCGGAGCTGTCCCACGACTTAAAATCTGATTTCGCAAAGGCACGCCAAACTTCACTATTGTAGGTTAAAATTGGTGAGATCATTGAGTCAAAAATTTTACACGCAAGAGAAGCTTTCAGTTTATTAAAATCAATGTGCCGTCGCAGACCAAAGAAAGCATGAAGAGCTTTTTGTCGAAGGTGTTCAAGCGAAAGCGTAAAATTTCCGGAAGATGAGATGCGAGTCCCTAGGTAGGTATAGTTTTGGACAATGTCTATTATTTCACTGCCTATGTGAAAAACATAATCACACTTTTTTGTGCATCGTTGAAAAATCATTATCTTGGTTTTCTTGGGGTTTATTCTTAGCATCCAAGAGTTGCAATACGAGGATATCTCGTTTAGGCAATTTTGCAATCCTACTTTTGATCGTGATAATATAATTAAGTCGTCTGCATAAAAAAGAGAGTTGAGTTTGGTGCCATTTGGTAGCACGAACGGATCAGATAGAATATTGTTAAACGAAAAAGCTAAATCATTGACGTATAGGTTAAAGAGCAAAGGACTTAAAATGCAGCCTTGGCGCACACCTCTGGCGTATTGAAAAGATCGCGTTTGGCTATTTCCAATTCTAACAGAGGAGGTAGAATTCGAATATAAACTTTTAATTACATTATAGAAGTTTCCTCGGATATTGATTTTTAACAGCTTGTATAGAAGTCCATCATGCCAGACCGAATCAAATGCTTTCCTAAAGTCCACAAAACATGCATATACTTTCGTTTGGTGAAAATTGACATCTTCAGCAAGGTCAATACACTTTTACGTTCCAGAGAAAGAACATTCAAATGAAAGCTACTGAGCAGTAATTTCCTGTGGTGCTGTTTATTATACTGTACAAGGTGGTTCTAACTTTTGAGTCTGTGGGTGAAATTCTGCAGTGCGATCATTCAAATGAAAGCTACTGGGCAGTTGTTTCCTGAGATGCTGTTTATTATGCTGTGCAAGATGGTTCGAACTTTGGCTACACTGACACTCTGGAACCAGTGTAACCTGTCAATTTTCCCTGAAAGAATCATGAAGGTCTGTGTCTTACCTTTTGCATAGCAGTTTGGACTGATAGAATGGTTGGCGAATCTTATTTTATTTCCCTTACGAGTGGCGTCCACAACAAAGTCTGAAAAGTGGATTAAGATGAACAAGATGAGCAATAAATGACACATCTTGCAATAACAAACACTGAGAAGTTGGCCCTGGCTTCACGTTTTCCTCTGCGTGGCATTGATTGATTGCATCATCTGCGTTCCTTTTGTCCAGTCAGCAGTGTTTACCGCGGGTTTAGTTCAGCTTAACACAGTCTTAAGGACGTTCGCGCGAAAATCTTCTACAACACAGATATTTTTTTCATACTTTTGGTACAGTCAGATAATGAGTTACCTATGTCGGAAATGGAAAAAAACTGGGGGGTCACTGACTTCGTTTTCGAAATAAAGCGCGTGGAAAACTACCCCTATTTTGACAAATCGGCCCTCATAACTCGATATGGCCTCAGTGGTTGTTAGTTGAAAAATATTAAGAATAATTCGCTCAAGACCCGCTTTCTCAGTTAAATTTCATTTAAGTGGGTCTGTCAAGTACATAATTTGAACCGGTGTCACCCTTTCAGTTAAACTCAACCTTTGAAATGGGCTTTTGCCAACACCGTGCAGCTAAAATAATGACGGAATTCGGCCCGATGATGCGTGGGCAGAAAACTGAAAAAAGTCAAACTTCCACAACACAAATTTTCTTCAGAGAACGTAGATAATCGATAAAGAAAGTGATCTATCATGAAAATCTGGGGTCACCGAACAGTTAAGAGAGTTAAATCCGTGCACAGATATCAAAATGCCCACCAGCGGTACATATCTCTGCATTCTTCAACAGTGCGCGCACTTAAACGTGGCATGACATGGCGACTTGAATTGCGTCCGCAATAAGGATGCGCAGAAACAATTAGCGCGAACGTCCTTAAATAAAAGGCTCTACTTGTCTTCTCACCGTTGTTGAGGTTAAACAAAAAGCTGCACATGTATTTGTCGTAAACTTTTCCTCTGCGGTCAGCCTCGTCCTGGGATATTATCTATGGAAGAAACAAGAGTAGAAACTGATTAATACAGCAACGTGCGCGACATAACACAAGGATTTTGCTAGCGATTCATCAAAATTGTGCTCAAATTATGATTAAGTACCTTTACTCTCAGATAAAATGCTCTTTGAGCGGTTCTCAACTGAGTGTCGTAAAATCAAAAACAAAGCAATTACTGTGGCCAGTCACACACAGCGAACCAAAGCAGTACTCAAAGAAAATATATCAACAAGCACCAAGCACGGGAAAACGCGTGCGATCGCGCAAGTCGCGATTGATTTTGGTTTTACTTCTGAATTGTCGAAAAAGTTGCGCGAGTTTTTTTTAAACCAATCACAGAGCGTATAGTAAAGCAACTAAACCAAAACAACCGTGAATTACTTTCGAAACTCAATTGAAAACTGCTTCAGAACACCAAGAGCTCTTAGCTTCATATAGCTGAAACTGGAGCTAGGTACTGGCTTGGTAACCCTCTAGGCTCTCGCTACTTATATTGAAGCATAGTTTCCCTTGAAATAAACATTTCTTACCTCTCCACAGTATTCCCCGATGAACTCATTCTTTTTACAAGGCTCCTTGATATAAATTCCCCAGCCGGCTACATCAGAAGGGGCGAGTAGAAGATGCTAAATAATAAAGACAACCAGACAACAGCACGTCAGTGATAGCAAAGGATTGCTACTTTTTGAGTTGCCGAAATGTTTGTATATACCATGTGGGACCTGATGTACCTTATCGAAACAGGGAAAAAGGTGAAAGCATACATTAAATGAAAAAAGGAACGGGAACTGATTTGTAGGTCAGTCGTAACAATTTTATCTCAAGATGGTAATACTTGACAGTACAAAAATGAATAAATGGTAACCCTTCAAACATCACGTTCGTTTATAATTTTTCTCTCTTTTTTTTCCCAAAAAACCCCCTGTAACATACTAGTGTCCTGGCTATTTTTTTTATAAGACAATTAACGTGATTTTTTCAAAGTTTCTTTAGCCTGTGTGCAGACGTCTCCTATTTCCTTTGCTTAGGAGACGTCTGCACGCAAGCTACGCGTCTTGGGCAGAATATCAAGTTGTTTGAGGTCGCTAGCAACACTTTTTTAACACCAGTAAATTCCATTGTTAATTTCGTGTGTCAAGGGGTCGTCAGATTTGAAACGTTGGTGATTGTACATATGTAAATGAGGACCAAATATTTGGAAAAAGATACAATACGACACGATACAGCGGATACGGTACAGTGCAGTGCAGTACAATACAAACTTTATTCATTTGACACTTCCCAGAGGGGCTTTTCAGTGACAATTAAAATGAAACTACAATAAAAGTACTGGACAAAACTACTTAAAAACTTTCACAAGAAATTCACCTTTCGCTGACCACGCTGAAGGCCGACATTCCTACAACAGATGCAAGTTTTTCCATCAAAGTTATCTGAACAAAAACAAGCCAAAAGTGAAAGAAAGTTATGAAACCAAAAGCAAATTAATTTTTACTATGACGGTATTATTATGTAACTGATATACTACTGTGTACTTCAGGGCTAAAAATTAACTCCAGTGCCTGGTGGCCAGTCGGGCCAGTTTCCTTGAATCCTAAGTGGCCCAGCCTAAAACAAGGTGGCCCTCCGTTTCCACAAGGATAAGAAAAGTACAGTGTTTGACTATTTGAATAAACACCATGCGACATTTAATGAAAACTCAAAAACAAACACTCCCTTCAAACAATGCCCCGTGGCTGTAGCCTCTTTGAAAACGGAAGAAAACATCCCATTATCACAGAAAACTAGACCTTCCCCTTGTCTTTTGGTCTTCTCGTAGTTTATTAATATGTTTCAGGGAATCTTCCTTATTTCTTGCTCTTTTTGATGGCAGCAGCTTAAAATCAGATTGGAATCTCCACATTTTGTTTTTTCTTCAGCCAAATTTACCAATTTCAAAACAAGGTGCAAAGACCTCTGGGAAAGTCCAGAGTCACGTGGCAACAACAATTTCAAACTGGCGTCTAGATAATCGTGGATCGATCATTTAACCCTTCAATTGGTAAACTTAGAGTTAAACGAAATAAAATAAAATAAAAGTAGTCAAATTAACTACATTATTATTTTTTTTTACTTTAACTTCATACTTCGTAGTACATTGCAACTTGCTGGCATCGTAGTCGCAGTTCGGGCGATCAAACCTCAACTTTTAGTGGCCCTGGTAAGTTTTAAATCGCCACTGGCAACCATGCGACTGCCAATTTTCAGCCCTGGTACTTGGATCTATTTTAACACGAATGTAAAAGGGCGGGGGGGGGAGGGGGTGTGCAAAAAAGATGCATTGACTATTGCCAGTAGAAGGAAATCTCAACAGAAAATATTTGTAAGAAGACTAAAAAGATAATTTTGAACCCTGAAAATAGCCGACAAATCACTGCAACTCAAATACCTGTGTTTCCTCAGGTTATGCGATTAAGAAAAAAATACCTCCGACACTTTGAACAAGACCCTTTCACTTACCAGCACCACATGTCTGACAGAGGTCTGGATCACACTCTCTGACTGCGAGGAAACATGGGCACTGCTTAGTGTTGCACTGTGCTTTACAACGACATCCAGGAAAACGATTCTGACCTGAAGAGGGAGGGGAGAAACAAATTAATAGCAGTCACTTTTATCAAGCCAGTAGACAAACCAATGGGGAATTTTCATAAGAGTTCAATTGCTGCATTGTTATTTGGGTTGACACAAAAGACCATTGCCAAAAATGTACTGACATCAAAAGTTCATATGGCTTCAGTTCTTTTTAAAACAAAACGCAAATTAGATTCCTGTGACAGTATCCAGTTGTGTACAGGTCAATCCCCTGGATAAGGTTACCCACAATAAGCGAGGAGTAGGAAAGGTGGTCATATTTCTTTGAAAGAATTGCCCAAAATTGCTCAAACTTACAGACATTTAAATGACTGCAGGTACAGCCTATACCTCTAATCAAACAAGCACACATAAATTATTAATAAAATATAAATTTCTGTATTTGATGGCACTCTCACTAAAAGATACAGGAAGATAGCAAACCCAATCGGCATAATGATCACACACAAAGGCACACTGTAGGTCTCTCTTGAGGAATAAGGTATGTTAACAGCTCAGTATTGATTAACTAGCGACATCTTAGTTTATTGGAGCGACATCTTGGTTGAAGGAAGTAAAATCATAAGTTTACTAGAGCAACATCTTAGTTGAATGACTTACAGTCAGTGCTACATTGGCAGAACTTCTCGCAGAAGTTCTGCGTGGCAACGCAGATGCATGATTGATCACAAGGTTGACCGGGGTGGTCACATGGTATGTAGTTATACACATGGGTAGATGTGGAATCTGAAAAGTAAAATGAATGAAACAATGGTTGAGTCCATTCCATGTTTGAAGGGTGGGGTGGGTGCAATGACTGAGTCAATGTCAATTGGGACAAAAGGTCTGTTTCTTTCCTCTATCACCCTTCCCTGTGAGAAATTCAGTATTACAACCAACTATTGCAGGACCCTCACCACCACCACAAAAATACTTCCAGGAACAATAGATTGTGCTAGAAAAAATTTGCAGTAAGCTTGAGAGGTTCCTAAGACATTTTCAGTAACTTTCAGAGGTCACAGGCAATTTTTGGTTAACTAGAAAGACTTAGGTACAACAGGATGTTCTTATTGCGATAGTTATTTCACCTCATGTCATTTGCACTTTGTTGCATTGTGTAAGAAAACTGCAAACCATTTTCAATTGGCAAATTCACAATATTCTGTAGTGTACCATTTCATTTATCGCAAAGAAAACTGTACCAATACCTTTTTTCAGCTGAATCTTTCTACAATGTAGAGACCACATCCTGTGAATATAAAAACAGTGGGGAACATTAAAGGCAAATGATTACAGCCAGTGGGAGACTCCCATATTAAAGGGAGTGGGAATGCCTTTTATCTCTTTCAGGTATGAATTACAGATTTCATTTGTTTAAGGGTTACACATAAAGAAATCGAAAACACCTTCACACCGTGTTGATGACCTAGACCGATCTGGCATGAAAACTTAAACGTGCCGTTTGCAACCATTAAGTTACTTGTTAGATTGCACGTGGGAGGTTGCTAAGCACAAAAGAAGCATAAGGCTTCACCAAGAGCAACTCTAGCCTCTTGAGTGCTTAGCAAACCTCCCACGTGCATCCATAACTTGATGGTTGCACAGTCAAAAGCAACTCTAGGTTCTTGAGTGCTTAGCAAACTTTCCAAGTGCGTCCATAACTTGATGGTTGCACAGCCAAAAGCAACTCTAGGTTCTTGAGTGTTTAGTGAACCTCTTAAGTGGATCCATAACTCTTGAGATGGTTGCACAGCTGTGGCATTTACCATTTTTTTTAATTGAAGATTGTTCACAGCTGTCATTTAACAGTCTCATTACCAGACATCTTGATGGGGGCGCGATGATGCAGTGGTTAGCACGTTGGATTTCAGATCTGAAGGTCGGTGGTTCGACGCCCAGTCCCTGCAATCGTGTTGTTTCCTTAGACAAGAAACTTTACCTCACATTCGTCTCTCTCCACCAAGGTGTATAAAATGGGTGCTGGTGACATACTGCTGGACGTAACCCTGCGATGGACTAACATCCCATCCAGGGGGAGTAGCAATACTCTCAATTGCTTCATGCCACAGAAACCGGGATAAGCTCCGGCCGTGTGGGCCTCCTTGGCTCGCGTGCAACTTTACCATACTAGACATCTTATTTCTCTCCCTGTTTTAGAATCTTGACAGCAATTCATACCTGTGTTTTCTTTTCTTTTTCCTTGGTGGTGTATCCTGATCATCAGCAGTCGGTAGTGGCTCATGGGACTCTTGCAAGGCCCTCAGATACACCTGGAAAATCAATTACTGAAACTCAGGGGCTGTTTACATCAAGGGAGGAAGATCCTAGCATTGGGAAGATCCTAGAAGGTGAAACAAATTTTTGTTTAGTTTACTGCAGAAACTTCGGTCGGGATGGTTGCCGGAAATCAAATAAAACTGTCAGCCTTTGGCAGCTGAACACCCGGCCACCGTCATGTTTGTTTTTCTGTCCCTGTTACTAGGATCTTCCGCACGAAGGTAGTTCACATGGTGCTAGGATCTTCCTAGCACTAGGATCTTATCTCTCAGCTAGGAAGATCCTAAAGCTGGAAAGAACCTAGTGCTAGAGCCAAATACAACATTTTGCATGTAAATTGAATACAGATAACATATGGCGCTAGGATTATCCGCCTTCTAGTATCTTCCTAGCACTAGGATCTTCCTCCCTCCATGTAAACAGCCCCTCACATACCCTGCAACAGGCCTGAAAACTAAACATCTGAAAATTTAAATTTGTGAACAATGAGGCCCACCCAAACTTTGCCAAAAGTTTGAAACAGAGGCCTTTTCGTTGAGATTTACGCAACTGGATATCACGTGAAAGTTCAACTACTACAATGCATATATTCCACATTATCAATAAATTTACCATCTCAAAAACTGTTCATGATTGCTTCAAGACTGGAAGCATTTTTCCTTGAATGGCTAAAAATGTTTTTCTTGGATTCTTGTGCACTGCATGTGACCATAATTTATACTACAGTTAGTTTAACTGTCGAGTATGTAAAATTGCTCTGGCACCTTAAACTTCCAATCACCAAACATGCATTTAGCAGTGCTATAATTTAAGTAGTTTCAATAATTTAAAAAAATAATTGTGCCAAACAACTGCCATAGGACATTCTAAAGTGCCCAAAAAACCCAATATGAAATTTGTCTGCGGTTTAACGTCCAAAATAAACGAGTCCAAAAGTTGTGAAAGTTAAGTAGTCCCGGCCTGATCAATCAATGAAATCGATAATCAACATCAATTGATGGCAGTCGATGGTAAATTTGTAAATTTGTAAGTAGTACTACATTTTAATCATCAAGTGTTAATTTCCTGTACCTCTTTACAAGTCTTGGACTGAATCAAGTTAGCAATGCTACAGTAGTTGTTACAATAGATTGGCCTCAAAACACGAAAGAGCGATGCCTCGGCTCCCGTCCACTCAGAAGTCACCAATGAATGTTCTGGGCTACTTCCTCCAGCCTTCAACGAAAAGAAAAGATAGAAATTTTTTAGCATTTTAATCATTTATGCATTGTGCATCAATTCCTCTTGGGTCTCACATTCTCACTAGCTTGCTTGTGTACTTAATTTTGGAGCCAAGATTCAAGATTCATGCTAAGATTCAAAACTGCAAGGGAAATTTTGGAACATTAAAAATGAACATGTTCTCATCAAAAGGCCATGTTGACACAAAATTTTGTACAAAGTCCATAAACAGTTAACAGAAATTATTTGAATGACAGATCTTCAGGAATAAAACGCACAATTTGGAAAATGAAAAAATGACACATAACTACTTATTTATCTAGATCTTAAAACGGACTTCCAAAAAGCAAGTGTCAATAAAATAGTCAGTGAAGGCCAGGAAATAATTAAAGAAAAAGAAACAATTATTTGATTAAAGAAAAAAAAACAACTCTCTTACTGCAACATGGTCTGGACTGGGAAATCCCTTAGCACCTCCCTTTCCTGTTTTTACATCCCTGCTGCTAGCTCGGCTTCGTCTTCTTGTGCTGACTGCTTCGGAGGGCTTGCCTTCTCCATCCCCCTCAAGTGAATTCTGTTATGAGAACAGATTAGGGTTCACACCATACATCAGATAACCTTCATCATTTGTTTCCAAATGTTTTCCACTCTTAACTCATAAAGCACAAAGCCTGTATAGGTTTTTAAACAACAGGCAAACAATGCTTCAAATGTCCAGAATAGCCTAAGGAAATACTTGCTAAGCAGGCTAAAAAGCAAGGGGTAATATCTGTCCACAACCCCTCTATTGAGGTGATCCCAATGTTAATATATGAAGTATGCAGAAACTTTGTTAGTATTGTCTCATTTAACCCTTTAAGCCCTGGTATAAAAATGCATATTCCCCTTACTGTTCTCCATACATTTCTTATGGAATTAGTGAGGAGAATTTGGGTAAATATCAAGACATCGTATTCTTGGTGATCACTTCCTTTATTCTCATCTCTTGATGGTTTGAACAAGTAGTAATAATGTAAAGAGGAACTTCACTTTCATCACTGTTAGGGCTTAAAGGGTTAATTTGGTTTGGCAGCAATTACTGCCAGTACAGAAGAGACTAACAATCAGTGACAAATGATAAAGACAGCCAAAGAGGAAAATGGGACTCTTGTATATACTGTATTTTGAACCTAAATGTCGAGGCTAAGACTGTCCAGTACCCCATTCACTACCCACAAGAATATTGATTACACCAAAATAAATGTACGAATGTACCTTTACATGCATGTAGCAGTCAGAGCCACATGGGCTTGTTTCTTGCAGATCAACAGGACTCTAAGCATGGAAAAAAAATGATATGTGTTAAACAAAACATGTTATAGGTACATTATATATCTAAAAGGAGTGTTTTTCTTATTTAATAAGCTGAAAAACCATCTCGGCATAAAATTCACTCTAGTGGGTGAAGGAATTACACCATGTGGTTGTGTCCCAAAAGCTGAAATCGTCCTCTTTATTGAACGTCTAGGAGAAATCTTTTCTAACCCAAGGAAAGACTATCAAATGGCCTACAAACTCAATAAAAAAATAAAATTGAGAACCAAAAACAATGGGACTGAGCACTAAAACCCAGAAAGACCAACCGTCAAAATTTGTAAATTGTGCCCGTACCTGAAATCAAATCTCCCAAACAACTTTGGAAGTATAAAAGATGTTTAGTTTCCATGCCGCAGATGAAGTTATAGACGTTTGGACCGCTATTTGAACAGACAGAAGCCAAATAATAACATTACTGCCTTCCTGAATGGTCATTTTTTTTTAAAGGTTGGGAGTGAATGTGTTAAAGGTTCCAGTGTAGATGTAACTTTTTTAACAACAAGTACCTTCCGTTTTATCTGTGTAGGGAGTGTTCGCCATCCTAAATCAAACAAAAATAATTTAACTGGAATTATTAAACAAAATAATTAAACAAATAATTTAACTGGAATTAATATTAGATTTGAAACCATTCAAAGAATGACAAACAAAGAAAATGCAAAATCTTCTTTTACATGTAAGATAAGAATAAAAGACAGACACGCAAATGGATAAACTGTTTAAATAGAATCAAGTGAGCTGTAATATATATATATATACATGCACAAATTACATGTAAATGGAGCTCTCCTCTAGCAAACTGATACAGATTGTTTGAAACATCTACCATCTTGATAACATGTAAAAACAAAATGAAAGAGAGCGTGACTAGTTTACTAGGTTTATGTTACTGAACAAAATACTCTCAAACATAATCCACAGTACATTCCTTTGATGTATATGTTTTTTTAATCTTCTCAACTGGAATTTGAAAAACAATTTATTAAATTTGCTCTCTGGTACTTGTAGAGAGTAGATGGCTCAGAGAGAATGAACTATAATACTGTTGAAACATATAAATGCCAGAAACTTACCATGCATGAAGCAGTCATACTTATAACACCTTCTACAGAACAGCATGTGAAATGAGTGTAGACTCTGTTCTCTTGAAACTGATTGTGCCTTAGGACTAATGTACAAAAAAATAAAACATGAATTTAACGTTAAGTTAAGTAACAAAACACAAAACTTGCAATTCGCTCTGACGAAGGACTAACGCTTGAAACGTCAGCTTTCAATCTCTTTACTGTTACTCTTGCGATACAGTAGTAAGTAAAATAGTAAGGTGAGCGGAAGTCACCAATTTGCTTGGTGATCATTCATGCTGCTTGGTGACCACTCATCCTCCGCTTGAGCTGCCACGTTTCGTCTTGATCACAAGACTAGTGTCATCCAGAAGTTATCTCAAGAATGAAGTGTTGATCTTGTGAATAACAATGGTCTTATTGTTGAAACTCCTTCAGATGCCACAAAGTGCGACGTTCGGGGGCAGCCACACTTTACAGTGGCCAATTTACCTTATCAACTCAGTTGATAAATCCAAAGTTTTGTGTTTCACTTCCCCACCGACACAGCACCACAGTTTCTTTAGAAACTAACCCCCTTGTTTGCTCTGTAATAAAAGACTTGAGAACAATCTGTTCTAACCAAAGACTCTTAATTAGTAGTCACCTCAAGTTGGTAGGAACCATTAGAGTAGACCGACATTAACTTAGGATTAGTAACAATATTATTTTAAAGTCAGTCTTACAACCAAGTAATGAGGATTCCTGTAAATCCTTTTTGCCGTACATGTTGACTTTGGTCACTTATACACTACCACTTAAGATGAGCTGTGGAAACTCTTTTCAACAAGAGAAACAGGACACTTTAATCCCAGATTAGCGTTAACCGGCTTTTGAACAACCGGACTCAGGAGTCTATTATAGTTTATGCACTTCACCTGTCAATATTTGGTGTGCATTCTGGTGGTAATTCCCCATTTTTAAGATCCAGCACATTCTTGTACCTGCATCATAACAGATGATGTCTTAGTAAGACTGTATTGGGTACACATGTGTAGCTCTTTCAAGCTTCAACTTTAAACAATAAAACACAGCACAGTTCACTGTCCCCTACTGACCACTGTTGTAAGTGACGAGGGTCCCCAATATCTCCATCCTGACAATATCTTCCTTGAAATCCCTGCCTCCTGATAGAGGTTTTAGCAAAATCCCACTGAACCACTTGGAAGCTTCTCAATACAGTATACAGTATCAACAGCACAATGAAATACAACAATACCTCCCCCTTTCTGTCCACTGTTATACGTACATTTACTTTTTACTGTGTTCAGTCATCTTGTGGAATATTATTCTTAGAATGTTAAACAGTGGTTGTTGAAGCAACAAGAAAGAGCCAACATAGGGATGTAAGCAGTATGAGTTAAAGCCCCTGTAAGCAGACTCACCTCTGTTAAGTGCACCACAGGTGCTGTTACTCATCCTGGTGGCTTATGACAAATTCAGTTGTGATTGTTTACATTCTTCAATTGTGATTGTTAACATTCAATCATAATTGTTCACACTCTGAGACCAGAGAAAACAAAGGTTGTTACCTCCGATAAACTTCAGCACCCAGTAAGCCTTTATCAGGAAACAGAGATGCAATGGCATCAAACAGCTCATCATATTTGTCTGTTGCCTCTGTTGCTTCCGCTTCATCTTTTGAAGAATTTTCTGCAACTTACACATGTATGACAGAATCAAGATACATTGTAGACAGTTTGAATATCAAGTTCAAAGTTCAAGCCTACAGGGAGAACCTGCGCATCTGGGTACACCATGAACATCCACATTTTAAAGAAAATAATTTTACTTTCATCAAGGGTTTGAAATCTTATCAGAATCAATTACCTTTTTTCAATTTCTAGCTTAAAGCTTGACAAGTTTTATAGTAAGCCCCATAACACAGATCTGTGGCAGGCAGATGGT
Organism: Siderastrea radians; assembly: GCA_964017195.1. Lineage (NCBI taxonomy): Eukaryota > Metazoa > Cnidaria > Anthozoa > Scleractinia > Rhizangiidae > Siderastrea > Siderastrea radians. The sequence goes on from OZ024900.1 coordinate 2,813,834, forward strand.
TAACCTTTTAAGCCCTCAGCCCAGATGAAAATGAAATTTATCTTTACATGATCCCTGCTTGTGTTGAATATTCAAGTGACAAGAATAAAGGAAGTGATCACTGACGATAGGATGTCTTGATATTTAGACAAATTCTCCTTACTCCTGACATAAGAAATGTATAGAGATCAGTAATGAGAATATGCATTTCTATATCAGGGCTTACAGGGTTAAGTTGGCTCCAAGTGTTTAGTGATGCCCAGAGGTGCCCAGCTTAGTAGCAGGGCTGTTCATTCACATTTGTGCAAAGGCAAAAAGAATTTACCAGCAGGGGCATCAGAGGTGTTTTCAGCTTTGCATGTGTATGGCTGATTAGTATACAGTACTGGAAAGAAGTAACCTAACAGAGAATGCAGAGCAGAATGTGTTCTTCTGGCATTCCTTTCTCATTCCGTTGGCGTTCTCCTCATGTTCCGTTAGCTCTCTCTTCACATGGCATATTCTCAGAATCACTCAAGAACGCATTAACAAATAAACTGCGGCGACAAGCTTATTTAAGTTTATTATCCTGCACAACCTGATTCAGCATCACATCGAAATGTTTCAAGTAGTCACAGTCTTCACATTTATTGAAGCTTATTTTAAAAAAAAGACATTGCAGCTTGCTTAGCAAATATGTTCATCAGAACACATTCACCTAAAATTTTGGATTGCAAAAATGTTCCATTCTCTTGGTGTTCTCTTCGCATTCTCCCGGCATTCATGTTCCATTGGTGTTCACTGAACGCATTCATTGTTAGGTTACTTCTGCCAAGTAGTGTAGTTGTGAGGCCTAGAGTAGCCAACTGATGGCAACCATGATCATTACAGAGAAACGCATTCTTCCAGGACAACTCAAAGTACAGTACACACCTTCCCTAGTTCCTTTCTCCTTTTCTTTGGCTGTTTCACTCTCCTTGTTTTTATTGGCTGACTCTCTGTGTTTCTTCAAGGCTTCAACCAGCTGAACAAGTAGATCATCTGTGAGTGCTGCTTCATCAAATACTGAAAAACAACAATTGAAATAAAATTCAACAATTGAAAAATAATTTTATCGGTAAAATCCTGTGACTGAATATGGCAACCCTGAAAGGGCTTAAGATGTCCCAAGTAAAATTGTTACCATGGTCTGGTGTGTTGTGTACTCTCCCCTCATAGTTTTTAATGAGTTCCTCAATGAAGGATCCATCCTGGTCTAGAACTTCTTCTCCCATGTATGGAATGTTATGTAGGACTGTCTCATCTTCAACCTGTCAACAAATCAATAGTCAAATATTTGCACAAAAACAACAAAATCTTTTGACCTCCATGAAACTTGGGGATTAAAGAGCTACTTGAAAGATATCACAGCGATAGATTTTTAATTTAATCTGAGAATTATGCACTTTATAAACCAGAATCAACTATATGTTTACCATGTAGTTTTGTTGTAGAGGAGACCACATAAAGAACTGAGGTAATGGCTGCACAGTATACAAGGTCCTTAACACCGTGTGTTGAGTACCATGTCCAAATCCACTGTAAACAGAGCACTGAAAACAAAGATACATGTAAGACTTGAGATAAAGGTCAAACAGTACTATTGCCCTTAGCACTCTGTGTTGAGAGTGCCACATCCAAATCCAGTATGAATTGAACTCTAAGGAAAAACTGATGCAGTCTTGGAACACACATGTACTGGGCAAAAAATAAAAAAAGGGCAAAAATAAAAATAAATAAATAGTACAAGGAGCCCTCACATAAAATTGTTGTTTGATGCCTTTACTCTTGAAAAGCAACCATTCTGAATAATTTATATAAGGTCAGCTAGTGCAAAGTCTAAAACAGAGAAACTATGAGGTCTGGGGAGGGGTGACTGATAAAGTTAACAAAAATATTTTCATGAGCTTTTGATCACCTGCCAACAATAATACTCAGGCTCTTCAAACAGTTTCCAAGGTATCTTCAGTTTCACTGACCTCAAATTGACACTCCCCAAAGGGGGTTTTCAGTGACAATTAAGTGACCTCTTAACCCTTTAAAGGCCCACCTTCACCCAAAAGGCCTTGCGCGCCACGCTTGCTGTTTTGCAAGCGATAATCAGTGAGTTGCTATCGAGTTGTATACGCTGTCTATTTCCCTTCCAACCAACCTCTTTAATGACTAGGAGGGACCTTTAAAATCACTGTTACCTTATGAGACGATCAGATTGCAATTTGCAGACTAAAACAATCGAACGTTGAAGTAACTGTTTGAGTCTTCTGCCGAGATCACTTGCTTGCGGTTAGAAATGCAAACATAACAAACTGACTTCTTGCTTTCTGTGTCACTGAAACTTTCACGTGGCAAACATCAGACAATTCCAACGTTTTGGGGGGAGTAAATGCCTTTCATAAAAGCCTAAAGATTTGTAAATTGAGGCCGTAGATTGGGGCAACTTTGCAAAGTAAATCGACACGATATGCCTGCTCCGATTTGTTTTGAATTTACGTGACAATTTTCTCGCTCGCAGGAATATTCTGGCAACCAATCAGATCGTGAGAAGAACAATAGAACCATTTGAAAACGATAACAAACGGTCGCAAGGCCGTTTGGGTGAAGGTGGGCCTTTAATGCCCAATATTAGCATCCATATTCTCCTCACTATTCTCCTTATATTTCTTATATTACTAGTTGGGGGAGTTTGATTAAAAATCAATACATTTGAGTAATTGTTTGATCAAGGGGTAATACTGTAAGGAGAAATTAGTTGCTTGTCGCTATTGGGGCTTAAAGGGTTAATCACATTGGCAGCATTAGTTGCAGACCTCACTCAAACATAGATGCACATACTGGAATCAAAATGGCAGCCCCACATAGCAAAAGCGGCTAGTGATTTCTAAGTTGAGGTGAGAGCCCCTGTGACGGAGTGAGCTTGGCAAGCCTTAAGGAGGGGGATGAGGCCATCACTCTCTCCCCAAGCCTTGCTCAGCTCATTCTGCTTATTTTCACCCTTTGTCCACAATAGCCAATTCACAGCCGAGTCAATGAGCACATTTTTTTGTAAATTTTTGGAACTTAATAGTAAGAGTCTTTATTCAATTCTTAGCTGTACTTTTCTTGTAGAAGGAAGCTGTTCAGCTGTAGAGATGAATGGAACAACTTGCTGTTTATCACCACCCTGTATTTGCTTTCTTTTCCATAGCAGTTCTTTCAAATTCTGCTGGTTAGCTGTGAAACAACTCTGAAAGGCAAAGAAGTCATAACCAGTCATAACACACTTTGCTGATTGGTACATTGTGTAGTAATCCATACCCACCCCATGGAAGGTCATTGGAAATTGGGAGGGGGGTCTTAAAAGCCAAACTTTTAGAAGCAAAGTATGAAGCTTTACTGGAATTTCTTGCGGGGAGGGGTGCAAAACAAAACTTTAAGTGGGGGGAGTATGGATATTTTCTGAAACTACACATTGTACTTCTACGTTACTAAAGTATCACTTCTCTAACATGTACTCCTCTCAAACTACGTCTTGTATTCAAACAAGCACGCCCCAATCCCAGAACAAGCGTAATATAATACTTCACAGCAACACTGTTCCTTTCAGCAACATGTTTAGCAGACTGTACATGAAGAAATTTTATTTAACAGTTAACCAGGTTATAGAGGCAGACAAGATAACAAAACAAAATAACAACATCACTGATTGACTGGAATGTCTCCAGGATCACTCCAGGGTCCCTAGGGGTTTGTCCAAATTCTCAATCAAACCTCATTAAATTCCCTGGGTATGGGACAGAGGGATTCTGACAAATCCCCCCTCTCTGGCATAGGAAGAAAATAAGGAGTTATGTGATACCTGTATCATGCCACCTAAAGATCAGCTATTCCACCAAACAATCACCACCACCCAACCAATTTCACCAACCAATTTCATCTGAGGCGAAAATCAAATGTTCATTCACAGCTAGGCAAATGTAGTGAGGCTCAGAAAGAGGTTGTCTCACCCTGGGATGAGAAAAGCGTCGTGTTTACATGAATTTTTCATTCCGGAGTAAATTTTCATCCCAGTACTGAAGACCCAGATGAAATCATCCCAGGGTGAACACATTTCAGCTTGGAATCATGTAGACACTTACAGGTAAATGACCAGACACCAAGATGAAAGTCACCCTAACAATCTCGACAAATGTCCCTGGGTTTGAGTGGTTGCCCTAGTGATGGACACAGGAGGGAAGCCACTGATTGATGCATAACCCATATGGCAATGTCTGAGAATTTGTTAACTAATTCAGGCAGACTGCCAGATTTGGGCCACTATAAACAAAACTCAGATCTCTTTAAAACCAGAACACAGATCAATGCATGCGCTTATTTCAAAACTGCCGAGGAAATATTCCAACGTTTTATTGAGCCAATGCACCTCTTTTTATTCGGAATTAATTTAAGCTTACTTAAATTAAAATAAAAGAAATCCAAGCCATTTTTGAAGTGAAAAGGAATTAATTTAAGTGTGATATCCAAACCAACATATCACATGGGAAACCCATGCCAGTTGTAGCTTTCGTAAAAGGTTATCAAACGCTAGATAAACGAGCAAACAAAACATCACCTTACAATCTTAAACTTCCCTTCTAATAGTCTGATGCCGGCAAAAGCTAAATGAATGACAAGCTTGCAAGCACGAATTCGGTGTTTATACGAGTCTCATCTGTCACATCTTCTGTACAAACCTACCTTTACAGCGTCACTTTTCTCTGTTTGCTTCAACTGTCTAAGCTTCAGGTATTCTAGACGAGCAACTCGCTTTAAATCGTTTTCCATTGATTCGACTAAACTGACTCAACACCTCCACTGTTTATGAACGGCGGCGGGAAACACGTTTTCAGAACAATACTGAACGAACATAAAGTCGGTAGATTTTCGTCAAGTTTCGGGAAATGTCGCATCGGCCCTCGGAAGTTCACGTTAGTTTTACATGACGTACTCATACATAAAGCAGTCATGTAACCTACATATACTGATCAATGATTAGATTTTTCCCACCTTTTCAGATCAGAGATGAGGTATTTCCAGAAATACGTTGTAGCCACCCCAGGCAAACAGCAGCGATGAAGCCGGATCTTGGTGTAGATCAGAATCAGCAATATTTAATAAAACATAAAACCAATCGCAAGGCTGATCGGACAGCTAAAAAGGGTAATTTTATTACCCAAGCGCAAGATTTCTTTCTAGTCAAGTCACAACCGCACCGATTGCATCCTTACGAAGGAACACTATGAAAGCGTTGCTCTAAATTTCAGAGAACAAACCAGAATAAACAATGTTAACTCAACAAACAATAAACCTGGTTGTTCTTCAACGTAGCAAAATTCCCTTAAGGACGCCACTCGACAACCGCAATCAGACTCAGTGGCTGTTAGATATTATTATGCATTCCTGATTACTGACAATTTTTCTCATCGAAGTTGATCTCTAAAGCAGGAGCGTAGAAGATGAGGTCTTAGAGATTGAAATAAAACTCTAAAGTGCAGAGTCAGACCACGGCGTGTTCTTGAAGAGAGCAATACGACCAAATGACAAAATCCGCTCGTGAAGAGATTCTTTATTTTGCAACAAACTGAACTGATCCCGCGACAGGCCGAAGGCCAGGTGGCAGTGTTTTGAACTGATTCACCACACTATGGCTAAGAACCTTAAGGACACCAAACTTGAAGGTAAACTTGCCGCAGACCTTTCACATTTGGGGCCGTTGCCAAAACCTAGATCGGACTGGACCGGATCGGATCGGATCGGACTGACAAAATCTGGATCGGATCAGACCGGACTCACAAAACCTGGATCGGATCGGACCGGACTCACAAAACCTGGATTGGGTCGAATTCTATTAAAGAAACTCATATCCACTCATTGAAAGTAGACGCATTTCAAATATTTGCCATTAAAGATGACGAAGAGAGATCAAGAAAGTGATTGCCGTTACACTGTTTTTGCTTTTTCTTCTGCATTGTGTCGTGAAGACCTTTTGTTTATTATTAAAAATTGAACTGTAACCAGGATAAGACATATTAAAAATATAAAAAGCGTTCTCTGGTTTAAAAAATTTAAGAGAAATATAAGCTTTCGGCTATTATACTATAGCCTTTAACGAATGTAAAAAGAAATGAAAGCGCATGATTGGAAATATATGCAAGGGAGGGTGTGAAAAGATTAAACACAAGAATACAATAGAAGTGTAAAAAAGCTAAAAATGGACAAAAACGGACAAAATAAGAATTACAATAAGATAGAGTATTGTCTTGGTAGCGGTTTAGAATTATTGTCTGCGCCGACAGTTTTGGCAGTATGCCAGGATTCTAGTGTTCTTCGAATACGGTAATTGCCTTTATCTATCACGGTAGCGCCATCAAAATCAATTGAATGATTGTTTTGCCAAGCATGGTTGGCAATGTTCGAGCCTCTAGTATAATTTTTAAGATTTCGTTGATGTTCCTTTCTTCGGGTTTTAAAACATCTGCCAGTTTCTCCTACGTAACTCCAACAGCAATCAGCACACGAGATTTTGTAAACAACATTGCATTGTAGATCCATTTGTTTATTGTTATGGGTTTACATTCTGTAAACTACTTCAATACTTCAACTACTGCATTATGAAGAGGTAACTTCAATAGCGCATGCCAGAGTATGAACAATTAAGTCAGTACCGAATTGACCATAAAGTAACAATGATATCAAGATAACTTGCGTCTTTCTCATTCTTTACTTGGAACTTGAACCATGTACATAGTGACAAGGCTTTTAGAATGTAACCATAGCTACCTCACAGAGGGTAATAAAACGGAACTTAAAGCTCCTAGAATGGCGGTATGACATGACAAGGATACCTTCTTTCGTTTTTTGTCCAGATTCTAGAATGGTGGATTATGAGATCTGTGCCGACAATTAGATAGCCTGATTCACACAATGGTTTAGTGTTCGCGGTAAGCCCGCATGACGAAAATTGTGTCAAGTTTGAGCAAAAGATTTTATTTCACGTTATCAAAACTGAAAAAAAAATGTGACCTACTAAGGTAATAAGTATAGAATAGTAATTACCGGTACTTTATACCAATTTAACAATGCAAGCTATCACTGTATAAGAAAACAATCCGTTTGCTTTCTAACATTAATGTAGATTTGATTATTGATTTTGTTCCAGGTTTTCTGGAAAATCCCTTTCAAGTAATGACAGTATACTCCAAGTTTCTTTTCCAGTGACAGCCGTGTTTATTCAGAAGCATTATAGTTTCATTTCCATATTCACAATCAAAGTGTCTAATCAAATTATATTAGCTTTGCAAGCTTTTGCATGCAAAAAGTTTCAAAGACGTTACAGTGCACACCACTTATTCATCCACATTGTATAAAAGAATAAGTTAGCCTTTTTCTGTTTCATTCAGTCAACAATGTGGTTTATCGTAAAGCAAAGACACAGTTCAAATGCAAAATTTCATTAGTTGTTATATGACAAAACAGGGTCTCAAACTGAAATTTTTTGTCCTTACTAATCTTATTTTTGTCATTGATTTTTGGAAGGGCGTAAATCGTTCAGTCATATGACCAATTTCTTCAATTTCTTTGAGATAGAAAACCTTACCGACAGATAGTTAACAGGTCGATTCATTAATAGCTAAAATTTCAAGTAAAGGACGGCAAAGACGCGATCATTGTTACTTTAGGCTCTATTCCTCTTTGTCTTTCCGCTTGGATCTCTCTCTCTCTAGAAAAACGCGATCGTTTAATGAAGTAGTTTAAATGCATAACAATAAACAGTCAGTCTTCACCACAGAATGGAGAAGGAAAAAGCAAAAACAGTGCAATGGCAATTACGTTCTTGGTCTCTCTTCGTCATCTTGATCCAGAGATACCACTTGACCATTTTTTAATGGGAATTTGAAATGCCCCTGATTTTCAATGAGTAGATATGGGTTTGTTTAATAGAATTCTACCCGATCCAGGTTTTGTGAGTCCGGGCCGATCCGATCTGGGGTTTGTCAGTCCGATCCGATCCGATCCGCAGACAGCGCCGATCTAAAGAAACACAAGTCCTCAAAGAAACGCGAAAGTGTACATAGTTTTAAAAAGGGCCTAATTGATTTTTATGCATCTAGTTTTTAAGGACATTCTTCATCATCGTTTTTTTTTTTATTTAATGTAATTTTTATTCTTAGAATTTGTAAATTGTACGTTTATCGCGTTTGTTAATTTCTATTAGTTGTAATTTATAATTTGAGGGCCGCACGTTTATCAGTTTTTACCGTTTGTCGTAACCCTCTTTTAAATAAAGTTAATTATTATTATTATTATTATTATTATTATTATTATTATTATTATTATTATTATTATTATTATTATTATTATTATTATTATTATTATAAGGAAGAACAGGAACCGTCAACCTGAAACCTGGCAACGGAGTCGTCGTATTAGTTCGAACGGACTATGACAATGGCATCTTAAAAATCATCAGTGAAACTTCCAAATTCCGACCCATCAAGGACGACCCTACCTTACTCAAAGAAGGCAGACTAGAACGACTTCTTAGGAAGTAAAAAAACAATGGCCATCTGGACAACAACGTCTGCAACAGCATATATCCCAAGGGTTCCCAGCCTGCCAGAATTTATGGCCTCCCGAAGATGCACAAGGAACGTAAACCTGGTTCTATTCGTGTACCTTCAATTGGAACATATAGTTATAACTTGTTCAAGTATTTATGTGGGCTTTTAACGCTCCACATTCCATTTGAACACTGTGCTATAGATACTTTTTCATTTGTTCGTGATATTCAAGATGTATCTATACATGGTAAATTTTTGGTTTCATTTGACGTAGAAAGCCTTTTTATTACAATACCTCTGGAGGAGTGCATTGACCTGGTGGTAACGTATATCCTCGAGGGAAACCTCGAAATCAAACTGAGTAAGACCGAACTCAGGGCTCTCTTTTCTGTAGTAACCGCACAAACGCATTTTTTATTTAATGGTCATTTTTTGTTTACTTCTATGACCAGATCGATGGTGTGGCCATGGGCCCTCCCCCCAGGGCCCCCCCCCGCCCCTAGTCCCCCAAAAGAATTAGCCTCATACATCTCACAACTGTAAAGAATTTGTACTGCATTTCTTCTGCATATCCCTCTAGTAAATTAAAGAAAATGCAGAACTTTCCTAAAACACAACCTCACATTTGTCGCAACGCTGCCTGGACTTCACTACTGCACCTATTTCCCCATGCCCGGAAACCACGCTTTGTGCACAGTTCCCTCTAATCACGTCACAGGCTTTCTTTGTGATCGGGCGCATTTTTCACGAAACAAGGGCTTCGTTCAGAAACTATAAGCTTCTTTAATGTAACTCTGTTTAACTGTTTCACTGTATCAAGAATTCACTGTTTAATGTTTAAAATCTGACGGATGACTCAACTTATCTGTCTTATTGCTTTGAATATTAATTCTAATTAATATATTTTTTTGTTGAACATGGACAATTGAACAAAACTGAATGTCGAAATAAATTCGTCCACACTGAACATGCTTATACCGAGAGTTGTGAATATGTAAACACATCGTCAGAATCTGACGAATTTTGGAAAAAGGCGGAGTCATCGCTCCACACTCAAACACGTCAAAGCATGTGTTATAAGTCATAAATGACTTATAACACATGCTTTCCGGGAATTCCCTGTAAAAGTTAACAAGTTGACTAAAAATCTAAAATCGAACAAATCGGTTCAGAAATCAACGAGTAAAGTAAGAAAGACTAAGCGGTATAACCGTCAGTGCCTCTTATACTATCTAAGAGGATCGATCCACCGATCGAGTAACAGAATTCCAGCTAACACTGATGATATGAACCCGTTAATTTCGCTTCGGGTATTTATGAGTTAAAAACAAGCCTATCAATCCTATCAGAAGTAAGCCAACGATTTCTCTTTGACGAATAACTACCCAACTTCGCATTTTCACGTGACATCACGTTGTTCGAGATAAACACAGAAGTTTTTTTTCCAGGAAATATATTTTCGGACCGGAACAAAAACTGCGGTTGAGAACAGAAAAAAAAAACGTAAAGCCGCTCGCTCTGCTAGATTTCACTTTGGGACCGCCGCCGAATGCTGCAATCTCAAGCGATATAAACTTGTAAAGCCGAGTGACTTCATTTCACGGACATCCGCCAAGAGAGAGGACCCTGGGATCTCCCGAGGTCGGTACCAGGCCTGCTATGAGAACTGACGTCTTTTCTGTTCTTCCTCCCTACATAATCCGACTTCGTCAGTTAAAAATTCATTATGTTGTGTTAAAAATCGTATCACAAAGAAAAAGCTTCAGTGGGCAATCTTGACAAGCCACGTTTTGTGTGACTAGTGCATTTCTTTTTTTCTTGCGTGACTGGTTCATCGTGCATGACAAATGTCCATAGGAACGCTTTCCTAGAAAACGTCATCGCTTGTCAAAAAAAAATAATAGTAAAGAGACAAAAAATAAAAATAAAAATAAATAAATGAAACCAGAGACACCGCACGCGATGACGTACTGGGCGAGCCCTACCTGCTGCGCACGCTTAACCTAAAACAGAGTTCGGAGTTCACTTGACCTCATTCTCTCGTATCAGTTCTAGGTCGTATTCTCAAGATCCTGGGCACGAGGTTGTATGGTCAAAAGTCAAGCGTGACTTAGTGGACGTTTCGTAACAAACCAGCGTGCGTGACACTGACAACTAACTTACGGGAAAAATTTCCCATACCATAAACTGCCGCTTATAAGCCCTGGGCTTATACCACTTTGTAAGGGGTTTTTGGTGGGCTTATAAACGGAGGGGCTTATATCCAGGGGGGCTTATAAGCGACATAAGAAAAACGTTTCGAAATGAGCCACAGCAGTGTTGATCGAAATACGTTTCTAATTTACCAGTTTTTAATTAACCTTTGAAACGTCATAATAAATCGAATTCATTTCAATTTTAACAACAAAATCAAAACTGCAACAACTCGAGTGCAACCTGAACGTAACAAAAGAGAGGCTCAGAGTTCATCTTTGCAGTGTTCTGTGAGCGTGTTTAACATAAAGAAAACAAGGAAAACTAGAGGAGGGCTTATATCCGGGGGGGCTTATAACCGGATGTATTTTTTTGTTTTCAGGTAGATAAGCCTATAATCGTTGGGGCTTATAAGCGGGGGGGGGGGGGGCTTATAAGCGGCAGTTTAAGGTATATACAGGTGGTGATCAGACCAATCTGCAGTTATACTTTTTTTTCCTACTTGTATCGTAAAACTTTGCTGGATTCCGCTTGAAAGGCGGTAAACTTCAAAAAGCGATTCTTGTCTCTCGACCTCGTTCAAAACACGTTTAAATCGCATTTGTTCCTACAAGAGGAAACATTTCGACAAACACGAGATATCCACTATTGGAATGTAGTTCCCAACCCCATTTCCGTCCCCTTTCCACGCCTGCCACGAAGACTACATGATCATCGGTTATAAATTATTGGCTTTTACTGCGGGTAGAAGATACAGAATTTCCAAAACAACTAGTGTATTGTATTCTTTATTGTACGGTAGGGCATTGTTTTTCCCTGTTCATTGCTTTGAGTTTTTGTGTTTATTGTTTTGCAAATTCTGTGTCTTCTACACGAAGTAAAAGCCAAATTATTCATCATTAGAAAGTTTTGACCGAACTGAACTTGTCAAGGAATCAATCAAGAAAGCAAGTAAGTCATTATTTTGCTTCAGACAAGATTGGGCAGTCAAACACTCTCTTTCTTACTCTCGTTTTCTCTCAAATATGAATTGCTAGCGACCAATAAGCTCGCGCGCAAGAAAATGCGGACTCTTTTGCAATCTGAGACAAGTTATTACCAGTTTCCAAGTTTAGTTTCTAAAAGCTCATATTCCTTTTAGCGCGCTTTTCCGGCTCGTAGTCCATCTTTTCATTCTAGAATTCAACTGCCTCATCTCTCGCCGAAATGTTCCCATCAGACGTTGATAATTTGCCACAGCTTATACCTAACATTAACTGGTGTAATGTTTACTGAGAAGTTTCCAACACGAAACTATACATTTTTCAACTCCATTGCGGTGCTTTTTACATCCGCTGTTGTTAAAGCCTTTTTTTAGGGTCCATATGGCGCTATTTAGCACGTTCAATCTAATCTTTAAGCGTCAAAATGAGGAAAAGTTTCGAAAAATCCTAAAACCTTCAGTCAATTTAACTTTTAAACACAGAAATGAGCGAGACTAACAGGCGTCTTGTTGTTCATGCATTGACACTGCATGACTGAGCTCGAATACAGTGTCACCTATGTGTGGCCCACCAAAGGTGGCCTTTGAGTGATCTTCCCTTTTAGCCATTTTTGTTTTCATCGAAACGCCTCGGAAAAAATGCACGATTGCAATGTTTATTGAGAACTGAAGGAATACCAGCTTAGAGCAGATCGGTCCCAATGCACTATAACTGAACGTAAACTACCTTGGGAAGTTAACCTCACAGGCGTCACATGGACGTGTCCCTTAAATTTACGTGTAAACTCTCACGATGAAACTTTGGAAACGCACTGGACCTGGGTTTGAATAATGCTGATTTATTTAAATAAAAAAAAGAACTCTATCAAGTTGGCATAAAAATTTTACGCATATATTGTCGTTAAGAGGATTAAAAACATGAACAGCATGATCGGTTTCTTTAGCTTAGCCGCAGAACTGAAACCACATTTTATGCAAATGTCCCAATGGTCGCTTATTTTACAGGGGCACCCAGCGGTTCATTTCGGGGAATATCTGTTCGGAAGGCCTAAAATCCCCTGAGATTTTCGGATTTCATTGCAGAGAAAGCTAGAGATTTCTTTGGTGTAACAAGAGGACTCAATATTTCCTATTGTTTTCAGAGGGACAAATATGTCGTCTAGAGTGCAAACTAAGGTCAGCTAGCATTTTCGGAGAGCCATCAGCAGCTCGAAAATTCGGCGGATAGGATTCTGTTTCCTAAAATTTTCTGTGGCCTAAATTTTCAGCTAAAAACGCCGAACAGATCAATCTTTATTAACTTACACAATATGTCTTCAAAAAGCTCTAAAACAATCTAAGAAAGCAGAAAGTGAGATTTTAAGTATTTTGCCAAAATGTTCTCGTTGGGTGCCCCTGATTTTAGAGCTTCGGCGATGTAATAATAACAAAACTAGAAACAGTTTTCACTAGGGACCCCAAGGACGCTACTCGACCACGCGAAAATTCTTTAACACAACTGTTTAACAAGGACCGGCGAAAAATACCTAAATCATTACGCTAACGATTCGAGTGATTTCGGTGTCTGCGCACAAAAAGACCTCTCAAACGATCTACCCGCAGTTTGGCGTAATTCTCAGCACACATCAACAATAAAGCTTACAAGCCGCAATATCGCACTTCGGCGGACCAATTTATTCACAACAATAAAAGCAGTTATTAAACCCTACACAACATTCACTTACCGTCTCGCATCAAAGCTCTTCAGAGGTAAACTTCAGCGACCGACAAACGATCCCGCTTTAGGGTACCGAACATTCCCGACTCCAGAACACTTCTCATTTGCGCAAAAGAGAGCTCTGGTGCCGAGAATGGGTTGCGAAAACAGCCTTGCATTTATAAGCTCGGAACAAAATCTTTCCGCTGCATCTATTTATCTTTCCCCAAGCGCAAGATTTCTTTCTAGTCAAGTCACAACGGCACCAATTTGCATCCTTGCAAAGGAGCGCTATGAAAGCGTTGCTCTAAATTTCAGAAAACAAACCGGAATAAAAAAATGTTAACTCAACAAACAATAACTGAACCTGATTTCTCTTCAACGTAGCAAAATTCCCTGAAGGACTCCACTCGAAAACCGCAATCAGACTCAGTGGCTGTTAGCTATCATCATGCATTCCTGATTACTGACATGTTTTCCCATCTCTAAAGCGGGAGCGAAGAAGATGAGGTCTTCGAGACTGAAATAAAACTCCAAAGTACAGAGTCAGACCACGGCGTCTTCTTCAAGAGAACAATACGACCAAATGACAAAATGCGTTCGTGAAGAGATTCTTTATTTTGCAACACACTGAACTGATCCCGCGATAAAAGAAATACGACTTTCTTTAAGCGAGATTCTTTAATGCGCTCCAAGCATGGCGAGACCTAGCGAGCCTGATCATGATATGCCGCGGAAGTGAATTCGAGTGCTGTAACTTAGAATATACGTGCACATTTGGTGAAAGTTTTCGAAAAAGAACCAGGCATGGATTACCCTGTTCAGCCTACGCTTTCATCCGTTCCTGAACCTTGGGGGAATAACTCCGAGAGTGACTCAAACTATTGCAGCGAAACTTCGTGTCTCGATAGTAACTCCAAAAACTATTTTCTTTGAGGTCCGCCAGATGACCTGGTGACGTCCAATGATGAGGAAATTTTGACACGATTTTCAAAATGGCCGACCATCTTGGATCCGCCTTATAAGATTTCTTCCGCCTAATGATCAAGAAATGTAAAATGTAGCACATTTTTTTTATTATTTTTATCTTTTTTAGCCAAATGCTTTTTAAAAGCTCCTCAGAAGAAACCTGATGACGTCACTTGTCTTGAGAATTACGCCATACACCGTCATACACCTTATTCCAAAATGGCGGAAAATACATTACCGTATTTTCTCGGACCCCGAATAAACGCCGGGTCTACAGGGCCGAGCTCAAAATACCCCCCCCCCCCGCGCGTTTATTCGGGGTGCCGGCGTTTATTAGAGGTCCCGGCGTTTGGATTATGTGTCGTAACTGCATACTAGTTCTATTTCTACCATTATATTTCAATTTGCACACTGATGTTAAATCCAAACTACCTTTTACAATACACAGATGAAACAAACGACGCTACAGGTATCGTGTCAATCTCTTTTAAATCATGGTACATCAAGCAAGGATCATCTCGAGGGTCTTTCCAGCGTTTCTCCAGCAGTTGCTTCAATCATTCCATAATTTTGCCTTTCTCGGAACTGATGGATCGAACAGGAACCTCGCCACCACCTTGTTTTAAATTGCTTGCACAGTACGTTTGTTGTCGAGCAGTTACCGATACAGATAACGTTGAGAAGGGTTCAACCACAGTTCCTGTCAGTTTTGTATTTTTTTTTTCATAAATAACTTACCAGGTACACTTAGATTGAAAAAGTTCATGACATTGTTTCCCATTTTTAACATTTTTGTTGAAATTTGGTTCTTGGTTCAATAAACCACCAGTACTGATATTATTAAATGGATGGCTAAAAAATGCATTTCAGGAGGCGCGCGCGCAACAGTTTTTTTGGCCTTGGAGTGTATCTTTTGAAGTCAGAATTTCGCATAGAAGATAAACTTCGATTTCCTTGATACTACACCACCTTTTCAACATATGACCAAAGTTTATTTCCTCACTGGTTTCCTAGCAACAGCTGTCACCGTAGCAACGGTAATGGACAACCCCTCATTTTAAATAATGTCGAATATCTCGAAAACTAGTCAGACACTTTATGGCGAAACTTGAACTATTTGAACTACTCAACCTACACAACTTGTATGCGAAATTAGGGAAAAATCTGTAAGAGCGTTTTCATGTAAATCATGGTTCATTTTTTACGGGCTGATTTTGGTCATTCAGGAAGAAGACTTTTTATCTTATCTTATAACAGGAATGTTTATTCAGTCTAAAACTGACTGGAACATCAAAAAGAATTATTATTGTAACGGCAATCAATTTAAGAGAAAAATCTGTAAGGGCAGCTTAGAAATATTTCTATTTCTGCAACTTACGAACTTTTTGGCTGATTTGGGCTGCATTTTAGCAGTTTTTAAATATAAATATCTTAAAATCGCAGCCACCTAGGAAGCTCAATGTACATTAAGAATGTTTTGTTATCATAAAAGATCCTTCAACTGAAAAGAGAAAGTGTTAAGTTTTATCTTTCTTGAAACAAAATATGTTGAAAAGGTGGTGCAGTATCAAGGAAATCGAAGTTTATCTTCTATGCGAAATTTTGACTTCAAAAGATACACTCCCTGGCCCAAAAAACTGTTGCGAGCCTCCTCAATGCCGGGCTTTGAATAAACGCTAGGTTCGAATTAACGCCGGATCTACGGGCAGGCGTTTAATCGAGAAAATACAATACTCTTTTGTCCCATTGTTAACTGGCCCTTGTTCCCTCGATCTCATCCGCAGAATTCAAAGGAATATTTGGCTTGAAACGAGGCAACAAGGGCCAATTAACATGGAGGCAAAAGAATAATTTATTTTCCTCCATTTTGGATTGAGGCCGGTATGATTCCAAAGATGGCGGCCATCTGCAGGAATCTGCCATCTTCAAAAACCGTTAAAATTAGCCAGAAAGGGATAAAAAGCAATTAACAAACGATCCAAAGATCTAAAATGTAGAAGTTAGCGAAATAAAGTTTAAAGTTTTCTTTTAAAACAGTGCAATTCAAACATTCATGTCATACCGTGCTGTTCAGCCAGGTAAATTTTAGCAGAAGTTACAAAGTTTGCTGGCTTTTTCTTGCATTTCAATAAAGTTATAAGCGTTCCTGGGCTTGTCAAGAATAGCAAGGTGTTCCTACTTATAATAATGATTGTGTTTATCTTACAGCTAACAGGATCACTTGAAAACAGTCTGTCGTAGCGGCTGTACACTGAGTGATGGCCCAAGGATGAATACTCCTGTCAAAATTTCAGTTGGAGTTTTAGTATTCTTGATCCTGGGATACATTTTGCTAAGCCCACTACAAATAGGACACGTGCCTTATCAACTCAACGAGATTCAGCTTAGAAATGCCGCTACCGAAAAAGGCACGAAAAACACAGACAACGACATCCTAAGAAATGACGCGCCCAAATTCAAACCCGCCACAAGGAACGCCGACAACGAGACCCTACGTTTCAACCGCTACGTGGCAGTTAATAACCCTACTTTAATCGGTGAAGAATTCAGCTTCGATGCTACCACCACGACTATGCTGCAAAATGTTCTTAGTTATCAAACTTTCAACCGAAAGTCCCTGACCATAGATCCCAACGTCACATTTTTTGAGATCGTAGTTCCTACGACAGCTGCTTCAAGCAACCATTATGGAGAATTCAAGGAGAACATTAGACATTTTGCAAAACACTTTCCAGGAGCAAAAGTGATTTTCTACGATATTGGGCTTAACGACCCACAAGCGCGTGACATTAAGGCGCTACCTTTTGTGTCGTACAGAAAGTTTAACTTTGACGCTTATCCTCCTCACATCCGTAACTTGCACAATTATGCTTGGAAACTGCTAATTATTCAAGAAGTCTTGGCGGAATTTGACGGTGCAATGTGGTTTGACACATCGGTGAAGTTTCAAGGGAACGCAGGCTTTATTTTGGAGCGAATGGCTCGCTTCAAGACAGGTATTCTCTTTTACGTTGGACCAACTAGTCATTCCATGTTGGCCGCAACTAACCCTGGAATGCTCAAGTATTTCCCGCTGAAAAAAACTGATGCATTCAATTACATGCTGCAAGCCAGCGCAATGATAATCCTCAACACGGCTGATGTCCAGAAGCATATCATGAAATGGGCTTGTGTTTGTGCTTTCAAACCCGAATGTACCTCTCCTCCTGACTCGCGAATTCACTGCGGTCCCGCCGTATTTCAACGATACAAGTACGCAGGATGTCACAGATTTGATCAAGCACTTATAAGTATCCTAGCTACAAACCTCTACAATAACCAACAAGAGAGATACAGTTTGAACCAACCAAACGGCTTTGCCGTCATGAGCAGAATGGGATGATCGTTTTAACGTGTGACAAGAGAATCTGTTGATGTTTCTTCAATAGTTTAAAATGATAGAAAAGCCTCAGCAATAAGTTTGTAGAAGTCAACTTATAATGATAACCACCCGTTCACCTGTATTGTAATGTAACTCCGAAGTGTGTCAACTACCTGAAGTTGTAAGTAGTTATTGATGGAACGGCCCAGAACAATAACTAGATCGTCGATAACCAATAGCAGTTTAGGATTAGTCGTCGAAAGATTACATCATCTGCCTAGATCAGCGTGCTTTGTAAGTAGTTCCTCGGTTACGCCCGACCGGGCTATACTTGCAGAGGTTACACCCGTGCGGTTACCCAGGTGCCGGGGGACGCTGGTAACAACGATCCAGTCCTGTACGTAGTTGTATCGGTTATGTTCATGATCAGTGGTAAGCGTTTTGGTGAGATCTTGACGATATCCCAATTATTAAAATTACTGTTGGAGAGAAGTACTGTCTACTCGCTGAGTCTCGACGATTTCTGCTCCCGTACTTCCGCAGCTATAGCGAGTGACTCCCCCCAAGTTAAGAAGGTTTTTCAGAGTTTCCAGAGTTGTTGTCCAGACAGCCCAAGAACCTGTTATCACAAACGCCACATTCTCACCGTCCAGATCATCGACAGTTAAGCTGATTTGATTTGCTTCGTCAATATCGGAACAAGTGACAAAATTGCCGCTCGGATATGGTGTTCGCTATTAGAGATTGTACGCTTGGTATGGGTTATTGCGTGAAAGATTTAATGTTCTGTGAAAATGGTGACATTTCAGAGAAAGACTGCAGCTCTCAGCAGCTCATTAGCGATTGTTCCTGTTACATTCAGGACAAGACTAATGCTTCGACTAGTCCCCGTCCCCCAATGCAGCGTGCTACATTGGAGCGCATTTAAACATACTGAAGAAGCCGATAACGGATTTTGTTATATAGACAAGAGGGTTTTAGTGGAAAATAAACCACTCGTAAAGTTCACACGAAACTTCATTCGGGACTCGAGTGGCGAATTTTCCATATCCTCAGTAGTGAGGATATCGACGACGCCATTTCCCGCTTTTACTAGGTTTCACTTTGGAAACGCCGCCGAATGCTGCAAACTCAAGCGATATAAACTTGTAAAGCCGAGCGACTTCATAAATCCACTGATTTCACTGACATCCACCAAGAGAGAGGACCTGAGAACGAGGTTGGGACATCCAAGTCCTCTCGACGTCGGTACCAGGCCTACTCTGAGAACCGACGTCTTTTCCGTTCTTCTTCCCTACATAATCCGAAATTGATTATCAGGAAAAAAAAGGCTTCAATGGACAATCTTGACAAGTCACTTTTTGTGTGACTAGTGCATTTCTTTTTTTTTGTGCGTGACTGGTTCGTCGTGCATGACAAATGTGCATGTGAGAACGCTCGTTCCTAGAAAACGTCATCACTTCTGCATTACGTGATGGAGCCAAGTGTCAAAAAATTAAAGAGACAATATCAAAATAAAAATAAATTAATGAAACCAGATACAGTGCACGCAATGTCATAGGGTGAGCCATGCTGCGCATGCTCATCCAAAAACAGAGTTCGGAGTTCACGTGACCTCATTCTCTCGTTTAAATCCCAGTATCAGTTCTAGGGGTTGCATGGTCAAGATCGTAACAAACCAGCGTGCGTGACACTAACCACTAACTTACGGGAAAAATTTCCCATATATACAGGTGGTGATCAGAACAATCTGCAGTTGTGCCATTTCTTCCTACTTGTAGGATTAAAACTTCGCTGGATTCCGCTTGAAAGGTGGAAAACTTTAAAAAGCGATTGCTATTTCTCGACCTCGCATTTGTTCCTGCAAGAGAAAACATTTCGACAGACACGAGTATTGAGATATTGGAGATATTAATATACTGGAATATAGTTTCCGTCCCCTTTCCACGCCTGCCACGCAGGCTACATGATCATCGGTTATAAATTATTCATCATTACAAAGTTCTGACGGACTCGTTTTCTTCTCAGATATAAATTGCTGGGGCCCAATAAGCTCGCTCGTAAGAAAATGCGGACTCTTTCGCAGTCTGAGTCAAGTTATTACCATTGTGGTTTTTTCAATATCCACTGTTCTTAAAGCCTTTTATTAGCGTCGTTATGTCGCTATTTAGCACGTTCAATCTAATCTTTAAACCTCCAAATGAGGCAAAGTTTCGAAAAATGCTAACACCTTCAGTTAATTTAACTTTCAAACACAGAAATGAGCGAGACTAACGGGCGTCTTGTTATTCATGCATTGACACTGCATGAATGAACTCAAAATACCGTGTCACCTATATGTGGCGAACCAAAGGTGGCCTTTGACTGATCTCTCCTTTTAGCCATTTTTGTCTTTAGTGAACGTTTCGGAAAAAATGCACGATTGCAATGTTAAGTGAGAACTGAACGAATACCAGCTTAGAGCCCCCAAGCGGTGAGGGTAAAAGGCGGCATGCATGAGTTTGCGGAATGGCATGTGGCATGAGTTCAAGGCACTATAACAGAACGTAAACTACTCAGGTATCTTTTAAATTTACGTGTAAACTCTTATGAAACTTTGCAATCGCACTGGACCTGGAGTTGAATAACACAGATTTATTTGAATAAAAAAGGAACTCTATAAAGTTGGCATAAAAATTTTACTAATATATTTTCGTTAAGAGGAGGATTAAAAACATCAACAGCATGATCGGTTGCTTAAGGTTAGCTGCAAAACTGAAACCACATTTTATGCAAATGACCTAGTAGTCGCTTAATGTAGTGCTTGCGCTGTAATAATAATAATAATAATAATAATAATAATAATAATAATAATAAGAAGAAGAAGAAGAAGAAGAAGAAGAACAATAACAATAATAATAATAACAATAATAATAATAATAATAATAATAATAATAATAATAAAACTAGTGATAGTTTTCACTAGGGACCCTAAGGACGCTACTCGACCACGCAAAAATTTTTTAACACAACTGTTTAACAAGGACTCGGTACTTATTATTATGCATTACTGACGAAAACAAACTGAATGTGAAATAGTGTGATCGGATGCCAATTTCCTACAAAACCAGCGATCATATAAGTGGACTCTTCCTTCTTTGAGTTTCCAGAACTAACTGGAAACTAAACAGAACTAACATTTCCGAGTGCGGGCGTAGAAGCTATGGCCCTGGGGGCTTTTTTAAAAGTTTTAACTTACTAAAACTCAGCGAAAAATACCTAAATCATTACGCTAGCGATTCGAGTGATTTTTGGTGTCAACGGTCTGCCAATTTGGCATAATTCATAATTCCCAGCAAATAACAACAATAAAGCTTACGAGTTGCAATATCGCACTTCGGCGGACCAATTTATTACGATAAAAGTAGATATAAACTGACCCTACACAATATTCACTGACTGTCTCGCATCAAAGCTCTTCAGAGATAAGCTTCAGCATGCAACCTACAAACGATACTGCTTTAGGGTTCCGAAAACAGTCTTGCATTTGCAAGCTTGGAACAGAATCTTTCCGCTGCATCTATTTATCTTTCCCCAAGCACAAGGCTTCTTTCTAGTCAAGTCACTGAACCGCACCGATTGCATCCTTTCGAATGAACGTTACGATAGCGTTGCTCTAAATTCCATAAAACAAACCGGAATAAAAAATGTTACACTCAACAAATAATAAACCTGATTGCTCTTCAACGTAGCAAAATTCCCTTAACGACGCCACTCGACAACCGCAATCAGACTCAGTGGCTGTTAGATATTATTGTGCATTCCTGATTACTGACAATTTTTCACATCGACTGAGTTGATCTCTGAAGCGGGAACGTAGAAGATGAGGTCTTAGAGACTGAAATAAAACTCTAAAGTGCAGAGTCAGATCACGGCGTGTTCTTGAAGAGAGCAATACGACCAAATGACAAAATACGCTCGTGAAGAGATTCTTTTTTTTGTAACAAACTGAACTGACCCCTAAACTCAGTTTCAGCTTTTAAGCACAATCTTAAATGTAAATTTCTTCAAGACTTTATCGATTCTTAATGTATGTATGTATGTATGTATGTATGTATGTATGTATGTATGTATGTATGTATGTATGTATGTATGTATGTATGTATGTATGTATGTATGTATGTGTGTGTGTGTATGTATGTATGTATGGCTGTATGTATGTATCCCGCGATAAAAGAAATACGGCTTTATCACGAGGCCGACATACGTGCAAACTTGACGTGCACGTCAAATGCAAACTTCCAAACCTTACTGGATCTTAAAATGGACTTGTATTAATTACGAAACATTAAATTCAAACTGTCAATGTCCATTAACCCAGGGTGAACGAATGAAAATAAACGAGATTTGTAGAAAATTAAAATATACGTGCACATTTTGGGAAAGTTCTCGAAAAAGAACCTTATGGATTGCCTTATTCAGCCTGCGCTTTTGTCCGTTCCCGAGCCGTGGGGGAATAACTCCGAGAGTAACTCAAGCTGTATTGCAACGAAACTTCGTGTGTAGGTAGTGACTCCAAAAATGTTTTCTTTGAGGTCTGCCAGATGACCTGGGGCCCGTTTCTCGAAAGTCCCGGTAAATTTTCGGGCCCGGAGCTATTTTTCAAAATCAAAATCTATTGAACGTTGGGGTAGTTTTTCGCTCGTATATCCGGCAGCCCGACTTGTTTTATCAGCTTAGAATTTTATTGCTCAGTCTTCAAAACCAACAAAGTTGATTCTTTAATGTACACTTCGCACACATGAAATAGCTTTCCGGGCCGAAAAGTTATCAGGACTTTCGAGAAACGGGTCCCTGGTGACGTCCAATGATGAGGAAATTTTGACAAGATTTTCAAAATGGCGGCCATCTTGGATCCGTTATCTCAGATTTCTTCCGCTTAAAACGTGGCGCGAAAATTTTTTTGTGTTTATCTTTTTTTGCCCAATGCTTTTTTGAAGTCCTAAAAATAAACCAGATGACGTCACTCGTCGTGAGAATTACGCCAGGATTCCAAAAATGGCGGCCATCTACAGGAATCGGCCATCTTCAAAAACCATTGAAAGCGGCCAGAAAGGAATAAAAAGCAATTAACGAACGCTCCAAAGATCTAAAATGTAGAAGTTAGCGAAATAAAGTTAAAAATTAATTTTTCGTTTAAAACAGTGAAATTCAAACTTTTGATAAAACTGCCTGTCAATGTATGGTTACCATACCAACATCAGATTTGATGAACAGTGACATGTCATACCGTGCTGTTTAGCCAGGTAAATTTTAGCAAAAGTTACAAAGTTTGCTGGCTTTTTCTTGCATTTTAATAAAGTTATAAGCGTTCATGGGCTTTTCATGAATAGCAAGGTGTTCCTACGTATGATATTGATTGTGTTTATCTTACAGCTAACGAGATCACTTGGAAACAGTCTGACGTAGCGGCTGTACACTGAGTGATGGCCCAAAGATGAAAACTCTTGTCAATTTTCCGTAGTTAGATTGTTAATATTCGTGATCCTGGTTTGTATTTCGCTAAGCCAACTACAAATAGGACACGTGCCTTATAAACTCAAGGAGAATCAGCTGAGAGATGCCACTAACGAAAAAGGCACGAAAAACACTGACAACGTTATCCTAAGAAATGACGCGCCCCAATTCAAAGAAGCCACAAGGAACGCTGACAACGAGACCCTACGCTTCAACCGCTACGTGGCAGTTAATAACCCTACTTTGATCGGTGAAGAATTCAGCTTCGATGCTACCACCACGACTATGCTGCAAAATGTTCTTAACTGATGCTAAGATTAAATGATTAAAGCTAGCCTTCAAGACATGATGCCCGTATATCTTAAACTTTTTAATTCAATTCTTATTTCAGGTAAAATGCCCGAGACGTGCTGTCGCGGCCTTATTACACTTGTAAAAGCAATTGTAAATGTTCTTAACTGATGCTAAGATTAAACGGGCGTCAACAAAATTTCGGAACATTCCGGAACATCCCGGAACAGGGCAAATTATCACAAAATTAATGAAAAAAAAAGAGAAAGAAAGATTTCAAGAGAAAGCGATTAAAGAAGCAACCAAAAAACAAACGAGCAAACAAACAAACAAAATTTAAAATAAGGTGTAACGGTAGTACTTTCCCGCCAATTTTATCATGTGATTTTCTACCGTGTTGGTTTCTCGCTTTATTCTTGGCCTCCCCATGAAATGAATTTTAAAAAATGGATTAAGCCACGTAGTAACCAGTGAGAGTTTCCAGATCTGTGACAAAGATCTGGATTTGCAGAAAACTGAACAAAAGTGAAACTACATCAAATTAACTCATCATTACGGCGGAGAAAAGACAAAGGCAAGAATTTATGAAAATAATAAATAAACTAAAAAGCTGATATAATTTTTGTGTCGGATATTTCAGTTTGAAACACAAACCTTCACCGAAAGCGGTGCCTTTTTGCGGTTGCAGGGTAAGAAAGGGAGGGAAATTTGTTATCTTAGAAGGTGCGATCCCCAAGTGTAGAACAGCTGACTTTTGGAACGAACAGAAGAGATTGGGTAGACGGACAAAGAGAATAATTACCAGCTGGTTTGACAGAAGATATTTAATGTAGGGTGGACTTTTTTTTTTGCTTAGTATAATTTAGGTTCATTCATCTCTGCACACTTTTACTTTGGAAATCAACTCAATCACAAAACGTCCTTAAACAACCGAATAAACATGAGACCAGGAAACTCAAAAGCGTGCCAGGAAAGTGGAACTGCGTGACTGCATGCGTAGTCTCCTATGCAGCCGTTCTTAGTGTCGTCATGCAACGCCAAAGGAGACTACTGCATGCGTGACTGAGAAAATGCTTTAATTTTCTCATATCAAGTAAACCGTCTCTCGATACCCAAAATAAAGCCTCAATGTTATCCGAGATATTTTTTAATTCAAGAAATGAGACGCATTTAGTCAGAGTTAGTATATTCGCTCATTTAGTCACAGATGCATATATTTATTTATCCATTTATTCTATATCGTTTATTTTATTTTATTTTATTTTATTTCATTTTATTCTATTTCATTTTATTTATTATCTTTTATCGACGATCAGAAATTTTTTATTACCTTTTTTTTTCATTTATTTTGTGATAATTTGCCCTGTTCCGGGATGTTCCGGAATGTTCCGGAATGTTCCATGTTCCGGGTTTTGTTAACGCCCAATCTAAACACTATGCAAGGGTCGTGTCTAAAAGTACACACGAGTGACCGCGAGTGACCACGAGTGACCACGAATGACCACGAGTGACCACGAGTGACCACGAGAGACCACGAGTTGACCACGAGTTGACCACGAGTGACCACGAGTGACCACGAGTGACCACGAGTGAGAATGCATCAAAAAATTTTGTTGACGTCATGATGACGTCAGCATTACATCATTTTTATCAAATAATCACTATTTAACGGCAAACGGACCGTTTCTTCAGACCTTAGCAGCGGAAATCGACATTTACGCCATGTCTGAATGGGGAGGGGGCCTAGGGGACAGACATGGAGGGGGAGGGGGAGGGGGGAGAAACCTGCCGCCACCCGCACCCTTTAATCTCGGTTCCCGCCACTTTTCTCTCACTTTCCGCACACTTAAAGCAACGCTTCCTGCGCTTCCGCCTCCAGTACACTTCCCGCCCTCTTTTCTACCCGGGCTGCAAGCTCTGTCCACCTCCCTTCCCACCCCCACTTCCGAAGGGCGAAAAAAGAAAGAAAGAGAAAAAGAAAGAAAGAAAGAAAGAAAGAAAGAAAGAAAGAAAGAGGGATAAAATGAGAAATAATAATATAGGAGTGGATATGCATCAAAATGGTTAGCAGACGTCATCATGACGTCATCATTACATCATTTTATCAAGTTATTAATGTTTAGCCTCGAATAGATCGTTTGTGGAGAATTAAATAAATACAAAGAATACCTTACATTTTCCAAGACCACAAGTGAATGCATGAAAGAAAGAATGATTTCCTACATTTGTTCAAAATATCATTAAATTGCGACAAAAAATTAGGAAATCGACGAAACAGTGTGTTCTTACTGCTTATTTTTCTACAAAAATAAAACAAGGTCCATATTCAATTACAAACGAAACAAACAAACAAACAAACATACAATGCCACTGACCACCTATTTTTTTCTCAAATCGTGAAAATATAGCCTTGCCAAACATGCCAAATGCCGGTCTCTCAATTTCTAGAAGATAAATCTTTGCGAAACTAGATTAAGAGAAATTTGTGACAGAAATAAATATTCGCGCTATAACAGCGAATACGGAAGGGAACGCCTGGGCGGCACCAGGCTAGTTTGAGATAAGCACTTACAGTCTTCTGAGTCTCGGTATAACTACCCCCGTGGAATTTCCCACGCTATGAAATTGACCAAATTTTTTCTTTCGCACGAGCCGGCACATTCTTACTACTCGTCACATATTTTTTTTATCACTGCCGCTGCTGCCGCTATTGTATGTCCTCGATCAGCCTTTTTAAGAGAAACATTCTCTCAGAAGATTTCACGCCTATACATCAACACAATGGACTGCATTTGCGAAATATCATTTTCCTGGAGATTTGTAGCTGCTTGCATTTGGTAAGTAGGATTACGCGACAATAAATTCATCCAAAAATGAACATGCTTATACCGAGAGTTGTGAATATGTAAACATATGTTTATACTGATGTGAATATAATACTGAAATCAAAACATGATTCTCGATAAAGACAAACATATCGTCAGAATCTGGCGAATTTTTTAAAAAGGCGGAGTCATCGCTCCACACTCAAACACGTTAAAGCATGTCTTATAAGTCATAAATGACGTAATCGTTAAATCCGGTTCGCTCTTCCGGGAATTCCCTGTAAAAGTTAACAAGTAGACTCAAACCCTAACATCGAACAAATCGGTTCAGAAATTAACGAGTAAAGTAAGAAAGACTAAACGGTATAACCTTAAGTTATCTCTCAAGCGATATAAACTTGTAAAGCCGAGCGTCTTCATTTCACGGACATCCACCAAGAGAGAGGACCCTGCGATCTCCTGACGTCGGTACCAGGCCTACTCTGAGAACTGACGTCTTTTCCGTTCTTCCTTAAGTTATGTTTTTCTTTTTCATAAATAACTTACCACTTTTCACTTTCACTTTGGGCCCGCCGCCGAATGCTGCAATCTCAAGCGATATAAACTTGTAAAGCCGAGCGACTTCATTTCACGGACATCCACCAAGAGAGAGGACCCTGCGATCTCCCGACGTCGGTGCCAGGCCTACTCTGAGAACTGACGTCTTTTCCGTTCTTCCTTAAGTTATGTTTTTCTTTTTTTATAAATAACTTACCAGGTACACTTAGATTAAAAAAGTTGATGACATTGTTTCACATTTTTTAACACTATTGTTGAAATTTGGTTCTTGGTTCAATAAACCACCAGTACTGATATTAATAAATGGATGGCTAAAAAATGCATTTAAGGAGGCTCGCAACAGTTTTTTTGGCCTTGGAGTGTATGTTTTGAAGTCAGAATTTCGCATAGAAGATAAACTTCGATTTCCTTGATACTACACCACCTTTTCAACATCTGATTAAAGTTTATTTCATCACTGGTTTCCTGGCAACAGATTCAGCCTTCTTATCTAATAACAGAAATGTTTATTCAGTCTAAAACTGACTGGAACATCAAAAAGAAATATTATTCTAACGGCAATCAATTTAAGAGAAAAATCTGTAAGGGCAGTTTAGAAATATTTCTATTTATGCAAATTACGAGCTTTTTGGCTGATTTGTGCTGCATTTTAGCAGTTTTTAAATATAAATATCTTAAAATCGCAGCCACCTAGGAAGCTCAATGTAGATAACAATGTTTTGACATCATAAAAGATCCTTCAACTGAAAAGAGAAAGTGTTGAGTTTTATCTTTCTTGAAATATTGGAGAAAATTGCAGGAATGACCAAAATCAGCCCGTAAAAAATGAATCATGATTTACATGAAAACGCTCTTACAGATTTTTCCCTAATTTCCCGTAAAAGTTGCGTAGGTTGAGTAGTGCAAATAGTTCAAGTTTCGTCATAAAACGTCCGACTAGTTTTCGAGATATTCGACATTATTTGAAATGAGGGGTTGTCCATTACTGTTGCTATGGTGACGGCTGTCGCCAGGAAACAAGTGAGAAAATGATCATATCTTGACAAGGTGGTGTAGTATCAAGGAAATTGAAGTTTATCTTCTATGCGAAATTTTGAGTTCAAAAGATACACTCCCAGGCCAAAAAACTGTTGCGAGCCTCCTTAATAAATAAACGCCGGTCTTCGAATAAACGCTGGGTTCGAATTAACGCCGGGTATACCACCAGGCGTTTAATCGAGAAAATACGGTACTCTTTTGTCTTATTGTTAATTGGCCCTTGTTCCCTCGATCCCATCCGCAAAATTCAAAGGAATCTTTGGCTTGAAACGAGGCAACAAGGGCCAATTAACATGGAGGCAAAAGAATAATTTATTTTCCTCCATTTTGGAATGAGCCCAGTATGATTCCAAAAATGGCGGCCATCTGCAGGAATCTGCCATCTTCAAAAACCGTTAAAATTGGCCAGAAAGGAAGAAAAAGCAATTAACAAACACTCCAAAGTTCTAAAATGTAGAAGTTAGCGAAATAAACATGATAAAGTTTAAAAGTAATTCAAACATGTCATGCCATACCGTGCTGTTCAGCCAGGTAAATTTTAGCAAAAGTTACAAAGTTTGCTGGCTTTTTCTTGCATTTCAGTTCAATAAAGTTATACAGTGGAATCCCGATTTTTCGAATACTCGATTATTCGAAACTCCAGATTCTTCGAACCGAAAGTCGTTTCCCTTGGATTTGCTTCAGACAAACACTGTAATTTTACCCCCGATTTTCGAATGCTCAATTTTTCGAAACTCCCGATATTTCGAACTGATTCTTTCTTCCTTTCAAAAATTTACATTCGATTTCTCCAACTTTGAAAACTCAGGAACCAACAAAAACCGGCTTTAGCCACATACACCCCTGAATGCAATTAAAAAGCTCCGGATAAGATGTTTTCACGCATTTTTTATTACAAAGCAAGTGACAAATATGCCATTGAAGTCATCTTGGAGAAACTACAACGCCGTTGTTTACACAATCGAGGGTCTTGAATTGCTTGCTGTACATGATCAAAGTTCCTTCGTTTAGTTGTATTATTTTTTCAAACTCTTGCCGTAACACATTAATAAATTCTGCTGTTCCTTTAAACCGTGGAGTACAGGGTACTTTTATTCTGATACAGTAAGGGGAAGAAAAATGCAGTCAAGAGTCCGCGCAAAATTACAGACATATGTATCAGTACAGTACTGGTTTTTGTTCTGCCAGAATTGGCTTAAATCCTTAAATTTTCGTTTTGTTTTAAATGCACGTTTTGTTGGTAAATAAAGATGGTTCACACATTAACAAGAGTGATATACCTTTGTTGTCAGCCTTCTTGGATCTTATAAAACCATTCCGCGGTAAAACAGGTCTGATTTGATGCCACCTTCAATTTTTCGAACTCCCGATTTTTCGAACCAATTTCCATTTCCCTTGAAGGTTCGAAAAATCGGAATTCCACTGTAAGCGTTCCTGGGTTTAAGTGCCTCCTATACTATCTAAGAGGATCGATCCACCGATCGAGTAACAGAATTCCAACAAACACTGTTGATATGAACCCGTTCATTTCGCTCCGGGTATTTACGAGTTAAAAACAAGCCTATCAATCCTATCAGAAGTAAGCCAACGATTTCTCTTTGACGAATAACTACCCAACTTCGCATTTTCACATGACATCACGTTGATCGAGATAAACAGAGAAGTTTTTTTTCAGGAAATATATTTTGGGACCGGAACAAAAACTGCGGTTGAGAACAGAAAAAAACGTAAAGCCCCTCGCTCTGCTAGGTTTCACTTTGGGCCCGCCGCCGAATGCTGCAATCTCAAGCGACATAAACTTGTAAAGCCGAGCGTCTTCATTTCACGGACATCCACCAAGAGAGAGGACCCTGCGATCTCCCGACGTCGGTACCAGGCCTACTCTGAGAACTGACGTCTTTTCCGTTCTTCCTCCCTACATAATCCGACTTCGTCAGTTAAAAATTAACTATGTTGTGTTAAAAATCGTATCACAAAGAAAAAGCTTCAGTGGGCAATCTTGACAAGCCACGTTTTGTGTGACTAGTGCATTTCTCTTTTTCTTGCGTGACTGGTTCGTCGTGCATGACAAATGTGCATTGAAATGCTTTCCTGGAAAACGTCATCGCTTGTCAAAAAAAATTATAAAGAGACAAAAAATAAAAATAAATAAATGAAACCAGAGACACCGCACGCGATGACATACTGGGCGAGCCTTACCTGCTGCGCACGCTTATCCTAAAACAGAGTTCGGAGTTCACTTGACCTCATTCTCTCGTATCAGTTCTAGGGCGTATTCTTAAGATCCTGGGCACGAGGTTCAAGCGTGACTTAGTGGACGTTTCGTAACAAACCAGCGTGCGTGACACTAACAACTAACTTACGGGAAAAAATTCTCCATATATACAGGTGGTGATCAGAGCAATCTGCAGTTATGCCTTTTTTTTCCTAATTGTATCGGTAAAACTTCGCTGGATTCCGTTTGAATGGCGTTAAACTTTAAAAAGCCATTGTAGTCTCTCCACTTCAAAGCACGTTTAAATGGCATTTGCTCCTGCAAGAGGAAACATTTCGACAAACACGAGATATCCACTATTGGAATGTAGTTCCCAACCCCATTTCCGTCCCCTTTCCGCGCCTGCCCGCACGCAGACTGCATGATCATCGGTTATAAATTATTCATCATTACAAAGTTCTGACCGAACTGAGCTTGTCAAGGAATCAATCAAGAAAGTAAGTAAGTCATTATTTTGTTTCAGACAAGATTGGGCAGTCAAACACTCTCTTTCTCACTCTCGTTTTCTCTCAGATATGAATTGCTAGCGCCCAATAAGCTCGCGCGCAAGGAAATGTGGACTCTTTTGCAATCTGAGACAAGTTATTACCAGTTTGCAATTTTAGTTTCTAAAAGCTCATATTCCTTTTAGCGCGCTTTTCTGGCTCGTAGTCCATCTTTTCATTCTAGAATTCAACTGCCTCATCTCTCGCCGAAATGTTCCCATCAGACGTTCATAATTTGCCACAGCTTATACCTAACATTAACTCGTGTAATGTTTACTGAGAAGTTTCCAACACGGAACTATACATTTTTCAACTCCATTGCGGTGCTTTTTTACATCCGCTGTCGGTTAAAGCCTTTTTTTTAGCGTCCTTATGTCGCTATTTAGCACGTTCAATCTAATCGTTAAGCGCCAAAATGAGGAAAAGTTTCGAAAAATCCTAAAACCTTCAGTTAATTTAACTTTTAAACACAGAAATGAGCGAGGCTAACGGGCGTCTTGTTATTCATGCATTGACACTGCACGAATGAGCTCAAACAGTGTCACCTATATGTGGCCCACCAAAGGTGGCCTTTGAGTGATCTTCCCTTTTAGCCATTTTTGTTTTCATTGAAACGCCTCGGAAAAAATGCACGATTGCAATGTTTATTGAGAACTGAAGGAATACCAGCTTAGAGCAGATCGGTCCCAATGCACTATAACTGAACGTAAACTACCTTGGGAAGTTAACCTCACAGGCGTCACACGTCACATGGACGTGTCCCTCAAATTTACGTGTAAACTCTCACGATGAAACTTTGCAAACGCACTGGACCTGGGGTTGAATAATGCTGATTTATTTAAATAAAAAAAAAGCACTCTATCAAGTTGGCATAAAAATTTTACGAATATAGTGTCGTTAAGAGGATTAAAAACATGAACAGCATGATCGGTTTCTTTAGCTTAGCCGCAGAACTGAAACCACATTTTATGCAAATGTCCTAATGGTCGCTTATTTTAGAGCTTCGGCGATGTAATAATAATAATAATAATAATAATAATAATAATAATAATAATAAAACTAGAAACAGTTTTCTCTAGGGACCCTAAGGACGCTACTCGACCACGCAAAAATTCTTTAACTCAACTGTTTAACAAGGACTCAGTGAAAAATACCTAAATCATTACGCTAACGATTCGAGTGATTTTTGGTGTCCGCGCACAAAAAGGGCTCTCAAACGATCTGCCCGCAGTTTGGCGTAATTCTCAGCAAATAACAACAATAAAGCTTACAAGCCGCAATATCGCACTTCGGTGGACCAATTTATTCACAACTTACTGTCTCGCATCAAAGCTCTTCAGAGGTAAGCTCTGGTGTCGAGAATGGGTTGCGAAAACAGTCTTGCATTTATAAGCTCGGAACAAAATCTTTCCACTGCATCTATTTATCTTTCACCAAGCGCAAGATTTCTTTCTAGTCTAGTCACAACGGCACCAATTGCATCCTTGCGAAGGAACGCTATGAAAGCGTTGCTCTAAATTTCAGAAAACAAACCGGAATAAAAAAATGTTAACTCAACAAACAATAACTGAACCTGATTGCTCCAGTGATTGCTCTTCAACGTAGCAAAATTCCCTTAAGGACGCCACTCGACAACCGCAATCAGACTCAGTGGCTGACGTTAGATATCATCATGCGTTCCTGATTACTGACATGTTTTCCCATCGAAGTTGATCTCTAAAGAGGGAGCGAAGAAGATGAGATCTTCGAGACTGAAATAAAACTCAAAAGTACAGAGTCAGTCCACGGCGTCTTCTTGAAGAGAACAATACGACCAAATGACAAAATGCACTCGTGAAGAGATTCTTTATTTTGCAACACACTGAACTGATCCCGCGATAAAAGAAATACGACTTTCCTTAAGCGAGAATCTTTAATACGTTCCATGCATGGCGAGACCCAGCGAGCCTGATCATGATATGCCGCGGAAGTGAATTCGAGTGCTGTAACTTAGAATATACGTGCATATTTGGTGAAAGTTCTCGAAAAAGAACCAGGCATGGATTACCCTGTTCAGCCTACGCTTTTATCCGTTCCTGAACCTTGGGGGAATAACTCCGAGAGGGTGCCGGCGTTTATTAGAGGTCCCGGCGTTTGGATTATGTGTCGTAACTGCATACTAGTTCTCTTTCTACCATTTTATTTGAATTTACACACTGATGTTCAATCCAAACTACCTTTTACAATAAACAGATGAAACAAACGACGCCACAGGTATCGTGTCAATCTCTTTTAAATCATTGTAACTTTTCTACGGGCTTGTACATCAAGCAAGGATCATCTCGAGGGACTTTCCAGCGTTTCTCCAGCAGTTGCTTCAATCGTTCCATAATGTTGCCTTTCTCAGAACTGATGGATCGAGCAGGAACCTCGCCAACACCTTGTTCTAAATTGCTTGCACAGTACGTTTGCTGTCGAGCAGTTACCGATACAGTTAACGTTGAGAAGAGTTCAACCACTGTTCTTGTCAGTTATGTTTTTCTTTTTTTATAAATAACTTACCAGGTACACTTAGATTAAAAAAATTGATGACATTGTTTCACATTTTTTAACACTTTTGTTGAAATTTGGTTCTTGGTTCAATAAACCACCAGTACTGATATTATTAAATGGATGGCTAAAAAATGCATTTAAGGAGGCTCGCAACAGTTTTTTTGGCCTTGGAGTGTATGTTTTGAAGTCAGAATTTCGCATAGAAGATAAACTTCGATTTCCTTGATACTACACCACCTTTTCAACATCTGATTAAAGTTTATTTCCTCGCTGGTTTCCTGGCAACAGATTCAGCCTTCTTATCTAATAACAGAAATGTTTATTCAGTCTAAAACTGACTGGAACATCAAAAAGAATTATTATTCTAACGGCAATCAATTTAAGAGAAAAATCTGTAAGGGCAGTTTAGAAATATTTCTATTTATGCAAATTACGAGCTTTTTGGCTGATTTGTGCTGCATTTTAGCAGTTTTTAAATATAAATATCTTAAAATCGCAGCCACCTAGGAAGCTCAATGTACATTAAGAATGTTTTGATATCATAAAAGATCCTTCAACTGAAAAGAGAAAGTGTTAAGTTTTATCTTTCTTGAAATATTGGAGAAAATTGCAGGAATGACCAAAATCAGCCCGTAAAAAATGAATCATGATTTACATGAAAATGCTCTTTACAGATTTTTCCCTAATTTCGCGTAAAAGTTGTGTAGGTTGAGTAGTGCAAATAGTTCAAGTTTCGTCATAAAACGTCCGACTAGTTTTCGAGATATTCGACGTTATTTAAAATGAGGGGTTGTCCATTACTGTTGCTACGGTGACGGCTGTTGCCAGGAAACAAGTGAGAAAATGATCATATCTTGACAAGGTGGTGTAGTATCAAGGAAATCGAAGTTTATCTTCTATGCGAAATTTTGACTTCAAAAGATACACTCCCAGGCCAAAAAAACTGTTGCGAGCCTCCTTAATAAATAAACGCCGGTCTTCGAATAAACGCTGGGTTCGAATTAACGCCGGGTATACGACCAGGCGTTTAATCGAGAAAATACGGTACTCTTTTGTCTCATTGTTAATTGGCCCTTGTTCCCTCGATCCCATCCGCAAAATTCAAAGGAATCTTTGGCTTGAAACGAGGCAACAAGGGCCAATTAACATGGAGGCAAAAGAATAATTTATTTTCCTCCATTTTGGGATGAGGCCGGTATGATTCCAAAAATGGCGGCCATCTGCAGGAATCTGCCATCTTCAAAAACCGTTAAAATTGGACAGAAAGGAAGAAAAAGCAATTAACAAACGCTCCAAAGTTCTAAAATGTAGAAGTTAGCGAAATAAACATGATAAAGTTTAAAGTTTTCTTTTAAAACAGTGTAATTCAAACATGTCATGCCATACCGTGCTGTTCAGCCAGGTAAATTTTAGCAAAAGTTACAAAGTTTGCTGGCTTTTTCTTGCTCTTCAGTTCAATAAAGTTATACAGTGGAATCCCGATTCTTCGAACCGAAAGTCGTTTCCCTTGGATTTGCTTCAGTCAAACACTGTAGTTTTACCCCCGATTTTCGAATGCTCGATTTTTCGAAACTCCCGATATTTCGAACTGATTCTTTCTTCCTTTCAAAAATTCACATTCGATTTCTCCAACTTTGAAAACTCAGGAACCAACAAAAACCGGCTTTAGCCACATACACCCCTGAATGCAATTAAAAAGTTCCGGAGAAGGTGTTTTCACGCATTTTTTATTACAAAGCAAGTGACAAATATGCCATTGAAGTCATCTTGAAGAAACTACAACGCCGTTGTTACACAATCGAGGGTCTTGAATTACTGTAATAATTACTGTACATGATCAAAGTTCCTTCGTTTAGTTGTATTATTTTTTCAAACTCTTGCCGTAGCACATTAATAAATTCTGCTGTTCCTTTAAACCGTGGAGTACAGGGTACTTTTATTCTGATACAGTAAGGGAAAGAAAAATGCAGTCAAGAGTCCGCGCAAAATTACAAACATATGTATCAGTACAGTACTGGTTTTTGTTCTGCCAGAATTGGCTTAAATCCTTAAATTTTCGTTTTGTTTTAAATGCACGTTTTGTTGGTAAATAAAGATGGTTCACACATTAACAAGAGTGATATACCTTTGTTGTCAGCCTTCTTGGATCTTATAAAACCATTCCGCGGTAAAACAGGTCTGATTTGATGCCACCTTCGATTTTTCGAACTCCCAACGTTTCGAACCAATTTCCATTTCCCTTGAAGGTTCGAAAAATCGGAATTCCACTGTAAGCGTTCCTGGGCTTGTCATGAATAGCAAGGTGTTCCTAAGTATAATAATGATTGTGTTTATCTTACAGCTAACGGGATTACTTGAAAACAGTCTGTCGTAGCCGCTGTACACTGAGTGGTGGCCCAAAGATGAAAACTCTTGTCAAAATTTCCGTTGGATTCTTAGTATTCTTGATCCTGGGATACATTTTGCTAAGCCCACTACAAATACGACACGTGCCTTATAAACTCAACGAGATTCAGCTTAGAGATGCCACTACCGAAAAAGGCACGAAAAACACAGACAACGACACCCTAAGAAATGACGCGCCCAAATTCAAACACGCCACAAGGAACGCTGACAACGAGACCCAACGCTTCAACCGCTACGTGGCAGTTAATGACCCTACTTTAATCGGTGAAGAATTCAGCTTTGATCCTTACACCACGACTATGCTGCAAAATGTTCTTAGTTATCAAACTTTCAACCGAAAGCCCCTGACCATAGATCCCAACGTGACATTTTTCGAGATCGTAGTTCCTGCAACAGCTGCTTCAAGCAACCATTATGAAGAATTCAAGGAGAACATTGGACATTTTTCAAAACACTTTCCAGGAACAAAAGTGATTTTCTACGATATTGGGCTTAACGACTCACAAGCGAATGACGTTAAGGCGCTACCTTTTGTGTCGTATAGAAAGTTTAGCTTTGACGCTTATCCTCCCCACATCCGTAACTTGCACAATTATGCTTGGAAACTACTAATTATTCAAGAAGTGTTGGCTGAATTTGGCGGTGTAATGTGGTTTGACACATCGGTAAGGTTTCAAGGGAATGCAGGCTTTATTTTGAAGCGAATGGCTCGCTTCAAGACAGGTATTCTCTTTTACGTTCGACCAACCCGTCATTCCATCTTGGCTGCAACTAACCCTGGAATGCTCAAGTATTTCCCACTGAAAAAAACTGATGCAGTCAGTTACATGCTGCAAGGCGGCGCAATGATAATCCTCAACACGGCTGACGTCCAAAAGCATATCATGAAATGGGCTTGTGTTTGCGCTTTCAAACCCGAATGTATCTCTCCTCCTGACTCGCGACTTCACTGCGGTCCCGCCGTATGGAAACGATACAAGTACGCAGGATGTCACAGATTTGATCAAGCACTTATGAGTATCCTAGCTACAAACCTCTACAATAACCAAAGAAAGAGATACAGCTTGAACCAACCAAACGGCTTTGCCGTCATAAACAGAATAGGGTGATCGTTTTAACGTGTGACAAGAGAATTTGTTGATGTTTCTTCAATAGTTTAAAACGATAGAAAAGCCCACAGCAATACGTTTGTAGAGGTTAACTTATAATGATAACCACCCGTTCACCTGTACTGTAATGTAACTCCGAAGTGTGTCAACTACCTGAAGTTGTAAGTAGTTATTGATGGAACGGCCCAGAACAATAACTAGATCATCGATAACCAATAGCAGTTTAGGATTAGTCGTCAAAAGATTCCATCATCTGCATAGATCAGCGTGCTTTGTAAGTAGTTCCTCGGTTACGCCCGACCGGGCTATACTTGCAGAGGTTACACCCGTGCGGTTACCCAGGTGCCGGGGGACGCTGGGAACAACGATCCAGTCCTGTACGTAGTTGTATCGGTTATGTTCAGTGGTAAGCGTTTTGGTGATATCTTGACGATATCCCAATTATTAAAATTACTGTTGGAGCGAAGTACTGTCTACTCGCTGAGTCTCGACGATTTCTGCTCCCTTACTTCCGCAGCTATAGCGAGTGACTCCCCCCAAGTTAAGAAGGTTTTTCAGAGTTTCCAGAGTTGTTGTCCAGACAGCCCAAGAACCTGTTATCACAAACGCCACATTCTCACCGTCCAGATCATCGACAGTTAAGCTGATTTGATTTGCTTCGTCAATATCGGAACAGGTGATAAAATTGCCGCTCGGATATGGTGTTCGCTAAAAAGAGGCGATATTAGAGATTGTACGCTTGGTATGGGTTATTGCGTGAAAGATTTAAAAATACAAGTGAAATTTTCGAAGGATACATTACCATAAGTGTTTACAGCTAAAAGACAAAATGTTTTGTGAAAATGGTGACATTTCAGAAAAAAAACTGCAGCTCTCAGCAGCTCATAAGCGATTGTTCCTGTTACATTCAGGACAAGACTAATGCTTCGACTTGTCCCCGTCCCCCAATGCAGCGTGCTACATTGGAGCGCATTTAAACATACTGAAGAAGCCGATAACGGATTTTGTTATATAGACAAGAGGGTATTAGTGGAAAATAAACCACTCGTAAAGTTCACACGAAACTTCATTCGGGACTCGAGTGGCGAATTTTCCATATCCTCACTAGTGAGGATATCGACGACGCCATTTCCCGCTTTTACTAGGTTTCACTTTGGAAACGCCACCGAATGCTGCAAACTCAAGCGATATAAACTTGTAAAGCCGAGCGACTTCATAAATCCACTGATTTCACGGACATCCACCAAGAGAGAGGACCCTGAGAACGAGGTTGGGACATCCAAGTCCTCCCGACGTCGGTACCAGGCCTACTCTGAGAACCGACGTCTTTTCCGTTCTTCTTCCCTACATAATCCGACTTCGTCGGTTAAAAATTGATTATCAGAAAAAAAAAAAGGCTTCAATGGACAATCTTGACAAGTCACTTTTTGTGTGACTAGTGCATTTCTTTTTTTTTCGTGCGTGACTGGTTCGTCGTGCATGACAAATGTGCATGTGAGAACGCTTTCCTAGAAAACGTCATCGCTTCTGCATTACGTCATGGAGCAAAGTGTCAAAAAATAAAGAGACAAAAAAATAAAAATAAAAATAAATAAATGAAACCAGATACAGTGCACGCAATGACATAGGGTGAGCCATGCTGCGCACGCTCATCTAAAAACGGAATTCGGAGTTCACCATTCTCGTACCCAGAGCCTACGATCTGTTCTGTCAGCGGTGGGATCGTAGGGCTCTGGTATCAGCCATTACCGGATGTCGTGAAATTCGCGACATCCGGTAGCGCATGTCTAATTCGTTAAGGTGTTATTGCGTCTGCTCTATTCTCGTCTGTGGAGCTCTGGACATGACAATTCTGACAACAGCCAAGAAATTTGAATTCCTATCGATCGAGTCATGGTGTCAGATCGACTAAAAGCTGTTCGGGACCCTCTAAATCTCCTGCAATTAGCTGAAAACCTGGAGCTTTAAAAGGAACATACTTAAGAAGCTGCCTTTCGTGCCGTCGTTGTTCAGAAGAACGATTGTCCCTGCATTTTGCTCACGGGTTTTGGATTTGTATCTTGCCTGAATAAAGGTATTGCATTTGCGTTATACTGAATTGTACAGTTATTTTATTACATTCGTCTGGTTTCTGATGTGTGAGAATGTCAACTGTACAGTTATCGTTTCGCCACTAAATGCTAAATTGTATTATGTTTTACCCAATCGAAAATTTCCAGAAGCATTTGCGCCCAAGTTTTTAAACATCGACATCAAGAGGTCATTACAAAAGTTGATGAGACAGTTACATCTAAGTTTATTTATGGACCAGCTGTAGTGTTGTAGAAAATGCTGTAGCGAGAAAAGAATAGCTGGCATTTAGCAACAATCTCTAACACTTTGAATTATTACGTGCTCAACCAAACAGCAAAATTTGGTGGCTTAATCTGCCCTAAGCCATATTCTTTGCGTCAAAATTGTTCAAGTCAATATATTAATTAATGCCCTGATTAATTCAACCGGAAATAAAACGTTATGCGCAGAAGCCAAAAAATTTTAACGTTATTGCGCATACAGTTTGAATCGGCCAATCAAAAAAAACAAATTTTTGGCCGTTACCAGAGCTACAAGAGACTTAATTTAAAAAAAGCCGCGTAGCTCTGGGGACGAGAATGGGAGTTCACGTGACCTCATTCTCTCGTTTAAATCCCAGTATCAGTTCTAGGGGTTGCATGGTCAATGGTCAAGAGTGATCGTAACAAACCAGCGTGCGTGACACTAACCACTAACTTACGGGAAAAATTTCCCATATATACAGGTGGTGATCAGAACAATCTGCAGTTGTGCCATTTCTTCCTACTTGTAGGGTTAAAACTTCGCTAGATTCCGCTTGAAAGGTGGCAAACTTTAAAAAGCGATTGTTATTTCTCGACCTCATTCAAAACACGTTCAAATTGCATTTGTTCCTGCAAGAGAAAACATTTCGACAGACACGAGATACGAGATATTGAGACATACATTTCGACAGATACGAGTTATTGAGATATTGGAGATATTAACATATTGGAATGTAGTTTCCGTCCCCTTTCCGCGCCTGCCCGCACGCAGGCTACATGTTCATCGGTTATAAATTATTCATCATTACAAAGTTCTGACCGATCTGAACTTGACAAGGGTTCAATCAAGAAAGTAAGTAAGTCAATTTTTTTGTTTCCGACAAAATTGGGTTAGTCAAAGACTCTCTTTTATTTCTCGTTTTTCTCTCAGATATAAATTGGTGGGGCCCAATAAGCTCGCGCGTAAGAAAATGCGGACTCTTTCGCAGTCTGGGTCAAGTTATTACCATGTGGTTTTTTCAATATCCGCTGTTCTTATAGCCTTTTTAGCTTCGTTATGTTACTTATGTCGCTATTAGCACGTTCAATCTAACCTTTAAGCCTCAAAATGAGGGTAAAGTTTCGAAAAATCCTAAACCTTCAGTTGATTCAACTTTCAAACACAGAAATGAGCGAGACTAACGGGCGTCTTGTTATTCATGCATTGACACTGCATGACTGAGCTCAAAATACCGTGTCACCTATATGTGGCGAACCAAAGGTGGCCTTTGAGTGATCTTTCCTTTTAGCCATTTTTGTTTTTGGTGAACGTTTCAGAAAAAATCCACGACTGCAATGTTAAGTGAGAACTGAAGGAATAGCAGCTTAGAGCCCCCAAGCGGTGAGGGTAAAAGGCGGCATGAGTTTGCGGAATTTGACATGGCATGAGTTCAAGGCACTATAACTAAAACTAGTGATAGTTTTTACTAGGTACCCTAAGGACGCTACTCGACCACGCGAAAATTTTTTAACGCAGCCGTTTAACAAGGACTCAGTACTTATTATTATGCATTACTGACGAAAACAAACTGAAGGTGAAATAGTGTGATCGGATGCCAATTTCCTACAAAACCAGCGATCATATACGTGGACTCTTCCTTCTTTGAGTTTCCAGAACTAAAGTTGATTTCCGAGTGCGGGCGTCGAAGCTATGGCCTTGGGGTTTTTTTTAAAAAAACTCAGCGAAAAATACCTAAATCATTACGCTAGCGATTCGAGTGATTTTTGGTGTCAACGATCTGCCATTTTGGCATAATTCCCAGCAAATAACAACAATAAAGCTTACGAGTTGCAATATCGCTCTTCGGTGGACCAAGTTATTACGATAAAAGCAGATATAAACTGACCCTACACAATATTCACTGACTGTCTCGCATTAAAGCTCTTCAGAGATAAGCTTCAGCATGCAACCGACAAACGATCCCGCTTTAGGGTTCCGAAAACAGTCTTGCATTTACAAGCTTGGAACAAAATCTTTCCGCTGCATCTATTTATCTTTCCCCAAGCACAAGGTTTCTTTCTAGTCAAGACACTGAACCGCACCGATTGCATCCTTTCGAATGAACGTTATGAAAGCGTTGCTCTAAATTTCATAAAACAAGCCGGAATAAAAAACGTTAACTCAACAAGCAATAAACCTGATTGCTCTTCAACGTAGCAAAATTCCCTTAAGGACGCCACTCGAAAAGGGCAATCAGACTCAGTGGCTGTTAGATATTATTGTGCATTCCTGATTACTGACAATTTTTCACATCGACTGAGTTGATCTCTAAAGCGGGAGCGTAGAAGGTGAGGTCTTAGAGAGTGAAATAAAACTCTAAAGTGCAGAGTCAGACCACGGCGTCTTCTTGAAGAGAGCAATACGACCAAATGACAAAATACGCTCGTGAAGAGATTCTTTATTTTGCAACAAACTGAACTGACCTCTAAACTCAGTTTCAGCTTTTAAGCACAATCTTAAACGTAAACTTTATCGATTCTTAATTTTTTTTTTTGCTCGGTTGTTTTTTGTTTGTTGTTTTTTCTAGAATTTAATATTAGTGTAATATAAGTGTTTTGTAATTTATTATTATTGTAATTAAAAAATAGTTAAGATGAACGTTTATTCGTTTGTCTCACGATGGAATCGCTTTGAGTTGTTGATCGTGACGTTTCGACTGCAATACTTCTAGTCTTCATCAGTCGATGGCGATGAGGTCGATTGTTTACGTGTCGCTATTTGTAGCATGATGGTTCGCTGCTATTGGTGCATTTCGATCCTCTTTATTATTCCGACTATTAGATGTTGCTCCCTCACAGGTCCGCTTTGTGGTTGGTCAGCTGTTGTGTTTTCTGATCGTAGGTATCCAAGCTTCAGGAATATCGATTCCACTATCTCTATTGATGTTATTAGGATGAAGTCTTATATGGTTAGCCTCTTTGACCCTCCGTGTGTACCAGTGAGGGTCACGATCAATAAACTTAACTTCTTTCCAAATAGGAAGATATCTCTGTCGTGTTCTTCAATCCCGTCTTGTATCGCTCTCCCTGTTTCCCCGATGTATACTTTGCCGCACTCACAAGGAATTTTATAGACGACACCATCTTGTTTAGTTGGTTCGAGGGCGTCTTTCGGTCGCACTAAGTGAGACCTAAGAGTTGTGTCTGACTTGAAGACGGTGGGTACGCCTTGTTGTTGTAGGCAGCGGCGAAGAACCTCTGATACCCCTTTTATGTAGGGTAGAACCGCAGTAGATTTAAATTCCTGCTTAGGTTCTTTGTTGGCTGATGGTCTTGTTGTCTTTGTGAGCTTTCGTACAAATGAAGAAGGATATCCGTTCGAAACAAGTACCGATGATAAATGTTTCTTTTCTTCAGAGATAGCTGATGGTTTTGATGTGAGGTGTTTGGCTCGGTCGTATAGACACTTAACAATACCACGTTTCACTGACTGAGGATGGTGTGAATCATAGGCTAGGTATTGGTCAGTGTGGGTGGGCTTTCTGTAAACAGCGGTGGTGAGAAGACCATTTGAATCCTTTGAAACTGACGTGTCGAGAAAGGGGATAGTGTTATCTTTCTCGATTTCCATGGTAAAACGAATAGTAGGCTGTTGACTGTTTAGATGTTGTAAAAAGCCGTCTACATAGTCTTTACCTAAGACTGTAAAAGTGTCATCTACATATCGCTTCCAGATCTTAGGTTTATAGGTCGCTATGAGCTTGGATACCTACGATCAGAAAACACAACAGCTGACCAACCACAAAGCGGACCTGTGAGGGAGCAACATCTAATAGTCGGAATAATAATGAGGATCGAAATGCACCAATAGCAGCGAACCATCATGCTACAAATAGCGACACGTAAACAATCGACCTCATCGCCTGATGAAGACTAGCAGTATTGCAGTCGAAACGTCGCGATGAACAACTCAAAGCGATCCCATCGTGAGACAAACGAACAAACGTTCATCTTACCTATCTTACACCACGATGAACAATAAACACATCTTTAAGAAAAGCCCCCTTGGGGAAAGTCAATAATGTATGTATGTATGTATGTATGTATGTATGTATGTATGTATGTATGTATGTATGTATGTATGTATGTATGTATGTATGTATGTATGTATGTATGTATGTATGTATGTATGTATGTATGTATGTATGTATGTATGTATGTATGTATGTATGTATGTATCTCGCGATAAAAGAAATATGACTTTCTTTATAGCGGGTCTGATATGCCGTAGAATTGAATTCGGGTGCTGTAAAATACAACGACTCTATTTTGAGGTCGACATACCTGCAAACTTGACGTGCACGTCAAATGCAAACTTTCAAACCATACTGGATTTTAGAAATGGACTTATATTCATTACGAAACAGTAAATTCAAACTGTCAATGTCCATTGATCCAGGGTGAACTGATGAAAATAAATGATGTTAAAATATACGCGCACATTTTGTGAAAATTCAAGCTTTTATAGTAACTCCAAAGTTGTTTTCTTTGAGGTCTGCCAGATGACTTGGTAACGTCCAATTGTGAGGAAATTTTGACACGAATTTCAAAATGGCGGCCATCTTGGATCCGCCATCTCAGATTTTTTCCGCTTAATGATCTATAAATGTAAAACGTAGCACAAAATTTTTTTATGTTTATCTTTTTAAGCCCAATGCTTTTTGGAAGTTCCTAAAAAGAAACCTAATGACGTCACTCGTTGTGAGATTACGCCATAATTCCAAAGATGGCGGCCATCTGCAGGAATCCGCCATCTTCAAAAACCATTAAAATTGGCCAGAAAGGAATAAACAGCAATTAACGAACGCTCAAATGATTTGAAATGAAGAAGTTAGCGAAATAACGTTTTAAAACAGTGAAATTCAAACTTTTGATAAAACTGCCTGTCAATATATGGTTGTCATGCCAACATCAGATTGGACGAACAATGACATGTCATATCGTGTTGTTCAGCCAGGCAAATTTTAGCAAAAGTTACAAAGTTTGCTGACTTTTTCTTGCATTTAAATAATGTTATAAGAGTTCCTGGGCTTGTCATGAATGGCAAGGTGTTCCTACGTATAATAATGACTGTGTTTATCTAACAGCTAACGAGATCACTTGGAAACAGTCTGACGTAGCGGCAGGCACTGAGTGAACTCCCAAAGATGAAAACTCTTGTCAAAACTTCCGTAGTTG
Source organism: Siderastrea radians (assembly GCA_964017195.1). Taxonomy (NCBI): domain Eukaryota; kingdom Metazoa; phylum Cnidaria; class Anthozoa; order Scleractinia; family Rhizangiidae; genus Siderastrea; species Siderastrea radians. The sequence goes on from OZ024900.1 coordinate 2,858,155, forward strand.
GATTAATCTTAATATTCGTGATCCTGGGATGCATTTTGCTAAGCCAACTACAAATAGGACACGTGCCTTATAAACTCAAGGAGAATCAGCTTAGAGATGCCACTAACGAAAAAGGCACGAAAAAAAATGACAACGACATCCTAAGAAATAACGCGCCCAAATTCAAAGAAGCCACAAGGAACGCTGACAACGAGACCCTACGCTTCAACCGCTACGTGGCAGTTAATAACCCTACTTTGTTCGGTGAAGAATTCAGCTTCGATGCTACCACCACGACTATGCTGCAAAATGTTCTTAGTTATCAAACTTTCAAACGAAAGTCCCTGACCATAAATCCCAACGTGAAATTTTTCGAGATCGTAGTTCCTGCAACAGCTGCTTCAAGCAACCATTATGGAGAATTCAAGGAGAACATTGGACACTTTTCAAAACACTTTCCAGGAACAAAAGTGATTTTCTACGATATTGGGCTTAACGACTCACAAGCGAATGACGTTAAGGCCTTACCTTTCGTGTCGTATAGAAAGTTTAACTTTGACGCTTATCCTCCCCACATCTGTAACTTGCACAATTATGCTTGGAAACTACTAATTATTCAAGAAGTCTTGGCGGATTTTGACGGTGTCATGTGGTTTGACACATCTGTGAGGTTTCAAGGGGATGCAGGCTTTATTTTGAAGCGAATGGCTCGCTTCAAGACAGGTATTCTCTTTTACGTTCGACATTCCCGTCATTCCATCTTGGCTGCAACTAACCCTGGAATGCTCAAGTATTTCCCACTGAAAAAAACTGATGCAGTCAGTTACATGCTGCAAGGCGGCGCAATGATAATCCTCAACACGGCTGACGTCCAAAAGCATATCATGAAATGGGCTTGTGTTTGCGCTTTCAAACCCGAATGTATCTCTCCTCCTGACTCGCGACTTCACTGCGGTCCCGCCGTATGGCAACGATACAAGTACGCAGGATGTCACAGATTTGATCAAGCGCTTATGAGTATCCTAGCTACAAACCTCTACAATAACCAAAGAAAGAGATACAGCTTGAAGAGATCTAACGACTTTGCCGTCATAAACAGAATATAGTAATCGTTTTAACGCCACACTCTCACCGCCCAGATCATCGTCTGTTAAGTTCATTTGATTTGCTTCGTCGATGTTGGAGCGCGGTGTATGGTGGTTAGCGCGTTGGACTTCAGATCTGAAGGTCGGTGGTTCGACTCCCAGTCCCTGCTATCGTGTTGTTTCCTTAGACAAGAAAATTCACCCACATTGTCTTTCTTCACCCAGGTATAAATATGGGTACCGGTTGTAGCCCTGGGATGGACTAGCATCCCGCCCAGGGGGGAGTGACAATACTATCATTTGCTTCATGCTACAGAAACCGGGAAAAGCTCCGACCGTTTGTGCCTCCTGGCTCGTGTGCGAGCAAGTGATAAAAAAGCTTGCTCGGAAAAGGTGTTCGCTAAAAGGAAGCGATATTAGCGAGTGTGCGCCTGGTATGGGTTATCGCGTGAAACACCGTGAAAGGTGAAAAAAATACAAGTGAAATTGCACAAGGATACATTACCAAAACGTGTTTATAACTAAAAGACAAAATGTTTTGCGAAAATGGTGACATTCCAGAAAAATGCAGCTCTCATCCGCTCATAAACGATTGTCCTTGTTACATTCAGGACAAAACTAATGCTTCGACTAGTCCCCTTCCTCCAATGCAGAGTACTTCATTGGAGTTCATTTAAACTTAATCAGTAAAGAAGCCGATAAAGGGTTGTATGAGACTTTGACAGGATATGTTTTGCAGTGGCGCGCATTTATTGATAATAAAGGGGACGATAAGAGAGTGTAAAAGATGTTTGCTGTAAGTGTGCTGTATTGGCTCGCATTTGTCATGAAAGAAACTGATAACGAATTGTAAGAGACTTTGACTGCAGATGTTTTGCAGTGGTGCATTTTTAAGGCTGCGTGGAGTGTTAGCCAAGTGTAGCGGCGCGAATAAGAGTAAAGGACACGTCAGATTGTTCGTCTTGTCGTTGTTGCTGTTGTTGTTGTTGTTTTTTTACCTATTCCACAGCTTCAGACTTGATGATTTGTTGCGTCGACAGATGAAGCAACGGCGACGGGGTCATCTTTTAGTGACAAAACCAAACCGCTCCACTTTCTTTACCCAAGATGTTGCACCCAAAAGAGTATCTAGTGGTGAACAGCTGCTCCTTGCATCTCTGACATCGTGGATAGTTATTTTGACGCTCTGAACTATTGTGCAGTTGTGTTGAGATTCAGTCGCGCGACTGCAAAATGTAATTTCAAAAAACGATTTATTATTTATTTTTGATTTCCTCTAAAGGTTCGAGTTTTCAGGAGTCAACTGTACATATACTATCCCAATACACATGAATAAATTACATACACATTGTAGCCACCCGTTCCTGACTCACGTTCTCCCCAGTTTGTCCCCGTTCACAGTGCCCACGTTTACATATACCCTAGTTTGCCCACGTTCTCCCTAGTTTGTCCCCGTTCACCCTGGTTGGTCCACGTTTACCCTAGTTTGCCCACGTTCTCCCCAGTTTGTCCTCGTTCACCTTAGCTTGTCCACGTTCACCTTCCCTCCTCTGTGGATCTCTGAACCCCCGAAGGCTAGCTCTGCTGCTCTTTGTGGTTCCCAGCTTGCAGTCTATTGTCGTAGTACACCTTAGATCGCCCCTTGGCCCAGGAACAAAAACAATCCCCTTGTCGTTCAAGCAGTTTCAAAGCACTTGTCTCGACTAGAAAATCAAGTGTGCACAGCAAAAGAGGACATTTTCTCCTCACCTTACCGCCCACCGGCTTTGACCTGCTTTGGCTCCTTGACCCCTACAATGCCAATGATCAGAAAGGGCAGTCCTTGGGCAGTGTGCTGGCATATATAATAAATAATAAATAATAAACAATAAATATAAAGGTTCGAGTTATTGAGAGTTCGAGTTATCGGGGGATGGGATTCCTGCTGACATCATTTATCACATGTATTCTCACGGGAAGAAATGACACGTTTTGTGTACCAAAACAGCAAATCCAGGGGAAATCAATTTCGGATCGAGTTTCTCCGAGCCGTGTTCGAGTCTGTAATTTATTCAGATATATTAGGACAGTATATGCAGCTTATATGAAGTGGTTACTGCCATCTGCCTCGTCCCCAGTCGCCGTGCGCGGGAACGCGGGAAGCTCAACGGTAGTCACCAACAAAATGGCGGACAATTTGGAAAAAGACGAAGTCGCTAGGGTTCGTAAGCCTAGTTCGAGTTTGGTCACCGATGTACTCCTTAAATCGGGTCGGCTGGAAAAAGAAGACATAAATTCGTGTGTGAAGAAGACATTGCAAAAAGCAGAAGAAGTGAAGGCAAGTATATTTTGTTTTATTGCAAGTAACTTACTTCCACGTATTTTGGTATTAATCTTAACTGAATCGAACTAAGTCGATCTTGAACCGAAAATTGGAACCTTGAAAGTTGTCAATATTGATTGAATTTTGTATACAAATGTTATTAAACTCTAGGGTAAAAGTTGCAGCTTATGTTTTGGCTTTCAGGAGAAGGTTGCTTTTGAAATTTGAGCGCGCAGGAAAGAAATTTGTCCACAGCTAGTAGAGGGAATATTTTCCCTTTGAGAATAAAGGTGATTGAATGATTGATTGATTGATTGATTGATTGATTGATTGATTGATTGATTGATTGATTGATTGATTGATTGATTGCACTGTTCTTGGCTTGCTGACTTCAACATGACTTCAACACTTTGTCATACAAGCTCAATTAACAAATAATATTTATCTGTTTTTTAAAATTACATTACGTTGGCCTTTTTTCTCTAAAGGTTTTTTTCTACTAGTAGACAAATGCATTTGTCATCGGCTTCCACGAGGGGGAAGGGGGGACCATACGCTGATATTTTAATTCCATTTCAAAGTTCTTGTTATTATTGTTGTTGGATACACACTTATGTTTTGTATTTAATTACTTTAGTTACTTTAATTACTTTATTTACTTTGTGTTGCCAATTAACATGCATGCTAAAGTTACTTGACACATTAATAAAGTTACTATTGTTATTATTATTGTTATTATTATTATTATTATTATTATTGTTGTTATTATTATTATTATTTACTTGTATTTCCCCACTGTTAGGGGATTTTCTCTAGTAAAGTTCCCGGTACTTCAGGGGGAAGCCAAACAACCACCAAGACTTGAAGATACAATTTGTTTTAGTTATTGAACAGTTATCCAGTGCTCGAGACAATAAACATTCTGATGAAAAATTTAACATTTATTTTTTTTGTCTCGACTAGTCTACAAGATCACAATGTTTTTATAATTCTATTTATAATATATGTTTCTTTGTGACTCACATCTCCCTCGGTTACAAAGAGTATTTGAAAAAATGTTTGAATTTACAACAACCTAGATTTAAAAATCGCAATTCATTTACTGCTTTTTCCACCTTTTAGTCTACAAGATTTTCTGACCTCTCCCACTACAACTGCATAATTATATAAATTTTTCAGCAAATGATAATAAACTTCACAAAAGATTAGACCTGTACTCAGGTGCCTCATTTAAGTTCTTTGAACAGTTCTTTTCTCTCACCTGAATTCTCCACTAGCTGTTCTACTATTGTATTTGTGGAAATATTTGAGGGATGGTCTGTTTCATGCACACAAAAAATAAGCGATAGATTGTAACATACACCATCTTGTTCTCCCCCGCAATCTTTTCAACGGTCGAGTGAAAGCACAACTTACTCCCAATCTCCTCTCACTTTGCCAGAGGCAAAGTCACCGTGTCTTCCCTGAGAGTTGGGGCATCATAAATCTAAGTCTCCGCATTTCCCCCACAACAGTGGTTCAAATTTGTTGCAAAGTTCCCACAAAGTCCCCAATTCCCCCACATATAGAATGCCCCCCCCCCCCACCTTGAGGAAGCCAATGGCAAGTGCATTATTTCTAAACTTATCCCAGAGTCAACAAACATTCAGACATTCCTTCTAACATTTTGTTTTTATAAAATTGTCATCTTACAGGCAGAAGTCCTTCAAGTAATTTACAAGGAGTACACATTTGATGAATTTGTAGATTTCAGTAATTCAACCTTTGAAATGAACTGGAAAGTTAATAATCTTCTCAGTGAATTACAAAATGTGTCTGGAAGATTGAAGGTTAGTTGGAATTTTTAACCCTTAAAGCCCTTAAAATGTGCTACTCAGATTTAACAGTGGCTGGAAAGAGCAACTGAACTCCACAGTTTAATACTAAAACCATACTTTTAGGTCAAAATTAAATCTCCACCTCCTTTTCCCCCTCAAAAAATCCATCAAAGGCCAAAATTAAATCCATGCCATGAGTGAGTAAGAAAGTATGATTTAAAATGATATTATTTTTGAGATTGTTTAGGAATAAATAAGGACCATTTGAAGGTCTTACAATCCTTGCAAGGTTCATGAAAATCTATGTAAGATCTATGCAAGATTCATCAGGATTTTGCTTAAGTCCCTAGTCTTAAAAGAGATCATTGAAGATTTGTGAATGGAGATCCTACTATGTACAAGATCCTCAACAAGTTCTACCAAAATCTGTGTACCATTCCTTCAAGTTCCTCAAGGACTGATGAAAAGGTTTTAGCATGGGTTGAGTGTTGTATACTCTCAGTCTATGTTTTGATATCAGTAAATGTAAGTGTTTTTATTATTATTTTTTTTTGGTGCACAGAACTCAGTTGAATCCCTTGATGCTGCTGCTCTTGAACATGGTGACCTTGTGAGACAAGTAAAAGAGGCTGATGCAATTGCTGAGCTTCTCAAGACACTTTATAAGGTAGGTTCAAGATAGGTTGGTCATGTAAATCAACTGTAATGCAAGAAGGTCCAGTAAAATCTTACTTAGAAACACACAATGGGGTCTGATTTTGTGTTGTATTTTTTTTCTAGATACATGAGGCATTGGATGCTTTTCCAGCTGAACTCAAGAAAGATGCGTATAACAATGCCGCTAAACTTGTTCAAGATGTGGTGAGTTTTTTAAAAAGTAACATTGTTTAAAACACTCTTGTAAGCAGAAAGCAAGTTACAATAAATTCTGGGAAATTTTGACAGTGTCATCTGTCATTGTCAGAATACTATCTGCAGTTACTTTTAAAATAGCAAGTACTGCTCTTCCTTTGTTTTTAGTTTGCTCCAGCAACTAAATGAAAATTAATAAAAACCACTGTGAGATGAGATGAGATGTGAGATTTTGTATGCGCAGATCATGGCTTTATCACCTTTATGTCTGTTATTGTCTTTCCAGAAAGAGCTGCTCTCAAATTTACCCAAGACTGGCCAGGAAGGAAAGATATTTGTATCTCTCAGGGTAAACAAGAGATTTAAGTGTATTGTAATTCTCATTCTTTAGCCAGTGTGGCTAGATCTGTAACTGATGTTGTGGAAGGGTGATGGATAAGTAGTTAACACACAAGGCTATCGAGGTGAATGTCTCTGACTCCTTGCCATTTCCTCAATCAAGAAATTTTGTTTGTCCTTGTATCTCTCTACCCAGATCTAAATGGGTACTGCCGAACACCTTGGAAAATAAGTTAAAATGCTGGAAATATCCCTATTCAGAAGGAAATAGTATTGAGCTAATACTTGTTCCAGCTATAGAAACTTGGTTAAGGTGTGGTCATGTGGGCACCATAGCTTTACCTACATGTATACTCACTGGTTGTTTGATTTGTGCATTTCCCCCATCAAATGATACTCAGTTAGACTACTTTTTTGTCTGCATGGTTACACTGTAGCTTCAAACACATATCACACACTGTTTCTAATCAACTCTACTACAATGTATAGAGGGTGTAGTTATTTGTAAGGGTCTAAGGATGCCGTGAATGTGGCCCCAAATAAATTGTATAAGTCTGGATTTTATGCCTTCAAGCTCTGAACCATGCATCCTCACACAACAAAACTCCAAAGCTCTTCCCAGCAGGGTGGTAGTAGCTCCACCTAAAAGTAGTAAGCCACCAAACACAAGACTATAGACTCTTCCGTGTATTTAGTCTGCACTAATAAACATTTTCATGGTAATCAGCTGGAATAACTTGTCCTACTTGAAACACACAAAAAGTCCTTTTTCTCCCAACTGACCGATGTCCATGAAACCCGAAAAATATAGTATAAGTTCCTTTGCATGTGAAGAAAATTTATACAAAAGCAACTTGACAATAAATAATTTGCATGAGGTAAAATACAAAAACAAAATGGTTCTAATGACCAAGTGTTTGTCAGCTATAACAACACCACGCAATCAATATTTTCTTTGTCCAATTACTACAATTTATTGAATGGGATCATGTCATAGCAACAGGAAGTTAATGGCCCTTGAACATTACTTTCATGGCTTTAATTTTAGGATGAATGGAGACGTCAAAAGGCTCAGGTTATAGCAACAGTAGAAAGGATGTGGGCCAAGAGTGTTGCCTTTACCACACCACCCACTGCGTCACTGGACAACAGACAAGGCCATCTCAACACAGAACTCAAGCTAAACACTGGTTAGAAATTAACCCTTTCACTCTCAGAGTTAGTTAATAAATAGAAACATTTAAGGTGCTTCTAACTTTTGATTCTGTGGATCAAATCCTATGGTGTGACCATTCAAATGAAACCTCTTCAGCAGTACTTTCACATGGTACTATTTAGTTTTAAGTATAAAATTGGGGATTTGTCTTTTCAATTTTGATTTGAGGTACTCTTGGGAGTAAAAGGGTTCATGCAATTCATTGAAGGGCTTCACTGGTGTAAGAGGGGCATGAGTGATGAAATACAATACTCTATTTAAATACATATCACTGAGGAGCTCACAAAAACTTCATAAAAAGTGAATGTGAGGAGTGGACTTTTTATACAGAAAAAAATTCATGAACTTGCTCTTTTTTGCATGCACTGTTTCAGAATTGTCACTCCATCAGTCTGTTTTATATTTTTCTTCCTGATTTCTAAGTTGCTTTAAATTTTAAAGTGTCTCGAGTTCTTGATTTTTGGTCAGAATGTGTATCACTTATGACCCTCAAAGACCTTCTGTTCTATTGAGGCATTAAGGACGGTGCCTCCTTTTGTTACTGGGCATACGTTATACACATCTTGAGATGGTTCAAGATACTCAGATTTCTTTAAGGCTAATTTACACGCTGCGATTTGTCAACCCGATTTGTCGGCCACGATAAATCGGGAAGCGAATCGGTTTATGTACAGTGCAAGCACTGCACATGCATTTTTTATAGTCAAAACTTTTTGATGAAACGTCTTGGAAAACAAAATGGTAGGTGATAACTAGTTAGTTTGTTTTCAGCTAAAATACCGCAGATAAAAATTTGTTTTGCGCCAATTCTTTTGCAGGTTGCGTTTTCGTTCTTAAAATCGGGCCCGACACGCAAAAATCTGTGAAGCAGTCACAGATTTTTCTGAATCGGCCGACTTGTCGGATTGGAGTCGCTGCCACATCGGATCGCCATTCACACGCAGCGATTCGCTCCCCGATTTGTCATGGCCGACAAATCGGCCAGACAAATCGCAGCGTGTAAATTAGCCTTTAGGATGCTATTATACCTACCAAAGCAAAGGTATTTTTGCATGTTACCGGTATATAACTATTCGGGAAAAGTAGATCTTAGCAAGGGCTGTTGGATCCAAAAGTAGAACTCGTGTAACCACGCAGAGATAATTGAGGTAACTGAGCTTAAATTTGACAATAAAATGCCTTATAGTTCTATGTATTTAAAAGCTTTTTAAAATTTTGGTTGCTGTGATAGTTGTCTTTGAAAAGTACGTGGTTATACCCTCAGTTAATATCTTTTTTGGACTCTAATAGCCCTTAGTAAGATTTGCTTTTCCCGCGTAGTTGTAAACTGCAAAATTACATCTGAATTAGGTTGCACCATCCTTAATATAGTCAATTGTTGCTGTTCAGATAGCCATACTGTGTACCTGTCAGCAGTGTTGGAGGTCAACGCAGGCCCTAGTATGCTTCTGTTTTGGATGTTTCTGCACACTCTCTCTATCCCCCACACACCATTGTCATTTTTCTGATTATCTGAACCTCTAACCATCTGTGTTGCCAAAGGCAGTTAATTAGCTGAATGTTGGTCTGGTCAAGATTCAAATCTAGTATGTCCCACACCTCAGAATTTCCCCCTATGGGCTGAGCCATCCACGTGGCATTTTTTTTTTAATTGAAGGTCGATAACAGAGGAGTTTGATTACTGAAAAAGAGATAAATTTTGTTCTCAGGTGATTGTTCAATGAGCGATGTCCTGCAAGCAATGCAAGTAAGTTTAATCTTAAGGCTTCTTTTCAGGTTTTTTCTCCTTGCACACTTTTTATTTGCCTCTTTTATTTTTCAGACACTTGGCATTGTGGAGAAAACAATGAGATATTTTGGTAATGTTACTGTGGTGACTAATTAAAATAGTCTAAATCATTCTTGTTATTTTGCTGTTATTGTAAAAAAACTCCAAAAATTGAAAAAAATTGAAATAAAAAAGCAGTTGCCCTAAAGTAATAAATAATGACATACAGTGGAACCTCGATTTAACGAACCTCTATATAACAAAGCCCTCGGTATAACGAACGATATTTTTCAGCCCAGTAATAGTGTAATGTATGGAAAAGAACCTCGATATAACGAGCCCTCGATATAACGAATCAATTTCCCCAGTCCCTTGGCACTTCGTTAAATCGAGATTCCGCTGTAATTACGTGGGCTACTGAAAGTTTGTTTTGTTTTATGTTTATTTACCACAAAACTCACACTTTGTAATAATGATTGCTATTAATCTGTTTTAGGGAAGAGACTGAATCAGTTTATTTTCCGGCCTCTGATTCTATTTCCCAGGTAACGAAACCGTTAAATGCAAAAGTGGTATTTTTATACTCTCTTACTGAGTCGTTCATGGAAACTTATGGTGCAACATTGTCACAATTCTGTAAAACTTAGACAGATCAACCAATCTCATTATACCCTGTTGTGATTCACCCATGATCAGAAAACAGCACAGGAAATTCACAAATCTTTGGACAGCTTTTGGTTCTTTATATCTCAAGATGTTAGTTCTCCCTTCACAAGCTGGTTTTGTGCACAAATTTTCATTGTTATTTCAGAACAATGTGCGAATCTTGACTTGCTGACCACAATTTGCCTGCCGTGATTCATCCATGGTGTCAGAATAATGATAGAAATTTGCACATGAAATGAGTTTACAGAGGAAATACTACATGTAGCTTCCCAAAATATAAACAGTCGTTAAAATGCACATCCGAGGAGGAGACTGGAGGTTGTCCTGTACTTATTAAATTTATCTGTTTTCATTTCAAAGCCTCAAACCTCAAGTTATTCAAAAAAATCAGGAGGTCACAATATCATTTGTTAAGGAAAGTGGAAAGAAGATCATTGACCCTGGTAAATAAATCTTTGTTCTACTTTTTCTACTCAGTCTCATTTTCCAACATAAACCATACCAGTTGTGTCTCTTTTGGTTGAGATACAGGTGGTCAAGTATTTAGAAAATTAAACTTTTGATTTAGGAGTTGGTGGTTTGAAGTCTGGCATGCATTTCTCAAAGGTCCCGAAACTTTTTGGGTCGATTTGGGGCACGATATTTGACACGGACTGTATGTTGTAAACAAAGAAGTTTCTAAGCATAAAACGTTAGTTTAACATTTCTTATCTAAAAGACAAGCTGTAGAATAAGTGGTTCATATTTTTACAGATGGCTTTTGGGGGCTTTCGAGAAATGTACCCCTGGTCTCTGGTGCATGTGCTGCACACTTAACCCTTAAAGCCTTTGTATGAAAATGCATATTCTCCTTACTGTTCTCCATATGTTTTGTATGGAACTAGTAAGGAGAATTTGTTTAAATGTAGAGACATCTTATTCTTTGTGACTGTTTCCTTTATTCTCATCACTTGAATGTTTGAATAAGCAGTGATGATGTAAAGAGAAATTTCATTTTTGCCACTTTTAGGCCTTAATTTAAGCATTAAGGAAAACCCCCAAGGGTACTCCCGATAGTGGGTGAATTGGTGAGGTTATGGGTGCCATTTTTGCTAATGCAGTGTAAGAAAGAGTGGGGAAATTTGTTAGTTCAGTCTTTCGAAAGGTCACCCAAATTCACCTTGAGCTAAAAGGGGCACCAGCTAAACCTAAGTACCAAAAGGAGTAGCAAAAATTTGCTGGTAAACCTGATGCAAATTTACAAAGCTTGGAGACATCAAGCCTCTTAAAGCCTTCAATGATTCACTGGTTTTGGTTCAAGGTATAAAAAGGTACATTTTTTGAGGAGGGGAGCCATTTCAAAAGAATTAGTACAAATAATGGAGAGGGTTTGAATCTTGTGGCATAGCTTCTACATGCAAAACTTTAACGAGTACCCCACCCCAAGGCAGAAACCTACTGTAGAATGTGAGTGGTAACCCTCCCTATCCTAGGAGGAGGGCAGGGGGCAGGGGGGTTAAACTTCCTGCTTCCTGTACCCTTTAATCCCAGTTCCTGCCCTATTTTTGTTGGTTCCCACCTCTCTGTGCTTTTCCAATTGCAAGACACAGTGGAATGTTGCATCTTTTTCCCCTATTTCTCCCGCTTTCCACCACCTTGGGAATTCTGCTTTCCTTCCCCTCTATTCCTACCTCCTGTACACCTCCTGCCCCCCCCCCCCCTTTCTCCCGCGCTTCCAGCCACCTGTCCCACTCCATGAGTATTTATACTCCTACACTGCATCTACAGTTTTGACAGTGAGGGCATCCTGAGGCCTTAACCCTTTAAGCTCTAAGAGTGATCAGCATCAAATTTCTCCTCATCATGACAGTGTATTACAACACATACAGGTCATGAGAATTTAGCAAATGATCACCAAAGATGAATTGTCTTGATGTTTGAAAAAGTTCTCCCAATTAGTAATCAACAAAATCTATGGAGATCAGTAAGGAGAATTTGGATAATGATGTTGGGATTTAAAGGGTTAATGTGGCTTAACCTTTACCTTAGTCATTCTTCTTTCAGTATCAGTGTATTCAAAGTCCTCTGAGATCCTTGTTGTCCTGCGAAACTTTTTTGATGGGACAGGTGTCAAGGTAGAAAAAGAAAAGTCCAAAGATGTCAATATGTCAAGTGCAGCGTTGTTCTCCAAGCTTGGTATGTTATAAAACTTAAAATGCTTTATTGTTGTCAACATGTTTTGCACAGATTCGTAAATGTAATGTAAGTTCACTGGTGGACGATGAATGCAAGGGCTGTTCCCTCTGCTCATCATGACTGTATAATTTTATCATTTTTTGTATCAACTTTTTAGTGATTATTATTCAATCATTAGATTATCAGATAAGGACTAGCTACTACTAGTTTATTAGATTAGTGTTAGTTTTTTTATAGTACTATTGGATTTTTTTTCTATCTTAATTTTAGTATTATATATTGTTATTTTGTGTCCCCAAATTAGTATGGGATTATCCTAAGCTACATGGTTTGACACGTAAATAAAGTTTCTTACTTACTTACTTACTTACTTAACTTACAGTTATGGGCTGATTAAGTTTTGAGTAACATGTGGCATTGAACTTTAAACTTGTTACTTTAAAACTGGTTTGCAGGATGTCTCCCAGATTTTAGCCTATAGTAAGTAAATTTCACCTGTAGCATACCAATCATCTCCCTGTAGCACAGTGATAAAAGCAACCTTTTGTTGGGCTGAAGATCATGGGTTTATCTGCCATTTTTGCAGTCTTGTGCTCATGAGAAACTGAATACAGTACTATGTACTATTTACTTATTACATGACTAAACTGACAAATTTACCATTGTTCTTCGCCAGCAAACTTATTGTTTTATGAGCACATTGAACTTTTAGCAGTAGAGATGACTTACGGCATCAACGTCTCATCAAGCGTAGTCGGTGTACATGAAAGAAAAATCTGCCTTGAGTATAACGCTTTGTCTAACCAAAATGGTGACTGCCTTGAACTTATGTCCTTTCATTAATTTGCACCCCACAGGGCTGTGAAATGTTAGATGTCTCAATCCAGTCATTAGTTGCCTATGTCAGTTTTTTAGCATTTGGGGCTGCTGTTGTAAGCTACCCTTGGGTGCCTTTGATATTGTAATAAATATTGTGATAGTAGTGCTATAAATACTGTGATAATGCTTTCCTGAGGCTGTGAAATGTTAGATGTCGCAAGAAAATGCTAGTTGGCTATCTATGTCAGTTTTTTGGGCATCTGGGGCTGCCGATACAAGCTCCCGCTTTTAGGTAATGGCCTTGATGTTGTGGTGATACCATGACAATACTGTGAGAGTAATGTTTTAAATCCTGTATCAATGCTTTGTTGCACAGGTGAATGTGTGTGGCCTGTTCTCTCTGAAAATATCATTACTGAGTGCCTCAAGAGATCAATTCCTAACACAACTGCACAGGTATCATTTTGTTGATAATTATTAAACTACTCAGTACTGATAAATTTTTCAATACATTGACAACTGTCTATCAAACAAGTAATAGTTGTTAGGGGGCAGAGGTTATCATCAGTGGAGGCACAATGGTCTGGGGTGAGTTCCATAAAACTTACAACAAACACCAATGAACCCATGCCACATAAATAATCTCATCAACAGAGCAGACAAATGATAGACTAAACTGACATCTTGACAAATTGTAAACCAACAAGAATTTTAGTTAAAATAGGCAGATCAAAAGCAGGGAAATTTTTTTTTGAGTCTTCACAGCTATATAACATCACACTTTAATTGACTAATCAGGTTATAACAGAGACATGAATATCATCAACTGAGGGTATATAATCCAGTTTGACTCTGAAGAGGGCTTCTGTACAGGTTATCGAAACATCAGTCAGTGCCACCTACAACAGTCCTTGTCAAGGCTACTTTCACATGGACTATCACACTGTACAGACTTTTGAGATTCTAGGGCTCAAACAGTTATTATAATAAAAGCTAACTGCTAACATCAGATTTTAGTGCAGTGAAAATCACTAGTTTAACATCTGTCATTACCCCTGGTATTTGGCACATCATAGTTTGATCTGAATTCCTGGTTATGGGGTCTTCCCATACCTCAACTTTACATTAGAGAGGCATTTCAGGTTATCTAAAACACGGATTTTTCAAAACTCGCATTTCAGATTATCTGAAACTCAGATTTTTCCGAGTCGCCTGTGTCACTTACTGAATACACATCTTTCTCATGTTTTGGTGTTGTTACAGTTGTCCTGTGTTCTTGTGTTTTCAGTTGGAAAAGTATCGTGATGTCATCAAAGCTACTGAAGAATATGAGGCAAAACTGGTTTCTATAGGTGTGCATCCTTTGTTTACCTTAAGCCCCGGCTAAACAATCAAACATTTTCATCCAACATCGTGCTTGGCACACGAAATGTTCGGTGGCTAATCGGGTAAACAATGTTTGACCAAACATCGGACATTGGAAAACCATTTAAATGCAAAGTTGAGAGAGGCGGCTAAACTGTAAAACATGTTTGTCCAACATCATGTTGGACAAAAATGTTTGATCGTCTAGCTGGGGCTTTATTCCTTAAAGTTTTTATTAAAAACTATACATTGAGTGATTTCTGTACAAACCTTTACCCCAAATGACTTACAGATAGCACAGAGAAGTCACAAACTATCGTATGCTGTTATATTTGCCTCTATCAATAATGCTTGAGTCTTGTTTTCACCAAATTTGTCCATTCATCTTCCACCCTGAGAAAAGTGACGGGTAAACAAACAGTATTGTCTCAGTTCAAAAGCTTTCATTTGAACACAGTTAGTTGCGAGACTATTTATGGAACCTTGCAAGTTCGCAAAGGCCAAAACAAAGGCATCTCAATTTATGGTGACAGCACAGCCTCAACCGTGCACAATCTTTTGTTTCACATTCACACTCTGTAGCTGAATAACTTAACAGATAGAAACATTTCTATTTAACAATTAGATTATGAGCTGGAGCTTTCTCAACTGTCACGCATAGAAATCGAGAGCGAATGTTTTAGTATAAATTTTTTTAATGTTTTAGTATAAATCTCGATTAATATTCCACTAAAGTGAAGAGTTTTACATCATTGCACTGTTATTTTGAAGTATAAGACTGTGCCTGCCACTCACCTTTTCGCTACTCACTCTCTATCATGGAATAGATAGCGAGTAGGGTAGCCAATCAGATTGCAGCATTTATGATAGAACGCTAGTAGATTTATACTAATGATTGTTAGTTCCAACACAGTTCAAGAGCTATTGTGGTTTGTGCATGGTCAAACCTAAAACAGTAAAAAAAAAACATAAAACAAAGAAATTAGGGGGGCTAACCATTTTCTTTTTTTAACTATGATTTGAAGAGTCACACTTACAATGTTCTCTCAAGTGCTAGAAACATGTGTGGGTTAGAAACTAACAGCTTTAAACTTAGGATGTTTAAGTCTGATTAGAAGAGGACATTTTCTTTGTGTTAATGATTGCCTTTTTTCTGTTGTGCAGGTTTAATACCTGAGGGATCTAACTGTCTGACCTCGTATGTGAAAGATGTTGGAATTCACTTTGGCAACAAGAAGGTACTTGATTGCTCAAAGAGTTTCAGTTATGTCATTACTATTGAAGAGAAGGAAATCATCACAGTTACTACAAGCAAATAACAAGTCAAGTATGAAAACATATTCAGGCTTTAACAGTATTCAAAACCATGACATTTTGATACCAGTGTACAGTATTAAGCAGACCCCGTATCAGGCAATCAAGCGGACACCCTTTATTAAGTGGACACCAGCTTTAAGTCCCAAAATTTCCTTCCCATGTTTACTTTAAAATGAACCTGTATTCAGCGGACACCTCTATTAAGTGGACATGGACACCAAAATCAAGCCATTTTGTTATGAGAAACCTGCATTAAGCAGTTTATGGTATTTCTGCTTTGAAGAACGTATTTTCCTGGTAATTTAGTAATTCTACTCAGAATGGCCAGTTGCAAAAGGTTTGAGACAAAGCATGTCAAGTATGTGGGTAAATAAATGTGGAGATATAAGAAGTCAATAATTAACTACTGTTTTGCAACTTATAAAAACCTGCATTTAGAGGATGCCCCGTATTAAGTGGACACTAGCGAGGGTCCCAAAGGTGCCCGCTTAATACAGGTTTCACTGTAAATGCTTTACCACTAGAGCTACACTACATGAAGCCATTTGGCAGTGGGAGCTGGTCATGTTTTTGTGTTGCACATTCTGTTAAAGGGTCTGCCTCAGGAGCTTTAAGAAACACTTGAAAAGATGCAAGGCACATATTTATTGATAGAAACCTAACATAATGTCCCAGTATGGTTAAAAATTCCAGTTTGTTTCTGCACTAAGAGCACAAACAGACGTCTGGGAAAAGATAGCAGGAATGAGGAAGGATTGCGGCTTGAAAACAAAGTGCCAACATTTCAAGTTCTACCCTCCCAGTGTGTTTAAGAAAAACTGCTTAAGTACTTATTTTGGCTTGTGGTACCCTTGTGTTGTACCCTTAAGAATTTACTTTGTTAGTATCTTCTTCTTAGTACGATGGTAGTATACTGTATATAACCAAAGGTGCTTACTTTTGACTTAAGCACAGATTTGATAATAATGCAGCAAAATCCCCAACAAAGCCCCTTAAATTTCCTCACCCCCCCCCCCCCCTGAATTCTCTGTAATTTGATCTCATCACGATTTTGTTAGTGTCAAGATCTTCTTGTTGCCGCCCGTGATTTGATGAAAGATGACATACACAACACCATATTGGTGGACAGTAGCACAGACAGAGCAGTCCTTACTAGTCTGGGAGATATAGAGAAATCACTACAAAACAAGAAAGGAGTAAAGGTACCCAAGACAATTTGTTGTGATATTTAGAAACATTATGAAGTGGCACTCGTATGGCCCATAGTGAGGGAGATACTCTGAGCAAAAAGCTGGCTTAAGGGTCCGTAAGCACAGTCATATAAAAAATAGGTTATGGTATACAGACTTACAAAAGATCGTGCATACAGGGGAAAGAGCTTCATTTGCGAAAATTCAAAATGCACCCTGCAAACACTTTGCCAGTACCTATAAATCAGGCTTTGTCATAAGGTCTTGTTCTGGACTCTTCCTTTGAACTGTTTCCTTAAACAAGAAACCTAGCTTCAGGACTATTGTCCTTCCACCCCTATGTATTAGTATTAGTATTAGGGGTAGCTCTGCAATGGTCTAGCATTCCTCTGACAGGGAAGAGAAATAAAACTACTTGTTGCACCATGGGGCACGGTGGTGTAGTGGTTAACGTGTTGGACTTCAGATCTGAAGGTCGGTGGTTCGACGCCCAGTCCCTACCATCGTGTTGTTTCCTTGGACAAAAACTTTACCCCACATTGTCTCTCTCCACCCAGGTGTATAAAATGGGTACTGGCGACATACTGCTGGGGGTAACCTTGCAATGGAGTAGCATCCTATCCAGGCGGGAGTAGCAATACTCTCAGTCACTTTATGCTACAGAAACCGGGTTAAGCTCCATCCGTGTGGGCCTTCTTGGCTCGTGTGCGACTTTACCTACCTGTACCAGGTTGTGGACTCTGCCATTGAACTGCTTCATTAAACAAGAAACTTTGCTTCCTGTTGTCTTTCCACCCCTATACACTGTATATCGGTACTAGGGGTAACTTTGGAATGGTCTAGCATTCCTCCAGGGAAGAGTAATATTAAAAACTCCTTGTTGCACCATGCTACAGAAACGCCCCGTGGGCCCATTAACAACCAGGATTGGAGGCTTGACTCTTACCATCTTGGGTCAACTGAAATGATCATAACTATTTAGTCACAATGTCTCTTGAAACGTAACGTGATTCTTTATTAATTTTTTTCTACTTGGTTCCTCTTGTCTAGCATGAACCACCTTCCACGCCAACAGATACTGGAAACATGCTGAGCAAGTTCACATTTTGCCTCCCAGCTTGCCGAATAAGTGAATGTACAGAGAAGTTAATGAAGCTTGCTTATCAAACACTTATAGAAGCTACACAGTCCACCCCACAATGGTAAGAGCCTTTTGATAGTAAGAAAGCTTAGGACCAGTTAAGAGGCAATTGTAACAGGTTTGACGCAGAGGTCTAGTAGTTGGTGTGCCAGACTTAAGGGCAATTCCTCCTTTTGTTACTGCGGGTACACTCTGCACATCTCAAGATGGTCTGAAAAGCTCGGGTTTTCTTATGGACGGTTCCTTCTAATACGAAGGTATTTCGTGCGGTTCATGGCTGTACAGGAAAAGCAGTTTATAACAAGGGCCGTTGGACTCCAAAACGAAAACTGGGGGTAACCACGCATTTTCTAAAGATAATTCAGTTTAAACTTGGAAAGAAAATGCCATACATTGTTCTGCATTTCACACAGGTTTTTTAGAATTATGGTTGCTTCACTATCTTTAAAAAAAAAATGGGTGGCTACCCACATTTTTCTTTTTGGATTCCAACAGCCCTAGCTAATATCTGCTTTCCTCATAGTCAAAACCTATTTTCTCTACTGTTTCCTTGGATAATAAACTTGTCTCCTCAACAAGCTGTATAAAGAGGTAAAAAACCTAACAAAAATACTGGGGTATAAACCTTGCAGCAGACTAGCATCCCACCTGGAGTAGTTAGCGATTATTCACTGAAGTAGAGGTGAATAGTGGTGGATATTTTCCGAGCCGGGAAGAGGCGAGCTAAATATCTACCACCAGAGCTGCAAATAACTGTCGGTCATCGGAAAATGTCCGACTGAAATCGGCCCATGTCTGACGAAATCTTTACTTCGGTTGGACGTTATTGTCCGGACAAATAAATATTTCTTTACCAAATAATAAGTAAATAATGATAAGAAATAATTATTTCAAAAAGACTTCAACTTTAAAATAATAATTTAAAAAAAGGTCCGACCAAAATGGAGCCTTGGTCAGACATATGTCCTTTCAAGAAAGGAAAATTATTTGCAGCCCTGTACCACTTCTTCACCGACACTGAGGTGAATAATTGTTTTACTATATATCAAACCAGTGGATCAGTGGATAGCCATCTCCAAGTAGTTCGTTTTTTTTTCTGAGAAACAAGGAAAAACTGGCGCGCAAAATCCAGAAAAATGACAAGAGGTGAATAGCAGATACTATACCGAGTTTGAGTAGCCCATCAGAGCGCGCGAAAAACACTATCCACTGGTTTGGTATATATCTAATTCAATAAAGGTTGCTTTGGGTATTGGGCAATTGCGCATTGGGAAGTTATTGTTTGGTGGTCACTCAAGCAAAGTATTCCATTGTGTTCCGTATGCCCAAACGCCCAATGCCCAGTTGCCAAAGCAACCTTTATTGAATTAGGTATATACTAATAGAGCGGTTTTCAATTGAGTGTCCAAAGCAATTCACGTTTTGCTTTGGTCTTACTTTACTTCGCTCTGTGATTGGTTAAAAAATCTCGCGCCACTTTCTCGTCCAATCAGAAGTAAAACTCAAACCAATCGCCACTTGCTCACACGCGTTTTCCCGCGCTTGGTGCTGGTTACGTGTATTTGCTTCGAGTTCTGATTGGTTCATTGGGTAATTTGTATTTGTTGTGATTCGCTGGGGTAATTACTTTGGTTTTGGTTTTACGACACTCATTTGAAAAGCACTCTAATACTTATAGTTGCTTCATGCTACAGATACTGGGTTTAAGCTCTGGCTGTATTGGCTGCCTGAGGCCCAAATGCAACTCCACCTTTAAACTCTTTTATGGTTCATTTCAAACACCTTCCTTTGTGCGAGGCTTATGTACTCAGAGTTCATTGGCCAGCGGTTGTTGGCATTATTGTTTGAGAGTGCAGACGTCTTCGTGAAAGATACAAGAGTGGAGGCTATGGCTATTTCAGCTGGCAAATTGTTCTGTTATTTTACTGTTCTGGGGACGAAGCTGAACTTAGTGGTTTACTCCACCTTGTCTCTCCACCTTTTAATGTTGTTGTTGTTTTGTTTTTTCTTTTCATTCTAGTGCCATTCAGCTGTTCTACACTGTACGAAACATGTTTGAGTTGTACCTTAATGTGCTCCCAACATATCACAAACAGCACTTGGTAAGTAAAGTCTCTTCACTACCTAACCATTAAAACTTGATTTAAAATTTGCTGTTTTAGTGAGATCAACGGTCACTGACTGTGCAGTGATACCTTTTGGTGCAACACAGTACACGTATACATTAATTTTTGTTGACTTTTACATTATCCAAAATCGTAACAGATAATGCTGCGACCAAGCTGTGTAGGATCCCAGTTTCTGGCAACCAGTATTAGTCCTATAGTATCATTTATCATTTTCAAAAGCACCTGTGACCTAACGGTCACCCTCCCCCCCCCCAAAAAAAATGGACTCATGACTTCTACAGGGGTCGTGACCTACGGCATGAAAACTAAGCCCCTTAATACTGTTTGGGATGTCACAATTTGGTGCCACTTTTGAATCACTAATTTTCGTTTTTTAATTTGTGTGTTTTTTGCAGAGCACACTACCCCAGTTATCAGCACTACACCATAATAACTGCATGTATATTGCCCATCATCTCCTTACTCTTGGACACCAGTTCAGATCTAAACTGCCTGAACCTCTCAACCAGGGTGTGGCCTCATTTGTGGACTTGGTGCCGGTCATTAGACAAATGGGCGAGAAATGTTTCCTTGATCAACTGGTAAGTAACTTTATTTTGATGTGACTGAACAAACAACATCACAGGCCTGTCGTTGCGCTTTGAAGGGTTCCACAAGAAAATAAGATGATCATAAAATCGTTTCCGTTTTATTTCAAACCGGACGTTGCCGTTCATCTTTACTGTAGGTGCTGGTCGTAATAGCCAGTTGTTAGCTACTAGTGACAAAGCTGTGTCAGAATGTGCTTTATTTGAAAATATCCCTGCCACATTTGACGTCTAAGGTCTTTCCAAGGTCCTCGCTGGCCAGAATCGCATGTTATCCCAAGTAGAAAAGCCTTAATGACGTGCAACTCCATTTAGTCAGGACTGGCATGTACTTGCTAGGACTTGTGATGACTTGCCTTCACTTTGATCATGCTGAAATTTGCGCAAACTTTGGCTGACGTTTTTTTTTTTGCCGTTTGAACACCCAACAGAAATGATCACAGGTCGGCACATGTTCTTCACAGTGTTGTTTTACTTTATTTGGCCTCCAATGCCGTATCGAAGTGACATTTTTGCAAACTGTGTTTAATTTGTATCTACTTGCACTCCTTCTGGCCAGACATTGCCAGCGTGTGCACGCAAATTGGCATTTCCAAACTTGTAAAGGCTTGCGATCCCGTTGCCCTGGGCTAAAGAGTTGAAAACGTTTCCCGACATGTGTAGTGCAAGTACCATAACAAAACGGGATATAAATGTTTTTGAGACGTATCGGGGGATGAAGAGGTATAACGCAATAAGAATAACACAAATTTCTTGAGGCGGAATAATGGAATAATGGCCATTTTGCAGTGGAATAATGGAATAATGCCTTGGTTTTTCAGGAATAATGGAATAATGATTCCTCTTGGAATAAACATCGACGGTTACATTTCCCTACTAACATTGTAATTTTGCCTTTAGAGCAGGAATAAGAGAATAATGAACACTACATTTTTCCTCTTCATGCCCCGAAGACGTAACATTTAAACAGCAATAATTTTTATGTAACAGGACTGTGTTCCCTATGTAAGTAAGGATAAGATAATTGCTTAGTTTGCCAGCGTTTGAAGCAAGACATTCTGGAAGGCTTTTGCATAACAGGCGGTGTCACTGTCCTCTTTTTGTAGAAGAAGCAACAATCTAACTTGTTGGAGCTAGTGAAGAACACAGACGGCTTTGCCAATGTACACGAGGATGCAAAAGGGTTGCAAGTTGAGAAAACAATGAAGCAGGTAAACTAACTGATGTGGAAATTTGACATTTTCCGTAAAGTTCAGTGTGACTCATTTCGAGTGTTCGACATCTCATTGTATTTGAATTTTTCGTGCAAAAGATTGTATGTCAGTAGGACTAGGTGCAATTTGGGTTTGCGTTCTATGTGAATAACATTAAACCCCTTGACGTCTTTATGACAACGTGCACATACCTATTAATCCTAAAAGGCTCTGGAAAATAGATGGTGTATTACTAAACCCAACTGGCATAGTGTTCACACATTGCCACAGCTCACAGGTCCTGTCCTGTGAAAGACGTTGTGTTACCGTGCAAATTCAATTTTCTGAAACTACGTGAGTTTAGTGCAGTCATTGCAAAGTGAGTAGCATTCAACCCACTATAAACATCGCAAAACCACGTGGCTGCTCCCTTCTACATTGCGACTTCTGGTAGTACCTATGGACGTCCAGAGGTAGGACTTCTCATCTGAGTTGATCTCAAGAATACGGTGGGGCCTCTCCCTGTGTTATGTTATTAAACCCACTGTAATCACTGCATAACCGAGCAGATCACCCCTTCTTTCTTGTATTCATTAGTCACCAAGTGTTAAGATATCTGGAGCCTCTTTCCAACTATATATTGTTGTTTTTCCTTTCAGATTCTCCATCTTTTAAACTATCTTGGTAAAGTGTGGAATGGCATTCTACCTATTGATATTTACTGTCAGTCTCTGGGAGCTTTATTTGATGATGTACTACAACGTATCGTGTGGGAAGTCCTGCAACTTGAGGTGAAAAATTATTTTCTTGTGTCATAAGTGTCCAAGGAAATTTGCAAGGTGAATAGGCTTGATCACTCCAAGGGGAGCTGATAGAACAGGGCAAAGCTTCTCCATTTTACTTCGTCATGGCCACGTTCGGGAGGGTTGTTTTTACTCTTTTCTCATGATCTCAACCACTACACTCTTGCACCACGTTTAACAGGGTCTTATATTCAACCCATTATAATCATCGCAAAACCACGTGGCTCCTCCTTTCTTTTTTGCAACTATCAAGCCGAGGGCCAAAGATTTTTTTTTTGTACCTCAGTATTAATTCTCTGATTTCCCTTTTCAGTGCCACGTGGCTGGGGGAGATTCATTAGGGGCGTTTGCTCACTCCACAGCACTCTCACATACACTTCAAAACAATATCTACAACTATCACACGAATGCCTCGCGGTACCTCACGTTATTTTCGTATCTTTTCCGCCTGCCCTGTAAATTCTATCCCAGAGATTGACTATTAATGCTGCTTTTGTATCTCTTTATAGCTTTGTCTTACTTGTTCGTTATGTTAATTTTGTAGGATATTGCAACTGAAGAGGCACATCAGCTGTACTCATTGCTCTCCATACTTGTAGAGCGAGGCTCTGAGATATTCCACAACACCCAAGAAACAGATTCAGCATCCGGTGAAAAGAACTGGGTAGGATAATCACGGGAATTACAGTTATGCATCTGTGTTGTAACGGTGATGTTTGCCATTAACGTACAGATTCCTATATAGGTCTTAGAGTCTCACAAATTTAGAAATGAGATGATCGAAACTAAAACAACGTCGTTGTATTGACGAGTCTCAATCCGGTGGTAAAAAGGTCTCTTTTTTCCTCTTTGAATTGTACAGATTAGGCTTCTGACAGATAAACTCTGCATGTAACTGAGTTGCTGAGCTTTATGGGCCAGAATGGAGCCTACAAAACACACAGTGATGCAGCATATCTTACTTTTTACAGGACATGTGCACAGTTGTTCCCCACTGGACTCGGTATAAGGAGTTGATCGGGATCCTAGATGCCAGTTTACAAGACATCGTGGATCGTTGGGCGGACGGAAAGGTATTTTCATTTTCACGCCCAGTACCTTGGATTGAACTGGCCAACGATCCTGAGGATAACGTTGGGTCTGACTGTAGTAACAAACTTCAGAATAATCTGATCTATAAATGTAAAGAAGATCCTCGCAGTTATTAACGCAACTTTTGCAGTTGCGAAAAGAAAGCCTGAAAAAATCAGGCTTGCCGGGATTCGAACCCTGACCTCTGCGATACCGGTGCAGCGCTCTAACCAATTGAGCTATCAAGCCAACTGGGAGCTGATCATTAAATTGGTTCGTAATATACCCAGGAAAGATATGAATTTCATATATTCATAATTTAATCTGATCTATGTTGAACTATTTTCAGGGTCCATTGGCTCATGAATTCACTCCTCAAGAAGTAAGAGGACTTGTAAGGGCCCTCTTTCAGAACACCGACAGAAGGGCAGCAGTGTTAGGAAAGATAAAAACTGTGCAGGGATGAAAGCTTCAAGAAACTAAGGAACAAGTCAAGGGAAAGTCAAACTACCGTCATCGTAGCCTGCGAGCAGGCTACTGTCATAGAACTTAAGGTTATTTGACAATCGGATACCTCGTGGGCTTTCTCTTTTGGACCCTTCTGGGGGTCAGCCTGCACCCGACTCTTGGTTTACAAGTGCTGCTTCATAAATAATCTAAAGGTAGAATTTTGCAGCACTTCAGAGACTGCCATAAAATAAGCATACAAACTGACATTTCTTCGTTTTGTCCAAACGACTGTTTTGAATATTACTGTCTAATTAAGCTTTAAAAAGTCGTGAATTCGATGGAAATGCCTGTGAGAAGTTATTTTATTTTTTTCTCAGCGCGTGAGCGGGCAAGATGAACCAAATCCTGCAATCTGATTGGTTCCGGGAGCGGGCGGAATTTTCCGATCTTGACCGCGGTCAACGGAACGGGCCGCGGGGAATTTGAGTAAATCGAGCAGGAGTTAGCTACATGTATCGAAATTTGGGAAAATAAAGGGGTTTCTTTTAGTTATATTGCTTCCTGTGATTTCTGAGTTTTAACAGAGTAAAAAAGCGTATTTTGCTGCTCTGGTGTCACAAACGGCTTCGTTTCATGGTTCATTTTAAGCGCGCTTGCAAAACGTTGCTTTCCGAAAACAACAAGACACGTTTAACTTTTGAAAAACAACAAGAAAAAAATAAAAATATTATTTGCCGGCCTTGGTCGGTCCGTATTGAGAAAAACTGTGCCCTCGGTCTTGAGCACGGCCCTCGGCCTGCGTCCTCGGGCCGTACTCAAGACCTCTGGCACAGTTTTTCTCAATACGGACCGACCAAGGCCGGCAAATAATATATATACCTTTATATTTACTGTTCCATTCAGATGGTCGGTACACGTCGAAAAAAATGAATAGAAGATTTCATTAATTAATAAATTGAGAAATATCATGTTTGCCACATGTGACACAACTTTCTTTGGAAGAAATTAAGAAGGCAAAACGTGTTTTACTTCTTCTTAACTGCACTAAAATATTACATGGCATCATGAAACACGAAACTGACTTGAAACATCCAAGTGCTTGCAAACAAATAAAATGTTTAAAACATAAGTTACAGCACTGCGCACCGTAGTGTTTCTACTGTAAATTATTGACATCTTCTGCAAATCGTGAGCATCTTGATTCGTCACTTGAAACACACGCCACCAAAAAGTTTTCAAACATCTCAAAACGTCGACCAAAGCCAGCCTAGTACCCGTTCTCCTCCCGCTCACTCGACTCGACTTGATGCAAAATGTCAGGACGATGACGTCACGAAATTTCGCGCCAAGTTGAGTGAGCAAGAAGAGAACGCCTGGGTACTAGCCTGGACCAAAACTAATTAAAACCTCTGTCAAGGGGGAACACTGCGGCCTGCAGCAAAATAAATATTTATAAATGCATCTTTATAAACATAACTTTATAGAGCGCAATTATTGGTCTTGATTCTTAGAAAATTCATGGAACAGACACTTGTATTGAATGCGTTGTTCCAGAAAATATCCATACTCCCCCCAAAGAGGGTTTTTTTAGTTTGAAGCTACATTCCTTTAAACATTTTGGCCTTTAAGACCCCTTCCCCCCTCGAAATTTCCAATGACCCTCTGTGGTG
Organism: Siderastrea radians; assembly: GCA_964017195.1. NCBI lineage: Eukaryota > Metazoa > Cnidaria > Anthozoa > Scleractinia > Rhizangiidae > Siderastrea > Siderastrea radians. Next base: position 2,884,089 of record OZ024900.1, read on the forward strand.
GGAGTACGGATATTTTCTGTAACTACACAATGTTATTTCGTGTACCAAAATTCCGTGGTTTTCTCTTCTATTTACAAACAAGGTACTAAATATTAAAACAAGTTTTGTCAAATTACTCTCACAGCAGTTATCAAAAAGGAACGTAAATGCTACTGAAATACACGAACAGAAGACATCATACTATGTACACCTCAAAACCCCTACGTATATTTCCATGAAATGGATAATTTGAACATCTCCTTATCGTTATGAACCAGGACAATTTCTTTTTTCCGTTACCTTATGTTGACAGTTTGAATATTTAAATCTAGTCATTAGCAGGCCGCAACAAATCTGCGACTATCAACAGGGTGACTGAAAGGCATGTTTCCACTTTATTTAACCCTTAAAGCCCCAGCATCATCTTAAAAAATCTCCTCACTGGTTTCCGACGTTTTGTTGAGTACTAGTTGGGAGAACTTGTTTGAACATGAAGACAATTCATCTTTGGTGATTGTTTCCTTAATTATTTTGTTAGCCCAAAATCCCATTCAAGCAACTGTCCAATTATTCCCCAAACTGTACATCTCATAATCTCACAATTAACACGTAATAGGGCTACATACTGTCCAGTTTGGGAAAAAATTGGATGCAAAAAATTCCTCTGGTTGCCAAATGGGACTAGGCCTATAGCCTCGTACAATTTGACACTCCTCAGAATTTTTATCATCCAATTATTTCCCAAATTGGATATTACTCTCCAAATTGGACAGTAATGTAGTCCTATTTCATATAATAATTCTCATGACCTCTGTGTGTTTAATGCACTGACATGATGAGGAGAAATTTGAATTGGATCGCTGCTGGGGCTTAAAGGGTTAAGAGTGTCTTCCCACGCACTACAACACTACAAAAATATTCAGGTCGTTCTTCAACTTGGACTGCTTCACTCACTTATTACATTACAGTACACAATTTTTGATTAAAAATATGTCTATTTTGCCCTATCAAAAATAGAACACCTTGTGTCGTATATATTAACCTAACTGAAAAAATTATCACACTCATTTATAATAAATTAATCCTTGAACTGTTGACTTTCATCACAGAAACTTGTGATAACCATTTGAAGAAAGAACTCGCTGGCTCTTTGCTTCGTCATCTGAAACAAACAAATACACAACAAATTATTTCACCTATGACTCATGGTTTTGACTTAAAAGTTTGGCGCAATACCCCATTGAGTATGACCATTCAAATGTGGTCATTAACTTAAATGAGTCGGTTAACAAAATCCTGGCAAGCTTGTGACTGTTAAAATGAAAGCTGCTGAGCAGTTCTTTTGTGTGGCGCTGTTTTGTTCCTATAATTTAGCAAAAAGAAAATTAGTATTTTCGTTAATTACAATCTTGGAGGCTTTAGGAAGTGAAAGAGTTTATGACGCTTCTGATGGAAAACTCAAGAAAACTTTCTACTGGTTGGAAGATCTATTTAGTTTTACTGTCATACTCACGAGGAGCAATAGGATCAAAGGAGGGTGGTAGTTGTCTGGCATGTTCAACAAGTTTGTGCGTCAATGCATGATCACTAACCCCATACCTGTTTAAAATAAACAAGAAACCACTTATCAAGAAAGTTGCAAAACCCTCAGCATAACTCTGAATCTTGCCAGACAACCTACATCTTGACATGTGAAAGGAGGTCGCTTACAGGAGATTTAAAAAACAACAGTATTAACTGAAAAAACTGTCCTAGAGATATTAGGAACCCGGGGCCACATTCATGAAGTTAAGATGAATCCTAAGAATTGTTCTTAACAATGGGATATCCATTAATATACAATACAAACCCAGATGCATAAAGGTGACAAGCACTCCACACACACATCACTTAACTTCAGTTTTGGTACTATGAAGTGACTAGGAGCACTACCACTTCCCCCAGGTGGGATGCTAGTCCAATGCAGGATTCCCTCCCACAGCTTTTGTTAAGCCTCCCTACTGATGACTGAGCAGTACCCATTCATATACACTGCCCACACATCTGGGTGGAGAGACAATTTGGAGAAGATTTTCTTGGCTAAGGACACTGGTGGATCTAAGGAAGGGTACAGCCCCACCCCATTCCCTCCTTAGAAGCTGCGCTTGTCTTTCCATTTTTAAATAACAGTAAACGATTGCATTCAAAGAGTGAAAAAGGATTAAAAAGCTAGAAATAATCATAGACCACTACACCAAGTTTACTAAAAAAATACTCATTGACAGAAGTAAGTTTGCTAAATCTGAATCTGGGATGGGTCCCTCCTATTGACATAACTTGGATCCACCCTAAAGGAAACAGCATGACACACTGCAGAGACCAAACAGCGTTGTCTTCTCTCCCCTTTGCAGGATTTTTGGAGCCATCAACTGGGTTAAAAACACAAACTATACTCAGTTGGGGTTTTGAGGGCATAAATGTGTTAGTTGAAACTACATCAGAGTGGACAAAACAGCTCTAAAACTGAAAACGTACCAAAACACAGTCCAGTCACTGTTTGTGCAGCTACCATCACACCTGATAAAATACCTGAAAACAAAAACCATAAAAATAAATATGTCAATAAGTCATCAGTGCTAAATCGTAGCCAGTGTTTTATATGACTAAAACTATAAGACCTTGTCACAAGACACACTCACAGATTTTTAGGCTTAGACAAGTCAAACATTTATTTGGTATCTGCTGAATGAGGCATAATGCACTAACTAGCCCAGATGGTATATCACATGGTCAAAACACCCTCACTTTCCAAGTTTCCTACAAAACCATACCAAGGGTTAATACGATTTGTTCCTCGGCACCTCCAGAATAAACTGCCAAAATCCTTTTTTATTTTCTTCCATAAATTATCACTTGTCCCCAGACCCTGGAACAGAAACAAAAATAGAGCATAAACTAATTTTTTATGAAAATAAACTTGATTAGTGTTGAGGATGAGAAATACAAGAAGCATTGACACAATGAAAGCTAATTACCTCATTGGTACTTAATTTCGCGGGTCTTTAATTTCGCGTTTTTCGCGATTGTAAAAAAATCGCGAAATTAAAGACCGGCGAATAAAAATCCTCGTGAAATTCAAACACGCGAGATTTAATACCCATATAGAAAATTCAAATCACAGATAAAAATGATTAACACGTAATAACAACATATACAGGATATAGCTGGATAGGTATCGACAAATACAAAAATTATTAACTGGTTTTACTGGTCAGTTCCATTTTGTATATTCTGTTGTGAAACAAAGTTGATTTGCAAAGATTTTACATATGGAGTAGAGAATCTAGCTAAAACCCTGCGAAATACTGACTGGCCAAAATCACGAAATTTAGTACCTGCAAAATTAAGTACCAATAAGGTACTGATTGTACTGAGAAAAATTTCCAACTTTGACATGCAAAGGAGTCATTAATCTGATGACCCATGCAGATGGTCTAGAATTCACTTAATGATCAAGTCCACTGATCAAGCATACCTGACTGTTTCTACCAACAGTAAATTTGTCCATATATGGCACACCATCCATGCCTTCTTCACTGGTGATCACAGCTGCTGCACTGTAACTAAAAAGACAACACCAATTATTGTATGCTGCTTAACATCAGTAAAAACTAGGCAAACATATAACAGAAGGAGAGAAATGCTATAGATCTCTACTGAAGCCTGTGGAAAATTGCCGTGGTTATATTTTAGGAGATGTAATTTAATTTAATTTAATTCATTTTTATTTTACTACCAGGTTGCAGTAAAAGACCAAATTGAACATAATTTACCCACTGACGCCCAGTGCGCCCCTATGCGCCCTGGAATGAGCGGGCGTCTTGTTCCACTTGTGACGTCATCAGTTTAAGTGATGCTAAAAACCTCTGATAGTCAGTCGATGCAACGCAAAAAGATCTTGTAAATGATGCCTGAACGACAATGATCGGATCAAGTAAACCTGAATAACAGCCAGGAAACCACGGAACTTTTACCTCAAAAACACAAGAAAATCATGGCCTTCCCACCGACTGCTACTTTTGGCCAACTCTTTCCTTTTCAAACGAGCTTTGAGGCCAAACTTTTCTCATCGCCGAAAACCGTGGTCGTTTGGCTAACTCGACAGCAAAAAGCGAAAACCGAAATGAGAACGAAAGCAACGGGCTTTTGAATTGTGCGCATGCCCGAACTCAAAATGCTAGAAAACGTCCTCAAACCGAAAGAAATGGCAACTGTCCATGCTAGAAAGTACTTTTCATGAGGATTGGGACAAAATTGGATCAAACAGGGCCAAAAAAGGCCATTTACTGCTTAAAAGTACCATTTTTTCGAAGCTTGCCGGGTGTCAATGGGTTAAGAAAATTGCTACTGCTATGGGAATACCAAGTAAACTAACCTTTCCGTGACATACAAAGTGTGAAGGCGCTGATCCAGTGTTGAGAAGTATTCAACATTAAGAGGTTTATTAAATGACCTGAAAACACAAGTTCCATCAACACTCAAAACTGCAATCACCAACCCTTCTTGTCAGTAGCAGAAATAACACACATGGCTTACATCACAATGTTAAGGAAGAACACTACATTAGTTGAAACTGCTGGCTTAAGCTTTCAGTTTCAAAACGAAATCACTAGTTAAATGGCAAAATTTCTAGCCTCTCTGTCTCAATGATCTTTAGAAAATTACGTACAGCCAAGCTACATCGGGCAGGCTCTTATGGAAAGCGTAGACTACGCTCGATTACCAGCCAATTTTTGGAAAATGAGCCAGACGTCACCCTGACATGAGTGAACAGCAGAAATCAAGCCTACTGTAGAACAGCCAGACATTCCTCCATTAACGGTGAAATCTGGAGGGTGTTTGAACAGCCCACACGGCAAAAGGCATGGTCATAGCAGCTTCCAGTTAGCTGCTTCTGGCAACTCTAATTGACAGGCAAATTAACCGCCAGGAAATGAACCTAACGTCAGTGCTGCTTCTCAAACAACATGGTGCCAGATGTACCAGGCATTCCATAACTTATGCAAATGCGTATAATTTTTTCTATTTTGTCACATGTATTTCACAGTATTTTATACTTAATTAAAAGGTAAGCATTACATACTTAATAAGAAGGTCCTTCAGCTTCTCTATATCGACAGTAGCCATTGAATGGTGTTTTTGAATTTTTTCTGGTCTGAGAAACATTGTTCCAGAACCTAAAACAAAAGAGTCCATTTCAATGTCAAGTTTAGAGGTGATAGCATACAAATTGCACTTGACAAGTCCTTTCCCATCTTGTTATTATTTTAATAGTTTTTTGTCAATGTTTATAGTAATTTAATTTGGCACCCATGGAAGACGAAAGGGTAAGCAGCCAGGTAGCTTGATATATAAAACTACCATCATGTTGAGCCACTCTAAGCTACCACCTGTTTTATCAATTTGTATACCAAGAAGTGCATACCACTCTCTTGAACATTTGAGTTGGTTGTCTGGGCCAGCAACACACAAAGTGATTTTATTTGCTTGTCTAGGTAGTCAGCGAATATCACCAGGTATGCCACTACTGCAACAGCAATTATCACCAGCGACTTTGATCATCATGCTAAGCATCTAAGCATTTAAAATCAGGAACATCTGACATGCCCACAATTTGAAGAGACAAAATTGCCAGCAAACACCTACTGTGCCTCCTCCCACAAAAATTGCCAACAATTGCTCGAAATAATTTTTACAGCAATGAGCGTGTAAAATCCTTTAAACTGCCTATGAAGAAAAAACTAAGTTAAGCTTATTTGAAAGGCCTTTGAAAATGAAGAAATGTGATGTATTCTTTTTTGTAATATCTTCTCTCATTCTACACATGCTCAAGTTAAAAGAAAATAAGTGACGACGTCATCAGCGGTTACATTGCGTAGACAAATCACAAAATCAAGAGTATCTCTGGCAATATAGAGGCATTGTAACTGAAACTTGGCACCGGTAATATACCTTATGAAAGACACATATGAACGCAAACGGCGATGTTGCCATGACAGTGGCTTAGCTTCCAGGCCTCTTTCTTGCAAGAATGACACTTGCCCTTTTTAGACATTACAAACATGGTCCACTCCTTAATTGTTGATGAGGAAACTAAGCATCATATGGGCATAACGTGTGTTTAGGACAGGTCCTTCTGTCACTCATTATAGAGTCACAAATGGTAATAATTAGTTCAAAGCTAAGAGACTGGAGCCAAGATTGTTGCCATGGCAACAAGCTATATATCTCACCTTGTGTCTTTCTTAAGGCATGATATTGGTGCCAAATTTCAGTTTCCTTGACTCATTCTTTCCAGAGATATTCTTCATTTAGTGATTTGTCTCAATGCTGTAACCACTTATGACATCATTAATTTGTAATTTGCATAATACAAAAACTTGAATAACTTTGGAATGAGTGAAGATATTGCAAAACTGAAAACACCACCCTTCTTCACCTTGAAAGGCCTTAACTTAGTTTTTACTTCATAGGTACTTTAATGTGTTCCTTGCTTTACAAGTCAAGACTAACTGTCAACAAAGTCTTCACTCACAAAATGCTCTTCTTCAAGCTCTCCACAAAAGCCTTTGATTGTCAATAGGTTTTCGATAAACAGGTACATGATGTACTTGAATAATACGTCCACAACTTACCTTTATGGGTAAACAATTCAGTTATTAAAGAGTCTGCGCTTGTGATAACAGCTGATGAGTATTCTGGTAAGGTGTTCAGCAGCTTAGAAATTGAGACCACCTGGAAAATTGAGGACAGATCACATTGGAGACTATTTAGCAATATCACATTTCACCAACATTAAAATACTATTAAAGTGTAATCTTAAACAGACAAAATTTCAAAATATAGTATTGACTTTTATCCAAAACTATTTCAGACCTGTTTAGTTTTGGCAGCAGCATTCAATGCAGGATCTTTGTCTTCCATTCAAATTTCGAGAACAGTTCTTACGATGGGTCAATAACTTTAGGTCTACACTCAAATCATTAAGTAATTATATTATTAAGCAACAGACTCAAGAATTAGATTACACAAACCTGCAACACTGGTTTCACTCAGGAAGATAGAAGCCCTGACTTGAACAGTTTTTGATTACCTGTTTTATTGTTGTGTCCGTGTGCCATGGTTGGTGCAGTAAATGTCCCAGATCACCAGCAACATTCACATTACCTAAGACCTTATAAACAAGACATCTTCGATCAGTACATCCAGTATTTCACTTAACAGCAACTAAATCAACTCATCAAAAGACCAAGCCTAAATAAAGATTTACATGCTTTGAAGAACACTGCCACTCACATTTCCCCGTCTGTCAACCAATCCACCCGTGGTATTGAGGAACATGACTTTCAGTGGCTGTAGGATGTGGGCAATCCTAATGGCAGCATCATGAGAATCCACGCAGAGCACTTGGCCTGATGGAGATTCTCCAACTGCCGTCAAAACAGGAATGTGTCCAGACCTGGATTACACAGTCATAGTTAACAAGCAGTTCTTCCACAATCACAGAGTATTGTATAATTTAACAACATGTATTTCTGCTAACTGGAATGTCTTTCAGTTGACACTATGAAGGTTTCATGTTCTTGAAACAAACACAACTACCTTTAAGCACGCAAGTTGATTTTTCCAGAAAAAATAGTTAACAATTATTCAGTCTTGAGGCAAAAATTGATTTTAAATACTCTTTGCAGTAATGAATGCCTGATGAAACTTTCTTAGCAGTCTTGGGTACCAGGCCATGACGGGGTTTTGAGTAGAATTTGCAGCAGCCGTTGCTTGCATGTTTTTACCCGTAACATGTATGCACATGCATGACCAAAGTTGCTAGGGGGGGGGGGGGGGGGTCCGGGGGCATGCTTCCCTGGGAAAATATTCGTATTAGAATCCTCAGAGATGCATTTTCCTTCATTCTGGGACACCGTTATCTTATTTTCTCTAAACAACTTTTGGCACATTTTGTAATCTAGTCAGTGGCTTTGAACACAGGAAAATGGTTAAAAATACATGTAGCTCACCAAACAAAAAAATCTCAATTATCTTTACTGAAATATTAACCTGGAATCACACCGGTGGCGTGGACTGTCTGCAACGCCGACTACTATGTTTTGAAGTACGTGGAAGGGTGACATGTGCGAGAGGTCTGGGCGCAAATTTGGCGAATTCAATATGGCAGCTATGTTGCAACGCTGCAAGCAAAACCATTCAAACAAAGTTGTTATTCGGTCATTCTCTGAGCAGACTAACTCAACAACTTAAATCAGAGAAAGGTACATTACAAAGCACTTTTAAGCAGTAAAAATACTTCACTCAATCGTTTGCTCCGAAAGTCATTCTTTTATATTTGTATTTGGTGAACAAACTGATCTACTGAAGCACTCTTAAAGCTGTAACACTTACTAGAGACACCCATGACAGGTGTTACGGGTTACGGGTTCAACTGAGAACACTGCAATAAAAACCTTAACACTGGAGCACAAGCTTCCATGACTTTGACCTTTCCAAACCAAGTATGCACACAAGGTTTGCAGTTGGGCTCAAGCTGAACAAGCCATACCTTGGTAGAAATCCTACATAGGATCCTATAGCATTTATCAGCATCCTCCTGGATCCTGCCCAAGATACTAGAAGGCAGTAATCCTAATTATCATTTTAACATCCCATAGGATCCTACTCAATGATAGGTCAGTGTTTTACAATAACATACGAAATTTAAATTTGACTCCACTCTCGCTATCTCAGACCCAATTGTTTCAAGAAATTTTGTGTTTCCCTAAGCTTGAGATTTGAAGATAGCAACTGCACTAATTATTATCAAATAAAGTTTACCATGTTGCAAAAGCAACTAAATAAATATTTGGCAGACTACTCACCTAAGGCACTGCTGTAAAGGTCTAACATTCACTTTGTCTATCCTTCCATGGAAAGCACTCCTGAAAAAAGGTTCTCAATCATTAGTTACCTTGCACATACACTTGACTAAAAAAAAAACCCACTTTGGGCAAAAAGTATAAACCACAAACAATTACAACCTAATGTAATTAGAGAGAGTTAACATGTCCATGTTTCAATTATAACAATTTCACATAATTTTGATCTTTCACTAGGTTTTTTTGGCAGGTAAAAATTAACAGCGAACCTGATTAGTGAAAACTATGTCCCACATGGCTTACCCAAGGTTCTCAAGTTCCAGGACTGACAGAACATGACCAGAACTCATAAAGGGCCGTGCTCTGGTGCCATGCTTCTCCAGGAGATCAACAAGTTCTATGTTGTCTTCAATCAGTTTAGCTCTTCTTTGTCTGAGATCCCCAGAGTGGAAGTCATCAGGTGTGTCCAAGCCATGTACAACAATCACAGGCATCTCATTGCGATGAAGAAAGGCCAAGCACGATGCAAGCTTTTCCAACTGAAGGAGGAAAACAAAGAATTGGCTGTGACTACTGAGACACTTAGTGCTTGTATTTTGAAGACAAAAGTGGAATTAAATGCATCCCCACAAAGAATCTGCTGTGGCATGCAAAACCAGTCAAAAGGACAAAATGCAAGTGGCCGCAACAATTGATATAAAGTAGATTAACTGTTTTCTTGAAACCCTCATCACATAAAATAGATTTACTGACCATAACCTCATCGTCGAAAATGTGCGAGTCCACTTGAACCACAGCAAAAGGCTGGTCTGGGGAAGACTCGTGATTCTGAAATTGCCGCAGCCAATAGCGACCTTCCTTTGGATCAGTACCAATCTAGTGCAAAGATCAATGAAAGGAACAAATAAGGAAGAACAAGAAGCTCTGCAGTCCTAGTAATATCACAGGAATCGCAGTGTTTTAAGAGGAGTAGTTTGTCATAATTAGAGAAGGTTTTGTATGGGAATGTATTTCTTTTGTACAGTTTTAACTCCCTGTGCGACCACCACCTGTATGCAACCACATCTCGTAAATGACCACTTTTCCAAAATACCAATTCCCAGGAAGACTCCCTGCAGTTGAAAACTCTTGGAAGAGACCACCTCTCGTAATTAAGTAAACACAACCACTTTGAGGGTTGACAGTTTTAAATTTTCTATTGTTTTTAACCTCCGATAAGTGACCACTTGATATGTACATGTACATGTACATGATATGCTGTACATAATAAAATGTTACGGAAAGGACAACAGTTTGCCCTGTGAATTACCTGATTATATCAGGTAATTCACAGGGCAAACTGTTGTTGTTTCCGTAACAGTAATGGAAATCCTTTAGTTCTACCACGTTGGAAAGTTTGAAACGTTTTTAGGAATAGTGTTATACAGCATTTTGGCTTAACATGTGATTTGTGGATAGATGAGCCTCCGAAACTACGACAAAATTTTGTCTTGTGAAAAATCTATACCACTTGTGGTCTGACCTCTCCTAAATGACCACCTCCCACAAGTGATTGCTCATGGGAGGTTCACCCGTAGCTGGAAGAGTGAAAAGGGTGTTAAGGTCATATTTTTTATAGCAAGTGAGAAGAACATTCCCTTTTAAGACGATCTTTCACTCTTTCTAGGAAAAGAGGGAAAGAAGAAAGCAGAACCAGAGAAGCTTATAATAATCACTTTTACTTGTCAAGAGAAAAACTGGGCGCTGGAGTAAGCTCTGATAGCTGGGTGCCACTTGTCTCACGCAGACCGTACATTTTCCTTACTTATTGTATGAACATTCTGTGGGAACTGTTTTTGCAAGTGGTAAAGGGAGGGGGGGTCTAGATCATGTTTCACGGGAAAATAGAATGGCCATTTCATGATAAAAAAAATTCCCTTACCGTATTTACCCGTGTATGCACCGCACTTTGTTGAAGGAAAAAACGTTCAAAATTTGGGGTGTGGCTTATACCCAGGTACAAGACTTTTAGAGCTCATTAATATGCAAAATTTCCCGACACATGCTGCGGAGTCAACAATTGAAAGTTACTGAATGCTTGACAGTTTGATTGCATGTATCGTATGAGGTCAAGTTAATCCATATCTTCGAAGAATTTTGCTTCTCTCTGCTGCAATGAGTGTATCTAGCTTCCGAATACGTTTGTTATTGGATGAAGTCCAAAGAAGTTTGCACGTCAAGCCGCAAACTCCTTTCGATGCCATGCACGTGAAACCACGTTTGTTTATTTGCTGAACTACATGAATAATACACAGGACCCGCCATAAAAAGAAAAAGACATAAATAAAACTGATACAAAATATCACAGTTTCGAAGTTTAATACACATTGTCATGTCTTCAGTGATAAATAAGAAGTGATTTATTCTTACCCTACGCACGTTTTAAGTTTGTATACGTTAAAAGCGAAATTTGAAACTTTTAAATACACATTGCGTAACGCAACAACGCTTTTGATACAACTCAGACAGACGTTTTGCCCTTCTGTTTCACCTGTAAATGTGTAAATTCTTAAACATTCGGAAATTTAGCACCACTTATACAAAGCTTGTCACTACACTGAGCCCGTGAAATGCCTGTTTTATGCAACAACAGGGAAAAGCTTGAATTTTTGGAGGGACTTTATGCTTGAGCATTTTCCACAAATAGCCGTTTTGAGAATTATCGCAACAATTTCCGTAACATTGAAAACTTAAAGTGGATAATTTACCCTATGAGGAAATGTGTATCATTTGTCATTATTTGATCGCACAAAACGGCGGTGCTTGCACCTCATTTTTCGACACACTTGTTGGATCTGTCAACAATAACGCTCGCGATTGAGTTCGCTCCGTTTGTCCGATTTATTCCTCGACAGATCATTCAAGGGACAAGCTCATTTATAGTTTCTTCACTTGAAACTCGATTGTTCTTCTTGTATAGTTAAGAAATTATTTTTCCCCAAGATTAGGTCACAAGTTTGGGGTGCGGCCTATACGCGGGTGCGGCCTATACGCGGGTAAATACGGTACTTCTTGCTAACTTACATCCATAGTTTTGTGTTGTCTTCACCAACCGTCCACTCAAGACATTTTTTTAAAAGCTAAACTAGTGAACAGCACTGTGCAAACTTAAATTGTAAAACTTGTTTATTCTCCTACGCGTTTTGTCCGACTATAGTGGACTTCATCAGGGAATTTTACAAGTAAGCCAGTAGAACGATTTTCATGTAACGTATGGGACTATTTTGCGGGTTCACGTCTAGGAAACAAGCGTGTTTTTTGCAAGGTGTGACTAAGGAGTAGCATATGTGTGACATATTCCCGGTGTAGTCAATTGAACAAAACTGAACTAAAAATCAATCGAACTTAATTGAACCCGATCCGTTCGATTGCTTTGTGATTGGTTTGGTAATCGAACATAATCGAACTGGAACTTTTCGGTGAGTTTTATTACCGAACTTTATCGAACCAAGCGAACTGAATTGACGTGATTAGTTCAATTTTGTTTGGTGAAACACAAAAATGGCAAAGATATCGTTAACTCTCAAAGCTGACCCACGATCTCCCCCTCCTCCTTGTGACCATGTATCTTTCTTCAACACTGACGTCAAAAGAACACTTGTGATAGCCTTTAACAACTACATCAAGAATTGTTAATTTCACTGACGTCTTACTGGCTCACTTGGTGGTGGGGGTGCGGAAGATCGGGAGAAAAGGGGGAGGGAGGAGTACAGGAGGCGGGAAAAGAGGGGGCGGGAAGCAGGATTCCTAAGGTGGCGGGAAGCGGGAGAAAAAGGGAAAAATTACACAACATTGCACAATATTTTGCAATCGAAAAAATGCAAAGAGGAGGGAGCCAACAAACACAGGGCGGGAACCAGGATTAAACGGTACAGGAAGCGGGAGGTTTAAACCCCCCTGTCCCCCCCCCCCCACCACTTGGTTACTTGTGTTTGAAATTACAGCCAATGCATAACTTGAACACAAAGTCCTGTTTCAAACCAGTTTGACAGATTAGTGCAGACCAAGCTTAGGAATTCAATCATTCGAGAGTTCAATTATGTTTGATTGAAGAAGAGTTCGATTATTGAACGTTCGATTGGCACAATGTTTCAGTGAGTTCGATTTTGCTCGATTACCGAACCAATCAAGCTCAATCGCTTGATTGAGTTCCATTGGGTTCTATTACCGGATGTTCAATCCACTACGCCAGGCATATTTGATCACTGTATTCCATTAAAAACCAATTTCTTTCTTAATATTTTTTTTTCGTGCACCAAGGCTTTCTTGTTAGCATGTACTTTATATAAACTAAATGAAACCATAATATGAGGCTGGTAAAACCTCGCGACCATGCAGACACCCTTCCGCCATGATCACCAAGAGGATAAAAGGTGGAATGAGTAGAGCGACCTGGGGTCCAGAATGACGATCAGTCACAGTCATGCACTGGTCACGCAATTTACCACACGAAGGATGGTTTACAGTGACATTTCAGGAGGAAAAAGAGTCATTTTGCAATTTTCATGAAAGAAAGGTGATTCACGGTACACGGCTATATAACCATATCACGTTTCACAAAAAAAAAAATTGCCATTTCACAATTCATGGGAAATAAAAGGGCCTTCCAAGGATCACAAAAAACCCTTTACCACCCTCTGTTTTTGGGGAATTGCAAAAAATACCTGACGAAATAAAGAAACCCAATCTTGCAAAGGGGGAGACAGCTTAGGCCACTAACAGCTTGGGCCTGCCTAAAATGGACAGGTGAGGTTGAGGCAGATTGGGCGATTCCAGAAAATATCCATACCCTACCACAGGCGGCATCTTCATCTAGACCCCCCATGCCTTAGGAAATTCCAAAATGCTCCATCCCCCCTTGCCCTCGGGATTCCAAACCGTTCTGCCCCCACCCCCCGCCATGCCTTTGGAATTCCGTAATCATTCAAACCCTACATAGGAATTTCCACTTTTTTATTCCAACTGATTTGAAAGGCCCTCTCTATATTCCAAACACCTTTATTAAACAGAAATTAATCTTTTCGCTCCCTCCAAAAGAAAAAAACGTACATTCAGTACAGCGAACGATCAACGTTGTGTGATGACAAACAGCAGCCGGCTGAGTGATATTTTACATTGTAACCTTCCACGGCAAAACGTACGCTTCCGATAATCCGTTAAACATTGTAAAACTCAAACCGCTTTGAAGTCATTCCAACGCTTGGTCCAACATTTTAACGCGAGTCTATAATTTCTGGTGCCGAAGGTTGCTGTGAATAAATTGCATGCCGAATGCGACGTAAAATTAATTAACAACGCAGCTAAAATTTTCAGAATTGAAATTGGAAATTGCGTTCGCCAAACTCAAACCTGCCTTCAAAAGTGAAACTGTTGAATGTAACTTATTCTTAAAATCGAAGGTTATGATGTCAGAAAAAGAATTAGAGAAAATTAGCAAGCTTTTTTCCTGCAATTATTTTTCGTTCACAGTGAACTTAATTTCCATAATGCGGCCTCAAATAAATTGCACAAGAACAAATAAAACTTTTTCCCCGCACTTTATCCTTCGATTAAAATTAAAATAGTAAATGAAACTCATATTGAAACTCAAAGTCAATGACAACTTTAAAAGAATTTGTACAAAATAGCGAATGTAGTCCCAAGTTAGTTTCAGATCAAAAGTGCATCAAATCTGCATAATGTGTGAAATCTGACCTTTTCAATGAACGTCACATGGTATGTAATGCAACAATTTCACATGTGTCTCGATGATAAAATCTGCTAAATAGGAGCTGAAAACTCTTTGCTGGGATCTACAGTATTGTATCTGAGCAAAACAATCGAAGAAAAGCCTACGATCGCTTTTGTGACCAATCTACTGGAACAACCATTGAAATATGCGTCCAGCAAGTTGATTGAGTTGAATGTGTCTCATGTTTACGAGTGAATCATCGTCCTTAGATAAGTCGTTTTTGATGAGTTTACCTTGAAGCGACTTAACTACACCAAACTGGAAGCTACTCTACTGAGCCCCCCCCTCCGTGCCTTCGGAATTCCAGTCCAATGAACCCCCCACGTCCTTGGAATTCCAGTCGATGTAACCCCCCTCCCCTTCGGAATTCCGAGATGCTGCCCGTGGTATGGGTATGGATATTTTCTGGAACCACCCATTTAATCTCTTGACAACCTTGAAACTTCTTCAAGGTGTGCTACCTCTACCTGGTAGGGCTGGCAGGATTTTTTATAGTGGGAAGTTCAATGTAGTGAAATCTTTGTGAGATTGCAAGCATTTGTTCTGTAACAATATTTTTTTCAAAAACTCTCCATTTAACCTTTGGAGAAGAACATTTGAACTGCCAGAGCCTTGCAAATTAACAGACACTTTCCCGAGGTTGACACTCGGACATGATCTCAGCCATGCACAAATACCACATTTTCACCCTTAATCTCCTAAGAAATGACAAAATAAGTATTAGATTATTGACAGTGTAAAATGGGGGTGGCATGCCTGCACGACTCCCACACTTGTGTTTTAGCCGTTCTCATATCTTTGCTCTCACGAGTATACCTAAACAATTGACTAAATTGCTATGTTTTCCACATGTCAAAAATTGAATAACAAAACAGAAAAAAGGGCGAAGTACTGCGCAGACTCAAAAGATATACCACCTCCTGAAACTGAGAATCGTGATGCTATGTCAAGTGGACACTTACTGTAAATAAGCTCTCTGTTTATCCCTTGCAGGAGGTTGGGCTGTATTTCAACGTCCAGCTGTTACAATTATGCTACTAAAATATTAATACACTAACCACAGAAAAGGTCTCGAAAATAAATTAAAACAGGTCTTTAAAACGAGTTTGCAGGTCAAAATCAGTGAACAACTTAAGCCGCGGGCTACACGAGCGACTTTTTGATTGCGATGGTGATGCGATTTTTTCGAAATTGTCGCGTTGCCAGCGCGCGATGAAAATCGCACATGTAGCCACCCTCCCACTGGTGATGCGACAGACGAAAAAATCGCAGAAAAAAAATCGCGAGAAATTCAGTGAGTTGAATTTTTTACGACAAAATCACGGTCTTTGGTCAGAGGGTGGCTACGATTTTCGCCCCGCGCTGGAGATGCGACAATTTCAAAAAAAACGTATCACCATCGCTTTACGTAACCCCATTTTAACTTACCAATTTATCGTACAATGTAAAACTTGCCTTCAAATACTGTGAACCAGTAAAGCTTACCTCTTCTAGGAATCGTCTTAAATCCTGATGTTGGTGGCTTGAATTATGAAACAGCTTTTGATTCGGGGAAGTTTGTACACAAACGCGTCTTTCAGTAGGCTGTCTATCAAAATGTCCACAACCTGTGATCGTTTTAGTGCCCACACGGCAATGAACAAGGCGTCCAAACGGCTGTCCCAAAACCTGTGTTCTTCTCATGGTGTTTTACAGGCATTTCACATTAAACAAACAGCGTTTTAATGATCTTTGCGAGCACCGTGCTCAGAAGATTTATGGACACGGAACTTTGATTCAAATTCTTGTGACTCTTGACTTGGTTGCATCATCCACTGTTCAGGTTTCTGTGCGGTCAGGCGGCTTACAATACAATTTGAGATCAGTTCAATACACCAGCTATTATCATTCAAATTAAGAGCAGAAAATTAAAACTCACAAAACCAACCACCGTACGAAATGTCATCGCTCCTTCGACATTCCTCCTTCATACCCAAACCTCCCGGTCGGTTTCCAGTCTTTCACAGTCGGTTTTCCTGATAACTTTCCTTGATTCTGATTGGTTTCCGTGCCCATGGCACGCACCTTTCACGTGTACGCCCACTTATGAATTTTTCGCGCCATATCGGGCCATATTGAATAGACTTTGAAATCAGGAGAACTTCAAAACAATGATCGATATTTTTGAAGCACTTTTGTTTATATCACGCTTGTACTTTCTTTGTTATGCTGACGTGTCGACTGTTCATGTTTACTTCCTGGAACCAAAGAGAACTACTCATTTTGTAGTTTTGCCACGCTCGTTTCACTCGAGTATATTTCACGTTCACGTTCGTGTGTGATTCACAATACCCAGAGAATGGCTCTGATTCTGCGAGCTTCGAGGTTTCTCTCACGGAAAGGAAAGTATGCTATTTGTGGGCTGAGGCTAAAGTCTTCTACAACAAGAGCACGGAAAGTAAGTGAAGATGAAGTTTAAAATTTTGTGATCGTATTAATAATATGTTTTAATTCAGTAGCCTCTTAGATTTCGGAGTTGGCTTTCATATTTGTACAACATCACTAACTAGAGTCTGGAACACGAGTTCTACAAAGCATTCCTTCACGATCACAGATCAAAAGTTAATAGGCTTATTTTTATGGGTGAAATATAAAGTAACCAAATGACCTTTACTGAAAGGGTACTTTATTTACAAGTACGTTTTGGTTTAATGTTTTAACACTAATGGTGTGTTTTCCTTAGTGCTTCGGAGCTCAAAACCTAGATGCAAGTTTAGATTCTTAGACGTTTTTGTTTGAATCAGGTCAAATTCAAAGGGACAACTGTCTCTATCCTTTTTTCATTGCCATTGTCTGCTTACCACACTCCTTGATTTTACACATTACTTTCATCGCAGCAGAAGTCACCAATTTTTCACGGCAAAAATCGAATCGATTGAAATCGAATAGCGTGGTTACCTTGACGTCACGTGTGCGTGAATGATGCAATGTTGGTACGCCTGATTGGAGATACAAAACGTTGATGATAATTTTATTAGGTCAATCAATAATTTGTCTGCTGTGATACTCGAACACAACATTATTTGCGTCACTTCTGACTTAAGCCACCGACGTTTTGACTTACTTTTTATCATATAATGTCCTCAGAATTCTAAATATAGTTAAAAGTCGTATAATTTGGCAGCTGATCCCAAAACAGTATCTCCACAGAACTGTAGATTATTTTGGCTTTACCTCGGTGTAAGAACCTGTGAAACTCACAGATGACGTAAAACAAAGGAAACAAAAACATTTTAAACAATACCGTACAGCAAAACAAAAGCTACCAAACAAAGAAAATCTTGTCAGGTTCTTACACCGAGGTAAACCCATTATTTTTATCATGGCAAAAGTTAAACATGTGTCGTTGAATAGTGGCAGTGTTGAAATTAAATTTGATATTAAATGAGATATTTCCAAAAATAAGGTTGTGTTCTGTTGACATCTATTAATGCAGGATTAATGTCTTGTTGCATTGGGTATAATTTTTTATGTTTAGTTGGGATAAAATGTTTTGTGTGGATGTGGCTGATAATTTGGTTGATCAGCTCTTTCTACTTGTGTTGAACTTAACGCATGCGATTATGAATCAAGTGTCCTAAAGCCCAAACCAAAAGGCTTTACTTTGGCTGTTCGTGACACACACCAACAACACAATATACCAATTAGAACTCAAAACAAATACATACAACAGGTGTTAAGTGCATGCAATTCAAAAAGGAGCACAATTTTGACGAGTCACATATAGCAAAGCAAAACCAAAACAAACAAGGATTTAATTTGACACAATTGAAATCTGTTGTAATTATTGTTCATTAATTTTTAACTGGCAGTACTTGTTCTCTTAGAGTTTGTCAGCATCATTAGTTCTGGAAGATGGAACCAAACTAAAGGGATATTCTTTTGGACACAGCAAATCAACATCTGGAGAGGTGGTCTTTAATACTGGTCTGACAGGGTAAATAATTATTGTAATATAAAATGATGTTTTTTATGAGTACCCGTAGGCGTGGGGAAGTTATATCAGTCTTACTTTCGTTTAAGCATTTTGGGCCACTAAGCTACAATGAACCCAAGCCAACTGAAG
Organism: Siderastrea radians; assembly: GCA_964017195.1. NCBI lineage: Eukaryota > Metazoa > Cnidaria > Anthozoa > Scleractinia > Rhizangiidae > Siderastrea > Siderastrea radians. The sequence goes on from OZ024900.1 coordinate 2,902,849, forward strand.
AATTGGGCGTGGACACTGTAAAAGAAGTACTAAGAGATCAGAGTGGCAATTATCTCCCCAGCAGTGAGGAGATCACTTTGGCAACCCAGCCACACCCACCTCTTGGAATCTCTCCACACAATATGGATCCAGTGTTGGGGAAAATGTACTTGTCTATAAATACTAAGTGAAACATGAGTAGAGAGGGGGGGGTGGAGAGGCCATATGCAACAAAGCAGTCAGCACCCATGGAGGGGGTCAGTCAGGGGTTGGGGTGTACAGTATACAGGAGTTTTAATATTAGGTATTAAATCATGGACAATTTGAAATGGTTATTTAGTATGGCAATATATTGCTGTAATGAAAAGAAAACAAAATTTTCTGGCAGGCAGCATACTATGTTCTTCTCTGTTTTGTTGGGTAGATTGCATAATTTATTTTATTTATTAATACGTTATGTTGGTACAGACAGTTTTCATGGTAGCCAAACAATTAAAACTATTAACATAAAAACAGAACTTAGGAGAAACATTTTTTTGTTTTTAACATGCAGTATGGCTGCCAAAAAACACTCCATACCACTCCCCACTCCCCCCACTGGTGAGTCTCCTGGAGTGAAAACTCAAGAGGATGACTAAGCATGGTTTAATTTTTTATTTTTATTTATTTTTATCTTTTATTTTGCCACACCACAGACAACAATACAAAGATAATAATTAAAGAACAAGGAAAGAAGAAATGTGGCAAAAGGAAACTATCGGAAGCTTATGTTAATTAGGCCTCCTCAATTTAATGATTGCAGTTGAAATTGAAATTACAGCCACGGATGCTAACATAGTTAAAAGCCATTTTTTATCCAACTTCAGTTATCCTGAAGCACTGACAGATCCAAGTTACAGAGGACAGATTCTGGCATTAACTTATCCTATAGTTGGAAATTATGGAGTTCCAAGCACCACAGAGAGAGATCAATATGGCCTACTAAAATATGTTGAATCTGAAAATATACAGGTACCCAGTAATTCTCTGATCAGAAGTGACTGATTAATGATTTGCCACACTTCAAAATGAGTAGGGACTGATCAAAATTATCACAAAATCATTCAGTTAGATAGAAATGGTCTGTCACATGGAAGACCTTTTCAGAATTTAATTAGACAAGATAAACAAATTGTTGAGAAGGTTTGGATGAATGCACAAGGTTTTGAAAATGGAGAAAATGTCACACAAACATTTTGTTCGCTGTACCCTTATGCCAACTCTGTGAATTGTCCAATGTTTGAAGCCATTTTATTCAGTTTCTAGTCAACTGATTAGCTCCAAATTTGACATGATTGCAGTTTTTGAAGTTCTCTATTGGTTTACTGGATAATTTTAATGAATCAGTTGATAATATGACTGTCGAGTGGAATCTAGTTTGTTCTGTAAGCGTATAGATGATCAACAAAATTGGACAGCCATAATGGCTGCCAGGAGTCTGAATTGTTTTAATGCTTTAAGCCCTATCAGTGATGAAAGTGAAATTTATCCTTACATTATCACTACTTGTTCAAACATTCAAGTGATGAGAATAAAGACAGTGATCACCAGGGTTAAGATGTCTTGATATTTAGACAGATTCTCCTTATTAGTTCCATAAGAAGTGTATGGAGAACAGTAAGGAGAATATGCATTTTTATATGAAGGCTTAAACGGTTAAAGAAGAGTGTGAAGACAGACTAAATGAGTTGACTCTGAGTCTGACACTCAGAGTTGTCTAGAATTTGTTTTTGAAAGTGGCCACTCTGTCTCCCACAGTTCTCGCATTTTGATTGGTTAGTTAAAACAGAGGCCATCAAAAGTGTGTTCAAAATATTGTCAAAAACTAATAAAAGAAAAACTTTGTCAAGTACCAATCACATGGCACCCAGAACTTTTATGGTTTTACATTTTGAATGATTTCTTTTCAAATTTCCCTTTAAACGTGCTCTTTCCATCCAGGTATCAGGATTGCTTGTTCAAGATTACTCACACAACTACAGTCACTGGAATGCAGTAAAGTCACTTTCAGAATGGTTGCATGAGGAAAAGGTATTTAAAGTGGTACTATGATCAAAAAATCACTTTTATTTTTTCTTCGGATTTCGAAACTATGTTTGTTAAACACTCCCCAAGCGAAATTATAAGCCTTAATTTTGAGAAGAAGACCGTTAAATTAAACTGCAATTTTCCATTTTAATGGTCCGCCATTATTACACCAGAAAGGATACAATGGCGTCATTCACTCAAGAACTGTAGAATGCAGTTGTGTGAACGCGGCTTACAAATTATGCAAAACACGAGTTTGAGAGTCTGAAAGCTCAAAACTCCCGTGCTGCATACTAAATAAGGCACTTTCACACACACTGCATTCTAAAGCTCGTGAGTGAATGGTGTCATTCTGTCCTTTCTGGTGTAATAATGGCGGACTATTAAATCGGAAAATTGCAGTCTAAATAAACAGTCTTCTTGTCGAAATTAAGGCTTAAAATTTCACTTGGGGAGTGTTTAGTAAAAAAGTTTCGAAATCCAAAGAAAAAATAAAAGTGATTTTTTGATCGTAGTACCACTTTAACTCTGTTAGTACCACTAGGAGAGGTCCCTTAGTCAACCTTGCCTCCCTCCCCCCTAAAAATTAAAAAACAAACCAGAAAGAGAGGGAGAGGATGGGGAGGGGACCAAACTTCCTGCCTCTCATTACTCTTGGTTCCCAGAATTTTTGCACTTTTTTCTGGTTGGCTTTCGTTTATTAAAACTTAGGCTGATTGCAAAATAATCTAACTTGCAATATTGTGTGGCTCCAGGAAATATCCATACCCCCACCCCAGAGGATCATTGGAAATTCCAAGGAGGAGGGGGTGTTGAAGGCCAAAATTTGTACAAGAAAGTGTGAGCCTAAACTGGAATTTTCAGAGGGGTGGGGCATTCATACCAAAGAAAACCTCTGTGGGGAGAGTAGGGATATTTTCTGGAACAACACATTGTAATTTTTCCTTATCCCCTACTTCCCACCATCTCACAAATGCTATTTTATCGCAGTTCCACCCACCTTTTCTCAGCTCCTACATACCACCAATTATTCCCACGCTCCTTCCACTGTCCTTCTACTAGAAACACAAAACTTACAATTCCTTGCAAACTTTAAGCCCATGCCAAACAAGAATTTATAGGAGTCATAACTCGAGAGTTGCCAACAGCTCAAACCCTTAGAGAGAGCATGAAAGACGTTTAGAGCCCACAAAAGCTATAGACCGAACAAGAGACAGAATGATATTGAATTTATGTTGAGCAGAATCAAACTCTTCCAGTTAGCACGCAAGAGACCACAGAGTCAAAAAGAACCAATAAGAGTCTCAGGCCACACAAGGCAGAGACAGTTTGTATTTTGTTTCAACTCTCAGTTACTCTTTCTCACACAGAATCGAGCTGTAACAGTACCAGCAGCCTGTGTGTTGTTTTTTCTTTTCTTTCTGGCTCAACATCTTTTCTGAAACTTCTTAGTTATTAAGAAAGATGGAATATTCAACATGTCGCGAGCGTGGGACAAAGAAAAAATCTGAGTCCCCGACGGGAATCAAACCCATGACCTTCCGTACACCGGTTGGGTGCTCTAACCACTGAGCTACTGGGAGACTCGTGGCAAGCGTAGGTCATATTTACTGAGTTTGTGTTGACACACGCATCCTGCATACTGCAAGGATCAGCATTGTCGAAGTGCCCTATAGGTGATAAATAAAGAACGATAGTGAATTTTAAGCTCGGAAAAGAAAGCCAAATCAAAATGTTCCTGCTCTTCTGACGGGCATAATATCTTTGGAGAGGAAGTTAATCAAAAGGTTCCTGTTCCTACCTATAAGAAGCTGTGGTGGTTAAACTGAGATCCATTTGTAAGGTCGTCATTTACTTACTAGATTGTGAAGTCTTAGCATGGATGAAAGCTTGGAACAGCTAACCTTTCAAACTATTGAAATTAACTAGGTCATATCATGATATGCAAATATATTGTTATCAATTATTGTTTTGCAGATTCCTGCCTTGTATGGAATAGACACAAGAATGTTGACCAAGACCATCAGAGACAAGGTTTGCATTTCTAAATTTTTTTTTTGTCTTTAGTTGTTAGATACTACACTTTTCACTATTTTGGGGGGCCCGTTATGGATGCCTTGTGTCTGTGGAAAAAGGTGGATTTCCTCAATTACCCAGCAACAGCTGCTTAAAGGAACATGAACTTCTTTTATTGTAACAAATGCTTTGACTGGGCTGAGAAATGGAAGATTTGCAGGTCATATGGTTTACTTAAATTTACATATTTTTACATACACTTGAAATAAATTGGCAAACTTTTATGTTTTCCATTATCACCCTTACACTTAGTACACCAATTTCCATTAAAAAAGGTATGAAGGGTATAAAATGGCAATGTTGAGTATTGACGGGCAAAAGGAGGCAGAAATCACAGCTAGGGAGGAGAAAACATGATGATGACGATGATGATAATGATGTGATGATGATGATAACAATGGCTTTGATAATATTGGTGATGATGATGATGATGATGATAACGATGATCATTTGAACACTGGTATTTCATCACAGCGAGTTTTCTATTTATTGTTTTTCAGGGAACCATACTTGGTAAAATTGAATTTGAAGATCAACCTGTCGAGTTCATGGATCCAAACACAAGAAACCTCACAGCTGAAGTTTCTGTTAAGGTTGGTGTGTTTTTGCCAAGTAAACTGGCACTGTCCAAAATGTGAGACCCCTTAACTGTCCTTCAGATCAAAATATGATAATTCACATAGCCTATTACATACCTGACACCGAAATCCTTCCTCGTTAAGGGCAAAGTGATAGACATCTGTAGCTACGTACCTCGCTCCCCCCCCCAAGTCATGATGAGCAACTGTGGGTGGGTAGGGTTAGACAAAACTTGGTCATTGGGCAATTGAGATCAATCCCCCAAGTAACCGTGTGGGGGCATGGTGGAATAGTGGTAAGCATGTAGGACTTCAGATCCGAAGTTTGGTTGTTCGAGACCTCATCCCTGCCATTGTATTGTTTCCTTAAACAAGGAACTCTACCCCACGTTGTTTCTCTCCAGTCCACTCAGGTGTATAAATGGGTACTAGTAACATACTAGTGGGGTTACCATGGAATGAACTAGCATCCCATCTATGTGGAGGGTAGGTCTCAACTCCTGTGGCTTGTATGTAGCTTTTCTTCTTACCTTTACCCAAAGTAACCCTGGCATCCTGGTAGGTTACTCACAAGAAGTTCACCTGGTTTTTGCTTGGGTTTAGTCACTGTCACTGTCTTCTTCACACCAAGAGACGTGGCACATAAATCCCCCATGTTGATGTGACGGTGAGGCTTGCATGTCCCAATGACCTGTAGTTATGCTGGCAGGGGCCTTGATCCCAGGCAGGTCTAATAACGCTGGGCTGGTCAAGGGGCAGAAACCAACAAAGACAGCTCATGGCGCTCCATGCTGGGTTTTGGGCATCAGGCTAATTGCTAAGCTCAATTTCTGCCCTCATTCGGGTCCCACTTTCCTGGTGAGTGCAGGCTCATTTCCCAAAAGCAGCTGGTAATCGAGCCTAGCTAGTCGCCTGACCCCATAAATAGTAGCTAAGGCAAAACCACTGGATTTCACTAACTAAGTATTTAACAAATAATTGTACCTCTTCCAATTCTGATTTGTAATCCTTTTAGAAGGCAATGAGTTGTAGCTTTTAAAGCTTGCTAGTAAGTAATCAACAGAAATACTATTAATATATATGTGGATGGAGTTATGAGTTCATTATCTTGTCTGGCATAATTTCAAGTCCGATGCCTTATATTCTAGGAACCACAAATCTTTGGTGAAGGAAATCCATACAGAATTATAGCTGTTGACTGTGGAATAAAACAGAACATGATCAGGCACCTAGTGATGGTATGTTTTTAGTTGCATCCTATAAGGTCTTTAAAAAATGTTCAGGTGATAGATCTTTATGTTCAAATAATAAAGATAGATATAAGTTATAACAAAGTGTGTGTCAGGATTATACTGTGTATGTGCGTAATGAGACCAGTGGATAGTAGATAGACAGCAGGACCTACTGACTGAATGGCTAGCAGGGGATGGTAAAAGACCTCCAGTTCAGCTCAAAATATGATGAAATGAAAAGATGAAATCAACAAATTTGGAGTATTTACCAACGTGGATGAAGGGAATCTGTGGAATGGTTTCACAGCTGCAGTGGACGTACAAATTAGCCAATGTTAATGATTCTATAGAATGTACTATGTATGTATACGGGAATGACTAATGTAAACAATTCTCACAAATGTCTGATTTTACCAGAAAACTTACAATCTTAGGTTTGTGGGGATGGATGAAAAAGTATAACTGTTTGCAACTGGCTGTAAATTATCCACTCTGAGAATAAACAGAATAGCAAGGCTATTGCTTTTCTAAGACATTTGAGCTATAACATCTGATAAGGTTTGCAAATGCATGAAATTCACAATCCATATTGTATTCCAGTGATTCTAAATTACTCATTTTATGGATTTCTCAGTTGTGATAATTCTGTGTATTCTTATTTCAGAATTAGGGCAACTGAATGCACCCTAAGAATATATTTGTTTCTTACACTTTGTTTAGCGAGGGGCCGAGGTTCATCTAGTGCCATGGAATTATGACTACTCTGAAGAAATTTATGATGGTTTGTTTATTTCCAATGGACCTGGAGACCCTGCTTTGGCTTGGGATGCTGTGCTTAATCTGCGCAAGGTTTGATACTGCAACTTACCATAATTACCAAAGAGCTTCAAAATGAGGGTACCCTGCTAGAGAGGTTTTTTTTATCTTGCTGTTTCTTTTTCATGGTCTTTTTATGGCTGTCTTTACCGTTGTTGTTTTCTTCCACCACGAGAAAAACGTCTGCCATGATACGATTCCTTTCCCCTGTTGCACATGCTCTGTCGTTACTATAGAAACGACTAACTTAAATCACATGTCTTGTGTGTGATTGGCCATCCTTTCCTGCACTGTGTAGTTTTACTGACAGGTGGGTTATCATTTGGCCAATCACAGACAAGACACCTGTTTTATGTTTGTTATTTCTATAGTAATGACAGAGCGTGCTCAACAGGGAAAAGGAATCGTATTGCGGCAAAGGTTTTTCTTGCAGTAGAAGAAAACAACAATGGTAAAGACAGCTGTAAAAAGACTATGAAAAAAAAGCAGCAAGATAAAAAAACCTCTGTTAGCAGGGTAAAATGAGGGTGAATGTATTGCAAAAATTGCATTTTCAAAATCATTACAGAAGTTTAGGTAGGGTCACTAAAAAATATGTAATCAACGAAAGATAATGTGACAAATCACAGATCAAGGAACCATAATGTTAGAATCTTTGTATGAGGAGAATTAGACAAAGATACTTATACAGGTATTAAAAATGTGGCATTAATTTGGCAGAGAAGTGGAAAACAGATAAATTGGACAAGGAACCTTGCACAGTCCGCATTGACCCTTCTAAGCACCCATCAGGGCTGTGCTCTAGCAGCACCCGGGGGCCTCAGGCCCCTAACTTTTGTCTCTGGGCGACTAGAAAAACTCATGTTTTCGCATAATGCATAAGGGCTGGGCACCCCTGAATTCATGGTTGGGGGCCTTTGGGCACCCTGTGATTCATCTTAGAGCAAAGCCTTGCCCATGTACATAAATGAGTAGTGTTTAATCATTTGAACATCCCATCAACTTGCTGGGAGTAAACCCAGACTGGAGGTGATTTAGCATTTGATTGCACGAACAGTAGCATGCCTACCAACCTTCCCAAGTTAATTGGAGTTGTCCCGATTTTTGAGTTTCAAAACCTGAAAACCTAGGACATTACAATTTTTCAAGAGGAAAAGAAGATATTTTCTTTTGTAAAAATTTCAGTTTGGAACTGGGTTGTTAAAGATTGGTCTTGACTCTTCTAAATCCTATTGTTTTGTGCAAATTATACATGTAGTGCTTGAGAGCATTAAACAACAACTGAGAATTCTAATGCTAAAACAGTACAATACAAGCAATATTTTTTAAAACTTAAATGCAATACCCCTGGACTGGGGTTGGGGCGGGGTCGCTATTTCTGATTTTATAAGGTTGGCAGGTGTAGAGTGGTAATTCTCCTAGCTTGTCACTTCATAGTGCAGAATCGCTGTGGATCACCAGTAAGCAACTTAAATTTTTGGCCATTAGGCTACGAAAATGTTTTTGTGGTCATTGCTGAGACATCATTTTGTAGGAATGTTGAGGCACAAGTGGTCCAATTTTATCTGTTTTCACAGGCTGTCTGTTTGTATGTTTCAGGTGCTGAAGAGCAATCGCAGCCAGCCAGTGTTTGGTATCTGTATGGGAAACCAGCTGACAGGCTTGGCTGCTGGAGCAAAGACTTACAAGCTACCACTTGGAAACAGGTTCATCTGTGATCTGTGTTCTTACAGTGTAAAGTGCAAATGTTTGCACATCTACTGCAATTTTTGTTGCATGCCTGCCAACCGTCCTGATTTAATCGAATTGTCCCAATTTTTGAGTTAGAAAAAGATTGGTACATTCCGATTTTCAAGAGGAAAAAAGAGACATTTTCTTTTGTAAAAATTTGGAACTGGGTTGTTAAAGATTGGTCTTGACTCTTCTAAATCCTATAATGTTTTGTGCAATACATGTAGTGCTTGAGACCATTAAACAACACCTGAGAATTCTAATGCTAAAACAGTAGAGTACAAGCAATATTTTTAAAAAATAATACAAAAATCCTGGAGCATCCTGGACTCTGCTCAGTGCTGGGGGCAGAGCACTACCCCACGACTGGGGTGGGGTGGGGGGGGTGGTCCCAATTTCTGATTTTATAAGGTTGGCTTTTATAAGGTTGGCAGGTATGTTGTATGCTTGGTCTCAAAAAAGGGTAAAAATAAATTTAATGTGATCACTCTTTTGTGCTTCATGCAATAATATTTAATAATATGAGTGTCAACATGGGAGTCATACCATAAATTTTCACTCTCTTTCCCACATTTCTCATCCTTTGCCAATGGTTTAAACACCCATTGGCCACAGAACGTTCAGGGTAACCTGTCTGTGGAGCATATTTGGCGACCGGGCTTTTGCCGTCGCCGGACCAAGGGTCTGGAACAGTCTGCCACTGGCAGTCAGAAATTCAGTAAATGTAGATACATTTAAAACTAACTTGAAAAGTTTTCTTTTTACGCAAGCGTACAAACATATTATATAGTTATTAAATTTTTAGATGAAATCCATGTAAATTTTTAGTTAATCCTATTTTTACTTAAATTATGAATATCATGTAAAGCGCATTAGAATATTTTTATAAATTATAGTGCTATATAAGTTTATTAAATTATTATTATTATATCAAGCAGGTTTTAATGGCATGAGTGAGTCTATTCATGACACTTTTTTGTGTGTATTTCAGGCTAAACATGCTCATTATTGGGAAATCAAATTGACAACTCATAAAGCTTCAAGGGTTCCCACATCAACTGAAACTCAATGTATGGTGGGTCTCATTAGAAAATGACCCTTAGATAACATGACATTTAACTTTCCTTTCAGAGGTCATAATCAACCAGTCATTAACCAGCTAAATGGACAGGCATTCATCACTTCCCAGAATCATGGATATGCCATTGATGAGGGAACTCTACCTTCTGAGTGGAAATCACTGTTTGTAAATGCCAATGATAAGACAAATGAGGTATATGGGGCTGTTCTTAGCTAAGTCTTCAGTGGTGTGGTGATCCTGTAGTTAGCACCTCAGATTTGAAATTATAAGGTTGATGATTTGAGCTGGTCCTGTGAAAAGTGGATAGTGGGTTAAAGTATTGATGTTGATGTGGCAGTGTTCTCCTTATCAGGCGGTAACTGGTAACATTTACCACTTGTAGCACCGCTTGTTATCGGTTAGCCGGAACCACAATTAGAAACATCCAACAGTTTGGGATCGTGAAAGATTTATTATCGGATTGAATTATGAAAAGACTGATTTATGCCAGTCGTACTACGTACTATGTAACTTTTCTAATTGCCCCTGCGTTTGTACAATATTAGACGAAGCCTTATCATCTCGATATTTCTAAGTTTCAGGGGGGGGGGGGGTTAGATAATGGTTTCATCTTCTCTACGTTTCTCCACACGTTTCTACCTTAGTAAGATGTTAGTCATATCTTTTTAACATTTCTCCGTATGCTAGTGCATTCCTAGGGTATAAGTCGTCTCGACATTTTCCGTGCGATAGTATATTCCTTTGTGTTGTAAGGTCTTATATTCTCGACTGTCGACAATTCTCTGTACGTTAGAATATTCGAGAAATATTATTGTTATCTTCTCGACGTTTGTCCGTGTGCTAGTGTATCCGTAATTGAAATGTTGTTAGTTGTATCTCCTTAACGTTTCTCCATACGTTAGCATTGTCGTAAGATATTAGTGTTATCTTCATGACGTCTATATCCGTACCCTGGTTTGTTCGTAAGGTCCTCTTAGTATTGTCTTCTCCTCGACGTTCTTCGTCTACAGCTTTGTAAGGAGTACAATGTATGCCTTATTCTTTTAGGCGTTTCTCCGTACGTTTTTTAGGTTGCTGTAAGCTTTTTCTTTTCGACATTTATCTGTACGTTAATACGTTCCTTGTAACAGGAATCGCAAACGTCAACCGTTTTGAAGGGTTTTCGAGACGTATATGAGCCTAGTGTCAAGCCGGCAACATTACGGGTCTCATGACGACAATTCCACTCCAGGGCAGAAAAAAGATTCTCAGCAGGGCTGCTTTACCAGTCTAAAAAACTAACTTACCTGTTACCCTGAAAACTAGGGAGAACACTGATGTGGGTAAAACTATTAATATCGATGGGTATTGCATCACTTTAATCCTCTGGATGAAGAAGCCAGGTTGTTGTATCTGCCATCTTGTTGTTTCCATAGGCCCTTGTACAAGACAGTTTTGCCACATTGTCTTTGTTCATCTAGTAGATGAATAAAATGATGGCAAACTGTTTGAGAAGTCTAACCAAATTCCAGGGTGCAGGTTTGTTCAGTTGCAGGTTTGTTAAGTGTCACCTTCATGAAACAAAGTTGATTTGAAAGGATGCCAACATACTCTCAGTTGTTCCTTGTTAGCTGCCAATAAAGGGTAAAACAGAAACCAGTACACTGACAATCAGGCATAGCAAGACTCATTGCTTATTAGAGCAGTTTTCGGATGAGTGTTGTAAAACCAAAACCAAAGTAATTACTCTAACCAATCACAATAGGAACAGAACACAAAATGAACCAATCAGAACTTGAAGCAAATACAACTGTGACCTTCTTTGGGAAAACGTACACTAACGATTATCCGTTATCCGTTAGAAAACTAACGGATAGCTAACGGATAGCTAACGATTTGTTCTAACGCTCTAACGGTTTGTTCTAACGCTCTAACGGTTTGTTCTAACGCTCTAACGATTTGTCCTAACGCTCTAACGATTTGTTCTAACGCTCTAACGATTTGTTCTAACGCTCTAACGATTTGTCCTAACGCTCTAACGGTTGGTCCAAACAATCAAACGCTTTTCCCTAATGCTCTAACGGCTGGTTGTTGCGAATGCTTCATCTTATTATTTTATTGTCAACGTATTTAGCGGATGTTTTTAGTAAAGCAGTCGATCGATAAACGGCTGAAAATTAAAGGCTTTTAACGGGTCACTTCAAAATCACCAGTGTTTAGATGAATCGTGTCTGATTCAAACGGGTAAATAATCGACTTTCTCTCGAAACGACTGCACTTCACAACAGGTCGTCCCGTTTCTCCTGGAATGAAACTTCTATTCCATCGCATCGACAATAACTACTGTTTGCCGAACACGCACCTCGATTTGGGATTGTAATTTTTGCAATAAATACATCGGGCAAACTCCTCGAGTCTGATGAAAGTTTTTACATATAAAAAGTTCATAGCGCTCACGTAAACAACTTTATGCAAATTTTGGTTGAAATTTGACCCACCGGGAATTTGAATACGCAGTGAAACGTTGTGTGACGGACGGAATAAAAGCTGCATTGTATTGAATGACTGTGAACTGTTTTAATTACTAGAGAGCTTCAGTTATTTAGAACTATAAATCAAATGAAAAAAAACTTAAAAGTCCCAAACGTTTCGTAGCCGAGTGTACCGTTCGTATCAAGATAGAAAACGCTACAATTAATCTGCGTTGTAGATGCGAGTAAAATTTGCATATATCACGTGTAATTTGAAACCTAGATCTTGCTCGCTAAAAATACATTCAACAGCCACGTTTCTCACGGGAAGAAAGTCATGATTTTTATACCGAAGGTTTTCCTGCAACCATTAAATTCATTCGAGATCATTTTCAGACGAGAAAATTAACCTGCACTGCAGCAGAAGTCTGCACAGAAGCGAATTTCACACAAGACATGTGCTTGTTTGTTTACTTTTTATCACCGGTAGTTTTTGCCGACTGCCGACGAACAAACACTAATTTGACGTTTTCGTTTCAAAAGCGCAGAATGAGTAGGAAATTTATCGTTCGTTCACTGGAAGTTGGCAAGGTCTGGCAAGAATCACAAGTTTCGGGCGCCCGTGCGGGCTCCTTGTTTATAATTTTCGTTGCCCGCGAGCGAATATAAAATTAATCATAGAAGCCTCTGACGACTGAGCGCCCGTAAGTCAGCATAGCGATAGAATCGTCAGTTAACGCTTCAGTTTTCTGGACTAACGCTCTAACGGATACAACTAACGCTCTAACGGACATGCATGAGTTGCTAACGGGTTGACTCACGCCTCTAACGATTACAGCTAACGCACTAACGGATACGGATGAGTTGCTAACGGATTGACTTGCTCCTCTAACGGATACAACTAACGCTCTAACGGATGACTAACGGATAGCTAACGGTCTGGACCGTTTAACGGAATATCGTTAGTGTACGTTTTCCCAAAGAAGGTCACAACTAATTAGTGTCAAGCGTGGCAAAACCTGTACAAGCAAGTCATGATTGGTTTTTGTTTAACTTCTGATTGGTTGAGAAAGTGGCGGGAACTTTTTTATCCAATCAGAGAACGAAGTAAAGCAAAACCAAAGCAAACACAACAGTACTTTTGATACTCATTTGAAAACTGCTCTATAACATTAATCCATTTTGCATTCTAGGGTATTATGCATACTGAGAAACCCATATTCACAGCACAGTTTCACCCAGAAGCGTTTGGTGGACCAACAGACACTGAGGTATGTTGCCAAATCAGTTGTCCACATATAAGAGATTAGAGTAAAGAGTAATATCACACTCACAAACATTTTTTAGTCTTTTGAGTGAAGCAATTTGAAAAACCTTCACTCTAGATTGATTTCTCATGTACGTTTTTTCTGCCCTTTTGCAGTTTTTGTTTGACACATTCATGAATCTTGTGAAGGGTGGTAAAACATCAGTGTCCCGTGCCATGGCAAAACCCGTCAAAGTACCACCGCCCGCCAAGGTAAGGCATCCATTATATTACCACTGCCTCCTGGTGCATTTCTTGTGCACCCCATGCCAAAAACCTGGCAATCTCCTAAACATCCATGAGAGCCAGGAGAATGTATAATTGTCAGTGAAAAGCTATGATTGTACACCAGCATCACAAGCTTTTTAGTCCTGTGCTTACTCAACTTACACAGAATGTTCCGACCCTTTAAGAGCCCAACCTTCCTTCGTTCCTTCCTTCCTTCTTTTCCCCTTTCCTTCCTTCCTTTCCCCTTTCCTCCCTCCCTCCCTCCCTTCCTTCCTTCCTTCCTTCCTTCCCTCCTTCCTCCCTCCCTCCCCTCCTTCCTTCCTTCCCTCCTTCCTCCCTTTCTTGCTTCCTTCCTTCCTTCCTTCCTTACTTCCTTCCTTGCTTCCTTCCTTCTTCCTTCATTAATTCAATCATTATTACTATTATTATTTTACATTGCACCTTGCACATGGCTCACACAATTTTATTTTCCAAAACGTATTAAGGCATTTGTACTTGCTAGGTATGTCGATGTCACCAACTTGGTCTTTCTTCTTGATTTCTTAGGTGTCTAAAGTTCTTGTGTTGGGATCTGGTGGACTGTCCATTGGTCAAGCTGGAGAATTTGATTATTCAGGATCTCAGGCTATCAAAGCTCTCAAGGTATGGTTAATCGCAACAAGTTAATTCTTTTCCAAACTCAAACAGAGTAGAATAACAATCTTGTCCCACCTAGGTGGGATGGAGAATGCCTTTGTGTCCATTTTGGATGAACATTTATTTACAACTCTGTGTTTAGCCCTCTAGTCATTCTTCAGGGAGGTGGGGAGGCCATGAACAAGCAATCCTTTTTGTATTTTTTCCTGTTTTTCTTAATATAATAGACTTTGAATAGTCCTGTGTTTCACATTTCAGGAAGAAAACATAAAAACTGTTTTGATGAATCCAAACATTGCATCTGTTCAAACCAATGAAGAAGGAGAAAAACAGGTAATAATAATAATAATAATAATAATAATAATAATAATAATAATAATTGTAATAATAATAATAATAATAAGGTAAGGCAGTTGGTTAAAATATTTGCTATTAAAGACACTTACTCTCACAAGTTTCCGTGGAGGTATGATGAGACTAAAGGGTATTTGTAAGAAGAAGAAAATAATATTCTCCCAAATCTTCACTAGTGTTACTATAACTTTACAAAACCTTGTGCGTAGCATAGTGCTTACAAGAAGTGATAGATGATAATTACCTTTGGGGTAACTTTGTGCAAACAAAAAAGATAGATAGATAGTTTTGTGCACAAGTTCCACCTATTGTGAAATATTCTCCCAAATCTTCACTAGCTTTACTATAATTTTACAAGACCTTGTGCGTACCATATGGCTTACAAGAAATGATAGATGATAATTACCTTTTTGGTAACTTTATGCAAACAAAAAAGATGGTTTACACCCATATTGTGCACAAGTTCCACATATCGTATGTACTAATCATTAGCGCTGCTTATTACACAGGCAGATGTAGTGTACTTTGTCCCCATCACCCCTGAATTTGTGGAAGACGTTATAAGACGTGAGAGGCCTGATGGAATTCTGTTATCTATGGGAGGACAGACAGCATTAAACTGCGGTAAGCAGCTGGCCTTAATATAATGGTTTTAGACTCCAATTCTGGCCACAGAGGATGCACAGTGCTGAAAGTGAGGGTTAGTGTACTAGTTTAACCCTTTAAACCCTGATATAAAAATGCATATTCTGCTTACTGTTCTCCATACATTTGTTATGGAAATAGTAAGGAGACTTTGTCTAAATATCAAGACATCTTATCCTTGATGATTACTTTCTTTTAATTCTTGACACTTGAATGTTTGAACAAGTGTTGATAATGTAGGGAGAAATTTCATTTTCGTCAGTGTCAGGGCTTCAAGGGTTAAATCAGTGATGTTCGCAAACATACTCTAAGAGACATTCTCCTGTTTTTTTCCTCAGGTGTTCAACTGTATGACAGAGGAGTATTACAGAGATATGGTGTGAAGGTATTAACTTCTTTTAAATTTGTGGCAAAAAATAATAAATAGCCTTACCCTTTCTTCTGGTATCATTTTACTGGATTCAGTTTATTAGGGGCCTTGTTATAACCCTTAGAATTGTCGTTTAAGCCCTTGCGTGTCTTTGTACTCCAGTCTGTTTGTCTCTGCTTACTTGGTAAAAATTTTTGACCTGAAGTTGCCTAACATTTCCCCTACCAAGCATGATTTTACTTACAGTTATTATAGAGATGTAAAATAAATTCACTTGACATGAAGAAAGAAAGAGCAAATACACATGATGATAGTGCGGCTTCAGTTTGAAGCCACAAAAAGATGCTAAAGCTAGAAAAATGTCAGATACACTTCCAGAATTAAGACTTGCAATGCTGTAAATGTGTTTTGAACTAGATATTGAGAGCACCTTATCTTGGCCGTAAGCTTGCATAAACGTCCCGTTACCTCATACCATAGACACCAGCCGGTTGTTCTGACAAGGCGCTTTGCCAATTAACTTTCAGGTTATTGGGACACCAATAGAATCAGTCAAGGCCTCGGAGGACAGACAGACTTTTGCTGATAAACTTAAAGAGATTGGGGAGAAAATTGCTCCAAGTGTTGCTGTGGAAACAGTAAGTCATTGGGGTGGTAACAAGAAAACTGTCTCTTGACTTACGTTTTCCCAAATTTTCTCGTATTTCTCCACCATGCAAAACAAGCATGGAACAAAATTTCTATTTAATCCATGTTACCTCTTTACTTTGCTGTACTACATCCAATAAGGCACATTAATATTCTGATTTTGGGTCTTCTGTTGTAGGTAGAGTCAGCAGTCAAGGCTGCGGAGAGCATTGGGTACCCTGTGATGGTTCGTGCTGCTTATGCACTTGGGGGACTGGGGTCAGGCTTGTGTGAAGATGAAAAGAAGTTGAGAGAAGTCTCAAAACAGGTACTTTGTAATTTCTGAGTAAAAAAAAGCCATGAAAAGTTGGTACCTTTTCATCTTACCAGAAAGGGGTGTTACCTCAGTTTGGTTACCAGCCTTTCACTGTATTGTTTCTTTGATTCTGATGCTTTCAGGTGTAACTACAAAGGTGGGGGTGGGGGAATAAGGGGAAGGGAGGACAGGGGGTCAGGACTTCTTGTTCCCTTTTATCCGGGTCCCCCCTGCCTTTAAAGCGTGTCTCATAAATGAACAAATATCACTGGTGCCAATGTTCAATGACATCAGATATGGTGTAAAAAGTAAGGAAGCGATTTATTGCAGTGCCTAAGGGCTTGGTACAACCATCCTTATCAACAAATATTTTGATATGGTAATTCTCATTCTCTACAGTGCAAGAGTCTGGTACTTGTTTGGGGTCCTTTTTTTAAATTCCAGCAAGCATCCCTCGAAATTTCAGGGCTGCAAAAAAGATCGCGGTAGGAAATCAGCGGACGAAAATTTACCTGTGTTCGGTGAATCTTAGCCTGCGAATACAGCCGCCTCTCATTCACGTCCCGCAACGAAGAGCGAAACGTGAATCTTAACTTTGGTCGGACATGATGGCTGGACAACCAATGATGGTCACCAATTTGTGTATGAATAAAGATCTCCCTTTGGCAAAATGGCGACTTAGGCAGGCGCACGACTTTTCACGAAAAATAAATCTTTCACAGCCCTGCAATTACATGGTAGTGGTCCCTCTCCTAGCCTGTGTTCAGACAGGAATGCTTCCTTCCCCACCCATGCAGGGAACTGAAAAAATCGTATCTGCACGCAGGCTTCCTCTCCCCCTTAGATTTCATGTCCACCCACTTATTATTTTCGTCTGCGCTCTGCCTCTACGAGAAATGTGTACATGTGGTGTTGATCTTCTGTTTACAGGCGCTGGCGTTATCAAATCAAATTCTGATAGAGCAGTCACTGTTGGGTTGGAAGGAGATTGAGTATGAAGTGGTTAGAGACGCTGCCGATAACTGCATCACTGTCTGCAATATGGAGAATTTTGATCCTCTTGGAGTGCATACAGGTGTAGTTTTTACTCGTAGTGCACTTTCAATACCTTTCAACTGATTAGAGAAAAGGAAAGCACTCCATGAAAATGCTCCTTCGTAGCTTTCACTTGAATTGTCACAATATAGAATTTCGCCCTTATTCTCACACGTTAGAACCACATTGTTCAGCACAGTAAACAGCATCGGAGGAAACCGATACTGAACAAATTCCATAATAAATTCATGCCAAGCTGTTTCGTGGCTTGTGCATTGAAGTGGCTGATCAGGCGCAATTTCCACAGCACACTGGCCATACAAGAAACTACTTGCGTTTGAGGTTTCGTTAAAACCTCTTCTTTCGTTCCTCTCAGGTGATTCCATTGTTGTGGCGCCAAGTCAAACTCTTTCAAATCAGGAATATCACATGCTACGAGAAACTGCACTCAAGGTTTGTTTCAAATTTGTTATAGTCTATGTTGTTTTTTTACAGGAAAACGCGTAGTAAAGATTTGAAATAATTTTTTTGGACAACAGTTTGACGTCTTTCTCTTGGCAAGCAATCGTACATTCATACACCTTAGCCAATCATTTACAAAACCAAAACCCAATCGCCACTCAGCCTGCGCATGTCCTCACAGGTGTTGGCACCATGTGCGCGTTTTTCCGCGCTTGCACTGGTTACATGCGCTTGGATCTGATTACGTTTTCCCGCGCTTGGTACTGGTTGGTACTGGTGACATGTTTTCCTGCGCATGGCACCAGCTGCATGTTTTCCCGCGCTTTGTGCCGGTTGCATGTTTTGCCGCGCTTGGAGCCGATTGCATGTTTTCTTGCTTTTAGTTCCAGTTACGTATTTTCCCGCGCTTATCAGCGTTTGCAAGTTTATGCTTAAGCTCTGATTGGTTCATTGCCCACAGCAAAACCCTGATCGTTTGTGTTGTTATAACTGTGATGTTAGTTTTGCAACATTTCTTCCATTCTTAAAAGTTCACCCATTCTGCTCTCTCAATACGCTGATGATTCACAACAAACTTTCCTCTTCAGGTTGTGCGCCATCTTGGCATAATTGGTGAATGTAACATACAGTACGCTCTTCACCCCAAGTCACTGGATTACTGTATCATTGAGGTCAATGCACGTTTATCCAGGAGCTCTGCACTGGCTTCTAAGGCTACTGGGTAATAAATTAATTAATGTGTGTTGAGCCAAACTGAGATTCTTGCGTGAAGGATACATGGGAGCCCGGATATAGATTTCCGAAGATTCTTGAACATTTTCTAAAGATTATCAGAAGATCATACGAACGTTTCCTTTCGATTTCCCGCAATTTTCAGATGAATAGCGAAAATTTCCGATTTCCTATAAATTCTCAATCTTGGCAGCCTGGGAAAACAGCCAACGTTTCGCGAGGTCGCCACTTGAGCTCTCGCAAAACGACGTGAAACGACGGCTCAAGTGGCGACCTCGCGAAACGTCGGCTGTTTTCTCAGGCTAAAACTCGGTCATTGAATTTCCAGCTTTCTGATTGGTTCACCACACACAGATTATCAGCGAATAACCCTGCTTTTTTCCTTATAAGGACATTGGGTGCCTTGTCAAGTGCCGCGGCGTTTAAAATTTTTCTCCGCGACGCAAAAGTTTTGTCGAAAAACATGACAAAAAAAAAACAGCAACGATTACCGAAGTTGAGAAGTTATTGAAGCAAATTATACCACTCGCACTTGTTGGGCATTAGACTAGGAGCACTCTCTCTTTCCGCTCAAGGATAGTCGAGGGAAACAAACAAGCGAGTGACCGCGAAGATCGCCCGCCGCGTTGAGCGTGTCACGCGTGTCGAGCCGCTAGTGTAGTGAGCACTATACTAACGGCTCGACACGCGTATCAAGTCTCAACGCGGCAGAAGATTTAACGCGGCACGTGATTTCGCGCTCTTTTGCTTGTGCGTTTTCTTCGACTTACCCTGAGCAGAACTGATGTGATAGCGTATTAGTAGAGAATCAAGCATGGTATGCAATTGCTCATATCAAGGGCACTCCATATAATAACCTTAGATAGCTGGAGGGTTTGTCATGTTATTTGACCAGTGGCACTGGAGAGAAAATATTGGTGGATAGATGGATTATTATCGTGGACGTTAACGTTATAATGTAGACTGCGAGCAGTCTCTCTTTTGCTCTAAACTCCGTGCCGGACGAACGCGAAAATAGCTTCGCCGCTCGAAAATCGCACTCGCTATTTTAGCTTATTTTCGCGTTCGTCTGGCACGGATTTTAGAGCAAAAGAGAGACTGCTCACAGTCTAGTTATAATGCGAAAAGGGGAAGCTTTGAACTTTTCTATGATGGTTGCATTTTGCAGATATCCTCTGGCGTTCATTGCAGCGAAGCTCGCCCTTGGAATACAGCTTCCTGACATAAAGAACTCGACAACAGAACAAACAACAGCGTGTTTTGAACCTAGCTTAGATTATATCGTCAGTAAGGTATTTATTTGTGTAACTACTGGCTCCACGTACCGTTTGATGTGATTTGAAAATGGTCGTGTCGATGTTAAGCGTCTGCTTTTATTTATTTTTTTTTCATTTTCAAATAATCATTCTATTCGTAACACAGTCCCTGTCTCTTTTAAAAGTCATACTACGTAGCTTACAACGAAAAGAAAAATGTCTATAAATGGTTTCCTCTATGAAGGTTGGAATGAAGTTGTGTTCCTTTTTGCCTGCAATCTAAACCCAGATTTGGTACCCAGATTCTACTTAACGTTTTAATACGGGCAAACCAATCTTTGATCTCTGATTGTAGCCACGTAAGTATTTGTTAAATGTAAAAAATGTAAAGAAGATGATCGTAGTTATAGACGCAACTTCCGCAGCTGCGAAAAGAAAGCCTGAAAACAATTCAGGCTTGTATGGGATTCGAACCCTTGACCTCTGCGATACCGGTACAGCACTCTAACCAACTGAGCTAACAAGCCAACTGTGAGCTGTAAGGATTTGTGTCTGAATCCGAATTATGAGTGCCATTTAGTAAGTTGATCGGATTGAATTATTTATCTTCTTTAGATTCCCAGATGGGACCTCGACAGATTCCAAATGACATCCAAACAGATTGGGAGTTCAATGAAGAGTGTCGGAGAGGTAAAAATTCCTGCTCTACGATAACTTTACAGGAAAAAATAACAAAATGCCACCCAAAAGTATTTTGCGAAATACAAGCTTGATTCCGACTCTCTGGTTGTAAATTTAGACCGAGATATGGAAGTCATCTTATCAGTTAGCTCTGCGTTGATATATTATACGATAGCATCCAGATACATTGTGACCTTGGTTGCAGTCCTAATGATACAGTCTATGATATGTTAGTGCCTTGAAAGCGCGGTTGTTTTCATAGACAATTTTTCGACGTCCATTTGTCGCAGAATCCTGGCTGAATTGTTGTGACATCTAGTTCCATGAAAATTGCAACTTTATTCCATGTCTTTGGATATAGATACATGTAATGAACTTAAACCCAGGATTACAACATTTCCCTGTAATTCGTTTGTGCCGACAAATTACTGTGGGGCCACCCCCTAAAATCATCTCTATGACGTCAGTGGACACAGATGGTTCTCTAGGTCCCAGAGAGACCAAACTTCATATGCCAAATATAGACTCGATCTACGTCTATAAATGACATTTCTATGATACGGTTACACGGTTTTGTTTTCTCGGTTGTCCACTTTTTAATACGGTTATATTGTTTTGCTTCTTCGTCGTCCTTTCAAAGATGACTGAGATGCTTATTTTCCTTCACGATTTGTTCGATAGTTCTTCAGTGGTGAGGGTTTTGTGGTTTCGTCTCTTAGGTTATGGCCATCGGTCGAACGTTTGAGGAGAGTTTCCAGAAGGCGTTACGTATGGTCCATCCCTCGGTTGATGGCTTTGTGCCAAAGGTAGGAAGACTGATAATTTAACATACCCTGAGACAAACTCTGAGCCACGCAATATTTTTCTTACTTTTTAGACTGGGTGGTAGTGGAAAGGGACAGCTGCTAAACTCCACGGCAAATCAAATGCGCGATCTATCGGATAATGGCTATTTTCAGTATTCCGCCCTCTCCAGCAAACTATGCTATAAGTGTTTGTTTACGTTTGTTCTCCTTTCTAGCTTCCCAGCATGCATCAAGAGCTGTCAGACGGCAGTCTTGAGGATGAGCTGGTTGTTCCATCGAACACCAGAGTCTACTCCATCGCTAAGGTGAGAAAAATAAAAACGCAAAACCGAGTTGTTTTATTCCTTTATAAGCCTTGCTTTCAATAATAAACTCTTCAAACAACAAGATGGTATTACACGGGACGGTTTTAAACGCATCGTCAGACAATTGTGGCAAAGGGTGATTTATATGGAATCGCCGTCGAAATCAAGTACCCCACTAGTTACAGCAGTATCACTGTCCGCCGTCTTGTGTCTTAAAGCCTCGTTTTCGTATAGTTACAAATGAGCGTGCAGATCGTGGCGAGGGGAATGACAAGCATTAATATGAGGCATTTTTCATGCAACAACAATTTTCCACGATCAAAAACTCGAAGCATATTGCCCGACCGAGGTAAAATGGTCCGTGCTCACCATTTGACTATCATCAACTTGCAAAGCTACATAATTCAATAAAAGAATAAGGGGGTTAGTTTCTAAAGTTTCTAAACTGTGGTGCTGCGTCGGTGGGGAGGTGAAACACAGAATTCTGGATTTATCAACTGAGTTGTTAAGGTAAATTGGCCACCGTAGAGAAATTGAAAGCTGACGTTTCGAACGTTAGCCTTTCGTCCTACCAATAGCGTAGCTCCACCGTTATCCATATAAACCACTTTGCTCTGACGAAGGGCTTACCTCGAAACGTCAGCTTTCAGTTTTTCCACGGTGGCCAATTTACCTTATCGAATCAGTTCATAAACGCAATTCAATGTCAGCGAAAATATTTCTGTATAACACAACTTAAACGATACCTTGTATTTCAGGCACTACACGCGGACTACACAGTTGATCAAATACACGACCTGACGAGTATAGATCGGTGGTTTTTACACAAACTTCATCGTATCGTGGACATTGAAAGTGATCTGAAAACCCGAAAGCTGTAAGTCCCAAGATCAGAGTGTCAATTCTCTTCACTGTTTGTTTCAGTTTTCTTTCAGTATTGTTTTTGAGAATTTGTTATTTTGTATTTTCAGAGAATCCTTTCCACGGGAAGATTTGCTGGAAGCCAAGCAAGCTGGGTTTTCTGACAGGCAGCTTGCAGGGTTGATTGGAGTTCAGGAGAATGACATGAGGAATGAAAGAGTCAAACAAGGAGTCAAACCCTGGGTCAAACAGGTTTGTGACTTGTTAAACAGGTTTCAGTCTTGTTAAACTGGTATGCAACTTGTCAAAGCCGTATGCAACTTTCAAAAAAGAGTGAAACCTTGTTCAACTTGTTTGACAAGTATGTTGTATTTGTTTTACCGGACTACCAAAAAGTCAGGGCTCATACGGGTCATGGAAAGACATGGAAAGGCATGCAATTTTTAGTCCTAATTCGCTTGCAAGAACACGTAAGTTGCCCAAGAGACCGATTAAAGACGGTGTTACACAAGGCAACGTGCAGTAGTACAGGGTTAGTCTTGATCTTAAGTAAACTTTCACCAGTACCAATGCAAAGGTGCTGAATCCTAAAATAAAACAATGAACAACGTTGTGAACAGTTCATTTTCGTACTGGTATTTGTGAACTTTTTACTTCAAATAGCCCAATTTCGATGCATTAAAATTCAGTCTTAAACAATAGGCATCATTTCGAGGCTTAGGGGAATAAACCCATATGAATCCTTATATTAGTCCCTTAAGCCTCGTAGTGATGTCTATTGTTTTAAGATGAATTTTAATATATCGAAATAGGGCTATTGAGACTAATCTTTGTACAAATGCATGTTCTGTCTTTTTATTCAGCGGTCTTGTAAAAACTGGCTTTAAAAAAAAAGACGCTATTTGCGAATAGCCCTTTTCACAGTTACCTTTGCTCATTTGCATGACAATGTATTTGAGCGTGGACGTGAGGCAATTTCGGGCAAAAACTTCAGAATTGCCCGAAATTGTCTCACATCCACGTTCAAACACATTGTCATGCAAATAAGAAAAGGTAACTGTGAAAAGGGCTATTGCCTTCAGCCTGACTGTCAAAGGGAGGCCTGGTGCACAACTTTTCACATCAAAATGAGGTTTGATTGCCTGTGAGTTAAATTCCATTTTCATATGAATGGCTGTGCACAGGGCTTCGCCTTGAGAAAACGATGGGAAAGACAACTTGGAAATGGCCTGACGCGCTTGATTTGATCAACAGATTGACACAATGGCAGCCGAGTACCCAGCCAAGACCAACTATCTTTACATGACGTACAATGGCGAGGAGCATGACCTTGTGTTTGATGATCAGGGTGTTATGGTGTTGGGCTGTGGACCTTATCACATTGGCAGCAGTGTAGAGTTTGATTGGTGCGCTGTGTCGTGTATCCGGACTTTAAGGAACTTGGGTATCAAAACGGTAAGGCTATTTCTTAGGCCTGTGCAAAACGTCGAATTTCTCATGGGCCTAACCTATTGGTTTTGTAAATTTGAATAAGGTTCGGCGTTTGACGCAAGCCTTCGACGTTTGGTGCAGGCCTTTTTTGTTTGTGTTAAACATATCCACCCAGTGTGTGAACTTTCATGAATTATAATTTGCGTTAATTTCTAGAAATGTTCATTAAAAAACATTAACAAATGTTCATTAAAAAACGGAGTTAAGTTTTAAAAAAAATCATTAAAAAAATTGAACTTGATCATTCATCATTTCCCCGTGAACAGACACAGCAGGTGAAGTGTGCATGGCTATGTAAGGTGTTGTAATTCAGTCCCCGCGTGATTTTATTTCGCCCGTTTGAAAAATTCCTTCGTTCCTGAAGCTTCCTCTTTTGGTCATCATTAAACGTGACTGGCGTGGAATTTGAATAGCGTACTCATACCCAGTCTTGTACTCGTGCTCCGGTCTCAGGGCCTCAGTTATATGGGTGGTGATTGGAGAAAGACGTCCTTGCATGTGTCTGGACTGTTTGAAGTCTTAAGTGGCGCGTAAATAGAAAATAATAGACATGTCTCTGTTCTTATTATCAGGTGGTGGTGAACCATAACCCCGAGACTGTCAGCACTGATTACGATGAATGTGATCGACTGTACTTTGAGGAGCTTTCCCTTGAAAGAGTCTTGGACATTTATCAACAAGAGGTAATAAATCATGTTCTTGTTTTTAAATAAAAATCATTTAATCTCCTTGGGGGAGCCAATTCCCTTGTAGGCCCTTCCCTCTTCCCGTCTCCTGCCAGACTTTCAAACCACTGACACTTAGCGTGCTATTGTTGTTTGTTATGCTTCAGGTTTGTAAGGGAGCTGTGATCTCAGTCGGTGGTCAGATTCCCAATAACCTGGCTCTACCTTTGCACTTGAACGATGTCAATGTCCTGGGTACCTCGCCTCTTATGATCGACGCTGCCGAGGAAAGGTAAACTGCTGGTTGGTTTATGCCGTGGAAACCACAGAGTCGAAGTGCGTTATGTTCAGAGCAGGCTTTGTTTTGATTGTTTGTTTCTTTTGTTCTTTAGATACTGTATCTTTTCAAAATTATTTATTTCTCTCTCTCCTTGTAGATCTCGTTTTTCTGCCATTCTCGACGAGATGGGTATCGGACAGGCGCCCTGGAGCGCTGTTTCGTCTGTGGTTAGTAATGCCTCGCTTGTACACTAGTTTTTGTTTCATTACAAATCTGAATAATAGATGTGTTGTATTCTACAAGTTAGTTAACTATTGTTGTGTTCTGTTTTAGGATGACGCTCTGAATTTTGCTGCTACCGTCGGATACCCTTGCCTTCTTAGACCATCCTATGTTCTGAGGTAAAAGTTCGTCGAAATTTCCGTATCTTTATCATCGAGAAAAAAATGTAACGCGTGCTAGAAGGAACGAGAAATCTCAAACAGCTATCCTTCCCTCTCGCTTACGCGCGAGTTTGGCTCTTTTCGCTACGCAACTCAGGTTATAAAAGAATAGCTGCAGTCACTTTCTTGACCTTGAGTCAGCACCAGTGTATCACGGGATGACTTTCCTCTGATCCTGACAGATGTTTGTATTTGTTTACGTGACATGTTGACTGATCCCGGGACGAAACATGGCTCAGTAGTAATCTAGGATACAAAAACGAAAAGCGTTTACATGTACATTTCATCCTTGAAGGCAGTGGTAAACTCGTTTCGATATCAATCCATGCCAACCTAAAAAAAAAAAAGTAAACCGGCAACAGAAGGGATTCTCATCCCTCAGAGAAATTCTAATCCTAATCCCACTTCCCTTAACTTGAGGTTAACCTTTTTGTTTCTTGTTCAGTGGTTCAGCTATGAATGTAGCTTACGGTCCAGTGGAGTTGAAGAAGTTTTTAGGAGAGGCGGCTAGAGTATCACAGGTGAGTGATGAGACCGACTGAAAAATGTTAATACGAGATTAAAAAAAGACAAATCTCATTGCGCGATCTAGGAAAATCTTAATACGAGATTTAAAAAAGACAAATTTCATTGCGCGATCTAGGAAAGACCGGAAATATCCCATGGTAATGGCGTATAGACAGAACAACAACCTCTATTTGCACTTGCCGTTACATAAAATTTGTATATCAACTTGTAAGCCGGGGAACCAATTGTTCAAATTACTAATACTATACTAATA
This sequence comes from Siderastrea radians, assembly GCA_964017195.1. Taxonomy (NCBI): domain Eukaryota; kingdom Metazoa; phylum Cnidaria; class Anthozoa; order Scleractinia; family Rhizangiidae; genus Siderastrea; species Siderastrea radians. The sequence continues at coordinate 2,929,139 of OZ024900.1, forward strand.
TAGACTAACAGTGAGATTTTTTTGTCAGCAAACGAAAACATGAAGTAAGCTTGTGTACTGTGGACTTGATTGGCTTATCTATAGAGAGAATATACTGCTGTTGCTTAGTTTGGGGTAACTAGGAGGGATGATCTTTGTCCAGTGTGAGAGTAGCACTAATATCAACAGTTTGTTTGTGTTAACAGGACCATCCCGTTGTTATGACAAAGTTCATTGAGGGCGCTCGAGAAATTGAAATGGATGCTGTGGCCAAGAACGGAAAGGTTTGTGGAATGTGTTGTTTTAAATCTCTCAATAAAAGAACCATTCCCCTAGAACTTTTAAGTCGTTTCCCAATTGTTGTCTAATAGAGTAAAAACCCGGTGAAACGTTCCAACATTTTTGGCCAAGACTTGGTTGGTCCAAGGTTTTTGGTTTTTGGTCTGTTAAAACATGTAGCACCCATGTTGGATGATGTTGGCCCAACACTTGTTGGATGGACGTTTTGTCGGTTCTTGATCAACGTTTATTCTCGCGCCTAAGAATGCCATCCAACAACTGTTAGGCATGTTCGTCTGGACCTTTCGAGTCTTTTGTTTTGCGTCGGACATCATTTGGTTCCGGAACGTTTTTTAATTTTATGACTTACTGTATGGGATTCTTTTCCTAACCGTGAATTTTTTCCACGCCAAAGACCACATCCTAACGTAAGCCTAATCCCTTTCAGACGAAGCCTTCCCTTGAATAATCCTCTAGGTCTAGTCTCTTTGATATCAAGAAGTCTACACGGTTCACACGGTCATGGAAAGGTCAAGGAATTTGAAATTTGCATTCCAGGCCTGGAAAAGTCATGAGAATTAGAAAAATTTGTTTGGGTCATTGTCATGGAATTTCAGATTCTTCTTGTAGTCGTGCTTGACTTTTGATTGTTGAAGTAAGCGAATTTCCTAAATGGATATTTGAAATGAAAATGGCCACCATTTTGTTTTGAAGTGAGGTGTTCCACTATAATTGCAATATGTTTGGAAATGAAATACCGCTACTGATTATTACAAGGCCTGTAACAGCTGTCAATTTTGAGGTCATGGAACTGGATTAAAACTCACGGAAAACTCATGGAATTTTCTTTCCCAGTTTCTTTCTATAAATCTACCCTCTTTTGCTTATCATTGCTGTTGTCTCGTTTCCTGTAGGTTGTCGCTCATGCTATCTCTGAACACGTGGAGAATGCTGGGGTTCATTCAGGAGACGCAACACTGATCTTACCTCCACAAACCATCAGTGAAGAAGACATCTTGCAGGTAATAAAATGGGCGTGGCCAGACACGTGCTGCCACATGTCTGTAATCACATAAACTTGGTCGATCACGTGCTGCCACATGTTTTTTCGTCCATGCTGCAGTATGCACTACTGAAGTGTGTTTGCGTTAATTGACGTGGTTGCGAACATGGTATCGCCTTTTGTGTAAATTATTTTACCACTTGCTTTACAGGTCAAAGAAGCAACCAGAAAAATCGCTGAGAGATTCAACATTTCTGGCCCGTTCAACACGCAGTTTTTAGCCAAAAACAACGAAATAATGGTATGTCCATATCCATCTTATTTAAAGTAATACTATAATTCCCGCCATGTCTTAATTCCGGATTCATTGAACGGATTAGACTGCAGGCACATTCTTTCTTCTCCTGATTTTTCTATAGCACTAGAAGATCACGCGAAGCGCGGCGTATTGAGCTGCGATACATTTCCTCTCGCGCGTAGGGAAAAAAGATGATTGCTCGCAGTCTATGAACAGACCGCATATGTACATCCTTTTTCAGTTCTGAGTTTAAATAGCCTGAGGAAGGCCTGATGTTCAGGCAAAAGGCTCGTTCTGCGACGAAATCGTTGCCCAGAAACACCCTGTATTTATCAAGAAAGAAGAATCGTATTGCTGTTGCATGGATTTTTCATCCCCGGATGAAATTTCTACCCTTTGTAGACCGCGAGCAGTTGGATAGGAGAGGGCACTCGAAGCATCAGGAATGGTGCATTCAACGCGGCTCGCGGCTTTGCCACGTGGCCATTCCACAGCCTAGTACCCAGGCGTTCTCCCGCTCACTCGATTCGACTTGTCGCGAAATGTGGTGATGTCACCGAATGAGGTCCCTGGAGAGTATGCCATTCGGTGACGTCACGAAATTTCGCGCCAAGTCGTGTGAGCGAGGAGAGAACGCCTGGGTACTAGGTTGGCCATTCCAGATTCTTCGCACAATCTACTAGCCTTGACGAAAAATAACGACTGCTCGCAGTCTAGTCCTTGCTGAATACAGAAATGAAGTCGTACCGGGATGAACTCATTTCAGCCATTTATTATGCAAACAGTAAGAGACAAACAAATGACCATTCACTGGGATGAAACTCTTCTTGAGAAGAAACTCATCGTAAGATGAAATGGCTAATGTATTAAAACGGCCCTTGCGTATTTAAATATTTCTAAATTCGTTTAAATATTGTAAGAGATAAGTTTATCGGAAAGCAGTGGATTTGACGAAAATACAAAACTCTAGCACCACGAATACTTCAGTTGTTTTAACGGACCCAAGAGGAACTCAAGGGCCTGGAGTTTGTTTTGAAGTTTTCTCATCACCCTGCCAGTCTAGAATTGGTGACATTCACGTTGTAACCCGCAAACATTTCACGCCCCATGATAATTTATTTTGGTCGTTTGTCACATGAACCTATTTTAATGCCCTTAGCTCCAACGAGTTTCCTGTAGCTCAGTGGTAGAGCATCTGGACTAGTAACTAGAAGGTCATAGGTTCGACTCCTGTTGGGAGAACTCGGATTTTTTTTCCGAGTCGCCTATGTCCTCAACTGAATAAAAAACATCTTTCTCATTGTTTTTCTTTTTCCACTATGCTAGGTAATTGAATGCAATCTGCGTGCTTCCCGTTCGTTTCCTTTCGTGTCCAAGACAGTGGGTACAGACTTCATAGATGTGGCTACTAGAGTCATGGTAAACTATCCTCTTGAAGAGCACAAACTTCCCCATCTGGACACGCCCCTGCAGCCATCTGGATATGTTGGCATCAAGGTTAGTCATCTCACTTTCTACCGTAAAATTTCCAAGTAACTACCCTCATTACCGTCAGATTTGGAAGCCTTTTTCCATGGTTACTTTCGGGGGCGTTACCTTTGGCTAGCTATCATGAAGAAAAGATCCAGCCTCGTTCCCAGACGTCCTCGGCACGTAATCAAATGTGACGTCACCCGACGAGCTTGGCGAGAAAATTCGCCTCGGACGCCTCGCGCTATCGCGCTCGGTTCCAAGCCTCCCTCAGTCACTCGATAGCGCATAAAGACCTGGGGACGAGGTTGGAAAAGGTCATATTTATTGGAACTGCGGATGAAACATTTTTGTATGAGTAAAAGATCCTGACAGTGACATTAGCAAAGTGAGCAGTCGTAGAGACAGTCTTGAATTAAACTAGTATTTTCCCGCCCCCTTTTTCCAAATAAAAAACCAGTCGTTGTCTAGGCCATTTCCTTCGCAGTCTACATTATTTTTTGAAAGCCTGTTACACACTCTTGTACTCTTCATATATGTCTTTATAAGAAATCAGCAAAGATACGTGCTAATTTTACATAGACAGGAGGTACATCAAGTTCTGTTACACTGTTTTTCAAAACAACATTGAGTTGGTTTTGACCTCGTTACTTTTGGGGGTCGCTTTTCCTGCGTACCAGGCAACTGACATCGTCTGTTTGGTGGATACTTTCAGAACGTTACGGTATTCTTTTGTAAGATAATACTAGAAAAGGGAGCTATGGTGTCAGCTCTAACCTACTGTCCTCTTTATTTTCAGGCGCCAATGTTTTCATGGCCTCGGTTACGTGACGCTGATCCGTTATTGAAATGTGAAATGGCTTCCACGGGGGAGGTAAGGAGACAACATGTGTTTGTAGTGGAGTTTTTTTTTTCCTTCTGTTTTTCTCTTCCTTTTTTCCGTTCGACAAAAAGATATAATATCATAACGAAAAAAGTTTCGGACGTTGCCTGTGAAAGTTTCAGCTCCCGGTTATTCTCTGTGAATGAATCGCATTTCGGTAGCGCAGCAGTTTCCGGAAAACTTCCGTTCCACGGACTCTTCCCTTTGAAACTTTCGTTTTTTCGATCGAATGGGAAGTAGAATGCCTTACCGGCGTCGATTTTCCGCCAATAGCGATATGTTTGTTTCTAAGTAGGCTTGGATAAATTCTGCCGGCAGAATTTCGAGCATAATAAGCGATTTTTGAGGCGAGCATTCTGCCGGCATAATCAGGCATTTTCGAGCAGAATTTGAGCAGAATAAGGGAAAATCAGCGGCACTAATGATATGCATAACAGATGTAAGAAAAATTTAAAACTTAATGAAAAACAAATGGAAAATACCTTGTGATTAATTTGATTATTAGCTAAAACGCACACATGATTCACTGTTTCATCTAATATTAGTGATATAAAGTAAGATGAATTACAATTTTGCTACGCATAATGAATATGTAATAAGTATTCGGGGGTTAGGGCCAGGCTCCCTTCCATATTCGTGAAAATACATAAGGCCCGAAGGGCCGAAAATTTTTCAGGTGCCGAGCAGAATTCGAGCAGAATAAGGGTGTCTGAGCAGAATTTCTAGCAGAATAAGGGATTTTTGCGAGCACTGCCGGCAGGCAGAATAAGCCATTTTACGAGCAGAATTTATCCAAGCCTATTTCTAGGACCTAATCTTGGCCTCGTTTTCCTGCAGGTCGCTTGCTTTGGCGCGAATGCGGACGAAGCTTTTCTCAAGGCGTTGATGTCAACAGGCTTCCGTCTGCCCAAGAAAGGCATTCTGATTGGTATTCAGGTATGATGATTGACAGAATAATGGCCCAGACACACAGTGCAACATGCCACCATGTGTTCACAGTGGGTCCAAAGTGACTACAGTGTTTCATCTTGTTAGCTGTCCTTAATGCGAAGATAAAAACTGAACGAGAATTGACAAGAGTTCACACTCTCTCGTCGACTCTCGTGTGCCCTTATCAGTCGCCTTTTAAGTACTCGACAATTTTTACCCTCACTCTCGTTTACGCCTAACCACGATATACATATCACAAAGACCTGTTTTCCCCCAAAATACCTTAAAACCAGGGAGTGGTGTTGGCTTCAGAGCATACAGCTCGGACGGAGGAATCTAAATTTCGAGGGAAGCTATTCGTAATCGGGTCTAATACTACTGTGTTTTGATTGTGATGGTGGACACTTCGCCAAAGCGGGTGTCCCCTCATAGGGGCGACCCCCTCTAAGGCGGACATATAATGTTACTCCCTGCCGCAGCAAGAGTCTGGCAATATGGTTACTGTCTCTACTGCGTATACTTTATTAGGTGGGAATGGAGGGAAGGTGGGGGGGACAACTCGTTAGGAACCTAGTGTCTTACTTTTTTTGTCGTATGTTGTTTTCTGAACAGCAATCTTTGCAGCCTAAGTTCTTACCAACAGCCAACAAGCTGCATAGACTGGGATTCACTCTGTACGCTACAGAGGCGACGTCACAGTATCTAAACGAACACAATATTCCAGCTCAGTCAGTAGAGTGGCCGCTTCACACCATCGGAGTCAACCCAGCAGCTACAAGGTAAATCGAAAATCTTGGGAAGAAACCACCGTATAAAAATGTCGGCAAACACTAAAATGTGACGGAATGTTAGAATTATCCTTTTTCGAGTCCTTGACTCTCAGGTGTAGCCCTAGCCAACTAAAAACTGCATTTTTCTATCTGCCTTAAGTGGACACCTCTTTTGCATTTTGTCAAACATGGTCCCAGCCATACAGAAAACACTATATTCTTTTCTTAACCTCCTGTAAAAGGACATACACCTCTCCCAAGTGGACACGCAGTTGTGGTCCTAGCCACACACAAACTTTGCATTTTTAACCTTCCATAGGCAGACACTTCTTCTATAAGGACACTCAGTAGTGGTCCTAGCCACACACAAACATCGCATTTTTAACCTTCCATAGGCAGACACTTCTTCTATAAGGACACTCAGTAGTGGTCCTAGCCACACACAAACATCGCATTTTTAACCTTCCATAGGCAGACACTTCTCCTATACAGACACTCAGTAGTGGTCCTAGCCACACACAAACATCGCATTTTTAACCTTCCATAGGCAGACACTTCTTCTATAAGGACACGCAGTTGTGGTCCTAGCCACACACAAACATCGCATTTTTAACCTTCCATAGGCAGACACTTCTTCTATAACGACACTCAGTAGCGGTCCTAGCCACACACAAACATCGCATTTTTAACCTTCCATAAGCGGACACTTCTCCTATACAGACACTCAGTAGTGGTCCTAGCCACACACAAACATCCCATTTTTAACCTTTCATAAGCAGACACGTCTTCTATACGGATACATTGAGCCGTGGTCCTAGCCACACACAAACATTGGAATTTAACATTCCATAAGTGGACACTTCTTCTATAAGGACCCTCAGTAGCGGTCCTAGCCATACAAACATCGAATTTTTAAACTTTCACAAGCAGACACTTCTCCTATACGGACACTCAGTAGTGATCCTAGCCACACAAAAACATTGCATTTTTAACCTTCCATAAGCCGAGACTTCTGTACGAACACATTGAGTCATGGTCATAGCCACTCGCAGACATTACATTTTTAACCTCTCATCACTGGAAACCTTTCCTAAGGAGACAATCAGTCGTGTTCCCACTGATCCACACACAAACACGGCGTTTTTAACCCCGAATAAGTAGACTCTTCTCAGTATGTCCACTAAAGAGAGATTCGTCTCTATTACAAAATTGCATCGCATGTTTTGTTGCAGACTGATCCAGGATAAAGAAGTGGATCTGGTCATCAACCTTCCCAATCAGAACACAAAATACGTCAAAGATAACTACCTTATAAGGAGAGCATCCATCGACTGTGGAGTGCCGCTAATTACAAACCTGGAGGTACCGTGTCAGTGTGTCAGCTGCCATGTGTCTATCTCTTTCGCTCCCAAGAATCTACACTTGCGAGCAGCCCCTCTTTCTGCTCAAGGATAGTCGATGGAGGAGAACGTTCGCGTGTCCTTTTCTGTCAACTATCGCGGAGCCGAAAGAGAGACGGCTCGTAGACAACCATGAGTACCCAAGACTGTATAAAATTGAAAGAATTTAAATTTGTTTTTGCAAGACATTGAAAAACAGGCAGCAGTCCATGCGAGTACTGCTCAGCAGCTTTCAAATAAGTCGGCAAACTGAAGGGGTTTTATCGTCAGTCTCTCAAGGTAACTGTAGCGGATTAGCACTTCATTGAGGGGAGCTGTAAGGTTTTAAAATGAATACACGAAATGATCACATGTGTGAAGAAAAAAAAAGAACCACACGGTGTTCTAGCAACTTTCGCCAGTTGCAGAGAAAGCTTGAAGAAAGTAGTAATGGAAGTCCAAGTTCCTTTATGCCGTAGCTTACAAGGAATCCCTCCTTCTGCCCAGGGAAAGTCGGGCGTGAAGAGCGTGCGAACTCGCGCGCAAGTTGGCGGCGGCGTGGAATGGTAACGCGCGTATTACCCTATTTTTGCGCGCGTTCGCCTGACTGTCTCTGAGCCGGAGGAGAGACTGCTACGATCGTAGTTAATTATGCCTCCCAATGTGAAGAAAAGCGCCAATACTGGGTCTCCTCCAATCCCTGGATTTCACCGTATTGTCGGTTCGGCGTTGTTTAGTTTTGTTTTACTTTGACTCCCCTGTTTACGTAGGTTGTAAAGATGTTTGCTGAAGCTCTTGCAGTGTCGGGTCGCAAAATAGAAGCAACATCTTTATTCCACTACCAGAAGTCTCCCAACAGAAAAACAATACGGTGAGATTATCACGAAGACTGGACTCAACAGAAGGCAACACCTTGAAAACGAATGGAAAACTTCTGAAAATGGCCTAGATAGTGACAGCAGAAAACCGCGTGAGACGTGGAAAACGTGATACGGTATCAATAGTGGACGGCTGAAGCGTGCAACACCGGGAGCGTAAAACGTTTTGACCGTAAGCGGTAAACGACGTGAAATGGAATAGTCTGTAAAAACACTTTTCTTGAGAAATTGTTATTTGTATAGTAGAGATGTATACTAGTCTCATGGTGAGAATAAACTAGACGCGTTTGATGTCGTGTTGTGCGTGGGAGTTGTTTATTGAAATTGTTGGTGTCACACTCCGCGGTAGCGTAGACCACACTGGGCGTGGTGGTGTAGCGGTTAGCGCTTCGGACATTTTACTTGAAAATCTGTGGTTTGCGTCCTGTCGTGCGTTTCCCAAGATACACGAAAACATTTAGGGCGTTAAAACCTATTTTATGTGCTGAATTTTCATCAGTAGTTATCAATTCATATTGATTTTTTGTTACCTTGGCTCCATAGGCTTGTTGGAATAAACAGAAGTATTCACCCCGCATAGCTGCGGTTGGAAGGTAGGTTCCCCTCCTTCGTGCCTTGTTGCCGCGGATACGCTGCGGTTTTTACGGCTTCGACACTTCAAAACAAAGAAAACATAATAACCTCTGACACGCAGAGTTGCATAAGGTGCATTAGGCGAGTTTGACCAAAAAACTTGCAACAAGCTATAAACAATTTTAAAGAATGCTTCGTGGCCCCAAATGTCTTGCAACAAGCTATAAACAATTTTAAAGAATGCTTCGTGGCCCCAAATGTCTTCGAGAGTTTTGACAAATACTTGTTGCGGTTCGATTTCATCCTTGGTTCAGTTTTTATTTTCCTTTGTTTTTAACTTATTATCATACATTACCATACACAAAAACAAAGGAAAATAAAAATGAACCAAGGATAAAACTGAACCACAACATACACACCCAAACATTACCTTATTATACGGGGTAAACAAGCCTACAATCTAATACGGCGTCCTGCTGAAATAACAGGCGAGATGAACTAGCAATTGTTTTCTTCGTTTTTGCTTGAAAACCTCGTGGTATCCAATTTTGGTGGTTGTTTTATTCTCTTACCCGCAAAAGTTTTACGTTCAGCGTGACTATTCTGCCAGAATATGTACCCCGCAAATAAAGACCTCTTAGAAATCACCAAAATTGCCAATTCTATACCTGTTTTCAAATCTGGCCCAGCTTGTGTGGCAAGCGCTAAGAGAGGAAGGAGTGGGGAAATTTTGCGAGCACAAAACACGGGAGTGTCTCGCACCTCGCGCTTGCGAATAATAGACCTTTCACGTTTTTTTTTTTCAACTTTTGACAAGGACCAGTTAGCGAAAATCTATCGACACTGCTAGAAAGGGAGCCTTGAAATTAGTGAACTTGCCGAGTTTGAGGGTGATATGCCAGAAACAAGCGAAGATATAGCTCCGCGAAGTCGCAAAATTTTACTGACGTTCGTATGGTGGTTTGTGCCACCCACCATACAAACGTCTATAAAATTTTGCGACTTTGCGGAGCCATATCTTTGTTAGTTTTCATCCTGTCACTCTCAAGTGTGGTAGCCTGTTCCAGACGTTCAGATAGGGCAGTCTCCCCTCCCGCTCTTTCGCTCGCGCTCCACTATCTGAACGCCTGGAACAGGCTACAAAACGTGGTAACTCTACTAATTTTAAGGATTTTCGCTAACTGGTCCATGTGAAAAGTTGAAAAAACCGTGGAAGGTCTATTGCCCCCTTTCCCCTAGCCTGCGTAGCAGGGGTAAACGGAGAAGGGGTGGGGGAGCGAGAAAGTGGGGGGGGGGGGAATTGGCGTCCCCACATTATTCCTCCCATTTTCTTGCACCCCCTATCTCGACCCTATCCCCTCCTCGTTTGCACCTGCTACGCAGGCTTCCTTTATCCTCACATTTCAGCGCCTGCCACGCAGGACGGAGGCTAAATCTGGCCTCAATGCTCGGCACTGGTCACTCCGGCTGGTCAGCTTTCGGCGATGCCGAGTTCACCGATTTTCTTGAGTTACCTCTGACATAAGTGCGATCACACGGATAACCCGCCACATGGGCATGACCACTGGTACTGAAGTTTGAATGGCTCAGTTACTGTTAATCTTATTTATCGTTGCGAAACATTCCCGTAGGTGCGAAAGTTTGCCCTAACCTTTACTTGTGATCACCTTACTTTTCGTAAAGAAAAGTGTGCGATGCAAGCAAGAGTAAATATTTAAGGGTGCTGCTAAAATTCGGCCTGATCACAGGTTACCCTGTCACACATAAAACTGAAAGTTAAGCGGCCAATCACGTCGTTTATGCAGTTAAATTATGTTTTTGCGCCATACCATCCAATCCGAGATTAGATCTCAAGACCCCTTTATTTTTGGCCATGCCCTGTGATTTGCTTTTGGCACATATTGGAATAACGTGAAAACATGTTATTGCCCTTACTACTCACTTTCACTTTCACTTTCACTTTTTTATCTTGATGAACTTCGAAATTCTCAGATCTAAAATTGCAAGAAATGTATGACAATTTGTAGAGAGAATTGTAATGAGTGTTACTTTGAGACAACTTGGTAAACACCTCAAAACTTAAACCAACATTACAGCAAAGGGTGCGGTTAATAGCTTCCGCCGCGGATACATTATATTAAAGAGAACTCCTTTACATGTGGAATTTATAAAATGATATTCTGGCAAAGGATTTACTACGAGACAAACTGTACGATCGACTTCCGTTGCAAACAATTGCCAGCTCTCCAGCGGCCGAATGACGTCACGCGATTTCCTGAAGGGGCGGTTTCTTCAAATGGTTTGCTTTCTTCAGTCAATAATAGTGAATTTCTTTTGGGAATAATTTAACAAATCAGCTGCTCCTTTTTCTAGTTTTATACACACAAGCAAGCGAGTTCTTAATGTAATGTCATAATTTTGCGCAGAGCGACATATCTCGATTACAAAGTGGACAGATTAGACACCGGTCGAACCTGCCCCAATTAAACTTTAAAATCCTCCGCAAATTTTGCATATTTATCTTCTAAATCCTGTCTAATGTTTCTGGCTGAGCAATGTTGCCATGTTCTTAATCAAATAAATGACAGGCCAAAAGATTTATGAAAAAAAGAAGACAAATGCGGCTTGTGCAAAGTTTATTTTGGTCACACCAATGCGTGCAAACAATAACTAACTTTTGAAGTTCAATCGGAAAGCGCGATGTGTCAAGACAAAACAATGACTCCCTAAGTGGACTGGCCTTTTGTTTGAATATAGTTTCCTGTAACTCACAGAATATTCGTCTTGCTGTGAAACAACAACTTCTCGTCGTTAATATTTTTGAGGGAGTTTTCGTGTTGTACTCTGCAAGGAACATTTTGGACAACAGGGATATTTATTGGATCACACTTTCGAAGCGGTAAGCCATGTCAAATTTATTCATAAACTGGAACAGGTTAAAAACACTAGAGAAATTCTATATTCATTTATCATCCTCGATTGTATCGCAGACAACTGTGAAAGCTTTCAACGGTTCAATCGTTGTATTCTGCTAACAAGGGAGCTCTGTGTAGAAGAAATATCACGAAATAGCGATTGCAATCAATAAGAAAAGTAGTTTGCAAGGTTTAAGGGTTTTCAAAGCAGTGTTCATGGATAGACGCACACACGCTTTTACTGTATAAACGTGGGCTCCATTTCAGTAACCGTCTCATCTATTTACCGGATGTACGCAAATCATTCGAAGCTAAAGTTTCAGACGGACAAGAAAAATGCATCGTGGTTGCGATGGGCGAAAAAATGTCTGCGTGACCTAAATTTGTTAAACGTATCAAAACGTGTGACTTTTTATAGAAAGATTTTAATTCAGGTCAGATATGTCTTTAAGGGCAAAATCGGATGAGGCGTTTAGCCCGTATACATTTAATCCACACAAAGCAGTTAAGCGTGTTAGGAATGGTTGATCTGGAACGTGGATTCTAAGTGATGATACTAAGAGCTATTGTGGCCTTGAAACTCGAGCAAATTGTAGGTTTTATCCTCGTTTTTTACTCGACAATGTAAGTCTAGACAAAACGAAGGATCAAACTTGGAGTTTAAGAACAGGAAACAGGTGTCGCGGAATAATTGTAGTTTATATTTTACCTTTTCCTTTCTGACTTGCTTAAAATAGAAGCAAACTATTACGGTGTAATTCATTAAGATTTCTATCAGCTCCTGTTATCAAGGGCCTCAAAAGCTATAGATATGGGAGTTGTTATATGTTATGACCGCCGGGTGTTAATTAAAAACTATGACTGAAAGTTATCCCCTGAATCGGGCCTGAATCGCAAATAATAGCAACAAAAGTTACACAAGCCGCGTCAACCATCAAAACAAAATCTCAAACAAACTATAGCTGTTACAAAGAAACGAAATTATAAACCGTTGAATTTCGCGCTCGGATTGTTTCATTGAAAAGAACTTCGGCTTTCTTTTCGTTGTAGCCTCCCCTACCGGCACCTCTCATAGAGCTTTAGATTAGAAACAAGAAAATGGAAGTTAGGCATCAATGTTTTGGAGTCTTCTCATGCGCTGCAACAAAGGACGTCTGATAAATCTTTCCGGGAGCATACAAAGTAATTTGATTAGCAAAAACAAGCCGAGTTTTGCGGCCTCTAGCGCAAATTTTTGCGGTCTTGTACAAATGGATACCAATGGCAGGACAGTTGAATTGAGTAGCTTCGTTTATCCGGCAGATTATTAAAAAATTCTTTAAAAATCGGATCAAAATTTGAAAAGCTTTTTGGTGATTGGTAACTAGAAATTAAGCTCTTTTAGACCTAAGCTTTGGTGATATAATTACAAAACAACAGGAGCCGGAAATAACCAGGATAAAAAGCAAAATACGACAACATCCACCGTAAGTTGTTTTCGTTATACATAAAAAGTGAATGATATCAAAAAAAAAAAATGGCGAAAGCGACTGTCTTCTGCAACGTGCCCTTGACTCGGCATTTTTCTCGCCTCACATTTATCGCCAGTTATTTAGACAGAAAAGGGAGAAAAAAAAAGGAGGTTTGATAAAGAACTCAGTCGTATTACTTCTGCTGTGTCCCGGGAGTGAACGTCACAGGTTGTTGTCTTAAAAGTGGATCCCCGTTTTTGCAATTGCAACCGAGTAGTGTAGCCTGCTCCAGAATGCAATTGCTGTTTGTCTGTGGAAGAAATCCTTAGGTGTGTTCATTTAAATGGAAGGCATTTGACAGTACTTTCCTGTGGTACTGTCAGTGGTACTGTTTATTATCCTGTTCAACGTGGTTCAAACTTCCGAGTCTGTGGATGAAATCCCAAAGTGTGCCAGACTGTTCAAATGAAAGCTTTAGAGCAGCACTTTTCTGTAACGATGTTTATTATGCTGTACAATGTGGTTCCCACTTTTGAATCTTTGTACGAAATTCTAGAGTTAACCTGCCGCCTTACGCCGCTCTTTGTCGCGTGCACCTAGCAACCTGGCGGCTCCTCCGCCAAAACCTTGCCTTCGCGGGAAGACAATACCGTCAGCTACAAAGGCTAATTAGTGTGACCATACAGATGAAAGCTATTTAAAAAGCAGTCTTCATCTTTCCTTTTTCAAATGGTTCGGTTTAGGCATCTTAGCTCATTTTTCGACTTCGAACTCTCCACTTTTGGGGTACATTCTAAAGCCTTCGTATAATACTAATAGACAGCTTGAGGGCATAAGCTTGTTCACGAAGAACGTGTTCTAGAACTTTCTAAGCGGTCAAGGCATTAACGTAAAATCCAGGAAGCCAGTATATTTTTCATCTCAAAAGGTCTTTTTAGCTTAGCACACCCTTGAGGATTCTTAATGAGACAATTAAGAAACAATAGGCATTAGTAAACGAAAAGAAGTTTTAACTTTATCTGAAAACCGTCCAATGAGATTGATCACGTTCCAGTGACATTGAACCAGGGACCCGAAAATACCATAAGCGGAAATAAAATTATAAAAAAAAAAACGAATCTTGTAGAAGTAAATACGGCAGTTTTCTGCGATGCAAGAATATTAAATTCAAAAGGACCTTGTAAAAGTTGTAAACTTCACGCACCCATAACTTTTATCCAAAGCAAATTGAAATTGGAATTTTACAGTGGCATCTCCACAGAGTGGCTTTTCGTCCACTGATTCCAGATCGAATTTGGAAATGTTGGTTTTTATAGAGGGAGGAAAACCGGAGAACCCTGAGAAAGATCTTCGGAGCAAGGACGAGAACCAACAACAAACTCAACCCATATATGACACCGGGACCGGGAATCGAGCCCGGGCCAGATTCAGTTCGTTCAAATGTTCACGCTTCTACAAACCTCAGCACGCTCTTCTCAAATGTTTTCTAGTTTGTGAAGCAAATTTGAGAAATCACTTGGAACGTGATAAACTGGTGATCTGTCGTGATGTGAAGGCACAAATTTCTCCTTGCTGCGGTTAGTCCATACCTTCTGGTACTGGCTCGAAACAAAGTGAAGGGATTTAAAATCACATCAACTTTCCCTGATCACGTACTCTGAAACGGAAGGGATTGCCTGTCTCAAATAGCCCCAGTAGCAGGGGCCCATTTCCTGGGGTAATCAACGTGGCTTAAGTATATCAAATGGCTTTAGAATCTTTTTGGCGATTGAAATTTTACAATAAGCTGAAACCCGTTGGATAGGATTTTACCCCAGAAGGCTCTCTTTATAAACAAAGCATTATTGGTATGCGTAACCTCAAAGAGTACAGTTTTTGAGCTTGAAAAAAGGCACAGATTTCCGCCCATTTGGCAAAGATGTTAACAGTTATAAGCTCGATTTATCCAAAACAATCCGTGCACAGTTCTTAGGTGACTGTTGAATGCAAACGTCGTGTCATGAAGATCGGTCTTTTTGCATCGTAAAATTATCCAACATACTTCAAGTAATCATTTGAGCTTAGCTGTGCACGACTGCTACGCGGTATTATATCACCACTACAATCCTTTACAAATCCAATTACAAGCTTTTAGTTAATACTTATCTCCATTCAGCAACTCTCTCTCGTTTAGGATCATTCTTCCAGTCATGTAATGTAGATCTAAGTTTTGTCAGTGTCCCTGGATTACATCCTTGGGTATGACCAT
The DNA here is from genome assembly GCA_964017195.1 of Siderastrea radians. NCBI lineage: Eukaryota > Metazoa > Cnidaria > Anthozoa > Scleractinia > Rhizangiidae > Siderastrea > Siderastrea radians. The sequence goes on from OZ024900.1 coordinate 2,944,195, forward strand.
TCATTTGAAAGCTGTTTAACAATACTTTTCCGCTTGGCTGTTTGATTTTCAGTCAGTTTTTAACAATGAAATTTGCGAAGAAGTGTCTCGGACAGTTCACCCTTGGGCGTGTAAAGATTAATTTCTCATTCGAAGGGGTGCACTTCGGTGTATCAGGTGGTTTATGAGATATACAGATCAGCATTTCATTCGAGGATATAGCTTTACGATAAAAGATTAACCATACCAGAATGAAAATGACATCGACCTCTACAATCGGATCAAGACACCTTCAAATGGCAGCCCTTTCTCCAGTCTGAATGTGCGAACACACTAGATAACCAAGATGCCTACTATGACGGAAGCGTCACAACGTGCGTAAGGTCCTTACTTTCTCTGAGGAATAGCCGCGCGTAAATCGAGAGAAACCCGCGTCGTGCTCGGGCATAAAAATTCACTTGTGATTGCGGAGCGAAAGCGAGGGAAGAAACATAGGGCTCGCAATGCGCACGTGAAAATATTTGCAAAAGGGAGCTTAAAATTTACCATCTTTCTTTATTTATGCATCAGTCAATTCCAACTGCGCCCATGCCCCCCCCCCCCGAGGGTTGTCCAATACTCCGACAAATTTATGCATGGCATTGTATTGTATTCACTTCACATAACAATACTGGACAAAAGCATAACAATAAAGAATGAAGCAAAACAATAAGAAATTTAACAATGCTATGCATAAATTTGTCGGAGTATTGGACAAGTATGCCCCCCCCCCCGGGCTAACTCCCGGGCATTAGCATTTTTTTCTCTTGGATGGCAAATTCCCGGGGTGGGGACACTTTAGCTGCCAAATGCCTCGCGGTGGGGACTAAGGAACAGGGCAAATGCCCCGCCCCCGGGATCGTACGTCCCCAATCACCACTGCAGCAGGTTTCATTCATTGCACAATAATGCCACTTTCAGCATTTTTTATGTGTGATTTTCATTTTTGTAGGCCTGCCTCTCAGTCTTCTATCGTTTGTAATAAGCTATCCGATGTTTAACATAATAATAAAGTTAGCATAAATGCCAAGCGATGATATTTTAATACTTCACAGACAACAAGACTACATGAACTGCATGAAGTTGATTGTTACTTTTATTAATGTTTTGTTTTAAACAGTTCGCTAGTAAACAAAAATCTTGACATTATAAAAGTCTGCTGTAACGTCATCTGTTGTGAATATTTTAGTAATATGCAAAAGTATAAAACGACGATCCCTATACACATGTTTAGAATTCAATAATCGATCGTAATAGTTTAAGAATCATCCCAACCAAATTTTGCTTAAATCCTTGTTCAAAGAAGCATGCGTTAGTCGGTTCGCGTTGATCGTTCCCGATCTCGCTATATTTAACAATTAGATTATTCGCTCTCGATTTCTATGCATGATAGTTGATTCGGCCTTCGGCCTCATCAACCATCACGCGATAGAAGTCTCGAGCCCATAATCTAATTGTTAAATAGTTGTGCCTTGATAAGCAATGAAGAAATGCATAAAATCGAGAAAACCTCCACAAGTTTGTCCAGTCCTTAACGGACGATCCAATCTGCGACGAACTGCTGGTCCTTTGCGATAAAATCCTCCATGTTTGGATTTCGAGTCGGAAACCCCGTGTGTGTCAAAAGCCCGGGGGTAGGCAAATGCCCTACCCCTGGGCCGTGCCAGATTTGCTAATGCCCCACCCCCGAGACTGACAAGGCACGCAAATGCCCCGCAGTTGCCCGGGGGGGGATGGGCGCAGCTGGAATTGACTGATGCATTAGTATCAAACACGGTTGCTTTCGACATTGTTGATCCTAGCAATATGCAGGGCGCGTGTCACAACGAACCTAGTAAATATGACCTCGCTCGCCACGAGTCTCCCAGTAGCTCATAAATGTCAGCACAGCAGACAGTTTTTTCGCCCGTTGCACTTCTTTGTAGTTCTTCTTGTTTAGCTCTAAGAACGTCGCTAAACTTACAATGGCTTTGCGGCACAGAGTCGAGGCGCAACACTGCACACACCGCTGCACGCCATTGTTAATTGCACGGTGCGTCCTCACCAGTCCCCAGAAATTGTTGCGGGCAACTTGTGCAACAGTTCCAAGGAATAATGTGATTGACTTTATACTTTAGGGGGAACAAGAACAAAATTGTTTCGATGAATGAAAGAAAATCGAGTTATAAAAATTTGCGAAAAGAAATTTAAAAACAGACTTGTTCGCTTTGCCGTGCTAACTTGGAATAACACGTGTTACAGCATGCTGAACTTTGAGCTTTTCTTGTTTTTTGTTTTGTTTTGTTTCTTTAAACTCAGAATCTATAACTGACATGTCTAAGCAAAATATTAAGTTTTTTTTAAAGACGTAGTAGTAATTGGAAACGTGTATGAAACTCAAGGTCAGTAAAAACCAGTGATGAGATTCTCAGGTCAGTGAGAAGTAAAACTAGAAACTTCTCTTTCTTGACCTACGTGAAATAATTAAAGCATAAATATCCTATTTATACCACAATCCTAACTAGCAATAGTTACATGTCATTTATGCTCAGGCTTAGTGGTCAACTGAGCTATAATCTTAAATAATAATAGTTTATCTAGGCGGAAGACACGAGAGGAAAGACCTTAATATAACCTCTCTTTCGCAAGCTTCTGAAAATATGTACAAAACATAGTTGTTAGGACGAGTCTTATACCACATCACGTGAAAAGGCACTCACGGAACCACGTTCACTCGATTTCTCCTCTGGAATGAATGCATATTAACTTTAATTTTTTAAGGAAACAATCACCTATTCATATTTCTTTGGAATGCCAAGGGAGACAAGGGAAGTATAGCCGCAAATCTCCACGAAATGTTCATTTTGAAAACTTTCCGGAAAAAATACACAGAGCAGAGCTTGTATTTGAAGAGGTCACGCCTTAACTTTTTATTGACATTCGCAAAAGTTAGAAATACATTGCACAACATCATAAGCAGCACAACAAGAAACCACTTTTCAGTAGCTTTCATTTAAATGATCACAAGACTCAAAGACTCAAAAGTTAGAACCATCTAATACAGCATAATAACAAGATGGAACTTCCTTTCAAACCTTTTATTTGAATACAGGTGGGTGGATTCGGCGCTACGCTTCATTTCTATTCTTTCTTTTGTTTTATTACCAGTTATTTTATTATCTCATTTGAGTGCCAAAGTGCCAGATTTGACCAATTTTCAAAAGCGAAAAAGTCCTGGGAACGAGGCTGACCAATTTTCTAAAGTTTTGTTTTTGAAAAGGAATCGTTTTTTTTTTCTTTTACGACCTTCAATGTTAAAAGCACGAGGGCATAGCAAGACTTAAGTTTGAGACTAAGTTAACTGCTTACTTAAGTAAACAAAGGGCAAACAGGAGTTGAGGAGTAGGGGGGTGCCTAAAATTTTATTAAAATTTAATCGCTACACAACTAGCTTTGTAAATTCTCTGAAAATTTCGGATTCTACAATTTAAGGAAATGGAATCGATTATCAAAACCCACGCATTGACTACAGACAACAAACTGAGCACACAACCCACAACTGGGATTATCGCAGCGCGTGACTTTGTTAACCTCATTATGTAAATTTTGCTTCGTACAACAAGTGTTCTGATTGGTTGTGTGTCCCCTTTAGACGAGGTGTGACATTACGTAGCATTCGCTTAGTTTTATTTTATTTTTAAATATAAGAATTTTTCCAAACTCCGGCTTGAGTTTGTGTGGCATTAAAGCATGTTTGCTGAAGAGCGCAGACAATTGTTAAGTTGTTTTGCAAAACACTGTGAATTTCAAACGGCTTTACAGGAAATTACTGATTTATTGAATGATCACACCTGATAAGGGTTCCGTCCACAGAATCAAAGATCAAAACTGCTAAACTTCTTTGCTGTCTTTTGGAAAAATGACTTAATTTTCATTTTTGACATGCGAATTGTGATTGTAATATTAGTGGAATTCTTACTTTAAAAGTCAAAACAGTTACCTTTTTTGTAAATTGCGAAAGAGAATCCACTAACCCACGCACTGACCAGGCACGTGCATTAAACGAGCTGATCGATTTCAGTGGTTTTGTTTGCCTCCTCTTAAAAACAATTGAGGATTTCTAACCGAAATGCGATACATTCATGTTTATATTTGTGCTGACGGACCGAGGGCCACACCTTTAGTGACATGCGTTGGCCCTAAATTCGGCCGGAAACCGGCTGCCCTCTGCTACATGAATCGTGAGGGGTTTTTTTTTTTTTGCTTATTTAATTTACGTATCGTTCGAGGCTGAAGATCTAATAATCGAAAGGAAAGGCAAATAATAGCTGATTGTCACATTACGAACAAACGGTAAGTTTTTAGTAGTATTCAGCCAAACTTTGAGCCTGGGCACTGTAGGAAGAGTTGACAGTTTCGCAGTTTTCTTCCCTCTTGGTAGAGAGAATCTTTAAAGTTGGGCTCCTTCTAAACTATGGCGGTCCATTCAAAGGAAAGCTAAGTTCTTTTGTGTGATGCTAGAATTTGTTTTCCGATTTGTCCCACGTGAATTCTACAAATGTGTTTCTTGGCCATCTTGGGGATGGAACTGTTATTCTTACTTACACGACTGAGAATAGACAAAACGAAAGTCGAGGAAAGTTTACAAGACCTGGTGGTTGTTTGCTGACTTCGTGCAGGCGTCCTCTATTTCTTTAATTCTAGTTGTTTCGGACTCTGAGATAGATTAGAGATTTACGATCGTTTCACAAATATTGTGAGCCAATTATTCACGATAGGTGACAACTCTACCCTACTTTTATTAAGTTTTCTTTTAAAGGGACAATTACAGGTTCCTATGAGAGTTGAAGAAAATCCGCCTCAACTTTCAGTTGTGATAAACAAAAACGCGAGTTGTGGGGGGAGGTAACTTGAACTATCGTCTAATGGTGATCTTTCACCTACTCTCTCTCCTATTTACTTCCGGCTAAAGATAGCAAAATATATATTGAACATAAATCAGTGAAAAAAAGACGTAACAATTGTAAGGAAAGAAACAATTGTTTTTCTTGGTTTCTGTGTTTGTCGCACTCCAGTATTGAAGGATGCAGGATACTATACGGAAAAATACATGCCTGGATGCGGAATGCGCTAGCTTTTTGTCGTGACGTATTTTTCTGTTAATTTTAAACAACAAAATCAATCGGATTGTATCGTTCCGAAAATAGTCATTAATCTATCTATGCACTGATCACAGACAACTTCGGATGACGGGGGACAAAGAAGGTTCGGTTTAATGTCCTAAACCTGCCAAAGAAAACAGGGCTTTAATACGTTTCTTAATCGTATTATCAGTATTAACATTTTACCCTCAAAAGCTTTTCTTTGCAAAATATCGAAAAACAACATAAACACGCAGGGAAAAACTGCTCAGCTGCTTTCATTTCAATGGTCTGCAGTTGTACTGGTATAGTTAGCTAGTTTGCAGAAATTACAAGAATTAAGAACCACCTTTTTAAACAGTAACACAAGATCCCAAATTTGGAAATTATGCAACCCATCACAACGGCTTCTAAAACCGGCGCATGACCAGCATGAATGTGTTTCACAAGACTCTGCGGGTAAGGGGGATTACAGCTGATTATAGTTTATTTTTAGGAAATAGGATGAAATAAAAGAGAGGTAAAATGTTCACATCACCAGAAAGACTACCCCCACTCGAGAACATTTGGAGTTCTTTGCGGACTATTTTGCAATTTGGTGGTGTCCACCTATTAATTATTAACTTTAAATTTTAATTTTAAAGCACGTTCAACTCAGTCTTCAGTACTGTTATATTTTTCAATTTTCCTAGAATTCATCAATAACCCCCTCTCAGTTCTCCGCTGAGTACATTTTAAAAATTGCGAAAAATTCTCCTACTTAAACAATACAGTTTTTCTGTCGAAGGCACTATCGCGTGTAACCGTACCCAAATTGTGAATTAGCCAATCAGAAGCCTTGTTTACTGTCATGATTTTCTACGATATCAAGTCACTGACCTGATATCCTACCATATCATGGACAGTTTGTGAAACTTGCATTTTTTTGCAGACTTTAGAGGCGAAAATTACAACAGAAATACAACGAAACGTAAAACTATTACATTTGTTAAACGAGAAAGTAATTTGTTTAACGGTAAGAGAGAGAAGAAAAATACAATTTCGCCCAAAATTGGAAGCGGCTACACTGGCAGGCGCTCGAGTGAACTTTACGGACAGCGCTGAAACTTTTTTGGTTTCAAAATGGAGCCGGATTTTCCAAATTTCTTTCTTAACTTGGACTTCCAAGATTCAGAAAATGAAACTCCAAACAAAAGAATTAAATAAAATGGCAGATGAGGAGTTGGAGAAGAGTATTGACGACCAGAAAAGTGTAAATACGTGTCGCTCTACAACGCCTGACTGATCACGGTAACCAAAAAAAAAAAGCCGGGTTTTGGGACGAATTTGGGTACGGTAAATACCTAATCGCACCTTTTTTTAGTACGCTTCGGCAGCATATCAAGCTCGTTTGGTCTCACCATGGGTATTTTGGCTCGACTACGTCTCGCCAAAATACGAACCACGGCTCGACCAAACTCGCCTGATATGCCGCCGAAGCGTACCAAAAAGGTACGATTAGGTATAAATAGGTTGCCCGAGGAAATTTGATGTTCACAACAAATATCAGCCCGGGAACGTAGTTCGAGGGCTTATATGAAGTTTGAACATGAAATTTCCGAGGGAACCTATATCACACATAGGGCCTGAGACAGAAGGACTCTATTGTTTTGATTGTACAACGCTAAATTTAGAGCGAAATACCAATACCAAAACAGGGCACTATGAGCTGATAGGCGCCTGCTGAGGAGAGACAATAACGCGTCACGTGATCGATTTCGACCAATGGGAGCACGCCAAAATTAGCGTTTTACTATAAACAGATTTATGGGAGCTCGCACCACACGCCTATGATCTTTTTTCTTTAATTTGTGGATTGAATGCAACCTCCTGGGGATAAAAACGGCTAAAACATTGGGAAAACATAACGTATAACTAGAATTCCCCCCTTAACGCTCAGGCGGTAACTCTGTTTTTGTCGAGTGTTGTCTATCTGCTTCTTTTGTTATGAGCTTCGCTGCAAAGAGCACAGCCACGTAATGAACAGGGATTTCTGGGCAAAAATTGTTTTACCTTTTTGCAAGGCTCACGGTCCACACGACCCGTTTTGCCTTTTCAATTGAGTGTAGTCCAGTTCTCTGGCCCCTCTCTCTCTGTCACGCAGCGCCAGGACTGGACTAAATTGAGAGTCGTAAAACCAAAATACACTGGCCAATCAGACCAGACACGTGCAACACAGTAGGCCAATCAGAACTCGTAGCAAACGATGTAACCGGCGCGTTCATTCTGGTTTACGACCGGTTTAAAATACTGACAGAATGAGCTTTTATCTACAGTGGCCCAATCTCTTTCGGCTTCAGTGAGTCAAAACGAGATCCTTAACCTTAACAATACCCAGGTCAGCCATTACACTTAAGAATCAACAGAACGTGAATCCTTTGATCTGACCACAGTTAGCGTTTTCTCACGTACACTAACGCCAACGCACTTAATTGGTCGTATCACTTTAAGTCAAAATGGAAGAAATTAACAAAAACACAAACAAACAAACAAAATAAAAGAGAGAAAGAAAAAACGAGGGAGCCAGAACAATAGTAAAGTCCTTCTTAGTAGCTTTCATTTGAATTGTCACACGTGCGAACGTCTTGACCCATGACTTCAAATTAAAACCAACTCGTATAGCATAACCAATACCACAGGATAGGAAGGCCAACAGCTTTAACTTGAGTGGTCACACTTCAGAATTTTATCCACAGACTTAAAAATTAGAACCACTTTGTACTACTGAACCTGTACCACTGAAAGTACTACTGAATCTGGTCTCCTCATTGCCTCGATAGAACAGTTCACTTGACCAAGTATAGAAATATTGCTAACTGTAGGATGTGTATGTAAAAAAGAAAAAATTATTTGAACAATGCACATGGAAAAAATAGGAATATAATGCATCAGTTGTAACTCCTTTTTGCGCCTGATTCGCTTTCGTTTCCTTCTTCGAAATAGCCTTGCATGGACTCGATTTTAACTTTCTTTCTTGGGCTGCTGCTGAGTTTTGGGCATTTCATACTATTACTGATTAAAACTAAGAGCAAATATCTGAAGTTTGCAGCAACTTATTTCGCATCCATTTTGCCACGGTTGCATAGAACGTGCACGCCGCAATGCTTTTGCAGGTTGCATGAGAGCATATGATTGAATTCCTTTTGAGTTTCTGGTAATACCCGTTTTGCCGTACTGTATGTTTGTGACACTCATCTGAGTCAGTGTCGTCTCCTTAATCCGAGCGTCAATTTTCAAGCTTTTATTTTTTTTATAAGGTATCCTGAAAATTTACGATTTCGCCGTAAAAAAAAACTTTTGGAATTGAACCTGGAGACTCGTGATACTGAGTCATTATGTTAGAAGCGCAGAGGTATAAGTCTCGACTGGCTCTAGTCAGTTGTCTACTGACATTCAGTTAACAGACTGATAAAACTTTCATGCAATTATACTCAACCTAAGTAATATAAGGAAGTAGTACTGGTCATCTTTCAGGAGTTTAATGTCGGCAAGAGATAAACTGAAAACTGCTTTTATGATAGTTTTGTTCAATTATTGGGGATGTACGGGCCAAGAGTAAGTCCCTCTGCTTACGGACCAGGAAAACGAACTGACAGGAGTCCATGAGCCCATCTGTCACTCTGCTGCCATGAGTACCTGAACTGGAAAAAGCGAGGGTCCGATCCGGTCGTCCGGTAATGCGTCTACTGCACCACTACCCTTCTGCCCAACCGCAATCCTGGTCATGTTTTTAGGATCCCTTAACGCTCTGGCAAATCCCGAACACAAATCCCGAACACAAATCCCGCATCCCGATGAAACCCCAACTGGGACCATCGGAATTGTGATAGGACAAGTAAACGATATGGGGTATTGAGAGTTCCCCAGTTATGTAATGTTCTTCTCCGGTCATCCTATGCTCTTCTGATATTTTCAATCCTATCTCCTGAAACGGATAAATCAATTCCGAATACCTTCCGGTGCGGTAGATATACAGATATCACTTTTGTTCCGCTTCCAGCCGACGCAGTTGTCATCATACATCCTGCAAGAGAAATATGGAAAATATGATTTGCATTCCAACATTTATTTTCTTCATGATCAGACATCCCAGCGTGTTAAAAAGTTAACAATAAACATACGCATCGTTGGCAGTGGTATTGTCTCGAGTCACTCTAATCCAATTGTCGTGCTTTTAGCTAATAGGTTTCTAACTAGTGACTAGTTCGCGAGTTTACGATTCCTTCATCTCTTACATAACTGTTGATGAAATGAAATGACAGTTAGGGTTTTGCTGCTTGTAAAAGTCTCTGTGGTTGAAACTTTAGCTTGACGACTACTCAAATTGGCGCCGGTAAAAACTTGAATTATTAGATCCGATACTTTGATAAACCGCGAATAGTGACGGACATTAAAGATATTTTCATGTACGTTGCAAGTGGGAAGAAAGGTCAAATAAATCGTCAGTATTATATTTCACTCTGTGTGTCAGGGTGCAAACTTGTGCAACACGTTTTATATCGCACCCCTGAGGGCAGGGAGGGGCAGAGAAGAGCACAGCCTGCTGTTTGCCTGACTTGAAATATCGGCCGTCTCTCATTTCTCCCCACGCTAGGGGCGATCGCCCAAACGCCCAGCGATGAAGTAGCAGTATTGGCAGGCTAACCTTACAGTCAGTTTTTTTCGACGTGACGAAATATGTTTCCCCTTTCTACGCCTCTGAATGATCACGGTCAATCACCATACTTTTCATTTCCCGTATTTTATACTCATCCGTTTAAAGCCGACCGTATTTACTCCCCACCTCTTTGGCACTACATTTTCTTTCTATACAAGAGCCGCAGACTTTTTGGCTGGTCACCAACAACGAAAACAAACAAAGCTTTAACAGTTTAACGGATAGAGAGGATTAATTTAGCTCCATTTTGAAAGATAAAAATAAAATTAAGGCACTTTGTGTGGCAGGTTTTATTTCAATCGTGCCGAAACCACTGTGTTTTCGTATATTCACATTTCACACTGAAATGTCAGTGTATAGGTGGTTCTAACTTTTACTCTGTACATGTGGATAAACCCTGCAATGTAAACATTTAAATGAAAGCTATGAAGCAATACTTTTGTCTTCTTGTTTCTCAACCTGTTTTGCAAAATCTGCCTTCTTTATGAACTGTCTTTTTCTCGGTATTTTGCAAAGAGAGTTTTGAGATTTTTTAGCTTGGTATCAGGCCACGCTTCGTTCTTTCTGTTTTGAATGCGAGCTGTTTTTGGTAGCGGAAAGAGTTACCTTGGGTAATCACTGAACAAAACTAGTACTGACCTTAATTTGGCTGTTAAAATGTTAAGTAGCATGTAAGAAGTAAACAGCCTGTATTGAAGGTTTTATTTTATCGTCACTCGACAAAGCCACTTGTGGTCGGCAAGCCTAGAATCACGAAGGCTCGGATATTGGGCTTGTCTTATTCGACATGACATGACGATCAAATGTTCTTGCTCTAAATCACGTTTGCTTTAAAGTATTTTTGTCTTGCTGTGCGTGTCACGATAGCTTTCTGTTCAAAGAAAGCGGAGCGTTTGCACTGTTTCATATCATGTTCGGATCACATTGTGCAGTTTTTCGATTGTCCTACTCACAGATAGAGGATATTTTTAGCTCAATCGAATCAACATTACAGACGTTATATTGCTCACAAGCTAGATCGTTATCTTTTTATTTACATCAACAGAGATAGCGCACGCGAAATTAGTAAACATTAACAAACTTACACGAAATAGTCAGATCTGAAATTCTTACATGGGTTTAAAAAACAAATTACACCAAAATTTTTGCTAGATTGATATCAATTGGGTACTCATGGATATGTGATATTATAGGGGTTTTATTTCGTTTTGAAGTGTCCTCTAACTTGCAGGGTCAATTGTTGGCAGAATTTATTCACTTCCGAAATGTGCGAGAATTCGTTTCTACTTCTTCCTTCGGCGAAAAATTTGAAGGGGCTTTTGTCATGTTTTGTCGTGTTGAGTAAATACGGATTCTGTTCCGGAAGTTTCACAACGCATCGAAGAAAAGGCTCGGATACGCCCGTTTAAGAGCGAAAAAATAATTTCTTTTGCAGCGAAACTTAAGATTGGTGGCGTTAGGGAATTAGCTATAGTAAATAAATTTTTGCGAAACGAAAATTTAGTCAAGAGTAAATCCCTTTTGAATAAAATCCTAAGCTTTTCCTGGCGATGACAGCAAAGTTGAGAAGTTGTGACTTTTCGCATAAATTATGATGAATTGGTTCCACGTGACGTCACACGACTTCAACTCTGTAGTAAAGGAGGGAAGATGGCTTCTCACAGCCAGAACTGTCACCGTAAGGCAAATAGAATGAAGAAACAGCCATAAAATAGACTATGAATAGCTCAGAACGGTGGTCAACTGCCTCATCAGACAGCGATTTGTCCTCAATATTCAGTGCAGGTAAATTTGTTCGAGAGTTTTAACGAACGCCGGTTCGCGAAAAGTTTTGTTTTGGGTCTCATGCAGTGCTAATTCAGTAGCGCGCAACTTTTGAGACTATGTTTATTCCGTCGTTTTCCCGGTCTTATTTACCGAATTCTTCGTATTTAAAGGAGAAGGCAGATGGGAAGGATTGAGAGCTAAGGATATTATCGACCTACTCCACGAGAAAATTGCGATTTTATACGGTAAGCCATGTGATTTTTCGTTCGTTCAGCTGAGCATGAATTACAACCATTGTCGTATTTTCACGGTTTTATGCCATGAATCGAGCGATTCCCCTTTCCTTCTCTTTAATAACTTCCCTTTTGGCATGTTTGAATTATTCAAGTAACAAACTTTCGCTTCAAAATCCGTGTAGAGTAAATAAATGCGCAATAAAAGCGTCCACTATAACTATGGTGATATTTTCAATTGATAAATTTAGTTCGCCACCGCAAATCTGTAAATGGTTTTTGGTATCTAATTTGTGAATCGGTTTCCTGATTCGTTAAAGGGTTGCTTTGAATGAAGATACTATCATTGAGTCCCGGTTCGTGGTAGTGTGGTCGTAAATAATAAAATATCTTTTCTTACAGGAGGCAGAGACCGTCGAGGAGGTCCCATCATCATATTTCCGGCACGATCCAGAGCGGCAGAAATAGACCGTACTTCTTTGAGCAGATTATTGACCTATCTTGCAAGCATTCCGAGGTGTGTTGGAAGTGATAATTTCTCTTTTCTACAGACTTTTTGTCTCGTTTATTGTTCGACGGGTTCGCCCTTTAGTCTTCTAAAACAGTGCATGAAATGAGAGAACAGTGTGCGTCTTGGTCGATGTTGATAAGTTAACTTATTGCAGCAAAAACTCGCTCGTACCCGTTTGATCTTAATACATGGCAGTTTGAAGAGCAGCGAAGAAGGGATTAAAATATTGAGAGATGGGAAAGGCTGATAAGAACAGTGGCTAATTCAGTGGATTCTTTATAATTATTTCTTGAATCCGTAAATTCAAACACAGCAACAGTGAACTTCGAAATGAAAGGCCAAGGGATATTTGTCACGCGCGCGGTTGGAAGGAAAGATCTACGCATCTGTCTTGTGTAGACACGCTGAGTCAAATAACTGATACTTGACGATTTGGCATGAGTTGGGAAAGGAAATGAAATGAAACACCTTCGTAGCAGGTCATAGTAAAATTCTGCTTTATAACCATTACATAAGCTGACTGAAGTTAATAACCTATTCAATTATAGCGTAAACAAGCCGAGCTCGCGCGGTTGTCAATTTTTTTTATTATAACTGTCAACTATCCCTGAGGCCATGAAGGTCGTTTCAACATGGCTAGCAGACAAAATCCAAGGTCATCATAAAGCGCATATTCAATACGCGTCGATATTTTTCTTACTACACGAAAAAATTTCCCTGGATTCAATTCAGGTGCCGATTGCGCTATTTTGCGATCGGCAGATATGATCGAAATCGTTGCATGACTGCCAAATCAGCATTTGTGTATAGTTATTTTGATGGACTGTTTATTTAACCAGCCTTTGTTGTTTTTAGAGCGTTTACTGCTCAATGGTGCTCTGTACAAAATACGATTACTGAATATTTCGTGCCATTTCTGTTTTGTTATGTGTCTGCAAGTGGTTTTAGTGCGTATATTTTGCTTTGTAAATTTCAGTCACTTAAATAATTAACGAGATTTTCGTTCTACCAATTCACGCAATTTGGATTGTTGTCCACCTACGAAGATCCGACTTTGTTTTTTGTCGGTTTTGAGTCTGAAACTCCTTGCGACGTTCATTAGTGGCGGTTCGTACGATCGTCAAGTTTCTTTATCAGTTCAAATTTTGATTCCACATCGTCATAATTCCACTTGAATCGTAATTATTTCCAACAATGTTTTGAACACTTTGAACTTTTCCGCCGGCACGGTCATTGGATCAGATCGCAAAAATAATTTATTTAATAAAATTACACTCACTAGTAATGTACCTGATTGCAAAGAAGAATTCCAACTTATTCAAGAATCATTGAATTAATTATTTATTCTAGAATTTTTTTGGCTTATGCAAACAATACTGTTCTAAGAAATTGGCTAGAAGTACAAGTGTTTTCAATTTGTACCATATTAGAGCCTGTGTATTTTCCCACTAATTTTCTTTCGTACATATATATAAGAAGATTTAAAAGGACGAAAAACATCCTTGGAGATCTCATTGTAAGTGACTAAATATTATTGACAACTTTGTGACTAAATTTGCATGTTAAGAAATTCCTACAAATACACCTGTAAACTTGTGTTGAATAACTGAAAATCAAAATTTTGTTGGGAAAGCTATTTTGTTATTTTATAAACATGATGTCATGTCTCAGTTTGACAGCCTTTTCAGACTTGATCTTTTTAGAATTTTTTTTGGTTTTATTTTACTAGACATTGTGGAATGACTAGGAGGCTCAAATACCACATACCAATTTTGCCCTCGTATTCTGGTTGAAAACTGCAGGAGTTTTGTGAAACCAAAAGCAAACTGTCATTTGATTCGAGCTATTTTGAAAACAAAATGTAACTTTAAGTAAAATATACTATCGACTCGGTATTAAATTAGATAACTAGACAGGGAGTACAGTGATAGTACAATAAATATCTTTTGAATTACTTGCCTAAGACAGATGTTCAGCTTCTGGTTCGTAAGAAACTATGAGTAAACTGTACAGAAAATGATTTAAATTTATGTTTCGAGACAATATCATAAAGGTAAAGTCAGGTCTTTTGGCAACATTTTTGTTGTAATGGTTAAGTCTTGACAATATTTTTACTGCGATAGATCTTTGAAAATTATTTCTTTAAATGTGTGAAATCTTTGCCTACGTTAGATAAGTTTGGAGAATTGCCAGTTCCTAAAGTACATATTTGTGATGACAAATTGAATGTTTTCTTGAGAGGAGACAATCGGGGACCATATAGAAATTGATCACCTCAGCAACCAAAATTTTTGAGATTCTTACTAGGGATGCCAGTAATATTAATTATAAAATTCTCTTAATTTCTTCTTTCTGTGGAATAAAAAGCTTGTGTCGACAGATGTAAAGTAGGTTTGGAAATGTGGAAGTTTTTACATTTAAAATATTAGCTTCTCTGAATCTTTTACATAGTACGTGCACTTAACAATAATTTATTATGGAGGTGCTGTTTGATCATGTTCTAGAATTAATTTTAAAATCATTCCAGTTTCTATAACAGGACAAACTCAAAGCATACATAGGCAGATTTGATTGAAAAATGTTTGGCCATGGTCATTTTTTGGAAATGAAACTATACTAAGCTTCTATGAATCTTTTACATACTTTTATTAATAATATGGGTTTCTGGTTTGATTTTGAAGTGATAAGTTTAAAATTTCACCAGTTCAGTTCCTGTCAGTAGATATGACCTTGACAGATTTTTAAAAGGTTTTTTTACATTTAAATTAAATTTTTTGAAGATGAGAACATTGGCTTGGTTATGAATCTGTTAAATAGTAGAGTACAGAACGAAAAGCATTCACATGTACAGCAAGGTATTTTATGAACACAAATATTTTCTACTTGTGTGTGGAAACTGAAGAGGTTAGCAGATAAATTTTTAAAGGTTAATTTGCACATGCATCTTTTATATCACACCTTCTTCCATCAGTTGCTTCTAAGGATGAAAACATGGCAGAAACGTTGCCTAAAGAGGGTGTGTGATGTGTGATGGGACACTGCAATTTCAAATTTTGAATTGGCATTAGGGAATTTTAGTGCCTCTCCTGTCATCTTAGAAAACAATTTTAGAGTCTGCTTTCAAAGTAGACTTAATTTATTTTGCTCTTATATCCATGGGGTTGATTGCCAGCTTACTTAGCTTTCCTCTTACAACTGGTTTTTAGCCTTTGATCAGGATGTTAACAACTACTTAATTCCAAGGGTCATGATTGATGTAGGTCCGGGCATGTACCTTAATCAGGTGCAAGGGTTAGGGGATTATGCCATAAAAGCTCATAGAAAAATAGTTCACTAGAAAGCCGGCGGCAAACATCCTCGCCACTACTGCACTCAAAAGCAAAAAAATTTGAAGGAAATCTCTCTTCCTTTCTTGTCACTAAATCATGATGGTTAAAACAAACAAACTGATCTCTTTTGAGTCTTTTTATCCTGTGTTTCTCTGAATGTTTTAGTTGGTTGGATAACATGCTATAGAGTGGGAGGTCGTGGGTGTGAATCCTAAAGTCCAACTCTGTAACTTTAAACTGAGTTGTCACACTTTTAGGATTTCATCCACTGATTCAAAAGGTAGAACAAGTTTGTACAGCAACTCTGTAGCTTTGAACTGAGTTGTCACACTTTTAGGATTTTTTCCACAGATTCAAAAGGTAGAACCACCTTGTACAGCATAATAACTTGCACTGCATGATTCAAGTGCTGCTCAGTTTCATCTGAGTTGTCACACTACAGGATTTTTCCCACAGACTCAAATGGTAGAACCACTTCATACAGCATAATTAATAATAATAACTTACACCGCATGAAAGTGCTGCTCAATATGGCTTTCATTTGAATGGTCACACGTTAGGATTTCATCCACAGACCCAAAACTTAGATCCACTTTGTACAGCATAATAAATTGCACCATATGACAGTGTTGCTCATTAGCCTTCATTTGAATGGTTACACTTTAGGATTTCATCTACAGATTTAAAAGTCAGAACCAACTTGTGCAACATGATAAATTGCACCATATGAAAGCACTGCTCAATGGCTTTCATCTGAATAGTCACACTTTAGGATTTTGTCCTCATACCCATAAGTTAAAACCACAGAGCTAAATGCTCAGTAGTCTTCATGTGAATGTGCACAGTTAAGAATTTCATCTACAGACCCTTTATGTTAGGACCACTTGGTTCAGCATAGCAAACTGAAACCACAGTAAAGTACTGCTCAGTAGCTTTCACTTGAGTGGTCACGCTTAAAAATTTTGTCCACAGCCTCAAAAGATAGAACAACATTTAATGTTACACTGTTTTGTAAATTTCAGTGATCATGAACGTGATTTGGGATTTAGCCTTGTCCTGGACATGCGAGGCAACACATGGCATGGTGCCAAGCCTTTGCTAAAAGCTTTGCAGGTATGTATAGTGTAGCCGAATGTATATGTATGATAAATTTTAACACTGACGTACATGTCTCAATTCTTGTGAAGTACAAAGGGTGTCTATAATTAACTTAATTAAATAATTAACCTGAGATTATTCACACCTATCTAGAATCCCCATTTGTTTCTGGCTGGAATCCATCTCATTGGATTTGCTTACTATCTTTTAAGCTTCTTACTATTAATAATTGCTCATCTCTTACTTATTTATTTGTCTCGAATCTCCCACTATCCTGAACAAAGTGTGCTTTCTGAGGCCAAAACAAACTTCCCTTATCTCAAGCTGTAGTAATTATTGTGGTGACTGAATGTCAACATGAAGAAATTTTGCAAAATTAATTGTAGCAAATTTTGTCCTTAAAAGGATACATTTCTCCATCCTTGAAGTTATTTGCTTGCAAGAGTGCCCCGTGGTGCCTAATATGTTTGTTGAACTGATGAGAAACAGGAGGCATTGAACTAATAAATTATAACAGACCAATCTACATTGCACGTGACCACCATTTTGAAGATTTGAATCTAAATGTGTATGTCTCTTTGATTGAATGATTCAGAACTGTAAAGGAGAATGGAAAGTTGCAATTCGAAGTTTCTTGAGTTTAAATCAAACACTGAAAGATTTAGTGTTCAGTAGTGACTCTGGATTGTAAGGTGTATTAATAATAGTTCCCCATTCATACTGACGTGTACATTTGGAGATTCAAAACTTCAAAATGCTCTCCATGCCTGAGGTAGATTGACCACAAGAGACCTTTACAGCCAATTTCGGAACCAACAACTGGTTGGTGATTTGTGTCATAGCAGAGGTTTATTTGAAAAATATGAAATTAAGCGTCATTCAGACTTGCTGTCTTAAGACCCACTATTTTGAACAAGTTTCCCTTTCCCTGATGATGGGAGTCTACTCTAAAATGAAGGAAAAATATATCATAAATCAACAAAAATCTAACAATAAATTACGTAATAGTTTGCCTTGAGCACCAAGTAGTCAAAACAAAAATCTAGTCAAAACAAAATCTGCTCTTGAATTATTTCAACTTCCTTTTGAGACTATTTTCATACCAAAAGCAGCTTAAGAGCATTTAACCCTTTTACTCCCAAGAGTGCCTAAAATCAAAATTCAAGAAAAATCCCAAATTTAATTTTGCAAAATACTTAAATATAAATAGTACCATGTGAAAGTACTGCTGAAGAGGTTTCATTTGAATGGTCACACCATAGGATTTTATCCATAGACTCAAAAGATAGAACCATCTTAAATGTCTACTGACTCTGGGAGGGAAAGGGTTAAAACACACAAGGTGTCTTATGATGGACAACGTTTTCACTTCACTGTGCCCTTTAGTACTATGTTGAGCATTCTATTTATAGTATTTGCAGAATAGTTTTTCTAACATGATAAAAGCCTTTAGAATAGCTAAAATTGGGAGCTTCTTAGGGGAGGGAGAGGGGTGAATGGAGAAGAAAGTTTTTTGATATCTACTGGATTTTGCCATTTTTCATTCAGCTTGTGGTGTTTTAATCTGTATGTGACAAAGTAAAACTGCCGAAGCACATCAAGTCCAAAAGAAATGTTTAGTTCCTGCCTAGATTGATTGTATAGTTGATTGATTGATTGGCAGACTGATTGTTTGGTTAATTGATTAAATGATTGACTGTTACTGTAGACTGATTGATGATTATATTGAACAATAAATTTATTGGTTGGTTAATTGATTATAATAAGTGATTCACTGTTATAATGACTGACTGATTGATTGATTGATTAATTAAGCAATCTTTTCACCTACATTTAAGTACTGGTAGCTGATTGCCACCAGTGGTGAACTTGTTGCCACGGTTAAAAGATTATCTCCACTAATTGATTATGCCTTCACCTGTTATTAGTAACTGTTTTATTGTTAGTATTAGATGAAAGATAAGTTCTCTAGCAATGCTAAAATAATAAACAACGAAAAACACTTTTAATTTCAGTGTTAAAGACCTTTAAGTCAACCCAGTGCATAGTCAGTTCAGTTTTATTATAACTGTGCCAATTATGTATAAATTTATCGTAATTAACTGAGCAAAATAAACATCAGTATTAAGAAATGAAATTTATTCATGTTTGATTGATTGATCACTTGGGAGTAAATGTCCATCAGTCATAATATAATCCATTTTTCTTTAAAATGTTGATCATTTCAGAAACCTACTTGCAGTTATAGATCTCTCTAAAAATAAGAAAAGTTGATCAATTGTGCTCACTTTGTACCTTTATACTTTTTACGAATCTCTAGAAGATAATCTTCTCTCAAGTTTCATTAGTAATATTTAGCTGTGGCACTTACCGTACTCATTTCTGAAAGGGGCAAGATTGCAGAATCTACAATGAGTGATTGAATTAAGGGAACTTGATATGTTTCTGAATTTTTTAGAAGGATTTTCATTCCACAAAAGATGTTTGCGGGAGTGGAAACTGGGAAACATTTTGGGAAGTAATTTTTCCACAATGTTTCTTGGTTTGTAGAAGCCTTTAGAGGAGAGAAATATCTTTTGTGAGTAGTATTATTTCTGCACACATAACTCATATAGGGGAGTAGCCCCTTTTCTTCTTAGCTTTTATTAGCCTTCCAAATAGTCACATGGATTTCATCTTTCAAAAAATACACACAAACTAGGTACTAATTAATAAATTTTTATGCTATGAAAATCTTTCAGGAGTGTTTTATAGCCAAAGTTCACACAGTTTACCTTCTTAAACCGGACGGATTCTGGGAGAGTCGCAGAGCATCCTTTGGTAGTTCCAAGTTAATATTTGAGGTAAGTAACATTTTGGTTTTCATTTATGTGAGGATCCCTTATAATTTGCCTTCTTATGTTAAGGGACTTCGGTCATTTAACTCTCATTCTAATTACATGTACGTGCCATCAGGGTTCCCAAGCTTATGATCTGGAGCCCTTCACAACCGACCAGATATGGATCAGCAGTTTTTGGAGGGATGAACTGTGCAATTTTTGTCGGTTCATGGATTAAAATAGACCATTTCCGAGGTGCTTTGCATCTCTTTTTCAAAACGAGTCTTGGTGCATAGCCTTTCATACGAAAATGAGTTTTCATTCACATGCAGATAAAACTCATTTTCATATGAAAGGCTTTGCACGAGGCCTCGCTTTGAAAACGAGGCACAAGGCAATTCGGAAATGGCCTAATTGTGATGCTTTTAGGATCAGGGTTGAAAGTAATGGGATGGGTATCAGCAGGTTTCAAGGGATAAACTGCACTCATTTTGTGGGATCATGGATCAAAATTTCTGGTGTTTTTATGATCAGGAATCGACATGTAGGTACAAGAAGTGCAATCAGTGGTGGAATGGCAATCAGCAGTATTTTCGGGGATGAATCATGCAGTTGTTATGAGTCCTCGAAATTAAAATTTTTTTCCCAGGAGCAATTCTGCTCTTAGGTCCAAAATTTTAGGAGTCTAACAAGGAGCAGAAAATGGATTCATGAAAATGGGCCAAAAGTTGAAGGAGCAAATTTGCTCCTAAGTTATATTTTTTTTAGGAGCAATTGTCTGCAAACCAGTCGCAAATTGCACATTTGCGACCGTAAATTTCGAGCCCTGGTTGTTATGGACTCATGGTTAATATTTTGAGACTTATGGGATCAGGGATTGGAATTTTAAGTACAAAAAGGGATCAGCGATAGGATGGTGATTGGCACTTTTGAGGGATCAAAGTGATCTTACTGGGTACTTTTTCGTCAGTTTAAGAATCCAAATTTATGACAATTTTGGTAACAGGCAGGGGTTTCAATAAAATTTGAAGTAGGCAGCTGGTTTGAGTAGAGTAACCGACTGTATCAACAAAGGGTTTGAAAGAATCTTCCTGTAATTACTTCAATTTAGGGGAAAAGTAGCCGATTTCTCGGAGCCAATGCTTTTCATCAGGTGTCGGTGCTTATTGAAAGCACTGAACAGGGATTAGAATTTTAAGTACCAAAAGTGGAATCAGTAATGCAATGGTGATCACCGGTTTTTTAAGGAATCAAAGTGATCTTACTGCACACTTTTTTGTAAGTTTAGAGATCAAAATTTGTGACACTTTTGGGATCAGAAATTACAATTTGAAGTACAAAAAGTAGCATCAGCGATGGAATTGCGCACGGCAGTTTTTCTAGGGATCAGAGGTTAGACACCTTTTTGAGGACAGGAGTCAAAATTTGTGATGTTTTTGGGATCTGAGGGACCAGAATTTCTAGAAAAACGTAAGACAAGCACATAAGGAACACATTTCTTAATTTTGAAGTGATGAATGGCGTTTCGTGACTCGACAGTAAAATAAGCAACAGGGCGCACTTGCTTGGTTGAGGTCTTTAAATACTAGGCTCTTGTTTAAAAAACAAACAACGATTGAGAAATGAATATGGTCTGGCATACAAGTTCACATCTAGAAATATAGGAAACCAAATGACTGATACACAACTATGCGTCTGTAAGTGCCAATTTTGGTCACAAATGGACTATTTGTGGAAAATTATTTTGTGATGTAAGTGAAGTTTGAACTTCGGTATACAATTAAGTTAAAAGAGATCATGATCAATCATGTATGACATATTATTTGTTAGTGTTTTGTCATTTCAATATTATACTGTGTATTTAACTGAAAATACAGTAAAAGTTAATTAGGGATAATTTTTTTCATGATTCATCGAAGCAACTACGGATAAGGAGAACTTGTATATGTGACCATCTAGATATCTAGATTTGTGCACTTGCAATAATATTTGAAGCATGTATTACGGAATGCTTAGCAGTACTGTTTCATCTGCTTTATAACTCAACTTTATCACTTTAAATGCTACCTGTAATGTGTTTTCCTCTAGTTAATCTTATTTTCTTTTCTCCCTGTGGTATTTTTAGTTATTTTTGATGCCCTACATATCTGCTAAATCGACACATTTTAAAGCTCTGTACCTTCCCTCCATGTGTGTACATGTTAGGTAGTTCTCAATAAACTCCTAGGTCAAGCTGTAAAACAGAGATTTCATATTACTTGACAAAGAATACCTGATCATTTGTTCTCTACCTCTGATTTGTCAACCCCCAGCCTTGGCAATTGAGGCTGGACAAGGCCTTTTCAATTAGCATGTCCGAGTTGCTGATGATATATAACAATGCTGCACACATTGTCCAACTGAAATTTGACCCTTCTTCAGAGATAATGTTAGCCTACTGTCCTTGTACAGGGGAGTTCAAACTGTCTGGGATTAAAAATTTCTGTCACATCATTGTTTTGACTTTGAACCCTTTTTGCAAACTACTTTTGTGGGATTATAACACTATTGCATTTGGGTTTGCCAAGAGAGTGTGCCAGTTTTCAAGTTTCATATTTTCCGGTAATTCTCAGATAATTTCATTTGTGCTTTGATAGGTATTGCATGACATTTTCCAAATTTTTGTGGTAGCAGCATCCTATTGAAGTGTTGAAGCTATCATGTTCAGCTTGAGCAGCTCATGCTTACGCTTTTCTCTGATCCCCATAAGCATTGTCCGGGCTTAATCCTTTCCGATAAACTAAACAAAAAAGATCAGACTATTTGCCTCATTGTGTAACCCAACTGAAGCGGGGTTATGGTGGAAAATGTGCTTTTTGTGTATGAGGTCAGCTTAACAGTTAGAGATTCCCATTGCTTATGATAAGGTCAGTCAAGTGCATGTTAATGCTTGCATATAATGGTTTGTTTGCCCACTTGTATTAGATTTTATGTCAGCAGTATCATTTTGAATGTGGTGCTTTGAGCAAACAAACATAACTTTATACTTATTTACCATTTTAATATTTTATTCAACATCATTATAGTATAATTTTGTACAATGATTTGCAGACTTGTACAAAATGTGTACAAATGTACTGGCAATACTAACAGTACAATCATTTTATTTTGAAGAGGTTATTAATTGAACGAACCCTAGAATTGAAATTATGTTTTTGGTATATTTAACCTGAAATGCCAAAATAATTTTTTCTTGGCCATGTGGAGATCTTTCTATTCATTCATTGTCATGTACTAGCTCACAAAGGTTAATGTTTAACTTCTTGTTCTGTTGTTGGTTGTTGTGATCGTCAAACAGTACACAAAATATGTTTTTTTTAAGATTTATTTTTGTGACAGACATTGCCTTGCAGCTGCAAGATGTACATGAAAATTATTTGAATGTACATTTTTGCTCTGTTTGGCATGGTTTGTAAAGAATTAAGAATGACCGAGATAGTTGCCCTTTATTTGTTTTTAGAGTATTTTATGGTTGTTTTTGTTTATGTTAAGTTGCACAGTCATGATACTTAAGAACAAAACTGTTAAATTTACCAAAGGACAGAATTGACTTTTTCAAACTGTTATTTATATAGCAGTATACTCTACAATGTTACAATGTATTTAAATTTCATTCTTTTTGTGTGGTCAGTTT
The DNA here is from genome assembly GCA_964017195.1 of Siderastrea radians. Taxonomy (NCBI): domain Eukaryota; kingdom Metazoa; phylum Cnidaria; class Anthozoa; order Scleractinia; family Rhizangiidae; genus Siderastrea; species Siderastrea radians. The sequence continues at coordinate 2,967,459 of OZ024900.1, forward strand.
TTGAACTCACATAATCCAGTACAAGTAGATTTGTTTTAAACTCATGTCATTTTCAAATGGTTTGTTATTGAGTGTAGGCCTGATGGGTGTTTGTTGTAATTATTAATTTAATATGATCTCATTCTGTAACTTGCACACTGTTTTTTTTTTGTTTTCTCAACTAAGATTGATCTGTAGATCAATGTAATTAAAATGCTGTGAAAAATGTAAGGGGTGCCTTTGGTGGCATTTTCAGACTGTCCATTAAAATTCATGCTGTCAATTTTCTCCACTAGTTTTCGGCCACAAATAAACTCACAGCTGTTTTAACTTGTGAGTAGCCAGTTCTTACATATTGCCTCTTCGTCCCTGATAGTTCATAGTGTGTGTTTTAGTGCCTTCTGACCAGAAGTCTGTGAAATCTGTGGTGAGACTGATTTTGTTATTTCAAGTTTTAAATACATGATCAATATTTTAATTATAATTCTCTGTGTTCACTGTAGGCAAAAAGTCAAACTACTCAGACACTAATTTTCTGCTCTAGCAATCCCTGTGTTTACTAATTTTTAAAATGTGTTAACATTACTGCATGAACAGTATTTTTGCTGAGATTTTTTGTGAGCTGTAATAGAAGTGAGAATCTTGACATACCTTTTTCAATGAACTGCATAATGAATTGAAGAGGTTTCCTTTATCAGTGGAACAGCTGTTTATAAAGTGGTCTTTTCTGTATTTTTATACTACAAGTAGACAGCTTCATGACAATTGCCTACAGGGCAAAATAATTTTTTATGAGTGAAGTGATTTAAAAACACATGTCACGTTTGGTTCTTTATGGATCATTTCATTGCTTGAAAGCATTATGATCTATTGTCATATCCTGCCATTTATGAACCACAACAATAGGAAGTCAACCCACATGATGCTTGTGGCTGTATGCAGATGAGGTTTATAGACAGGAAACTGCATTGTGAATCCTACCACTGTCACAGACCATTTTGAATTTACTTTGTTTGGAATTGATTATGTTGTGATCCAAAAAATACTGTTGATGAAATCATCCAGTTCTAGGATTTATTCTAACTTCTCAGTATTTGAAAAGTTGTGTTGAAATCACTTCATTTGTAAGGTAAATGATTTTTACTATTTTCACTTGTAAGCAGTTGCTAGCAAGCTTTAGTTGAAAATAATTTAATATGATTTTCAGCTAGAAACAGCTAGTATACATTTGTATGTTATTCATGCGTAAATTCTGTTTGATATAATCATTCAAACTTTCTGAGTGTATTTTTATCATTTCTACTTTGTAATCTTTTTTCTTAATTGTCATCTGTAGATGGATTCACATTGATTTTTCCTCTGATTTTGCCTCCATAATTTTGAAAATCTACACTCAATTTGACCTCTTCTAGTTTCTTTCTTTTTAATCCACATGTCTTGTGTTGTCAATATTTGACTGTGTTTGTTTATAATAACTATGTTATACTGTTTACCCCATACGTGTCTGTATGCTTTTACCGGTAAAATGCTTTTAGTACTGCAAAGCCTATGTGGTTTTTGATTCAAATCATTCTGCAGTTTGTTGAAATAAGGTTTTCTCAGTGAGTTTCCATGGTCATGGTGATACCTTTTACTGTGCCAGTAAACAGCTAAAAGGCCTAAATTTATTTAATTTATAGATTTGGGCTAGTGTATGATGTCCCCTCAGGCATTGTTTAATGAACTACAAGATTTGGTCTCTTCTCTCCTCATTTGCCTCAAAATGCTTAAATATTTGCTGTTTCAAGTGGAGGTCATAATTAATTGAAGTTCTGTGTTCTGTTTTATTTTGTCAAAATTTTTTTCGAAGATATTTGTAGTCTACAACCTGCACTATGGGCTTTCTAGATATTGAGACATTATTATGCTAACAGCAGGTACATTGCACATCGCTGCCAAAAGACTCACACACTGGTGTTTTGTGTACATTGCATACACATTATTAGTCAATTGTAACCAACAAATCTGTTCACAAGGCACCAACGTGGAGTGAGTCGATTAGAAGGCTTGTGTACCTTTGTATCTTAACCCACAACCTGTCGGGGACACTTGTGTGTTCAAAACTGATATTAGAAAACCACTGAAATTTTTTGCTTGTAGTTAAAATATATAATAGTGCCTTGTTTCGCTAGATGGGCAAAAAGTTACAAAATTTAAATTTCGCAGGTGAATTTTGTTCCCATTTATTAAGTCTTGGTAACAAATCTTGCATAGATCACAGTTATTGGTTTTCTTTTGTTTTTAATTTTGGAGTATAATTTTATCTATTCGATCATTTAGAATATGGAGCTTTTTTTGGTACAACCTCAGCCTCACAATTAAAATATATTTGTAAAGTTTTTGAATTTTAAATGGAAACCAGAATAGTGGCCATTATTTCTTTTGCTAATCAGTTTTACTTGTGCATCCAAAGTGAAAATTTGGAACAGATTTTGACTCTCTGCACCTGTAAGTAATTTTTAGTTTATTTGAGATAAAAATGTTCAGTGATCAAAATAGCAGCTTTCGAATTTTGTTGTTTGCTTTTTACAGTATTTTGTAACTTAAAGTTGGAAGCTTTAACTTTTTCAAAGGGCTCATGCCATATTTGTTTTCTGAGAGGCCTGTCCATTTCTCTGACAGTTTGTTTTTTAATTATTCTATTGTTCCAGAAATCCATGTGCTCTTAGGTCTTATCAAAGTAACCCTTGCTTATTATGTCTGTAGCTAAATGACAGATTGGAATCTGAATTCTCATTTTTGTCTTAAAGGAGTGTAATGGAGAATTTAGAAGATGATATTTTTCAGCATGATCAGGCTTAGGTCATTGTGTGAAGTAAATTATTAACAACACTTAGGACTGTTTTGTGGGTAATCCTATGCAACTGGAGCAGTTTCTGTAAAAGGTAAATTTAAATATATTGTTCAAGGTCCACATGTCACAACTTAAACAGATATTGCTTTCAGTGATAACATTTATGTGAATTTTGCCTTGTATTTACACTTTCTTGAATCCATTTAAAACCTAATTAATGTCACTGTTCCTGAGGAACGTAGCGCAACTGCAATAGGCTATAAACGAGCGCGTGACACGCGAAACAAAGTAAAACACTCTCAGGATGGCGATATTGAGGGGAACACTGCCTTGCAGTTGGTTAGTCTATTGCGACTTCCGATTTGCGTGACAAAAACACCTCACTTATCTCCCCAGCACTACGAGCTGAATGCTAGACAGCACGTGCTGGATCGGACAAGAGTATTGGTTAGCAGGCGATGCATAAAGGCAACGAAGCCGACAAGCTTGGGGGAAGTCGCTGCGCAGACTTAACCGCACCACGCAGGAGTGACCCTAGTTTATTGAAGCACAAATAACATAGCCAACCCATCTCCAAAGAAAGGGAGGGAGGGAGGGAAAAAATTTGCTAAATTGACAAAACACTGGCTGCACTGCACAAGAGAAGTACAAATTGAACCTTGAACAGGTTGCTTAAGCTTTTATATCTAGACAGTGTCTGCTAACGTAGCCAGTAGTTAAGGCTGTACTATACAACAGCTTGGCCTTACACGTGTACTATCTTAGTTATGAATAGGTCCTTAATGCTATCGACCAATGCAATAAATCGTACGAAAAGCTAACTAGAAACAAAGCCATAATGTTGTAGGTCTAGCTACAACGGAGCTATTGATTTAGCGACCTTGGGATCCCAACTGCATAGTAGTTCTATTGATAGCGAACACGCCATGAAAGGCTCACTGAGAATGAGTGTCACGTTCCATTAACAATATTTTACTGATCTAACAGTAAAATCTTATTTAATTTTACCATTTGCCTCCAAGAACCATGTGATATTGGTTCGATTTTTTGGTCTGTGGATGAAATCCCACAATGAGACCATTTAATAAATGAAAGCTATTAAGCAGTACATTCCTGGAATCCACATGATGATAGTAAAAGAAATTCACATATTTATAATTTCAGTAATAATTTCATTGATCGAAAGTAAAAATTGTAGAAAATTTTGACAAAATGTATTTTGGCACTCTTAGTGGTTACAAAGTTTAAAACAAATTTTGAAACACCTGTCTGTACTTTGAATTTTCACGCGATACATTTGTGAGCACATGTATTCTGTTTCTTGATCTTTTGTTTGAAATTACATAGTGTATGTACCTTGAGGCTACTGCTAAAAGTAATGAGGGTCAGTTGCAGAAAAATATTACAACATTGATGGGTAATTTTTTAATTAAAAATAATGAGTGATTTTTATCGTTCTGTAGATTAACGCTGTATGAGGCTTATAGCTTAGGTTATTGTTTTGACTTGGTTGATTTTAAATATTAAAAAAATTGATTGCTCAGCATGGGTGCTGAAGGCTGCTTACAATAAAATAATAGATTAATGGAGAACTTTCACTGTTTCTTTTAACTTGTGTGCATCATATTAAAATCGAAGCGAATGCAGTTTACAGGTGATAAAGTAAATGAACAGAGGTCACAGTGGATTAAGAAGACACAATTCATTCAGGATTAGCGTTACTTAATCTCATTGAAATCTTTCTCGTGAAAAGTAAGTTTTTGGGTTATGCTGGTGAAAGTTCCTCGGTCAGTTCTTGTCTATTTATCTTTCCTTGCATTGCTGTTCGAAAAACCTTATATTTAATGATATGCATTAAGTGTACTTGTTGGAGTTTGCTTGGTTTGGTTTAAGGCCTTGCTTTTTTCTTTTTGAGAATGAATGTTATGAAGTAATCATATATGTGAACTGCGGATGAAATAATGAAATGATGATGAGCATTGGATTTAAAAGATAACAAAGAACAACCTGAAAAAAATTTTAATTTAGGCTTGAAGGGGGTTCAAACCCATGACCTCTGTGATATACCAGTGCAGCACTCTAACCTATTGAGCTATCAAGCCAATGGGCAGCTGGTAATTCAAGAATGTGTTATTACGGTTTTTTAGTTCTCTCATTTTTTTTTTCACTTCAGCAGAATTTCTTTTAACTTTTACCTCCCAGGAGCACCAAAATACAAATTTGACACCTCTTCTAAAATTTCAGTTATAAGCACCACAGGTCTGTGGCATTCATTTGAGTTGTAACAATTTAGGATTTCATCCACAAGCTCAAATGTTAGAACCAACTTATAGAGCATAATAAACTGAACCACAGTAAGTACTGCTCAGTAGCTTTCATTTGAATAGTCACACTTAAGGATTTCATCCACAGACTCGAAGGTTAGAACAACCTTGTACAGCATAATAAACAGCATCACAGGAAAGTACTGCTCAGTAGCTTTCATTTGAATAGTCACACTTAAGGATTTCATCTACAGACTCGAAGGTTAGAACAACCTTGTACAGCATTATAAACAGCATCACAGGAAAGTACTGCTCAGTAGCTTTCATTTGAATGGTCACACTTAAGGATTTCATCCACAGACTCGAAGGTTAGAACCACCTTGTACAGCATAATAAACTGAACCACAGGAAAGTACTGCTCAGTAGCTTTCATTTGAATAGTCACACTTAAGGATTTCATCCACAGACTCGAAAGTTAGAACAACCTTGTACAGCAGAATAAACAGCATCACAGGAGGGTTCTACTCAGTGGCTCCTATTTAAACAGTTTCACTTTAGGATTTCATCCACAGACTTAAATCAGAGCACATTTTCTGTTTCAAGGTTTGACTGTGGGAGGTAGGAAAAAATGACAATAACAGTTATGTTGGCTAAATATTGACAACCGAGGTGCTAAAACTGACTGCTGCAATTAATTTTGAATTGACCAAAGTGTTAATTTTGTCATAGGAAACAGACAAGCAGAGTTTTTTATTTGCATCACTAATACATCCTGTGTGTTTTTACTGTGTGCAGTTGATATGAAAAATTATGATGTTCCTTTGTGTCATTCTGTTAAGGATTTACTACCTGCGTTAGTCTGTCCTGTGTGTTTTTACTTTGTGCAGTTGATATAAAAACTTATGATATTCTTCTGTGCCATTTTTTTAAGGGTTTACAACCTGCATTAGCAGACATTTTCTGTTCTTTTTTGAATCTCAATTTAATTGGCCTGTGATCATCCTAAGAAATCAAATTGATTGTTTGAATTTCTTTTGTGAATATTGCCTCAAATAAATTTCACTTCCAACTGCCACATTTTGTAACAAGTAGACTCCACGTAAGTGATCTTATTCAGGATAGTTAGAGCAGCTATGCTGCTGTGATTATCCACTTAGGAAATTCAAGTTCATGCAGCTGTTGTCCAACTCATTAGCAGTTTTTTTGTATTTGTTTTTAAATTTCATTTTAGGCCTATACTGTACATGAACATGTATATGTACTTGCCCTTGTTTAACATTTCATTGAAGTTGTGTTTATAAGCCATTTCAGTTTTTGATATTGAAAACAAAAACAAAAAAATATCTTGTGAGTAGTTTGTTTACTATCTCACCATAAATTATTTCTTTCTGTCTACTCAGATATAGTTTTTGCTTTCATCGTTCCTCAATAAATAAAATTATAATATGTTTACTTTGCTTATTTTCCTTTGCTGGCTGTTTTATAAGCAAAGTATTATTTAAAGTGCTGTGAAAAATATTATTTTTGAAGCAGTGTGTAGTTCTTTGGGTATGACATTACTCTTATAAGTGATGATAATGATGACGATGTTGCATGTAATAATATTGATAGTGATGATACTGTTGATGGTGCTCCTCTAAAATTTATTAGAACGTACAGCCGCTCTTTTTATTTTTGTCATTTTTTCCTTATTGACACATGTGACAAGACTTAACAGCTAATACCTTTGCATGTCTTGCACTGTTTACAAACCTAATTAAAAATTCACCTCGGTCTATCATACTTTAGAAATCAGCTATCATGGACATTTACCAGATGTACTACACATCAACCACTCTTGTTGGCGACCATTTCCTTTAACCAACCTCTTTCATAGAATTCCATTTGATTGAGCCAATCATCATCTCTATTTTATTTTGATTTCAGACTGCCCTTACATCTCTGGATGGTCTCTCCAAGTTTATTGACCTTGACCAACTGATATCAGATCTTGGAGGTTCTTTTAAGTATGACCATTCTAAGTGGATCAACATGCGTATGGTAAGTTGAGAGCCTTTGTAAGGCCTAATTCAAAATTAATTTGTTCAGCTTGTGTAGTAGGTACTCATAAGTTTTACGTTAGAATGTCATTGATCAATATCATTGCTTCAGTCAGGTACGGTGCAAACTTGTACGTCCACACTTAAATTAAACAGTCGAAAATCAAAAACCATGATGAAAATGGAGTCTTTCAAAAATGACTTCTAAAGTAGAGACCGAAAATGCATCAATTTGAACGCTTATTGCTTTCAGTGTGGACAGTTGAAAACGCATTGTTTTGGAAATGTTGTAGTGTATGAATGGGTGAAAATGGAGGCTTTTGAAAATGCACTGGCGAATATGTGTAAACCAAACACGTTGATTGGTTTTACAGTTTACGACTTTTTATGTTTGTGCAAGACCATCACACCTTTCTAATTTCGTTTACACATGTTTTAAAAGTCAGTTAAATTTATGCCTATGTGCACATAGAAGTTCAAGCCCTCCTAGATGTAGATGTTTATGACTATTGCAGTGCTTTCAATAAGCACCGACGACCGGCGAAAAGCGTCGGCAAATTCGCTCAAAGAAGTTGGCTATTATCTTCCTGAAATTGAAGTAATATTAAAGAAAGATTTCTTTCAAACCTTGTTGATACATAGTCGGCTACTCTACCCAAACCGGCTGCCTGCTTCAAATTTTATTGAAACCCCTGCTATTGGTCCTCCGTTTGGCACTTTGAAAATGAGTAGGAGCCTGTTGCTGATCAAATCTGGTGCTCAAAGGGTTAGGCACTCGCTACAAACTAATTGCACGCACGTTTTGTGATATAAATTTAATGTTGCTTTGTCGTAGTGAGTAAATTGTGATCAAGTTTAAATTTGAATTGAGTTACCTTTTCAGAATCTAAAAATTCAATTCCTATGGGGGGGTGGGGGGGGGAAATCAATTTCTGAGGAGGTAAATCAGTTTTAACTTATATTTATGAGACGGGACCAAGAAACAATATTTTCACTAAATATATATCATGCAGTTATTCTCGTAAAACTAATAATTAACCCTTTATGTCCCAATTGTGATGAGCGTCTAATTTCTCCTTACAATATCACTTCTTGTTCAAACATAAAGGTCATGAGAATATGGGTAAAGACAACCAAAGTCAAAAGGTCTTGATGTTTAAGGAAATTCTCCCTACTAATATCATTGGTATATATGGAGAACAGTGAGGAGAATATGCATGTCGATATTGTTGTAAATGATATTATTTTAAAACTTCTGTTATTGACAACAGTGTGTTTCTTTTGTTCAGCAATAAGTGTTCAAATATGGCTACTCCCTGGTAGAAATCCTATACAGGATCCTACAGGATTTTCAAGGATCCTACAGGATCCTGTAAGTTCACACAGGATCCTACCCAGGATCCTAAATGGCACCGTGTTGTTTAGGATCCTACTCAGGATCCTGTAAAGTCTTTCAGGATCCTGCTTAAGGTCCTATAGGAACCTGTTTAGGATCCTATAGGATCCTATAGGATCTTGCTTAGGATCCTGTAGGATCCTATAGGATCTTAAACAGGATCCTATAGGATCCTATAGGATCCTAAACAAGATCCTACAGGATCCTACAGGATCTTATATAGGATCTTATCAGGATCCTGGTTAAGATCCTACAGGATCCTGTTAGGGTCCTATTAGGAGCTTATTAGGATCCTGGGCAGAATTTTTACCAGGGCTGATGCAAAAAATAAATTGCAAGATAATATTATGTTGTTTTCTCAGTGGGAACTATTATGCAAATACACAAACACTATCACTGAACAACTTTTGAAGCAGTGCCTGCGTTTTTGGTAATAATACATTAATATCAACCAATGTTATCAACTGTATAATGAAAATTATACATTCTTGGACTTTAAACTTCAAAGAAAAATATTTTGAAAAATGAGTGATAAGAGATTTATCTCAGAGGTAAATGGGATGTTGCCTTATACCACCTGTTGAGAAATCACAGCTGCAGAACAAATTTATTGTATTTTTGGGTATTATGGAACAACAAGTCACATGTACCTCTTCAAAAGCTGCTACCAGGTCAAATTCTTGATAATGAGCTACTGTTTGAAATTCCAAAATGATAAATTTTCATTATACATGTACAGTCATGAAAAAACACACTTATGTTTTTTTCTCTGATTTTTAACCCAGAACAAATAACAAATTTATTGTATTTGAAATCTACAAAATTTCAAGAGGTATTTTGTGTGTTCATAAGAGAAACCCCCAAATAGCTGGTCTTACAATGAATCAAATTAGTTGGATGACTTTCAATAAGATTTTTTTAATTAGCAGCTGTAATATTCTTTGTGTATCCACTGAGAAACTAGCATAAGATGTTATCTTCCTGACATTGTAATTATTCTCACCAACAAATGTGATTAAAATAAGACAACGTATAGTATCAAAAAGTTATTTTGTCAACATCATTCTTACTGACCCTGTTGTATTCATGTTCTTACAAAATAGGACATGCTGCAAGGTCTCAATGCATGTTTAGTTGAGAGTTTCACTGTTATATTAAAAGTGTCAATGCTACTTTTTCAGGCACTGGAAAAATTTCTGTATGAAGCGACCTCATTATTAGCAAAGTTAGAGGAAATTCAAGATGGATTAAGCCGAGAAGATTTTGCAGATACTCTAGAGGGACTCAGAGAACAAATCAAGCACAATCAACATGTGAAGAAGTGGATTGTTAAAGCTCCGGTAGAAGTTTTGCAGGATGAGGGGGAGAAACTACGCAACACTTTCAAAAGTCCAGATTATGGAGAACAAGGCAGTGATGGTTTTACAGCTGAAGATGTGAAAAAAGCAGAACTTCAGATTCATGAGTTAGTGGAAGGGCTTCACTCAAAACGGCAAAAGCTGCGTGAGTTATGGAATCTGAGAAAATTAAAACTCGATCAGTGTTTTCAGTATCGTGTGTTTCAGCAGGATGCAGAAAAGGTAAGTAAGAGTTTTCCTGTATTTGAGATTTTTTCTAAACTTTACATACTTCATACAGGAATGTAGAAGTTCTCTGAAAAGCTGTGACTTACAATAATGGGAAAAGACAAAACCACAGCATGATGTACAAATTAATATTGTTTCCAGTTTGTGCAGGTTTTCATTAATTCCAGTTAAGGCCTGAGTGTACTTCAATGTGTATTTTATGATTGTGATTTTTGTCAGCCTTCTTACAGTGGTTTCCCAATATTGGCATTAGGGGTTATGTACATGTATTTGTTTGGATGAGTGGATACATTTAGATGGATGGATGGATGGTTTGATGGAGGGATGGATGTCACAGTAGTTTGTAGCAGGGGTAGTATGTAGTGCAGGCAGCAAGGTCTGGGTTCCCTTACCCTCTAGGTGAATTTCTTTCTTTGTCACTGAAGGGAATCTCTTGACGATGTTTATCTTTGCCATGAGTTCAGAGCGGTAGACGGTAGTGGACCAAAATTTGTCTGTGTGCGAGGAAATCCCAATTGTGTTTGGAAATAATACAAATGACTATATGATAATTATATTATCATTTGTATTATTTTTGTAGATAAATGAAATTGAACCTTGAGCGTGCACTGCTTTGACTTGGCTGGACATGTGTCCCTCCAAGGAAAAAGGTTATTTGCAACTTTGTGAGATGTTGCTTAGCAACATCGTGTACAGACCCAACCAGTCTTGCCCCAGTACTTAAGCTTGTCTGGCTCAAAGCCCGGATGTCTTCTGTCCTTACAATTCCTCCCTTTGTGAACTGAACTGAACTGAACAACCTTATTAACGTGTCACGTCTTCTAGCTGGCTACCTGTAGCCCACTAATCAGGGACACCTAATAGTTAAAATCTAATTAAGTGTAAGATTGTTGGGAAAGGAAGTCTGTCTTAATGTGTTTCCTTAATGATATGAGTTGGTGCTTAGCAACATCCTGTATAAAACTCAGAGTATAATTTCTTTCATTGGCAGGAAAGGGGTCTTTTGATTATTAGGTTCTTCTATGTGAGCTTGCACTTAGTATCATGCTTCATAAACGCCAGGGGTCTTTCCCGACAGACTAAATCTTATTTTGTTAAAAGGCCCTTAGCCTGCAAGCAAATTTCCTCTGTCTCCTTCCTTGTCTGATGAAGGCAGCAATTAGGAGATATTTGCATGCAATCTAGAAGCCTTCTTACCTTGTTGTATACATTTTGATGTAAATATGAGGTTAATAAACCTGTAGGTTGCAGGTTGATTTTGGGCTTATGGCTAAAGCTAACCACCCTAACAGTCTTTTGTTATCGGATTTAAATCCATTGAAAGTAGGAAGTTACATGAAGACCTTGGTTTCGTTGGTTTATTAAATCATGTGTTTTGAAAGTATAGATAACATTTATAATAGAGAAATTTTTACTTTCATTACCATTTTAAATTTTACTTTGTGTTCCTCTGTGGATTTGATTTTGCTGGTAAACTAAAACTTTTTTTATCAGTACATAAAGTATGCTAACTAATGACACCGGGCTGAATTTTTACCATGAATACAACAAAACAGTGTTGTTTGGTTGTAGAAATTAACCAAGTGTGAACTGAACTTGAGTTATTTTATTTTTCTGACCTTGAGTTTTAATTTTGAATAAAAACTACTTGTGATTACAGGAAGATCAACATCAATTCCATCAATCAGAATCAAAACTTTGAGACAGATATTTTACTTCACTGAAATTTCAATGTTTTTATTTCATTCCATAATTTTTGTTTGGTTATTAATGTGAAACCTGTGGTGTATTTCACTTTTAAACTTGGTCATTTTCCATAGCTAGCAGGGGAGTCATACTGTCCGCAGGTAATAAAACCCTCGAGCAGATGATGCTTCATTGTTTTTGGCAAACTTGTTAGCAGTTTATTGTCCATGCTTTTAATGCTTTGAAAGAACTCAGTCCAGGGGATGTCCTAGTTTTGTAAAGATCTGTGGCATATCAGCATTTTGTATTTTAAACATTATAGAAATGGTTACAAACAGACAATGAAACTTCAGAGGCAATCATTTCTTCTGGTTGCAACTTATTTGTTTAGTTTGCCTTAAGTAAAATGCCATGTTTTGAATTTCAAAATTGAAATGAGAAAATCTATATCTTGTGGTTATAGTCCTTGTTTTGTCATTATATTTTATTTTTGATTTCTGTGGGTTTGATTTTCACAGATTAAGCACTTTGATTGCTGCTTTGTAATTAACAAAATCTGTTTTGGTTTTTCTGTCAACTATGATTTCAATTTTTGTTTGAGTCTGGATCAACTACTACTTTATGTTGCACCATCAATGGCTTGAATAGAGCACATAATTTCCTTTTTTCTTTTCAAACCCCAGGAGATTATCATTAGACCTGTCAGAATGCCTTTCTTGCCTCTGAACAGGGCTGTTTATTAAACTAAATCAAAAGAGAAAAATTGTAAACAATGGTGAAAATTTGCAATTTTCTTTGGCTATAGATGAAAACAGACTGAGTTCATTAAAAATTTATTGCCTGAAGTCTGTGATCAGACACTGAGTCTGCTGACCTGTTTGGTAGAGATTATTTACGATGATATTATACTGAAGAGCTTTAGAAGCCCAGGAATTGTTGTCTTGTTGCTGTGAAAATGCATAACATTCAGCATTACGTTAGTAAGTAGAAAGACATTCTCCAGAGTTGTTGTTAACTTCAATTTAATGGTCCTTACATAAAGGTTAAACATAGAGTCACAGGGTGTTAGAATGAAAATCCTGCCTAAGGACATGTTATAGAATCTTTGGTTAGGGACGTTAGTTCCAGTTTAGATACCCAAATTTAACAAGTGGCTTATGTCACTTGAAGGTGAATGGTTGTAGAAACAAGCAAGTAGCATGTGGTGGGCCAAGCTGCAGTTTAATTTCCCTCCCTGCATGAGCTGTACTTTGAGGTTATGTGATATTGTTTGCTTCCAAATATTTTTCAAAGAAATGCTGACTTTAACCAAGCTTTTTCATTTTTACAAATCTCTCCACCATCATAATTCAAGGTTGTGTAGGCAATAAAATTTTATTGACAGGGGTCAAATTTTAAAATTAAAAATGCAAAATCATGATGTCTCTGAGGCATCCTGCTCTGCAAGATTTTTCGCTTCCCAACTTTTTATAAACATTTGGCATTCTTTAAATTCTACGAATAAAAGAACTTGCAGATTTTTTTCCAATTATTTTTTTAAATGGGATTTTATCTTCTTTGTTGGGTGATACTGGAAATCAAGCGAGCCATAGAATACTTTTTTCGTGTAGTACCGACATGAAATTTAATTTCCTTGATGGGAAACCCTTCAGGTGTGGTGTTGGATTATGTCTACTGAAAAAAGCCTTGTCAAGGCTAATTCTGCTTGCTTTGTCGTTGATATGGAAATGTAAATTGTGTTCCAATATTTGGTTTCTTATTGGTGCAGAATTATCAACACCTGTATTCAAAACATTTTTTGCCTGGGTAGCCTCGACCATTTGTATTGTGAAAAAAATAAGTTCCTGTCCGCCGAATCAAGTGTCAGTTTGACAAGTGCAAGTTAGCATACAATTTTAAAATTTGTCTGAAAATGCCAGCTGGAGAAATAAGGTTTCATGATTTGCAGAAAATAATATTTTTCTTTTTCAATCTTGTTTTAATTTGGTTGTAAATCATTTTTTGCATGACTAAATGTCCCAGGTATCTTGGACAGGCTGGTGATCTAAATTAAAATAAAGTAGCCATGGAAAGTGGAATTAAGATTGGTTAGGGTTCATTGAGTTTTATATTGAAACTGTCACTGTGAGCAAATTGTTTCTGAGAGGATAAAACCAATATCTCGTTGTGAGTTTCTCTGACTGTCAATTTCTTTTGCAGATGTTGCAATGGATCGCAGAGAATCGGCAAGAGTTTTTGTTGAATTACGCAGAAATTGGTCATGATACGGCTTCGGCGGAAGAACTTCAGGACGAGCACCAAAATTTTGAAAGCAGTTGCATGGTAAGGGATGAATATATGCATTTATAGCTACATCTCTACTGATTGTATCTGAAAGTAGTTGAAACTTACGTGTGAAGTATTCTTTCAACGATTTCCACTTGAATACCTTTTAAATTCAAGACTGTCTGGTTTTATCTTGTATTTTTTTTATGAGCATTCAACCAAGGATATTCTAGCTTAAGGGGATGTCATTGTCATTTTATATTTCCATCTCTTGATTAAAACTACTTTAGGGCACTTGGAATTTTCAAATCCTATTCCTCTGTATATTTAATTACATATACTGTAGATAATATTAGAAATCCTACATTATCTCTTGGTTTATCTTGTTATGTTTTAGTTAAGGACAAAATTTGAGCTTGTTTTTGTCTTTTTGTTTGTGCACTGTATATTTTCTAAGAATAATTCTTCACATACAATTATTGTATGTGCCCGAGTGGTCATTTCTTTTGAACTGAATTTGCGGTATGGAATTTTTTGTATATATACCATTCATTCAATATACCGGTAATAGTTTTCTGTTTAACATACTCTTGAATAGTAGCTGATATTGTTTTTGCACTAACCCACTTACTGCAATTTTGTTATGTTTCAAATTTAAAATTTACCATATTTATTTCCTGTGTTACACGAAGATAGACAAAGCATCCTCCAGTGAACTAAGTTTGATTGGCTAGATTGAAGCATTAGACACACAGATTTTACTGCTTGGAGTTTGCATGATGGTGGCCATGACACACCCTTGAGTAAGATGAAATAATATCAAAGCCACTCAATAAATTATGCAAATAGATTGACCAGACTCCATTCATCAGTTGAATAGAATTGCATAATATGCTAGTCTTGTAACTTTATGGCAAGCTTTTTTAGGAGCCATGTTAATCCCATCTTTGTCTTTGTAATTCTTTTAATAACACATTAATAGCCCAAGATGTTTATGGCTTTGTATGTTCTGGAGTGTACTGAAGAAATGTTGTGTTGATATTAAGCTTTGTGATTCCCCTAAAGCAAATGCAAAAAAGCAATTATTTTTTCTTTGCAAGTGGTTTGCCTGTTTTTTTGCTTTTATTTTCCAAGGTAAAGGGCATAATGGTCATTTTTGTCAATACATATAATATGTGACTCTAGTGTTCAGTGAATGTGTAACTGAGCACACTTTTGAGTTTCCTGGTGTGTTAGTATCTCATGTAGGTTGGATAATTAAAAACAGTTGTATGTAGACTGCAAGCAAACTTTATTTCTCTTCAAAGATAGAGGTGCCTTGTTTTTCTCACATCATGGACTCCACAGTCTTAAAAGAAATATAATGTCTGCTTGCAGTCCAAATCGGATGTAGGACATTATTGCAAGTTTCATTATTCTTCTGAGTATGTCATGATTGAGGGTGCCTTTTTATTAGGATTTTGTGGTAATTTCTGAAATAAGAATACCTCAAAATCATGTGTATGTTACTTTTTCTAAAAGTTGAAAGAAGTTGATGCTTTCATTTCGGTTGTTGGTGTCTAGCAGTGGGAACAACATATCTTCAAATAGTGATCTGAAGTCCCAAAGAGCGCACCATTAGTAAATTAAGTGGATGCTTCAAAATACAATGTCACATATCCATACAACGGCGGATAAATTTTGAGATATTTTGAAACTGACATAATCACTGGAGATGTAGAGGTCTTTCTCAACAGTTTGACCTCTTCATTATTTTTTGATACAATTTGCAGTTGATTGATTTTGATGTAAATTTTCAAGTTGCACAAAATTTGATATTAGTTCTTTTAGCTATGATAAATGATATTGATTTTAAGAGATGCGGTCAATTATTAAACTTATATAAAAAGCCTTCTCAAATTACATGCAAAGGAGAATGTGTCAGACTATTTTTTTCATTTTTGGGTGGCTGAATTTCTGTAAATAGGAAAAAATATTTTCTTTAGACTGTGTACTAATTAAAAAAAATTACAGGGACACTTTTCATTGTATTAAAAGTTTCAATCAATGACCTGTATTCACCCAATGATTAAGTTATTTTGCAGTAATTCTTGGAGGTGTGAATTAGTAACATGAAGAGAGCGAGTAAACTGTGGAGAAAATGTTGTAAAAAATCTTCTTCTCAGTTTCAAATATCTGAATTTTTTCTACAGTTATAAACTTTGTCACCTATTTTATATGGTAAATTAGGAGATCTGCAAAACATTTTTCGGTGAGTCATAGAGGATGTCTTTCAGTTTTGTGAAATTAAAGAAATTCTTGACTCAGATTACCTGTAAAATTGTTTTAATGTTAGCCTAACAGTTTATTGGTACAGTCCTATTCTCCATGGTGTGAATTATCTTTATCTTTGTTGACTTGATCTAGTAAGAGATTTATGGACTGAACCTTTGTGTTGCCAGGCAGAAAGAACTTTTTTTAGCTGGTCGGCAAAATTCATCATCATAGCTAGCTGCCAAGTTAATTTCCTGCTTTCTTTCTCTGAAATTAATAATATTCTTGTAAAAATTATGCTCTATGTATTAGCTGCCTACCTCTTATTTGCACATCAAAACTGTGTCTCATGGTTGATTGTTCTCTTACATGGTGTATATCTCACCACCCATCCAGGGTTTTCAAAAAAAATTAATCTGATGGCCGGCAGAATTCATTATCAATGTCAGTTCAATTTACTGCCTACTTTCTCTGAAATTAAAAAAAAAAACATTTTAGTAAGCATATTTAAGGTATTAGCTCCCTACTTCACTATAATTTTTGTCATCAACTGCTAAAACTTAATGAAAACCCTGCCCATCTGCTTGAAATGTTGCTAAGGAGCAATAAATGATTGACCACTTACATGTGTAGTAGAGCATTACTCTCAAAATTACTCAGTTGCTAGTTTTAATTTTGAAAAACACTATTTTTAGCAACTTAGAAACAAAACAAAGACATTTTCATCCTTTGAAAAAGTGACAAATGTCTTAAAATTCGTATTTGATCCATAAACTCCTGAAATCCAGCTGACTTCTTGTAATTTTGCTACTTAAAAATGATATTCTTGGTCAGAACTTTACTTAAAAAGTATACTCTTTAACTGATCCCCCAAAATGGTCCTGATTGAGTTTTTGATAAAGTTGATTAACAAGGCAAATAATTAAAACACATGTAAGGAGGCATGTGGTGAAAGGATAGTATGCAGTTCTTCTCACACATTCGTTAGGTGCTGAAAACAATGTACAGTGTGTAAGCCTTGTTCCTAACTATAAAAAATAATATTTGATATTGTGTTTTTATTTTTTTATATTTTCACTCCCTTGAGTATTAGAAAGTAAACAATCTATTTAATACTCTATAGATGACACGTCACAACCTGTCTTTATGAATTTCTCATAATTCCTTGTCGACGTTTTGGCCTTGTGACTTCCTGAATTCAGTTGTGCTTCATAACTTTTGCAAATTTGCTTAGATGGCATATTATGATATACTGGTAGATTTCAATGAGAAAAGCATTATTTTTGTTCGAAGAAAATTTAAATTAACCCTGGCTTCATCAGATTTTACCACTGTATTTAGTTTGCATGATAGTGTCATTACAGTAACGTGCAAAAAACTTATCCTATTATTTTCTCTAACACCTGTGTCACGTTTCATTTCATTGAAACCTCAAAACCCTTTATTTGAATTTCAAATGTACTGTCTTGTGGTTAGGTTATCATCAAGTGAATTCCTGACACTTCTGGGATTTTAATAATTAAAATTAATTTAGCATGGCATTATGAATAACAATGCACGGCTATGGTTTCTCAAGGCACTCGGAAGCGTCAGTTTGTTTCTTAATGCTTATTGCTATTGGCAACTTCCCAAGCTTTATCAGATCTTGCATAAAAACAATGCTAATATGATTTAAATTCTACGTGCTGTCTAGAATGCTGTAGTTTAAACTGGTGATCTGAAACATAGTTCATGAAACAAATCTGTGGATTTAATTTGCCTTTGGCAGAAGTAACAGGAAAACAACATTATCACATGGTAAGGATTATTTACTTTAACTCTCAAGCAAAATATTTTTGACTTATTCAGCCAGGACGTTTTAATATTACCAAGGTAAAATGTTTTAAATGCAGTATATGTGTAAAAACACTCATACGTGTACAAAAAAAAAAAAAAAAATTCCAGAATGACAGGAATAGGATTCAATGTTTTGCTCCAACCAGATTTATTCAGTTTGAAATTTTGCAGTGATAAAATGCTTTTGGTGTAGTTATATACATACTCTAAAAAAACTGCATTTTCCATAATAAGAATATTTGAAAATAAAAATGGATGGTTCATTCTAATACCAGATTTATTAAGCTAGAAATTTTTGTTTTTGAAGATGGCGTTTTACAATTTTGCTTTCTTTTTCATTTATAAAATCACTTTTTTGTAGGTGGAATGTTAATTTTTTCATGTTTGTTTAAATTTGCTTTCTGCAAAAAAAAACTATTTTGTCATGCTGTGAAGGTATTTTTTATAAAGATGATGGTTTGTCATTGCTGATGTGAGGCAGATTAACCCAAATGCTTGATTTTAAAGATCTATAGATATTTTGAAATATTCGAACAAGAAATTCTCTTATTGAAGCTGTCAGCAAGAATTAAAACTAATCATGGTTTGATGTTTATATTTTTAACTAGACAGCTAGACATTAAAAAATTCTAACAGTTAACATGAAATATTATTCCTGCCCATTTTCTCGTTACGAGATGTATTACAGTTTATTTCAGGGAATGCATTACAATTTGTGACCTTAGACATATTATGAATTATGCTACATGTAATTTATACGGAAAGATTAAGATGACTCAAGAAGTGGCTAACACCTGTCTGCATATACATTGTATTATATTCTGTACTTTGTTTGGATAAGGTAATACACAGGCAATGGAATAGAAAACAGCTATCTTGTTTTACAGTAAACATGCAGCTTTATAAAGATCTTTGTAAGGAAGCTGATCTGTCTTTGAAATTGTGATCTTTACATTAGACGTGCTGTAATATAAATAAACGTGAAGTTAATTGGTGGCCTAGTGTAAACATGACACCGAAGTTTGGTTTTCTGGTTAATTGGCTGTAGAAAAGTGAAAGCCTTAATTGATTATTATGGGGCCATATCATTTAGTCCTAGCTGATCAATTCTTCCTAGTCTGGAAGGGGAATATATTGTCCATAAACGGAGAACATGAATTGTATTTTTCGTTTGAGATGAGCATTTTAAAGTGTTCTACATGTTATTATGTAGTGTGATATGATTTTTGTCGTCCGGTGAGTAATGTTTCATCCTTTCATGAGGTTTATTTTTGTTATTGATAACTGTATATGTGAAAGGTGAATGCTTGATATATTATAATAATTGTACCATTGGAAATCAGATGGAACATCAACCCTTCTGTTACAATGGTCAGCCTTCCTTTCTTTTTGTATTTCCTTAAGAGGCTGTACGCTGTATTTCATTTGCTTACACCCATTTGATGCAAAATATTAAATCTTGATCTTTTATGTCACTTCAAGTCATCATCTTTGTACTGAACAGACTGTGCATTTACATTGTAACTAGATTACTGTCACAGAATCATTCCAAACCCATTTTCTCCCTTTTTTTTCTGTTTCAAGTTTTTCATACTTGCTTTTACACAAAATTATTCTTGTATTTGAATTCAAGTCTATTTCAGCTAGACTGATTTGACTTACAATGTACATTAATTTTGTTCTGTGGCTACTGTAAATTACATGTATTGTGGCAAAATTTACAGAAACAGCAAAACTCAAACCATGGCTGTTGTTTACCTAATCTGCTTTAATTTTACCGTTGTGGTATACTTTTTTGATTTGGTTTCAAATTATTCTCCCAGCATGATGCTACCCTGTTTATGCTGTTTGTTATGTAAATATTTGTTTTGGTTTGCTACTGACATAATTATTTCTCTATTATTTTTCTGCATTTATTAACTAGCTATTTTTGGACACAAAAATATGCTCTGTAGATGTTACCACTGATTTCTTTTGTCTAAGTTGCTTTACAAGTGAAAATGGATGAGTAACCAGGGTCAAACATATTAAAATCTTAAAAAAACGTTCTCTGGTTAAAAATTTGTAAAAAAGACTGAGCTTTTGGTTGCTTTAACCCTTTAGAACCCATTGGTGACCACAATCTATCTTCTCCTTATAATATGCTTGGATGAACAAACATCCGGAAGGAAGTGATCATCAAAGACAAACTGTGTTGATGTTTTAACAAAATCTCCCACCAATACCATAACAAATGTGTGAAGGCTAATGAGGAGAAAATGTATTTTGATCTTGGAGATTAAGGGGTTAAGGTTTAGTGAATGTAAAGCCAGTGGTTTTCTCATGTTTATTGCAACATTTTTTGTTTTGCCGAAAAAGTGTTCAGCGATTAAATTGATCTTATAAAAACTCAGCACTGAGCATCCTAGCAACCACGGCAATTTGTAACATACACATGTGTAGCGTGGTTTCCATATACTTCATATAATTCATTTTTTTGTACAAATGCTGTATTGCTATTTTCATATTCCTTTATTTGTTGTGGTATACTAGTCCCGTTGATTAAGAAGGCCAATGTGCTCTCAGCAGGAGGCATACGATGTAGAAACCCTGTGTTGTACAAAACCACCCAGAGCTAGAAAGGAAAATATCCACAATGTCCACGATGGAAGAAAACTTATCTGAAAAAAAAGTGAGCAAAATGCTGAATAGTTCGTAGTCTTGCGCAGCAGTCGCGTGTTTTGTTGTGTTAGTCAGCCACGCACGCGCGAAATGTGAACCGTCATATAAGCCGTTGCTTTTTTGCCACTTTCAAACCAAAGAAGGCCGAAGTTTTCCAGTCAAAACTTCTTTTCAAGTTTTGTTGTAACGTTGTTTTACAATTCACTAGTCAGTGCCAGAAAGTCCATGAATGTATTATGTCATATCCTGACTGCAATTTTAGTATTTTCGCTGAATAGTTGTTTACTTGTGATTTGAGAACCAGCGTTAGGCATGTGTTCCTTAATGTACATGACAGGAGTAAGTCTGAAGTCATGTGCTCCTTAATCCTTTAAACCCCAATAGTGATCAGCATCAAATTTCTTCTCATTATATCAGTGCATTATAACACATACAGGTCATGAGATTGGGGAAATGATCACCAAAGATGAATTGTCTTGATTTGGAAACAAGTTCTCCCAATTAGTAGTCAGTGAAATGTATGGAGACCAGTGAGGAGAATTTGAATAATGATACCATGGCTTAAAGGGTTAATCTCTGTCGTAGCTCCCTTGCTAGCCAAGAAAAACTGGGAGAAGTCTGGGGCAATGGTGAGCCAAAATGGTGGCAAATTTAATAGTTTTATTAAATTATTATTATAAATAAAATTAGGGCAAATTGCAAATTTTATGTAGAAGTTCCTTTAGCAATGTTTAGATTCAGTTGAGGAAATTTAAAAAAAGATATGTGGTTGTGGGTCTTTTAAACAGCAGCCCTGGTTGAACTGGGGCATGTCTTGGGACTGTTCTCACTTGCTATCAGCCATTACCAGTTCAAGTTTCTACAATATATGAATGTCTTGTGCCCCTTCATTTCCCTGATCTGCCTGATAAATACATTTACACTTCAAAGAAAAAGGAACAATATTTGAAATTTCAAGACTGCCATGGACCCATCTGATGCGCAAGAATTGTGTCATTATTGTAAGTTTGTCACTGATAGTTTATTGTAAGAAGTTAAAGGACTTAAAGCATTTAAATGACCAGCTTGTATGTGAAAACTTGTTTAACACAGCATGACCTTGAGTTACTTTCAGTGTTCATGATTCACAGCATGCAGGGATCCATATTAGCTTGTTTTCAAACTCGTCAGCCGGGCAAGGATGTCAGAAAAGATACTTGCCCTGACAAAATTTAACTTGCCCATTCAAAATTGTATAATAATTAAAAACAGTCAAAAACTGAAAGTTAACAACAAGTAAGTGGAAAGGTTGCATTTTATTTTCACTATGTTACTCATTGATTTGCTGCGTTTACTTAATTATAAAATAAATTACGAGTACTTCTTGATCAAACTTTCAATTTGGCAGTCTTCAACATCGCTGTCCATGTCACTTGCATCCTCAACACCACTGGTCATTCTCATCTAAATCCTCTCCCTTGTCAACGACATCCAAGTCTCCACCTGCCTGTTTTGCTCCCACAAATGGTAAAAATGGATGCTTTCATTTAATTCTCTGGTTCGTATTTAGAACTTTTCTTGGAAGTCTCACCTTGTTTTTTCTTCTGCGGTGGTGGCGACACTTTGTCAAAGTAGTGCCACATTTTGCAAACTCACATGCGGCCAAAGAGCAAGAGTCTTCATGTTTGCATATTGCTGTAGTATGTCAGTGGTCGACAACAAAAAATTGAGCCTGCAAACATTTCACTTCTGAGAGTAAGTCTTATGCGCAACGAAATGGAGTTTACAGCATGTTGATCTTCTGTTTACTTCAGTACGGAATCACTAAATGGCTGGTGGACATTCAAAACTCAGGTACATTGACTGGTGAGAAATTAAAGGAAAAAAATCTGCTCCTTAAAACTTACTCGTCCACCGAACGAGTTTGTGATTTTTGATATTCGTCCGTGGCACTTTATAGTCGTCTCGGACAACCTGACATCTGCTAATGTGGATCCCTGAGCATGCCTTCGTAGTTCTCGAGGTTTAATTAATATTTACTATCAGTATTTGTATCTTTGTTTTAATCTTAAAGGCAGAAGAAAAAATACTAACTCTGCCTAGCTTGTTATAGGAAATTTTCAGCTTGGATTGGTGATATTTCATAACATTCAATGTTAGCAATTTTGAAGTATTTGTTATACATTTCTATTAAATAACTTACTTTCTTTTTTGCAATGTCAAATTTTTACATTTTTGGCAAAACACAGAAATCTGTGATCTTGTGATTACTTCCTTTAAGTAGATGATTAAATAAAATGGAAATAATGACTATTCTTGTCAACTATAGTCATAAAGTGAGAACATATATTGCATTAAATTGTTTTAGGTATACCTGTGTTGAGTGGGTTGAACTAAGTTGATCTGTAAAAATCTCTGTACACAAACTTGACTATTATTTCTATACTATTACAAGTCATGTATGTCTAAAATAAATGCAGTCAAAATGCAAAAGATAATTTATTTGCAAATTAATGCAAGAGATTTAGTTAGCCATTAACTGAAACATTGGTAGGGGAAAGGAAGGCAGTATCTAGGATAAAAATAAATGGGGTTGAACCAGATGATTTTTTTCATTTAAATTTTTCATTAAAAAAATTAATACAAATGAAATTAAGAGGACTTTAAAGGAAGTTGAATGTTTGAATGAATGTTAGTTTTTTGCCATTAAAGAGTTACAATCAAGTTATAGTGAAATAAAACAAACAACAACAACAACAACAACAGCGACAGTAAAAAAACACCATTTGACCTATGGTTAAAAGTTAACCGTGATAACTAAAAGTGTGAACCCCTCCCCTTCGAAATAAATTGCTTATCAGCTGAAAAAGAGGGCCAGACAAGCGCACATATAGACTGAATGCAAGGTCGAGGTCTTCTGTCTCACCCTTTGCACTCAGACTCTCGACACCTAATACTCAGGTGATAAACACCTGGAAGATTTGTTCATGCAAGTCTGCAGAATGTCAGGTGATAACTAGAGTTGTTGTTTTTAATTCAGTAAATACTCATCCAAGTCAAAGCTCATTTCAGTTTATTTGTTCTGGAGAAAACGGCTTTTACAGGTAATAACATTTCTACCCCCTACCTTGTAAAGGTAGAGATGAAATAGGATACCTAAAATATTTAGATTATTTTAAACAGTAATTGTTTCAGGTAAACAGAAGCTAAAATGGAATCTTATATGAGTCAAGTGACATGCATGATTTTGAAGAGAAAAAAAAAACTATTGAGCAGAGCAGTCATGTAAATGAAATTATGAAAATTCATCCGTTTGGTAGACTAGAATAAAAGTGCGGGTACCAATAATGTCTTTTAATTTACACAAGAATGTGAAATACGTTTTCATCTCAAGAAGGACTGCAATATTATTTTCATTAACATTGCCTTTGTTTTCAGCCATAAATGAAGGCAGGTCTTTGTTTAGCATCTCAGCTGGCTAGTAACGTATGATTTGTTCAAAACATTCACCCTGCTTGCATGAATACTAATTTCCTAAACCTGTCATGCAATGATAATGAAGCTAAATTATGACCAGCAAATTAAATATTGTCTAAGCATTGGTACAGAGAAAATATTTGCTTATTCACCTACAATATTTTTTTAAGCTGAACAGATAAACTGGTAAGTTTGATTATTTATTTTTCCTCAATTTCCAACAAATTTTAAATTTACTTTAATTGTCTAAATATTGAAAGCTGTTGAGTCTAGACAATTACCAACTTTCCCATCTATCCATCTACGTCTGTTGACAGAAAATTTTTAAGTTAGCAAATATAACAACAGAAAAAGACTACATGTTAAGTAACATAATATTCTTGCCATAGATGTCAGGACTTTGCATATAGTTTTTTCGTTGGGTCGTCCTGTATATTATGTATAAAATTGAATCAATAAATTGCTCCTGACTTGGATCTGCATATTATAGTCAGCTTTGTGAGAAATAGATTTTTTGTTTCTCCTGGTTGTGGAGAGGACATTTTTATCTGAAGCTTGAGTGACCCATATGTAGGTATATGCATTCATCCTTATCCAATGTCTCAAAACCAAGAAAATCTCAATGTAATTATTAAATATTGTTCATGTAGCCTTGTGCTTCAGAAAATCTCCCTAAATCCTCTTATTTCATTTTTTGTCTGATATTTTATTTTCTGCTGTTTGATGTATTTAGGTGTTACATGAACTTGGAAAGAAAAGTTTATTTTTGGTCTAAAGCTTACATACACACCAGCCATAAATTCTGAATTGCCATTATTGGGACAAAAAATGCAGTAACCTGCCTAATTTGAAACAGTTGTCAAGAATAGGAGCTAAACTAATTTGATGACACATAGAATGTTGTTCATATTGTTAACCTAAGTTCTGGTACAAACTTTGAAATCTCCCTTTCAACTGGCATATAATTTTCCTAGTGTTAGTATTGAGAATTTTATTGTACATCATGACATTAACCCTTTAAACCCTAGCAGTGATGGAATTGAAATTTTTCTTTACATGATCACTACTTGTTCAAACATTCAAGTGATGAGAATAAAAGAAGTGATCACCAAGAATAAAATGTCTTGATATTTAGACAAATTCTCCTTACTAGTCCATAAGAATGTATGGAGAACAGTAAGGAGAATATGCCGTTGAGATTGCTTCTGGTGGCACTGTTTTTCATACAGTACAACATGGTTGTAACATTTTAAATCTGTAGATGAAATCCTAAAGTGTGGCTATTCAAATGAAAGCTCTGGTACTGTTTCTTAAGGTGGCCTGCCTTTTGAGTCTGTGGATTAAATCCTTGAGTCTGACCATTTTAGTAATATTGTATTAAGCAGTCGATGTTCTTCCCTAAAGTGCTGCTCATTTCTGAGCTTTCACCTTCTGGAAACATCTACCTATTAGCATCAACATGTTGTAAAATATTATTCCACAATTTGTGGTAATTCATAGCAGTTATGACCAGTTCATGGCAAATTCTGGATAATGGCAAAACTCGGCCAAAAATACTGTTTGTTCTTTTTTATCATAATTATGCTTGTTTATGTGTATTGTTGAAATTAAATTTATTGTGTAGATTGTTCACTAGATGGTTTAATTGACTTAAGTGACAGTTAGTAACTAGCTGTTGACACTACAGTCCCCTGAGGCAATGTTTTCTATCACTTATAGCATATTTTAACGTTTATGGAATAATCTTTTGTTTTATAACCATACAGCTGCTCGCAGGTGTGGGCCCACAACTTCCTCAAAACCCGTTCAAAAAATAAACACTTTGAAACATAGCTAACAGTCTAAAACTAAAAATGAGAAAAGAATTCTGTGTGAAATTCCTACACGTTTTAGGGTCAGAAATACATACATAAGCTGAAATTAATTTTATTGTCTAAATTAAGCAGTGAATGTATAGTTATTGATTGTGCATCTCTAACTTGACTGATTTGTAGATTGCAAAATGTAAATGTTAGCACTTAAGGTTATTTTTAGCTTTAAGTGAATCAAGTGAAAATATACACAAAATTGCATTATAAGTAGTGGAAAAGACACTGGCTCAAGTTTTGTGATTTGTGACTGAATTTGTTTTAAAAATTTGTATTCACAAACATGGGTCTTTACTACATGCAAGCAGAATGCTGAAGGCTGATGAAGTGTAAATTTTCTTTACTTCTTCCTTCCTTCACTTTAACCCACAGGAAGGACAAATGTTATCTTGGAAGATTTATTTCACTTTTCGTCCAGGCCTTAGTTGTTTGGGTTGTTGGTGAATTGCCATCAGTGACAAAATTTTCTGAAAAGTTTCTTTCTTATAAAAGTATTTAAATATGCAACCATTTCTGTGTAGGCAGCCACAAATTTGATTTTTTTTTTCTTCGCAGGTATTGCTTTGTGCATTAGTGCCTTAACATCCTGTTTTCAGTGTAGCTTTTTGTGTTTTATTTTGTTACATGTAAAAGTAAAAAGCTCCTAGACTTGAATGATGCATTTTTATGAACATCTACATTATTATTACTCGTTTCAGAATGTTTATAGCAACATCAGCCGAGTGCTAGAAGTGGCTGACAAACTGAGTGAGGCCGTGCACTATGAATCTGATAGAATCGAAGCTTTAGCACAGGCTGTCAATCGCGAGTGGAAGTCATTTGATATGAACATAAACCAGAGGAGTTGTTTGTTAGCATGCTCGGTTGCATATCACAAGCACAGCGAAGAGGTAAGAGCACTTATCATAGCATAATGCTTCTGATCTCCATTAAGTCTGTTTAGTTGATAGCATGAAAGAGGTTTAACATTCTTGTTACCGTCAGAGTATAATACAACCATCCTCAATCCAATCTAATATCTTCCTGTCATAGACAATGTTTGTGTTCACATAAACAGGCTTGAAACTTTTTAGAGTTTTTCAGGGGGTATTGCTGTTAACTTAACTCAAATTTGAGGTTTTCCAGTCATTTACAGTGTCTGTGATCAAATTTATGGAGTGAAGGTTTTTTTAGAGTTTTTATTGCAGTCAGCCTCGTTCCCAAGGTCTTCCTGTTATGATAAAGACAAAGGCATTTTAAAAGTTAATGGAAAAATGTTTTGATGGCAAGATGTTAATTCCAGTTTCTTCTACTGACAGCCACATTCTGTCAATTACTAGTGTCAAGTCACACAAAATATTAAGCACAACATCTCTGAAATTACAAGTTTAATTACTTGATTGTAATGTATGCATATTTTCAACATAAAGCTGTGTTCTTTGCATTGTTTGTTTCCTACTGGGTCCTCAAGATGAAATTTGATGATGATTATTCGGATCATTTTGCCTTTCTGGGAAAATCCCCGCCTACCCCTTCCCTAACCCAACATAAACACTAACTTATTAACTTATTATCATGTAGGGCAAAGTGCTGGTGCTGGGTTAAGGGAGGGGTAGTTGGGGAGTTTCCCGGGAACGCATAATCCGATTATTCTTCAGTCAGAAAAAAATTGAGTTAAGTTTAGAAAATGCATTAATTATAGACTACGAGCAGTCTCTCTGTCCGCTCAGAGATAGTTGAGGAAATATGAAGACAAGCAAGCGAGCGAGCGCGAAATCGCCTGCCGCATTGAAACGTGACGCGCGTGTCGAGCCAATAGTCGCTCATTTGTTCGTTTTCCTCGACTGTCTCTGAGCGGAAAGAGAGACCGCTCGTAGTCTACATTGATTATGAAGTCATGGTCCCAGTGGGAGAGGTGAGTTGTGGAACCCTTTGCTGTGGAGCCTGAAGATTGTATGGAGCTCAGAGCAAAATGATGATTCTGGTTCAGGAGCTCCAGAGAAATGTGACAGAGTCTTGGAGCCTCATTTTCTCTGTTCTGGAGCTCTGGAGCTCTGCCTTTTTCATGCTAGAGCTTTGGAGCCCTTAACACTCTGGGGCCTTTTGAAGTGGTCATGCATATTTAATAAACTGCAAAGAAGCATGACATGGACTTGGTGGTTAGTGGTGGCGGTTGGACCATTTACTGGTGGCAGATTCAGGGGAGAGGCCATGCCTGTCTTTCTTTCCATTCTGAAAAAAGTTTCAAACCCCACCCCCAATCATTAAGCAAATGTTGATCCACTGCTGTTTGTTTTCATCATTAGGTCAGAGTATAGACTATATGAGAATTAATGAGAGTACCACTTTCCAATTTCAACCCAGTTACTCAGGGCTCGACAAAAGTCCCGTCCGGTCGTCCTGAACAAGTAGATATTGAGGTCGGGCAAGTAACTTTTCAGGGTCACTTGCCCGACGGGCAAGCGCTCGGGCGAACCCTCCATCGAATTACATTTTACTTCTGTCAAATAAGTGACAAATAACAGCATACACAACCGTTTAGCAAAGCTGCGAAAATTGTTAAGTTAAATATCAATCTGGTCTGACGTTTTTACCTGTTGATTTGCCAGTCACGCAATCACTTAAAATGACTTTTTTCTAAAACATTTTGTAAGATGTTTAGTTTTAAAGTACATTGAAGCACTTAAACATTAATCGGTTTTGGTAACAGTAATCAATCAATTGTTGAAATCCCTCCCCGACGTGTGAATTGGTAAACAAAGTTCACAGAGAACATGCTATGGAAATGCTGCTGTACGTAGCTAAAACGGCCTTAGTTTTGTGTTTAAACAAGGCTGTTGTCTACAAATAATTTGAAGGAGCCCACAAGGTCAAAAGCTGAAAGGTTAGGAGCCCAATCTGTAAAATGTTAGGTGCTACAGGAAAAATTTAAGTGTCCAAATAACTGTTTTGGGCACCACAGGCTACCGGGCTCCTGTTAGGCAACAGCCTTGTAATAAACTGGAAAGCCTTTTTCAATTTTTAGCGAAAAATCTACTAGCTGTTAGCAGATCCTTTATGCATCAGTCTTACAAAGGTTTCTTTTCCTCATATTACTAGTAAATTTTTTTTGCGCTGCATACATACAGTATGTTGCCCAGTTTTCGTACACTTTAGTTTGTAATCGCTATATCTTTTCGTCTGTAAGACGAAAATTTCTGAGATTTCTTTTAGAGATAGCCCATTTATTTACCTTTAATATGTACAAAGATTTGTCGCTTGATCGACGTATCTTCAAAATTATGCCATTTTTCCCAAAACCGCTGAGTTGCCCAGTCTACGTACACCTGGCCCAGTTTTCGTACATCCACAAAACAAGATTTTTCCACGAAAACGCGCGGCGCAAACTGATGTGTCAGCCACTCTGCTGCATGCTTATCGTGTTTTCTCTTCGATTTGTAGATAGAAATCGGTTTAGCGACCAACGTTTGGTGTGCAAAGCGAATGGTTGATCGGGGGGTGGATGTTCAATCGATCCTGCAGTGTTGATTATTTTAGTCCCTTACTTTTGGGCGGATTTTCTTACGCTCAATCCACCGTCTCGTACGTCATTTACTGCCTTGGCAAAGGTAGTTGACCGATTACTGTTCTGCATATTACAGCTGTCAAGAAAAGGCCTGCAAAAGAAAGGCGACGTTTTACTTGGTTTCCGCTTATGCCTTTAAAATAGCAAACGTTTTACTTCCGTTTCCGCTTACGCTTGCTTTTGCTAGCTGCTTTTGTCATAGCCTCCTACGCAGTCGTTTTAAGGGGAGTCGTTTTTAGAGGAGGGTAATACGACTCCCCTAAAAACGACTGCGTGGGAGGCTACTTTTGTCTATGTTTATTTAAATCGCAACAGAGTGGAAAAAAAATCAGTAAGACTAGTAAAGTAACGATATTTCAAGGTGTGTATCAACATTCTATGCATACACATCTTCCTTAGATTACTATATTCACGTTTTAGATTGTTTCCGTGGCTAGTTTAGTAAAACTCGTGACCTTTGCATGACCTGGATGTAAAGCGTCGCTGTAATTTTGTTCTTACCACAACAAATACATATAGTGTATCGTAACTTGCAAGGGTTGTTGTGTTATCTTTGCTACACTGGCAACTTACTAGTTTTCCAACAGTAAAGTTTAAAATTCAGTTCTTTAACTTATTTAAAAATAGGTTTTGAGAAAGGCGCCGCTAAGTGTACGAAAACTGGCACAGTAGGTCGAAACGTATGCGAAGATTTTCACCGCTAAAATTCAGGAGCAGTCAAATTTAAGCTGGTGTTGAAAGTTCTCCTATTCACTTTCATCTTTTGTCTGTCATCTCTCCAAAAATCATGAAGTTCCTTACAAAATTACCTACAAAACGGGCTATTTGTTTAGCTACGGTACCTTTACGGTGCAGTGAAAAGTGCAAATATCAGCCGCTAAACTTTTACTCACCTCGAAAGAGATTGTCCTCACTGACCTGCTTCTTCGTCTAAAAGCCCACCAAAACCGGCAATTTATAGCTGAAATGTTCCCATTATTTTTAGAACTCTTCCGCGGTGAACGAAGATTTGAACGACCGATGAAAATAAGCAAATAAAGTTTTTTTTGTACGAAAACTGGACAACATACTGTACATTGCCATCAGAAGCAATATTTAGTTTGGTTTCTATCCGATGCTTTAATGCCTTGAAATTTTGACTAGCTAAAATGGCTAGTGAAAGCACAAAACTTACTAGCCAAAACGGAATTTCTACTAGTCTCTGTAACACGTTTAGACCAATATGTTTTATTTAACCGTCCACGTCTTCCAAATTTCCTCGAGGGTTTTTCTAATTCACTTAATCCTAAATTAATACGTACTTATTACACGTGCGTTAAAAATTAAACTCTTTAAACTATGATCCACGCTAACCTAAACATAGATGTTACGTACTAGAACAGTATCATGAAATCAACAGGATAGTAAATGTGAATGATCTCCCAAAATGTTCAACAGAAGGAGAGCGATCACTCATAAAACTCTTTATGAGATCTTTGTCCATGTCTCGTGAATTATTAATGAGCAAGAGAAATTTTTTTAAACACGGGCAAGTGGAAAATTTGCTCTGGCAAGCAAATTCTGTGACTTGCTTGCCCAAAGGGCAAGCTGGAATTCAAGTTTTTGTCGAGCCCTGAGTTGCATTTGCAGCACCATCATTCCTCCATGTGCTTACTAGTGGAGAAGTAGATTTTAGGAACAAGATTAGAATGACATGTGATCATGTAAATCATAAGCACTTGGCTTGAAAAGTCTTACTCATACTGGAACTCATAGTTTTCATTCCAATCTTGGGCTTGATAATGTGTCTTGTGTGTAACCAGATGATCCTGTTATTTCATCCTTAGTTCCTTCACAATGTCAAAGTCTGGCAGGAAAAGCTACAGAACAGCAATTACCTAGAAATCGAAGAAGTGGCAGCAGTAGAGAATTTATTATCAGATCTGAATGATTTACGCCAAGAGATTGAAGATGCATTTGAGACCGTCAGTGCAGACAGCAAAGCTTTATTAGCCGAACTCCAGAAAGCTCCTGTGCTGGTGGAAAATCAATTTCTTAAAAACCCTGAATATTCCGAAGAAGCTGGCTCTCATGTGATGGATATTTACCTTGAAGTTCACGAGCACCATAGACAATTAGGGCTGTTGTGGGAGAAACGCAAGACACAAATTAAGGAGTACCTTCAGCTCTGCATGTTTGATCAAGACAGCTCTCAGGTATGCTATTTTATAATGATTCCTAAACCCTTTTAAGCCCCTGTAGTTACTTGCATCTAATTTCTCCTTACAATACATACGGGTCTTAAGAATAAAGGAATTGAGCACCAACAATAAAATGTCTTGATGTGGTCTTATGAATAAAGGAATTGAGCACCAACAATAAAATGTCTTGATGTCTAATCAGATTCTCCCAATTAGTGCCTAAGACGTATATGGAGAACACTAAGGAGAATAAACTTGTTGACATTATGTGAGCTCTGCCAAAAAGGCACAAAGCATGGAGTTCACTATGAGTTCCTGTACAACTTGATTTCATTTACCCTTTCAGCACTGATATAAAATCCATATTCTCATTACTGATCTCCATACATTTCGTATGGAACTAGTAATGAGAATTTGTCTAAATATCAAGACATCTTATCCTTGGTGATCACTTCCTTTATTCTCATCACTTGAATGTTTGCAAAGTAGTGATAATGTAAAAGAGAAATTTCATTTTCATCACTGTTAGGGCTTACAAAGGGTTAAATAATATTTTATTGTTGTAAATCATTTTGCATTTTGTATTTTGCAATAATAATTAAACAGAAAGTACAGTTTTCCTGTTTATTTTTAAAATAAGGGCTTCTCAGATAAGGTGGCGATAGTTTATTGCATAGGGAGTTAATCAGATTAGTGAAAATTCCCATATCCTGTGGTGAATATACAAAACTGTTTAATTAGTAGGTACATATGTACTTTAGATAAAGGGGTCACTTCATTGAAAGTGAATGCATGCTGGTTTATTCGGAAGCTGAACATGCTAGTAAGTTTTGTGATCAGAAAATGAATTAAAAGGCTACAAAGCACCTTCTTTGATCCATTTTTGTATTGGTACTGCAAAATGATTTCAGCTGTTAGCTCTTCAAAACTTCTGAGAAATTAAATAGATCAAGCCAAATAATAATTATAATAAAAAGTGTTGAGATTTGCTTGCCATGTTGTTATTAGTTGTCATATTAAACCTATAGTTGTTCTGAATTTTATATGTCCTGTTTAAAATGTCATTGATTTTTGTATCCGGTAACTGCATGTTCATATCTTCAAGCCACCGTGTAATTTTCTTTTTATTATATACACAAGAGTGTTTTTGTCCAAAAAACAGTGTAAAAGCAGGAAATGACATCATCGATATCCTCACCAATGAGGATATGGAAAATATGCCACTCGAGTCCCGGATGTAGTTTCGTATGAACTTTACGAGTGGTCAATTTTCCACTAAAACACTCTTGTGTATATAATAATAAAATATAACAATACATCTGAATTAAATACTTACCAGTTGAAGTTACTCCATTTTTAGTCAATGACACAACTCCTATTTTTTGTACTGTTTTGGACAGCAGTTACTTGTACGGAATTTGGTTCTTTACATGAATCAGACTGTCAAATTAAATCTAAGTACATTTTGAATATTATCTATCCTGTTTATAGATCATAACTTATTAACTTAAAAAGTCATGAATTAAAATGGTCCACTTTCAACTTTTCTTGTCGATAAGAAAAAAAACAAACAATGTGAACATTTTTTATAGTCCAAATTTATCTCACGTTTAAAAAACATGTAATATAACTCACCTCAGTGCTGGCCTGGTACTATTTTAAATAATTCAGCATAGAAAGAACCATCTATAAACAAAATATTATATTTCTAGATGCCATGACACTTGTACAAAATGCTTTCCTTCTAAATCTTTTGTTTCTTGTCAACTTTTTTTATCAAATGATTTATTTTGTTTTGATATGTATGTTTTGGTGTTCCTGTAATGATTGTCCCATACAAACCAAAATAACAATTTTTATTTCCCTTTTAGTGGACTCCTCTTTCACAAGCATATCTTGTTTTCTTTAAAGTGCCAAATTAAACGTTTTCCAAGTTTTCTCAAATTTCCAGTTGGAACAAAATTACAAATGAACAGCACCACAGGAAAGTGCTATTTTGCCCATTTGGGAGTTGTTTACACAGTAGGATTTCATTCACTGACTCAAACATTAGAACCAGCTTACCCAGTATAATAAGCAGCACCACAAAAAAGACCACACTTCAAGACTTAACTTGCAAGCTCTAACGTTTGTTCAGCGCAACAAAACATAACATATCATAAGAATAGCTCTCATTTAAATATTTTATCCACATACTCAAAAGGCATGAACACTTTTAGAATTTGATTCTGGGAGAATCAATTTTTCCATCCTTTTTCCACCTCTTTTCTGGCAATGCCAGAGGTAATTCCAAAATAGCACCTACCCCACCCTTGGTACGGAATTTTGGCAGACATTGTACCTGCTTCTCTTAGTGAAAAAGCATGTTTTCCACCTGTTGAATTCGGTTAATTCTGCGAACAATGGTGACCTTTATTAGACAATTTTTCTTCATTTCTTTAGTCAGTAGATTTCGTTGCTATCTTGTCTATTTTCCTTCTACCAATATCTTGAGTTTGTATTTCTATGTCATCTGAGTTTCACTTTGGTTTGACTCAGTGCTTCATGTACTTTAATTATGCAAAAGCTTGTTTTTAATTGGATTTAGCATTATATTTTGGTTTGAGTATGTGAAATTGTAAAACGTTTTCCGTGCCATGATTTTCTCGTCAGTTTCCTTTAACAAGATTGTAAATTAATTCTTATAAAAACCTTTCCTTATGACTTTCCTTCAGTTTTACTTTATATGTTGTCACATGACAGTGAAAGTTTGTTCTAGACAATTTTATGTAATATACATTCATATTACACACCCCAAGCCCCCAGGAGCCAATCAGATGTCGGCTTTTTTATTTCATTTTACAGGGGAGCATTTAGTTGTGATAGAAATGATTGCTTTACATGAGTTTCACCTGTGTGATGGGGAGTTTCTCCTTTCTTTGATATCTTAAATGTGTGAGGTATTGCTGGACCTTGTATTGCGTACAGATCATCAAAATGAACTTCTTTATCGATACTGGATAGGCAGAATGGTAAGATGTAAAATTAGCTGTAAAATAAGCCGGGAAGACTTGATGCTAAAGTGTGATAATTCTGTCATATTATATTCTTGGTTTAGTTACAACAGAAATTAAATCAGGTTTCAGAAAGTTGAATTTTGTATTTCTGAAGCAATAATTTATTGTATTTTATGTGACGAAAATTTGGTTTGTAGAAACGAAGCTGTTAAACATATGAAAGTGAAATGAATTTTTACATGTGGCGTTGGGTTTCAGAATATTTAATGGTTATTCATTATATTGTGTTTTGTTTTGAATTTAGCAAGTAAAGCAAGTGAGTAGAATATTAGGCTGTCTCTTCATTTCTGTACACATTTACTTAAAGTTAGTCATGTATATTGACTGTGTTAGTTGTAGTATTAGACAGCTAGCTAAAATATTGCTGTGTGATTGCTAAACCGTATAATTATTCAACGAGGTAGCTCCTTTCGGTTAACATGTCACGGTAGTTTAAAATTCTACTGCAAAATATGATCAGAGAATAATATTGCTTCTCTGTCCAGTCGATCACGGAATAAAAGCTTTATTTATATTTTTCAGAACATCTTTTCTAAGAACCATTTAAACATTCATCTTATTTTAAATCAACTTCCTGTGACTCGATCAACTCAATATTTAGCTCCTTGCAATAAATCTGCTGTGTATTTGTAATAGTTATTGTCAGTGCAGGATTTTTACCTTTGGGTCAAACATACGTTAATCTCATGCCCAGTTTTGCAGTTTTTGAACAGATCCTTTCTTGGTAAATTTCAGCAGCGCAAAACAATTATTCTGGCAAATATGTTTATGATATGATTTTTCATGAAACTGTATTTATTTCAATTTCTCCAGACGCTAAGGCTATCTTAGATGTTTTGTGTTCGCTCAGCTGACTTTTACATATCGTGTCTCTGTAAGATGTTTTCCTACCTAAAATCAGTGTATTTTCATTAGGAAGAAGACTATTTTTGGAGATGAGCAAAACTGTCAAAGCATGGAGTTAAATTTCGTCCTTGAAATCCACTTCTTTATCTTTAGTCAGCACCTGTTGATTAAAAACATGGCATACTTCTTAGAGGCTTTATTTGCGTGTTTAAGGTATGCAAATTTATTCACAGCTTGGTCTGTCATGGAAATTACTTCCATTGTGCGGTTGGCAGTAAACACAAGACTTGTGGCAACTAAGCTCTATTATGTAGATTATGGCGAAACTGTAGTGTTTGATTAAGCTATCTCGTCAAGCTTTTAGTCTTCGCTTCAAACGATTGGTTCTTGGCAATTTAATAGTGTAAATTGAATTCTTTTGATTAGTTTTTGTCAATTTTGTTGAATTGAAAGGGAAGATGGCTCAGTTTAAGATGATTCGTGATTAAAGCGAAAACTTAGACAATGGCAAGTGGGAGTTATATTTGCCAGTTTTCGTATTATACGGAGAGCAGGTGTTTTGGGAAGATGTTTTTAAATTTTAATATGCTTCTGCTTGTAACTGTGTTTCCAAATACTAAAATCTCTCCAAGTTCCCTAAGCCGGCCAAATTAAAATTGAAAGAAATTAGTTTTAGCGCTGTACTGAAGCAAATGAAAGCCTTGGAAATGACAATGGCTTGGCTGTTAGAACTCGTATCTTTGTGTGGAACACATGTGGCTCTCATTTTAAGTGACTTATGAAGGTTTGAGAATATTGCATTTTGAACAGAGTTATTAGCGATACCACTGTCAAGGATTCAAAATGTGAGTGGTTAAAGGAAACCTCACGTACACTTTAACATGTCAGTGAAAATGGTATGTAGAGCTTCATAGTTGTTCTTTCAGTTTTACTTTGCTTTTTGTTCCTTTCTAACAAAACTTCATTTGAAAACGTAACGTTAATCGAGCCAGTTAAAAATTTGTTGGGTCATTTTTGCTGTCACAACATGTACTAGAATATGTAAAAACTCAGTTTCATGC
Source organism: Siderastrea radians (assembly GCA_964017195.1). Lineage (NCBI taxonomy): Eukaryota > Metazoa > Cnidaria > Anthozoa > Scleractinia > Rhizangiidae > Siderastrea > Siderastrea radians. The sequence goes on from OZ024900.1 coordinate 3,004,268, forward strand.
AGGCATAACTCTTTCTTTCTTCCTTTCCGTGCTTGTTGCAATGGAAACTGTATTGTTTTTAAAAATATCACTACATTAAAAAATATCAGTGTTTAACCTAGCTGGTTACAGTTTTGAACCCGCGATATTTAACTTTCGTGGTTTATATTGTACATAGAACTTTCTTCGACGAAGTGGATTGCATGACTTAATGTCTTCCTGCAAGTGGGGCTTTGATTGATTCATTTATGTGCCGTTGAATCACTGAAAGATCAATACTGTTTCATAGAATATTAAATTCTTGGTAAACAGTATTGTTCTGCCAGTGGCTCAATGCTAGTTCAGTGCTTTTAATGCCTGTCCTGATCTGAAATGAATTCTGCAGCAGAGATTATCTTGTTTTGCTGTTTACCGTGTTCCTTGTACGGTTTGCAGGTTAAAGGGGCAGTCTCATCAATTTTTAGTGTCGCTGTGAAAAGCCAAAAGACACATTTTTATCTATGGAAGCCTAAAAATAATGGTCCAGTAGTATTAAAATGGGTATTCCAGTACATGGAAACTATACTTTAGTATGTCTGGAGAGGGATGACCAGGATAGAAATAGCGTGCGACTTGAAAACTTCTGGCAGAATTTTTCAAGTTTCTGCCTTATGTCTCAGATAAAATATTTAAAAACTAATTTTGGCTTGTTTTTTCTTTTGAAAATTCATTTAATATTGTCCCCTTGTGGTCTAAAAGCAGTTCATGTATGAGCAAAGTACTTTGATATAAATTAATCAAACTTGTGACAAAGAAGATAGGAAAATCGCCATGAGACTGCCCCTCTAAATGGTGTCAGTAAACATAGAGTTTAATTGCATGCATTTGTAATGGTGCCATAAGTTTGTCTCATAAAATACTGGCATTTTTATCTGTATATTTAGCTGTTTGTGTGTTACGTTGTGGAGATAGTTGCATGTTGAATTGCTTGCAAGTGTCACGATAACGCTCTTTTCAAGTGTTATCTAATCAATATAACCGAGCATAATGCGCTAATCATTTTCTACCAAACTGGTGTTGAATTACCTCAATTTGAAAATTTTCCAAAAAGTGAGGGGAAGTTGTTATAAAGAGGAAGTTGCAATATGTGACTCTCGGCATGTTCATCGCCAAGCTGCACAAAAAAATATTTCATCATTTTTTTCCCTCAACACTCAATTTGCTGCTTTTGACATCATGGATCCTAACAGTTAAGTCTTTAAACCCCAATAGTGACAAACATCTAATTTCTCCTTACAATATCACTACTTGATCAATCGGTCAGGTCATAAGAATAACGGAAATGATCACCAAACATGAAATGTCTTGATGTTTGTGCAAATTCTCCCACCTCGTACCATAAGAAATGTAGGAAGAACACTAAGGAGAATGTGCATTTTGATATTGGGGATTAAAGGGTTAATATGATCTAGCTCCCCACTAGTTTTCCTCAAGCTCAGCTATTAGATCACCCGACTTCATTTCAGAACATCATAGGTTCAACTTTTGTCAGGAACTTAGATTTTTTCTTTGTAGAGATATGCTCGTGTCAAATAAAAATAGTATCACTACGTCATAGGTATATGATTGTCAATATTTAGGTACTATTTTTGTAACTTAGCTTTTAGAATTGTAAAGCGCTTAGAGACGTTGTAATAAGTGCTATGTAAGCTTTGTATTATTATTATTACTATTAATATGTATATTAAACTAAATGCAGTTTACTGACTAATTATTAGAAGATAGCTATGGCATTTCAGAAAATACTCGTGGTTAAAAACCAGGTCTCCCTAAAAATGCCTTCTTGGTCAATAAAATAAATAGGCAAATAAATAAATAAACAAACAAACAAATAAACAAATAAATAAATAAATGGCAATTTTTAAAAGCAAATGAATCTTTTGTACTTCTTGACACTTTTAACCCTTTAAGTCCTGACATTAGAATGCATATTCTCCTTACTGTTCTCCATACATTTCTTTTGGAACTAGTAAGGAGAATTTGTCTAAACATCAAGACATCTTATCCTTGGTAATCAGTTCCTTTATTCTCATCACTTGAATGTTTCAACAAGTAGTGATAATGTAAAAAGAAATTTTATTTTCGTCACTGTTAGGCTTAAAGGGTTAAACCCGAGTACTGAAAACTCACACTCCAGATTGAAACCACGGTGGGTATGGGGGGGTGTGTGTTTGTGTGTGGGGGGGTGGGGGGCGGGGGGCTGAGATGGCTTAATATGGGGAGGGGGCTTAAATGAGGGATTATGTTAATCTTAATCCTGCCTGCTTCCAGGTGATCAAGTGGATCGAGGAGCATGGAGAAACGTTTCTGTTGAAGCACACTGGTGTTGGAAAGTCATTACTGAAGGCAGAAGCTTTGCTCAAGAGACACGAGGAGTTTGAAAGCATTGCCCAGGTTAGTGAGCTTAAAAGATAAACTCTTCTTACTCTTTGCCATACATTCCTTTAATGTTAGTTTTGAGAATGTGCAGTTTTATCAAGACAGCATCAATGTGTTGTTGTTGATGATGTTGATGATGATGATGATGATTTTCATTATCACTATCATTAGACCCAGCATTTCAGCTTCCCCTTTATTACAACTGTATTTCCTGTGATCCTCTTGTTCACTTGGCTAGAGATAGGCTCTGTGTTAATGAGGAGTCTTATCCAATTTCACATAGACTACAAGCGGTCTCTCTTTTCTCGGAGACATTCAAGCCTAACATACTTCAAGTGTGAGTGAGAATATTGCTGCAGTGTAGAAATTCAGCACACTGGTGGGGAAATTATCTACTCCTGTACATGTTGCGAATGAAAATAACAATTAAGAGAACATGACCTAAGCTATATAAGGGCTTGACTGTGTAACGAAAAGGTTAAATTACAGGCCTTCCTTCTTCGACTGTGCCCAATTAGTGTTAATTTTGAAAGTTTCAAATTCTTAAAATTTCATGTGGAATTTCTTCCTCTCGATAACATTTTTAAAAGCGGTTTTGAATTGTGTGTCCAAGTTTATTTGCGTTTGTTTTTTGTTTTGCTTTACTACGCTCTGTAATTGGTTAAAAACTCGCGCAACTTTCTCGACCAATCAAAAAAACAAAACAAATCGTGACTTGCTCGCACTCATTTTCCCGCGCTTGGCGCCCGTTACGTAGATTTGCTTCGAGTTGATTGGTTCATCTTGATGTTTGCGTCTGTTGTATATATAGCGGCCTTTACACGTCAAACTAATGTTGGCGAACTCGTGTGTGTGTGTGTAAACAACACAACATGTTGGCATACCGTTGGCGAAAAGTTGGCGAGGATGGTTACAAGTTCTATTTTTCGCCAACAGTTTGCCAACATGTTGTGTCGTTCACATACACCAATTTGAATTTGCCAACACGAGTTGGCCAACAAAAGTTTGACGTGTGAAGGCCGCTTAATTGGCTAGAGTAATTGCTTTGGTTTACTGAAAACTGCTCTGTCCGTTTCTTTGTAAATAGCAGATTTCGAGGCTGGCTTTGAAAACATTTCAAGATTTGTTGGCATCCTAGTTATTATTTTTTCGAACAATTTAGTCCCAGAAAGAAAACGTTGTGATAGCTTGCATGATTATAAAATACCCCAAAACGAGCCTTAACATTTGCCTTACAGAATAAATTCACTTTTCTTGCTAAAGCTGTTGAGAACTTGCGAAACAACACTCTTCGAAATGTTTCGACAGTGTCAACTGTCATCGACAGAAAACTGCTTGCATTGCCAAGTTGCAGTGAGGTAACTATTAAAAACTGCGATCAGAATTGCTAATGACAAAGTTATAACTAAATAGCAAAAGAATACGTGACAACGTAAGAACTATAAAGAGAGTCTTGAAATAACATGATGCAGTTGCTAATTCAACGTAGGCTGTTCCCATCCGATATGGATGGCTTCTGTTGTTTTAATTTGAAAACTAGTGCTGGCAAAATCCAAAAAGTTGAAACAATTAGAAGAGCGTAAAGTGCGACATTTTTCAGAGTTTTGCAAGTGCTCAAATAAGTGAGATACCCTATCTGTAGTCAGGAGTTTGCGAACGCATGTGGAAAAATGTCAGGTTGTCTCGCTGACGTGACTGGCATTACAGCATGTCAATACGCACGAAAACGGAGCCTGTTAGGAATAGGGTGTTTATTTTAGGGTGTTATATTTTCGGTGTTGAAAAATGAAAAGACTGGTTTGATGTCTAGGCTGTTATTGTAAGTTTCAAGAACGGGGCGAATTCTTTTCCGGTGTAGCAATTGAAAAGGGGCCTATATAACGTAGCTTAAAATGAAACGTGAAAGGAGGTGGCGAATTCGTTTCTATGTGCAGTGGAGAAGGGGCCTATATAAGACAGTTAAAAATAAAACTTAATGTGTAATTTGTCAGGGACTGAACCCTCAAGAACGTACTTCTCTTAGTCCTAGTCACATATCTGCTCAGCAGATATGTCATTTAAACGAATTCGCTTCCTTCTTCCTGGTTTCACTTTGAAGTTTTCGTGCGCAGGCTATGATGCCTGATTCGTCGATGAGCCAATGCGTCATTTTTCCACGTGCGTACGTGAACCCCTAACTACAGAAAGGACCACTCACGTATTAAACCGCTTGCAAAACAGTGAGCAGCTCTTTGATCGATGTTATTTTTACCATTGGATTCGGTGATCATGGTTTAGTTTGTTTTTCGCAAAATTTCACTGCCATCATCCGTTGAGGGATCTAGCATTGTTTCCAATAGGCAATTTAAGCATTTTGATCGCCAAAGATTTTCGTGCAGACATTTTGTCTACGGCAATGAATAGCGTTAGAGAACTGTGGTTGGAATGGAGAGCCTTGTTCTTAGAGGTAAGTGACAGGAACGCTTTTCTTCGCAACAAATGTATCCGTATCTCTAAAAATCCATGGATTAATACTAAGCTGGAGAAATTGATGCACCGAAGAGATGGTCTCAAAATTAAGGCTTCATAGAAAATAATTCAGTCGACCGGAGTAAAGGCTGGTTTCCATATGATCGCACGATCGCTGCCAAAAAAGTTGAGCGGTGGTTGAGACTTTGATCGCTAAGCAGTTTCCATGTAGGCTGGTTTCCATATGATTACTGTGATCGCTACTATCGCTAAAAAGTGGTTTCCACATGCTTGCAACAATTGCTGAACGTTTTTTACAGCGATCGCAGCGATCGTAGCGATCATATGGAAACCAGCCTTAACTTTAAGAAGTTACGTTATGAAGTGAACAATGCGATAATGAATGCGAACAGTTCCTACGCCTATTATTACAAAACCTTTGAGATGGAAATTCGTAAAGACCTGCGACGTTATTAATAAAGTGACACGTCGTAAATCTAACAAAACAGTAAATGAACTTAAGCCTAATGGAACAAAAACAAGTAATTCAACTGAAATTGTTGAGACTTTTGATAAATTTTTTGCTGAAATCGACCCTGAGATGTCTAAAGAAGTAGTACTGATGTTGACGCTTGCTTTGAAGAGTTTGACAGTCAAACTAACAATCGTTTTAGTTTCCAGCATGTAACTTAGTCGCAAGTTTTGTCGCATTCAATTAAACGACTACCTTTGCAAGAGGAAGTTGGGAAGGCTGTGAGAAGATATGATTTCAAGAGTTCATGTTCAACAGCATTTCCCAATAGCTGACGTGAGTGTTTAAATGCCCCCCACCCCCTCCCTTGCCACCCCCTGTAAATGTTGGACCTTTGTAGGCCAACCCGGTGCCATCAAATTCATGTGACACTAATACTGAGATGATGGGAGGAGAGGAAAGCAAAATGAGCGGGAAATTTAGTAACTTTCCAACGCTGCTGGCGATGGTTATGTGTGAGAGAAAGGCCACAGGACTCGATTCTGTTTAAGCTAGACTTCTCAGAGAATATTCCGATCTGTTCTCTGAATCACTTGCTCGAATTTTTTGTAGAAGGAAACCGGTGCTAAAGCGATCAACAACTGGTCTTTGAACATTGGTCTTGGATTTATCAATGCCATTATTTTCTCGGACCAAAACGAAGGCCTTTCAACGGCTTTCAGGGTCCCACCAACCAATAGTTCTGTTCTTATTTGAAAATAAGCCGCACGGAAAGATGTCTAGTAAATTGCAGGAAGTCGTCGAAAAGGCTACTTGAATGTGGCGTTTCATAAGGAACGATTCCGGGGCCTCTTTTGTTCTTATTATGTATAAATGATCTACCAAATTGTCTTCTTTATTCGCGACGTAGAATGTATGCAGACGATACTTGTATAACCGTCGCGAGCAGTGATGTCGAGGAAATAAATCATTGTGTTAACCTGGATTTGGACAGTACAAGTGTGTGGTTTTCAGCCAGCAAACTCACTCTGATATAACGAAGACAGAATTTCTGAGGATTGGTTCTAGGAAAAAATTTTCAAATCTTTCAGTGAATCCTACTACCAAAGTCAATCAATACCCGATTAAACAAGTCTCGACAACAAAACCCCTTGGCGTTCACATTGATGAAAGCCTCACCTGGGCGTGTCGTGTTTACGAACTTACTAAAGAAAGTTGCCTCTGGTATAAGCACCGTTAACTTGATGTATTCGGCATGTTATCCCACTTGAGACTTCCTTCCACTTATAATTCATTAGACCAACCTTTAAGTTACGTTAAATGCAACTTTAGGTTACGTTAAATGCAACTTCGCATTGTGAGCAGTACTTTGATGATGATAGTTGACACTGTCGAAACATTTGTTTTCCCTCAAAATTTAGTAAACACTAATTTAATTTTCACGTGTAAACTTGTGAAAACAACGAGCAAATGACAGTTTCTGATTTCTCAGTTTGGAATAAAGGTAATTTGAATGAGGTCATTTTGTAATCTCACATTAATTAACCGATTGATTAATGATTTGAATTAATTTTAAAAAGTGATTCGCTCGTGTTTCTCTCTTATTTGTTCTGTCACTTGGTGTAATAAGCTTTCAGTTTCCATTTTGTTTCACCCCTGCTGTTTTGCAATTGTGTCTTTTTGACTTCATTAATCTTGCTTGTACTTTTTTTGGCATGTGTTGATTTCATTTTAAGCCTTTCCTCTTGCGGAATCAGTACAATTTCGACTGTAGCGTCGTTTTTTCTGGTATAATTAGCTTAAAGTATTAAATATTATAGTGTGCAGACATCCGTTCTATTTTTAAAGCCTCCTGGTTTCAAGAAAGGGCATAAAGGGTAGGGAAGCTAATCACTAAGGATTTAAAATTTGTATAGAGAGTGGAAGATTTGTATCAGGGATGTGAGATAAAAGATCAAGACGTGGGGGAGGGGTGGGTAGCAAAGCCCTGGAAGCTCTTGTTCTTCGCCAAGCTTATTATGCTAGTTTCAGTGACGCTTCTTGTATCTTTTTGTGTTAACATTTTCGTCGTCAGTTTTGTGTACATTTTTTCCGCTCCTCGCTTTAAAATCTATTGTTTGGAAAATTGGCTTACATCCTTAAAAGATTTTTTTTTGGGGGGGGGGGGGGGGAGGAGAATTTCCTTTATTCAGTCTCTCCTACAAATTATACCGGTTGTCCCACTATGGTTTTGTAACTACTTAAGTTTTGCATGTTGCGTGATTTTTCAATTGGTTTACTGTTAATCTCATTTAATTTTCATTCCTCCTTTGCGTGTTGCTGTTTTGGAAGAGATAGTGGCTGTTAACCTTGTACAAATGTTATCAAGATACTGCGTTTTTTTTTTACCTTCGAAGAGACAACTGGTATGTTTAGTCGGTTTTAGTTCGCGTTAGAATGAGACGGCACGATCAGCCGTTTTTCGACTTAAGACGCATTTACTCAGACAACCATTGTTATTAAAGGGAAATATGGAGAGGAATTAAACATATTTAAAATCTTTTCCCTTTTAGAGTTTTCCAGAATTATCCCAATTTGTTCAAATCTACAAGTTAGGAAAAGATCGCAAACTGACAGCACCGCACGCTGATCACGCTTAAAATTTAATTCACAGAATCAAAAGTTAGAACCACCTCGTACGGCATAATAAACAGCACCACAAGAAAGTACTGCTCAACAGCTTCCATATGAATGGCCACACTTAAAGATTTCATCCACAGACTCAAAAGTTAGAACCACCTTGTACAGCATAATAAACAGCACCACGCTTAAAGAAAAATTTTTATTAGAAATAACTGCTTTATTGAATGGTGCATTTATGACTTCATCAGCCATTATGCAAAACTGGACCTCATTTGTCACACGATCCAAGGTTACGCTGGGAGGCAACATGTATTATTTTGGTGTTGTTTGCTAAAACCTTATTGTAGTAAGTCACGCTATGTAAACAAAACCCTACTTGAAGCTGTTTGTTTACATCTTCCAGTTACGAAGCAATATTCGATTACTTAAAGTGTATTTCTTCTTTGAAAATGGTTACTCTTGTTGGTGAATTCTTTTTATCGCAAGTTGAAATTGCCACAAGTTAATAGAATACGATTATCGCTCCGATCTATTTAAATGGGATAATTGACAATTATTTTATTAAATTATTCTCACTTACAATATATTGGCCACTAGTTGTGAAATCCGGCAGCAGTTTTCATGAGATAAACATACACCCTTTCCAATAATTCCCCCGTTCAAAAATTAAGTTCCAAATTTCTTTGTACAAAATGCCGAAAACACACAACTTCACGCTAGCTTTCTTTCAATGGTTACGGCTCAACAGTTACATGTGGCTTCAAAGGGGTGAAACAAAATCTGTCCAAAAATTGTCGGTTATTTAGGGAGTGGGAAAAAGATTTCCGTGAGTTGTGGAGTGACGTTGATCCGATTTGACTCGTGCGAGTGTCTAAGTTGTAGCTTTTTTTAGAAATAAAAACTCATAAACACATTGTATAACGCATTTTGCGGTTTTATGTTTCAGAATACTTACACAAATGCGGCAAAGCTTTTGGAAGCTGCGCGTCATTTGGCGAATTCAGGGGAATGTAACCCGGACGAAATTCGCAAGAGGGTAGACTACTTCGAGAAGCGAGTCCAAGAGTTCATAGATCGTGTAAACAGACGCAAGGCCCTGCTGAAATTAGCTGTCAATTTCTATTCCCGGACACAAAAGGTTTGTCAACCTGATTGTGCATATTGATTTCGAAGTTAATTATCAATCGTTCTTCCTGGAGGTCATGTTTTTGTCACTAGTTAGTCGCGTCAAATGTGCGCGAGCGGTAGTATTTCACTTCAGACTCGTTGGTATCCTGTCATGGGTTGATTCTTTCATCGTAACGTTTTACACGCTCTGTGTGTCCGTCTGTTAGAAGGTTTGATTTTGGCTTGTTTATGAACATGTTACCCGCTGTTCTACTGCGACCTCTGAAAGTGTGCAATGCGTGCATACTACAGGCAAGTTAAGATGGTCATTGTGTTTTCATTATGCGCGCCCTATTATTAACATCCATCCGTGTATACGAGAAGTTATGCGATCTTATCGAAATTGCATTCTCAACCGGCGGAGTCCCTAATCCTTATGATCCCTTGGAAAACCGTTCTCGCTAAATAATAACTCTCTTGCTTTAGGACAGAAATGAAGTACGTGTCATGAATAGCGATTTCTGCGTTGTAACAGGAAGACGATTTAAGCCATTTCTCTCATCCTGTGTCATTGTTATTTTATTTATTGACCTATAATTTTACACTCAGTGTTGTGCTGTCAGTCATAGCCCTCTAGAATTAATTGACATGGTTGATATCGGCATTGATTAACAATTTTTTGAGGGGCAAATTGTGTGAGTACAGCACAGCGCTCAGCTTGCAGGCCTGGCTTTCAGCGGGGTCTGTCTCACGGGACACACGTACAGCCCTCGTGATCTGACAGTTGTAAACTTTCTCTGCTCGCTTGAAGCGTGCAAAACATGAGCGTAGCCGAGCTTTACACGGAGGATGATTCCACTGTAGCTTTCGTTATAACGCTCTCATCTTTATTTTTCCAGCTTTCGGAACTCGTGGAACAACTCAAGGCGCAGCTCGAGTTGGAGGAAGTCTCCGATAACCCAGACAATATCGCCACAGTACTTACAAATCTTAAACATCAGGGAGAAGCCACTTTGGACTCCATTCATACCGCTATTGATGAGGGTGAAACGATTATTGAAGAACTAAAGCTCGCTAGCTCGGAGGGAGTCGACTCAAGTTCGCTTCAACATGTAGAGAAAGTTATCAAGGAGCTAGACCGCGTCCGGCGAGCTATTGAACATTCTTGGACGAGGAGACGTCAGCAGTTGGAGTTATGGCTGCAGCTTAGGGAATTTGAAAGATCCGCTAAGATGGTATTTATGTCTTGATTAATTGCCTGCCTGTGGTGTTAATCTTTAGAAAGAAATCGGATATACCTACACGTCCATCGCGAAAAATCGATTGTGCTTACGCGGAAATTCCATGAGAAATTTCTACTGCAGTGGTGCACAGAATAATACAAGTTTTACAGGGTACAAACGGTACTTTAAACATTTAAACACACACTGTTCAGGGATTTCGAAGTACACATCTAAGGTTTGTTTTTCATTCTACGTCATTCAGACGGACACCGGATTCGCGTATATTCGAGATCTTTACATAAAACCTTCGGCGCTTTATGTGGACCTCAAAACGCTTGAAACATCCGCATAAAGCTTGGAGTACACGACAAATAGGATAAAACCCAAGTGGAATTCTTGCTTTTTGTTGTCTAAGTTGATTTAAGCGGTGTGAAGGGTCACAAAAGTAAATTTGCGTGTTCGAATATTTCTGTTGTTTTCCTTTTGTTTTTCTCCTCATGTTTTCTTTACGAATCGTTTTCCCGCACCTTTGGCTTATTTACGCGATGTTGTTTCACGTGAATTGCTGAGTAAAAGAATTCCGTCGCTACTTAACGATTTTTACATGCTTTTTTGTCTAGGATTTGGGAAATATAGAGTTCTTCCATGGTATGTGAGCTACAGAATTTTCGGATTCAAACATCCATAATGCATTAAAATTCTTATCTTTGTCCCAAAGCACCAATGTAAATAAACATTTCTAGCTCGTCGGCAAATGATGTTAGGTCGACAATGATATTTATATAATTTGCGACATGATACGTATCGTATGTCACTGAATCTCACTTAAAAACTTAGAACCCCACAAAACCGCACGTTCAACAAGTTACGCCGAATCTTTTCCATGTGTTTTTGGCTACTTTATTTGTAGACTTGGCAGGATCTTCGCAAGAATGGTTGTATTTTATGGTCAAACTTGAAATGCGGCGTCATTCTAAGCATTCTGCATACTTCGTATGTTATTATAGGTCATGAACCTTCGTTTCTTGCGTGCGAGTGGCTGAAGTTACATTCTTTTGAAGAGACTTGTCAACGTTTTTATTTAGCAAGTATAAACACAAAGTCTTTTAATTTAGTAAATCCACTGTTCATTGAAATGAACATGTTACGCTTCAACGCGGTTTGTTTCATCTTAGTGTTCTATTGTTTCGTCAAGTTTTCCTTTGTTTGCAGCTATGAGCGGAAGAGGCAATTTGAAGTTCTCTTTGATCCTCAAGTTAGCTTATGTGGGTCTAAATTTTGAGTCTAGGGATGAAATCATTAAGTGTGACTATTCAAGTGAAAGATGCTGATCAATACTTTGCTATGGTGTTGCTTGGTATTCAATCTTGGCGTAGAAATTTGTCAAAATTGTATATTGGTGCTCTTAGGAATTTATCGGGTTATTTCTAAATTCAAGTCTGGTCGTTTAAACACTAATAGAAAGTTTTAGAAGTAAGAATGGACGGGAAAGCTTCAAGCTTTGTGTAGGGTTGTTTTTGTTAGGAAATTTAGCGAGATTACTATTGTCCCTTTTAGTCCTATAAACAGTTTTAAGAGGACCTGCTTTTCTAATGCTTCCGTACACAAACAGCCACATAAGTTCTGTCACAAACCAAAAAGATTGAACCGGTTGTTTTAGGATTCCTCAGACAACTGATGTCAGACGATACTGCGTGTAGAATATTTTTAGCCTGCTAATACCAAGGTCAATTTTAGAAAATGTGTGCTTTGGAAAAAAAATTGAAAAACAAACAGCAGATTAGAGTAGGAAAGTATTGCTTCATTGTTCAGTTTCATTTGAATGCGGTTGCACTTCTCAGTTTATGGATTGCTGGGTAGCTCTCAATTGAATGGTCACACTTTAACATTCCATTCTTAGACTCAAAACGTCGAACCATACGAAACTACAGGAAAGCATTTGTCAACAACACTGATTGCCCTCCGACACTCGAAAGTTTATAGCACGACATTATGTTAAAGGAGGATGGGCATGTTTCCACGAATTTTGTATTGGTATCTTAAAAATAGCACCAGAAATGAATCAATCACCTACTTGTGTCAGTCATGAACTATTTACCAAGGAATTCGACCAAAGGTACATACATCTGGAAAATTAACTTCCTTCTTGGCCCCTTCATTTCGTCAGTCGAAACTTGAATCAGATAAACCTGACTCAAACTTTTGAGACCCTGGACTAAGTCTATATGTGATCATTCAAAAAAGGCTAGCGAGCAGTTCGTTTTTCGATATTTACAAATATTTTCCCGGTTTCGTGCTATCTTACCTGACATCAAATGACATGCCATTTTGCATGTTTGAAATTAATCTCTCCAGGCGTACAATTTTTCGTCATTGTGTCGTAAATTGATCGTTAACGGCTTTTTTTGTAACGATAGTTGTCACTTATTTTGTGCTCAAACGGAAATGATGAATAGCAAAAAGACGGAGATTTAAAGTGGGTGATTAACTGAGATTTCAAGTTGTGGCGTATAGACGTCTCCATGTGAAATTACACTTCTTCAGTTCACTTGGATGGTCACTGTTAAGGAGGCTACCAAAGTCTCAGAAGTTGTAACAAACTTGTACATCACAATAAACAGCGCTATTCTTCCTGCCGACTCGCACAGACCCAAAAGCTAGAACCACCCTGAACAGCAGAATAAACAGCGCCACAGGAAAAAGTACTGCTCAGTAGCTTTTATTTAAATGGTCACACTTAAGATTCCATCCACAGATTCAAAAGTCAGAACCATCTTGCACAGCATCATTAACAGCACCACAGGAAAGTACTGCTTGGTAGCTTTCATTTGAATGGCCACACTAAGGATTCCATCCACAGATTCAAAAGTCAGAATTACCTTGTATAGCGTAACAAACAGCACCACAGGAAAGTACTGCTCGGTAGCTCTCATATGAATGGTCACACTTTAGGATTTAATGCACAGACGCTAAAGCACATTATGTGAGGTTTTACTTTAGAAGCTTAGATTAATGAGATGACAGACAAGATGAACTATTGGAAAATCCGTGGCTAGACCAAAGAAAAATTCTCGTATTTCGGTGTGGTTGACAGCTGGGCTTCATATTCAGCAGCTGAGTTTCAAACGAAACTGAACCAGTTTGGTGCAGCATAGATTTTTAAAATCCATCATATGAGCAAGCGCACGTTGCATAGAAGTTCATAGAGCTGCTCGTTTTGATTGAAAAAGAAGCTGTTCAAGCATTGAAACCACAGCCATTTAGAACTCATCTTACACTGTAAGCAACAAGCTGGAGTGGCGTGGCGTTTAGAGACGTTTGGTAAACTGACCAGTCGATCAAGTGTTTTTCAGTACCGATGTAAATTGAAAAGATTTGAACCCTTTCATTCCTCGACCAAGACACCCTAACTTATTAATCTGTTGACAAAATCTTATCGTGTTACCATTCAAATGAAACCTCTTTGGCAGACCTTTTGCATGCGACTATTTGTTTCTTAGGATTTTACGAAACGAAATTTGGAATTTTTGGTAATTTTTTTGCTTTGGCCACATTAGGAGTGTAAGGGTTAAGACTCTGCTGAAATGCATGTACGTGTACATGTATCTCGTAGTATAAAGTATGCAAGTTTGCTTTACGTTTGTACCCACTGCAAAGTGGTGGGAAAATCCTGGTGACATCAAATTACATTGTGTTCTTATATTTACACTGCGTTCTTTTATTATTGCAGCTTAAAGATCGTTTGGAAATCTGTGAGGAGCATTTAGAAAAAGGCGGATTAGCGCTGGATCTCCCACGAGCGAAGCAGGCTCTAGCTCATCATGAAGATCAAATGAAGGACATTGAAAATGCCGCGATGAGAACGTTTTGTCGAGGAGAGGAACTTATAGATTATTTAAAACAATCCGAGATTGAACTACGTGTCAAAGATCCTTTGACATTAGAGAATATTGACGCTCAAACGCATATTCATAATTTATTAGAAGTTTTACATCGAAAGAGAAGAGATCTTCGGGATTTAGCGGAGGAGAGAAAAATTAAACTGGAACAAAATTTGTTGTTGCGTCAACTGGAAAGTGATGCTAAACAGGTGAGAGAACTTCTCAACATCTGTTTTCTCCTTACAATAAGAGCAACGAGAAAGCATCAAGGTTGTAAGAATTTAGTAACTGGTCATAACCAGCGGGGAGGGCAGTGTTAGGCGGGGTTTATGTTTTGTTGTAAGGAGCGAGGTTGGTTGATTTTCACACCGTGCAAGTTTCTTTAGCAGTGTAGCTTATACGGATTGTGATTCTGAAGTACTCAAATTGTATTCTGTAGAAGATAATTCCGGTTTTTTCATTATCCGTTCTCGTTCCATAGGTTACGGTTAGTCTCGGCATGGCAAAGCAGTGCTTTACACTACCATCGAACTGGGAACATAAACTAGTTGAAGCTGCTTCTTGCTTTCATTATTTGTTCTCTACTGCGTTCGTTGTTAACTGGGATTTGTTTCGGTAGGTTGTCGGCTGGGTTCGGAATGGCGAGGCTATGCTTTATGCCAGCACCGAACTTGGAACATCACTGGTTGAAGCTGAAGCACTTTTACGGGAGCATGAAGAATTTCAGAGGGCTATTGAGGTAATGGAACATGTAAGCTTGCAAATAGCAAAAATTTGCGTTCTAGGTCCGTTCCGTCAATAGAACATTGCGTGAACGCCTGCGGATCTCGAGTCCAAAATAGTCGCGCATGAACACGTGCAAGGTTCACGTTAAGGTGGCTCGATTGGGTTTTTGAGTGACGATACCCCTTTCAACTTCGAGCAACGAGTGTACCACAGTGAACAATCCAATAGAAAGTCGATCGATAGCAACATAATGACATCATCCCCTATTTTACAGGAGAGCTAATTACTTGTCATCAGGGAATAATTCTGGGAAGCGCTCGACTGGATCTTCGACCTGACGTATTTGTATTCACGTCTGCAAAATTTTAAGAATTTCTATGAGAGCGTTTCCGAGAAAGTTTTGGGTGAAGTTTTGAGGTGTTAAAAAACAACAAAAACAAAACAATTTTGAGCTGTTATTAAAAAGTACGTCCGCAGCGGCTTGATCAAATAACATTTTGATCTTAAATGAATGTTACATCATCTAATTACTTTGTGTGACGATTTCAGGGAAACGTTCCATTTGAGTTTTAGAAACGCTGGCTTGAATATGAATTGGTTTGTCGCGTCACTCGGCTTTATTTTTTTTTAATCAAAAATTGACCCTACACTTATTAAAATGGTTGTGAATTAAAAAGAGATAGATGATTTTTTTAGCTCAACTCTCAAGGAGAATAATCAATATTCAATACAATCCCCGTGTTTCAAATTCATTGAAATGTTATAACGCTGTCAATTTCAAGCCTAAACTCGGGAAAATATTGGATTTAATTTTACGCCAGTGGCTCGTTGTCTTATGCATCTGCATTGTTTTGTTTTCTTAGTTTATGGATTGCTGGGTATCTCTCAATTGAACGGTCACACTTTAGCATTACATCCATAGACTCAAAACGTAGAACCATACGAAACTACAGAAAACAATAGAGATGCATAATAAGAGCAACAAACCACTGGCGTAAAATTCAGTCCAATATTTTCCCAAGTTTAGGCTTAAAATTGACAGCCTTATAACATTCCAATGAAATTGAAACTCGGGGATTGTATTGAATATTGATTATTCTCCTTGAGGGCCAAGTTCAAAAAAACTTCATCTACCGCTTTTTAATTCATAACCATTTCAATAAGTGTAGGGTCAATTTTTGATTTAAAAAAAGCCGAGTAACGCGCTAAACCAGTTCATATTTAAGCCAACGTTTCTAAAACTCAAATGGGATGATTTCCGTGAAATGTTCACACAAAGTAAATTAGATGATGTAGCATTCATTTAAGACCAAAATGTTATTTCATCAAGCCGCTGTGGACGTAATATATCAAACACGAGAGACAGTGTTTCATCGGGATATCCAAACACCGAGAAGAGAGTTGAAAATACGACGCGCAGCGGAGTATTTTTGACGAAATTCGAGGTGTTTGGATAGCCGATGAAACACTGTCTCGAGTGTTTGATATATCTTCTCAATCGAAACAAAAACTACGGAGTAAACGGAGAAATAAAATCGTTAAAATCTATGCTAATTAAGATCGGGTTTCCAAACCACTGTCACGGTTATAATTTTCTTTGTTTTAACTTGATGAATTATTAATGAGTTTGAGAAATACTTTTCAAAAACAGTTCAAAATTGGTTTGTTTTTGTTGTTTTTTAACACCTCAAAACTTTACCCAAAAATTTCTCGGAAACGCTCTCATAGAAATTCTTAAAATTTTACAGACATGAATACAAATATGTCAGGTCGAAGACCCAGCCGAGCGCTTTCCAGAATTATTCCTTGATGGGAAGTAATTGACTCTCATGTAAAATGGAGGATGATCTCATTATGTTGCTATGGTAACCTGTGCTTTGATGAAACTTACCGCATTTAAACTTTCATCTTTCTCTAGGACAGCAGAAACGATCGATTTTCTATTGGGATTCATTCACTGTGGCACACTAGTTGCTCAAAGTTGACAGGTGCATCGTCACTTAAAAACCCGATCGAGCCACCTTAACGCACAGTAATCTCTTCGAAACGTGCCTAACTCACGAGTAAAGTTCCCAAATTGCGTGTGAACGCACAATTCTCGCATAGATAAAACGCGCTGGAATCTAATCAATTCAATTGAAGTTTTGGCGAATGTGCTATTTTAATTGTTTTGTCTTTTCATTGTACGTACAACTAGTATATTCTCTCAAAAATCGAAAACGATCTACTGTGCTGAAAAGTAGTTGTTATAACTAAATGAATTATCGGCTTCTTTCTTTACAGAAAACATGTCAGAGTGCTACTGAAGTGCAGCAGCGAGCAGACAAACTGATCAAAGATGGCCACTTTGATCCAGACGCCATCTGGAACTGTGCGGAGAATATGATTAGGCGATGGCAACACCTAATGAGCAAATCTGAGGAGAGGAGAAAAGTTGTTACGGCGTCATATAGCTTCTTCAAATCTGCTGAACAGGTAACAACAAGCAGTTGTTAAGTAATCTAGCCAGTCAGTCAGTCAGTCAGTCAGTCAGTCAGTCAGTCAGTCAGTCAGCCAGCCAGCCAGCCAGCCAGCCAGTCAGTCAGTCAGTCAGTCAGTCAGTCAGTCAGTCAGTCACTCAGTCAGTCAGTCAGTCAGTCAGTCAGTCAGTCAGTCAGTCAGTCAGCCAGCCAGCCAGCCAGCCAGCCAGCCAGCCAGTCAGTCAGTCAGTCAGTCAGCCAGCCAGCCAGCCAGTCAGTCAGTCAGTCAGTCAGTCAGTCAGTCAGTCAGTCAGTCAGTCAGTCAGTCAGTCAGTCAGTCAGTCAGTCAGTAACAGTAACAGTATATCTTGATTGTGCCTTACTTTCTAATTACAATAAAGGAGTCAGTGGGTGGGTGGGTGGGTGGGTGAGTGAGTGGATCAGTCAGTAGTCAGTCAGTCAGTCAGGCAGTCAGTCAGGCAGTCAGTCAGGCAGTCAGTGAGTCAGTCAGTCAGTCAGTCAGTCCATTAGTTTGCTAGGCAGTGAGCAGGGTAGTTGATGTTTTTTCAACTACCTCTGTTTGATCCTATCAGGTTTATTTACTAATGGAGCGCCTCTCGCGCGAGTACAAACTTGAAGAAGGAGACCCGTGTAGCAAACTCATCGAAACAGAATCAGTCAAACGCCTGGACGCCATGAAAGCGATTGTACAAAGCTACGACGAGGACAAGGATTCCATCGCCACGGGCCTGCTAGAAGTGAAGCGTAACGCTGACTCGTTCCTATCCACGATCGCGCCAGCAGGTAGTGATCGCCTGGATGTGACGATAGAGCGAGTGGAGTGCCAAGTGAAGGAAGTACAGGAACAGTTGAGAGCGCAGGAACAGCAAGTGTTGGACGTGTGGTCTGTGAGACGAACGCTAGCTGAGTATTGCTTACAGTATCTTGAACTGGAGCAGTGTGCTAAAGAGGTAAGTTAATCTGAGGACGCGTTCATACGGTATCTTGAACTGAAACGCTCAAGGGGTATGCAGCATCTTAGATTGCGAGTAGTCTCTAATTTTGGCGATGGGGCCGGCGAAATACACACACGCACGCGTGCGAAATTTCGAGGAGACGCGACGCGAATGGAGCGCGCGCGTGTGTATTTCGCCCGCCCCACAATCATTAGAGACTACTCGCAGTCTAGCTTCTACTATCAACTCAACTAAATCTAAAGATGTTGACGTTCCAGCAACAATATGTACGCGTTCATGTATCTGCCTTTCTTTTTTGCCGTGAAGTACTTCATATTTTCAACTCGTTTTTGCATATACAAGTTTGCGAGTCTGCCATCTTTGTGGAGTTTCTATCGGGTGAGAGAATTACTTGAAATCCATTAGTTTACATTAATGATTGTGCCCTCAAACAAATGCTACAAACAAGTATTTCAAGTAGAACATAACGATGAGGAGAGTAATGATGATGATGATGATGATGATGATGATGATGATGATGATGATGATGATGATGATGATGATGATGATGATGATGATGATGATGATGATGATGATGGTTTAGAATCCCAACTAGCCGGAAGTAGACCAGTTGGCTATCTCCAAGTATGACCGAAGGGTTAGAGCTGGACTCGGCTCTACCGAGAAACTCCAGCTTGCGGTCAGAGCGGAACTTGGAAGTCGAGAGACCACGTGGCCATGCTGTCTGTCTTGCTTAACATGGCGCCAACACCATGTTTTCCCACTAAAACAATATTTATTTGGCGTCCACTTCTCATTGAAGCTCTACCACCTGCGCTATTGACTGTTTGCTGTCTCGTTTCAGGCGCTCGATTGGATTCACGAGAATGGTGAGTTTTATCTGTCCTCGCGGACAGGCGAAGGAGCCACGGACGCTCAAACTAAAGAGCTTCTTGATGAACATCACGAGTTCAAAGAAGCTTCAGAGGTATATGACTTGGTGTGTGCAACTTTTTTCGTTCATTTTCATTGTGTTATTATCATTTGTGTTTTCATATTGTCATTTTTGTAACTGTAGAAGTGTCCATATTTACTGTGGTTGCGGTTACACTAGCGCTTAATGAGATCTGAGACCGGCTACTTATATTTGTGGAACTGGAAGCTAGGTAACCTCAGACTTGTTACATTTGTTTTGATCAAATAAAAGGGTACCTTATCGAGACTTTGGAGCTTTATTCCAATAGCTAAGGATTGACTTTTGTTGTCTCTGCTAAAACGCGGGTCACCATGCGATTTTGGGCCAAAAACGCGGGATGCAGCACAGGGTTATCTCAAGTGTGTGCCACCTCATATTGGTGATCCTGTGGTGCGGACGGACGGCTACGTGACTATTACGTCACTACCAAAATTTCTTGGCTTGATTGGTTACCAAATTTACAATGAAAGCGGTAAGATACAACAGTGCAAAAAGTGGAAGCAGTGTCAGGGCTGTCGTTATTGTAAATCCTAAAATGTTCTAGGGTCATGAACAGAAACAAGGTGTCAGTTGGGTAACCGAAACCACGGTATTTTGTGTCCGCACGTGTTCGTTTTCACTTATGTTTGTAGAAAAAATACATTGGATTATTTTGACAGTAACACCACTAAAACCGGACCGAAAACCAAACCTCCTTACAGATTGGAAACGAAGACTTCCAGCGCACTTGTTCAAGCCAATAAGACATACAAAGTGTTAACTTGCAGTGAACTTGAAATTCTGTTTTCTGCTCTGTAATAGTTATTGGTTTTCATTGTCTATATGCATATGTCTGTAATAATAATAATAATAATAATAATAATAATAATAATAATATTAATAATAATAATATTATTATTATTATTATTATTATTATTATTATTATAAGTGTTTTGTTTGTAACCACTACTGTATCGTAAGGGGCGATCTATGCACAGTCTGTGTAACTCCTAATTCACATCTGTATCCACAGCAAATCCGGGAAAGAGTAAAGTCGATGTTACTTCAAGCCGAAACGCTGATTGCCAAGTCGTGTTACCATGGTGACGGAATCAGACAGTGGGCAACGGCAGTGGAGAAAAGATACAAGGATTTCGCACGACGGATGCAAAAATACCGCGCCAAACTCGAGAACAAGCTTGGATATACTTCATCTGAACACGAGGTATTTATTTCGTGACGCGTGACGCGTGACGCCTACTTTCGTCCAATCAGAATTCAAGAACAGCTTTCAGGAAACCTGTTGAAGTTCTCTCGTGGTTTTCAGTTGGTTTCCTGGAAGTGTCATGGTATTCTGATTGTATAGTCGATTTAATGAAAGAATGCAAATACATTCGAAGTTGTCACTTTTAGTCGTGTTACCAAGAAACATCGTTTTCTTTGATGTATCTCGTGGAATTTGCTTACAGATCCAGTTTTAGTAGCGCTGTTATTCAACATTACAAAGGCATGTAAAACAAGGCACGGTTACTGAGCAACGTGCATTTTGTTTTGTAAAATTTTGGGCAAGAACGCTAGCCCACATATAAGGCACTAATGTGAAGGTAAGTGAGTACAAGTGAAGCGAAGTGAGTACAAATGAAGGAAAATGAGTACAAGTGAAGGAAAGTGAGTACAAGTGAAGGAAAGTGTCTGTTAGTGGAGGTAGGTGCGTTAATCAGTTGGTGTATATATTCATATAGGATTGTAATGTTATTAGTGCCTTATATGTGGGCTAGCATGACGTTCTTGCCCTATATGTGGGCTACCATGACGTTCTGGCCAAATTTTGCGCCAAATTTTTTTTTTCTAGAAGAAAATTTTTCGGTCAAAATAAATTTGCACTGAGTTTTTAAATTTCGGATTTCAATAGGTTATTACATGACGCTTTCCTGATGATGAGACGTCTAGATTTTTGACACTCAGCATAATCAACAGTAATCCATGAAAGTACTGTTCAATTATTACGTAAGGGCAGAAGTAAGAATTTCATCCACAAGAGTAGAACAACGTTTTAGAGCTAAACAGTATCACATGACAGTACTGCTCAGTAGCATTTATGCTTTACGATTTTATCCATTGACTAAAATTGATAATCAAGTTACTTTATATGCACAAAGTTGTTTCAAGATGTCTATTTAACGCGCATTTAGTAATAACTTGCGGTCAGTTGTTATTACAAATGTCTCATTTACACAGAAATGCTTTTACTTTTTTATTGGTGAAAATTGACAGCTTGATTCTTATCGATATTTCTCCAGTTAGTCTCGAAGAAATTGCGGTCGAACACTTTTGACAAAGCACAAGCAAATGTTCGACCAAACATAATCATCTCCTGCCAGAAACACTCATAAATTATTTTGATTTTTCTCGTTTATTTTAATGCTTTGCTGGATTTCTAAAATTGCCAGAACTGAACGGTTTAGTCGCCACGAAATTATAGAAATATGAAAATAACGCCCATCGTTACTTGCGACTCGGCGCTTTTCCTTTCGAGTTACACCGGTCGCGTTCAGAAGAATCAAAACTTGGTGCATGTTGTTACAGTTGTATACCATTAGCTGTTAACGAGTATAACTTTCAAACCATTAGTTGTCTATGATATATACAGTGTTAAAATACAAAGGTTTCAAAAGACAATTTTTTTTAAACAAAGACGAGAATTAAAATTGCATTTCAGATTTGGAAACAATCTTTGAAACTGTACGTCTGCGGTGTAGACGAACTTTGAACAATAATAGTGATATTTCGATGGTTTTTTTTCTAATTTTGTCTCTGAGAATCTGTGTTTTGTGAGAGACTTCTTGGTCTTGCACTGACCACAGGAAAAAAAAACTGAAATTGAAAATTATCTGAAAATGGTATGGAGAGCACGAATTGGCAGTTGCCGTTGGCAGTTGTTTCGATTTGTTTCGAAAAGCTGCTATCACCGACTCGCAGATCTTGTACCGACCGTAGCCTGTTTTACATGTAAATGCCACTGAGACGAAGAAAAGTTAGACGGTAATTGCACTGAATTTAAAGTAACTTGAAAATGGTAGATTTGTGGACGAGTTTTGCCGGAATGCTAGCAGTGATATCGTTTTGATGTTTTTATTTACTTTTCGAAAAGCTGTGTTTTATGAGTTACTCAGTGTTCATGTTACAACCGCAACCTTGTTTGAAAAACCGAAATTCAAAATAACGCGAATGTTGAAGATACTATTGCGATAGAACGTGGCCGGAGTTTTATTTCCTCGTTTTTATTTGCTTTTCCGAAATCTGTCTTTTATTAGTGACGAGGAGTTGTTGTTCCGACCACAGCCTTGTTTCGAGTGCCAATTGTGCCAGCGCAGGTGAAATTGTTTTATAAGCCGACCGGCGTGTGGCTCTTTTCCTGTCTTTGTATTTGGTCTTCTGAGGCCCCCCACTCGCGGTTGAATACGTAAATCTGAAAGCACCACCGGTCATTCCATTACTAATTAATATCCCAACTCTCTTCCTCTTTGCGCTTATAATCATGTGTGTTATGATGCACCACGGACGAGAAATGCTTCGCCGGGCACTGTTCTGACGCCATACTGCCGGTCTTCGCCGCTTACAAAAGTGAATCGTTCTCAGAATTAAGCAGCTTTCCATCAAGGCTTCTCGACTGGAGATTATATTGTGTTCGTGGGATTTAGACGTGCTTTTGTGTCGCGGGATTGCCAAGGATTCGTGTCGAATCGAATCCAAGGATTTTGACGTTGGAAACCTGACTCTTTGTTTCTGAAAGCGACAGATTGAAATTGTTTGAAAAGAATGAAACTTGAGACTGTCTTGTTGAACATTCAATGGAAATGTGGCCGCTAATAAGCCTGTGAGAATCGCGATTTAATTGCAAGACTTGTGTTTGTACAAAGAGGAGTGTCTGGAACGCTTAACAGATTGAGTACATTTGGCAAAGAAGGACTTGTACGACAGGCGTTAAATTCGTTTGTTTTCACGCCGAAATGTGGTTTAACGCCTTGAAAATATTGACGGCAAAGCTTCTACGATGATGCTTGCCTCGTGTAGTTTATTCGTCGTTTCGCTAAGGAGTTAAAGCAAAGTGGTTTACGGTTTAGTTGAAGCGCAAACGATCGATCTGCAATAATGGCGGATGATGAATTCACAGACTCTTACAGCTCGGATGAGGACTCACATCATTTAAGCTACAGTTCTCTGACTCTGTTTTCTTCATTGCTTTGTATTGATTCGCAGGATGAGGTCGAATGGCCGAGCCTGCAGTCACTTCACACTCAAGGCCAACATCAACAACAAGCTTTCGCTCTCAGGGAGACTTCAAAGGACAGCGGTATTCATGAGATGACCGAAGAGAAAAGGCGCTCTGCCAAGAGAAAAGAGTAAGTCTTGAAATTACCTGTCAGGGGAGGGGAAGGGTGGAGTTTGCTATTTGGCACTGAGTTGTATGACAAAAAAGTGTGGCGTTTGGTATTTTTTGGCGACAAACTTCTAGAACGTTGATAACAAAGTTGTTTTTGTGAACCTTTCATTTCACCGTTCCAGAATATGAAGGGTGGAGTTAAATACGTAAGTATGTTGAGGAAGTCTGACATCTGCCATCAGTTTCTTGGCGATAAAAGCGTAGAACAAAACCAGACAACGGCTATCGTTGTTAATCTCCTATGATACCACTTACAGACTATACAAAAAAATAACTTTTGGAAACTAAATGCCGCAACAAAGGCCGGAAATATGACTAAAAACTGTGGCATTTGTCATTTTTGGCACGAAATTCGTATAATGGAGAATACAAAGTTTTCTTTGTAAAACTCATAATTTTGCTGATTCCAGACTTCATAAGAAACAATTTTAGACAGTGAATGACATAACAAAAGCCGGAAAACCTGTTTCCGGGGTCTCGTAATCCGTTTGGTGGTTTGAAATGATTGTTATATTGTTTGCAAAACGCAGGAAAATGATATTTTTCATCGACGTTAATTTTTTATGGATGCTTATTTATAATTCTGCGAGGTGATGACAATCGCAGCATCATTTCTCAAATTTACAATTGTTTAATTTTCAATTTATTAATGAAGCTTCTGTCAACAGTGTCATGAAAAATTAGAATTGTGGTAGCTCTGTCAATACTTATCTTCATGTTAAAGATATATATTTTTTTAATTATTTCCTCTTTTATTCAGTGACGTGTTCAAGGAAAAAAACTAACAAATTAAAAAGTAAACAGTCATAAAACGAGCAACCAAAACACTTGATATTTTCTTAGTTATCTTCATAATACCAAGAAATCACATTAAGAGACCAGTGGACTAGTTGGACCGGTTTGCTGATTTCAGCCGCTACAACTTGCTTTTCTTTGCGGTATTTTCTTTTCCATTTGGTTAAGGTTGAAAACTAGCAGTGGTTCATAAATAATTGATGAGACTGTGTTTTCGTTTATGGCAGATTTATTATGAATGAGCTGTTGCAGACGGAAAGAACATACGTCGCTGATTTAAAATGCGTTATAGAGGTAACAATATTCTGTAGTTGTAATTCATAAGGCATTGTTGCAGTCTAAGTCCACACACTAGGGAATAATAGTGTAAATTTTTCCCTCTTGTCTTTTTGCGCCCTGGACGTGAATTTATTGTGTTCTGACTGGTTATCGTAGCGAGCGCCGCTGTACTCATTGACCAATTGGCTCTTGTGCCTTTTCCCTCGCTCTCTACCCCTCACAAATGTATGAGTTCTGATTGGTTTATTTCTCTACGGCCCACCGTTGTGATTGGCCAATAATGATGTGGTCCATGAAACTTTTCCCGCGCTTTACTACTCTTGCTGGTACTGTAAAATGTACTCTTTCTGAATTTTTTTTAATTTCGCCTTTTACCCTTGCAGGATTACGTGAGTGCGATGACGAACAACTCGGAGGTCCCACCCGGTCTCTTAGGAAAAGAAAACATCATTTTTGGCAACATCGAGGACATTTACAACTTCCATAACGAGTGTGTATTAGCAGTGCCTACGTTTCCAGTTACACACATTTTATATCGGTTTGCATTCTCACCCTTGGTACGATTCGGTAGTCATCCTCACGTTCTTTTAGGTTTCGATATGTATGTAGTGATAAAGAAATACGGTAGATAGATGAAAACAAAGAGAACTAAATATATAGAACCAAACATCACTGAACCATCTTTGTCTTTATCAAACCTTATTTCTTGTTTGAGCTTCTTGAAATTAGGAATATTCGTATTTGTGTGTGTTCTGAAAGGAGCATTTCTGAAGTTGTTTAGTTGTTGTTTAGTTGAGGTTTGCTCTGAGAGGATGACATGGTTATCGAGAGAGTCTATATCTTCATTAATTAGATTACACCACAATGATTATGAAAGTATATTGGTGGGGGGTCGTTTAACTGTTCTTAGAGACTGAAGATCTTATCTGGAATGCTTTTCCCGTAAACTTTGGCTGATGGACGTTTGTCTTTCATTAACGCCAACGGAAACTAACAGGTGTCCAATTTACATTTTGCAGTACTTTCTTACAAGCTTTGGAAAAATTCGAAACCAATCCGGAAGACGTCGGGGACGCGTTTCAGGAATGGGTAGGTTTGATAACTTAACATCTTAACATATCTTCTTGACACATCAGCTTTTGGGGAAGAGGAGGTGGGGGAATTCCACGGAAAAGTGCGGGGGGATCCCAGAGAATGCCGGGGGGGGGTCCCAGAGAAAAGTGCCAGATATGATCAGTGGTAGAAACTAGGAGTCTCTTCACTTTCTCTTCCCTACACACAGACTCTCTTTTCTTCCTTTGGGTCGTCTCGTGGAAAACAAAAAAGAGAAAACGCACGAGATCTCACGAACTTTTGTCGCGCGTGTTTTCGTCTTCCTTCTTAGAGATCGATCCAAAAGAAAGTAGAAGAGAAAAGAATGTCTACAATTTAACAAACAATGGAGTCTTTTACAGGCACACATAAATATATATTCTAGATTGTTCAGGTGCCAATTCAATAGTCGACTTGACAGTTTCAAGTGCCTTTTGTTTGTTATATTCCACGAAATTTAATTACAGTATAGTTTTAACTCTGTGACAGCCACGTTTTGATAGTTGTACCCATTCTCTCTCAGTAATACCTAAGATAAAGAACAAAAAAAATCGCATATTCCGTGTTGAAAACGGTTAAGAAAACATATCGCACCACAGGAAAGTAGCTGCTCAATAGATTTCATTTTAATGGCACACTTAAATATTTATGTACAGACGAACGTCAAACGTCAGTGGTTTTGACTTTGAAAGTAATGCGGGTAAAAAGCAGTTTAAAATGATATTTCCCTTTCTACAGGGTGAATCGTTTGTTGGTATGTATGTGGCATACTGCAAGAACAAGCCGTTCTCTAACTCCCTTCTTATAGAGCATGGTGGAAACTTCTTTGCGGTGAGCGAACAATTTGTTTAGATATGCTTCCTCTTTCTCATGCAAATTTACACATTGTGGAGCTCATATCTTAAGATCGACCATGTTTATTTTAGTGCCACTCAATTATGTATCGAGTCTTGACCGACTGATCATGCAATATTTTGCAGTGTCTTATGGCTTGTGTTTGTGTCTGTAGGACCTTCAAGCTAGTTATGGTCACGGATTATCAATCTCAGCGTATCTCATCAAACCTGTGCAAAGAATCACAAAATACCAGTTACTTTTAAAGGTAGGTCTATAACACGCCTGTGCGCGCCATCGTCATCATGTCTTTATTTAGCTGTGGTATTTTAAAACATCTTCAGGTATTTCGCTTAAGATTCTTTAGTGTCTGGGCTGCAATATCTTCTGAATTGTTATTTACAGTGAAGAACCTCTTTTAACGTCCTCGCTCGCAACTCATCGTTTCCCTCAAACGATCACCTTCATTAAATCCGTTTTTAAGCCAAACACTGTATTTAGTTCCTTACGTAAGCGAGCAGCTTTTCCTGATCTTGAGAGATCTCGAGAGCGTCCGCTTACAAGTGATTCAACTGCTTAAAACAAATTGTTTGGGGTTGCTTTATACTAGAGATTTAAGTCGCTATACACATCCTTTGTCCCGTGTAAGACGGGAATCGTTTGCTATTTTGAGCGAGGACTTGGAGGCTCTCCTTTCGAACTAAATATTTTCTTCGCTTTAACTTTGTGACTACAACCGTTTTCTAAAACTTCAGCTGTCTTTTGTACAGGAAGTGAAAAACAATCGATTAATCATGCACCCATCGTTTCCATTTTCAGGATCTCTTGACCTGCTGTGAAGAGGGATCGCAAAATAGTCTCCAGGTATGCATATTGAAAGTGACTTGTGTTGACTTAAGTATTGAACGCCACGGTTTTGCATTTATTTTGCCCTTCTGTCGCCTGTTTGGCCTTCTCGTTCCTAAAGTAAACTCAGTGTTACGGTTAAAGACTCGTAAAAAGGCCTAATTAAACTGTTTCCCTGGCTTGCGTATCGTGACGGTAATTTGAAACATTGACTGAACAAATTGTTTGCTAATTTGTGTGTTGTTTTGAATGGAATAAAAATGTTTTCTTTTCGCGTACTGGCTTTTGAGTAGTATTCAACTCAGCTATTCATTCAAAAGCGCGGTTGGATTGAGTTTCTTCAGTATTTGTAACTAAAAACTAACACGATCCAAGCTGGAAGTGATGCATCTCAACAAGACACATATTGCTGTGTTATCCTTCCATTATCTAGTCAGAAAGCATTAATCTTGGAAAATATTGAGAAATAAAAAACACCACAGGAAAGTAGAGCATACAAGCTTTCATCAGTGTTCTGCCAGTCTCCTCCGTAGACTCGTACGTTACATCCATGTTGCATATCTGTAAGATGGAAACAGTTAAAGTTTAAGATGTCTTTGATACAAACCACTTTAAGCTTATTGCAGTTATTTTGTTCTTGGAACTTGTTTGCCGCACCAGGGCGCCATATTATACAGCAATCATTAGAGTAAATTGATTAATACTCACAGCGAACCTGACATGCAATGTTTTAACTTCCCTCCCAGGCTGGTTTGGATGTCATGCTTAGCGTTCCTCGCCGAGCGAACGACGCTATGTACGTGAACATGCTGCACGGATATGATGTAAGTGCTGGCGGTAATGCTTTGAAAGTACGCCATGAAGTTGTTTGCAGTTTTAATTTTAGCTCTTTCTTGTAACGCGAGAGTTCAATTCGTAGTGCAAACAAGAAAGAGATGCTCACACGTAAGGAAAAGTTTAAGATACTTAAAACTGAACTTTTTTGGCCGAGACTTAAGTCATCATCAGTTGATTTTTCCTGAAGTTGAATTTATCTTGTGAAGCATATCTCATCATAATCAATGTCGTTAAAACTTCAAGTATTGTTAACACGAAAGGTTTGCAAGTCTGTTTTGTAGCCCGGTACTTACCTTCTGTTTTTTAGAGATGGAATTTCGTCGAGTATCATCACTTGTTGCGATGTCTGCACATTGCCGTCAATTATATGCTCTCCACACAACTCTCAACTTTACACAGGAATTTTTGCGCTTGAATGACTAATTTATACTGAAAAGAAGCTGGGTGATAGAAATTGAACACGCTGTTTCACAGACTGCTCAAAAAGAAAAGGAGACGGGATGTACTTGCCTTATCTAAATCGTTCCTCGCGTATGCCCGTTTAAATACATTTACGTTTTCTTTTCTTTTTAGGAAAACATTGATTCCCTTGGAAAAGTTATTTTGCAGGTACTTTCGACACATTTTATTTCAAAGATACACTTTTATTACCACTTGTACATTTTCATTTTCTTTCCTTCCATTCTCTCTTTGCTTTCGTAAAAATTGTTCAGTTCTAGAGTATAGTACCTCGTATATCCCGTATCTAACTTTCTATAAGTCACGCACCCTAAGTCCACAACTTCCTGTCACGCATTGGTGCTGTGAGGGCGGATGGAATGCACGTCTTCAAGATCCTGTCACGCACAGTTAGACAATGTCATCAACGTCCTTTCACGTATTAGTTTTACGGGAAGAGAATTGCTGTAAACCTCAAGTTTCCTGTCGCCAGTTTAAAAGCTCTAACATGAACATTCTGGAAGCACGAAATGGCCTTGTAAGGACGAATTTTGTTGTGGGCAGAAGTTCGCAACTTCGAGCTTCCTTTTGTAAACTTATAGAATAAGCATCATCATGTTGGCTCACCTTCACTCGATATTTGCTCGGATTCTCCACCCTCTAGTCTCGTTCTGTTGAAGACTTCTAAACAAGAAACATTTAAAAAGATAGTGAGAGATTGTGCTGTCCAAGACCAGGTGGTTCTAACTTTTGAGTCCGTGGATAAAATCCTCATGTGTGACCAGTCAACAGTGTTCAAGCCAAAAGTACTAAACAATACTTACTTCCCAATGGTGCTGTTTAAATTTTTCCTCATTTCTGATCTGGCTTTCAATTCTAATTTTTTGGTTGGTCGTGGGACAACATTAAGAGGAGGAACTTGCTTTCTTTTAGGACGCATTCACCGTGTTCGACCCCAAGCAGCTGAGAAGAAAAGGAAAAGAACGCCATATTTTCCTGTTTGAACAAGCGCTGCTCTTCAGCAAGGAGACAAAGGACCCGGAAGGCAAGATCAAGTATCTGTACAAGAACAAAATTAAGGTAATTATCCTTGATTCTTCGCTATACAGACGGTGAAATTATGGCAGTTGGCGAGCAATCCTACCGCTTGTCCCAGGTACATCGTGTTGTCTCTTGGACGAACTGATGATTTTCGATCAAAACGTGCGAGCACAATTTTTTTGCGAAACGCGCTAATATCCCGAGTTCCTTACGAATTATGGGAGGGCACAGGAATGAGAGGTCAACCTATCGGATTCTCGACGTGAAGGTCGGCCGTTCAAGTTCTGGCGCTTGTCATGTTGTAAATACAAGCCAGTGTTTTGCTCACGTTTTCATATGCAGTATTGTATTTTTTCAGTTTAAGGGCGAATTTTGAAAGTTTTCCTCATCTTCCCGGTAGATATTTTTTCTGGAAAAAACATTCATCTTTAGGAGGACTTAAACAGAGTCTCAGTGCTCTGACAATTATGCAGATAAAAAAGAATCTAAAACTGATACTACTATGACAAATATATGCTATAATCTGTACTAACAAACAAACAAACCAAAAAAAACAAAAGCAAAACAAAAAACAACAACAATCTTTCTATCGTCAATTGTGGTAGCCAGGAATCGTCTTGTTTTCGCGGGAAAAAGTGGTTAAATAGAGCTTCTGTAAGTTTTTTGGTCATTACCAAGATTACCTTTCTTAGTTAGCTTTTCCTTTTCGTTGTAGACGCCAGAGTTGGGAGTTACAGAACATATCGCTGAGGATTCTTGCAAGTTTGCAGTATGGACTGGGAAACCACCGCAGTCAGAAGACAAACGCATTATCAAGGTGAGGCTTGCGGTGTAGTTACACAGCGTGGTAACAACTAAATGCATGCGTTACATTTAAGCGAGATAGCTCACGAAGTGCATTACTTGCACGACTTGTATAATTAACTGCGCCACGGAACCAATAGAAGTCGTGCAGTTGATTAACAAACTTGATCCAATTTGTTATTAACTTGATCCAATTTGTTATTTTTTTAATTTTTTTCAGGCAAGATCTCTGGAAACTAAACTTCTCTGGGTCAAGGAATTAAGAGAAGTAATTCAGCAATTCCAGTTTGGTACCCTCAGAGAAAGAAGTAAGTCTGTGATTCTACATTCCTTTCATGTGATGATGTATTATTAAACAAACGTTGAGGAGAGAAGCTCCCAGCAATGTCGGAGTTCCAAAATACCCTTCAACAATAACAGAAAAGTTGTGAACATCATCTTTTCCGTCGGTTCGTAAATTTTTCGACGGCAGCTATGAAAGATTTCTGGTAACTTTGAGGACATCACTTTGACAAAACGCTCCTCGCTTTTAACTCTCAGACTGTTGCTAGGATAATTTAATCTCTCGAAAATTTAACAAGACGTAAGAAAGTTTGATTGAGTGTTAACTGTAAAGTACCAATGTGAACGAAGTCAAGCATGTAACGTGATTTAAACCTTGAGTCCCAGTGATAACGATGACCAGTGTCTAACTTCTCCTAACAATACTAGTGATGAGAGTAAAGGAAATGGTCACCAAAGATGAAACGTATTCTCTCTACTTGTCTCATAAGACATGTATAGAAACCATTGAGGAGAATATGCATGTTGATATCGGGGCTTTTTTTGCAGCCACATCCATGACGAGCTCCACAAGTTCGGTGACTACAACAGCCTCCATGAAGAGCCGCGAGGAGAAAGCCGCTGACCGGTATGAACGCCAACCGTTGCTTTGTGAGCGCGCATGCCAGTTAGACCATTTCTGAGGTCCATCTTGCCTCTGTTTTCATTGATTAGATGGGATAAAGTGATTGACTGATATTTATTTGCAGGGAGAGTGGTGTTATTGAGGATGACAGTTT
Organism: Siderastrea radians; assembly: GCA_964017195.1. Taxonomy (NCBI): domain Eukaryota; kingdom Metazoa; phylum Cnidaria; class Anthozoa; order Scleractinia; family Rhizangiidae; genus Siderastrea; species Siderastrea radians. Next base: position 3,035,985 of record OZ024900.1, read on the forward strand.
TTCTGGTGACTTTGATAACTTCCCCGAAGGAAAGGTGAGTACCTGGAAAAGTAACAATGATAAAATAAAATATTTACGCCTCCGAGAAGCCATTTATCCTCTCCGTCATATGAGAGAGAAGCCGTTACTCCTCGTCAAGCCTAGCGTATAAGCAGAAAAGACACCCAACAAAACGTTGGTGGGGCTGGGACCTGCCTCGTCCTCCAAAACCAATCGCGATATCCCGCGCTCGGCACCAGCTGCATGTTTTCCCGCGCTCGGCACCAGCTGCATGTTTTCCCACGCTCGGCACCAGCTGCATGTTTTCCCGCGCTCGGCACCAGCTGCATGTTTTCCCGCGCTTGGTGCCAGCTGCATGCTTGGCCGCTTTGCCGCTCACAGGAGAGTACTGCTCAGTAGCTTTCATTTGAATGGTCACACTTTAGGATTTCATCCACAGACTCAAAACTTAGAGCCACCTTGTACAGCATAATAAATAGCACCACAGGAAAGTACTGCTCAGTAGCTTTCATTTGAATGGTCACAGTGTAGGATTTCATCCACAGACTCAAAAGTTAGAACCACCTTGTACAGCATAATAAACCCAAAGAAATACTAGAAGATCGTGTGTCGACTTGCCTTGGTTGGCCAAACGATGAAGAACTTGCGCCAACTAGCGCGCCCGCCCAAATTTGAGCGTTTCTATAAGTTGTCGCAAGTACACACAAGTCCTGGCCAAAATGAGTCACAAGGTGAAACTGCGTCTACTTGCGACTTGTAGTTTGAGGTTTGGTTACGGTCTTGATGTTCTTTTAAACTGCCTACTTGACAGTGATTCTCTCAAAAGGAGAAATTAGGTGTTGAGCGTGCAACTTTGGCATCTAGGGTGATTAGGGTTAAAAGGGACAGAAATATCAGTGACATTATATGAGGGCAGCCTTAACAGGAAGTTGCTTTTGACCTTCAGCTTCTTGTATCACAGAACATCTCTTTGATAAAACGTGAAGCTAACCATGTGCTAGCGCTTCTTTGTAAATAGGATTTGAACTATCTTCGAGTGCTTAGCTGTGCTTAACCACAGCAGAGTAAGCCGTTTACATTTAAAGCCCCTTAAACGCTTAATGGACAATGGCGATGCGATGTTCCGCCCAGGTCATTGTCATCATTCCTTGATACACCGCCTAGAACGTGACAGGTCACGCTTCAGTCTCACTTCTCTGCCAATAACAACAGAGAATACACGCTTGGCCGAATTGAAAGATAAGCAGTAGTTAAGAACTGCATGTTAGCATAGAGCTCGGTTCCTTTCTGGGTTGCTGAATATATCCGCTCCTCGATCATGACAGAAATCTCTAAAGCAACTCCAAAACGGACTTCACTCTATGGTTACAGCAACTATACGTGACCAAGTGAGTCATCTTGATGACGACACAGGCGATAAGAGATTTATTTTTGCGGCAGTAAAATATTCCAGGTATCACCGTCATATTTTGCTGCTGTTCCGGTCGCCATCTTGGATCGCTTGTTGACGAAAAAATGGACAGTCCGCATGACAAGGGATTAAAAAAGCGACTCACGATGCATCCATTGATTCTAGAGCGGCAGATGTTGACTTTAGACCCTAAGGTAATGTTTCTCCTTCTTTTATGCTCTCTTTCGTCATCTTTTGTCTCAAAACAGCAGGCTAGATCTTCCCGGACACGCCGTCGTGGTTATTATCATTCGCGTTTGAAACCAGCGTGTAAGAGTCGTGATTCCGGCGTCGTAATATCAACCTCGAATTTGCGTGTTTGGGTTTCGTAAAATCGCGGTCAGTCGGTAGCGTACTTTGTGATATGGCTTTTCTATAAAGAGATGAAACGTGTGCGTCGATGAATTTCCTTGTGAAAGTACTTATAATCCAGAAACGAAAAAAATTATCATAAAAGTTCCAAAGTTTGTCTCTTCACCGACTATTTTCAGTGTATTTGTATCACGTTTTTGTCCCGAGTGCATCACGTTTCTGTCCCGATGTCTTAGGTTCGCGTGTCTTGTGCGCGTTCTCTTTACTCAACAACCTCTCAACTGTTAAGTCGAACGAGATGCAAACATTTTGATTACCGGTACTGACAGAGTCATTTTATGTTTTTGGTTGACTTAATTACGATCTCTATTTCGAAGAGGCAAAAAGCCAAGTTTCCAAGTGAAGTTCTTGTACTTTGGTGGTTTAGTTTGATACCTGATGTGTTCTAAACGTTTTGTTCTAAGATTTGTCTATGAATAACGTGCCTCCTATTTCAGTAACGGATGAAATAATTTTCCTTGATATCAGTCTGTCGGTATTTTTTGCCGCCATTTGACTGAAGCAACAAAATTGTTAATTGCTCATCTACTGAAAGTTGATATAAGAAGTTATTCATAGTTTAAGTATTTGTTAAAGATGCTAATTGAATTTTCGATAAAATTATTCCATGCGACCATTTTCGAAACCACGCTACTTACCAGGTTTTGATCTTTCTGTCTCTTATTTAGTCTTCTCTGAAGTTTCCATTCTATTCTTTTTGAATGAGAATTTAAAACTTCAATTTGTTTTCCCCTGAAATCGCTCGATTACTTGTTTTGCTCGACATTTAGTTTACAAAATAAATAATCACCAAGTGCTATAGCATCCGTTTGCAAGCCATAAATAACTCTGGTATTTACAAAAATGTGTGCGTCAGTTGTTAAGCTTTCAATGTGTTCAAAACGTGATTCTAGAAAATGGAAAAAGAAAGTAATTGAAGTATTTGAGAGTTTGGCAAAAGATGAAGCAATATTTTAAGTACACTTTAAGTGTTTTAGATTTGCATCTATTTAATGGAATCTACAGTCTGTGTGAAATTGTGTTTGTCTATTTTTTGGGATTGTTTAGTCTAAAAATAAGTATTCATTCTTGAAGTTTTCTCCTCCAAACTACTATTCGTTCCTTTTCTTTGCGTATAACGGAATTTCACAGGGCTGATTTGGCTTATTTCTAAAACTATGCAATATTCAAGAGAAATGCTTGTATATTTCGTTTGGTCTTGTTAAAATGAACATTTGAAATCAAATACTGCAGGTATGCATGCATTGTACATTGTAACAAATTAACGTCTCTAATCTTTTAAAACTATGCTAGCTAAAGCTGTGTAGTTCTAGTAGTATTAAAACAGTTAGATTTTTATATATTCCTTCTCGCGTTGTTTTGGGCCACACGCGGGTGTAAGCGATGCTTACCAAACGACGTTCAAAGAGCAGAGCTACAGATTTATAATCCGCGAGTCCCTCTGTTTGCAAGACACCACTTGTTCACGGTTTTCATCGGCAGAAGGGATTTTATCGGCAGATAACGGGTAATTCCAGTTGTTTAAGAGCCGCTTTGCTTTCTATTTAGAGTAATTGTGCGATGTCTAAAGCGCAATTGGATCTCGTGATTAAATCAGACGTTTTTGCCATTCCAGTGCACTGAAGTGGAACCTAGTATAAGTCAGTGCCCCATGTACACAAAGTTGGGCCTTGCATTAGCATAAACATGCTCGAACCAAAAGTGCCTTGGGTTATTTATTCTACCTCACCGATTAAACTAGTCTCTTTCTCTCGCAAGGTGTTGGAATTCAACGATAATGTCTGGACGGTGACAGAGAACTACAAAGCGGCCAACGACGAAGAGATCTCGCTAAAGAAGGGTCAACTTGTTGAAGTACTGGTGAAGCCCCATGGCAGTTCGCGGTGGCGAGTTCGCTTGCTGTTGACCGAAGGAATAAATCCTGTTGAAGGCTGGGCGCCTCATTCCAATCTTAAACGTTCAGACGACCGCGACTCGAAAAAGAAGAGACATTCGGATATTTCGCACTCGAGCAGCGAAGGTGAGTTGAATGAACACGAAGCTGACTTCGCGACAGCATCGTGTGACTTTACTAGCCTAGCGTGAATCGTTCAACGTCCATTGTTTTCCACTTTGCATGTCTTAACCTTTTAACTATAGCGCTTTGTTCAAAGTTAGAAATTCTCTCAAATTTGCGTGTAAAAAATATTGAAAAATTAACAGTAATACTTAAAAGTTTAGCTCAGTAGCTTTCATTTGAATGGTCACATTTTAGAATTTCATACACAGACACAAAAGTGTGAGCCTTTAGCATATCTGTAGGTCTGGCCTTGCAGTAAAAGAGTAGACATTTTTGCTTGATAAGTGATTCGATATTCAATGTTATCTTGTCAGCGATAGCCGAAGAAAATTTCTTGTTTCCAAAGCAAAGGTTTATTATTTTTCGACGGATGTGTGTTGTGTCGGATTCTGGCTTTGTTTGTCGTTAATTTTGACTTGTTTCCTGCGCAGAGCAACAACAGAACACGAATTAATAAATTAATTTGAACTGGCACAAGCCGTCGGTCTTCACAACAAGTGGTGTTTTATTTGTGCACGTTTTAAGAGTCCGTACATTTTATTTTAATCCACTCTGCTTTAGTTATCGCACGTTTCGTTTCCATGTTTTCAATCGCAACACAGGAATATTAACGGTACTTGTCCTTTAGAAGTCTCAGAAATACCTGAGCTTGGAATGTGTCATGTAAGACGTTTAACAACTGAAGTCTTCTGTTTGAGATTTCCTTTTCTCTTTGACGTTTCACTACTGTCTACATAGACTGTCAAATTAACATTTACAATGCCACAAGAGTGCTTGCAAGTAGATGTACAAATTGTCGCACTTCGACGCGTATTTCCATTGAGAAACGTATTGTACTTCAACGGCTGCCGTGTTGTGTCTAAGTTATGGCAAGGCACGAAAGTGAAAGTCTGTGTTTTCTATCTTCGCTTTTCGACCAAACTGTCAAAGCTTAGTATTCTTAACCAATAAAGAATGTTATTCCTTAATTTTTTGTATGACATTTTCAGCGTTTGTTGGTCGATATTCGCTTGGCCAGTTCGTTGAGTGTTCTTTTCACGGTTAATTGCATTTAGCGTTGCGGTATCAGCGGAACACCCCTTTGTCAAAAGTATGAGACAAACCAGTAAAGACATGTTAATTTTGCCGAGATAGTAACTTTAATGTCCCTAAACAACGAACGAAATCCACAATTTTCGTTTTCAATCCACACGACGGTTGTTTTTAGGTGTGGACTGAACTCACACAAACTATGCGATATTTAATGTGCGCTTAATCTATATTAGTTTCAGAAATTATCGCAGACATTAAAATATAATTTTCAGGAGGAAAATTGAAAGGCAAGAATTTCTCTAAGCAAATGAGAAGTATCAGATATTTGTTGTTTTGATGGATTTTTGTTGTTTGTCACTTTACCGAATCAGGGTCACCAATATGACAGATGAAAATGAACAATATTTTAAATTTGAAACTTTGTTTTAAGTTTCAATTCGAGTGCATTAATTTTAAGACAGGCTTGCCTTTTTCGTTCGAGTTTATCCGATGATGTTACGTAAAAAATAAATTATAATTCTGAGAACGGAAGTTCATAGAAGTACTCTACACAAAACCGGAAATAGCTTGAAACGTTTTCACCAAGGATCTCTTAATTCAGTCAATGACAAAATTGTGAACGTTTTTTGATGGAAAATCCTTGTGTTTTTGTCTCTCGAGCTTTAAAATTGATACAGTGCTTCCCACGGCTTAGAATGGTTGTGTTTCCCAATGGTAGTGTTATACAAAGCTGTTGGATGAAAAATGCAGTGTAAACAAGACGTTTGGAAGCCATTTCAATGCGCGTGTGACTGACAGTAGGAATCTTCCGTACCCTGGCCTTGCGTGACCTTGATCGCATTAACTCGTAATCCATTTTTGTGTCACATTAGAGCATTTTGTGTGGCCTCTCTTTTGATGAGAGATTTAATTTGTGGATGGAGACATGTTTCTGTCTTTGAAAGAATAGAAAGCAAAGACCCGGAATAAGTTGGTCTGAAAACGGAACGATATTCTCACGTTACTTCCGTTTCAGAACCCACCAGGGAAAGGGTTTGAACCACTTTGAAATGATGCACGGATATTTCCTTTCAGTTTCAAAGTACGGTAGCCAAAGCCAGAATTAATTAAAATCCCGCCAAATTTCCTTTTTAAAATTGAAAACAAACATTACCGAATGAAAGTAAAGGCCAATGTCAGTTACTTGAATGGTCACACTTTATCCCTTAAGCCCCAAGAGTGACAAGCATCTAATTTCTCCTTACCATATTACTAGTTGATCAAATATACGGGTCATGAGAATAAAGTAAGTGATCATCAGACATGAAGTGTGTTGATGTTTAATCAAATTCTCTCAACTAGTAACATAAGAAATATATGGAGAACAGTGAGGAGAATATGCATGTTAGAGATTTCCTCCACCCACTAAAACTGAAAACCACTTTGCATGGCATAATAAACATAAACAGTACAACGAAGTACTGCAAGCAGCACTTTCCTTGGTTGGTAAAATGAGAATGTGGTTTATAGACTTCTCTGCGAATAAGGAGAACATTCCTGTGGCGCTCTTCATTATGCTATACAGGGTCTAACTTTTGGGTTTGTGGGTAAAATTCTGCCTTAACCCTTTCATTCACATCTAATGTAGTTCTAACTTTTGAGTCTGTGGCCGAAATACTATGGTGTGACCATTCAGATGAATTGTCTTTGGCAGTACTTTCGCATGGTACTATTTGTTTTGCAGGATTTGGTAAAATGAAATTTAGAATTTTTCTTGAATTTGCTACTGCTAGGAGTGAAAGGGATAAGTGTGACTGTTAAAATGAAAGCAATTGATATGTGTTTCCTGTAATGCTGTTTATTGTGCTATACGAGGTGGTTCAAACTGTTTGTTATGTCTTACAAGTGGTTTTCACTTGTGAGGTTGGATAGAATTCTAAAGGATACCACTCAAATGAAAGCTTGGCTATCCAGCAATACTCTCCTGTTGTACAATGTACTGTTCCATTATGCTGTGCAAGTAAGACTTGGTTATAAATTTTAAGATTAATGACGAAATTCTAATATTTCCTCAACGTGAGCTTTTGAGCAATACTCAATTTTCGTAAGTGGAAATTGAAAAAAGATTTAGCAGTTTGGACTTTGGAATTCAGTTGTTTTGTCTCTAAGACAGGCTCAATTTTGGTGTGTTCTCTTATAGATTCCGTGTCACTGTCCTCATCTGACAGTCCCACAGCTTCTTGGTACCAGGGTCAACCTGCCAATAATGGTGGCTCACCACCAGTCCGCCGGCGCTCTCGATCAGGACCTCAGTTTAGCTCCTTGCGGTAAGTAACTTCTGTGCAAGGAAGTACTCCAAAGTGTTATGCTGGATTATTTACTAAAACTCTCCCTTTGCATTTTTTAAATTCTGAAAAATCATTCATGAAATACACAACCATACAGGAAAAAAAGAAAAAATAGGAAAAATGTGACAACAAAATAGGAAAAATATAACAACAACGACAACAACCACCTCGTTCCCTGGTTTACAGAATGTTAAACACTCATAAAAGTGTAGAAAACTTGAAACAGCTGTAGAAGTTCCAACTGATGTTTATACATCTTTTCTTGTTTGCTTTTGTAAGTAACTTTATTCGCCAAACCATACAAGTTAAAGTTACAAGTCAAACAAAATAGAAATAGAAAGAGATGAGGGAGCCTAAAGAGAAACCTTAAGGCTAATAGAATTAGTCTTCCTCGTTGCAGTAGTTAGGAAGACAATATCAGTCCTCTTAAACTTTGGACTTGTGCCACCATATTTTAACGGAAGTATGGAAAGTGTTTTCTGTTCTCTGTGTTTAAATAGTTCCTGCTTGCGAGTAAGTCTCGTGACTTAGTGAGAGATGGCACAGTCCCGGGGTAAAAATAATCAGTTTGACGAATTTTAACTCTGTGTTGTAGTTTGAAAGCAAGGTATTGGCACGAGAATATTGGAATGAACTGCAGCACTTGTTATGCGTCTACCATTCTGGTGAACTATCAATACGGCGGACAAAAAAGTACAAATGACGTTAAAGAGATCTCGTGATTAACAAAATTGGTTCCAAATATTCGTTTGCCAACTTGATAAACCACTTGATAACACTGATATAGCACCAAAATGCTCACCCTATATCGGTGAACACCTTAAAACACCAATCAGGAAGGATGCAGTGACATCCGGCTGGAGTAACAAGGGCCCAAAAATACAGATGATCTCATAAGCTATCAATTATATGACAAGGAAGCACATATCGTATAAAGTGGATTATTCTAACAACATTATTAGTTGCGAAGATTACAAAACAGCCCCAAAAATAAACGTGAGTGCCAATATGAAATCATATTTTCCATGAGTGTGTCAGAACAGTCGAAAGTTGCTGCAGTTCATTTGCTCCAAAAGAGACTTCAATTTACGCATATCTTACCTCTGGATCACGGATAGCTCTATCATGCTGCCACTAAACGCTGTCGCTGTGATGTCCGTATTTACCAGGTTCGACCATAAGCTTATTTGTTTTCATCAAGGAACTGATAGCCGAAGTTTAACGATGATGGCTGAATATTGTTTCTTGTGACATTCAAGAAACTCTCAGAGAGTTGCGGTGCGATTATTTTGAAAGCATTTCTGTAACCTTTTCACTAATTATTTTGCTGTTTCTATCTCAACAGTAAGCGTTCTTGGAGTAAAGCGAAAATGACCAACAAGTCTGCCACGGACCATTCACCTGGAACTCCCACGCGGGCACCAAGGGGCACCTCAGGGGGTGGGTCTAAGAAGCTTCAACAACTCCTGGGGGCTAGTGAGAGTGACATTGACCTACTATTAAGACCTGCGGAAATTGTGTCTACACAGACCCACAGAGTAAGTAATAATTCGTCGGGAAAGTGTTCGAAATTAGTTCAAGCAGGCACTTTCAACCAGTGCATTTTTCAGTCTGTCGAAACAAATTGCTCCTCTTTGCTCTTTGATTGCTTTAAAACTGGCGCCACTTTCTCAAACAATTATAATTAAAACCGACACCATCCACGACTTGCACGCCGGCACTTTCCCGCGCTTTGGCGCCTGTTATTCGAGTTAACTCGATTTCTGATAGTTCATGAGGTTATTTGCGTCTTTTGTAATTGGCCAGTGTTAACTTTGGTTTTCCTTTTACCACTCAGTTAAAACTGCGACAAATATAACATGATGACCATGGCAGAAGCGTTTTCCAAATGATCCGTTATTAGTCATTACTATCCACAGTAAAATGGGGAGGGAGCATTTTCAAATCCATCCACTCTGGAAAGCGTTCTTGAAAAGATTATTTTCGGTAACAAAGCGCCATTTCAATTCGGACGAAAGTTCAAAACGGATAAAAAAGCGTGTGGAGAGGGTCTGATTGAGTTCCTTCCTTCTTGTCTTCCTTTAGAGTATTCCAGAGGAGCTAGGCGATGCTCAGAATCCCGGAGACTCCGAAGGAACAGCTATCCTCCCTGCACAACCATCTACAAGCGAAGGAGAACTCAAGCTTCATCTGAGCGATGACGAGGACGATGACGAAGATGATGATGATGAGTTTGAAAATGAGTTCGAAAAGGCAGCGGAAGAGGAGGGCGAACCGGAAGAGGAAGAAGAACAGGATCAGGTTCAGGTTCAACCGGATGTGGACGAGGACCAGGCGCAAACACAAGGAGAGGAGAATGGGGAGCAGGAAGCTGAGAGCGATATTTGTCAACCAACTACAGCCCCTGAGCAGGAGGACCCTGAAGCTGTGGCGCTCAAGAAAAGAACGTAAGTGAGAGTTATTCGCCTCGAAAGTGATTTTAAGATTGTTAATTTAGTTTCCTTTTGTCACAACTAACTATACTTTTGTTTAGTTCCTAGTATTTTTCTCGCACATATTGAGTTTTTCAGCTGATTGCTTTTAGGTAAAATTGAGGGCCAAGTATTAATGTTAGCGTCTTCTTTCTCTTCAGGTTTGTTTTAAAAGAACTTATTCAAACAGAAAAAGATTATGTCAAAAGTCTTGGCGAGGTCGTGGAGGTAAGACTTCATTTCCTTCATCTACCGTCTGGATAAACGTGACATTAAGTCAACTTTCATGGCTATTTCATAACCATTTTCACGTATTTTTTCAGGGAATCTTTCCAGAGCTCTCAAAACCAGACACACCGGAACAGCTGCAGGGGAAAACTCGAGTGTTGTTTGGCAATATACAACAAATTTACGAGTGGCACAAAACGTAAGTTCTAATTTTGGAACCCGATGGTAATTCTTTTCGAGTTTGTAGAACAGGGTGGAAAAAATTGAATTAAGACTCAATGTTTGACGTACCTTTGTTTCCCTCTTCACAGTAAATTTTGCAGAGAGCTTGAAAAATGTGAAGATGCACCCGAGAAGTTAGCTTCTTGTTTCTTGACCTCTGTAAGTTCAATGATTTGTCGAATTTTAATAGTTCAAGTGTAGTTTTAGTCTAGGGAGTTTTATCACATGGTTATAAGTTTTTCTAGATTTTAGCAAACCAATGTACGTGAACCGCGCATTTTTAAATTTTATTTCATGTTTATTGTAAATTTTTTGTACTTTGTTTCAGGAACGGCAGCTGAAGTTTTACATTTTCTACTGTCAAAACAAGCCCAAATCGATGAGCCTCGTTCACGAATTCAAGGAGACATACTTTGCGGTAAGTTGCACGCACCGTTGTTTTAATATACTGCCAATTTCTCAGAGCTAATTCTGAAATATGTTTATGGATAAGAACAACACGTTTTGTTGGTTTCCTCAGGAGCTCACGGAGCGTCTCGGGTATCGGCTTGGAATCGAGGATTACCTGATTAAACCGGTTCAGCGAATCATGAAGTACCAGCTCCTTCTCAAGGACTTTGTCAAATACACTGCCAAGGCAGGCCTGGATACGACTGAACTCAAGGTGGGTCCCAGGCCTTCACACGTAAGAACGGCCAAATGAGAACAGAAGGGCACACGAGATTTGATGAGAGTGCGTGACAGTGGTCAAATGAGAACGAGAAAAGACAAGGCTTCAAACTCGTTGAAGAGCGCCTGCGAGTCGATAAAAGCGCGCATGAGTTAGCGGCCAAGGAGTTTAGGGGTTGACTAAGTTCACTGAGAGTCCACAAGTGCCTCGTCTTTTGCGGTCAAACGATATTAAGTGTTGGCGAGATTTTAAATGCTTTGATAGTGCACGAGAGCACGAGAGTTTGTGGTAAAGCAAGGTTAAGTGCTGATGAGAGTTCAAACTCTTAAAAGCGCATGAGAGTTGATAAGAGTGCATCATGGGTAGCGGTCAGACGAGACGAGATTTAGAGCTGATTAGAGATAACCCTTTGAGAGTGCGCAAGAGTTTGTCTTCATTGTCTATTTCTTAGCCGCGAAGGCATTAAATCTCTGAAGTACTTTCTTATTTACAGAGAGCGCTGGAATTGATGTACGTTGTTCCAAAGAAAGCCAATGATATGATGAACGTTGGAATGCTGGAGTGCTACACGGTAACGGAACTTTCCATTTTTTGTATGCTTTTTTTATGAAAAATGTAGTTAGCCTCAAGCATAGCACTACATTTTGTTCTGACTCGATCTTTTTTTTCGATCTTTTTTCACAGGGCAAGATACAAGCTTTGGGAACACTGATTATGCAGGTAAATTTTCGAACATGCCACACTTCAATCCTTTACTCTCCCACCTCGCTTATACTATAGCAGGCTGTTTATATTCTACGCTGGATCTGATTTAAGGCTAAATCGAATCGAGGCTTACGCAGAGATTCCATACACCATGTCTAAAGGTGTCCAAATAGTATAATTTAAATTTGGACGAGCCGCAGACAACGGAAACCACGTCTAAACTTAGTTGTAACCGTTTAAGCCCCAATGGTGATCAGTGACTAACTTCTCCTTGCAGTATCGTTGCATGATCAAACATGACAGGTTATGAGAAAGGAGGAAATGATCAGCCAAGATAAAACATTTTGATGTTTAACCAAAGTATCCCAACTTGTACCAAAAGAAATATATTAAGCCAGAGAGGAGAATATTCACGTTGATATTGGGGTTAATAATCTCCCTGCATCTCATTTACAGGACACTTTGATGGTAGCAGATTCTGAGACTCGCAAGCCGTGCAAGCGACAAGTGTTCCTGTTTGAACAGCTTATGATTTTTAGCGAGCCTTTTGAGAGGAAAAAAGATTGGACGGTGTACATCTACAGACATAGCATTAAGGTGAGTACCGTCTGCTTTCACTTCCCTGAATTTTTCCCTTGGGAATTCCCAAGGATCCTCTTTAAAGCGACTTTCTCCTTGTGGACAAACCATTATTAGGTCCGAGAGCATTACTGACAATAATTCCCGCTAATACGGACTCTCTCGGTTACGAACATCAATTCGTGGTCCCGAAGATGTCGTCGGAGCCTAACACGCCTATTTTCCCTTATTTTTTCCTACATCGCTCAGATCGTATCCTTAGTTCAAAAGACCGCCATTTCGTTTTAATATAGCAAGCGAGACCTGGGGAGAGTTTGGGAACTACAGAGGGGGCGGGGTTTGGGTATTTGACCACCTTCCTTGCATTCACCCCCTCCACCTCAGTAGTTTTTTGCTCTTCTTAGGTTTCTTTTACCATCTGAAAACCACATGGCGGCCGTTTGAAGTAAGCGTACGTACTCACGCAAACACACAGAAAAACAATGGACGTGAACAGTCTAATTTAGTAAGGAGAAATATTGAGCCACTCTGTTTGGTTTTGCTTCAGGTGAATCACATGCAGTATATGGAGGTCGGTGATGATAATTTGTCGTTCGCCATCTGGACTGGGTCCGACCCTAACGCGGAGATCTTTACCATGACCGTTAGCTCACCCGAGAAGAAGAAGGACTGGTTACTAGCGTTACAGAAACTTCAGGAATCGCAAATCTCGTTCGCTATGGGTAAGCTTAGAATGCCGATTTACCTTGCCTTAAAAAAAACTTACGGATTTCGTCCACAGACTCTGGAGTTAGATTCACATTACACACTAAGTCACAAAAGAGAATTTTAGATAATTTTAATTAAACGAGGTAAAATACGTTTGTCTGTCGTTTTAACAACTCGAAATTAGAAATTAAAATATTTGAGTGTCCTTGGAGATCACTTGCGGGAACCAAATAGATATTTAACCGCTTCATATAAGTTGTTTGCTTATGTCTGATACCAGATTCTTGAGCAGTGTTGTTATCTTTGTTTTTAACTCTCATCCAACTGTTTAATGCAGAATCATCTGAAGGTGGTCACACAATAAACCAGGGAAGAAAAGGTTTGAAGTTAAACCTTAAACTGTTAAAAATAAGTAAAAGAATAAAGTTTAACTTATTCTATTGAATTTTAGAACATAAAATTATTTAGGTTTAGACCTGGTTCCTTAAACTTAAATGCAGCGTTTTACTTTACGAAACAAAATTGCCGTAAAATACAAGAAGTCACGACACGTTGAAAGTAACAACTCCACAAAATAGTAATAAAATTTGATGTGTTCTAATAAAACATTAAATTATCCCCCAAAATAGTAAATTATCCCTGAAGATAACGATAAAACGTGATGTTTTCTGATAAAGACACAAAGTTAATTCTGTGCGAAAGTGACATTCTTAAATGCAACTTTAGTCGCTGTCTCAAAGGGTCGATTAAATAATTTGGACTTCAAAGGAAACGCCCCATGCAACTCTCTTATAAAAAATACATATATTGGAAAAACCTCCGTCAATTAACAAAAACAACAACAGCGACAAAATAATTGTGCTTTTCTTATAAAAGGTGAAGATAACCTGAGATCTTTCATCTAAAACTTCTTTCTTTTTTCTTTTTAAAACTCGAGTTATGGGAATAAAGTTAAACAGCCTTTCTTTGAAACAGATTTTGTTCTCACCAACGTTTCCTTTTTTTCAGCCTTAGGAAATCCCATTGAATACCAGAAAAAGCAAGCCAACGGCATGTAAGTAAAACCAAACACTCTTTATACCTTGCTAGAAACAACCTAGTGGCCGAGTCTCAGAGTTCAGAATGAAATTAAGATGACGGTTTGAGTACGCATTATTGAATGAAAGATTGTTTTTTCCTTCCTCTTAGCCCACCAGCCATGACCCCCACTGCACCTGTGACGACACAAGGTCAAGTAACCCCATCAAGCAGCACATTACCAATGACCAGTTTCGCTCGCGGGCACAGCCTCAGCATGCCTGACACCGGCTCACTCAAGAAGCCCTCACAGGTAATGGACGCTAGGGTGTTCAAAGAGACTATGACAGCTCTTATTTAACACTTGCAAAAACCAAGAATTCTTGGCGTCAATAGAAACTTGACAGTAATGGTCCAGTTTTGCAAAACGTTACTGTGCTGATGGACTGAAACTATAAGTGCCTTTGGTCACGGATGGCCAGGATGGAAATGAATTGGAACTTAAAGTGGTTTACCTACTGTTTTCAAGTTCTGCCGTTATGTTTTGGAAAAATGGCCTAAAATATCGTAGTTTGCTAATCGGAAAATTTAGTTTTTGAGGAACAGAGCGGTTTACAATTGTGTCGAAAGTAATTCGCGTTTTGCTTTGGTTTGCTTTACTTCACTCTGTGATTAGTTGAAAAATCTCGCGCCACTTTCTCGACCAATCATAAGTAAAACTCAAACTAATCGCGACTTGCTCGCACGCGTTTTCCCGCGCTTGGCGCCGGTTACATGTATTTGCTTCGAGTTCTGATTGGTTCATTGGGTAATTTGTGTTTGTTGTGATTGGCTAGGGGAATTACTTTGGTTTTGATTTTACGATACTCATTTGAAAGGCGCTCTATTTGGCATAATAGCCAATTTTGCTAACAAGCATGGTGTTTCCTTAAATTTACTGATTGTTCCCATTCTTTATTTCTAGATACCAGTCTCCTCCAGTCAAACCAACCGCCTCAAACACATGAACCTCATCGACCTGGCTACTGCGCAGTCGCTGGAAGATCTGACGTCACCATTCCCCACTGCTTCGGTGAGCGGTCTCTTTACATTGTCAATACCGGTATTTGTTCAAACATTCAAGTGATGAGAATAAAGGAAGTGATCACCAAGGTTCCATCAGAAATGTATCGAGAACAGTAAGGAGAATATGCATTTTTATATCAGGGCTTAAAGGGTTAATCTTCTTTCGGTGATCTACCTCTAATTACCCCTGAAAATGTAGCAAACAGAGCCTGAAAAATTTAAAAAAAAACCGTTTTCTTCGGTGTAGGCAATTTGACCAACTCGGTTTGGTATTTTGGACAAAACATATTTCGAGTCACCAACGTACTTCTCCTCCACAGTATAATTTCCTTTATTCTGAACTAACGTTTTCCTTTTTAATTCGCCTCGATTTTCGTACTATGAGAAAATTAACTTAGGTTCCATTTGTTTCTGTTTTCAGCGCAATAAGGAACGCTTTGTGGTGCTAGAGGACTTCAAGTCCAAAGATAAGGACCATCTATCTGTGAAGAAAGGCGAAGTGGTATTCTTAGTATCAAACAAGAAACATGACAAGAACTGGAGATATGTTTGCAACGTCACTGCGGATAAACTCGGCCTCGTACCCGCCAAGATACTGAGAAAAGAAGCCAATAACAACGTTGAAGGTTAGAAGCGGGAAAAGCTGGTAACGATGTATATCACAAGGAGTTCTTTTCTTTCAGGAATGATCCGGCGAGGAGCGAAAAACCATGCACGACGTCGTTGTGCATGTGATTTTCGTTTCGTTCACGCCTTTTCTCCTGTCCATTTCGTTGTCTTTGAGAGAAAAAAATGACTGCTCCTAATATAGAAAGAACGAAGTGTGTTTTATTACTAGATGTCGATTTTGACATTTTCTTAGTGTAGCGTGCGAGACTAACATCAAGGTCACCGTGCCTCACCCAATTCATAATTTCTAAATTTCTTTCTTACAATATCGGAAATGAGTGTATAATTCAAATTTGTGTTTGTTTTCAGATCAAGAAGGTTTACTTTCTCCAAAGAAAACGGCTGGGTAAGTTCAGCCTTTTGTTTCTTTGTCCTTTTTTTTTCTTCACACGGCAAACTGTAGTTGACAAACTCGTGCTTATTATACACCACGTGCCCTAAAAAACATTTTCTTCCATAGCCTTACCTCTTGCTTTGATAAACATTTACACACCAAATGCGAGTTTGCGAACACGAAAAAGTTGTTGAAAATAGTTGACAAGACTACGGAGATTTTATTTCTTACCAGTTTCCAACTTTAGTCATTTTGCCACATTCACTCACGTTGGTTGTATTAGCCAACACGCCGGAGTTTACCAACTTTAGTTTGTCGTGTGAACATACCTTAACCTTGAACAGTTATTACTTTGATATCACATACTTTGTTCTTATTTGTTCCTAACTTTATTCGTTTGTTCGTGGTTACGTTCTTACTTCCCTTCTTTCGTTTGTTCTTTCGATTAGTGGGTCTTTCGATCTTTCAGTCGTTCTTTCATGCGTTCGTTCTTTCTTATCGTTCTTTCATTCGTTTGTGCGTTCGTACTTTTGCGTTTCTTATTTTTGTATGCTAGCTTTTCCTTCCTAATTATTTAGTTCCGAAAAAAAAATTTATTTCCGTTTTTTCGTTCGTGTTCAGAACGTTTTCAAGGAAAAAAGTTTCGCGGCATGAGAGTTTTACGTAAGTTTTATTAATTTGTTTTATTTTGTATGTTTTTTCATTTTAATTTTCACTATAACAATTAAACTTATTACACTAGCGATTTTCTACACTGGTTATTTTACATTCTGAGCTTGACAATGATGTAATGAAGAGGTCAAAACGTGTTTCGATTTTGTCCTTTTTTTTTCCTTATAAAATGTATTTCAACAAGGATCATTTAATTTCGTTTTGCCTTTTCAATCACACTCGCCAGCAACCAGGCCCCAGTTGTTCAAAGAGTGGATAATTTTATCCAGTGGATAAGTCGCTACCCAACGGAGCAATTTTCCTTCAACTTACACGTTTGGCCAGATTTTTGCAAGGCTACACACTTCAATATAGATACACTCTTGCTCTTTTCATAAATTAGAGGGCTATATAGAGATTTCCCTACATTTTGTATCTTCTGGATTACAGCTTATCCGGTGGATAAAGTTATCCGTTCTTTGAACAACTGGGGCCAGAAAAAGAACTGTTTTCAGCGTAGCCATAATAGTTTAGGAAGCATACACTTCTGCTGTTAAGCACTGCTTTTAAAAGTAAACACTTAAGTAATGCGAATAAATTAAATCAGTGTATAGCTTACATTGCAAATGACAAAGCTTCGAGAGCTTCAAAATGTTACATTTAGCCGCTATTTCAAAACTATCCCTAGCTCAAATTTATTTTTGAAAAATAATTTTTTTGGGGGGGGCGGGGATCTGGCCGAAAACTCATTTTTCACTTAAAGTCTGTCCTCTTAGTCTCTCTTTGAAAACGAGGCTATGGACGACTGGCCTGTAGACAGCGTTGTGAATGTCACACTCAGTCCTAGGATCTCTCTCTTTATCCCTCCCCTGGGAGCGAGACTGGCCTCGTTCTGGTCGAGTTTTTGTCAATGGCGTTGGTTGTGTTTTTCAGCGTACAATATGTAGAGTTAAAACAGTCAATCTACGTCATCCGTGACTGGTGCTTTGGAGATTTGAGTTGTCTCCAAAATTACGCATCGGTTTGAATGAAGAATTACACTTAACATTACACTAAATCTTTTCACTGTTCGGTGTAATCTCGAGAAATTTCCTCGGAAATTCGAATTTCGTAACGAATTTTCAATTCTTCTTTGCAATTTTCAATTATTTATTTTCAACCGACGCGTTAATTTGAGACTTGATTCAAATCTTCGAAACACTGGTGGGACATAGATTGACTGTAAAACGTCATTAAGCTTAACAGAGACTGGTTTAATTATAAAACAACACTTGCTGCAGTCAGTAACTGTGGCTTGTTGTTCTCGACCAGATCTGTAAAAGGCAAAAAAGAGAAGATTCTTCCCTCTGTTACACGACATCGGAGTTTTAATACGTAAGTGAGCTGGCCTTTGTGGCATGTTTAACGTACGCTACTGTGCTTAACTATGCTAACCCCTTAACCACACGCCGCTGGGACTCATAAACTGGTCACAACCGCAAAAAACCTGTTATGAACTAAATTCTTTTGAGAGTAAAGCTGCATCTTTGCGGCCCAATTCCCCACTTGGGGACAAACGGAAACTGAAGATGATGATGAAAGCTGCATCAGATCGTTCTTGGTTTCACAAAAATCTTGAAACTGCCCCTACAGACTAAATGCTTCAGTTTTAAAGAAGGCTTTAAATTAGCTACAGCTTTTTCGTTTCATTTTGGGATCCCAGCGTTGTCTGCTTAAATATTTAACCTTAACGTGCTGTTAACCCCATCCAATTATCCATTGTTACACTGTCGTTACTTGTACGTGTAGTTTATTTAACCCTAACTTAACACACGCACTTAAGTCGTCTTCCACCGTCATCGTCACCGTCATCGTCACCATCATCATCATCAACATCATCGTTTTCAAGGTCAGTTTTCGTTTTCTTTTTTGGGGGTAGACGATAAAGATGCTTTAGAGGAAATTTAAACGGAAAATAAACAGTTTAAACTGCTTTGGTGATGGGAAGTTAAGGTGTATGAAATAAAGTTCTCTCCTCATAAAAGTCCATGTAACGAATCGTTACATATCGTTGCGTGATTTAGCGTGACGGTGCGTGACGCAAGTGAAGTATGTTAGGGAAATCATATTTCTCTCATGTTGCAGGAATGACGATAAAGCTCGACGCGCTCAGAAGAAAACAAAAGATTCATATCTGAATGCATTCTCCAACAAGATAAAACAGAACATTGACAAATATCGTACAGAGTTGACTGGCAACGAGAATGACCACGACAACGAGGACTCTCCTGCAGCAACAATGGTAAGCTACTGTTGTATGTCCTTGTAGAGGTGTGTCTGTTGGATTGTGTTTGTGTAGAACTGAGTACATGTCTGTGTGTCCTTCGATCTGTCCTGCTCTGTCTGTCTGTCTGTTTGTCTGTCTTAAGAGGTCTTTAGTGCTGTGTATCTGTCTGCCGGACTCTGTGTGTAGTACTTGTGTGTCCGTCTAAGCGTCTCTCTGTCTCTGTATAGTCCCTGTCGCCAAGTCGGTCTATCTTGTCTGCCTGTTGGACTTTGTGTATGACATGTTTGTGCTCGACGGTCCGACTGTTTCTGCCTTTGTGGTCTGTCGGTCTGTCGGTCTGTCGGTCTGCCTGTCTATTGTAGTCTGTTGATTGTCTCATATATGTGGGCTCGTCCACCCGTTCGTTTGTTTATCTGTTTATCCGTTTGCGAGTAATATAGTTTTAAACTAAATACCTTTGATTGTTTAATTTTCAGAATCAAAAAGGACACCCTACCGAAATAAGTATGTATACTCTTAGTATATTACTTGTAACAGTAGTATATTTTACTCTTAGAAGTACTTGAATACATAAACACGTCAACAGCACGTTCTTCGTTCGTGATTCACTTTAAATCCTTTTCTTTATTTCTGCAAATAATACCCGCACATTTCCGACAAAGCACTCAGTAACAATGCATTTAAAGTAAACTTATTAAATTAAACTTTTTTAACACGTAGTTTCTTCTTACAATGTGGAAGCTTTATCTCGATTTACTACCGAATACTTGGTTAAAATTTGAAGTAAGGTTATATTAATTGGGTAAACTTATTTTAATTTCTTTGTTAACTTAATACCGTAGATTAACATTTTCTCGGCTGTTAATTTTTTAAAATAGCTTTTGCTAACTCGCTAGACTACGAGAAGTCTAACCCCAAATGACAGAGGAGCGTAGACCAATTCACCGAGCGGCGAAGCTGAGAGTCGCTAGTAGAGTCAAATAAGCGACGACAAACGATCCAACATTGGGCTTTGTATGACTCCAATTTGCCTGATTGCAGTATGTTTGCCACCCATGAAATTGCGATGAAATACAGTAGGTTCTTGTGATGTCGAATTTGTTGTTTATTCGAGCCAAATAATTTTTTCATTTTTCCCTCTTCAATTTTTTGGCATTCAACTCCGATGACTCGAAAAAAATTGTTTTCCGTGACGTTCAGTTTAGAGTTTCCAAGATTCTACTTTTCAAAGTTCTGCATAATCGCGCACGGCAAATCGTTACTTGTAGCGTCGCAACCCTATCTTCTGTCATTTGGCGACAAATTCAAGACTGCTCGTTGTCTTTAATCCAGCTAACGATGCACGAACGTTCTTACTTTCACACCGTCAGCATTCATCGAGGTTCTCCATGACGTCGTTATCAAAAGCGGCCAGCATTTGCGGCTACGCTGTCAATTATCATCGCTCCCCACCCACCCCTACACAGTGAGTTGGACTAAAAACCAGCTTTGTATAGAAAAGGAGGAGAATATCAGAGTAGTTAAGGACGGATGCACGTTTGCGCTGGACATAACGCCCACAGAGACGGCCGACACAGGCCATTACAAGTGTAGTGTCACGTGTGCGTCACGCAGGATCACTTGTTCTGCTTATGTGGCTGTTATAGGTAAAAAATTTGACCAAAACAGTTTGACCAGTCGGGGTTACAAGTGCCGTTTTCGGAAATGCGTCGGAGAAGCGCCCGAAATTTTCCATTAGTTTTGCCCAAGCACAGGACAGTAGGATAATCGGAAGTTATGCGAGCATTCTGAAAGTTGACGTGTCAGCTATGGCCACCATGAAAAATGTTCATGTTGCTCAGTTAACAAATTATTCTGACAAAAAAACCGCTTGCTCATTTAAGTTATCGGAGACGTGATCCCTGCCGAAAATGGTGCTCGTTTCCTCGACACATGTTTGTTGTTCGAGTGAAGTGTTGAAAGCATGTCTACTAGTAGTGTGAATGTGGTCGTTGCACTATGTTCAGTTTGGTGTTAAACCAAAATGTCTCTGAAAATTAATGATAGGAAAAAAAGAAAAAGATTTCCAGAAATGGCTTCTTTGGAGACCTGTGGCTTGATTGTGAAGCCCTTTCTAGCTTACTTTACACGTTCGTTGGTTTCATCTCGCAGATTGCGTCATGCATTGGAATGGCTTGCTTAGGATAACCTAGCTGCCTCTGCTTTTAAGAACTCTTCTTTAGCTGGCAAAGGCATTATTATACTCATCGAAACTATTTTGCCGTAAAACTAACCGCTAGCGCAAGTATAAATAATCGCAACTTTGCCTGTCAAACCTTTGCGACTTCAACCTTCATTCATCGTTTTATAAAATACCTGACTATTCCGCTTTTTATTACCTGATTTTTGAGCCAGCAATCATTGCTTGTTTCTTCACAGGTGTCCCCGAGGCTCCTTCGAAACCTTACGTCAAAGAAATGTCTTCGTCTTCGCTCATGCTAAACTGGGAACCACCTCAACTCGAGGGCGGGAAGGCGATTACGGGGTACGCGGTTGAGTTCAAGGAGACTGGGGTGAGCATGTGGATGCCGGCGGTGCCATTTGTGGCGGGAAACACCGCAGTGATTGATGACCTGACGCCTGGCGCCACTTATCAGTTCAGAGTCAGTGCTAATAACGAGATCGGTATCAGCAAGCACAGTCCTATCTCCGACTCTATAACACTGGACGTTGAAAGCGGTAAGACTCGCTCCAAACCGGTTAACCAGTGTTTTGTTGCTTTTTTAATATCATGGTTGTCTAGGGGTTGCTCCGGTTCTTGTTCTTTGTCTGTGTCATGGGCACTTCAGTAATTCCATGGGGCTTCTTAAGGCTCCTTCACACGACAAACGAAAGTTTTCAAACTCTTGTTGACAAATATAACTTGGCATTTAAAAACGTCGAAACATCACTTGGCACACCGTCTGGGAGAATTAAGTGGGACCACCGCCCATTCTCGCCAACCAGGAACTTTTCAATCACTTTTTGTGTTGGCAAATGCATGTGTCGGTGTATGCGTGTGTTAAACATCTGAATGCCCAACTGCAAACGCGACTTTGCCGAAACTAGTGAATGAGACAAACTTTCTAAAAACGATCGTAAAGGTTGATATTTATTGAAAGCGGTAATCCTTAAAAGCGTAATCGTCAGAGACGTTTGTCTCACTCGTTTGTGAATTTCTCAGAAGTGTCCTGTTTAAATGTATAAAATCCTTGCGCATTCTTCTAACTTGCTCTGTGTTGCTTTTTACAGAGGAACCTTAACGTCCGGCTAAATCAACGCCAGCTTTCTTCGTACTTCCACAGAATAGAGTTAAATTATTCCGCTACTTTAGAGCTCGCTTCTAATATTTCCAACACGTGTAAAGATGGCAAACGTTGTAAAAAAAGTAATTTCTACTCTAAATCGCGATATAGTTGTATAAACTTGTATTTAAAAAGTCAATAGAACGTACGTTTTGGTAAAAAAAAATTAGGTAGTTGAATATTTAAACTCTAATATAAAAGCTGTTTAGATCAGTCGTTAACTGCTTTAGAAAATTAGGCTTTGTCAATATGGCTTAAAGTATCGCAAATGAAGTATTGAACCGAGGAAAAAAATTTTTCCTTAAAAAATTAGAAAAAAACGAGGTCTAGGTTATGAGGTTATTTTCCTTTGAAAAAGTTAAACGCACTTCAAATCACGTGATCTGCTGGTCAGCCATAAATCACGTGCAGTCAGAAATCTGACCAATCATTTACCTCGTTGTAATTGTTTCCCGCGTGCGTGTGAATGAGAAGGGCGTGCGGGCACGACCTTGCATTCAATTTGCCACCAACCAGATTGGACTTTTTTCTGGAAAATAACTGAGAACCTTTCTTTTCGTTAATAAAGATTTTCCTCTGAGAGCAAACAAGTGAATTCTAAACGGAGTTTCAGGGTATTATTGTATTTTAGAGTAGCTAGGAAATTAGAAACCGTTAATTCTTTTTTAAACGTTTTGGTTAAATGGAAGAAAAACTGGCATCCAATGATTTTGAAAACGAGATAATTAATTTCCCTCCACTGAACCAAATTAACCCTCTATTGTGTTAAATGTAAATTTTGGTTGACTGCCGTGATTGGCATTTGAAATTAATGGAGGAAATTATTTTGATATTTTTTAAAATTTAATTTATTTACTGAATTAAAAGTTCACTTGCTAAGTGAGGTAGCTCTTCAGAGCCGAGGCTAGGCTGATTAATAATGATAATGTTAAACTCGCTCAAATCGATTTAACTGAATGTGCTTATTAAATAAATGATTTAAATTAGCTGCAAGTTAGAAATAAAAGCAAATTGAGTCGTCAAATCGATTAATTGATGGTTGCTGTAAGTTGCCTTTCTAGTCTGTTAGTTAAAAATCTGAAAGTTTAACCACAATTAAACATTTCAACGTAAACAGAACTATGTGTTAAGCGTTGTTGTTGTTTTTGTCCTCCGTGGTGATTTTCTGGATTTTACTGGTGGGAGGGGGGATCCTGGTAAGGGGTTGTTGGGATTTACCTCTCCCTCCCCTCCCCTCCCCTTCCCCTAACTCCTCTTGTGTTGCCAACTACATATTCATAATTTGCTGCTGGAGCATGCCCCTTGCGTACCAGCAGAAACTCACCCCTGTGGCCCTCGTTCTTATACACTCCCCCCTCCATACACACACCCATCAAAAATCCTGGACACGCCCCTAGAGGTCACGTTTTACTCACCAGGAGACATTGCGTCGCTGTAAACCAATTTCTTTCTTTTTTCCTTGATCTCAGTTATTCTCTGACGTTCGAATTAAAAAAAACGTATGCATGCGCTAAGCTGAATTACATTGTTAGCGAAATTGAAGTTATCTGATGTTCTGTTTTCATTGCCCCCGTACTGAATATTTGGGATGCGGTCCTGAAGCAAGTAGCCTGGGACTGAAACGTTTGTTACTTATCAGAACGCTGCACGTAGGCTTTGCGACACTGTATGGAGCCTAGTCATTCCCGACTTGTAAATCCACGATCGAAAATGGATGTTAGAGGAAATTAGATCTGAGTACAATTACGAGAATGAGTACAAGCACGACTTTTTCAAATTTCAAATTAGTGACTTTCCCAAAATTCTCAGCTCTCCTTGTTGATCAGTAGAGGCGGGGGCTTTGGAAACGAGATTTGTGTGACACATAATAATCTGACGCATGCGCTCAAGGTTCGAAAAGTCGCACTCGTACTGAGGCCCCAGCGGCCCTGCGCTCGCACAGTCGCCTTCCCAATATTTATTTTACAGTTGTGTGCTTAGTGATCTGGCCTCTGAGTGGAAGTGAGGCTGGAGTTGATCTTGTTGGCATGTAAATCATGTTGTTCTCATGCTAACTAGTTTGTATTTACATATGAAAAGGGTTTGTATCAAAACAAGGTCAACTCCAGCCTTACTTCCACTCATAGGCCAGGTCACTAAGCACACAACTGTAAAATGGACAATTCACCTTCAAGAGAAAAACTGAATTGTCGTACCTTGTCGCGACGACGAAACTGACCCCCACTCGTGTGCAGAGTACTCTGGGTGCTGCCGCGTACTCGTCTTGTATGGAGCCTTAGAGGACTTTTTCCAGCGGCGATATCTTAATGTGTTTCCTTTTGGCGAAGGAAAACAGTTGTTGCTAAAGTGACAACAATTGGGTCCTCAGTATATGAAAAGTCTACCCTAGTGGTCAACAACAGACTAAAAGATCACAGACTCTTTTATTACCCAGTCCCCACTCTCTGTTTGAGTTCAATATCCTGTTTTTGAGGAGTTGTTTCTCCGTTTTTGTCCTCAGACGACGACAAGAAAAAGAAGAACAAAAGAAAAGTCCGAAGCGGCTCTAAGATGTGGCCTATCATCTGGAAAAAAGACATCGATAATTTTCATAATATTTACGCTGAGCTGGGCAGGTAAGAAGAACTGTGGGACGTGACAATGTTTATAAGCTCACGTTGCTTTCTGTCTAAATCACTCCATTAGATTGAGTTTTCCGTCCTATGCGCGACTGGGCTTTGAAGGCTTTGATTGATTGATTGATTGATTGATTGATTGATTGATTGATTGATTGATTGATTGATTGATTGATTGATTGATTGATTCTCTGGTTTTGGTTTTGGTCAATGAGAACTCCTAGTAGTTATGAAATAATGGTAACATGGTAAAGCAAGGAAGGTTGCTTTTGAATCTAGTAATTGAGAAGTTCGAATCATCAAGGGTTCGAGTTGTCGAGATTACACGGTGTCTTCTTTTTCACTTTGTAATCATTATTTCATTTTTCTTTTCAGGGGTCGGTTCTCTGTCGTAAAGAAATGCGTAGAGAAAACAACGGGCAATGAATATGCAGCCAAACTTGTCAAGAAGCGAATGGTTGCCAAGGAAGACGTAGAAGACGAGATTCATCTACTGAGAAAACTTAAACACCCTAATTTGAGCAGCTTTATCGACGCTTTTGACACGCCGAAAAACTATGTAATAATTGTTGAACTTTTAGCTGGTGGTCGGTTGTTTGACCATCTTGTTGTAATGGACAATTTAACGGAAAAAGTCACCATTGGATATGTCCGGGAAATACTTGAAGGAGTTCAACATCTTAGAGACCTTAGTATTGTTCACCTCGACTTGAAGGTGAGGCTGCGAACGTACCTTTGTTACCAAATCTCAACTGGGTTTGAATGCCTGTATACTGAATGTTGTAATTGACAAACTCTAGCCATGTTTTCTAGGCAACAAGAGCTAACAACCTTTTTTAACCACTGAGAAGCAAAAGCAAGACTAATCGTGTCCCATCTTCCACTTGTTTTTTCGCGTCTTGCAGGGGTTGCATGTTTTTCGTGCTTGGCACCCGCTGTGTGTTTTTCTGCGGTTGGCACATGAGCATGTTTTCCCGCGTTAACACAAGTCACAAGTTTTCAAGCGCGGGAAAACCTGTATAGTTCTGATTGGTTCATTGCTGTTCGCTTTCAGTTCTGATTTGTTGGTCTGGATATATGTTGTGGTCTATTGTTTGTTTTTCTTGTTACGATAGTCCAAAGAGGACTTCTCTTTGAGGTCACATTTAAGTTACGTTCATAGTTATTCACTAATCATTTCTGACCAAAACATTTATGAGAACACATCGTGACGGTCGTTCTTTTTGGAAACGATATTGGCCGTTCTGATAGTTTCTTTGTTTATTTCTTTTAGCCTCAAAATCTTCTTTTAGATGCCGGACCACTACCAAAGGTCAAGATTATTGACTTTGGATGTGCGACGGAAATTTCCGATTCAGAACCTACAATTAGACAAGTGTTTGGCAATCCAGAATGTTCCGGTGAGTAAACAGTTTTCAGTTGCTTTTATTTGAATGTTCACACTTAACGATTAAATCCACAGATTCAAAAGTTAAACCTTTTTCAACAGCAATTGTGGTGTCATCGTTGCATTAAGCTATTGTAGGCGATGTTAATCGTACTGTAGCAAGCTTTAACAAACTCTCTTTTTCTCTTTAGCGCCTGAGCTAGTAAACAGACAACCTGTAGATTTTACTACCGATACATGGTAAGAGTCAGTATTATTGACTTGTTTTAGTTCCTTTTCATCATTTTCCCCAAAATTTTCCGATTATTTACACAGTTGTCTGGTCTTCTTTTATTACAGGAGTATAGGAGTAATTACCTACGTCATGTAAGTAGCACCACTTTTTGTCATATGTAAGTGAATACGTTATTCGTTTAAGCGGTCCGATCTTTGTCTGTCTTTTTCCTGAAGTGAGAACCGCAGTGCACAGCATAATAAACAACACCACAGAAAAGTACTGCTCAATAGCTTTCATTTGAATGGTCACTTTTTAGGATTTCATCCACAGACTAAAAAGTTAGAACCACCTTGTACAACGTAATAAACACACTACATAAAAGTACTGCTCTGTGGCTTTCATTTAAATGGTCACAGTGTAGGATTTCATCCACAGCCTCAAAAGTTAGAACCACCTTTTACAGCATAATAAACAGCACCACAGGAAAATACTTCTCAACAGCTATCATTTAATGGTCACTTTTTAGCATTTCATCGACGCCAGACTCAAAAGTTAGACTCACCTTTTACAACATAATAAACCGCACTTCATAAAAGTAGTGCTTTGTAGCTTTCATTTATATGGTCTCACAAGTTTTCATCTATCGTCTCAAAAGTTAGAATATATGTGAGGACTCGAGGTGTGACTGTAAGAGGGAACGATTATCGAATTCTGACTTTCGCTTCATTTCCTTGCAGACTGAGTGGAGTTTCGCCGTTTCAAGGGGATACAGTGGAAGAAACGTGTCAAAGAATAACCGAAGTCAGATACGAATTTAATCAAAAACACTTCGAACCCATCTCACAGCAAGCAAAAGATTTCATCTCCTCGCTACTTGTCAAGAACCCCAAGTAAGTTTTCTTGTTCTGCATTTTTTAACCTGATTAGCAGGTGCAACAGATAAATATAGGATAGGAGTCTGCATTCACTACAATACCCCTTCCATTCGCATCTAAAAGAAAACGAGAGGTTATAATTGTTCTTGTGGTGGGCAATATTCTCTCTGAATGACCCTTCCGTCCCGCGGGCAACGAGACCAGTTAGATCCGGAAAAAAGAATAGCATTCGATGGGGTTCAACAAAAAAGCACAGGAATGCGCCAACTCCATTGCAATATCTCGTAGTAGCTATCGCAACCACGAGACAAAAAGGGGAGTTGGGAGATTGGAGAAAATCGGAGGATTTGGTTTCTCGGTCGTTATTGTTGCTGTGAACGTTTACATGTTTTATTGTTCACACGAAGTCTTTTTATTTTGCTATAGAAAAAGAGCTGATTGTCAGAACTGCTTGAATTCGCAGTGGATAAGAGTAAGTTGGTGGCCTTCTTTCTTTCCTTCAGTTCCTTCTTTTATGACAAAGAAAGCAATAAAGCCAAGTTTAAGTCGTCATCATGACATGACAGACAGCTGGCGTTCGCTTAAAAAACATTTGAAAACAATCCTTGGAAAAACGCTGTTTGAAACATTATCTTGTTTTGCTTAACAGATGATCAGCCCCAGGCCTCCAAGTCCCGTCAAAACAGTGAAACTGAACACGTCGAGATTAGCGGCTTTTAATGCGCGGAGAAGAAATCAGGTGAGATGCCATTATGTTGTTGTAAATGTCGCTCCAATGTTGGAACAATAATGTTTTAATGTTAAAACAGGTCAGCGATGTTTTAGTGAAAGTGCTGGAACTGAGCAGTCACGCCTCATAGAATCTTTCTTGGACTGCTGTCCCTAGAAGGAAATTAAGTTGCCAGGAATAAAAACGATGTTTCTGACTGTAGTTATCGCTTCGTAAACTGACAACAAACATCTTAACCAGCCTAGACTTCTACATCCTGAAAAGGGCATTCTCGCACAACGTTGGCAAACCAGCGACTCGAGTCATCAGGGCAAACCAGAAGAAGTTAAGACGAATTCCGCTCAACATTCGAGCAATAAGTGCAAAAATTATTTACCAAAAAACTATTCATAGCACGGTAACATTTTGAATACTATTTGAAACATCTCACTTTAATTCGCTTCTCCAAGTGACCCCGCGATTAAATTCTCAAGCATTCTCGAGAAAGTTAATGTCAAATCTCGTAAAACTATGCTAAAAACGGGCGCCATTTTGTTTTGAACTGACAGGAAGCGTCTTTTCAATTAAAATATGGATAACTTCAAATTGAATTTTCTCTCGCGGGGTCAGCTTGGGAGCTTACGTATTGATAATTTCTTCTTTTTTTAATTCAAAACGGTACCATGCTATGAGTATTTTTTGGTAACTTTATTTTTGCACTTATTGCTCGAACGTTCAGCGGAAATCGTCTTAAAAACTCTCATGTGCAACGCTGTTCTTCCTTTCACTGTTTCACATCTGATGAACAGAAAAAGGTTTTAGACCGGTGGAGATTTGAACCCGCGATCTCCAGTTTAGATCATCTTCGCTTGATACTATGCCAGCTGTTAGGTAGGTATACGGGGCCCACACAGCCATCATTAACTGTTGTGTTTTTTGGTTTCTTTATAGCACGACGTCACACCGTTACCTTCAAACAAAAGCGACAGGTCTCAGTCGATTGTATAGCAAAAAGGTGAGGGATAGTGTGAGTGACAATACATGTATACACTGACTGGAACCTCGCCTGGAGACTAACTCGTCATAAACGACCACTTAGTTTTGTGGCCCGAACAGATGCTCTTACAGTCATTTTCTTCTCTGAAAACATGGTTAATCTGACCACTCTGTTAGTAGACCACATTTGTATGACCCATTTGTTGTTGTATTAACGAGACGAAATACAACGCAGTTTAAAATTTGGCATGAAGAGCTACATGCCAAAGTGACAGCCGGCCGAAATGGACACTTGCACCTTTTTGAGTAAAGGAATGTTGGAAATAAGGTCGTGCATGTTCACATTATTTTAGAGTCGAATTTATTTTCCTTTGTCAGTTGTGAAGGAAAAGGGAAACTAGAAGAAGAAGAAGAACATTAAGGTTCTTGCATATTTTCTCAATGAAATCTCCCAGTCACCTTACGGCATCTGTTTTGTTTGTTTGTTTATTTGTTTGTTTGTTTCTTTGTTTTTTCTTTGCTAGTACGGGCGCTGTTGATATTAGTGAAAACTCATTCAATTTCTTTTCTTCTTTTGCAGTTTCAAGAATTTTACTTAAGAAAATAGATTTGTTTTGTAAAGTTCCCAAGTTGTCAGTAATACTGAGATAATTGTACTCAGTTGTACAGTTGTAAGATATTTGAGCTAAATTAGCTTTACCTTGTATCGAAAAGGTTAGGTTATTTTTTCAAGAGAAATTTATGAAACTGTTCCAAAGAAATTGTAAATTGTAGATCCAAACCCTGCAGCTAAAATAATGCCAAAAGTGCTCAAGTTATCACAGTAAATGCTTTAAAGAGAAGAGAAATTTATTAATTCGTTTAGATATTGCCATTCAAAGAAGAATTTGTAAACGCAAAGAAGAAAAACGTTCCATTCTCGCTACAACCTCACTGTTTGTGGACCTTTGTATATTTTAACAAGAACGCTTCATTTATTGCTTTTCGGAATAGCGTGGTAGTTAACTATATTTCTTTTGGCCTTTAGCCAGTACATTGTGTGGGGTGTGACACATTGCTGTCACTCAGCGTTGGGTCAGGCGTTGCGTGACCACGTAGATAACGGGTACGAAGGTACTTGTTACTAACTTACGAATGTTGCAGACTTTCTTCCTGTTATTCAACACATTTCTAACAGGGAACATTTTCTCCAAATCGTTTGTAAGTAACTGTTACTGGGAATAATTGGTTTTTTTACAATTAAAACGGTTAAAATGTGTCAAATGATAATTTTGGTGTTCCAGTTTTAGGAAAATTATTTTGAGTGAAATGCAATAATTTATCATTCTACTCTTACTTTATCATTGTTCTTATTATTGATTTTTTCTCTATTTTCTGTTCGTTTCATTGTTTTTTTGGTTTCATTACTTCCTTGAAACAAATTCTTAGTGGCAATTTCCTTAAGGTGAAGTGTTCGTTGTCTTTCCTTGCATGTTATATGCTCTTTGTTGTCCACAAAGTATTTCACCAGCAATAGTTGTATTGCTGGCTTATTTATTAACTTAAATGAAACAACGAAGTTAATGACAGAATTCATGCAGAGCGTCAGAGATTGGTTAAAACAATAAAAGTTGAAGAATTTTATTGAACGTCTTAATTTGTCCATTTCTTGGAGTTTGTTTTTTTATCTTTCGTACTCGCTGTTCTCTTCCAGTCACTTTGTGCCGATTATTTATGCGAACTTTAGACAGAGTTCAACCGAACTGTGGTCAAAACGGCGTTTTGAGATCCATTTACCGCAAGATCCATTTTCCCCAATCCCTTATTAGAAGCCGCACAACACAGATTTTAAAAACAATCCACTCAATTAGACTGTTTTGTAGACCGACCTGCTTATAAGCTGGTTAAAAAAATACTCTTAAACCAGGCGTAACTATGATTTCGTTGAAAAAAGCGGCTCTTTCTAGCTGTTTCCTCTTTTTTATGGATCTTGACGAAGAACAAGTTGGAAGTGCTTTCAAAAATCCTTTTTAAATTCAATGATTTGTTTTACTACTCGATATCTCTTTCTCTGAAACGGACTTGCTCTTTTATCCTGCTTGTTTCTACTTGGCTGACCTATCACTGAGAGGGACAAGTACATCTGTCCAACCAGGCTTCCGAACTCTCAGGTCTAAATTATAGTCGAGTGAAACAGCGATAAGAGAGCGAGGCTGCAAGAACATTCTCCCCCCTCCCTCCCCTCCCCAAGAACGCTTGCGGCTTCCCAGAGTACAAACAGCCTAAAGATTATTTCATCGTTTCACTTGCAGTAGCGCTCAACTTTAAAACCGGAAAAATCGTAATTTTCCCTTTTTCAGTATTGTGAAACAGCGCACCACAGCAAAGGGCTGTCATTTGAATGGTCAAAACGCGTTTGAACAGCACCACATGACACCACTACAGAGTCGAACCCGCTTGAATCATGTATTTAAATGTTGTCCTAACTGTTTGGACAAAATCCTTGTCTGTGACCATTCAAAGGAAAGCGTCTGAGCAGTACTTTCCTGTGGTGCTGTTTATTATGCGGTTACAAGGTGGTTCTATCTTTTGAGTCTGTGAATAAAATCCTAAAGTGTGACCACTCGAATGAAAGCTACTGAGCAGTACTTTCCTGTGGTGCTGTTTATTATGCTGTACAAGTTGGTTGCCCCTTTTGAGTCGGTGGATGAAATCATCAGAGTGTGCGAATATTCAAATGAAAGCCACTGAGCTTTTGTTTATTTTTATCTCTTTTACTATTTCGATGGTCAGGAAGACAGAGCAGAATTATTACTTTCAATTAACCAGCCTCTCCTGCCTTAAACGTTTTATTTACCTCAGCTTGTCTGGTTTTTATATTAGCTTATCGCCTGTCCGCGCAAGCAGTATTTACACCTGTTTCCTTGATCGTGAAATAATTATCATATTTCGTGTCGTTTTCCTATGTTATTAATTTTTTTTTTATTGTCAATCAAAGAACAAGTTTGTTTTTAAGGCTATTCAAATTATAATATTCATTTTAAATATCTCAGGTAGTATTTCATTTTCTGACACTTTCATCTCATACAAAGCCTGTCACTAAAAGTTACTCATGTCCACTGACAGTGACTGATACAGTGACTGATCAAACTTGTTTTAAAGGCTATCATAAACCCTATATTCCTTTTCAATACTTCATTTAATTCTGCGAAACTCCACCCTTTTGAATTTAATTTTCAGAATAAACAGTCCAAAGGCCGGTTTCCATATGATCGCTGCAATCGCCGAAAAATGTGCTCAGCTATCGTGCGTTCATATGGAAACATGGCACGTGTTGATTTTGAAGATCGTGGCGATTGCAAACATATACAAAGCCTGATCAGTCATACTTCATGATTTCATCCACAGACTCTAACGTTGGAACCACGCTAAATGCCTCAAAGTTTGACTCAAGGAAGTAAATGGTTATATTCCTTCGTAACCACAGAAAAAGAAAAGAAACACACCAGCACTTGAGCTTGTATTTAATTGGCATGCAAGAATGACCACAAATGACGCACGCCTTACAGTTTAATTTATTTTCTAATGTTTCCTCATTTCGCTATCGATCTTCTTGTTGATTTATCGAAGTTTTTGGGCGTGTTTGTCTTCCGCCCATTCTCAAAGCTTCTTGTTGAAATACCCATCCTTCAGCATAGTGCTGTTTACGTCTTAGTCTTCTAGGGCCGAACCTTGAGGCATATGATTTAGTCCTAAGTTTAGAACAGCGGATGAAATCCTAAACTGAGACCATTCTAATAAAAGCCAGCAAAACCCAGTACTGTTTCTAATGCCAAACAAGCGGATTGTAACTTTGGGTCTGCTAACAAAATCCTTAAGTGTGACCGATCAAATGAAAGCTATTGAGCAGTACTTTACAGTGGTACTGATTATACTACGAACTCTAACTTTTGTGTCTGCAGGTGAAATCCTCAAGTGTGACCATTCAAGTGAAAGCTGATTGACCAGTATTTTCCTGTGGTACTGTTTATCATGCTAGTTCTAACGTTTGCGTCTGCGGATGAAATCGTCAAGTTTGACCATTCAAGTGAAACTTTACTGTTGCACTGTTTATTATGCTGTAAAGGTGGTTCTAACTTTTGAGTCTGTGGATGTCCTCAAGTGTGACAATTCAGATGAAAGAGCAGTACTTTCCTGTCGTACCGTTTATCACGCTAAGTCTAACTTTTGAGTCTGTGGATGAAATCGTTAGCGTGACGATTCTAATGAAAGCTAACAGCAAGTACTATTTTGAGGTGCTGTTCAATTTTCGACCTTTTTTCATGTGGAAATTTCCTAACTCTTAAGTTATACTTAACTCTTGAGTTATACTTGAGCGCTCTGAGGACTAAAGGTTCCATATGCTGCAGACATTTTATGCTCTTTTCCTTTCATCCTCGTATTTAGCAGCACTTATCCCTTGATTCAGTCAGTCAAACTGCATCCAGTCCATCGCCTAACGAACCTGTTGGCTTTAAAGCTATGTTCCTATTCACTCGTACCGAGGTACTATCTGCGGTCACGGACGGCGATTTATTTTTCCTCTCTGACTGAGTCGAGGGGAAGATCACATAAGCAATAACCAAGCACAAGAAGAAATCCAACGCTCGACTGCCCGTTTGATATGCCCACCAAGCCCAATGATCCACACCGCTGTCTTCTTCGAGGTCATAAAGCTTGTATAGTGCGAAGAGAGAGTACAACTCAACCGCGACGTATAGCAGGGCGAGAAGTGAGACGAGTCCCGAGATTCTGGCGATTTTCTGCGCACCCTTGGGAGGCTGGCTTTTTTCGCTTTGCTTCTCGTGTTGTATGTAATCTAAGGAAGACGTGGACGCCGTCGAAGCAGATCTGTCTTTTGCTGTTTTCTTGAGAAATTTGGCGGTGATTCGCGATTCCCAATTCACTTTCCATCCGCTGTACAGAAAACAAAGCGCAAGAACTAACCACCAGGAAATTAGAATTGTTTGGCACAATATGAGCAGGCGGGCCAGCTTCGGGCTAAAAGTTATCAACACATACACGATGAAAACCACCACAAAATGGGTCGCTATCACCGACACTAGAAACGTGATGTTTTGGAGACGTCGCGAAATCAGCCTGAGTTTGTTTACTTCAAGGAAGGCAAAATGAATGAGTGATAACGCCGATGTGAGGCAAGGATACCCGATCGCAAACAAAATTCTGACTGCTAAGACTGGCAAGTGTAAAAACGTGTGCGATTCGTAAGGATCGAGCGCAAGGAACAGCGTTCTTGAGAAACTGAACAACATCAGCATCAAACAAACTGCGAGGAAGTAGTTGCCCAGGGTCATTCCTTTTGATCTGCGTTTAATACGCACCACGCAAAAACAGGAAAACAAAGACATGGCGAGGAATAGCAGACCAAATCCTACGAAATGTAATTCCCAAAGACCTTTCCATTCTTCGAGTGCAATGTCCCAGTCAGGTAAAGGTTCTGGATTCGCTGGAGGAACGCTCGGCTCGGCTGAAGATGATGGTTCGGCTGTAGACGCTTGCGTCGACTCTGGTTCAGGCGGCATCTTTGCTCTACAGTTACGCGATGTTGAGCGCGCCTCGTGTTTCTAAGACTCGCTGTTGATATCCGCGTATGTTTGCACTTCGCCGATTAAAATGTTCTTCTTTACATTAAAACACTCCTAATTGCGTGTCCCTGATGTCTGCAATGTAAATGCTGTTTGTCTCGATACTGGTGTGATTGCAAATGATTCTCTTTCACTTCAAGTTTCTAGCAAAGACTAGTTAACTCCCCACTGTCGGAAAGCGTTGATTGTTTCTTTGTGATGCAAAGCAGCGTTTTCAACTGGTCTTTACCCAAACTGGCGCGAAGCTTTGTTTATATTTCTGTTTACGCTCCGTTACGTGTTCGTATGACATCAGCACTTAAATATTTCAAGTGCCAATATCACAATTCCTATTTCGGGGTAACATGACCGCATTATAACAAGGTCCAAAAAAAGTCAAATTTGCGTAACAAAAACTTTGCTCTTCACGATGAGCTAAATTAGAAATAGCTGTAATATAGGTTAAGAAACTAGACGTAAATTGCTTTGGAAAATTGTTAATCCAAGCGTTGTTTTGTGAAAGAGAACCGTAACATAACCGGAATTAAAATTTAGTGAAGGTATATTCTTGAATAATAAACGCTCTTAATTTATTATTGCAAAAAACAAAAAGGACATTTTAATGAACAGCAATGCATTTCAAGACAAAAGAAAATGTTTAATATTTGTTTGCCGATAGAAGTAGTTAAATAAAAGAAAATCCGAGAATGAAAAATCGACGTGTCTTGCAAATGTCACAGTATATGCATTTATGTATATTTTAAAGCCTTTTAAAAATTTAGACACCTCTTCCCTGGAGGCAAACGGGTTTTGAAGTAGAATATTCGGGAAAAAATGTTGGTAAGTGGAGTCGTGTAAAGGAAATTCAGACTGGATTTAGTCGTTTTGAGGATTTTTACAAACAATTCGTCACATTTTTCGGGTTTTCAATTTCATCGAAAGTATCGCGTGTTCTTTAGATCGCGTGTCTTTCGCCAAATGCACTTCGTAAACAAGTCATTGCGTTCAATTAATTCCATATTCATTTCGCGCTGAAATTTTGCAAACCCTTAAAGCTTTGATATACACATATTTATTTGAGATCTCCTTATATTTGTATTTTATTAAGTTGCTTAGGAACGTACTTGACAGAAATCCTATCTAATGACTAGTTAATGACTCAGAAGTCCAGATGTTTTTCATCGCGTTCTAATACAACATCGTTACGGACGTCACGAGGCATTACATCCTGTCACAAAATCTCTTGGACATGTGGGCTGTTTTGATACTCCTGTAATATCTAAACAATTGTATTGAGTACATTTTGCAAAAATCGCTTGCTCATTTAAGTATTAGAAGTCTCAATTCCAAAAATTACTTTTGTGCAATATTACCCGGTTATTTTCAGACTTGATTAATTAGATTAGCCTGTAAACAGGTTGCTTGGTGGTGAATGTACAGGGGGAATAGAGCCCTAGCCTTTCCACGGGTTTGACTAGATAAATCACCTACCACTGAGCGGCTAAAACCGACGAGAAAGATAACATTTAATGGCAGGAAAAAACAAATGCAAGCTTGAATTAAGCGAGCACAACGGCGATGACAACGCGAATTTTACAACGTCAGGTTTTACTGAACAATACAGTTATTGAGAGTTGTTGAGAGTTATCGACAGACCATAGTACACCCTTAATATTTGGTCCATTCCCCATCTAGCGCTGGGCGGGGTGAGGCGAGGGCAGGCAACAGGAAGAAGTTGACTGGGAATGTGATATTTGCTGTTTTTAATCCCACTCCCGGGCAAAGACTCTCCCGTATCCCACCTACAAAAGAGAGCACATCAAGCTTGCAGCTATCGATTTTCCATTCCTAGAAGGGCCATCAAATGTCTTAGTTTCTGCACCCTGCCTCGATTTAAGTCCCACTACGCATCCACCACATTTATGAACTGACTCATCTGACGGCTAGCCAGTCCTGACAAATGATCAGCGCCCCCCCCCCCCCCCCCGACCCCCTTCCCACGCTGCTATATATCTTAGCAGGGGTGAAAGGCTTCTGATCTTAGACGTCTCTGTATAACTGCAAAATTATCAAAATAACTAAATTCAAGGTTTGCGCTGAAACAAAGTGATCATTAGCTCGACGGTGGTAAAATTTCCTCAATTCAGCTCCTCTACAGCAAGGACAATTACATAAAAATTGATTGAAGATAGAATGAAGATAGAATGAGTTGCATCAGCTGGAAGTTAGCGACTCTTAATTACGTCCCGTTTCAAGTGTAGATTCAACCACATAAACGCAAGAACTGCAAATCTGCAAACTTCGGACTTGTTTGTTTGAAACTATTGCAGCTACAAGGTAAAGAGCGAGCGAAATTTCCTGACGTTAAAATTCACCACGTAGTTATGAGCAAAACATAGCAATATCAATATTACTCGGGAAAATAACACTGTTTGGTGGCAGCTGGAGTTACGACCACTACGCCTACGCTCTTATATCAAACGCAGATTTCACGCCTGGTGTACGCCGCCGGAAATCCGCTGACGTCTACACGGGAGCACTTGACGTAAAATGCACGGCTGAGTCAACCTCATTCCCCGGGCCCTTTCTCCTGGGAACGACGTTCCGATGGTTGTGTTAAATGTCGGATGTACAGTATGCAACCAATTCCTGGAAATTTCGGTAACACTAAACAAGTTAAATTAGTTTAAAAGAACCGGGAGTACCCAGTAGACTCATAGACTTTTCAAGTAACGTTTACCTTGGTGCTTCCGGCATGGTTGCTTAAAGGCCACCGCAAACGAGGAATCATTGTTCCGAAAACATTGTTGCGGAAACATTCCTTAGTCCAATGTTTCCTTATTTGTGTGGGCACGAAACATATGTTGTGGAAACATTTTTCTGTTGTTCCATAACAAATCGTTTCCCGTTTGCGCACCAAGGAAACAATGTTGACTAGATTCCAGGATTGCGCTTTCGAAATTGAGCATGCGCAAATGTCTGGGGGACAAGCCTAAGCGTATTTGTTTACATTGAACTGTTTCGTGGTTTGCAGGGGGAGGAAACATTGTTTCCCGATCGTTTGCACACCTGAGAAACATTGTGGGAAATCTTTCTGCAACATTGCTACTCGTTTGCGGGGACCTTACAGTCTCCTTATATTGAAAATTGTTATGTGAATAAACCTCAGTGTGAACAAAACGTTTCGAAACCATGTGAAACATAAAAAACAGTTAAACACGTTTCAGCCCTAGTGTGAACAGATCATGTGATAAAAAAGGATATTTCTTCCTTTCGGTTTGATAGCCTGCGTAGCAAGCGTTTCCGTAGATTTTTCCGCACGCTTGAAGCATTTTTTGCTTTTCGAAGGCGCGGAAAGGCTTGTTACGTAGGCTATCGGTTTAATAACTTGAAGTAACTAGACAAAGCCGTAGATGAACACTTGAGGAAGGGTAGTGTTTCCAGTCAGCGAGCGAAGCTAAAGAGAGTTGTTGTGTAAAAATGTCACTATATATATCAGCGTAAATGCTTATTTCTAGGCCATTAAAGGGGCATAGTCACGCTGTTTTAGTTCACTTTAAAAATAAAAAATATGTCCTCACATCAATGAACGCCCACAAATAATGGTCTAGTTTTGTTACTAAAGACTATATTACTTCACTGAAGCTATTTTCTGTAGTCTGTTGCTACGGATGGCACGGATGGAAATGGATTGCAACTTGAAAAAATTAGGCTAAACTTTTCAAAATCTTTAAGCGTGTTGACTTAAATCGATATTAAATGGTCATGGTTTGTTTTCTCTCAATGAAATTAAGTTAATATGTTCCTTTAAATGTTCAAACACAATGTTGGGCATGGATAAAGTTAGCTACCGATAATTTTGCCACAGTTTTGACCAAAAATCTGTGAAATACTCGTGGCTATGCCCCTTTAACAAGGCCTTCAATTAGGTATTTTTTAGCGGTTAAAAAGTTTTGCCATAGTAAGATGGTTCTGTGATTTTGGCAGCGTAAATCTCTGAAAACTTGTTGGAGTTCACGCGATCAGAAGCGGCAATATGCTCCTGATATCGATCCGACACATTGTCAATGATTAGAGTGAATTTTGATATTTTGACGGACATTGAAACTATGGTGACTTAGGAGACGGAGTCA
This sequence comes from Siderastrea radians, assembly GCA_964017195.1. Lineage (NCBI taxonomy): Eukaryota > Metazoa > Cnidaria > Anthozoa > Scleractinia > Rhizangiidae > Siderastrea > Siderastrea radians. Next base: position 3,074,668 of record OZ024900.1, read on the forward strand.
AGATGTATGAAAGCTGCTTTCATACTCGACACACGTTTCTTTTTAATATCAGTTTCCCTTTTGAGAGCGAACTCAAAATGCCAATGATTTCTTTAATACGCGCAATTTCCTTTCGTTAGATTAACAACACCTGTGAGAAGTTAAATAATAATAAAGATAATAATAATAATAATAATAATAATGATAATAATAATAATAATAAAATAATAATAAAATATTTACATAGCGCCATTATCACTACTTGCTTATTAGTCCAGGAAAGATATCGCGATAAAGTACCGCGAGGTCAAAATGCTTGCAACAGAATTTTTCTTTTCACAAACTTTTTATTCAAGGGCTCCAAGTAAAAATACTAAAAGTCAACAAAAATCAACTCATGCGGAATACGAAAAAATCCAAGTTTTGTTTTTCCATCATTTTTCCCTGTAGACGCCATGTTTTTATGCAAATTAGCTGTATTACAAGTATGTTTTACAGCAAAAAATTCATTTTCAGTCGCACTAGACTGACAATCAAAGTAGATTTCATAGAACGAAAGGATCGAACGGCTTATGCTGAACTACTGGATAACCGTTAGTTTTCATAATATAATAGCATACTGAATAACTGTAGTTCCCTTTAAAATATGACTCGCTTCTGCAGTGCATTAATATCTGCAGCAACATATAAAATCGTGAAATCTAAAGTAAGGAAAATAATAACAAAAATGTAATCAAGAAGTATGACCAAGTAAAAAAAAAAGAGTGTCATGTCATGTCGATGGTGTCTATGCTACAACGATCTCCAGTTGCAGTAGCTTCAACCAGCTGCGAGAGATTTTGCGTTCTGCGCAACAAGCCGAGGATATGCCTGGATATCCGCAAGAAGACATTATTACCCTTCGCAATAAAGGCAGTGTTACTGTTAGCCGAAAAAGAGAAGAAGGGGCATGCAGTGACGTACGCACTCAGGAAGGACAATATGTCTAGAAGGAATGCAGGAATAAAATGGGGCGTTACCCATCACATCCAAGCTGCAAGAAGCAAGGTTCAAATCAACGCGTCATTTCCATTCAAGCTAAAATTAAAATACGGATGTAAAATAGGGGCTCTAACGTGTTCCAGTGAAAAGCACTGCGTTTGATACAACAATAAAACTAGTCTACGGGGAACGTAATACCGTGGAATGAGACTAACGTGTGTGCGAAAATGCGGTTTATACCATCAGTGCAGTAAAAAACTTGGAACTGGCAGAGGTATTTCACAGCAGTCAAACGTGAACTGTTCTGCGTCTGAAGAAAGGGGAAAAAACTCGAGAAATCTCAAGCAAACTTAGATAGATAGATTAAGAAAGATTAAGTTACCTACCGAAATAGCTTATATTTGCCATAGTGATGGAGGGGGCGGCGGTCAGATTACAGTCTATGAAGATGCGCTGGTTTACTTTAAACTTTAATTTCTGACTCCCGGCAACTGCTTTAAAACATTTAGAGATGTAGCACTAACTACTTGACTAGGAATTCCGAATTCTAATGCATCTTGGAAAAAACGAGTAACTGAAAGCTAATACACTGATGTGCAATTGTTGTAAACTGTAAATGTGGCGTCGAATAGATGTAGTATTACCCAAGCCAGATATACAGTCAGAAAGCGTACATGGAAATAGGCCATTGTAAAACTTATAAAATGAAACAGATTGATTATATAATTGCCTGACTCCTAGTGCTTCCCAGCCCAGGGAAAGAACTAGTTCAGATGAACTAACAATGTAATTATTGTAGCTGTTGCAAACGAATCTTGCTGCGTTCTTCTGCACCTGCTCCAGCCACGACATCTCCGGGTGCAAGTGGAGGTAAGGCTGCTCAGGCTGCAAAAGCGTACTTCAGGGAGCGCCCGACGAAAGAAAAGTAGGTACTTTCTTTAACAGAAGGGTTGCAGAGCTTCAGAGACTTACGTATTACGACCAGTTTTCCGTTTGCTGTGGCAATGACCCTGCTGCACTGGTGCGTCAGCCCCCAAAGAAAAGATCCACTACAGTGAATCCCCAGATAATCCTATTCAGATAGCTGGATCAAGGGCGCTGTCTCGGCCGTGTAAGAAAATTGGAATGCCTGCTTTCCAAAGACGAAAACGTTTCTTTCTGCCTTGTCGCAAATATTGCAAAGAAAACGACGATGAGCACATAACAGTTACTAAACCAACCAAATACATTTAGGAAACTGGTTCAATGCAGAAACCGTATAACAGTATCAATTTAGAAGGCAAGGTAAACATTGTGGCATGGAGATACATTGCTTCCTCCATATTATATCACTTCCATGACAACTATCAGCTGCCAAAGTGCAGTGGCGGTGGACGTGTTTCAAGGAGAATTATCCAAACTGCTAGTACAATGGACTCGATTATTTAATTGAACGTCCCACTACTGAAAAGGCAGTGACCTGTTTACCAGACAGCCTAAAGCTCCTTCAACAAATCCTGTTTGTAGGAAGAAGCAACTTCTCGGGGACATTATACTGTTCAAGCTACAATGCCAAGAGGTTGTGTTGTGGGCTAGTAGTCTAGTTACTTTGATGTGAGTGTGTTCTTCAAAACTCAAAAACTTTTTTGAAGAGCTTTGTCAAAAACGGTCCATAATCGAACCAAAGTGAATGCCTTACTGTAACATACACTGTAAGGGGGGAATATGGGTGAATTTTTCAGGAAATAGGATAAGATTAAAAAATAATAATAATAATAAAAGAGGGACAATTTTTTTGTACACACCCCCAGACAGGCCACCTCCACGCAGGAACACTTGGGCTCGTTTGTTGCCTGTTTTGGTGTCCATCTATTAATTATTAACTTTCAATTTTAATTTTAACTCACCTTTAATTCTTTACAGTTTTCATTTTTTTTAGGTCATCAATTCAGCTTCCCCTTCTTCTTCTTTACTTCCCTCAGATTCATAGGAGCTCGCACTATGATCCGATGATAGCATTTTTGGATTGAATGAAATCTCACAGAGATAATTAAGAAAAAAGGCTTAAAACTTTTCCAGGGGAAAAAGGCGTCTAGGTATGTTGCCCCCTCAAGGGTTAATTTCACCAATTTTAGAGTTGATTGTACCCAAAAATGCAAAGTTTCGCTGCTAAGCTTTTATGAGTGGCTAATTAGCATAAAACATGGCGCTCATCAACCTGTTGATATTTTTTTTGGTATTTCGCCTGGGTTGATTTTTGTTGACTTTTAGTATGTTAATGTGAGTCCCTCAAAAGTAAGTACTGTGAAAAGAAAAATTCTGTTGCAAGCATTTTGACCTCCTGGCGTGACCTTACTGGACTATATGGCGCTTCGCGATAAAAAGTATAGAACACAACATTGCAGACACTTTACTTTTCTGGAAATAATATTATGACATATCGCCGGCATTGCGCACTTTTTGTCATTACCTCATTTGAGGCATACAAATTAATTTTAAGTTGTTCGTCAATCCAGTATATTAACAAAAGTAGCTGAAAGCGATACTGTAACCTTAGTTTAAGCAGCAATCAATTATGTGCGTTTCCTTATTCTATAGATAAATTTATAAGCGGATTAAATTAACTTAATGGCATTCAGAACGAGCCCAAGTTAACTACATCAACTTTTCTTGACTCTATTATCTTCTTCTTGAGTCTCCTTCTCCTTTCTTCGTCAGAGTTTTCTTGATTCTCATCTAACACCGTTTCATCGGTGGGAGAATTAGGCAAAGAGCTTCGAATTTTCCTGGCGTCAATTCCCGAAGGAGCACTCATATTACTTTCAAACTGTTCTTGTATCTGTGCTGCTGCTTCTTCGCTATTATTCCTTGCTAATCGTCGTGAAAACCGCCTTAAATCGAAGGTGGGATTCCTGTGTGGCGAGTCTGGTGATCTGTAGCTGCCCCTAGTGTATCTCGGTATTCTTGTGGCATCGCTTGGTGACCCTGTGGCAGTCCCTGGGATTCTTGTGGTACCTTCAGCACCTCTGAGTGGTCTTAATGGAGATGTGAAGCGTTGTTGTCTCGCAGCAGCCTTCTTGGGGAATTCATCGTCGAGAACTTCTGGATATATTTCTGCTACAGACTTAACAAGTAGCTGGAATTGTTCGTTGAGGGAAACCAGCTCAGCTTTCACAGACTTTTCCTCCGCTTTTATAGAATTCTATTGAAAACGAAAACAAAACATCAACGTCACTTTTGACCACGTGCGAATCTTATTATAAAACCCCGGACACATTTATTTGTCTCTGGGGTTTGCACCTACCATTGCAGCGCGACTAAACGAACCGGGGTCACCGTAGACATATTTTGAGACTGAAACGTTTGAATTACCGAAGGTTCTCAACACTTTGCCCTTTTTAGAATACAAGCTGGTCACGTTGAGATTTGTAGCCAATTCATTGTATTAATCTGGATTCTCTGTAATTATTTCCAAGTCAAATCAAAATGTTCATAGTTTCCTTTATTCGTCTTTAAGATCATCCTTTATGGGTGGCAAATCTAGGGGAAGGTCCAAGAGGTCCGACCCCCCTTCCCCTTAATTCCTTCCCGTGCTTTTCTTTTTGCTTTTGAAATAATAGAATGCATTATTGGGTAAGTTTGCCATTTGTTCCCCTATACCAAAATGTTTGAAGCTCTTTACTGTTGAACGCGAAAGACTCAGTTGTCTTCAATTTTGGCCATCATTTCAAATTTCTAGTTTTCTATTCCTACTTGTTGCTACTTTATAGCCATTAGTTTTGTAATAAACTAAATTACATTAAATTAAACTAATTTGTTTCCACCTGTACGTCTGCTAATACATCATTGTAATTGTAAGGAGAAATGAGAGGGAATGGTACGTTTCTGATCTTAAACTGAATAAAGTGTAGTCAACACTTCATTGTGTTGATTGCACTTAATTTTTGACAGCGTTTTCGATGTCTAATGAGACGCCAGTCAAATCACTTAAAATCATAGTATGCCAATTTAAGTTGCCAATAAATTAAAACAAATATGGTTTTGGCTTAGGAAAGCATCTGTTTCAGTAAAAATGTTGACTAATAAAAATTATTTTTACATTTTTTGCACATTTCGTTTTTATCTCCTCTTTATTTACGATGCAGTGCTTCATGAATAGCTAGACCGTGAATGTTTTCCTTTTGTCGAAAATTGTAACGTGCAACATCTCATGCTGAGCCATTTCTCCATAGTTAAAATTTTTATAAGTTGTGACTCTGAATGCCTGCGAACAATTTACAAGATAACGTAAATCCATTCAAATTACTTCACCGTTAGCTTTTTCAAACTTTCTACGAAACCAGAAATAATTAGTATGCACGGTTTCTCACGTACTATTGACAGGCAGCTGGAATCTTAAAGCACGATTATCATAGAAGTTCTGGAAAGATTTTCTGGATTGATTGAAATTTTAGATCAAATTTATGCGTAATTAATAAATAATAAACAATAAAATCCTACAGGAATCAACTAGCGAAGTATGCAGAACCTGTATTCGTCTGTTTACACAAAAATGCAAATTTTCATTTGTATTTCGACAGGATTTGTACAATGAATCTGAATTAAAACTTCTTTGCAAACTAAGCTCTGTTGACATAACTACTGTATTAAATGAAGGATACCAAAGGTTCCTGTCGAGATAAGCCCCATTAAGTCTTAATTTGCCATTGTTAATCGCTAATTTATGAAGCGGTCATGAAACAAAGCTCAGTTTTGTGTTGAATTGTTAAGACCAGTGAAACTTTGAAATTCTTTAGGTCAAATTTTAGTCTTCACAAGTACGGTTATCCAGTTGATCGACGATACGTTGTGAACGAGTTTGACGATAGTTCCAAAGTTTTCAAAAACTTTAAGAAACTTCTTTCTGAGTGATTTGAAACTTGCTTGCTTACAAACCCTTTCCAATGCAATATTAATCAATATTCTCGCAATGGATTCTCTTGATTTCGCTTTTTCATAATATACTTAAGCTCGTGTTGACTCACCATTTCTGCTTTCAAGGAAAGCAGCAACTGCTCTGGAGTTTCCACTTGTTCGTCATTTTGAGATGTCATTTTAGTTGTCCAGAAGTGATCTATTGTGGCCAAGAAATCCTTCTACTTCAGCCGCACTAGCTACTGAAACAAATATTCAAAGATTGTGGAATTTGTGACTTGAAATATCGTGGCTGAAATCATTTCGTAGAGGCCTGTAACAGCATCCAGATAAGCACTGGACAGAGGTACGCTGATCACTGTTCGCCGGCCAGTTCTGTATCGTTTCCTATTAACCGTGCTGTTTATGATCAACGATGGTAAATATCTCCACAGAAGAGGATTAACAAAAGATTTGAACAAAGCTCAAAATAATAAATCAACGATAAACAGGCTGAATAGGCGAGAAAACTTAAACAAGCTACGACTGCCGAATCTCACTGGGTTACAACTATGATGTCACGGGCTTTGGTTGACGGGCTTGGAAAAAACTAATTAAGATGAACGGATCCTGAATGAAGAATGACAACAAAACTCAAATTAATTCTGTGACAATGTAAATGGAAATATGCAAAAAGAACTTATTTTGACACTTCACACAATAGAAAAGGAAGAGGTGTATGTGTGTGAGTGAAGGGGGGTGGGGTGGGGTGGGACTGCAACATTCTTCAGTAATGTGAAAAAAAGAGAAAAGCTGCTAGTGTTATATCTGGAATACCGCTCGCTGGGAACCGTATTTATTAGGAGTGCTAATTGATTTAAATGAAAAAGAACAGGAAGGTGCAAGTGAGGATTCATGGTCCACCGATGGCGTATTGAAATTTTCTGTTGAGAGAAATAATCAACTGCCTTATGCTTCAAGTGGTGCCAAAATAATTTAGTGCTTTCTTTTTAGAATTACTTAATATACTACGTAAACTAGCTGGTCTTTTTATTCTTTTTAAGTCATTTTTAGTGTTTTACTCTTTTATTGATCTTTTCTCTTTTATTATATACATATTGTAACGTTTTTATATAGATGGGTAATTTTAAACGACTTGTTAAGCGCTATTGAATAGCGATAGAAATAGCGCTATATAAATAAAGTATTATTATTATTATTATTATTATTATTATTATTATTATTAAAATGTTAACAGTGTCTTTCACTTTTCCTACAAAAAAAAGAACCCTTCCCCCTTATCCTTTTAAAGAGCACTTCAATTTGATCATATCAAACCAGATGATGTAATGATCTGAAATAGAGTCCTTTCCGTCTGACCTAAGGAAAATCGGGCCTAATATGGTGTGCAAGGCTATAAGATTGAGACTATAATAAAGTTGTTTGTTTGTTTGTTCTGTTCTGGTACGTCTACTCCTAATAATACTAGAATTCTGAATGCAGAGTACCACACAACGTAATACAAGTGACAGCAGGAAGTTAATTAACCCTCTGTTGGCGACCAGTCTCTCGCTGAAGACCAATATATGCTAGACATTACACCCTGAACGAGTATATGAGCTGAACTGATTGTAAGACTGACAATATTTCAAGTAGTAGAACTATCTTCCTCTGGGTCAGGGTTTAACTAGTTCAAATATTGACCTCCTTGCTTTTTCAGTATTTCCATAGATTACCTACCCACCGGGCACTCCCCTCCCTCGCCCTCCCTCGCGCCCCCCCCCCCCACTTCCCATTTCCCCAGGGAAGAAACAAAGAGAATTGAGAGGGTAGAAAGCAAGAAAAACTAATACAAAAATGATAGGAAAAGAAAAGGAAATTAAAAGAGGCAGGAAATAAAATTTAAAAAAAATTGGAAAGGCATGTCCTTAAACCCGGAACACTACAGTAGGACCCCGGTAACTCGAACTCTGAAGGGAAATTAAAAACAGTTCGAGTTAGCGGGGGTTCGAGTTATCAGGTCGATCCATGTTAATAATTGATAGTTTATTGATTTTTCAGCACTTCATTATACAGTACAGCCGGTACAGTGCAAATTAAACTTATCTCAGAAACTGTAACACGATTATGTATTCTTATGATAATACAGTCATAAGATCGGGAAATGACCGTCAAATACGTGATCTGTTCGTTGCACTAAATTAAAATCAAATTGCTGTAGTGTTTAAATCCGATAACACGACAAGAAGAGCAAATGGGATATTTCAATGCGCATCCGTGGTGAGTTGCAAGAACCAGAATTCGAGTTATCGGGGTAAATTTTGATCAAGGGAGACGAAATTTAGTTCGACTTAGTAGGGAATTCGAGTTATCCGAGTCTGAGTTAACCAAATAAAAATGACTGAAATGTAGGGTAAAATCCAAGGGAAATGGGACTTAGTTCGATTTAGCGGGGGAGTTCGAGGTTAGATTATCCGAGTTCGAGTTACCGGGGTTCTACTGTAGTGGAATGCCAGAACGCCGGAATGACGGCGACACATACTTAACAAGACACATACTTAACAACCCCCCCCCCCCCCGACGAGTTAGGTTACTAAACTGCGAAAAAGTAACATTTTTAAAATCAAATTTACGTTAGTTTTGTTTTGCTTTGTTTGTTTTTTTTTTTTTTCAAGTACGACCAGCGGCAGTGTTTTGCTGTTGGTACATTTTTTGTCCCCAATCTAAGTTTCATGCCAAGATTGCTGAATTCTGTAAGGCAACTCAGTAAGAACTGGTAAGACAATTTGATTATTCAATGGGACGGTTATTTAAACGAAGTCTAACTTAAACCACGGTTTAAGAAGATTTAATGGACCTCCATATCTGTTTATAAGTTGGTTATGTTACGGAGATAACTGTTTTTCTAGCCTGTGCTATATGTGTTCTTGACATTGTTTACAGTAAATAGCGTTTAAATATTAGGGTTGGCTAGATTGAAATTGGGTTAATCTGCGGTTTTGTTAAACACCGTCTAAACTTCGTTTAAAAAACCGGCCCAATGTGGTCTACAATTGTCGCTGTTTGTCGAGAATTGGCTGTCTTCAAAGAACTTTGAGTCACGTTTAGGGCGTTCGCACTAGTTGTTCATGCGCATCCTTACTATGCACGCAATTCATGTCGCAATGTCATGCCAAGTCATGTATCTAGAGAGCTCGGGGCAAGGAGTTTATCTTTTGATAGGTTTTGATAGATCACTCTCTTTATCGATTGTCTACGTTTTGTGAAAAATTGACATAAATCTGTCTTGTGGCAGTTTGTATTTTTCGGGCTTTTTTTCTCACACACCATCAAATTCCGTTAATTTAGCTGTACTGCGTTTGAAAATCCATTGTTTAATTGAAAGGATGACACCAGTTGAAATTACTACTTAGCAGACCCACTGAAATGAAATCTGACATTGAAAGTGGGTCTCCATTAAATATGTTTAAATATTTTTTAATAACATTCAGAAGCCACGTCGAATTAAGGTAAGGCTGATTTTTGAAAATCGGGGTATTTTTCTAGACGCTTTTTCTTCGAAAAGAACGTGGTGACCCCTAATTTTTATGCATTTCTGACAGGAAAGTTACTCATTATCTGACAGTAGCAAAAGTATGGAAGAAGTCTGTGTTGTAGAAGATATTTGCGTGAACTGGCTAACTTTTTGGCCGATGAAGACTGTTATGGACAGGGAGGTATGGTACATCGTGTAAGCAACAGAATAAGGGAAATATTCAAAAGATCATAGTAACACGTGCACACAACTTTAGATCAGGATGCATATTTGATTAGGTATTGCTTTATACAGTTTGGCAATGCTACTTTTTGCCCAACTTTTATTTTTTTTCTAATTTTCTTTCGACGAATTTACATTTAAACGTCGGATTTAGTTTAAATCCGAAATTTTCATCGGTTTCTATCACTAAGCCTCTATTTCCAGTCGTTTAGCCAAGTTTTAATCCTGCTCTCAAAAAGCAGAGGAAAGAAAGCGCACAGAACATGGGAAATAGCTGATAATTGAGTCTAGCCGATCCTTTCATGCCTCCAGTCTTGGATCTTAAATGTTCTAATGACAATTTGCTTTCCGCAAGTCTTGGGATTTTTTAATCTTATAAGAGAAACTCTTTTATCAGTTTAAATTTATTTCAATTTGAAGTGAATTTCTGTATGGGTAGCATGACTCAGCTGCGATAAACGTTTTATTTCTGCTTTCAAGGTTCGTTTTCCGTCGTGTTTCCGGGTTTAAGTATTTCGTCATTTAGGCGAATCTCAGTTATAACAATGATGTCACCGGCTTTGATTGACAGGCTTGGAAGAAACTGATTGAGATGAACGGATCCTGAATTGAGAAATATGATTTTTTCGTATTATAAAGTAAACCTCTTTTTTGAGTTTATTTCAATTTGAAATGAATTTCTGTATGGGTAGCATGACTCAGCTACGATAAACGCGGGGCTTTATTTCTGCTTTCAAGGTTCGTGTTCCGGCGTGCTTCCGGGTTTAAGTATTCCGTCATTCAGGCGAATCTCAGTTATAGCAGTGATGTCACCGGCTTTGATTGATGAGCTTGGAAGAAACTGATTGAGATGAACGAATCCTGAATTAAGAAATAGGGTATTGCGAAAAACAATTTTATTTTGACACCTCACACGATAGAAACATTAAGTGGAGTTGTACGTATGTGTGTGAGGAGGGGGAGGGGGAGGGGGGAATGCGACAGCCCTTGGTCACGTGGAAAAAGAGAAAAACTTCTGGTGTTATTATACATAAGGATATCGAGGGAAATTATTTTTAAGGAGTGCTAATTAATTTGAACTGAACAAGAACTGTACTTTACCACAGGAAAGTGCACGTGAGGATTTCATGGTCCACCGATGGCGTCTTCTGTCCAGAGAATTAATTACTGCTTTATGCTTCAAGCGATGCCATGTGTTCAGTGATAAGTAGTGTTCTCGATTTCTCCTGCAAAGAAAAGAATCTGTGATCCTTATCCTTTTGATAAAAGGCGCCTTTCAATTTAACGTTTCCGCTTTAGGGGCTTAAATTGGCTGATTTTGAAGACTAGCCAACGCTCGAAGAAGTGTCAACTAGAGGTGAAGCCAGAGCTTGAGGTAATTTAACTGTGTGTTCGGTAGAAACGTAAAGTTTCCGTAGTGAGTATGGTAAAACTATTGCGACCTAAGAGGGTAAACTGATAAGGTGCAAATTTGACAAACTTAATAAGCTTAGTGGAAAATTGAGTTGATTCTAATTGGTCACAGCGAGGTAAGGTAAATTGCGCGCCTTGCATGTAGGTATCTATGGCTGAAATAACTGTGAAGACGCAAGTTTCATTCTTCGTTAAATAATGACACAAAATGATACATCTTGGCTGATTCAATTTCTTCCCCCAAACTACTTCAGAGGGAATCGAAGGGTTATCTCCTTGTAGACCCCATGTGTGAACAGACGTCTATGGTTTTTCACCTGATTTGGTCTGAAATAGAGTAACAATTGGCATCATCTTTGTTTGAAATAAGGTATGCTTTGCCTAGTGGTCTGGAATTAAGTGTTGTTTTCAGTCCATTTTTGCCTCAAAAACGGGGGAAATGCAAGGGGTAGGCCAGAATTAGGGTGCAAAAATAATTTATTTCGGTCTGTGTTATACTCTGCTACCAGAGTATCGGTGTTACGGCTCTAGGCTACACACCCTTACCTCAAGTTCCAAGAAGTACGTCTATTCCTAGTAGAAGACGATGGAATGCAGAGGACCACACAACGTAAAATTAAATTTTTGTTGGCGGCCAGTCTGTTAGACGTACCTAACGAGTAAATAGGCCAGGCTGTTTCCTAGGCTGGTAATATTTCAAGCAGTACAACTGTGTTCTTCTGGGTCAAGGTTTATGGGGAAGTCTAGATGTACTAGTTGAAATATTGGCGCCTTGCCTTTTGCTGTGGCTGCTTCTCTGCAAGAGGACTAACGTTCCAGGTCCTTCCCATGCCACCTCTTTTCCACGAGGACAAAGGCAGGAAATAGAAGTTTTGAACGGCATAGACTAAACCCGAAACGACCAGAAAACTTCACAAGACACATACTTGACGACCCGTTAGGTCACTCTCCAAACCCACAAAACAAAAAAATTACTTCATAAGACTCATAAAGGTTGTATTTCGCCAAGAAAATCAAATCGAATCTACGTTTGTTTGTTCATTCTTTAAGTATGGTTAGCGGCAGAGTTTTGCTGTTGGTCATACGTTTTTTGTGAAAAGGTTTCCACAAAAATTTGAAGACTTGGGCAGACAACTTGATTGTTTAGTCTGTTCAACAATTGCCACCGTTTATCGAAAGTTAACAGAGGACTTTGAGTCGCATTAAGGAAGAAATTCTGGCCATTTGATTGTTTTAGACAGGGAGTCGTGGCACATCGTGTAAGCAACAGAACATAGAAGGAGAAGAAGGTCACAAATCAGGATACATCTCTGATTAGGTGTTGCTTTTTGACAGTGGCTCGCCTACCTTACTTGTCAGCTTTTTCTAATTTTGACTCGATGAATTTACATTTTACAACCTTGGCTTGTAATCCAAACTAAATCCTGAATTGTCATCGGTCGTTATCATTTAGGCTCGATTTCTAGCCTTTTAGTCAAGCTTTAATCCTTGTCCCAAAAAGCAGAGGAAAAGCAGGGACACAAAACCATAAAGTAGCTAAAACTGAATTGAGTCTAGTGATCTTGAGACCTTTTGCGTACTTGTTTTTTCCACTACGTCAGAGCAAACGATCCAAGCGCGTTTCGTGATAATTTCTAAAACCTTTTTTCAGTTTATTTTAATCTGGACTAAGTTTCCGTGCGGGTAGCATGACTCAGCCCCTATAAAACTTTATCTTTCTGCGTTCTTTTTAGTTTGTATTTAGACTTAGTTCCGGCTCTATCAATCCCGTAATTCCGGCGTTCTGGGTTTAAGTACTCGATATGCCGAGTGGCGGCAGATTTCAAAAAACGGCTACGAGAAGGCACGTGAAACAATTAAAAGAATGAGAAAACATATCACGGACCTTCTGTTGAATACAAGAAACAAACAATAAGTTAATTTTTTAAAGAAATTAAGTGTCAAAAACTGCAGACCTGTGGGCAGACCATGCCCCTGTTTGTAGGAGGTAGAATAGCGGTTTTTTCTGTTCTAAATGAGAACGTCGAAGAAGAAAAAAAAAACGCGATCGTAGGATATTGTTCTGCCACACAAGAGTAAAAATCCATGTTTATTTCATGGGATGTCTTGATGGATTTCCTGAAATCTTCCGTCATTTGCTTTTTGGTGTGCCGGCCTATATGTAAATGTCCTGTTTATTGACTTCTTTATTGTTGTCAACATGAGGCAAAAACCTAAATTTAGATACGCCGCTGATGACTCACGCACTTGAACCGCTGGCCCCAATTCCGGTTCTGTCAATGTAAAAATGGCGTAAAATCGCCTTTTGTTTCCTAGAAAAACTCTCTGTCTTTCTTAACGACCAGCATTTTCGATTTCTTAGAAACTCTGTCTCCAGCAGTAAAACACCGTAGGTGTTTGTTTTCATAACACTGCTTTGGGATCCAACATGGCTTCCCCTCGTCACGGAAACGCGATAGTTATCGAAGAAGACAGCAAATTTCAACAGCAGATCGACCTTGCTGGGAACAGGCTGGTTGTAGTGGATTTTAACGCCCAGTGGTAAGTTTTGGTTTTGTCTCTTTTATTCCTAAGCTCGCCAAGGCTCAAAACTGGAAAAATTACAAGCCTATACTGCGAAAATACTGTAAGCTTACTTGTTTTGTCTGTAGATCAGTAGAACAAGGCATTGAAAACAAACAAAACCACACAGGAAATTAAGTGAGCCCACGTTAGGTTTCCACTTCGGATCTCAAACGTTAGCGTGAGTGAGTGCCCACACTTGAGGATTTCATCCACAGACTCATTGAGGTTGTACTGTGTGAGTGAAAACTTTAAAATGCGGCTAACAAAACGTGACTAATAATTATTATTAGCAGAATTGTTTCATCGGATGTGTGTTACATAATAATCAATTAACTTATTCAGCTCTAAAACATAGGGTAGAACTCTGTTAATACGACCACTATTAATGGAGTATAAATTAAAATATGGTAATGTAAACAGGGTGGTCCGATAAACAAGGTGTTTCAGGAAGAAATTTAAAATGACTCTCTGACCTTTAGGTGAAGAAAGAAAGGTTGTAATAGTGACGTCGATAATAAAGTTCTAGGTAGTTGTATCATTGGGGTAGTTGTAAGGTGGGCTTCTGTCCTATGTACAAACTGTGTTATTGCTGAAACTCAGCGATTGGTGCTTGAGGCATAAGCTGAAGCTTTCATGTTTTTCTTGTATAAATGTAACTTGTTGTTGCAGTCAAGATCTCAATGAAATTATATTATTTCTGGTAGATGATAAGCGTAACCCTTTAAGCCCCAACAGTGACAAAAATGAAATTTCTCTTTACATTATCAAGACTTGTTCAAAGATTCAAGTGATGAGAATAAAGAAGGTGATCACCAAGGATCAATGTCTTTTTTATTTAATAATAATAATAATAATGATAATAATAATAATAATATTTATTATTTCTATTGTGCATTTTCCATAATATAATCAAATGCACATTACAAACAATTACTAGAATAATATAAAGATTAGATTAAAAATTAGATTAATATAATGATAAGATTAAAATCTAGTTAGTATGAATAAAAACCTTACAAAATAAAAATGTCTTTATTGCACATTTAAAATTCTCTATACTATAGACCTTACAGATGCAGGTAAACTGTTCTATCGCATAGGGGCCGCAACCATGAAAGAACAGTCATCCATGGTTTTCGTAGTCTTGACCTGTGGTCTGGATAAAAGGACCCTGTTGTTATTACGGCGCAAACTGTAACATGAATGTGGTAAAACTGACGCTAAATCCTGAAGATTCTTAGGTGCTAAACCCTGTAGGATCTTAAACGTAATTAAGAGAATCTTAAAATCTATGTGCATGCGCACTGGCAACCAGTGAATCTCTTGAAGTGTGGGCATTATGTGGCAACATTTGGGTGCACTAAAGATTGAACATGCACTGGCATTCATGATGCGTTGCAGCTTTCTAATCTGATACTCTTGGACACTGTACAGAAGACTACTGCAATAGTCTAATCTGCTAGTTATAAATGCATGGACAAGTCGTTCAGTGCATTCTCTAGATAGGTATTTTCCTAATGTGACAATTTATGTTATAGTAGTAAAAGACAAATTTAGAATTTAGAATTTAGATAAATTCCCCTTAGTTCCATAACAAATGTATGGGACACTGTAAGGAGAATCTGCAAGTTCATATCAGGGCTTAAAGGGTGAAGTCAAAGTATTTACAGTAAACGCTTCATATCTCAGACCCACATACAGGCATATATAATGGCAGAAAGAAATTGTTCAAGATACAACATAGTAAGGGGTCAAGATAGCCAGTAGTAAATTAATTTACACCAGTATCCAAGGGAAAGTGGTTTCTGAGGGAGGTTCGAGTTTGTGAGAGTCTACTGTTATATATATGATGTCATTTCCACATGAGTGGATGCCTTAAAGAACAGAGAAAAAGTTGAGTTGTGTTTATAAGGTTCAAACTCCTGCATCTGTAGATATATATTAATTATAGATGAAAGCTGGTTGTTATCCATTTACCAAGTATTTTTTCTAAATACTTGTAAAATACAGATTTTACTAAAAATGAAACCAAGTGGATTTAAAAGTGTCATTTTATCAGCTTTTCTTGAACTTGAATATACTTCATGTAGTCCTTAATTAGTTAAGAAATGATGTCAATGATTATTAACATCTGATGTGAAATGAAACAAGATTATATAACATTGCATAACTGCAGAGTCACTGCACGTGGCCTTGTTCTGTGCTTAATAGGGATTATTAACTCATTTCCTATCCGCCCACAGCATTATTATGAGGATCACTTCCTCAGGAAATAATTTTCATGCTGTTCACTTCCTGTCATGCATGAGAGAATACGCTTGGCTGTATTACAGACATAGTTAATAAGGTGTAATGGTTATGAAACCTGATAAATTTCTTTGTTCAAGGTTTTTGTTACTGCTTTTTGGCCTTGACCATGCACAACCACAATAGCTTTTGAACTTTGTTCAAACCATTGTCCAATAGCAATGTTGCCCTAAATTATTCAGCCATACAGTGTGATCGAAAAAACAAAAGATTGTGGACGGTCGTGGTATGTTCAACGTAAATTGTATCCCCTTTGTTATCGCCTTTGAACTCTGCCAAGTTTCATAGCCAGTCCCTCGACTATGTTTCAGATGACAAAATTCATGCAAGAAAATTTGAATATTTGCAACAGTTACTATGTTCATGAGTAGATCATGGCTGTGAACATTACCGGTATGTGATAGCTAGACAGCTGCAGCCTTTGTATAACTGCTTTTAATTCTCCAAGATGCTATTCCTACATAATTTTTTATGGTGAAATCTTGACAGTAAATGCAACTAGAATCCAAGTAAACTGTTTAATGCTTAGTCATTAATCTCATCCTTTCAAAATGTATTCTAGAAACAGTCCTCATAAAATCAGTCATAGACAGCAAGGGTATTGTAATGATAATGTGATTTATTCAGCACATTTTCCACCTACATGGTTCAATGCTCTTCACAGTAGCTAAGGGGTGAGATCAGATGTCAACATGTTAAGGTTCCTGTGGTAACTGCCATCAGTCCATTTGGAATTTCATCCACTGACTGCACCCATGAATAAAATGTTAATAACAGACAAGACCATGGCACTGGGGATAGCCTACATACCTTACTCTTTTTAGAACAGTCATGTAGTTTCTTTAATGTCCTCTTCTTATTAAGTGTGATGAGATGTAGGAGGCAGGGCCCAGTGGCAGATCCAGGATTTTTGAAGGGGGCGGGGGGGTCGTTTCCAGCAAAATTTCAAGCTTAAATGACCCAAAGAGGGGGGTAGCTAGCCACCCAATCCGACCCCCCTGGATCCGCCCCCTGGGGGCAGTGGCTTAATGTTGCCATCCCATTCGCCACTTTAAAAACTAGTAGGAACCTTGAATCAAGTACAAAATATGGCGGAAAACAACTAATTACAAAGGTGGTCCATCAAATAAAAGAGCATGTCAGAGTTACTAGCCTTGCCAAGTTTGAGAACATTTGGATGAAATGTCACTTAACTATAAATTTTCAGCTATTATTGCAAAAATCCCATTCAAACGTCTCTATTTTCAAATGCTTGTCCCCCTAACCATAGGCGTATTCAAAAAAATGATTTTTTTTTGATTGGCTGTTCGCTGTAACAAAACTAAGAACCGGTAATCACAGAATTTCTGCGGTAAGACCAGAGTCTCTGCTGACCAAGAAGCCTGGGGACTGTGGGTAAAGATTGATGATACAATCATCTGAAAAGGCAAAAGGTGTTAAGCACAGCCAGCATGAACTAACTAAGGGTTCTTCCTCCTTGTATAAGGTAAGTATATATTTATGTGCTGCCATAAGGGGTATGGTTGTTAATCCGCATTGGACTGAAAATGGGTATGGATTTTAAATGCAAGGTCTGAAAACAGGTTTGTGGAAAATGTTTTGGTGTGAAATGGGGTCAGGGTTTTGGAGAACCAGGCGGCACTCCCTCACCAAAAATTCTGAGGAATACCCCCTGCCCCTGGGTTTTGAAAACCCTGATTAGAGCTGAGATTTAACCCTGCATCCTCCTGCCCTGCAGTCAGGCACTCTACCAACTGAGCTAACCAGGAGGCAGTTAACCCTTCAAGCCCAAATAGTGGTCACCATCAAATTTCTTCTCATCATATCAGTGCATTATATAACACATAAAGGTCATGAGAATTGGGGAAATGATCACTAAAGATCAATAGTCTTGATGCCTTAACAAGTTCTCCCAATTACTACTCAATTAAATGTATGGAGACCAGTGAGGAGAATTTGAATAATGATCCCGGGGCTTAAAGGGTTAAAGGCTGCAACTGGCTCATTTAGCATCTAGATATACTAAAGTTGTTATGATCTTTTGTTGCATCTTTAGGTGTGGTCCATGCCGCATGATGGCCCCTGTATTTGCACGACTGAGTGTCAAGTATTCAGCTGCTATTTTTCTCACAGTTGATGTTGAGCAGTGTCAGGTGAGCACTTAAGGAAGGTGCCTCCTTTTGTTACTGCGCATACGTTCTGTGCATGTCGGGTCTGGTCCAAGATATTTGGGTTTCTTAAGGAATTTGCCTACTAATACAACAGTATTTGAAATTATGAATATATGAAATTCATATATTTGAACTGTGGAATGAAGAAATGAATGTAAAGAAGTTCCTCGCAGTTATTAACGTAACTTATGCAGTTGCGAAAAGAAAGCCTGAAAAGCCGGCAAGCCTGATTTTTTCAGGCTTTCTTTTCGCAACTGCATAAGTTGCGTTAATAACTGCGAGGATCTTCTTTACATTTATTACAACAGTATTTTTGTGTGGTTTATGACTATGTGGAAAAAGCAGATCTTAGCAAGGGCTATCAAGATCCAAAAAGAAAATTGGGGGTAACCATGCATTTTTTCAGAGGTAATTGAACTTAGATTTGGAAAGTAAATGCCATACATTCTTTGTATTTTAAAGCTTTTTTAGAATTACAGTTGCTTAATTATCTCAAAAAAATGTGCATTTACCCACATTTTTCTTTCTAGATTCCAATAGGTCTTGCTAAGATCTGCTTTCCCCCCTTAGTCATAACCTTTGCAAAAATACCCTTCTTTAAAAGCTGGAATTCAAGTTTTTGTCAAAGCCAGCCTGTACATTGGTGAGGCCCTTTATATGCCTTGGGAGAGAGACAATTGGGAGGGAAGCTTTTTTCCCTTGATTAGGAAACCACACAAAGGCAAAAACCAGAAAGCCAAACTGGCAACCTTTAGATTAAAAGTCTGGTGACAGTTTATTATATTTTCTTTTATTATTTTTCTTTTCTGTAGATGACAGCAGCTCTCAATGGAGTCAAAGTCATGCCAACCTTTGTCTTCTACAAAAACAGAAAGAAAGTGGATGAAATGCAAGGTGCAGACGCTACCAGCTTGGAAGATAGAATCAACCAGTGGATTGGTGGTGCTGTGGACACCATGGTATAATTTATGTCCTTTTTTCTAAACACTTTTGTCGTTTCCTAAAAAAAATGTTTATATTTAATAATTATCCTGCGAAATCGCGCGGAATATCACCTGATACTTAGCCGACGAGGCCGTAGGCCGAGTTGGCTAAATCAGGGGATATTCCGCAAGATTGAGCAGGATAATTGTTTTATTATTCAACAAATTCCCATCGCCTACCATTTTCAGAACGAGAAAAACTACGGCTCTATGATAAAAACGCTAAAAGCTAGCAACACATAAGCTTAATAAAAATCAAAACAGAACTTCAAGAAATCGAAGTTGACTACCGTTCACTCAAAAAGACGTATTTACAAACTCATGTTTGAAAATGACAAGACAAAGGAAAAAAGATATTGCTTACCTTACCGAGAGTAAGTCCTCTTCCTGTGAATTAAAATCTTTTCAACTTTAGTCTTTACAACTTTCCGTGAGCAAGTGTGCTGCTTCGTTCGCAATAGCATTTTCTTGGTTGAGTTCTCACTATGAAAATTCCAAGTCAACCTCTGGATATCTTGTGAGCTGAAGCAAATACTTGTTGACTTTTTGAGAGCATTTAATCGTGGAAAGTTTCTTCCAGAGAGTTAAAATGTCCGGAGAACACTGCTGAAACTGTCTCGCTTTTCAAAATGGCCGCCAAACAAGCAATGAAAGAAAATCTGCAGTGCACTTCCAAATATGGTCATTTACGTATATCGCAGGATATCTGTCATGTAGGATGACAGATATTGAGGGCTTCCTTACCATATATGGGCATAGTGACAATTTGTTGAATAATAATTCTTATTATACCTCAAACACTGGTGTTGAAAATTGGTGCACGTGAAGTTTAAAGCAATATATCTCATATTCTCAGTTTGATTTAAGGAGAGCTTTTCTCTGCAAAATCCGCACTTAAAAAATCAGGATGTGGCATTATATGCGAGTGTTTGCTACTCGAACCTTGGGCCAAACTCATTCACTGCAAGGTCAAACCTTGAGTCAGTGTGAAATGGTACTAACTTTTGAGTCTGTGGATGAATTTTCAAAGTTTGCTTATTCAAAGGCAACTACTGAGCAGCTCAGTACTTTCCTGTGGTACTGTATATTATGCTGTACAAGGTGGTTCTAACTTTTGAGTCTGTGGATGAAAATCATCCTGAAGTGTGGCTACTCAAATGAAAGCTACTGAGCAGTAGTTTCCTGTAGTAGTGATAACATTGCACAAGGCAGTTTTAACTTTTGAGTCTGTGGAAGAAATCCTAAAGTGTGACCATTCAAATGAAAGCTACTGAGCATTACTTTCCTGTGGTGTTGTTCATTTTGTTGTACAAGGTGCTGTTTATTCTGTTGTACTAACTTTTAAGTTTGTGGATGAAACCTCAAAGTGTGACCTTGTGCAGTTTATTGTGCTGTTAACGGTAGTTCAGACATTTGTTTTTGTAAAGGTGTTCCTCTTGTGTGGCCATTCAAACATAAGCTACTGAATACAGCTTTCCTGTGGCACAGCACTGTTTGTTGCATTGTTCAAAGTCATGGTTCAACCTTTTGTGTTCATGATTTATATTTATCCTAAAGTGTGACCATTCAAATGAAAGCTACAATTTGAACAATACTTTGTTGTGTTGCTACTGGTTATTATGTTGACATGATGTTGACATGTTGGAAAAAAAGTATCAGATATGTGCCTCTGTTACTCAGAGTTGATTGAAATGTTGCCTACTATTTTGTCGTACTTTCAGACTGTGGATCCCAAGAGAGTTGCAGCAGGTCGTAGCTGGGACTGTTTCGAACAGTTACTAGACAATCCTCCAGAAGTGTTTATGGATGCATCACAGCTTCTCCTGAAGTTTGCATCCAATATTATCAACGATCCCGACAACCCCAAGTACCGTTCAATACGGGTTGGCAACAAGATCTTCCAGTCACGCCTTCTGCCCATCAATGGGGCAGTTGAATGTCTCTTCACAATGGGCTTTCAGGAGGTAAATTGTTTTGAATATGATATTTCTGTTAATCTTGTCTTTTACATTTATCTGTAAGGCATTGGAAAGTAAGAAAATTGTGAAATATGAGCAGTAGGTGCAACTATAGGGAAGATCTTTAAAATTCAAGATTTTGCCAATCCAAGATTTGGCAAGCAAGGTCCTAAAAATTCATGATTTTGGCAATCCAAGATTTGGTAGGCGAAGTCCTGAAAATTCAAGATTTCACCAATTCAAGCCTTGTCAGGCAAGTTTTGAAAATTCAAAATTTTTATTACTAGATTTGGCAAGTACGTTCTGAAAATTCAAGATTTTGCCAATCCAAGATTAATTTTGCCAGGCAAGGTCTTGAAAATTCACGATTTTGCAAACCAGATTTGGCAAGCAAGGTCCTAAAAATTGAAGACTTTGCCAATCCAAGATTTGCCAAGCAAGGTCCTGAAAATTCAAGATTTTGCTAATCTGTGATTTGGTAGGCAGGCTCTTCAGAATTCAGTTTTGCAGACAAGATCTCAGTTGAGCTTCAGAGGTCGTTGATGTGCCTTTTCCCAAAAGGTGCTTGGGCATCCCCGGCAAGCCTGGTTGTTAATACGGAAATTATGCTGATCACCATCTTAATTAGAGCTAATTAGTTGTTTTAAATTCCACAGCGAGGCGATCAACTGTTTTGTCCACCAGGGGAGTCATTAGAGAACATGTTGATTCTCCAGGACACGTTAAATGATGAAAGAAGTCGCCGCAGTGTCACTCCAGGACCAGCTCCAACACCACAGGCTACCCAATCTCAAGGGTGCATAAAGGCTCCCTCTGGGTGTTCACAGCCTTCCATTGTTTCAAGCCCGACTGGAAGTTCATCGGTAGTAACTGCTTCACTAGTTAAGGAGGGCGCCTCCTTTTGTTACTGCGCATGCATTCTACGCATCTTGGGATATTCGGGTTTCTTAAGGAATTTGCCCACCAAGACAACAATATTTTTAGGCGGTTTATCACTGTGGATAAAGCAGATCTCAGCAAGGGCTATCAGAATCCAAAAAGAAAATTGGGTGTAACCACGCATTTTTCAGAGATAATTGAGCTTAAATTTGGAAAGACATTGCCCTACGTTCTTTGTATTTTCACCCCTTTTTAGAATTATGGTTGCTTAATTATCTCGTGGTTACCCAGATTTTTCTTTTTGGATTCCAATAACCCTTGCTAAGATCTACTTTTCCCCCATAGTCACAACCTTTGCAAAAATGCATCTGTATTAGGAGGCACTGTCCTTAAGAGTGGAATTGCTGGGGCCTTTTTGTTTTGCTCTGATTTAGCTTTTATTTTGCATATGTCCTTTTTTTGGTGCACTTTTTATTTGCAATGCACTCTGGCATCTAAAGGCTTTTTTTCATCTTGCCATCTTTCTTTCTAGGAGTCAGAGAGCTGTGCCAAGGTTTATGCCATCATTTATGAATTTACAATTTGCTAGAATATGAAGTTAAGTTTTGAAGAGAGACAAGTTTTGGATGATCATCCAAAACATCTTCTTCAAAGCTTTAAAGTGTCAAGTGTTTTCTTAAGGCATTAATATGTTTACTGCTGGAATGCATGTATACTGTTCCAGTCTGTAGCCCTCAGTTGGGACAAAAAGCCTGAGAACTACTGTACATTACATGCTTCACCGCATCCAACCACAGTTAAATAATAATACTAACTTAATTGACCACTCCCTGTGAGGGGCTTTTTAGAGACAACGAAAGAAATAATTTCAATGAACAAAAAGCTTTTTAAGAATCCCAACTGGCGGGGAGGCAGACCAGTTGGCTATTTACAAGGGTGGCCAAGGAGTTGAACTTGGGGCTACCAAGAACGACTCCAGCTAGTGCTTAGAGCGGGACTTGAACTTGGGACCTCCAGATTTCAAGACTGGCACCCTAACCACTTGGCCACGCTGCCTCCCGTCAAGTTTCTTACCAAATTGTTATCAAGTTCACACAGTTGACTGCAAGTTAGTTTTCACAGCAAAGACAGCATATAAAGTATGTTATTCCTAGTTAAAGTACCTGATATTTTTAAATGGTGTCAACATTCGCTCCAACATTAATTTTGCTTAACATTTTAAACTTGTTGAAGAAAATGTTAAGATTGACTGAAGAGGTTTTTCAATGTGCTGAAATATGTTAAAATGTTGAAACAGTGTCGAGTCAAAATTTAAACCATTCTCAATTTGTCTCAACATGCTTTCGACAAACAATGAAAGGCTTGTTCAAAGGTCTCAGGATTTAATGTGGTAAATGTTAACATGCAAACATGTTGAAACTGTTTAATTGGGCATTAACATGCATTTTTTTTTTGTTTTCTGTTATAGGATAATGAGAGGGACTTTCTCCTTAGACTCCAGAGTTCATTACAGCATGTTCTCCTCTATGAAGATCCAGATTTACGACGCCAAACGCATAGCATAATTCCTCTTGCTGAGTTGAAGAAAAAAGCTAAGGAAGCTAGTGAAAGAACAAAGCAGGGTGGAGAGACTGGGGTGGATGAAAAAGACTGTCTCATCTTAGAACTTCTTTCTTGGTTTAAAGGTAGGTACATGATGTACATGTATATGATTGTATATGGTATATGATTGTTCTGCATAAAGTGGTTTGTTTCGCAGGGTTTTATTTGAACAGGTGGAAGCGTGATCTTTACAACGAGCTTGAACGTTACAACTTGACCAATGTCACTGGACTTGACCTTCTTGAACAATAAATCTCTCTATAAACTTCTTAGCCAGGAACTGATACAACTCTTGAACTGAACTAACTGGTGACTGATCACAAAAGACGATTGAACAATCAAAAATAAACAACAACAATAATTGCAATCTGCTGAAACTATCCTGCTTATATAGGTTTTGAGCTGTGATCTAGAACTTTCTTTCAAGCTATTTTTAGTACATCGCATATTTGCTATTTAAAACATTGCTGAGTCATGCAATTCTAGAACTTTCTAGCAATTAACAATTCAGGAACATCTAGAATCGTCCACAGAACATTCTGGAAATATCCTACACTGCATAAGAACATTCCAGTCCATTTTCTCTTCAGAACATTTCTCCCCTTCCAAAATGGCGTGTAACGTCATTTTCTTCATGCTGAAACGACACGAATTTCAAAAGTTTGTAAACACTGTAACAGTACATAAGGAACGATCACTGTTCATGCCTCACACTCAAGTGGGCAAAGCTTAACGATAGGTCTCCGCAGAATTGATCCTTTAACTTTAACATCGGCTGTGCGAACATGTCCATCAGGTCCAGGAAAGACTTCAATTATCCTCCCCAATGGCCATTTTCCACGAGGTGTGTCTGTCAATAAGACCAGTACAAGATCTCCTACTCCTAAGTCCCGCTTTTCCTTGCCCCATTTCTTTCTTGGGCTCAAAGATGGTAACCATTCCCTTAACCATCTCTTCCAAAAATGGCGAACAACTTCTTGAACATGTCGCCACCTCACTCTGGGATTAAATGGTTCTGTATCTACAGATTCTGGAGCAAACTGACCTCCAACTTGGTTGAACAAAAAATGATTTGGAGTGAGTGGTTCTGCATCATCCACATTTGAACTCTGGTACGTAATAGGTCTAGAATTTATCAGTCCTTCAGCTCCCACAATCGCGGTCATCAGTTCTAAGCGAGGAACACTGATGGATTGCAGTGGTGTAACTTTTGCCTTTGACATCACAAAACGAACTGTTGTGTTACCTGACTGATACTCATGCCTCAAGTAAGTTACTGCACCATATGCTTCCTGTGATGCATCTGTAAACACATGTAGCTGCGAGTCTGCAACCTGTTCTGGTTCCTTCAAAGACCTTGGTATCTTGATCCTGGACATAGCTGGAAGCTCCTTAAACCATGTCAAGGCTCCCTTAGCAAGTTCAGCTGGTAGCTTTTGATCCCACGTCAATCCAGCAGTCCACATGGCTTGTAACATCATTCGAGCTCTGACAGTGAATGGAGACACAAACCCTAGTGGATCAAACAGTGTTGATGTACGACTCAAAAAACTTCTCTTTGTCAAGAAAAAGTCATCTGGTGGAGGATGCACTACAAAGGTGAACTGATCCGAGCTTGATTCCCAGGAAATCCCTAAAGTTTTTATGACTGGCATCACTTGTGCTTCAAGATCCAGACTGTTGACACGGTGATCCTTTGGTATCACTTTCAGGACTTCTTCACTGTTTGAAAGCCATTTCTTTGGAGTCATTCCAGCTCTTTTCCAAAGCGTAGTCAGATCATGGTGCAGCTTGACGGCTTCTTCAATTGTTTCCACAGAATCTAAACTGTCATCCATGTAGGTACTTTCGCAAACTGTTTCAGCTGCTCTAGGTAACTCACAGGAGTTTATCTTGGCATTGTGTTGAACCACTAATTGAGCAAGGTAAGGTGATGCATTGACTCCGAACACAACTCGGGTGAACTCGTACACTTTGGGTGGAACATCCTTATTCATGTCTCGCCACAGGAATCTATGAACTGATCGATCAGCTGGCTGTAAATGCACTTGCAGATACATCTCTGTAATGTCGCACACTAGAGCTATTGGTGACCGTCTAAACCTGGTGAGGACACTGACAAGATCATTTTGCAGTTTTGGTCCTTGGTGGAGAACATCATTTAGAGACACACCTTTATACTTGGCTGATGCGTCGAACACAGGTCTAACCTTGCTTATGCTCTTGTCTTGCCTGACAACAGGAAAGTGGGGAAGGTACCAGACTTTATCTACTTGTTCGTCTTCCTTCTGAACTTCACGAATATACCCCTTTTGCTTGTAACTGTTGATCACCCCTTGATAAGCTGTTGCTATTTCAGGCTGTTTTGCCAATTTCCGCTCTGTGCTCTCCAAACGAGTTAACGCCATAGTATAGTTATTCTCAAGTGATGGGGCAACAGATTTCCATGGCAGTCCTACCATATATCCATCTGAAGTTTGTTTGAGGCTGGCCAGGACGGTTTGTTCAGCTTCAATATCTTGAGGACGAACTAGTGCACACGACTGGGGTTCCTCAATTTCCCACACCTGTTTAATCAAGGAATCTAGTTGTCTTTCTTCAGTAATCAAGAATGACATGTGATTGACTTCACTCCCAGAGTTTTGCTGAAAGGAACCAATACTTGTCCACCCAAGAGGCGTCAACCTTGCGATAGGTTCTCCGGGTTTGCCTCGGACTTCCTTTAATGAACAGTGTAAGTCAGACAAGTCTAACCCAATCAACATGTCGATGGTGGGACGTCTACCCAGTGATGGAAAATTTATTCCGTTCAAATGAGACCACTTGTTCTTTTCATGTGACCAGTTGATGGCTCGCATGTTTCCTGTAACGCGTTTCGTTGTCTGGGCTGCAACTGTTTTTCTCACTCGACCATCGCAGCTTTCTAGGTCAAATTGAACTGATCGGCTTCTAAGGCTGGTGGTAGTATCATTCAAGAGTCGAACAGACAATGATACTGCTTCGCCTTCCAACCCCAAACAATCTGCAACATCTTCATTGATGTAAGATCTCGTACTTCCGTCATCCAACAAAGCATTGATACGCATTGACTTGTTTCCATTCTTTACGATAACTGGGATAGTTCTCAGTGGAAGGTACTCTGTGCTCTTGGAGAGAGAAGTTACAAATGTTCCTGATCCAGGCTCCCCTTCCAGGCACCTTTTGGAGGAACTGTCATTGTCAACTGTTTCTGCTTTTGGTACTCCCACAGGGTTATCATCTACTGAGACTCCTGAAGGTACCCTTTCCTGTGTCCCGCTGTGCAGCATGCGATGGTGGTTGGAACGACACCCGTCAATAGAACAACATCTGGCTCTCCTGCAGGTTTTACTTCTATGGGAGCTTGATAAGCAGCAGAAGCAAACACGTAATTCCCTTGCTTTATCCCATCTTTTCTCCACAGGTAGGGCTTTGAAGTGGCTACACTGCCACAGTCCATGTTCCTTTGAGCAAAGTTTACACTTTTCACGAACATTCTTCTTCTCAACTGATACTTGGGTGACTGCCAATGTGCTTCCTGTGGTAAGACCTTTCGTCTTCTGTTGCGTTAAGCCTTTTACAGTCTCTAATGCAACCATCCAGCTTTCAGCTTCATCATTCACAAAGGCATGAAGGTTTCTAACATTGCCTTCTAAATGTCTCTCCCTCAACCAGTCCTGGTACTTCACTATTAACTGCTCATTTAGCTTTCGGAGGAGTGATACATATAATGAGCCTGCGCCCAACTCACCTTCTTGTCCAGCGTCACATAACTTAACAATGAGTGTATCCAGTAGCTCCGCAAAGCGTTCGAGATCATCAGCATTTCCCTCACGTACTCCACGAAACTTGTCTAGTTCTTCCAGTCTCATTGTGAGTTCCCGTCTTTTTCCTCCATATTTTCGCACTAGTCTTGCTATGGCTATGTCATATGCAGCAGAGGAGTAACCCAAATTCTGAATAGTACGCAATGCTTCTCCTTCAAGACAGCTGTACAACCTCAGTAGTTTTTGTTCTGGAGGCACCTGCTTGTGTCTCCCGACTATCTGGTGGAACCCAGCATACCATGATTCAAATGATCGTTTGTCTCCCCTGAACTTTGGTATTGGCAGCCTCGTTAGGCCTTTGAAAGGATCCTCATGATTCTCCGTTGAACCTGTCTGAGGGGGAAATTGTCCAGCATTGCTTAATTCATGTGTTGCTGTTAGAGGATCTTTCGTATTATTAACAGGAGGTGATGTCTTTGGAGTTGAGCTCTTTAAGACGTTAAAGGTTCTTTCTCTACTAAACCTTGATTGTGCTTTTTTGCCAACATCTGGGATCATCCATTCAGGTTGTCTAGTTAAAGGTTCTGTTTCACTCATTTGGATAGGTAGCTCAGGGGAACGATTCTTGGGGGTTGCTAGCTTGCTGTAAATATCCCTCTGTTGTCGTCCAATTTCAGCCAAGGAGCTCTCCAACTGTGAAATCAATTTATCAATCTGTTGGATTTCTGCTCCGCCAGGCTTCTTTTCTTGTGAGATCTTTGTTTTATCTCCCTCTTGGTGTGTGTGTAGAGTTACTTCCTGTTTTCGAAGGAAGTCCTCATATTCACTAACCAATTTGGATGTCTCGTCAACAACTCCATGGACTTGATTATATTCCGCTTGTAGTCTTGCTTGTTTGTCGATTTCCTTATACACTTCCCACTCTTGATTTTGATCATTGCAGACATCCTGAAATTTTAGGAAGAGATCCAGCATCTCCTTATGTAACAGCTTTACTTCCTTTTCTTCTAAGACCTTATCCTCAATTCCATTGATGAGCTTGTCTCTTATGTCATAAATGGCGTTTCGTAACTTACTCTTTTGATTCCTTAATCCACTCATCTCCAGGAACCTCGCTCTGCTACCAATGTTTCGCAGGGTTTTATTTGAACAGGTGGAAGCGTGATCTTTACAACGAGCTTGAACGTTACAACTTGACCAATGTCACTGGACTTGACCTTCTTGAACAATAAATCTCTCTATAAACTTCTTAGCCAGGAACTGATACAACTCTTGAACTGAACTAACTGGTGACTGATCACAAAAGACGATTGAACAATCAAAAATAAACAACAACAATAATTGCAATCTGCTGAAACTATCCTGCTTATATAGGTTTTGAGCTGTGATCTAGAACTTTCTTTCAAGCTATTTTTAGTACATCGCATATTTGCTATTTAAAACATTGCTGAGTCATGCAATTCTAGAACTTTCTAGCAATTAACAATTCAGGAACATCTAGAATCGTCCACAGAACATTCTGGAAATATCCTACACTGCATAAGAACATTCCAGTCCATTTTCTCTTCAGAACATGGTTCTTTCTTTCGAGTCTGTGGATGGAATCCTAAAATGTGACCATTCAAATGAAAGCTACTGAGCAGTACTTTCCTGTGGTGCTGTTTATTATGCTGTACAAGGTGGTTCTAGCTTTTGAGTCTGTGGATGAAATCCTAAAGTGTGACCATTCAAATGAAAGCTACTGAGCAGTACTTTCCGGTGGTGCTGTTTATTATGTTGTACAAGGTGGTTCTAACTTTTGAGTCTGTGGATGAAATCCTAAAGTGTGACCATTCAAATGAAAGCTACTGAGCAGTACTTTCCTGTGGTGCTGTTTATTATGTTGTACCAGGTGGTTCTAACTTTTGAGTCTGTGGATGAAATCCTAAAGTGTGACATTCATATGAAAGCTACTGAGCAGTACTTTCCTGTGGTGCTGTTTATTATGCTGTACAAGGTGGTTTTACCTTTTCAGTCTGTGAATGAAATCCTCTAGTGTGACATTCATATGAAAGCTACTGAGCAGTACTTTCCTGTGGTGCTGTTTATTATGCTGTACAAGATGGTTTTACCTTTTCAGTCTGTGAATGAAATCCTCTAGTGTGACATTCATATGAAAGCTACTGAGCAGTACTTTCCTGTGGTGCTGTTTATTATGTTGTACAAGGTGGTTCTAACTTTTGAGTCTGTGGATGAAATCCTAAAGTGTGACCATTCAAATGAAAGCTACTGAGCAGTACTTTCCTGTGGTGCTGTTTATTATGTTGTACAAGGTGGTTCTAACTTTTGAGTCTGTGGATGAAATCCTAAAGTGTGACATTCATATGAAAGCTACTGAGCAGTACTTTCCTGTGGTGCTGTTTATTATGCTGTACAAGGTGGTTCTAACTTTTGAGTCTGTGGATGAAATCCTGAAGTGTGACCATTCATATGAAAGCTACTGAGCAGTACTTTCCTGTGGTGCTGTTTACTGCGCTGTACACGGTGGTTCTCGCTTTTGAGACTGTGGATGAAATCCTATGGTGTGACCATTTAAGTAAAAGCTACTGAGGTGTTCTTTCCTGTGTTGCTGTTACTTTTGTTTACTACGCAGTTCAACTTTTTGAATCTGTAGATGAAATACAAAAGTATGACCATCCTTTTTCCTTTATTATCTTTTTTAGTTTTCACGCAAACCAAAACTGCCATCTTACTTTTGTAGTGTAAGACACTCTTATTATTTCAGTATATATTTCCTGTGTTTTAGAATGTTTATAAAAGGAAGGATGGGGAGGAGAAATGAATTTTAAACCAATTAACAAAAATAAGATTTAAAGGTGACTTAAATAATAATGACAGAAAATAAAACAAACATCGGAAATACATAGCATCTTACTGTGTCTTTTGTGATAAATTCATTTCAGGCACATTTTTTAAGTGGGTGGATAAGCCACCTTGTCCGTCCTGTGGTTCCTTGACATTCCCAGTGGGTGTGGTCCCACCAACACCTGAGGAGGCCATGTGGGGTGCTGGCAATGTGGAAAGTTACAAATGTCAAAACTGTGGGAAGGCAACAAGATTTCCTCGATACAATCACCCAGCTAAACTCTTAGGTAAGAGATCCGATGCTTTGTCGACTTCATCTTCCCCTTTCTTCCCTCAAGGAAAGCAACGGTTGTTTACCATTTACAGGGGGAAACCGGTTGGTCTACGGTTTGTGCAAATGGTAAGCAAAACCTACCGAATGGGAAATTCCGTTCGAGATAAGCATGTACCATTTGTGCAATTCACTCTAATTTGCAGAGAGTCTGGAACTAGTTTGACTATTGGCGCAGGATCAGGGGTCCGTTTCTCGAAAGTCCCGATATCTTTTCGGACCCGGAAAGCTTTTTTATAAGTGGAAAGTTTACGTTAAAGATTCACATTTTGTTGGTTTTTTAAGCTAAGCAGTAAAATTGTAAGTTGATGAAACAAGTCGAGCTGGTTTGTAGGCTAAAAGCTACACCACCATTCTATAGATTCTTGATTTTAAAATATAGCTCCGGGCCCGAAAAGCCACCGGGACTTTCGATAAACGGACCCCTGGAACTGGTACAAGATAGTAAATGGAACACAATTTTCCGTTTGGATTTTCCGGTTGGGAATTTTGGACTACCTCTCAAGACGTTCCGTTTATTTTGGAAATTTTTCGGACGGGCAAACCAAAATGGCTCTACCGTTTACAGTCCAACCGAAATTTCCTTTTTTTTTGTAAATGGTAAACACTCTACTTGTAGGCAATTTGAAAATCACCTGCCTCAGAGAAACTGGTCTCCGTGAAGAGTGGATGCTCAAATCTCAGAAACATTAAATTGCACTGAATTTTGTATGTCGAGTTCTATGCATTACTCTGTCGAAATCTATGGAGACAGTCGATCCCGAATTCTGACTAAAATCAACACTTCATTCTCCAACTTTTGATTGCCTGTTGGTTCTAATCAAGAAATTGTTGTCAGGTGTCAGCTCGTAAGTGGGCTAATTCCTTCACATTGTGATGTTGAATTTCTGGACATCCTTTTCAATATATTTTTTTTGTTATTTGCAACTTCGTCACACCCTCAAGTGAAGCTATTCTTGGCTTCACAACCCAGCGTTATGTTCTTGACCAAGCTTTAAAGACTGATTTGAGAAGACAGGCCTTTTTTCCCCGGAAAAAGGGAAAAGGGTAGGGGAGGGGAGGGGGGGATCCCATACAAAAGGACCCAGCTACATGTTGTAAATTTTGAAAGGAACCCCTGAAAGTTACCAGAAATCTCGTTTTCATGTTCATCACCAGCAGCTTATCACGCGCAAGTCAGGTTTCCACGCGGCAGGCGATTTTCGCGCTTGATCGCGTCTTCTTTTTGCTCGACTGTCCGTGAGCGGAAAGAGAGACTGCTTGTAGTCTAAGAACTGATGATACTTCTTTCTTTCTTGTGCAGAAACGCGCAGAGGAAGGTGTGGCGAGTGGGCCAACTGCTTCACGTTATGCTGCCGAGCTGTAGGATTTGAATCGCGTCACGTGCTTGACTGGACAGATCACGTGTGGACTGAAGTGTACTCAGAAGCACAACAGAGGTGGCTTCATTGTGATGCTTGTGAAAACACCTGTGATAAACCACTTATTTACGAGGCTGGCTGGGGAAAGAAGCTAAACTATATCATAGCATTCTCTCATGAACAGGTCAGTAGGCCTGAAGGCCTGTTTTCAGTAGTGTCTGTCTATCTGTCTGTCTGGCTGGCTAGCTGACTGACTGACTGACTGACTGACTGACTGACTGACTGACTGACTGACTGACTGACTGGCTGGCTGGAGACCTTATTATTACGGCCTTTTTATTTGGCTTGTAAAAAGGCTTCTGCTGTCATTTTCTTGTGTAAAAGCCCCATCATCATCATCATCATCATCATCATCATCATCATCATCATCATCATCATCATCATCATGGTATTGTCTGGGAAGCGACTGAACTGACTGGGCACTCCAATCACCCACCATTATCGCTAGACTTCACCTTCGCGGCCAGTTGCTGGCCAAGTTATCAGCAACAACTGATGCAGAAAAGGAAAAGTACTTTATTTAACAAATAGATTCCATTTGGCCGTGCGTGTGTACTCTGATAACGCACAGAGGACGTCAAAACGTGGTAAGAACAAACAAGTACGCTGTGAGCGACAGGCGAGTAGCGTGACTGATGTTCTTACCACGTTTTGACGCCCTCTGTGCGTTATCAGAGTACACACGCATGGCGAAATGGAATCTATTTGTTTTATCTGACATTGTTTGATGTCGTTCATCCCAGTTCTTTTTTGTTTTGTGTTCATTAGGTATTGGATGTGACATGGCGTTACTCTGCTAAACATGATGAGGTTCGCAGGGCAAGAACTTTGGTATCTGAAGAATGGTTAGAAAAGACACTTGCAGGAATGACTGAAGAGGTAGGATTAGCACTGTTATAGAAATAAAACCATTACTGCACCGTGTTAGTGATACTGTGATGCTAAAAACAAATTATGGCGTAAGTAAGCCCTAACAGTGACGAAAGTGAAATTTCTCTTTACATTATCAACACTTGTTCAAAAATTCAAGTGATGAGAATAAAGAAAGTGATCACCAAGAATGAGATGTCTTGACAACTCTTAGGCCTCACTTAGTACGACCGAAAGACGCCCTTGAACCAACTAAACAAGACGGTGTCGTCTATAAGATTCCATGTGAGTGCGGCAAAGTATACATTGGGGAAACAGGGAGAGCGATGCAAGAAAGGATAAAAGAACACAACAGAGGAATACGGCTTGCTCGTACGCAAACCTCCGCAGTTTCGGAGCACGCTAATGAAACGGGGCATTTTCCTATTTGGGAAGAAGTTAAGTTTATTGATCGTGACCCTCACTGGTACACACGTAGGGTCAAAGAGGCTATCCATATATGACTTCATCCTATTACCATCAATAGAGATGGTGGAATCGAAATTCCGGAAGCTTGGATACCTACGATCAAAAAGCACAACAGCCGACCAACCGCAAAACGGACCTGTGAGGGAACAACATCTAATATTCGGAATAATAATGATGATCGAAATGCACCAATAGGAGCGAACCATCATGCTACAAATAGCGACACGTAAACAATCGACCTCATCGCCTGATGAAGACTAGCAGTATTGCAGTCGAAACGTCGCGATCAACAACTCAAAGCGATTCCATCGTGAGATAAACGAATAAACGTTCATCTTTCCTAAATTCTTCTTACTACTTCCGTAAGAAATGTATGGAGAGCAGTGAGGAGAATGTGCATTTTTATAACAGGGCTTAAAGGGTTAATTGAGTGCGGTAAAACCAAAACCAGAGTATCCACTCTGACCAATCACAACAGACACGAACAACATAAGAATCAATCAGAAGACAAAGCAAATACACGTTACCAGCGTCAAACGCGGGAAAACGCGCGCAAGCAAGTCTCGATAAGCTTGATTTTACTTCTAATTGGTTAAGAAAATGGCGCGAGGTTTTGAACCAATCGCAGAGCGTAGTAAGCAAAAGCATGGTGTAGATCAAAGAAAAAACTTCAGGTCAGCCTCCCATCACTTAGGATTCTTACAAAAATTTGGTTTGGTCTGTGATACTTCTTTGTGCTGTTTGTGCTTAGTAATCTGGCTTTTGGAAGGGAAAAACTTAATTCTTGCTCGTGACAAGTTTATCTTTGTCAAAGTTTGCCTTATACAGCGTCGAAGAGGCTACAAAACGTCTCTGACAAGGTTTGCCTTATACAGCGTCGAAGAGGCTACAAGACAAGCTTCTCTTTATCAAATGTTCTTTTTGTAAAGTCAAAGCTCTACAAAAAATTGGCCTTTTTAGCGTCAAAGAGGCTGAAAATTAAGCTCCTCTTTACCAAATTATGTCCTTTTTAATGTCATTAGTGCTTTTTTCTTCATCTACTTATTTCTTTTTGACGTCAAAGAGGCTAGAAGCAAGTTTTTCCTTTACGAAATTATTTTTTAGCGTCAAAGACGCTAAAAACAAGATTCTCCTGATCAAACTGTCTTTTTTTTTAGCGTCAAAGAGGCTTAAGTGAAGAGCGGCGGCATGTTCTGATGGAACGCCAAGTGAAGGAACTTGTGGAGTTTTTTACCATTAAATCTGTTCGTGATGGAGAGCTTCAAGGAAGAGTGTCGGGTGATTTGGCTTGGAGGCTGCTACGAGGAGAAACAAGACCACAACAGGATGAATACAAAGTAAGTAAAACACCACGAGGTCGGGTTTGTTGTTGTTGTCCCCCCCCCCCCCTCCCTCCGCAATTTTTGGTCAGTTTCTGTGGGCTAAAAAACCATAAGCCCATGACAACGTTTTGTTTCCCATCGCCCTCTCTTTCGTGAAAGGAAAATTAATACTCTCTTTTTCATTTTCTCTTCACTGTAGCACGAACCTTATATTTATAAACCAACTGATGAAGAAATTAAGGCAAAAAGGTAGGTTCTTAAGGTCATTAATGCATTCATCAAGTGAAAAAAGACAATGTCTTTGCATAAGTGTGCATCCTACGCATCACATGACCAGATATCGTGACACGGCATCGCGATATTGGATACCGCTTGGGAGACACCCTAAATATCCCCCCAAGCGATATTCTCAGTTTCACAGTTTGCTCTAAATAAATCTTTCGAGGGAATGCAACTGACCGTTCTGGCAAAACTAGCAAAATGGTCACTTTGGAAGTGCGAGAAATTCTAAATGAAACGTTCTACCGAGACGCGAATCAAAACAGGGATTTGGGGACTGCCAGTGTTTGACTGAGGACTGATTCAAACGGGATTTGACAAAGATGGTCGCTTTCGGGAGATGATCAGATATTAATTCTGAGGGCTAATTCAACCAGGATTTTATGATTCACTTACGTGTTTGGTCCCTCGCTGATTTTCTTTTTTGACGTTTCTTTCAGAATACGATTTTGCTTCAATTGTGTTATAAACAAGTATCTCAGAGGATTTAACAGGGACCTTGATATCTCTGACTGGCAATCCAGAGTAGCTTCATACAGCTGTATAATGCGTAAAGTTGAGAAGGACTGGAAAATGGTGAGTCTAAGGCCTTGCCTAAGCGGGTTCAGCGTTTCCATTCAACACCCTTCAACATTGTTGAATAGTCCATTTTACAGTTGTGTGCTTAGTGACCTGGCCTTTGAGTGGAAGTGAGGCTGGAGTTGACCGTGTTTAAAGACCCTCCTGCTTTTCACATGTAAACCATGTTGTTCTCATGCTCGCTAGTTTATGTTTACACATGAAAAGCGGGAGGGTTTGTATTAAAACAAGGTCAACTCCAGCCTCGCTTCCACTCAAAGGCCAGGTCACTAAGCACACAACAGTAAAATGGGCTATTAACAATGTTAAAATCGTTTGGCCACGTTGGTTAATGGTAAAAATGGTGATACACGAAGTGTGATTGCCATTAAACTTTCGATCCAACAGCATTCAATTGTCCCTTTGTTCTCAGACGTGAACAACAACAATGTTGAATCTTTTTGGCCGGCACGTGCCCCGTCGTTGAATTTGTTTGGCCGTCACGTGCAACAGTGTTGAATTTGTTTGACCGGCACGTGCAACAATGTTGATCATGCACGTGCCGGAAACACTAATTTACATACTTCAGCAACATTCAACGTCATTCAACAGGGTGGCCAAGCGCGTTCAACAAGTTTAGTTCAACAATATTGAAGGACGTTGAATCGAATTTTTGAATTTGTTTGGTCACCTAGTGTAACAACGTTCAACAAAGTTGTATTCAACAATTAATGCTGAATGAATTTGAATTCTTTTGACCGGGGCCTTGTGTTTGCTTATAGATACTACGAGTGACGCAAATGCTGCTCTTTGATGGGCGCAAAATGGTAGCCTTGCTAGGCAATGCAAAACCTCGTGCACAGAGGGGAGGAGAGGAGAAGGCGAAATTCGGATGCGAGGCGCGAACGTGGGCGACGGGAGGGAAACGCCTGCAGTCACGCTATTGTTTTGTTCGTTTCTTTGCTTGCCTCACTTTTGGAACGGAACTTTTTTTTTTACTGTGTTACTGCTTAGATCAGTAAAACATGCGGAGTGGCGCTGAATTGTTGTCTTACTTTATCTTCAGACCTACTTGGCGAGGA
The DNA here is from genome assembly GCA_964017195.1 of Siderastrea radians. Lineage (NCBI taxonomy): Eukaryota > Metazoa > Cnidaria > Anthozoa > Scleractinia > Rhizangiidae > Siderastrea > Siderastrea radians. The sequence continues at coordinate 3,111,095 of OZ024900.1, forward strand.
CAGAATCCGCTTCAACAGGCTGGGTTACATGGCAGATAGATTTAAATTCTTGCGATCTTGTGATTGACAGCGTCATCATCGTTGCAACAAGTGCCACGTTTCAGACTGGACGAGTGGACTGGAAACTAAGCGGAGATGACGAGAGTCAATGTGAGACTCTTTCTGGAGGTAAGAAAAGAATGTTTGTACAGTCACTTCTTATCAAGGAAACCTCCACTGTCATGAGAAATTGACGTTAAATTGTTCGAAGTATAGTCACAATTCCAATTCTTTTTTTAATAAGTGGAAAGAAAGTTTTCGTGTGCAAAAAAATTCAAAATGAAGATGGCCTATTTTCGTTTTAAAATTTCCCGCGCGCCGCTATTTTAATTTTTTATGACCTCAAACGGTTGCCATTGTTGTTAAGAAGCAACTCTCTTTTGTTTGAAACAATTGAGCAACTATTTGACGTTATAAAAATTCAAAATGGGGACGCGTGGGAAATTAAAAAGCGAAAATGGGCGATATTCACTGCCTTTTTTTGCACGCTAAAACTTTCTTTCCACTTGTTAATAAAAGAATTGAAATTTAGACTTTATTTCCAACAATTTAACGTAAATTTGTTAGAACAGTGGAGGTTCCCTTTAGGCTCGTAAAACAACTAGCACCAAGGTACGTCTGCTCAGTGACCGTCATCTAGATGGTCACTCTTTAGGTTTGTCTTTAGACTCAAATAAATCTTGTATCACATATTATTATATGGAGGAGAGTGTTTTACTGGGAACTAAACCACTCGTAGCTTCCATACGCCACTCCATCCGGGACCCGAGTGGCGTATTTTCCGTATGTCACGCTTTTGAGTGTCATATCGTTCAATGACGTCACGATTCCCGCCTTTTCTATTTTGTTGAATGAGCTGAATGCGTCGTTGCCTCAGTGTTGTTTAGAATTATGGCGGTGGCAAGCAGGTTTGTTTTACTAAACGATGAACAAGTGAAAGAGTTTTCCGAAAGCTTCAACAACGAAAACACAAAAAAGAAGACCTTGTACGATTTGAAGGTTTTCAAAGAATTTCTCGACACTTGCGACGAGAAGAGAATAAAAATGGGCAATTTCAGATGTTTTGTCTCCATTTAATAAAAAGAACATTACACGTTGGCGAGAAGATATGAATTTTATGTTCTCGTGGCAAACACAATATCTCACGAGTGAGCGCAGCGAACGAGTGAGATATTGTGTTTGCCACTCGAACACAAAATTCGTATCTTCTCGCCACCGTGTAATATCCTCTATATATGCACTTATTGACTGAGTGGGAGGGCCGAACGGGAAAACATTTGGCTCGAGGTCATGGCGGACGAACAGAGCGCAGTGACGTCCGGCCTGGCCCAACTCAGTCAATAAGTATTTCACCATACCACCATTGTATGCCTATCCATTGTATGCCCGTTGTGAGCCTATCCTTAATTGTCGGAAACTGTCGAAAAAATGCTTGTTAATACTGAATGAATGTTGAAGTGCGCGCGCACTAAATGAACAAATGATGTGTGTAGGGCTGGACAGTTTTTTCCCGACCGCCGGGCTCGCACCAACCCGTCCGGCCCTATACGCGTCAACTTGCTAATGCGCTTTCTGTAGAATTGTGTGAGCGGGGCCGTACGGTAGTATAAGAATAATAAACTGTACCACGCAATTTGTTGACGCGTTCCTTGCAATGCCCAGAAAATTCTGGCGTGAAAGTTGTGAACGACAATCAGAATTTTGCCGTCCGTGCGAAGCGCGTTTTAACCAAGTGTTCAGAACTGGGTAACTAAATTCGTTTTCACTTGCGTTTGAAGTTGAACTCAAGTTTCAGATTTTATAGTGCCGTATTACGTATCTTTTGTTTTCCTCTGTCAGGGCGAGAATCCACCATCACTTCATCTCTGAGTGGTTCCAAGTCCCTCAAGCTCACGGCAACTCTAAGTGGCGGAAAAGGAGATGTTGCCTGGCAACACGCACAGCTGTTCCGTCAGCCATTTGACAGCCAGAGTGAATACCCATTGGACGTTGCGGTCTTTCTCCGAGAACCAAATCGTGACACTCGTCTCTAGCTTCAGTAATCGCAAGATACTTAACAGCTCTTAAACTTTCACCTCTCTATTCCTAATCTTTTCTTAACTGCGAGCAGCCTCCCACTTTTCCTAATTATTTTATGGGGCAAGATTGAGCGGCGAGCGTTTTTAACCGTTGGTCTGGAGAATTAATACATAGGCAGTCGGAGGTAAAAAGTGCGACTGCTCGCAGTCTAAACTTCTCACGTTTCCAAAAGTCAAAGACTCGTCGCCTAACAATTTTCCAACATTGCGGGGTAATCAAGGCGTTACGAGGGCCATATTCACAACATTTAGGAAAGATATATCTGGAAAATTTGAAAGAAAAATTAATTATATTACATTGTAATAGGCTTTAAGACATTTATCTCTTAACGTTAGAAACAGGCATTTAAACTTCCTGTCGAAAGTATTTCTAGGTAGACTTTAGTTTTATGAATTCATAAAATAACGATTATTGTGACAAAATTTCGTGGTCAGATTAAGGGGGTTCCCCTTTGCGCCCCTGTGACACCAGGGTGATGGGAAACCTGTGACACTGTTTATGATGCTGTAAAAGTGGTCCTAAGGAAATCCCAAAGTGTGACCATCCTAGTGAGAGCTATTGAGCAGTACTTCTCTGTGGTGCTGTTTATTCTGCTGTTTAAGGTGGTTCTAGTTTTTGAGTCTATTCCATAGAAATACCAGGGAAAAGAGTAAATATTACTGATCGCAGGTTAGAAAAACAACTAGGTTGAAATCAGTTTTAAGAAAAGAAAAATAAAATGATGACTTTTAGACTCTGTTGTTGTTAAACATTAATATATGAAATAATCATATATTTGAACTGCAGATAAAGAGAGAATTATATGAAGATCAGGCTTGAGCGGAAATCGAACCCATGACCTCTGCGATACCGGTGCAGCGCTCTAACCAACTGAGCTATCAAGCCGACTGGGAGCTGGTCAATTGAGAGTTCGTATTTATCCCGTAGATGGAGAAATGAACATTAATATATGAAATAATCAAATGTTGGAACTGCGGATATCCGCAGGGAAAAGCACGCGGAGACAAAAATGCTTGGACTACTTTGAAACCTGGAGGCGTGGCCAATCTAAGACCCGGGCTAAGACCATGGGTGGGTTGTTGGAGGCCAGACTAGAAATAGGCTTGATTTCTGCCGCTCACTCTGGTCTGCTTTCTCGAAAAGCGGCTAGTAATCGCGCCTGGACTAGAAATACCCGAACCACTTTACCAAAAACACCACAGTACGGCTTTTCACGACTTTTCAAACCTTTGTGTACGCAAGGCTTTCATCCAAGGTTTTTTTTACTAACATCCAAGTGACGAAACGTTAGTATTACGTAGCAAAAGCAGGAATCGAGCAAAGAGGGTAACAGCAATTATGACAAAATATAGGAGTTTGTCTTGTGACGTCGGTACAATTTCCGTCTTTGAAAACACACCCCGTACATTAATTCCTTATTGAAATTATATTTTTGTTGATGTTTGTTACGATATTGGTGAAGATTCGTACACGAATCAACAATATAATTGTTCATTCTTTTGTGTCGTTTTGTCTATTCAGGCTCTTTGGGTGCTAACCAAAACACTGTTTCCCGATTTAAAATTACTTTGCAAATGTATTTCATGGAGTAATTTGTCACCCAAAACGTCTTTTATAACTGAACAATTATTTCAGAGTCGTTTTCAACATGTCCAATAAAATGAAATGTCTTTCCTCTCGCTCTGCGTTTTCTCTCCACGCTTCACGTGGTGGTTTGACGATGACGTCATCATGAGGGCGCGAGCTTTGTATTCTTTGAGAAAAAGAAGAGCTTATACAAACATTTGGCGAGACACATGGAAGGATCTGTTTGTCTTTACGCTTGCATTCCCCCTGTCAACTCTCTTGGAATTTGTGGTAATTTGCATTCTGTTTATTGAAGCAACAAGAGAAGTGTTTTTTGATTTTCTTACGAGCATCTGTCATTTTGTCCAGCGCAAGTGAGCTAATATCGAATGACTTGTCTACTCCTGCGTGGAATATTTCCGTTGTAAAGTGGCTATAAACAATGTTCTCCGCATTTAAGGACTTGTGGGAGAGTAACTAATTACCTTGGTTACAAAGAGACCTTAAATATTGCTTCCCTCGTGGCAAAGTTGATACCGAAAGTGATTTGGAAATGGATAAAGTGTCATGAAACCAAACAAGGTTACCTGAAATTGTTTTCGCCGGTGACAATTTGAAAAGTGTCCTCAAATTGACTTCTGGATCATTTGTGGTGTATATTGTTGTTTACCTCGTTAATTGCCGTTTTAGATAATCTCGCAGCACGACTTCGCTGAACATTCCTTCCTTCCTAAAGATTTTGTTTTTGTGTACACGAACAAGCTCTGAGTGTTGCACATGTGTGAATCTTGTAATTCAAGATGACGCCGGCACTATTCAGGATTTCTGCAGGCGTTAAGCTATTAAAAGTGTTAACAAGCTTTTTATTTTGTGCATAATGGCCGACAATGAAGTATCTCAAGAGGCAACTGAGAGAAGTACTAGTGTTACAATACTAGTTGAGAACGAAAGTCCTGATGGAAACGATGCGGTCGTCGAAGAAAAATCTCGTTCTTCCTCGATCGCATGGTCGAACGGAGGTTCCATATCGAGCTTGCAACGGACGGTGCGAGAAAAGTTTCGAAGTCTCAAGCGGCGATCATCGGTAGAAAACTTTGGACAGTTTGGTTTTTTAGTTCCCGCCTTGGCGTTGTTTCCACAAGCTGATGGGGTAAGTGTACCGAAGTTTCTGACTATTAAATTTTCAAAGTGCTGTTAAGATATAATAGCTCTCACTGGAAATAAACTTTGTCGTCAGTGTAGATCAGTCGTTATAATCGCTTTATTCTATAGCTTTTAAGGGTCAAATGTTAACGACTCTTGTGTCGAACTATAAATAACTCATATCTGCCTTCTTGTGAGAATATAACTGGCTCACTTGTGGCTAACATATGAGAGTTATAAGTTATATAAACTATAATTATTGAAAAAACAGTTGTCCAAAATTAAATGAAAATTTTATGAATTTTTCACCAAGGCGATGATAATTCAATTGTAATCAGGTCATCAAGTGAAAACGTATTGTACTTCTGTGCGACGCACTGTGGTCTGCCGTAGGATATGCAAGAGTTAATCATTCTTTAGATCAGTATGAATTTTGTACATTATGTTGCCAAAACTGTATGTATTTCACCATTAACATTTGCATGTGCCCACTGTTTTTCTGAAAGACTTAAAAATGAAATTGTGATACCAGCAGACAGTTACATAAAGAGGGTTTTCATGACATCCATGTCTGGAGGCAAATAAAAATGAAAACTATTTGCATAGAACAACCTTTTTCCTAAAGAAGAAAAGTTTTAATTGTTTTGTACCTTCAATATATGGCAGCCATGAAAACCCCCTATAATCTGGAATTTTCAAGATGGTGAAAATAATTAAAGCTAATAGAATTTATAGCAACTTTTATTCTTTGACAACTGGCAAAATCCAAAATAATAATAATAATAATAATAATAATAATAATAATAAATTTATAATACAAAAAGTACTTAAACCTGTGAACAGATACAGATATGAATAATTTTTATTATACTGTTAAACTCCTGCTTTCTTGGACACTTACAATCAAGAGAAAAAATTGTTCAACAAAAGGGGAGTTCAAGAGTAGATAGCAAACAAACAAACAAACAAACAAGCAAACTAGTTGACCTTAAGGCCAGATTACATGATATGATTTGTCGGCCTGATTTATCTGCCCAACAGTATTTAAATGCATATCATACTTGAATTTTGGCACCCGATTCACAGCCAATTCGTGAAACGAAAATTGGCCTGAATCAGAAAATCTCTTGGAGTGCAACAGATTTTTATCACGTTGGGCCGACATTCTCAAAGATGCCTCCTCGTCAATCAAACTTCATAGAATTGGATCCACATGAAACAGGATTCTGTTACAACTGCAGCTGAACAACTCTTAATTTACACTGGTTACATCTCATCTGCATAACATTGTATTTTTGTTTCCAGACTGACGCACTCACACAACAGTTTGGAGACTTGCAAGGTTCCCACAGGGAACTAAAATTAGCAGCAGCACACATTGATGATGCACTCAAAGGAAGGTATAGTTTACAGAAAATACTTGCTAAACTCAAGCATCCATCCTCCTTAAATCACATAGTGCTGAATATTTAGTGCAGCTGGTATCAAGAAGAAGAGATGCCTTGGGGGGGGGGGGCACATACTTGCGCTAGTGAGCTATTAAGGTCTTTTTTGTGCTTACATTTACACAAAAGGGTAGGGAAATGTATTGTTTTAGTATTTTAAAGGGTCGCCAATAAACCTTAAACTAAAAGGCACACTTATTCTGTTGCCCAATGATCATGATCAGAAATTTTGAATCTACATGTTTATTTGAAAATTGTTCCAGGGGGAGTTATGGAAAAGCTCGTTCATACTTCAAGCCAAGGCTTGCCCAAAGGTAAGTTCTTGTTGGCTTGATTACTGTAACAATTGGTGATGATTAATTAATTATCATAAATTGATATTTATTTTGCTGTACTAAATAATCATGTTCATTCGGTAATGCTTGATTCTTTTGTCGTAGATGTTTTGATATTCTGGACAACCCTTGGTTTCGTCGTCTCATCATATGTAACTCTTTGTTGCATTCCTTTCTTATCTTCTTTGAACCTCCAACTATTCAAGTGTTGAGGTATGTTTTCAAGTGTGGTTAAATAACTACTATTTATCCTTGTTACACTAGTCCCACACCCCTATGCAGGAGGTAGAGCTAAGGTAAGGTAAAGTTGCATAGAAGTACACAGCCAGCACTTATGATCCTGGTTTCTCTAGCATGAAATGACTGAGAATACATTTGCCACTTCCCTCAGGATGGGTTGCTAGTCCATCATGGGATTTCCCCCAGCAGTATGTCGCAGGTACCCATTTATACAGCTGGCTGGAGAGAGTCAAAATTGGAGAGACTTAAAATTTCTTGTCTAAGAAAACAGCAAAATGATAGGGACCAGGCTTCAAACGGCTGACCTTCAGATTTGAAGTTCAACCTGCCAACCACTTCACCAGCCTGCCCCCACACCTGAGGCAGAAGGATGCTTCCTTATTCAAGCTCCTTGGGTATCTTTGGCCCTAAAGGATATGGTTTTTCACAGCCCTTCTGGTATGAAATAGGAAATAGGTTTTGACCATTTTAGTCTAAAATAGGAAATCTTTTGCCTACTGGTCTGGGTACTGATATAGATTTTTTGCTATTTAGGATTGAAATGAGATAATTATTTTAGGAGTTAAGTATGAAATAAGATATGAAAAATAATACATTCTAGTCTGAAATAGGCCAAGGACTTAAAGCTTTGGAACCATTCCTTGGAATTTTGGCTGTGGCTTGTGCACCCCGCCCCCTGCCCTGTGTGGACAGGATTGCCTGGAAGGTTGTTTGGTCACCCCTCTTAAAATACCAATTTATACCTTTATACTTTCCTTTAAAAAGTTCTGGCTTTTGGAGCCCCCTCCCCTCAGAATTTCCAATAGCCGTCCTTGGGGTGTGTGGAGGTGTAGTAGTTAGTGCAGTGGTCTTCAGATATGAAGGGTGGCGGCTTGACGTCCAGTCCCTGCTATGGTTTTGTTTCCTTAGACAAGAAACTTTACCCCACATTGTCTCTCTCCACCCAGGCGTATAAAATGGGTGTCAGCGACATACTGCTGGGGGTAACCTTGCAATGGACTGGCATCCCATCCGGGGGGGGAGTAGCAATACACTCGGTTGCCTCATGCTACCGAAACCGGGTTAAGCTCCAGCTGGGCCTCCTTGGCTTGTGTGCGACTTTACCTTCCTTGGGGTGGGTGTGTTTTTCTTCTTGAACCATGCTATGTTACAAGTATAGTATAAGGGTCTGTAACAAGCATCCTTCTTCTTTCTCTAGTGTTCATCCATTGGTATACACACTGAATCTGCTTTGCATCTTGCTGTTCATCTTTGATCTTGTGGTGCACATAATTTTCCTGACGTGGCCTGTTTTCTGGTCCAGAAGAGCTGAAGGAGGCTTGTGGAATGGGTAAGGGTCATTTACACCTATACAGCCTTTTTCGTTGACCCACAAACTCTGAACTACCTAGTGACAGCATTTTTTACTGCTGTTGAACATAACAACTCTAACAACCCACAGAGCATAAACAACAGAATTGACAAAGGTTGTTCAAACTCCACCAATCACAGCACACAAACATAATGTGATGATTTATGGCAGTGGAAAATGAAATTGACAGTTCATGTTTTATTGAAAGATGCAGTATCCATGGCAACTGGATTGCTGACTTATTAGGGTGATAGTCTGTGGAAAATGGACTTGTTTTTGCTAAAGTATTATTTTATCATTAATTGACATGGTTCTCTAAAATGTTTATTTATTAATAAATCTTCTCTAGTAGGAACAATGTTATTAATATGAGTATTTAACTTATCAGTAAAATTCGTTGACTTGTTCATGAAAAAGGTTTTATGTTGTTCTCTACTATCTGAATTTCTTTCAGGGTAGAGTTTGTTCTTGTTTGCTGTTTCACTGTAGATTTTATATTGCTGATGGCATCCATATTTTCTGGAGTGGTAAGTCCAAATAAACTATAACGTGGTAACATTATAAACACTATGAACATTTCATGACCTACATTTGCCCTTAAAAATAACATAGAAAATAAATTTACTTTGACTGGCAAGGGTGACACTTAAAAGTCTTATTACTGCCAAATCTGTGGCTATCTGAGATTCCAGATAGAATTGGAATTTTGGAAATGTCAGTTGACATGATTTTTGAGGAGCGAGGAAAACTGGAGTACGTGGAACACTGGAGTAAGAAGTTGAACTAGGATTCAAACTGGGGATCTCACTGTGCCATCCCTTCTCCTTGATTTGTTTAATACTGATTTAGTTGTCAGGTTATTTTTGCAAAAGCTCACAGCAAACGAACATCTAGTGTATTTGTAGAGAATCAGGAATTTTCTCTTTTTAGAAATTAGCTTTGTGGGAATCGCATGACTTGACAACAAGAGAAATTGTATATCTTTTTAAATAAATAGAAAAGTTGTGTTATCACTTAATAGTTATTTTTTTTAATTAGTTTGATATAATTTAACTTGTTACTATTTCTTTCTTCTTAGTATATACCACAAATTTTTAGATGCCTCAGATTAGCTCTTATTTTATGCAAAGTCAAGAATATCCGGCATATTTTTAATGTAAGTACATTGGATTCAGAAAATTGAATTGGTTAACATCTTATTTATATGGTATGGTTCCAGAAAACATCCATACCCCCCCCCCCCCATGGATAGCTTTTGGTTTAACCCCCACCCCTCCAGAAATTCCAGTTTAGCTTCACACTTTCCTTTCAAAATTTTGCTTTTGAGAACCCCCCCCCTCGGAATTTTCAATGAGCATCCGTGGGGAGGGTATGAATATGTTCTAGAAACACTAATATGAAGATGTTAGAGGCTAAGTGGAAACCCGTTTCGAATTGCAATTTGTTAGGTACATAGGTGTGTAACCGGAAAACAAACTGTATAAAAGTAGTGTTAAAATCGCAGTCTAAGGAAGTATTGTATAGTAAGTAGTGTAGTATAAGTAATGTATTGTAAGTAGTATTGTAAATAGTGTATGTCTTGTTTTGCAAGTAGTGTTCTTTGTGTTGCAATAAAAAAAATGGTTCTAGAAACACACGTTGGTTTACAGAGAGTCGTTATGTAGCATTTGCTATTAACTACCTGCATGTTACATGAAAATCTACGGTATGTTAGTTCTTAACAAATGGTCTGATATTTTGCAGGTGTTGTTGACAATAGGATTTAAACTTTCAAAGGTACTACACCCCTTATTTCACTTGCTTTTTCTTGGATTTAAAGGCAAGGATATCATATTTTCTTGAGCAGACAATTATAGTGCTAAAAATATAAAGTAACTAATTTTTTCTTTCTTTTTTCAAGTTATTTTTCATAATTCTAGTATTTGTTCTAATGTGTGCCTCTATTGGAGTTCATGTACTAATGGATGCGTATGAATGCAATGGACCATTAGGAAATTCATCTTCAACAACTTTACATCATGGGTAAGTAACCTTAGGGTCAATTTGTTGAAACAAAGCTTAGACAGGGCTTAAAAAAGCCATGAAGTAAACCAATTTTAAGCAGGGCCAGATTATCAGACTCTATAGATGTCGTCTTTGTGGTCTGCAGCTCATCCATCTTGATTGTCCCACTAAAATGTGGGTTATGGCGTCTAGGTTTTGACATCAATGTAACCTAATACCAGGTATAATTTAGACTTTGTTTAAACAATCTTCCATTACTTTCTAAACTCCAAAGGGGTCTCATGCCAAGATCGTAAAAGTGTAGTTCTTCTCTTTTAAATCTAGCACAATGTGTCATAGTTGGTTATTTATTGAAAGTATCTGATTTCTTAAAAAATTTCTTCATTCTTCCAGCCAAACTGTTCCATGTTACGTTGAGGATGAAGAAAAGGTGTACAAAGGGTAGGAATAATCCAATCTTGAAGTAAATTGGTGTTGTTTTTAACTCATTTCTATCCACACACCAACTCACCCGACGAATTCGACGGGAAGTGAAAAAAAATTCGCAAAAATTCGCGGCTTTACCTTTCGCGCTCAAATTTGAAATAAAGCCTGGGAAAGAAATTACCCAGTTTCCCTCCAAATTTGAGAAAAGACACTTGAATGTGGCGTATATGACGGCCTTTTTCGGAAATTCATTCGGAGAAAAGCAAAATGGCTGACTTACGGTTATTAAAGCGTGGCTATTAACGATCCGTGAGAGTTCGATAGCTGTTGGATGGAGAAGAAAGTAGCAATGGAAGAATGTCCAGTGATAAAGAAAGTGAATTGGACCGTCAGCTCCAAAATAAGAGCGAAGAATCGAGGTAAGCGAGCGATACTTTCATAAACGAAGCCTACGCAGTTGGCGAGCACATGTTCTTGAATTGAGATGAAATCCGGGATGAAATACTATTTAGATCGGCTTATTACGTTCGAAACCTTGGTTATTTCATCGTCAAGTTCATATTTGGGAGTGCAAAGCTCAATATTTTTCGCTGTAAACATTGCAGTAACATTATTTAGCGTCGAGAGGCCAAAATACTTCAATTTGCATTCAGTTGCCATGGTGCCTAAGGAATGCGATTTGCGTTCTGTTGGTCATCATTTAAAAAATTGCACTTAAATCTCGGTGTGTTCTTTTTCAGTCAGATTTGCAGGATATGTTGCCAAAACATCAAGGAATATTTTTTCCTTCAGCTTTTTCTCATAGCCACATGTCATATTGAAATAAGTTGATTTTTGTCCAAATTTAATGGGCATTTTAACCTAATTTATGCTAATTTATGTACATTAATTAAAATATTATGGGTTTCTTTGGGGAAAAAAATTTTTTTTTGGAAAGCTTATTTCCTACCCTTTCAAATGAGGTATAGCTTTCTACATAATTGCTAATACTTGTTGAGTAAAAAAAAAAAGAAAAAAGTGATCAATTTTTACTGTTTTTGGGTTGGATAGAAAGGAGTTAAACTTGTCTTTCAGCTAGCTTTCAGCAGTAAATAATTCTTTTTTTTTTCCCATTTCAGGGCATTCAATCACGTTGCATTTGGAATGCTAAAATTGTTTGTCCTTTTATCAACTGAAAATTTCCCGGTTAGTAAAGCATGCGTGCATATCAGTATTCTCTTCCCAATTCCTTTCTCCTTGAGGCCAAACAAAAAGGGCTGGCGTTGGCATGTACTTAAATCCGGAACGCGGGAACGCCGGAACGCCGGAATACTAAAACCGGGAACGCCGGAATACTTAAACCCGGAACGCCAGAATACTTAACCCCGGAATGCCGGAATACTAAAACATGGAACGCCAGAATACTTAAACCCGGAACGCCGGAATACTTAAACTCGGAACGCCGGAATACTAAAACATGGAACGCCGGAATAGTTAAACCCGGAACGCCGGAATTCTTAACCCCTGGACACTGGAATACTTAAACCCGAAATGCCGGAATACTTCAACTCTAAATGACGAATTAATATACACAAGATCGCTGAAAAGCGGAACAATTAAGGTTAAGCCAAGCTACATTATTAACGTTACCTTCTGACTCCCGACAGAACCATTCTCCTCACTATCCCCTCCCCAACCCCTTGCCTTACGTTTTCCCGCCAACCATAATTATTATAATTTATTCATTCCTGGGCTGTTTCGCGCTGGCATCGACGTGGAGGACTCTCCAGCAAGGTAAACGTATGTAGCTGAAATTTTCCCTTTGACTTAACGCTTTTAAAGTATCTTTTACAAAGTGAAGTGTTATTCCCTTCCCTTTAGTCCCAGACAAAAAGAGGTAAGACATGGAATCTTAACTAGCCTGCGTGTAGCCGTCTCCTATTTTCTTTGCTTCACGCGGAAAAGTTTCCTTTTCCGTGTGAAGTAAAGGAAATAGGAGACGTCTGCGCACGGGCTAAATCTTAAGCAGTTTTATAACTCAATTGACAAATGTCACACACATGGTGTGGCTTCGTGTAATGACAGCAATACTGAAAATATCGAAGCAGTATAAATGAAGAAAATATCTAAGCAGTATAAATGCTCTTAGTGACGAGTATTTGGGAAGGAAATAACAGTTTATCACTTTGTAAATGACACTTGAAACGCGTTAAGTCAAAGGGAAAATTTCAGCTACATACACTTACCTTGCTGGGGAGTCCTCCATGTCGATGCCAGCGCGAAACAGCCCAGGAATGAATAAATTATAATAATTATGGTTGGCGGGAAAACGTAATGCAGGGGGTTCGGGAGGGGATAGTGAGGAGAATGGTTTTGGCGGGAGTCAGAAGGTAACGTTAATAATGTAGCGTGGCTTAGTATATTAAATCGTCATTTAGAGTTGAAGTGTTCCGGCATTCCAGGTTTGAGTATTCCGGTGTTCAGGGTTTAAGAATTCCGGCTTTCCGGGTTTATGTACTCCGACGTTCCGGGTTTATGTACTCCGACGTTCCGGGTTTAAGTATTCCGGCGTTGCGTGTTTTAGTATTCCGGCGTTCCGGGGACCGTTCCGGGTTTAAGTATCCGGCATTTCGGGTTTAAGTATTTCAGCGTTCCGGGTTTAAGTATTCCGGCGTTCCGGTGTTCTGGCGTTCTGGGTTTAAGTACATGCCGCTGGCGTTGGTTCCAGAGCTTGGCAATTCAAGCAAACAAATGTTGTATGGTCAACCTTACGCTTTCTTTTACCAGAGTCTGAGCCAGTTTTTTTCCTCAAGAGACAATTTGTCCCTCTGTGGCCAATTTGCAAAGGGACAAAAAGCAGTATTACAGGACGCGCGGAAAGTACTTTGTTGTAGAATTTGTGCTTGAAAACTGTCGGAATATCATGTCTTGGTACTGCTGTGAGAAAAAACATGTTCCCTTACAGCTGTTCCACACATATGTGAATTTGCCTTACAGCAGTGAAGCTTTGGTCGATGAATCTTGGTGTTCGCGTGGACTGTAATGCTTGCTTCACGTTGTTTTAGAATTTTTCCAGCCTTTTCGCTTTGAAAACAGTTTTTCTTTCTTACCAGACTGCAGAAGTGGGATAAAACGATCTGATTCTTGCGCCGTAACCTGTAACCTTCTGTCATTAGTTTAGTCCCTTTTATCTTTTATTTTTTCCATTTTTTACCACTGCAGGAGGTTATGCTTCCCGCACTGAGAGTGCATCCAGCATATATTATTTATTTTGGTGAGTAATTTCTGTTTTGACAAAATTTGAAGAAACATTTTTGTTGTACTTATGTGATCTTAATGAAGATGTTTTCAATTTCTTTTGTAGGATTGTTTGTATTCTTTGGAGTGTTCTTCCTGACTGCAATTCTTTTAGCTATTGTTGTAGATAGCTATTGGTAAGAGTTATATATACACCTAACTGAAAAAACGTTGTCGGGTGAAAAGCATAAACCGTTGACGATGAGACCCAAAGGATTTTTGGGTAGATGTATATTATCATTTGCATATTCAAAATACAAGCCTGTTCTCTTGTGACTGATGTTGATTGCAGCGAGTTGTACGTGGCAATGGAAACCATGCAAGCCTACCTGAAAGTGGCCAATTTGGCCAACAAGGGCCAATTTGAGCGCTACACAGTGTGAAATTTGCCAAAGTTTGCATCCGTACCTGAGTTAAAGCAATTTTTGCTGGAAAACTATTCGGTAGAACTAAGTCCTGCCACCAACCATTCGTTTACTGTCGGGTAGATGAGTGACGGACGCACAAAGTGCGATATCAAAACAGACAAACAATGCAAGTGAACGGCTTTCAAAATGCAAATCACTAAATAGTTCAGATGTGTCCCATCATACCACTGGGTCGTATCATTTATGGTTTGTAGTCTTCTCCCGACAGCGTTCTTTCAATCAGGTATATATATATATATATATATATATATATATATATATATATATATATATATATATATATATATATATATATATATATATATATATATATTTTAATGAAAGGTTGATCATATAACGTGCACTGTTATTGGTTCACCATTTTCGACAGAGTCGTGTTAACAGATGTATGTCTTCAGTTCTTTTTGTGTCATGTAAACATGAGAGAGAATTAAAAAATACTTCAGATGTAACCCCTGGCTGGTCGCTTGGTTCACACAAACTTGTAAATTTGCATTTCTATGACGTGTAGAACTTTTTTTTATCTTTAAAGTTGGAATAAGAACAAGATTGGATTTAGTTTCACTCGGAGTTGGTTAAAAAGCCGCCATATTTGATCTTCTTGCTAAGTACAAGTTTTCTGGACCAATCACTAGATCTTACAGCGCGGAGCGCGCTACCGTTTCCACTAGACCAAGATTTTTGACACTTTTCTGACACTTTTTCGACACTTTTTTGATTGAGGGGCGGAGTTTATCGGACCGTTTGAAATTAGTGCACGTGAACTAGACGCCGTAAATGAGATAACCGAGTCGTTCGTACAAGTTTGTCTAGACAAAATTTCGCGTTTGTCACTTCGCTCATTCGCTCATAATCGTGGGAATCCGTTTTGTTGCGTCGTACAAATACAAAACTTAAATCTAAAAACGTGAAAAGGCTAAGCATTGACAACTGAACAAAAGTGTCACAGTCTTTGCTCAAAATTGATTTTGATGCAACAATTTGCACGTGCGGAGCTGTCAAAACATGCATTTTTTACGCTTGAACAAACGTGTAAAAAGCTAGCTTGAAGAACAATCAGCTGCCTATTACTCCTATCGAATATTCGTGACAATTGATGTAGAACTAGTAGTTATTTTAGTTATTGATTTGTTGATATTCACAAAATTATGCATATCGTGCACCTGTTTGTTACAAGACCATTTCCGCCCAGTGAAGTTTCTATTTTTGGCTCAGGTCGTGACAATAAATAACTTTTGGAAGAACATTGCATGCAACAGATATAAAAATATTCCTCGTAGTTGGGTGGTAACTCACTAAGAAAGTATTTGAAAATCTTCATTTTGTGTCATCGTTATGTATAATTTTATCACACAATGTTGAGCGAAAGTCCAAAATAACACGAGAAATGTAAACATTCAACAACAGAATAAAAGACGCATAATTCAAGACAACATGATGTTTAGTTTTGAGGCATAAATCGCCAAATTCGAAACACAACTGGTGAATCTAGCTCACTGACTCTCAGAAGTATTTTCCGATATATCCCTTAATCCACCGAACGAGCTCGAACAAACATCTCTTGAAAGTTATCTGTGTTATCCACTTTTAGATTCACATAACCGCCATCTTCGTCCTTGTATCGTATTCGCAAAGTGTTGGACGTGTGATGTCGCAGCCTCGCAGGTCTGTCTGATATCCTCCACAAGCGAAGAAAACGAATAATTCCGTACGATTCCATGGACAACGTCTGCTTCTGTATAAAACTTTACCAATTCATCCTGGCCGTACTCAACTTTTATTTGGAACTTCATGCCGGCCGACTAATGTACTCGAAGTAAGTCGAGACTACCCTTCCCGCCTCATATCAATCACTGTCAACGCCCACTTTGACGTTGCGGCTCCTTTGTTAAAAGTGTCAAAAAAAGTGTCAAAAATTCATCAAAAATCTTGGTCTAGTGGAAACGGTAGCACGCTTCGCGCTGTAAGTTAGGGCATTTAGAACTCAATGATCACAATTTAGGATACAAGCACTACAACCGCGTGTCCTGACACAAAATGCGACTTAACTTACTAATTGTCTTTTTCTTCTGTGCATCTTAACTTCAGGGTTTATTCCAAGAAGCATGTCAAGAAAGAAAGGTCGAGAGAAAGAGCCGAGTTGGCAAAGGCTTGGAATCTTTTGGATCCTCTCGGAAAGGGTGAGTTTATTTTACACAGTAAAATCTGGGTTCTCTGGTTCAGTAGTCACTGAAAAGTGTCTGGAGCATTACATAGACCAAATGGCGTTACATGAATAACATGGTATATTCAAAGAGACTGTAGAGTCACACCCCATCAGCACCATGTTGACTCCATGCGTAGATGACACGAGAAGGTCCAATCTTGCCCTCTAATTATAACTTACAGTGTTTGTAAATCTGGTAAGAACAATAAGTGGCATTTTTTTATCTGAGCGTTATTACAAGATCTACTATTAATAACACTAATGCCGATTTCTTTCATATAGCCTCACACAAACAGGAAA
Organism: Siderastrea radians; assembly: GCA_964017195.1. NCBI lineage: Eukaryota > Metazoa > Cnidaria > Anthozoa > Scleractinia > Rhizangiidae > Siderastrea > Siderastrea radians. Next base: position 3,127,933 of record OZ024900.1, read on the forward strand.
GAGTGAGGACTCTAAGAATGTAACAGAATTGGAAATATCGATCTTGTTGCCCTTCCCTTGAGGGCGGTGTTTATTTACGGGTCGAAGTTTTTGAATGCTTGTGTTTTCTGGGATCGTGACTAAGAGTGATCTCATAACGAGGTGTCTATTTACAAGAGTTAGCAAATCCATTCCATCTTTCTCTATGTCTGGGACCAAACATCTATTCACAGTATCTATTCAGTCCTTTCCCTCCTAGCCCTTTGTGCTTCAATGTGAATTTTACTATCCTACAGAAACTTGAAGTTTGTTTTTTATTTTAAGGAACCTTGAGTATTGACGATGAGAAATTCACCATGCTGTTTCATCTTTTGAAACCGAAGGTATGACGTCAGTCTGTGTTGCATCGGTATCATTTTTTCGTGTCTAACTGTATCGTGTTTGTCTCCTATCCATATTGCATCTCTATCGTGTATGTGGCGTATTTGTATGGTGTCAAATTATATGTGGATCGTGTTTTTTCGTAGCTGTTAGCTTTCTGTATCGTTTATGTATCATAGCTATATCGTTTCTGAAGGGTATCTGTATCGTTTATTTATCGTATTCGTGTAGCACCTATACACTAGTATCTGTGTGGTATCTGTATCGTACTTGTATAGTGTCTGTATCATTTCTGTACGTACAGTCGGTATCTGCAAAGTATATATTGTCGTATTTTTATAGTATCGTTCCGTCTCTGTATGGTATCTGTAAGCTATCTGTATCGTATATCTTATATGTGTCGTATTTTATAGTATCTTTATCCAGTGTTCTCCCCAGGATTTTTGGAAGGCCAGGGGGTACTCTCTTCAAGCTTGCTCCCAGGGTCTCTCCCCACTCCCTGAGCGAGAGATGAGGGAATGAGGAGAGACCCTGGCAATGAGGTTTATTCTGAATTTGATTTTCATAAGAACCTTCCTGTGGCCTGAATAGAAAATTAATAAAGATTTCCAAACTAACGACTTACTTGTACATTGTTTATGAAGTAACTTAGTAAAGTACTCAGAAAAACAGGAAAATAACAGTTACTTGTCTTCATAAAGTAAAGTTAAGTAAAGTTTGGTAGTACTTGTGACACTTCCGCCTTTATAAGCCAGTACATACATTTTAAGTGGCCAATAAATGCCTTTCGTTCAGCACTCAACACTTCTTTAAAGGCACCTTCTATACCACCATCAACAGCTGTCAAACCAACTTGAACTTCCATATTAACTGCAACATTGTGGTGATTTGTTTTTTCGTGTTCTTTTAAAGTTTCCCGTTTGAAGTTGAAACACGGAACATCAACCCAAACAGCAAATCCTTGTCTTACTCTCTGGGGTCTTTGGTTATGTTTTCTACACAACTTGCATAACATACCATTGTGATTATCACTCCCACTGTCATTGTTTATAGTAGTCTCAAGCCACGGAAAGTCCTTCAGCCAAGCTGGATCAAAACCTGATTTTCGGTGTTTTGAATTAACAGATGTTGAGAGCTCTGACTGAACTTCTTCCCCGGCCGCATTACTTTCTCCTTTCTGTCTCTTTTCCAGAGAAAAAAATGAACTTAACTTACTTTGGGAAGCTTTTCTTTTCTTTTCTGAACACGCTGAGTCCACTGAGCTCGCCATTTTTGACACTCCTTCCACGAACGCGGGAATTTGGTTTAGTATTTCATGAATGACACCTTGAAGTGTCCTCGTGTTCTCAGGACAATTTAAAGATGGCTGCCGTTCAACGAAACGAATGCATCACAGGTTTGAACATATTCATGTAAGGGTAAATCACTTAAATAACCATATTAATTGCGAGAAAACACAGTAAAAAAACACCAGGCAATGTTTCATCAACTTTATTGAGTGATTTCTTCTTTACTTATAGATAGGAATTCCCATTTCCAAATCTCAAATTAAGCTTACATTGGGTTAAATCTTCATTTTTAAGCCAGGCGGCAACGATTTTCCAGCGAATCAAGCCAGGCGGCCCGCCTGGCCTAAGATACCTAGGGAGAACACTGTTATCGTCTCTATAGTGTCTGTATGGTATCTGTGTAGTATCTGCATGGTATCTATATCGTATCTGTATGGTATCTGCGCAGTATCTCTATGGTATCTGTGTAGTATCTGTATCGTACCTGTATGATACCTGTATAGTATCTGCATTGTATCTGTATGGTATCTGTATGGTATCTGTATCATACCTGTGTGGTATCTATATAGTATCTGTGTGTTATCTGTATGGTATCTGTATGGTATCTGTATAATATCTGTATTGTATCTGTATGTTATCTGTATCGTATCTGTATGGTATCTGTATAGTATCTGTATTGTATCTGTATTGTATCTGTATCGTATCTGTATGGTATCTGTATAGTATCTGTATTGTATCTGTATTGTATCTGTATGTTATCTGTATCGTATCTGTATGGTATCTGTATAGTATCTGTATTGTATCTGTATTGTATCTGTATGTTATCTGTATCGTATCTGTATCGTATCTGTACCTGTATCGTATCTGTATGGTATCTGTATCGTACCTGTATGTTATCTGTATAGTATCTGTATCGTATCTGTATCGCATCTGTATGGCATCTGTGTGGTATCTACATGGTATCTGTACAGTATCTGTATCGTATCTTTATCTGTATTGTTCCTGTGTAGTATCGCTATCGTACCTGTGTAGTGTCTGTATCTTATCTGTGTAGTATCTGTATGGTATCTATCGTATCTATATGGTATCTGTATGGTATCTATCGTGTCTGTATCGTATCTGTGTGGTATCTGTATGGTATCTATCGTATCTGTATCGTATCTGTGTGGTATCTGTATGGTATCTGTATCGTACCTGTATAGTATCTGTATAGTATCTGTATCGTATCTGTATCGTATCTGTATGGCATCTGTGTGGTATTTGCATGGTGTCTGTACAGTATCTGTATCGTATCTTTATCTGTATTGTGCCTGTGTAGTATCGCTATCGTACCTGTGTAGTATCTGTATAGTATCTGTGTGGTATCTGTATGGTATCTGCATGGTATCTGTGTGGTATCTGTGTGGTATCTGTATGGTATCTGTATGGTATCTGTGTGGTATCTGTATGGTATCTGTATAGTATCTGTGTGGTATCTGTATGGTATCTGTGTGGTATCTGTGTGGTATCTGTGTGGTATCTGTATGGTATCTGTGTGGTATCTGTATGGTATCTGTATAGTATCTGTGTGGTATCTGTGTGGTATCTGTGTGGTATCTGTGTGGTATCTGTATGGTATCTGTGTGGTATCTGTATAGTATCTGTGTGGTATCTGTATGGTATCTGTATGGTATCTGTGTGGTATCTGTATAGTATCTGTATCGTATCTGTATTGTATCTGTATTGTATCTGTATGGCATCTGTGTGGTATCTGCATGGTATCTGTACAGTATCTGTATCGTATTTTTATCTGTATTGTGCCTGTGTAGTATCGCTATCGTACCTGTGTAGTATCCGTATAGTATCTGTGTGGTATCTGTATGGTATCTGTATGGTATCTGTATGGTATCTGTATGGTATCTGTGTGGTATCTGTATAGTATCTGTATCGTATCTGTATCGTATCTGTATGGCATCTGTGTGGTATCTGCATGGTGTCTGTACAGTATCTGTATCGTATCTTTATCTGTATTGTGCCTGTGTAGTATCGCTATCGTACCTGTGTAGTATCTGTATAGTATCTGTGTGGTATCTGTATGGTATCTGTATGGGATCTGTGTGGTATCTGTGTGGTATCTGTGTGGTATCTGTGTGGTATCTGTATGGTATCTGTATGGTATCTGTGTGGTATCTGTGTGGTATCTGTATGGTATCTGTATGGTATCTGTGTGGTATCTGTGTGGTATCTGTATGGTATCTGTATGGTATCTGTATAGTATCTGTGTGGTATCTGTATGGTATCTGTATGGTATCTGTGTGGTATCTGTATGGTGTCTGTATGGTATCTGTATGGTATCTGTGTGGTATCTGTGTGGTATCTGTGTGGTATCTGTATGGTATCTGTATGGTATCTGTATGGTATCTGTGTGGTATCTGTATGGTATCTGTATGGTATCTGTATGGTATCTGTATGGTATCTGTGTGGTATCTGTGTGGTATCTGTATGGTATCTGTATGGTATCTGTATGGTATCTGTGTGGTATCTGTATGGTATCTGTATGGTATCTGTATGGTATCTGTGTGGTATCTGTGTGGTATCTGTATGGTATCTGTGTGGTATCTGTATGGTATCTGTATGGTATCTGTGTGGTATCTGTATGGTATCTGTATGGTATCTGTGTGGTATCTGTATGGTATCTGTGTGGTATCTGTGTGGTATCTGTATGGTGTCTGTATGGTATCTGTGTGGTATCTGTGTGGTATCTGTGTGGTATCTGTATCGTATCTGTATGGTATCTGTACAGTATCTGTATGGTATCTGTATCTGTATTCTGCGTGTGTAGTATCTGTATAGTATCTGTATCGTATTTGTATGGTATCTGTATATTATCTGTATAGTATCTGTATGGTATCTGTATAGTACCTGTATGGTATCTATCATACATCTGTACAGTATCTGTATCGTATCCGTGTGCTATTTGATCGTACATGTGTATGTATCTTGTTTGTATAATATTTGTTAGCTATCTGTATCGTGTATGTATCGCATCTCTAAGGTTTAACGTCTCTATCGTACTTGTAACCTATCCGTAACGTATATGTATCGTGTCCTTTTAGTATCTGTATGGTATCCGTATCGTATCTGTAAGGTATCTGAGTAGTATCTGTATCTATCTGTATGTATCTTTACCTCCACTGAGTTGTTTCGTATTAAGCGTAAATTCAATTCTGTTCGGTTTCTTTGTCAGAACTCAGAAGCAGAGAATTTAATGTTAATCGAAATGCTGGATGCTAATGAAGACGGAGAAGTTGATTCTTTTGAATGGACCACAATGTTGAGTCAGGTACGATTTGCGGTTACTTCTTAAAAAGGGTTCTCGAATATCGCTTCCCAAAAACTCCAAATCCCTTGTCTCGTTCATAATCATAATCCCGAATCTACCTTTTTCCTGTAATTCCCGAATAACGGCCTTCAAATAAGCCAATGCCGGATCTCGAAAAATCTACTGGGTACCCTCCTTAAAAACTTACTCCTAAAGATTGATTTGTTTCTACGTTTATTACCAAACGTTTCAGATCTTATTCTTTGTGGGCAAGACATTTTCGGACGTTACTTTGTCTGACAATGTCTCATACACTTCAGTTAGCTAAACTAAGTATTCTTTAAACATTCAGTTAAACTGTTTTCCATTGTAAGGTAGTCATACGGCTTGAAGATAATAGCGCGAAAGATGCCGTACTTAGAGCATTTATAGTATTGTGCCATCGTTGCTGATTGATGTGATGTTCAGTGCTTAGAAATCGCAATACAAATAGACTCTGCTATAAAAGAAGTTTAATGCTAAACGTTCGGACGTTTGGTTTTGTTGGAAATTTGAATGTCCAAAATGGCCGAAGTAAAAGTAACTTTATTTTTTCTATATTCAGGTTCTTAGTCTTGAATTTGAAGATGACGATGACCTCTTGCTTCTAGAGGAAACAGTAAGTCTGTTGTAGTTTAGACTTCCCTTCATATTTACCAAGACCGCTGAATAATAATATTAAAGATGCCTCTTTACGCGTTAGTCTCAACCTAAAGTAAAATATGCGCAAATGCCAGCAGGAAAGTGCCGAATTCTAAAACACTACACAGAGACTAACCCTGTACAAGTGCGTCTTTTTGTCTTTTTACCCAGCAGTCTTATTGACTCGAGAACCATTGACAATAGAGCATTTTCATATGACGCCTCGGCGGCCATATTGGTGTACCAAAAACAGTGAAACGGTGCCCATATTGGTGTACCAAGCCAAATCCTGTGGGAGTTGAAGTGTTTTCTTATGTAAACACTTTCTTCTGTTCCAATAAATGTACATAGTTGCTGGTCATGTGAGTGAAACGCTTTAAAGCGTACGAGCTTGAACAATTTTTCTCTGCTTGTGCTCGTGTCTGTACTTAAAGGCAATCAAATCTGTATATTGATCTTTATCACTAACAATGCATTATCTTAAATATTAAGCTAGGTGCTTCGAAGTGGATGATCAGAATCAGAGAGACTGCTAAGTTCCTTACTGAGGTACAGTGCAATTTGTTGCTGTTCATAGTCCACTCCCAAAACCTTTTCCTGAGTCTTACATTGTAGTCTGGGAAATCCTTAAGTGTGACCATTCAAGTGAAAGCTGTTGAGCAGTACTTTCTCAAATTTACGGTGTTCCTTTAAGGTTGATTGTAACATGTGAAAAATACCTTCTGCTGTCTAACTTCAATCCAGTGGGAATATCGAGAAAGCCTTGTATTCTTTGTTACCATTATCTCCTACGTAATATAGTTTAGTTTGTTTAGAGACTGCGGTATCGCAAAGGCTGGTAATTTAGTGATGCACACAGTGGTAGTTTTTGTGTTTCAAAGGCTTGCAAACACCTACCAAAGCAAACACGGTTGAAAATAGTCAGTAGGTGTCATATGTGGATTCTATATTTTATATGCCTTATTTACAGTGATACATAGTTTCAGGATTTCCCTGAAGATATAGTTGAGGGCTGACAGTAGCCCTAAAGCTGTGCTTCGTAGAATTTGGGACTTGATCCGACTGTTTGAAAAACCAAACATTGTTTAGGTAGCAATGCATTAACATTGTATGTGTATCTTTCTTTTATTTTCAGTCTGATTTCTTCTCACATTTTATCTTATTCCTCATCATTTCTCACTGGTATGTAAACTTGCTATAAGCCTGATAGGAAAATGGATATTCTCCTTACTGTTCTCTATATATTTCTTATGGAACTATTCTATCCATCCATCCATCCATCCATCCATCCATCCATCCATCCATCCATCCATCCATCCATCCATCCATCCATCCATCCATCCATCCATCCATCCATCCATCGCAGTATATTGTAATTAATTGATTAACTGTAATTAGTTTTACTGAGATAATATTGTGTACGGATTTTATGTAAAACAAATTTTAATATGTTGTATATTTTAATTTGATAAAATTCCGTGGGAAAATAAAAGATTCTATCTATCTATCTATCTATCTATCCATCCATCCATCCATCCATCGATCCATCAATCCATCGATGCAACCATCCATCCATCCATCCATCCATCCATCCATCCATCCATCCATCCATCCATCCATCCATCCATCCATCCACTTTATTAGACAATAACAGGGCTTTTTAGAAGAACATAAAAGAATGAGAAATAAATAAATATAAAAATTATGAATATGAAATATTTATATGAATTATAAACATGAATTAGCTTAAAATGTAAAATTCTAATTATTAAGAAATTCGTTCAGAAGCTTTCTTCGCATTGCAAACTTGAAAGAGTTAACATTTTTACAAAATTTAAGTCTATCACTTATGTCATTAGAAAGCTTGACTGCTTGGTGATAAAAAGAGCGCTGACCTGTGGTTGTTTTAAGAGGCGGAATATCTAATAATTGAGAGCTCCTAGTTTGACGGCCTGAAATGCTAAATCGTTTGACAAACCTATCCGCTAAATAACCTGGGGCCATTCCATTCATACACTTAAAAACTAGAATGGCTTTCCTAAGATGTAACTGCTTTCTGATTGGTAACCACTTAAGTTCCTTTAATAAAGGTGTGATGTGATCGTACAGTTAGGAAAATGGTGCTCTAGTAATCCAAATCAGAAAGTAACTGGAGACCTTATTTAGACTTACTCCAAGTTGTCCCGCTTGAGCACGCGAGCGCATCGCGCACAACACGCGCGCGTACTCAACACAATCATCTGCATATTTCTTTTGCATCGCGCGCTACATACGGACCTACACAGCGTGCGTTTTGCAATCACCGAAACATCTCTTTTGTCCCCAAGAAAGAAACAAGCGATTTGGCGCATGTGTTGACCGAAATATGATGCACAAGGTAAACTCACTAACTAAAGCTACATGTAACTAAAACGGACTGGATCTAAGGGCCTGGCCAAACTAGGAAACATTCTTGTGGAAACATTGCTGCTGACGCAAACGTTTCCCAGTTTAGCCGCGCGAGAAACGTATGTTGCGGAAGCACATTTTGTGTCTTGGAAGCAAAAACATTTGTGGTTCGCGGATCGCGGACGCAAATTTTGTTTCCGAAACGTATGTATCCCAGTTTAGCCATCCAAGGAAACAAGTCTGTAAGCAAAGTTTCCGCAACAATGTTTCCTAGTTTAACCAGGCCTTAACTCATAGTTAACGGTTTTGGTGTGACCAGATATACACATTTTTAATGTCGCCCAACTGCCAAGTGTCTGTAAGTACTACTTAGGTTATGTTCTTTTAACACCACACAGCATCCTTTTTGCCTTCAAATGGAAAGGTCAAACTCAAGAGATTGAATTAACTGTACAAGGTTGGTTACTGAATATTTGCACCCGCTTTTACTTTGCTGCAATTAGAAGTTCCTAGTTAATTTTGTAGAATTTTTTTTTTGAATCTAAATGTTACCACGTTTTAATTGTTGTATTTGTCGTATTAGGGGAGCAGGGATGGCGCAGTGGTGAGAGCGCTCGCCTCCCACCAATGTGGCCCGGGTTCGACTCCCGGTCCCGGTGTCATATGTGGATTGAGTTTGTTATTGGTTCTCGTCCTTGTCCGAGAGGTTTTTCTCCGGGTACTCCGGTTTTCCCCTCTCCTCAAAAACCAAAATTTCTGAATTCCAATTCGATCAGGACACAGTAACGAAGAGCCACCCTGTGGATGTGCCATTGCTAATTCCCATTTATTTATCTTTATTTTATTTATTTTATTTGTTGTTTCTTCGTTTCAGTGATCAGGAGTTTTATTGTAACAATATTTTTGGTAAGTCTTTATAATAATAAAAACAATAACATTTAACCAGGATGCTCCCATCATATTTAGTGGTTTTCAGAGAGGTCCTGTTATATTGTATTTTTCTTTTGTTAAGAATTCATGACAGGATTTTTTAATTCGCCAATCCTTGTCTCTTCAATTTCAGGGTGAAGGCATCATGAGATTATTAGCGTTAGGAAAACGATTTTTAGAACCTCTTGAGGTCACGGACCTTTTTCTGGTGAGTAACATCACGGAAAAGTACTGAAGCTGTCGTTTGAATGATCACAGTTTAGGAGTTCATCCGTAGACTCAAAGTTAGAGCTTTATTGTACAACACAATAAATAGCATCACCGAAAAGTACAGCTCAGTAGCTTTCATTTGAATGGTCACACATAAGGATTTCATCCACAGACTCAAAAGTTAGAACCACCTTGTACAGCATTACAGAATTTTTTTCGTTAACATTTGCCTTGCAGGAATATTTTTTCTGTATGCAAGAACATTATTTCTGGGCTACTCGCTGTGCATGATTTTTCATTGCTCAATTTTCCCTTGCATGAATTCTTTTTTGTACTTCGTCTCCCCCCCCCCCCCCCCATAACTTTTCTAATGGTCCGTCTCTTAGTAGATTTTATCCAGAGATTTTATTAAAACCACTCAATGCATGCTTGAAATGGTAAGAAATAACGGTCATTCGAAAGAAGAATTTTCTGGCGTGTGGAGTAGATTGATTATAATGTGGCAAACTGGGTTTTATTTTTTGTTTTAGACAGCATTAGCTTTCTGTTCCAACTTTGTGTGGTACACCAACTACCCTGGATTCTTTTGGTTCAGAGATTATGCAACAACGATATCAAGCCTTGCTGTGTTCTGTCGACTGCCTTTTAACAACAGACAGCTGAAACAAGCAGTCTCTATCTTCTTACGAGTTGCACCTGTCATGATTGACCTACTGTGTCTTTTAGGGATAATTTTGTAAGTTGATTACAGACGGGTTTGAAAGCAGGCACATCAGGGGCACCCAACGAGAAAATTTTGGCAAAATACTTGAAATATCATTTGCTTTCTTAGATTGTTTTAGAGCTTTTTAAAGGCACATTTGTGTAAGCTAATACAGATTGTTCTGTTCGGCGTTTTTAGCTGAAAATTTAGGCCGCAGAAAATTTTAGGAAACAGAATCCTATCCGCCGAATTTCCGAGCTGCTGATGGCTCTCCGAAAATGCTAGCTGACCTTATTTTGCACTCTAAACGACATATTTGTCCCTACGAAAACAATAGGAACTAATCAGTCCTCTTGTTACGAAAGTCCGAGGTAATGTTTCGTCAAGGAAATCTCTAGCTTTCACTGCAATTAAATACGAATATCTCAGGCGATTTTAGGCCTTCTGAACAGATATTTCCCGAAACGAATCGTTGGGTGCCCCTGGCACATCACTACGTGTCTCCAGTGTGACCGTCCAGTTGAAAGTTCCGTCTTCAAATAAGACATAGAAGACTTTTTGAGTGGAAGTAGTAAATTCTTATTGCTAATATAATATTTTTTACATTCTAAACACAAACCTTTGGGTTTACAAAATACATAAGTAAATTGGCCATGATCGTCCGAGTCAGTGTAATCCTGAAAAGAACTGTTGGTGAAATTGTCTGACGTTTCGACAACCTGAGCGGAAGTCATGAGAGTCAAGTCACTTCCGGTCAGATTGCCGAAATGTCAGTCAGTCTCACCAACAGTTCTACTCAGGACTACACTCACCCAGAAGATCATAGGCAATCTACTTGTGACATGACTCATGAGTTCAAACCATTCGCTATGTTACAAAATACACTCCAGTGTACTTTTACGGTATGTCTAGATTATCGATAGAGACGATGAACAAAATATGTTTGTTTGTTTTAACTTTTTTCAAAGACTTATACTTGTAATTATTGAATTTTCAGGTTTCTCTTAGCCAGCGTGGGAATGGAGTTATTTCATGGCGCACCTGAGACTAGCGAGGGACACATGTATCTTCCTGCCTGTGGTTTGGGATTTCAAACGTTTTGGTAAACACTCTTGACCTATAATTAAATGGGAATGTAAAATGGAGTGCATACCGTATTTACTCGATTAAACGCCGCGGCGTTTATTAAGTTTTCAGCGTTTCCTATGCAGCGTTTATTCAAGGGCGGCGTTTATTTCAAAATCATATTTCTTAAATCACTGACAACAATTACGGTAAATTATTGGTAAATATTATGTGAAAGAGAAACACGTTTAAAGTTCCGATTTCTCGCTTTTTTGCTGAGATGGTGTAGATTACCGAGTTGTACCGTACTTGCTATTTTTTCCTTTAATCCTCGGATAAACGCCGCATTCTTCTGACTGGGTGCGGCGTTTATTGGTAATTTTGCCTCCATCGCAAACGCAAATGCAGGCACAAACATATGAAACAACTCAAATGCCAACGCAAGCTCAAGAAAAGGGACAATTTCTCTTTTTTCTTGCACTTTCGTCTGCAGTTATTCAGACGTGAACGATGTAAATACAAGCAATTGGAACGTTACTTGTCTGCAATCTTAGAAAGGCGCCAAAAATTTGCGTACGTGCCTGGTAATACTTCTTTTTGGGCTTGTAACTGGTTTGCGTCACATGACGGTAAATCATGGTTACACGTAACTACGCCTACTGAAAATGGCGCACACTTTCGAACACTTCAAAAATTCCCATTCGTAGTTGTTGACAGCTCAAGGATATTAATACTGCCTTTCAACATCCTTGTCACTTATTGAAGACGAAGGTCTTCTCCCTCGGATTCCTGAAAGGTTTTCTTTCTTCTTCCAGGTGTTCCTGTTTGATTTTATTTCAGATGGTAACCACAAGCAACTGGCACGAAATCATGAACGCAGTGAGTTCACATGCATGTCGAACGCTTTTAAGTATAAAGTTAAATGGGTTCTTTCCTATTGTCCACTGTAGTTGCGTGAAGGTTAAGTCGTACGAGATACTGCGTAGCACTCGTGTAATGAAAGAAGAAATTTTTAAAGTGTATGTGAGAGTGCTACCAAGTGGGCAACAGCCCTATAGAATTTCCCCCGGCCACACGGCCTTGAAAAGGAAATTACAGATTAATACCAAGGAACGAAGAAAAATCTTTGACCCCGGCGGGATTTGAACCCACGACCTCTGAATTAGATCATCGTCGCTCTAACACAAATGCCCCATTCGGTTGGAGCTTTACCCAGTTTCTGTTACATCGTGGAAGAGATTCTAGTCAATCTCAGGGCTACCCACAGCAATTTTTTGGAAGTTTCCAAACGGTGGTCCGGTGCTTGGATGTAGAGAGAAAAAAATATTGGGCCAGGTTTCTCGGCTAAGGAGACAACACGACGACGGATACCATAGGGCTCACGCCAATTATAATAAGAAAGAGAGGTGGAGTTGACAACAGTTCAGACTTTCTCTTTCCCTCGTTTGCCTGAAACACTCATACGTTCTTGGCGAGTCTCCTGCGCTCCCAAAGAGAATGAATCTGCTCAAATCTTTTCATATGAAGTGATGGAAGCCCGAACTCTCGCTTTCGTTTGGCCTCTGCCTCTTACAAATTTGTACATTGTCAAGGAGTTTCAACGCTTCAGTGACTCGTTTTCGTTTGGCAAGGTCGGAAGTCGAACTGTCGAGCCTCAGAACGAAAGTTTGATGTTCTTAACACTAAACTGCCTTTCCTACACACGGATGCGGAAAATTACTTAATTTTTTTGAGATTTCTCTTTGATCGTAAACGAAACGTCTTTTTTGTTTGCGCTAGGTGATGGAAGCCACAGGAAATAACTGGGCCAGTCTGTATTTTGTAGCAGCTTATATTCTGGTTAATATGGTTATCATGAAGTGAGTGCATTGTTATCTTTCTTATACTGCGCATGATTTATTTGGGGGAGAATAAGAACCGTTTTCACCATAAATTTAGTAAAAATCCCCGTAATTAATATCGTGATTTTCCATAACATGCGAACTCTGAAGTTAAAAACTAGACCAACAGTTAGAGTTGATGCTCACGCCCTTTCGCCTTGGCGGAGAGAGGCTATGTGGAGTAAAATGTCTTGGCTAAAGACACAACATCATGCTGAGAGCAAGCTCAAAATACCGACTTCTGCTTCAGAAGTCCGACCACTACACACCACACTCCACTGTGGTCATGTCTAACCCGTGATCCGTCTCAACCTTGCTAATTCTTGTTTGTGTTTGTCCTAGTTTGTTTGTGGCCATTGCTATCGAAGCTTTTAACAAGCTTGGCACAGTGGAAGAAGAGCAACAGCTGAGACCGCAAATAGAAAGACAACAATCAGATCCTCCACATAGCAACGCCGATGTATGAAGTTTTTCTCTATACCTTTGTTTATAAATACCTTTTCAGCGTCCAAAAGGTTGGACTTGTTTTTAAATTGTCTCGCAAGTCATGGCAATATTTGCCTTTCCTCTAGTCTCTCTACAGCTCGATCTGGTATGTAAAAGATTGAACGTGTTTTTAACTTGCGTGACGTTTCTCAGTGCTCGCACTCTAAGGGTCACTCAATGCCTGGCAATATTTGTCTTTCGTCCTAGTACCTCTTAGTCTCTCTACAACTCATTTCAGCATGTCAACGGTTGAGCTTGTTTTAACTTGTGTGACGTGCCACTCAAACTATGGCAAGTTTTCTTTCTTTCTGGTCTCTCGTACACTTATAGCCGAGATTTTAAGACAAATCTTGTTTTTGCAGACCTCAGTAAAGCATCACGCTGTTCATATGATCAGTAGCGTTGCAAGTAGTCTATTTGGAAGCGTGAGGGTGAGTTCAGTTTCAGAATATTACTATCGTGTAGAGTATGGGTGTCTAAAGTTTCCCCCTTTACAAAGACTGAAATTGAACATCACAAAAATGCTCTTCCTCATGTGTTTTCATTCGAGTGCTCACGCTTTGGAATTTTGCTTACATACTTAAAAGTAATAGATGCCCCTTGAACAGCATAGTAAACAGCTCGTAAATGGCTACACTTCAGGATTTTATCCACGTAATTAACAGATCGAACTGCTGGAAAAGCGGAATCTAAATCCACTGATGCTAATATGTGATTTGCTATTTTAAAATAAAATCTTCTTCCTGCCTTTTGGTTTGTGAAACGCTCCTAGTACATTCCACCAGCTATCTTTTTACTTCGAGTTGTGATTAGTTTATAGCACTTGTTGGGATTGCAGCGACTGGCTGTGATTACTTTCGTTTTCAGTAATTTTGCGACAAGCGTTCTTTAAGTTAAAATAAATAAAAACCGTGTACTTAGTTGTAAGGGTTTGATAATAACTTAAGTGTACTTGGTAACTGCAAAGTGAAATGCATTAATTAGGACCACGTTATCACCTTTTCGATGTTTTGTGTTGTAGGCAGACCAGGTTGCAGAAAGAAGACAATCCCTGGCTGCTGTTGAGTCTTTAAACATAAGAAATGGTACAATAAAACGTGGGTCAATCATGAAGGTATCTATCTTAACATTAATTAATATCAATAACGTTTTAACATGACCCTACAAAGCAATCGTTTTCAAACCGCTACCAGCTTGGTATTTTTTTTTCAGCTATAAGGACTGATTAACCTGAGTTCTTTTTCTACAGCATAGAAGAGCTTCCGTTGTCGAGGAAAAGGCGGAAGAAAATGACAACGAAGAGGTAATGGTAATGAGTTTTTTTCTGTTTTTTTTGTTACTTCTCTTTTAGTTTGATTAACTATTCCCCTCTTAAGGACACCCCGGCCTAAACTCAAAACTGATTTTGTACAATAGTGGAAAACAAGCAGTCGTATAGAAAAGTATAAAAATTACGGTATTGTTAAGTACCCGTCATTTGAATGGTGACAACGATTTGTATGGAAGTGAAATATATGAACTACTTCGTATGTGAATCACTGATCCGCGGATGAACCCTCTCAGTTGTGCGCACACCTTAATCAGTTGAAAAAAAAAGCCTTAAGGCATTTGTTGCAATTCTTTTTGTACCAATTGTAGCCAGTTGTCTCACATTTACTTTGTTGATTGTAGGATGATGTGTTTGAAAAAGATGGAGGCAAGGGCGATAAGGTAATAATATGCCTTTTATCGGTTAAGCAGGTGTTTATGGATGCTAGATACAATTGTGTCACGCAAGACAAACGCAGTAACGCCAACTTTTCTTTTCAGCGTGAGCGAGTTCTGAAGAAGCGAATGAAAGAAAAGAAACGAGCAAAGCAGAAAATGGCCACCGCTGAACACAAAGTTCGAGTAGTGACTGCATTTAGAGGAATTAAAGATAACGACTTAGAGTTACAAGTGGGAGATGAAGTGACTGTCTTGCGCAAGGTAAAGGGTCATATTTGTCTTGGTTCAGACATTGTGCTTCTTGTGGCGTAGCTAATTGTTTCGGTCGTGGTGCGTTAGTTGTGTAGCTTCGGCATTAAACTTATAAGGATATTATCCCGGCTAATATATCGTGTTTCTTAAGTATGATATGGAACATGATGCAAGCTTGCTTTTCTATCTTGAAATAGGAAGAATAAATCATCAAAAGTGATGAAAGCGAGTCAGCTCCATCCTTACAATCCTGGGCCAGGTTGTTCAAAGTAGGATTAAACTAACCCGCGATTAGCCTCAGTTTTGAATTTACTTTTATAGCTCAATGACGCGAATTCCTGTAAATTTTTTTTGTTTTGCAACTTGCCTTTGGTAGCTTTCAAACTGTCACGTGAAATTAGCCGTGGAAACGCTTCCAATTAAGGGAAACAGAAACCTTAATCAACATTTAACACACGGTTAGCGTTAATCGGGTTTCGAACAACCGGGCCCTGCACTTTATCCCCAAACTAATTAATCTGTTTATGTCTACGGAATCTTTTTATCCAGTCCACAGTTCTCAATTTCACCTAATTTGGTTGTTTTTAATTCACGTTTCCAAGCTTGGTCACAAATAAGACAGCCCGTATATGTGTGTATATGCAATTCAGATTTTTGTTTTCATTGTAGAAGGATGATTGGTGGCAAGGACGTTGTAAGAATAAAGTTGGTTGGTTTCCTGGTAAGGATGCTTTTCTTTTTTGTATACAGAAACGCAGGAGAAACGTTTTAATTTTAGATTATTACACGTTTCTGGAAAACTTCCCACATACCCCTCCCCTAACCCAACATTTTGCTCGAAGTGAGAATAAGTAAAAAATGTTGGGTTAGGGGAGGGATAGGTGGGGAGTTCCCCAGAAACGTGGAATGATGCCGTTTTTCAAGAACAAAAATGGTTGCATGGCTTTCCGGCACCATGAGAGAAGGCCAGAGTTATTGGCCGATATTTCAACTAGTACAACAAGTCTTCAGGGCCATCGCTGTAGTGAAAATCTCTTGGTTGTGCTAATTGAATTAGCGGCCAATGAATATCCCCTTTACTCGTAGCGTGTCAGTCTTGAAATCAGGTTTGTTTAGCTTACATTACAAGGGACCTCCACCACTTGTATCTCTACATCAAAAGATCCCTCTGCACAGAAAGAACCGGAACAGTTTTTTGCATTCAGTAAAGTTTTGTATTTTTTTCCCAGACTTTCCTTTTGGTAAATTTGATTACATAACCAAAATTCTGTCCACGACTTCTGTTAACCGGAGTGTTTACCATCTTTGCAGGGGGGGTGGGGGGGTGGGGGGAGTTTTTGATAGAGCTGGATAACGTCCAAATTACTTTCATGTCAGTGGCCTCGTTTGAAAACTGAAGAGGCGTTTATTGGAATATGTGATAAAACTTTGTCCTATCTTAGAACGGGTGTTTATTGGAATGGGGCCTTCATCACACCATACCAGTTTTAGGCGGGGGGTGGGGGGGGGGAGTGTTATTAGATCGTATACCTTAATTATGAAATTGTTTATTTTAATTATTAGATTGTCTACCTTTATTTCCTAAGACTTTATCAAGTGTTTCCATCTAAGGCAATGCGTGTGATGCAAAATGTGTGCATTCCTTTTCTCTGTAGCATCTCACGTGATCTTAAGAACAGTGAAAGCAGTGCCAGAATATGGGAAGCGCAAAAAATCAAGGCATTCTACTCCGGGAGGGGAGGGCGGGGAAGACAACTCCCCTCCCCAAGCCACATCCGACGAAAATGATAACAAGGTAGAAAAGCCTTTTGAAATTACATTTATTATGTTCAGTTAGTTTTTCCAAAAGAGTATGTGTCAGCAAAACAGCTTTTCATCTAATGTCACTGAAGCCCATACTCAGCAGCAGACGGAAGCAAGCTATTGCAAGCCGGTTATTCCTAAGTAGTTTTCACTCACCTTTTTCCACACCTGAGGCGAAGGACCTCAGAAATATCGGGCTCCTTATCTTATCAAGGCCCCTAGAAGCCACGCACCTTTTCGGATCCTCTAATTTCATTGCTCCTGGTTTCCATGCACCTCCATTGTTTTCAGTTCTAGGGTCATTGTTTTGGTGTTTGTTTCATTGCCTTCCCAGTTTATCCTGTGAGGCGTTCCAAGAGGTGCTTACGCGGGTTATCTTTCACCCCAAAGCCCGAATTAGCGTTTTTCTTATGCTAACTTGCCGACCGCGTTAACTTCCCAATTTTTGCGAAAACAAGATATTATTTAACAACGAAAATGTTATTTTCCAGTAACTTTCTGGAAAGTGCAAGCTTTCATAAGCTACCGGGAATTTCGCAAAAAAAAAAAAAGGCCGGGATTGAAAGTAACGCAAGATCCAAGAAGCCCTCGTGAAGTGTAACAAAGAACAGGACTTAAGCCAACGCTCTGCAGATGAAAAGATTGACGCGCTTGTTGTGTGACTGCCACGTCACCACGCGTTGATTAAAAGTCAAATCCTACTCTGACAACCACCGCTAAAAGAAATTCAAAAAATGCGTGAATAAGAATTTGTATTTTGACGTTAGTAATCGGAGTGCTTAAAGGTTTGTTTTTCTTAACAACAGGTGCAAGAATTGGTAAAAGAGAAAAGCTCGTCTTCTTTGACTCGGAAAGAAAATACTTTCTTTCGTGAACGACCTGCGACAGGAGGATCCTTGGCTCCGTAAGTACAGGATGTTGTGTTGTCAGATACTGCAAATGCACCAAAGGCAACCCTTTCGGGCGGAGCCTCCCCGTAAAGCCCATGCACAGTAGGGGTACCTCCGTGGCTCCGTTGTTGTTTTGCATTCTAATCTTAGTTAGTTTTATCACCTTATAACAGAATTTTACGTTTTACTGGAACAATGCGGTAAACATCATTTATTGTTGATTCCAGGGGCACGCCACCAGCCGTAAGGAGCCGGGTATGTTTAATGTTTCAATTATCCTCCCATAAATCTTTTGCCTGTGTGATGAACAAATTCGCTTTTTATCCCTCGCTTGTGATACCGTGTGGCGCGAAATTTTTGCCGGAGTTTAATTTTGCGGATTGGCGATTTTTTGTGTTTTGCGGGAACTAATTTTTGCTATTGGAAAAGACTGGGTTTTCTTGGTGGGAACTAATTTATGCGATTTTCTGGAAGTCGCGTTCAAATGGAACTGATAACATTTTCGTTTTTCGAGTAAAGGCAGTAAAAGCAATTGAAATACAAATAAAACAACACGGGAATGTCACTCTATTACACTACAATGGATCGAAGACAACTAGGGTACCACTTGATGTATTATCCACCGAGTTATCTATGGCATTTTCTCCTTCAAATCGGTGTTTTTGTATATCATTTCTACAGTGGAGTAAATTTTTGTGGAGAAAAAAATTGCGGCAATTTTATTTTGTGGGAACTTATTTTTGCGGATCGCGGAAAAAACCGCAAACATCGCAAGAATTAGAACCCGCAAAAATTTAGTGCTACACGGTATGCTGAAGATTACGTCTTTTTTATTTCATGACCGAGGTTTAAACATACCATCTTTCTTTATCATCTCACAAGACACTTTCGACATAGCTGATCCTAGTCGTATACAAGACGCACGTAATTGTGAACCTAGTAAATATGAACTCGCTCGCCATATCCGAAGTTAAAATTAATCATCTGTCTTTATTTATCATCCTACACGGTACTTTCGACATTGCTGATCCTAGCAGTATGCAGGACGCGTGTTGCAGTGAAATTACTAAATTGACCTATGCTCGCAGCAAGTCTCCCTATAGCTCAGTGGTTAGGGCGTCCGAGCCGTGTACGGAAGGTCATGGGATTGACTCCTGTTGGGGTCTCAGATTTTCTTTCTGTGTCCCCCACTCGCGCGCGACATGTTGAATATTACATCTTTAAGGCCTGACGAAAATGAAATTTCTCTTTACATTATCACTACTTGTTGAGACATTCAAGTGATGAGAACAAAGGAAGTAATCATCAAGGATAAGATGTCTTGATATTTAGACAAATTCTCCTTACTAGTTCCATAAGAAATGTATGGAGTACAGTAAGGAGACTATGCACTTTTATATCAGGCTTAAAGGGTTAAATTACTTCCACTTATTTGCTACGGCTTTAATACGAACTCATAGGTGATCAGGGGCCCGTTTCTCGAAAGTCCCGAAAACTTTTCGGGTCTGCAGCTATATTTTAAGATCAAAATCTATAGAACGCTGGCGTAGTTTTTAGCCCCCATATCAGCCTGAATTGTTTAATCAATTTAGAATTTTATAACTCAGCTTTCGAAACCAACAAAATTGGAGTCTTTAATGTAAAAATTGCACGCATAAAATAGCTTTCCGGGCCCGAAAAGTTACCGGGACTTTCGAGAAACGGCCCCCAGCTTCTAGTTAGCTTGGTAACTCAGCTGATAGGAACACTTCAGTGGTATGGCAGTTATGGCTTCGAATCCCGTTCGAGCCTGGCTTTTTGAAGCTTTCTTGGTTACTGCAAGGATCGTTCTTTCATAAATCGTTAATTTGGAGATCACATATGTGATCACTTTTTTTACGTCTTAACTTTAAGTGACCAAGTGATTTGTTTTTCGTTTAGTTTGACAACTCGTTTCTTTTCCTGCTAGATGAAAATGAAGAAGTCGGGGGACTGGAGACGAGAGATCCTTGGCGACATGACAGTGATGAATGCAGAAGAGGTAGTGCCCTCCTATTAATCTTTTCATTGTGACGTCATAACATTGACCTATCCCGCAGAAAATGTTTGATTTACATATTTTACACCTTTGCACGTGTTTCATTAAAATTTTATCTCCAAAACAATGATCTTATTAAGTTTTTCCTAACAAAAACTATTCTTACTAATTTTAGATTGACGTTATTCATATTGTTTTGTTTTGAATTTGGTTATTATAGTTACGTGAGCTAAATAACATCATGAGGGCTGAACTTAGAACGCCAACGGGACTTCGCCCCAAGAAACTGGTAATGACAAGCGACGATGTGTGTAGTGTTGTTCAATGCTTGAGCTACATGTAAACAGTATAGAGAATCATTCTGTCGAGTTTAATTTTAATATGTCGGCTTATTGTTTCGAGTCTGGTCGTGTTTTGCGAAGCTCTAAGCACGCTTACTACGCCTGAAGCGCTAAAACACCCGGCGACAGTTGTTTCGTAGTTTGCTTCATTTTTGTAGTTCAAAACAAAGGTACACAAACTTACTGTGCGTTCCAATGACACACAAACCTTGAAGTTAACAGTTTACACTGCCCTCAGTTATCTTAGTGGATAAACTACGAGTAGTCCTTCCTTCATCTCAGGAATATTCGAGCGAGAAGGACAAACTAATGCGCGTGAAACTCGAATTACGACGCGCGGATTGGGAGATGACTCCTTATCCGCGGTCGTCCTTCCACGTGGGAGGCGACATTCACGAGCACCTGTATGTCCTCCTCGCTAAAGGAGGGACAGCTCGTTGCTTCTCGTAGTCCATTTCGCGGAAGTCACAGAAAGCAAAGATGCTTTCTTCAGCAGGTTCAAAAAGTCAAGTTCATGGGTAGTGTTTGATCAATTTGGATCTTTGTTTGTTGATGAGTTTTTTCAGAGTGTTTTGGTTTTCTTTCCCATTCTGATAAACAGGTTAAAATGTAACCATTGTTTGGTTGTTGGTTTTTTTTTGCAATATTAAAAGGGCACAGTATGAACTAAATACGTAACAACGGAGCGGAAATCTTCAGCACCAACAACAGATCATGTTGATTGTCCTGTAATCTTGCGCTAGGTAGTAAAGGGTGCTAACTTAGACAAGGCATTCTTAGGAGGAAAAAATTAGCCAATGAAAAAAGTAGCCAATGAAATTACTGGAAAATGCTTTAGTAAACGTAAAATGGCGACTTTTTGGTTGGTCTATATAAAAATCCTTAGATTATATTTTGCGTATTTTCTCTTTGCAGGGGCCACTTAGACTTGGAAGTGACGATGACTCAATGAGGTAAAGTTTGTTGAAATATAATCTTATTAAGCTCTTGTCCATTAAGTTTTATTCGAGCGTTTTCTTTCTTGTTTTAAACAGGGAGTGTCCCATCAACGAAGATTACGAACTTATGGATATCAATCAAGGTACAAATGGATCTCTCACCTTAATTAATACTGCTCACAAGCTTTCGTTTGAATGGGCGTTCTTTGGGATTTCATCCACAGACTCAAAAGTTAGAACCGCCTTATACAGCATAATAAACAGAAACACAGGAACGTAATACTCATTGGCTTTCATTTGAAAGGTCAGTAAGACATTAATCCTCTGCAAGAATACACTCAGTCCGAATTCTGTGTTTACATTTTGTAGGCAGACCAAACAGCGGCATATCACTAGAACCCAGGCCCTTCTCTGGTCGCTTTTTGGGCAGGTCAGGGAGCCCGCGGTTTGGACAGAATGCGGTTAGCCCTTCAGGCAGATTGCGAACTGAAAGTGGAAGCAGCGGCGAACGATCACCAGGCGGGAAACACAGGATACCCACCATGGAGGTACGTCACGTGATTCAGTAGACATTTGCACGATAGCGTCATTTGACTACAACTACCAGAATCCTTCACGTTGTTGTTTTCTGTAGCAAATTAGGTCCTTTGTTTGTTAAACCTTACTGGGATTACGAAATTTTAATAAGAACGGGGAAACGAAATGAATTTTGGTAGTTGTAGTCAAATGTCGCCATCGTGCAAATGTCCTATTAGCCTGTGAACAGGCTCTGCGTTGGGGAAAATAACGTGGAAAAACTCGGCGAGCGAAGCAAGACGAGAATTAAAACGTGAACTAAAGTCGATGTGAGTACTGATTCGACGAGAGCTCATTGTTCTCATTAGAATTTTACCAGATTCAAACGATATGAGGCGACGCCGTCTTTCGGCTTTTAAAAAAAATTTCAGTCCTGGGAATCAAAAAAGGGTTGATAATGTGGATCACTTCTCGAAATTCCAGAATCAATAACACTACGATTAACTCATATTTCTTGGGATAATGAACGATATTATTAAGTCGTTTGTTCGCTTGACTCGGAGTACTTGTGAAAGAAAGTACTCAAGATTTCGTCCGGTGCTACTTTGGAGCTATTTTCCCGTTTGATTGTCAAATTGTGTGGTTTCTCAGCCTATTCTTATAATCGTGTTTTCTTTTAGTTTTTCAGCCCAGGTACCCCCACCCCACCCTCCACATATACGGACCAGCTAAACGGTGGGCCGAAAAGCCCTGGGAACCTTTCCGCTGGTCATTCGTCACCAAAACAGGAAAAGAAAGCCAAACAGAAAAGCAGCAACGGCGAGATGCCAGAATGGATGGTGAACTTTGTCAAAACAAACAATTTAGTTGTCGGCCAAGACGTCAAGTTAGATGAGTCAAAGACAACTGGGAAACGGCGCTCGTCTACATCCGCTTCCGGTACAGGGACCACTACAAAGACAGGAACTAAAACCGGAACCGGAACTGGAACTGGAACTGGAACTAAAACCGGTTTAGGATCTCTGCGGTCTGGTGGAGGCACTTCGGGGTCAAAATCGCCCCGCTCGTCTCCCGGTGGGGCCAAGAGAGGGGGTACTAGTCCTGGTAGTTCACGGAGCCCTGCTGTGGGAAGGCCTGTCACGCCTTCCAAAGGAGCGAGTAGAAAGTCAGTTCCACAGTAAATACTTTTTCGTTACTTCTCACGGCCGCACGTTGGCGAGCGGTCGCGCATATTTTGTCATAACACAAGAGGAGGAAACGTAGTTTCACAAGCAAGTGCTCGAGTAGATTGCAATTTGAAAATTTCGAGAATTCTTATTTGGGGAAGTTGAATCTTGAGTATACATAATGTAAATAGGTTTGGGGACTTGGAAATGATCCTTTGCCCGTCTTCTCAGCAATAAACAGAACGTCCACTGATACAATCAGTCCCACTAAGATAAGATTATTTTATTTATTTTTGTTCGTTTTCTTTGTAGATAGATGTAATTATTGTTGATCTAAGAGATACGGTTAATATTTTTTTGGAAAAATATTCATGTTGGAAGGATTCTCTGTTAATAAAGTTGACGACTCACTGAAAATGTTTTAATATAGTTTTTTTTCCACCTTGTTTATGTTGATGCAATCTTCTCCCTAACGCGCAGTTCTGGACACATCGTATCATGGGAAGGTTCACGTGAGAAATCCTGCCCATAAGGCTATTCTGCTAAGAGGGAGAGTGGTAGTAACACAAAGACCTAAAACACCACTCTTCTTAATTTGCTGAAGTGAAGAATTCAAATGGAAGACAATTTGTCCAGTGGTATGATACTTCGTGCAATTCCACGAGCAAATGTCAAAAAAGCTCTCATAGAAACGCACAGAATCGCCTCCGAATATTCAAACAATAAAGATAAATTAATGAGCATAATCGAGAAATCGACAAAAGCATTGCCTTTCAATATCTCAGTGAAAACGGAAATATCAGGCAAGTGCGTGTGCATTAGGAAGGCCATTAACAAGCTGATGTCCTAGTCACCCACAACGCTTTGCGTGCATAGAGTGTGTTAACCGACATTTTCCATGCGATCTAAAACCAGTGTTTTCTGAGAGTGAATTAAAACGGGGTAGTTTCGCGGTACTAAAAAAGGACTCCTCTTAAAAACAATGCAACCTTACCTTATTGGTCAATTTCTATAGTTTCAGTTTTCATGCATCGATATCACAGGGAAGATGAGGATTTGCTGGACAATTACAAGCACACTAGGTTTATATTTTGTGCGATTGTCAAGGTTGGAGCTCTCTCGAAATGTTGAAACTGTAAGCAAAACAGTGGTAATTTGGCTTAATTCGAAAAAGGGGAGTTTCAAGCGCTGCGAGCTCATTTAAGTCTTCTGTTGTTTCAATATTCATGCTTTACTGATCTCGGTAAAAAGGGTAATTTCCTGGATAACTTTTACACGAATCAGGAAGGGCGCGAGCGTGCCAATATTTTGTACAAGTTTCAAAGTCAGAGCTCTCGTGCAAAGGAAGAAATTAGCCTCTGAATATTCAAACAAAAATATCGGTTAACGAGCAAAAACAGCGCGTTTGGCTTAACTCGAGAAAGGCCAATTTCAAGCCCTGCAACATCGCGCAATTTGCGCAGGTGTTTAGTGAAAAAGAACATAGTGGCCTTTGAGTCGGTCAATGAATTATTTTGTTACAGATTAGTGCACACAGGAACAGTTTAAAACTGTTTGTAGGATATTTTTAATGGAAATATTTTACTCAAAGTTAGTTACATGTTTTTGCTGTGAAAAACCTTTTCGAGAAAAACATGGATTCGAGTCATGTAGAGTTTACGTAGAATATAAGCAGTAAGTACATGGGTTGTACTGAGAACTGAACCTTAAAAACCTATCAAATTATTTTAGCGAGGGCACAGTGTAATTGAATCTCTCTAATTTTCTACACCTTTGTTTGTTTCACAAACTCAATTCTATCCAGACATCGCATTTTGTAAAACGCGACTCCGTCTAGGTGTTTTAGTACATGTTATCCCAAAAAAACAAACAAACAAACAAACAAACAAAAACTAGGATAACACTCTGTATAAGACATGCGCATACGTACCATGAATAAAAAAGAACGTTCTACCTGGCAAGCATATTCATGGTACTAATGCGCATGTTCCTTATACAGCTAGCCGCTGCCTCTTGGACTCGTTCATCCTCTTCTCCGGTTAATGTAAGTAATGTCTGTTGGGATTAAAGTCAAAAATCACTTTGTTAGAAAGTCAATTCAATCTTTCACTAATTCTTATTTCGACTAGTTGACGACTCACTGAAAATGTTTTAATATAGTTTTTTTTCCACCTTGTTTATGTTGATGCAATCTTCTCCCTAACGCGCAGTTCTGGACACATGGTATCATGGGAAGGTTCACGTGCCAAATCCTGCCCAAAAGGCTATTCTGCTAAGAGGGAGAGTGGTAGTAACACAAAGACCTAAAACACCACTCTTCTTAATTTGCTGAAGTGAAGAATTCAAATGGAAGACAATTTGTCCAGTGGTATGATACTTCGTGCAATTCCACGAGCAAATGTCAAAAAAGCTCTCATAGAAACGCACAGAATCGCCTCTGAATATTCAAACAATAAAGATAAATTAATGAGCATAATCGAGAAATCGACAAGAGCATTGCCTTTCAATATCTCAGTGAAAACGGAAATATCAGGCAAGTGCGTGTGCATTAGGAAGGCCATTAACAAGCTGATGTCCTAGTCACCCACAACGCTTTGCGTGCATAGAGTGTGTTAACCGACATTTTCCATGCGATCTAAAACCAGTGTTTTCTGAGAGTGAATTAAAACGGGGTAGTTTCGCGGTACTAAAAAAGGACTCCTCTTAAAAACAATGCAACCTTACCTTATTGGTCAATTTCTATAGTTTCAGTTTTCATGCATCGATATCATAGGGAAGATGAGGATTTGCTGGACAATTACAAGCACACTAGGTTTATATTTTGTGCGATTGTCAAGGTTAGAGCTCTCTCGAAATGTTGAAACAGTAAGCAAAACAGTGGTAATTCGGCTTAATTCGAAAAAGGGTAGTTTCAAGCTCTGCGAGCTCATTTAAGTCTTCTGTTGTTTCAATATTCATGCTTTACTGATCTCGGTAAAAAGGGTAATTTCCTGTATAACTTTTACACAAATCAGGAAGGGCGCGAGCGTGCCAATATTTTGTACAAGTTTCAAAGTCAGAGCTCTCGTGCAAAGGAAGAAATTAGCCTCTGAATATTCAAACAAAAATATCGGTTAACGAGCAAAAACAGCGCGTTTGGCTTAACTCGAGAAAGGCCAATTTCAAGCCCTGCAACATCGCGCAATTTGCGCAGGTGTTTAGTGAAAAAGAACATAGTGGCTTTTGAGTCGGTCAATGAATTATTTTGTTACAGATTAGTGCACACAGGAACAGTTTAAAACTGTTTGTAGGATATTTTTAATGGAAATATTTTACTCAAAGTTAGTTACATGTTTTTGCTGTGAAAAACCTTTTCGAGAAAAACATGGATTCGAGTCATGTAGAGTTTACGTAGAATATAAGCAGTAAGTACATGGGTTGTACTGAGAACTGAACCTTAAAAACCTATCAAATTATTTTAGCGAGGGCACAGTGTAATTGAATCTCTCTAATTTTCTACACCTTTGTTTGTTTCACAAACTCAATTCTATCCAGACATCGCATTTTGTAAAACGCGACTCCGTCTAGGTGTTTTAGTACATGTTATCCCAAAAAAACAAACAAACAAACAAAAAACTAGGATAACACTCTGTATAAGACATGCGCATACGTACCATGAATAAAAAAGAACGTTCTACCTGGCAAGCATATTCATGGTACTAATGCGCATGTTCCTTATACAGCTAGCCGCTGCCTCTTGGACTCGTTCATCCTCTTCTCCGGTTAATGTAAGTAATGTCTGTTGGGAATAAAGTGAAAAATCACTTTGTTAGAAAGTCAATCAATCTTTCACTAATTCTTATTTCAGTTTTTCGAAACACAATTTATATCGAAAAATATCTTCACACAAAAAATGAAACACACAAACTCATTTTATTCAATTTTGTCAAACTCTTCCGTCATTTAAAAATGCCTTAAAACATTTCTATTTCGCGAAAGGTTTTCTTCTTAATGGATAACTAGTTTATTGATTATTTTATATTTTTTATTTTTGATTAGTGTACAACGCATAAGGACTTTGATTTATGCGCTTTATAAAAATTGCATTATTATTATTATTATTATTATTATTATCATTATTATTATTAAACCCAAAAGATACCTTCAGTGCATCGTGTTGATGGATCAAATAACAGTTGTACGGGTCACGCGACAGTCTCTCTAACGCGCATGCGATTGCCCGTTTGACAGCTACGTCAGAGGAGTGTTTGAGGCTTTCAGCCAGGGGAACAACCGCTGGCGAGAATGACTTAACATTTTTTTCTAACCCACTGCACCTGCAAGAGTGTTATTTCAGATACGTTAGAATACAAGGAAGCAATAGAATACTTGTACTCGTTAGGATACAAGGAAAAAAAAACTGTATGTTACAGTGTTGTAGATTTAAAATACTATCTTACGTTGCAATTGCCTGTGCTACCCATCGTTTCAGCTCCACATCTTCCTAAGCAAAATAAAAGTAACGAAGAACAGCCATAATTACTTGAATGACGGCTTCGCTAATGTACTTCATGACGTTACAAAAACCTATCTGCCAGAAAGTTAACAGATTACCATTTGAAGTTAACTTTTCACAGTAGTCGGCAGTAATAGACACATTACACATCTCAACTATTTGGACACACCTAGTGATTTTGGTCGTAGATTTCCCATGATCTTGTGCTGTATTGCCTACCCACGTGTATAAATAAAATGGGCACCGACAAAAAAAAAAAGAAAAAAACAACAACAAAAACAAACAAACAAACCAAAACAAAACAGGGTAACCCTGTGACACAGTAGCATTTTATTACAGCCTAGTACCCCGGCGTTCTCCTCCCACTCACTCGACTCGACTTGGTGCGAAATGTCGTGACGTATGCCATTCGGTGACGTCACGAAATTTCGCGCCAAGTCGTGTGAGCGAAAAGAGAACGCCTGGGTACTAGGCTGATTTTATTCTTGAGGAAGAAGCAATACTGCGAGTTTGCTTCATGCTCTAGAAACTGGATTAAGAAGCGCAAGTTGTGGGCCGTTAGGTTAGTGAAAACTTTAACATAAAACGTATGCGACTAACAACTAATTCTTCTTACCGTGTTCACTAGATGGATAAGAAGCGGCACTACTTCATAATCAGTTAGAATGGATAGGTTTTCACGATCTTTACCAATGTTGATTATTGCTCTGTTGACGCTGATCAGCACCTGACGAAGAAGACAGAGCTTGTGACTTGGCAAGCTACATACGTTTTTCTGCGCTTGGCGCCGGTTTTGTTTCATATTCGACTTCTGATTGCACGTTGCGTTGGAAAGTTTCCGTTCTTTTTTTCCCCTTTTTTATTGACAAGTGGTAGCTGTCAAGTTACAGTTACATGAAAAGTTTCAGGTGTTACATTTGCGGACGATTGAGGTATAAACACAAAATTCATCTTAAACAAAAACAGTTTCATTATTAATAAAAAACAACAACAGGAACAATCAGCCCAATCAAAATTAACATCTAACGTTTTGAGTTGGACTAGGCTTTGAAAAGGTCACTATAAATGTTGTAGCGACTAAATCACCTCTTTATCATCCGACCGAAGAAGACTAGTCATAAGTTCCAGGCCTCCAACGAATGATCGCACCACGTCAGCTGACACCTGGAAGGGGCATAACAATTTATGTTAAAACTGAGTAAATGTGAATAAGAAGCAAACATGAAAACAACAGGCCAATTCAGAGATGCTTCGCGTTGAAATAGAGGCTTAGGGCAATTAGAAAATAGCTCAACCTCGTCCCCAGGGACTTCTCCTCATTCAAAATGGCGGGTCGGAGATACCCCTGGCCAAGGCTGCTATATGGCTCCAAAAATTGTGAGGATTTTGTGACGTAAAACACGATGAAACGTCTTCGTTTTGTTTGAACAACGGTTTCAGATTGCAAGAAAACAATCAGGGCTGCCAGACGCTGGAAACAACCTCCGAAAAAGCCATTTCATCGTGTGTCACGTGACAAAATACTTCACGATTCTTGGAGCAGTTCAGCAGCCTTGGAATTTCTCCGATCTGCTATTTAAAACGAGGAGAAGGCTCTGGGAACGAGGTTGGAAATAGCCTACTGAGGTAACATCATTATTGATCTGTTTGTAACCGCAAGAAATGGGTTGGTTGCGCTTTCTGGAAATTTTTTTTCTGTCGCTAAATGTTTGCTTTGCATTTCTAGAAAGCGATCCTAGTTCTTTTTTTCAGTTCCTGAGGATGGAAGTTAGCTCTGTCACTCTCAGAGCGAAGCCTTGAGTAATTTTATGTTGGTTTCGTATTTTACTTAAGGTGGTCTCGGAAGTAAAATGGACAAATATACATTACCTCTTCATTCACAACACACTCACTGATGGCTTCAGCGGCACCTGCTACGACCTACAGAACAACAATGATATATAGTGGGTACTCCTTTAAAATATACATCAGCGGCTCAGTCCGATGCTTTATACACCCAACTGAAAAAACGTTGTTGAAATAAGCATAAAGCATTGCAACGACGTGACCCAATGGTGAAGCGTGAACACTTGCCTCTCTTCTTAGATACGTGCACATTATAATAACACAACATGCCTTAATTTACTCTTGGAAAGAAGATATTTTGAATATCAAGAAACAAAACCCAGGAACAAACTTGCCTCTGTTATCCTTCCAGAGTTCCATTTTGTCGCATTTACCATCGATTATACTTTTCACCCGACAACGTGTTTTCAAACGGGTGTATATCCGACCGGCATGACGAAGTTGAAAACTGGCAATTATAAAGTCGTTTATAGGTAGTCCTCCGTCAGATAAAAACAATCATTATAATTCGCACTTGATGACAAAATGTATCAATTTGTTTAAAAACTAACAACAGTCGTCAATTCAGTGAAGTAACATTACAACACTCACCCGGGAATCGGGGAATTTTAACAAAGACCAAAGCAACCTCAGCCCATCAGTACTAAGAACAGTGCTGCAACAAAAAATATGAAACAATTAAAAGGTAAATAATTTGTAGAATCCAAGCCCATCATAATAACCTTTGGATGGAGAGGTTCACACAAGGCTTACATAAGCCACCCTGGTTCGGTATTGCCGGATCTGTAGTGTAGAGATGCTGGAGCCAGACGTCACTCGAAGTGTACTAGAACAAATCCTGTACGACTTTTTCCCAAGCCCCCCACGGTCAATTCGTTGTGACGTATGATTCGTATCGAACGGACCACGTGACCCGAAACGGTTCGACCGCGACGAAATATAGAGGCCTAGGAACTAGGCAACGAGCCTTGTATTCGGTTTTGTTTTCTAATACAAGTCCGAAAGGCCAGTGTTAATTATCTTGCCTCCTCCACAGTTTCTCCTTCATTCATCTTTAGGAGCAAGCACGAGGCATGAGCGTAGACTGAGAACCATGGATGGGAGTTGGAACCCGTCAGTAATCAGACCAACGATGGACCATAAAAAGTTTGGTTGAATTAATAGGATGTTCGTATTGACAAGGTTTTCTAGATCAGAGAAAAACGTCATATGTTTTTACTCAGAGAGAAAAAAAAAAGTTTTGTAGTGAGTGGTTAATAGGCCACCTGGAGCGTTCCACTGGATATCGTTGCAAGGCCTTTACCCAGATCTCTCCTGTGCGTACTGACCGTGGAAGATCTAGGTACGAGATTACACCTCTCATTGTTTTCACCAGTGCAGGAGTAGCATTCTGGTTAGAGCTATTTGATTCAACTGGGCAAGAGAGATAAGGTTCAGTAAAGTGCTTCTCGAAATAACACCACATGAAGGAAAAGACTAGATTAAGAACCAGTCATGGATCATGGATCTGTCGTCGAGCTAACAATTTGCTTACCACTTCTCCAGAAAGAAGACTGTCTATTTATGAAATGAATTTCAACCAATCCTTTAAGCCCCAGAAGTGATCGGCACCAAATTTCGCCCATCATTTCAGAAGATATTAGCTTTTTTTATTTTAGAAGATATTAGCTTTTTAGCTACCCTGTAAATTCGAGATAAAATAAAGTCATGTATGTATGTATGTATGTACGTACGTACGTACGTACGTACGTATGTATGTATGTATGTATGTCTGTATGTATGTATGTATGTATGTATGTATGTATGTATGTATGTATGTATGTATGTATGTATGTATGTATGTGTGTATGTATGTATGTGTATTATCACACATACAGATCATGAGAATTTGGCAAATGATCACCAGACATAAATTGCCTTGATGTTTAAGCAGGTTCTCTGAATTAGTGATCAAAAAAATCTATGGAAACCAGTAAGGAGAATTTTTATAATGATGTTGGAGCGTAACGAACCTCCTGCACCACTCTTCTTTAGCGCAGACCGCAAGGACCCGGGTAGCGTTGATAAGGACAGGACTTTCTGTGATGTTCAGCACGCGAACAACAACGGGAATCACTTGCTCGTCCCTGAGGGTGAGTAGAGTTCGCTTGCTGTACACAGCAAACTCCTGTACAGCACCAAGGGTATTGGCTAAAACCTACAAAATAAACAGTGATCAACATAAATTTCATTCCACATCGGATTTAAGAGTGGCACAAAATTGCTAATATCTCTGAGAAATTCTTATCAATGAAGACGGTTTTGAAAACAAATTTTAAGAGAAAGGGGTAATAATCGCCTAAAATGAGGTGGCCCCAGGGGAAGGGGGAAGGGTTGAAATCACGTTTCACGGAAACTAATTACAGACTAAATTCTTACTTTACGGGAATCAATAGTGAAAAATCACGTCTCATGGCTACTTAGCAAAATTATCACGTTTCACCAGTAAGAAGATTGGTTATCGTTGCTTTGCACCTTCATTCACACATGATCCATCGGTAAGAGCACAGTATAATAAAAAAGGAAAAGTATTCAACATACCTCGTGTGGTTGTTCTGGAGTTTTCAACAATAAGATCAAAGCTCTAACGGCACCGAACTGCTCAAGCCTGAAATGCAAAAGTTCATCCTAAAAAGTCAGTGAAACATTTCAGGGTAAATAAGAAACAGACAGACAACTATTTATCTTGAAGAATACAGCCTCCGTAAAATATCGATGCAATCCATGACGGTTTTGCTCTGAAGTTTACAGGTTACGTTTTACGTTATTCTGGCAAAACGTGTAAGCAAGGTTATAAAAAAATGTTTTAACTATAACTTTGCACCTTTTAACGGGCCTAGCGTGAAAACTTCTCTAGATGTACTATGTTTTTACCCTACACTTACTAATTTCCTTGAACTGAATCCTCACGGCAAATAAACAATACTGGGAGCTACACGTACCTACTAGTACATACTACACAGAGAAAAGTTAAGGATGAATTGAACATTTAATTTCATTAGGAGGTATTGTCCTATGTGCCCCTACTTTTTAACGTTGTTTTTGTTCAAGGCGCATTTCCACAACGCACCAACTGTGGCCGCGAGCAGTTGCTTGCCTGAGGACCTGGACGTCATTAATTGGACAAGTAGTTCCAGTCCTCCGTGGCGGGAAATGAGTTCGCGCGTGGCGTCATCTTCAGCACACTGTATGGCAGGAAAATGGCAACATAAATAAGTTTGACGAGCTTCTGTAGAAAATCTCTGATATTCCATAATTTGAACTCATAAGTCTCAGTGGTAACTGGTGTAAAAGTTTATTTAGAACACGTTGATCCTATTATCTTTTGGCGACTTAGGTTGGTGGTGTTGTTTATTCTCCAGTCTGAAGAATAATTGGATGATAAAAATTCCGCGAACTGTTCCGCGGACGATCGAGACCGTAGGCAACAGTATCTAGCCCTACTACGTGTTAATTATATTAATATATTATGCACGAGACTGCATGCTTTCCAGTTTGAAAACAATTGAACAATTGCTAGCATGGGATTTTTTGCTGGCAGTATAATTTAAAAACCTGCTTGGTCAGTTAATGTTGGTGTTGATTGCTGTGACTCGGTGTAAAGACTTGTTATTTTTTACTTATTATTTCTTGTTTACAAGGATGATTTCCATTCAGGTTGATGAAACTTTGATCACCAAGAAAAGCTTTTTTTAAAGGAAGAAGTGTCTCACCAAGACAATCATATGAAACAAATAGTTGAGATTCTGATATCAAGTTACGACAACACACCCTGAATCTCTGTGCTTTATGTGGACAAGCTATCACCGCATACCTTGAACAGAGCAGTGGCACACAATGTTTTGAGTGTCACATCACCTCTCCTGAGGTGCTTGATAATGGACTCTACCATCCCCTCTCTACGGATATCGTCACGAAACGAGGGCTGCAAATAGACGACAATCAATGTTTCAAGTGCTTTGTCTAAAATATTGCTGACTTAGTTTGGCACAGTGTTATTCAAGCACATGATACACGGTTTTTTTGACCCCCAACTAACGTTGAACGATGCTTTGACTTGCTGAATGGTCACTGATGCCATAGTAAATTGCATACCCTCTCACTGTTATGTTCAACAACATTCAACATGTGATTTATTCTAAACAAATTGAAATACAATCTACTTAGTTACCGAGCACCATATTGAACATCTTTCGTTTTGTCGTTCAACGTGTGTTCCACGCTCAAGGTTACGTGATACGTTGTTCAACTTTTCTTAAATACAGTCGCAGCATTTGTTGGTCAACGCATGTTAAACCTTATCGCAATTAAACAATCTTTAAGGGGACAACTATTGTTTCGCCATACGCCAAGGTACTTTTTTGTCATTCCATTTCACCTTTTTCGCAAACAAGATCTCTCACTTAAAGTCACTCAAAATGTGGATACACAATTTCCAATGCGAAGGAAACAGGTTTACGCAGATTTTGTTTCAACCCTCGTTCAATCTTTCCCTATAGAAGACTTGTTCTACTCATCGAAATATTAGCCACTATATCTGCCCTGAAGACTTTTTCATTGTACTAGGTTGCATTGTAAATTGTATGTGAGTGACTTCAAGCCTGTCATACCTCCGATGCGCATTCCTGGATAACACCCACAGCGGGTAAAATGACGTCATCCTGTCCACTGACCAATAAGGAAGCGAGTATTGGTACTACACCCGCTGCGCGGATGGCGTGGACATTCTTCGGACTCTTGCTGCAACTCCATAATGCATTGCAGGCATTCTGAGTCACGTGGTAGTCGTTCTCACTACTATGAGTCGTTTTGCTGCCTCTTTTGTTTTCGGGCTTTATTATATTTACCTAAAAAACATAAAAACCATTAAACCTGACAACAAAATAAAAAAAGAGCTAAAACCGAGGTTGGTATACATTAAGAATTACAACTTTTAAAAAGGCAAAAACAAAATAAAGAAATAAAAAACAAAGAAAATAAAACAAAAACAAAAATCTTCCAGTAATTTCTTGTAGTGTCGTTCGTTTGAAATCATTTATTCCATAAGTCGGCGAAGTATGATCGTCCGAGTGAGTTTCGACAACCTGAGCGGACGTCATCGTCAAACTGATCAAACCAGCCTGTTAGTAAGACTAACTCCTTATTACAGGTACTTAAACACAAGATCATGCAAGTTCCCACCCTCGCTGTTTGTGGCCATCTGGTGGTCCGTTGCACTAACAGGATTTCCACTGCAATATTTTTACAAAATGGGAATTTCAAACAGTTCTGTCCTTGTTGGTTAAAACCTATCTAACTTCGAAATATGATAATAAAATTTTCTTACCAACTTCTTTATCCCCCCACCCCTTCTCACAGCATTATAAGCCAGTCGAAACGTCATCATGCGACTAAGAATTTCTGCCGTGAGGGACTGGACCTCTTTTAAGTTATTTTGAAGACAATCTATAAGCTGTTGAATGCCTGTACAAGAGAGAGGGAAATAAAAACAAATTGCGGCAATACAGCGTAAAATAAGCTTTGGGGCCTCCAAGCCATTAACTAGAGAAGAACGTTGGCAGTAGAAGCTAGGAACTATGGTAATCCCTCTTCAGAAAACGGACGTTGTCGGAACCAGCAACAACTGCGTCCGGATTGTCCGTCTTAGAGAGGTATCCGTAAAGAAAGGGAAGTTACAGTAAAATGACTGAATTATTCACAGCATGTACCATGTTAAGGTGACAACCAGTTTAGTCCGTTAAGAGAGAGCTGACCGAGGGTGTTTCTGTGCTGTTTTCTTGTTAAATAAATACGCTTACTAGACGACCTTACATGTGTAAATTAATAACTTTCAAAAAGGCGAGGTTTTTGACGGATATTTACAATTTTTCTTTGTGACCTGTAAGTCAACTTTGGAGTTTTAGATTAATCTGTCCGTGAAATAAGGATGCCAAGGACGTTATATACCGAAGATGTTACCTACCTCCCAGGCGATAAATTTCCATATTTATTCTTTTTGAATTTGTTATAACTCTCAGGACTTTAAGGGAACCAACCTAAAAGACAAAACCAATCAAACACTTAGATGAAAACGTTAATTCCCTGAATGAGATCTTAAAAGAAAAACAGATTAGGAAACACAAACATTTTTGCACTTTTCTTACCACACAGCGCCAGTGATCTGTTTTTAGAATGTTCAGTAAAATGCCTATTCCTCCCAGCTCCAGAATCGCTAACTGATTGGATTCCTGGTCAAGGCTGATGTCACGCATAACACACAGCGCTATAACTGTAGCAGTGGGGTTACCATACTGAAAAATAAACAGACTATTATCAAAAAGCCTGTTCTTCTATTTTTCTGATAAGAGAGTTTTCCTCAGGCCCTGCTACACGGCGCGTCATCACGTGCTATTTCTAAACTGCACTGTCTTGCCACCCCTCAGAACACGCAGCATACAATAACCATTGACTCAGCGTTGAGTCAATATCATTGCGCGCAACACTTGAGAGTGTGTCCGTACACAGCGAACATTACAACGAGCCAATCAGAACTGGAAGAAAATACACGTGAATGGTACCGAGCGGGGGTTTGTTTTTACTTCTTATTGGTTGAGAAAGTGGCGCACGTTTTTCGAACAGGTCACAGAGTCGTGGTAAACCAAAGTAAAAGGAAAGGCAGATTGCTTTCGACACTCACCGGTACCCATTCAACTGAAAAGTCATCCTATATGTCCTTATAAGTAAAGGTTTCGTTATACAAAAACAAGTAAAAATCAACGCTGGTAAAATCGAACGACGTTTCGGTGTCGTCATGACGCCATTTTCAAGTTCAAAAAGGATTCAAATAAACTGTCAGGAATAGTAGCTGGAGATTAACATAAATAATTAATGCAGAGTCACGCAAATAGTTTAGCTCGAATTGAGTCCGATTGGACATTAAGAGATGGTGTCAATTCTCTAATTAGCAACATTTCGTGCACTAAACAATCAAACTTATTCCGACACTTCTTTAGGACGAAAAACTGTTTGTCAAGGTCTTTCAGGACAATACAGTGTTTGTCACTATAGTGCTTGCCAATAGATGATGATAGGTTTTTGTGCTCATTCACGCGCTGGTATAAATGCCTGAGTGTGTACCCTACATAACTTGCATCGCACAAGTCACATTGAAATTTGTAAACTACACACTGCTGGTTTACAATAGGCGGTTTTTTCTCCTGCACTTTAACTTCTGTTCGATCTTGTTGCTAACGAAAACAGGTTGAATGGCTGTGTGAGTCTTCTGGCTTAGGTCTTTGAGTTGTTTGCGCACGAAGTCTGCCGAAACCTGGTCTTTGAAGGGTAGGACTATTCGAACTGTTGGGCTATCTACAGGGGCACGTATTGGTTGCTGGTCTTCGGCCTTTGAAGTAACAAAAATCTTGATGGTAGTATCGATAAGATGTTGAGGGTATTTCAGCCGGGAAAAGATAGCTCTCAGTCGGTCACATTCTTCAGAAAAATAAGACCAACAGGCCGACGAATTAAGGACCTGAAGAAAAGTAGCCGCTGATGTTGTGTCCGGCATTATGGTCAGGGTGTCATCGACGTACCTCTTGTAAAATGAAGGCATTTTGCCTTCACGCTCAAGAGTATCTTCAATGGATCCCATGAAGACATTGGCTAGCAGTGGCCCGAGTGGTGAGCCCATGGCTACGCCATCGATCTGTTCATACAGTTGCCCATTGAACTGGAACAGTTGGTCTTTGGTGGATGCTCTTAGAAGATCTACAAGGTCCATTCTGCTGAGGTTCAACTGGTGTGTTTCATTGAGCCAGTTATTTGTAAAAGCTTTATCAGCGAGTATCTTTATGGTTTCCTCTAGGGGCATGTTGGTAAAATCATTTTTGAACTTGAAAATGGCGTCATGACGACACCGAAACGTCGTTCGATTTTACCAGCGTTGATCCTATATGTCGGTCGCAAAACTAAAGCAAAGTAATCACAAGATACACAAATAACACAAATGCGCACCCCGACGACGAGCGTGGGGAAAAAACGTAATGCAAGCCATTTGTGCAGTTTGGTTCGCTCTCGCTCGATTCAAATTCAGACATCGACGGCTCAGAGAACAAGACTCGGCAAACGCGATAAAACTCGCACTCATCAAAGTTACAAATAACCGTTAAAAAGCACTCGATAAGTGGTTTGCAACAGTGGTCTTTGAAGTAGGGCTGCTAGTGAACTGAGCTTTTAACAACGCATTTACCTTCAAATATCGAATAAGTTTGTGAATATCCCAATACTCTGAAGTCAGTTCAGGGTTTACCTAAAAAAATGAAATTTAAATTAAATACGCAGCAGAAACATTTTCTATAGTAACAAGAACGCTTTCAAACATATCATAGGCATACAATATGTGGAGACTCGAAGTTCAGTTAGTTCCCACGGAGTAATGGAATTTGTGTAAATAATATCAGTGACTAAATAACATGAAAACTTTAAAATGGGTTATAATCTTGCTTGATATAACAAGCTATTTTTGGATTCTGTTTTCTTTGGGAGGGGCGGGGGGCGGGGGGTGGGATCGATGGTTGGAAGGAGAATGCGACCACTTGCCGCCGGGGGGGGGGGGGACGGAACAAGCATTTGGCTCGAGAACATGGCCTCCACGTTCAGATAATGAACATTCTACACTCACCTTTCTTGTCAGTTCTTCCTCATCCTCACTTTCGCAACTGCTCGACGACGATTCACTGTGACGTTTGTCAGAGGTATTTTTGTTTGAACCGCTCAGTCGTGTTCCTTTCGATTTACTTCCGAAATGAAAAAGAAAAAACGATATTAACAAAACAGAAAATAATGTATATAGGTTGGGGAGTAAGCAATTACACGATTAAACGGTTGCATATAAAAGAGAACTATAATATAAACCTCACCCAGCAGAAGTTTTGTCCTTCTGTCGATTCTTTACATTTTTTCTCCTTTCGTTTGCACTATGAAAAGAAATAGAGGACAAAAAATTACAGTAAAGGAATGTGGAAAGAACGTTTTAAGAACAAAAACACAATAGAATTTACCAGTGGACCTACAAACTTTGTAGCCCTCTTCAGTGCATTCTTACATTAAAAGCTCTATTTGGTGATAGGTAACAATAAAAGCAGTGACTTCTTCGTCACCGATCGAACAGTGGGTGTTGCTTCGAGAATAAGCCATGTAAGTTTTGTTTTGGTTCGATCTGCCCTCTTGAATCAGGGTTGTGAAGTGGAGGTTTCCCGAAGCTTGCACTCTCGGAACCGGCTGGAGGGCGCCTCTCCACATCCCTTGGGTAAGCGTA
This sequence comes from Siderastrea radians, assembly GCA_964017195.1. NCBI lineage: Eukaryota > Metazoa > Cnidaria > Anthozoa > Scleractinia > Rhizangiidae > Siderastrea > Siderastrea radians. The sequence continues at coordinate 3,166,530 of OZ024900.1, forward strand.
CCACTAGCCTGACGACTGCGCACCGGCTAGCGTACCACGTACCCACGACCTTTGCGCCTAGTATTTCACACAGGCTAGCAGTGTTAACGTTGTTGAGTGGCGGATATTTTTCACTTCTATCGTCCCACGATAAAGAAGGAACCATCACATCGTTGTTTCTGCACGTATCACGTACATATCTTTTTCCTGAGGTCAGTGCGATAAAGAACTCACCCGCCCGAGAGAACTCCACAATCAAAACCAAACGGGCATTAGAAGCGCACCCACAAAATAAACGTGTTGTGACCGCTTACCTCCGGCTGTCGTCAAACAGATTCATCTGGTTAGTTTTCCACAGCGTCTCGTAGGTTTTTTCTTTTGACTGTTTATCTTTTGTTTGTCCCGCGCTCTTCCTGGGCGAGGAATCTCTTGAGGCGGGGATTCTTTTCCTCTCTTGCTTCTTGGTACTTGATACCAGGCTTCCAATAGACCGTTTGGAAGTCTGGGGAGAGGATTTTGTACTTGTACTTTTTCGTTGTGATACACTAGAAACGAGACGAAATGAACAACCGTCAAAACTCGTTCAAAATATGTCTGAATAAAGGAAACACTGTAACTTCGCTGCGAGCTGGGGATCTCTGGCAGGTAAGGTGGATAAAGTCGTACCACAGGTCACCCACGCTTGCGTATTTTACATAGTAATTTACTTTCCAGTAATGTTTTCAATATTAATAAAATTAGATTTGGGAGTTTTCTTAATTTTGGTTTTGTGCACTGGGAGGTGGGGAATGGGATGTGGAGCGCTTGTTATACCTTTTGTCATCTTCCTTTGCTTCGACTTGTTTCTTAGCATCCTCGGTTTCTTCTGACTCATTGTCACTCTTTTTGCTTCTGCTTTGATTCTCATCTCCATCTGTCTTACTGTCATCGTAAGGATAAAATTCCTCTTCTTTCGCATGGTTTTCCTTCAAGTTAAGACAAAAATAAATCATTTTTCGAGCAACCTGTAGCGCAACTGCGCAAAAATGGGTTGCTGCAAATTGACTGAGTAGATGTTACACGTATTACCATCTCTGCGCCGCAACATATTTTGATGTTGCAGAGAGTAGATGTCGTTTTTTTAACATGCAAATTTGCTGCAAGCGAGGATGGTAATATAGCAACAGACAATCTCATTTTTTAACGTAACGTTGTTGCACGAAAAGTTGAACAAAAATGCTACGTTACCTGTAACTAGTTGTCCTCATAATAAACAAAGTAAAGGTTTATAAACAAAGTGCTTTATACAAAGTTGTTTAACAACAAGGAGTTTTTCCGCTAACCTTGTCATCTTCACGTGCTTCACTGATCTCTTCTCCTAGCTCCTGATTGGTCAATTTTTCACCGGACTCCACAGGTGACGTCATGCTCGAGATATCTTGGACCAACGGGCTAGTGGACCGGGTACAAGTGGAGGCCCTCTCCGGCCATTCATACAGTGGGTCGGTTCCCCTGTGGCACAAAGATGTACCCCTTCCAGAGGAGGGAGTGTAAACTTGCGGGGTGGATCCTTGTGTGTGTTCAGGGGTTATCGAACCACGTCCTGATGTCGAGTTAGTGTTTGCGGAACCGATTCTTTGACGAAGTTCCTCAAGTTCGGCGTTTTGCCTTCTGACCAGATCTTCGAGTCTACAAAAACAATTTAAATAAAATAAGTTTGTCTTCATGATGTCGTTTTTTTCAAGTGAACTTGCTAAGGATCAAAATTATCATTGTTAACATTGCCTCCTTAGACGCTCATTAACTAGGTTGAGTGTTGAGTTTTTATTTTTCATTTTTGTTAAGCAACAGAGAAAAAACGCGGACAGCAATAGTTAGCAATGCACAAAGAATATATTTCTTGGCTATAAATTATGGAAGGCCCCTGCTTTGTCATCGACGATGACACTAATCTTCTCTACGGCCAAATTGGTGTAAATGGGACAATATAGCACCACTGTTGCATACGAAATGTTTATCGCTCATTAAATAACAAAATTATTATTCTTGCGGTTATCAGCGTCATCTGTACAAGGGGAACCGGATAGCTGACTGTAATCTTTTTTTCTTATTTATCATAATTGTCAGGAATTTCTCCTTAGGTACAACATAACAATAAAATAATAATGATGAATAAGTAATGAGTAATAGAGTAACACCCTACGCATTGAAAGGTTTTCCTGTTAAATCACCTAGAAACCAACTACATACTTGTACAAAACACTGCAAAACTCGGACTGGAAAAAATTACAAAATAAATTAAAGCAAAAATGATTTTTTTTGGAATAATCGACTGAAAAAGAACGATTGCACATGAAATTCATATATTAAAGCAAGAATTCACAAACCAGACAAGTATTTGTTTTATTTCGATCTGCATGGCTCAAAACCTAATTAATACATACAAAAAAAAACAATCTCCTTCCTCGTAAACTACAGATAATTTCGCTTTTTTCCCAATTTCGATGACAAATTCTCACTGAAAGCGTATTCGCCTGCCGAAAAGGAGGTATTTTTTCCTGTAGGCGACGAAATAGTACAATAAATGAATGGTGGTAATATTCTAAGCAAGAGATCAATTTATTTTTCCTTATTTTGCACTGAAAAAATCTCACGAAAAAAATTAACTAATCCCAAAAAATTAGTACCTCAACAAACGTGAGACTACTAAACTTAACTTGAAGCTTTTTTTGTGCTGTTCGGCCATCGCGCTCAAAAAGCCGAAGATTGTGTATATAGCAAAAGATCACCCAAATAAAATCGAATGCGTTCATCGTTGCACAAAGCACAAGATAATAATGACCGAACAAATATTCTTCGTTATTTCTTACCAAAGGCTGAACGTGAAGCGTTTCTCAAGGGGAGTGAATTCTAAAATGTGCTTGGTAGTATTCAGCTGTTAACGGTCGCTAGCCTCCGAGATCTAACCGAAAACTTGTCGCTTTCAAGCAGTGTTCGAGTTCTTTGTAAATAAAGCTTGCTTTTTCTATGGCAACCATTCGCAGCCACTGCCAAATTCCCATCTTAATGTCATCCACTCACGGTTCATTTGAATGGAGACATTGTTAATAGCCTACTCCACGAAACAAATTATAGCTCCGCTTGCGCATGCGTATTTCAGCAGCACCTGTTGGTTAAGACAATCATATTTCAAAAGAGTTTTAGTTCGTTCTGTCTCTTAGTTTATAGAATACCTAGACTGTGGACTGACACGAGAAAGAAATGAGACGTATATCGAGTTCATTGACAACCTTGCCCTGCATAGTGACAAAATAACGGCCTTGAAAGTTCGTCTTGTACTATTTTATTCATAAGGGAGATAGACATGTGATTTCCCCTCATAACATTAACACATTGTCAAGGCAACAGGTGATGAGAATGAAAAGAACCATCAGCTAGGGGCTATTGCCTTGACGGACCACTAAATTGGCAGAACATTAAGAAAGCTAAATATGTAAGTGACAGGCTCCTGAACAAATGAAATTTTCAAGCAAAAGGCGTACTCTGATATATGAACTTCTTACTTTCCGTAAAATTGTAATTTACATGTCATATAGGCAGTTTAGCTTTTCTCTCCAGGAAGGAAAAAGTATAAAAGAAGAGAGCATTAACCTTTTTTGTTTAAAAAATGGGAAATAAAAGAGATCCGCTTAAAAAAATGCGTTTTTCACTTGCGACATCTTGTTGAAAAGGCCACCGAAGTGATGTTTCCTTGTTATCTTGGCTTTATGTTAACGATGAGGCACCAATAACGCCGATTAGTGTTAATAAACCATCGACAGTTCGTTTCGACGTGCAAATTAAAAAGATCTCAAATTTGCATTTGAAAGAGTTGCTCCAATATTTGGTTTCGAAAGCCAATTTTATGGTCAAAGCTGTTCAACGAAACAAACATCGCATGGATAAAAAAATTAACCAATGAGAAAATGCAAGAGCGAGCACGTGCACAAATTGACCAATGAGAATCTGCTTGTTCTTCTTTCTCTTTTTCCCGCCACGTGCGTTGCTTTCAAGCATGCTTCTCCCTTTCATACTATTTTAAGCAATTTAAAAATTTCAGCAACTTCTCAACGAATGCTGTATTAAGAGACCAGAGAGGGGAAAGATCACAATTCTGCGCTTAAAGAAAAAAGAAAATGTCCACAGGGAATAGTCTAAAATCGCTAAAATTTATCGTTGCCCCAAGAAAGATTAACTTGAAAGTACTTTTGCGTTCTCTAAAACCAGTTGTTCATGCTATTTCAGAAGAAAAATCTTTTGTTACGAAATTAAAGGTTCACACTCTTCTTTTATAAAGTTAAAACTGAAACTCGAGCCCTTCTGTGAAGTGGTTACCGGTTTCAAAGCAAACAAGCCTGAAACAAATCCTTTATTTCACGATATGTCACATTCAAAGAGTTGTTTCTGTCATTATGAATGGAGAAAATGCTCCTAATCTACACTGATAAAAAATTTGCGACAATACAAGTCAAAAGCACAACAGTTGATTTATTTTTGTTGGTCCACAGCTTAACGAATTTAATAAAACGATTCATTTAGAATTCTTTCTGATGGCAAAATTATTTTGAAGCTAGACTTAAAGTAAGCCTTTCAATTTTCTCCGACAAGAAAAATTTGAAAGCTTCAAATTTGACAATTACCTCCGTTTCGCGTCCAATATTCCTGCAATGTCTGTGCATAATTCGATGATTTTTTTCTGCCGCTCCTCTTTGTCTTTGGCGTTGTTAAATCGTCTCACAATTCGGACAGCCTCCTCTGCTACTTCCAAGCGTCCTTTATCATCCTCTCCAACTGAAGTCATCTTGCTCCGTTCTCAAACCTGTGTAAAAATATATTGTTTCTCACGTGAAACTTGCAAAACGCCAATTTGAAATCGTTTACATTTAACGAGAAAACAATGCAAAGAGCACCGAAGGTATCAGAACTCGTAAATTTGACAGTTATATGAATTTGTGTGTAGTGGAAGGTCGGTGTAACTCAGTAATCATGTGTTTTTATGGTTTACTGTACCCTGGGTGCCAGAGGCTTTTCTTGCGCGGTTTCCGGTTGCAGCTTTAGGGTAGGTTTACTGCAGATGTCATTAAAGAACGTTAAGACCTGCGCAAACGAAGAAAAACCCTTTATTATTGCCATTATTGCCGTCTGTAAGTAGCGCAGATTTTAGTGAACCTACATTTTCGATCTATGCAAGATCTATGCGAGATTCTTGGGGTGCTCTTTCGAGAACAATCGATGAATTTTCTCTCAAATTTGAAAAATGATATCAAAGTTGGATGTGGTCAGAACCTTTATCCGGGATCGAGCCAAAGCGGTAGTCGATGGTATTGACAAGGGCTTAGATTAAACCATGCAAGAGTCGACAAGTTTGCACAAGCGGTCCACGGTAAAAAACAAAAGGACATCAGTTGAAAACTTTAAGTCGAACTCGGCCAGAGGCATTGAAAATTCAAGTTTCATCCTCACAATAAATACAACAGCATCTCATTTCCGTGCTTAAAATTTCAGCTGATTTGAAAACGAAACAAGAGGGTATCTTGCAACAAGACACTATCAGCTGTATTAATTTAAGTGACTTGACGCTTCTCTTAAAAGCAACAATAGTGATACCGCTAAAAACATTTTGAAAATTACAGACTACACTGTTAGGGAACTGGTCAAAACTATTTTACATGCTAGGGACCCACTTTTCGGGGGACAGGGCAAGGAAGAGACCATGGGTCTCTCAAGCTGGGTGGGGGGATATATGAGAGAACATGGGTCTCTCAAGCTGGGTGGGGGGATATATGAGAGAACATGGGTCTCTCAAGCTGGGTGGGGGGATATATGAGAGAACATGGGTCTCTCAAGCTGGGTGGGGGGATATATGAGAGCACATGGGTCTCTCAAGCTGGGTGGGGGGATATATGAGAGAACATGGGTCTCTTAAGCTGGGTGGGGGGATATATGAGAGAACATGGGTCTCTCAAGCTGGGTGGGGGGATATATGAGAGAACATGGGTCTCTTAAGCTAGGTGGGGGGATATATGAGAGAACATGGGTCTCTCAAGCTGGGTGGGGGGATATATGAGAGAACATGGGTCTCTTAAGCTAGGTGGGGGGATATATGAGAGAACATGGGTCTCTTAAGCTAGGTGGGGGGATATATGAGAGAACATGGGTCTCTCAAGCTGGGTGGGGGGGATATACAAGAGACCATGGGTTTCTCAAGCTGAGTGGGAGGATATATGAGAGAACATGGGTCTCTCAAGCTAGGTGGGGGGATATACAAGAGACCATGGGTCTCTTAAGCTGGGTGGGAGAATATATGACAGAACATGGGTCTCCAAAGCTAGGTGGGAGGATATATGAGAGAACATAGGTCTTCCAAGCTTGATTTATATCTTTCAATCTATCTACAAGAATACGTTTATCCAATTAAAGAAAGGAATGCGCACGTGAAGAATGCAATCTTCATTAAATGACCGTTCATGCGTGAAGCGCGTTGACTGTAAAGCTGTGGAAGTCCAAATTTAAAGGGGCATAGTCACGCTATTTTAGTTCACTTTAAAAATGAAAAATATGTCCTCACATCAATGAACGCTCACAAATAATGGTCTAGTTTTGTTACCAAAGACTATATTACTTCACTGAAACTATTTTCTGTCGTCTGTTGCTACGGATAGCACGGATGGAAATGGATTGCAATTTGAAAAAAATAGGCTTAACTTTTCAGATTCTTTCAGCGTGTTGACATTAAATCGATAGCAAATGGTCATGGTTTGTTTTCTCTTAATGGAATTAAGTTAATTTGTTTCTTTAAATGTTCAAACACAATGTTGGGCATGGATAAAGTTAGCTCGCGATAATTTTAGCACAGATTTGACCAGAAATCTGCGAAGTCCTCGTGACTACGCCCCTTTAACAACTCTTCCTCTGTTATGAAGAACAGCGTGGTTCTTTTAGCAGAATAATAGTCATAAACTACTTTTATCTGTACGGGAGCCATCTGTGTTATTCTCGATAAAATCTGAAAACCTAAAACTTGCCAGCCGATCAAGAGATTATATGAGGAAAGGTACAGTCGAAAACTTGAAAACCTGCCAGCCACGTGAACAAAACATGCAACTGTTGTTTGACAATTGTTGTTCGTTTCCCGCCCAAAACAGCGCATTTTCATTTTGCCAGACGAGACTGATGTCTGGGAAACTGTCACGTTTGAAAAGTAAACATACGCGAAAAAATCGTCACGCACGCTTTAGGGACGCCAAGTTTAAGAAAAATTGTATGTGGGGAACCACGAGTTTCCGAAGATGATGAGATCGAAAGCGATATTTTGCCTTGTTTTGGTCGTAACTTTGACAGTTTCATCAATCATTTACTCTTATTTCATTGTTTTGCGCAATATGCAGCATCTATTTTGGATCTGGTTCACACGCAAAACCACGCAATGAAATATGACAAACATCGTGACATTTTGACTACGCAGTTCGCAAATAAAGTCCGCTAGCTAGCTATTTCTTCGTTACCTGTTTTTATAATCTTAATGTTTGAACATTTTTCCCGACGCCAAAACATAAAGCTTGCACAGAAACGGTAATGTGAAAACCCCCGGAAAATCTTAACACGACGTTGAAGAATTACATATCGGTAGGTGACTTCATACTCAGTACACTAGGCCACAAAAGTTTCTGGTAATAAAATCCGTTTTACCTTATGTGACTGGTGCTATTAAATACTTAGAAATTACAGTCCCATTTACCCACTCTCCGAGATCACACGGGAAGGGATACGCGCCAAGGCACAGAAAGCCTAATTCACTTGACGGCGATCAACCGGCGAGCAAATAATCATCCTAAACGATCTCTAGAATCCCGGAAAAGTGACGAAAATACATAAGATACACAACAGACATGGGTTTTCAAATTTTATTTAGAAGTTCATCGCTTCGAAAAGGAAAACTGAGATTATTTAGACCTACCTTCAGAGCATTCGAACTCTCATATCACTCTTTGGTTTATACAGTTCATAACGGTGATCCAAATTAAAACAAAAGCTACTGACCTGTGCATTCGTTCGATATTTACGAGTTGAACCTTTAAATTCGATTCTGTAGGCACGCGCCACACAGAGATTTCGCCCCCAATCATTCTGTTTCCCACCACATTGCATAATCCCACAAAACGATAAGCCCAAATGGAACTCGATCGCTTCCTCAGCTTTCTACACGGTGGTATCGACTATCGGTATCCGGTCATTTCGTTCCATGGTCATTTCGTTCCAAGTCACTTCGTTCCACAGTATAGTCAGTTCGTTACACAAAATAGTCAATTCGTTCCACGAGATAGTTAGATCGTTCCACGAGATAGTTAGATCGTTCCACAAAGTATTAAAGTAGAAATAAACTTTTAACGCTTGAACAAACGCGGGAAAAAAGTTAGCCGTTCACAGCACAGGGCGCAGAGGAGTCATATTTGACCGTAATGCTGGCTAAATATTCATCGTGCAAATCGATCTTGTTGATTCAAAACAATAAACGTGACTGAACAAAGCATCATGCTATTAACGGTAAAAAAAGGAGACAAGGGACGAAATAGCCTGTTCCAGGCGTTCAGATAGTGGAGCGCGAGCGAAGAATATAGCGAGCGAAAGAGCAGGAAAAAAACGAGGGGAGGCTGGTTCCCTCGTCCTCTTCCCCAGCCTCCCCTCGTTTTTTCCTGCTCTTTCGCTCGCTATATTCTTCGCTCGCGCTCCACTATCTGAACGCCTGGAACAGGCTAGGGACGAAAGCAATTTCGGTCCAATTTTCAATCCCCAATAAATCTCCACACTTCGAACAAAAAGGCCTCGTCTTTGGCAAGTGAAATGAAAATGATACTTTCTACCAAGGTGGATTAAAAGTTTAATCAGAAAGTTCGTTAAATCTAACTTTTGGAGAGCGAATTTTTGGAGTTGAACGGCCCGCTTTCGTTCGATGTGAACCGGAGGATACCGGTGACGGAAATGCGTCATCAACTACATAACAAAGCATTATGCGCAGGATTGACAGGTCGGTCTTTCAGAACATACGCAAAGCTTAGCAACGCTATCCCGTGACGCGTAACAAGATAGCATGACGCTTTGTTCAGTCACGTTCAGTTGTTTTGAATCAATAAGATCGATTTGCGCGATGAATTTAGCCAGCATTACGGACAAATCTGACTCCTCTGCGCCCTGTGATCGCATTTGATGTTGTTCAAAAGCCTTAAATAAAATACACTAAATATTTAGTCAAAGCTTCATGTTTACACCGATTGAGACTCGAAACATTTCACCAGAAAATCAATTACGTCGCGTACTAAAATTTCTCACCAATTTTTAACCGACGAAGTTGGTCGACTGGTTTGGTCGGTCAAAATACTTCGTGTAAGGCTCACAAGGTGTGTATTTCGCTATGGCCCACGGGATGAGATGACGTATTCCGCAGTTAAGCCCATCGATTAGTACACACACGCACGCACGATAGGACAAGGGTCCACATAAAAAGTATCGTAGGTATAGAAGGACACTTCCGCCGAGCAGTGTTGGTTTTGACCGGACTGAAATATCTGTACAATACTAGTGAAAGAAAGCAAAGAGGACTGATAATAACAGGAGGTGAAGTCCAGTGGCACTGTTGATGCTGGTGGGACCAAAGTGTTGCTGAGACATCGTAAGGATAGAATCGTTCTCAGTAAAGGTTATGAAAGGAAAATTCTGGTGTATGTTGTTGTGGTTATGTTTATTACTTGAAAATGTCTAGCTGCCAACGTTAAGAAAGGTTATTGGCAGGTGGGAAATGAATTACGACACGAGGCTGGATCTTCTTGGATAGTATACTATAAGCGGCACAGAAGGATATACCAGTTAGTGTTTTTAATTTTTCTGCTTTACTTTTGATTTTGAACCGATTTGTTCGATTTTAGAGTCCGAGACCCTGACTTGCTGACTGCGGAAGAGGAAACCAGATTTAACGATTACGTCATAAGACATGCTTTAACGTGTTTGAGATAAAGCGACGACTTCGCTTTTTACTAATTTCTCCAGATCGATAATCATGTTTGTATAGTGCCATATTCACAACAGTATATAAATGCTTCGCTTACAACTCTTGATAACGGCATGTTCAGTTGTGGACAAAATTTATCTTTAAATTTTAATTTTAATTCAACAAAATATTAAAAGCGATAAGACAGATGAGCTGAGTCGTCCGATTTTAAACATTACGTCATTCGGTAACGCAAAAGACAAAATACTGTCACAATTTTCGTCACGCCGGTTAGCACGTTGAGATTCTGACGATGTCTTTGTCTTTATCGATAATCATGTTTTTATAGTGCCCTATTCACAAGATTATATAAATACATTGCTCACAACTCTTGGTAAAAGCGTGTTCAAGTTGTGGACAAATGTATATCAGCATTTAATTTTTTAATTTAATTCAACAAAATTAAATATTCAAAGCGCTAAGACAGATGAGCTGAGTCATCAGATTTTAAACATAACGTCATTCGGTAACGCAAAGGGCAAAATACTGTCACAATTTTCGTTACGCCAGTTAGCACGTTGAACCAAGTAAAAACATTTGTTGAGGGTGGAGTGGCTCAAAACGACTGGTAAATGCCTATAATGCGCTTTCTTGTAACCTGTACGATAGAGCATAGTAATGATTTATTTCGTAATTGCATTCACAATTTGGCTTAAGGAGCACTTCACATGATTAAAGGAAACTGTGCACAAAGCGTGGTTCCTAGATATGGGGAAAAGTTCAATTCTTTTGGACTGTTACGGTGCCCATACTGATCAATCGTGAAGATGTGGTTACTTTTATATTGGGAAATTTGTCGCCCATTTTTTTGAAATGCGTCTGTTTTGAGAATTTGTGTTCCGGGTTTTGAGGAAGACCGACCAAAAGACAGCGAAAAATGATCTTGAGTGAAGAATGCATGTGGTCATGGATGTAGTCTGTGGAGCTATGTTTGGTGGGGAGAGGGTGAATAATTCAGTTGACCTCCTTTCCAGGGTACTGGTCGCCTTTTCAGTTGGTCAAATTTAAGCGTTAGTTACAGTTACACACTTTTACTGCAACTTGCTGTTACAGATGCTTGAATGTTACTGAAGCTGCAGTCACGCAAGGCTCGCTTGCTTTCTTTTCGAGACGAACCAACACTTCGTCGGTTCTGCACGCATTGCGGGCCTATGTTTGATAACATCGCCCTTTGGGCGACCATTGTCGGCCTTTTGTCTTGCGGATAGAATTTCACCAGACGCGTAACTAGATAGCATGCTTTGTTCAGTCACTTCATTGTTTTGAATTCAAAACAGATCGATTTGCGCGATGAATTTAGCCAGCATTACGGTCAAATATGACTCCTCTTGCGACCTGTGTTCACAGTAACTCGCAAATGGTAGTAAGCGCGGAGAAAGAAGACACGATCTTTGCGCCATTGTTAAGAGCGGTTCACCACTCGCATCCGGCAGACAATTCATATTTGGAAATGTATGTACACGATTTGCATTTGCACTCGCCAAAATCAGTTCGCTACGGAATGCAAATGTTACAGAAGAATTGATTTAGTGACTGAGCAATTGGAAATCAATTCCATCCGTTGCAAGAGAATTAATTTATACCAACGGTAATTTGTATTTTCTTGCGGTATACATAAAGCTGAAGCAAGCCGAAGTCCTGAGTCGTGATTGGAAAAAAGGCCCAGTCCATATTTCGGGCACGTTCGCTTTGTTCTTTTCCTCCCGTTTTTTTTTCCATCTTGTAACCTGCTAAAAAAGAACGCCTGATCGCAGGTTATTCAGCTTGTCACTCACTGACGCTTTAATATTCGTTATTTTTATGAATTCGACAAGCATTTTCATATTTTGTGGCAAACATCGAGCTCCGATTCCCCACACCCTGCCTGGTTTGTCATGTTTCTTTTTATAGCCTGCGGAACAGGCTTTTTATTTATTTATTTATTTATTTATTTATTTATTTTTTGTGTTTTGGGGGCAAACAAGCGATCACCTGTCGCCCACGCCAGAAACGTTTTCCAAAAAATGACGCCTGTTCTGCAGGCTACGTTTCTTTGGGCAAGTCTTGATGAACCAAAATCTCGCGCGATATGTATGACATGATTGGAAAGGTGAGATAAAACTGGTGAAATCATAACCAACATCCCCTGATTCTTCACACTTCACTGAGAGAGGCGCGGCTGGGATAACGGAAACAAACCATTTATGTTAACCTAAAACGTGTTGTGCTCGAATTGTTCCACAAGCTGTCCACGGACTGACTGAGTTCATCCGTTCCCGGTGCCAACGTTTAACAGAGATACCCAGCTATATTCGATTTCAATTGCGGATCTTATCGAGGGCACACATTCGTCTAGAACGTTCGACGTGTTTTTTGTGGATGTGGATGTGAGACTTGACTAGAACGTCATCTTTTGATGAAGTAGACATGTCGCGGCATTCGTATTTATACCGAAATGTTCCACTCATTGACGGAAACCTAGGATTAAGTGTTCCCGCAAGAATATCTCGTCAGAGTGTGAGGTTGCCCACTACTGTTGTGAACAGCAGTGCCGTTAAGCGTGTGCCTCCGTTAAGTTCCTGTCTGCAAGCCAGGGCTCAATTGCAGAGTGAAACAGCTTAACTCCAGTGAGATTGTATAAGAGAGAAATCCAAGCGCAACTTAAAGGGGATAATAAGAATCGGGCGTGTAATGTTTGTTGGGAATGAGGAACACATTTCGATGAAATTTGCTTTCGATATAAATCCCGAATAGATTGATGTACCTGTGCTACGGAGTTTCCTAACGAACGTCGTGTGTGAATACGATCGACCATTGATAACTTGGTTAACGAAGTAGAGGATCAGAAATGTGATACGTGTTCTTATAACAAAACCGTGCGGAACTGAATACGTAATTAATTTTTTACGCAGAGAGAGGGGAAACCTAAAATCTTTTAAATTTCCAATTACGTAAGGGGGTTCTGGTACGCTGTACGACTTGCATTAGGTCTGATAACGCACTTAAACGCACTTAAACGTTAACGTTGCGTATAAATCGTAAGATGAAAAGAAAGCGTACAGGGCAGCCCTTCACTTCCAATATGCATGGAACCGCTAGCACAAAATCATCTATTGACGGTGATTTACTATCTCATCAGTTTCGTTTGTCGATATTATATATTATGATAATGTACAGCCTTATGGTGAAGGCAACTATTAGTAATTAATGTGCAGATATATGATTGGACAATGATTGTTATTTGAGGGATTCATTTACCGTAAATCCTTTATTAAGCTGTCATCTTTAGAAGAAGGAATTTATTAAGCCCCCCGCCTCTCTTTTTAGCCACCCACACCTGCCCCTTCTGAAAAAAATACACTGCATGTGAACTAAAAGTACGGTACTATGACTTTGTCTCGTCTTGGAAGTTCAGTTTGTAACGTGATTGCATCAATTGATTGGGCGAATGATAAACATGTAATCATGTGTTACAAGACTGAAGGCATCGATTGTATGCAAAAATTACATTACATCCTGATAGTGTACATCACGCTGCATTTTGCTAAATAAATAAGCCCCCCCCCCCCAAAAGTACCTTAAATAAATTTATAACCACCCGGGTGGCTTAATAGAGGAATTACGGTGTATCAAACATTATTTTTATCTACAATTACTGTAAAGTCACTAATAATAAAACCGATAATTTTATAGATATACACAAAGTTGTTTGTATGCGTTGTTATTTCTATCATAGTGTAAACTGTCTGGCAGGCCAAATATTCATTCCAGAGGTAACTGTTATATTCAGTCGATAATGATCAGTTATCCGTCTGTTGCAGGAGTGGAGGAGGGGGGGGGGGATAATTGAAGATACCATGGGTCTCCTTACACAGGAGGTGGGGTCGTAGAAGATACCATGGGTCTCCTTTCAAGGGAAGTGGGGTCGTAGAAGATGCAATGGGTCTCCTTACACAGGCAGTGGGGTAGTAGAAGATACCATGGGCCTCCTTTCAAGGGAAGTGGGGTCGTAGAAGATGCTATGGGTCTCCTTTCAAGGGAAGTGGGGTCGTAGAAGATGCAATGGGTGTCCTTACACAGGCGGTGGGGTCGTAGAAGATACGATGGGTCTCCTTTCAAGGGAAGTGGGGTCGTAGAAGATACAATGGGTCTCCTTACACAGGCAGTGGGGTAGTAGAAGATACCATGGGCCTCCTTTCAAGGGAAGTGGGGTTGTAGAAGATACCATGGGTCTCCTTACGCAGGAGGTGGGGTCGTAGAAGATACCATGGGTCTCCATTCAAGAGACGTGGGGTTATAGAAGATACCATGGGTCTCCAGATTATGGAAGTGGGGACACTGTTAAAAGAGGGGAGGGGGGCTATGGAAGTTGCCATGGGTATCTGCATATGGGGAGGGGGCTATAGGAAGAGGCAGTCATCTTCACTCATTCTGCTGGGTCCCGAGCATGTATAATAGTTTTGACCACTTCCCTTATTCAAAAAGTGTTTACCGTTTGATTTCGTTCTATATATTGTGCTCCTCGTTCGTCTTGGGTAGAAGAACAGCTGTATACAAACCATACGCTCCAAGCTACTGTTTATAACTGCGAAAGCTACAGGGGTTTAGGATGTTAATCTGACAGGGGCTTAAGAAAGTTATGACGTCTGTAGAACTAACGGAGAACCACTTGCTGGAATATGAAATCAAGTTTATGCTTGAAATATATGGTTTGCCTGTCATTGCATTTTGTAATAGAAGACCAAAGGGAATCTAAATGTTTGCACTTAATAGCTTTCAAAATTAATTACTCACAACGTGTAAGACATCCTTTGAACAAAAAGCTTTTATTGGTGTAAAACATATTAAAATTGACAGTTGATATTGAAACTTGAAGAAACTGTTGAGGTGCTGTGAGAGGCCAAAATGTACTCAGGTTTCTGTGGCAACAAATGTCCTAAGAACAAACGCATGCACTTATGGGTTTAACAGTAGAGAATAAAGAAAGCAATCAAGTGCCAAGCTGGACGACTATAACACGACTTTAATGGTTCTTTAAAAGCCAACCACTTACCAGAGTTTTCAGTAGCACGGCGTTTGAAACCATGTCGCGCTACTACCGTGTAGAACGGCTTGCCGTGCTATACAAGGCAGAGGCACGGCTTGGTTTCAAACGTCGTGCCAAAGTCGAACTTAATACGATCTTCTTAGCTCAGCAGCACGACATCTTGTAGCAGGCCCTGGGCCAGAGTGAAACGTCGAACTTTGCATTTGCCGAACCTTAGTGCAAATAAGCAAAAACAACAGCTTTTGCTCATTTGCATTAGATTCGGCACATGAAAAGTTCGACGTTTGACCTGGGCCTTAATCGCCTCAGCTGATTCGGAATTAAACGAAAACAAGAGAGGATGAAGGGAGGATGAAAACAAGAGTTTTCTTTCACAAAATATCAGCTCATACTTGGGAAACTAATTTCCCTCTTTTTTTGAAGAGTCAAATATTATTTTCGGAAAGTCGACGGCAGCTACGAAATGCAGGGAATAAATTCCGTTTCCTACAACCTTTTGTGATTAAAATTTTCAGGCAAAGAATCCGAGTAGATAAACCTGTGTTAGCTTACACAAATCATCCCTTTAGAAGGCCCTGAAGCAATACCAGATAAGAAATTTTGATTATTTTCTTTCAACCTATCTTTTGGTGACCCTGGAAGTTCTAAGTATTTTGTTATGCTTCGCCAATATCGGTTTTAAGTCACAAGATAAATTAAAGGGATGTTAAAACCACAAAAATGTCTTATGTTATTACAATAATATATGCTGTTCCGAAATCAAAAGACTATCACATCAAAATAACATAATTTGTTCAAGAACATGGTTACCGATACCACGGTTACATATAATCTTTGTGGCAACATTTTCAGTTAAATTATTCATGAAAATCAGGAGCCCATTGTTTTAAACGGAATAAAAACACAGCTTCCAAGACTTTCGGCGTGAAATTTGTGAACCAAATCTTCTGTCGAGAATCTTACGATGAAAATAATTTGTATGTTGTAATTGAGAGAAAAGAAATCCATGTTCGTTTGTTTGCTCAAATAAACTGAGAAAATAATAAAGCCTGGGTCTCAGTAATTTCTCCTGTTGCTAAGATCATACAGTGCTCTACGTATAGTACTCAATAAATTAGACTTTCTAACAGTCTTTTTTCAATGTTATTTTTTCCATATACTGACATGTGAGACAATTTGCGCGAGGTTTCTTACCTATAAAAGGAAATGTCATCAGTGGTAGCGTCCTTTAAAATATTATTGTTATAAAGACAAGATTTAACCGCCGAGCTGCGCCAGAAAATCGCTAGATTTTTAACAAAAAGAAATAGTTGTCTTAAGATGTAAGAAAAAAACAACGTACCTTGAAAGTAAGCAAAGTCTTAGATCATGGGTTTGTCTTGGGTTAGGGAACGGTCGACACGTTTACGACAGCGTGCGATAACCAACACGCAGCGAGCCAGCTGCGGAAACGTTTTATAGCTTCGTTTGTGAGTTTGTGTTTAATTTAATATTTTTATCCAATTACCTCAATACATTACCAACCGCAAATAATAAAAAAATAATCCTTTGTGTTTCATACGAAAGGAGTTGAGATATGATTTACGAATGAAAGTTCTCGATTAATATACTCTATTGAAAACATTCATCCCTAAATTGAAATTCCGTGCACTAATTAACTGCTTTGTCTGTTCATGAATTATCCTCATGTCAGCCAGTTAAGAAATATAGAAATATTTTACCTTTACAATTTAGTCATTGTAGTTTTACAGCTCAAAGAGGTAACAAAGTGAAATGTATTTCCTCAATCCACTTAGACAATTTTTTCTCGTTAACAGAAGGAAATTTCGACAAATGAAATATCTATTTTTTTTATTAACTGACTTTATTTCATGTAAATAAAGTTATAAGTTCTGTCGAAGGCATACTGATAAAATTTTTTTGTGATATAGATAGAGCTGTTTTCATTCGAGTGTCTGACCAATCGACGCAATGAACCAATCAGAACTCAAAATAAGTACAAACAAGCGATAAGGGCGGGAAAGCATGCACGAGCGAGTGTCAGGGGCACCCAACGAGAAAATTTTAGCAAACTACTTGAAATATCGTTTTCTGTTTTTTTTTCGATTGATACAGAGCTTTGTAAAGACATTTGTGCAAGTTAATACAGATTGATCTCTTTGGCGTTTTTAGCCACAGGAGATGTTAGGAAACAGAATCATATCCTATTACTATTACTATCCGCCGAATTTCCGAGTTGCTGATGGCCCTCCGAAAATGCTAGCTGACACTCTGAACTACATATTTGACCTACAATGTATACTTGTCTCTCCGAAGACAATACGAATTAACAAGTCCTCTTGTTGCGAAAGTCCCAGGTGATGTTTCTCCAAAGAAATCTCTAATTTTCACTGGAATTAAATCCGAATATCTCAGGCGAGTTAGGTCTGCCGAACAGATATTCCCTGAAACGAACCGTTGGATGCCCCTGGAGTGAGATATCGAGTTGTGCACGAAGAGAAAAGGACAAGGATGAGTGAATTTTTCTCTCTTTCGAGGCCAAACCACAGTTGTTGCCATTGTCCTGCAGAACGTGCATCGAGCCGACCGCTGGTCTAGGGAACGAGGACTGTAAGATCGTGAGCTGTCCTTAAGAGACAGATGTCCATGTTGGAGAAGTGTACGTAACAAAAGGTTCGGCTGTTTCTCCAAGTAGTTGTGTATTATCTTCTTTGCAAATCCACCAAAACTTACTTTCACTTCGAAAAATTTCGAAATTTTTCTTTCGGACAAAAATATTCGGACCTTTTTTGGCTAATTTTGAACGATTTCCTTAATCACTGAAACTACTCAAAATGAAGGGTCTAACTTGACTGTTGCTTTGTTTAATCTTCTTTAGACACACTCTAGTAAAACTCAACTGCAGTATAAACAATAACCACCTCGTGGCATTGTCTGTTTTCCAGTATTTTGAAAGATTTGGGATTTATTTCCACTTGTTTTGAACTTGAGTGATCCAACGCTGACTCTGGCACTGCAGTCGAAGAGAACGAAAGGCCGAACGAAAGCCATGTCCCCTAAAAGAACGACATCAACAGAAAAATCAAAGGAAAATCAGTTTTCTAGAAACATAACGCGTTTTACTAACACTGTTTTTGCCAAAAGTAAAGGTTTTATGGAAACTTCAGTGTCCCATAAACCATCGCGAACAGGTGACGGAAAATTAATAATTTGTCTTCTTAGGTTAATTTGGTTATGTAAACATTACTCGTCTTAGTTCATTAAAATATCTCTTAAGGCAAGAGAGGATTTATACGATGATACTGTCAAACAAATATAGATTTTTTTCAGTTTATACACTTAATCCTAAACAGAAATAATGTTTCCTTTTAACGAGGTTAGTCGTCATTAAAATCATCCAGCGAATTCTGTTGAGCATGAGATTTGAATAAAGAATTTTCAGTTTTTATTTCTCATTCTTGTACGGAGCTCAACCGTAAATATCTGCAACTTTTTATGGCTTCAATGTCCACGGGTTCTCTCTTTGCCTCGTCCATCTGGATTTGAGTTGTCTGTATTTCTTTTAAGCCTTTCTCAACGTTTTTGTATAAAGGTGGAAAATAATATGGCGAACGTGGTAATTGTGTTTTCTCCTCGACATTAACCGCGGTCGGATGTTTTTCTTGTAATTCAGCGGGAGACAATTTTTCCTCCACAACATGCTTTTGAAGTTCTCTTTCTTGCCTCCTAGCAGTTCGTCTCGAAAAGAGTTCCCTTCGCTCTTTTAAAATCAAATTGCTCCGCACGAAATCTTTCTTCTCTAACAAGAGCCTTTCGCTCATATCCTTCCTTTCGAGTTGAATTTGTCTTTCCGAGCGTTCATACTTTTTCTGTTCTGCGGAGAATGAGCTGTTGAATTTTTTCTTGGTCGTGTTTTCAAGTGCTGGTAATATGACTTCGATGTCAGACCTAGAGAACATCATTTCTTCGCCTTGTAAATATTGCCTTTCCATCCTTGCCAATATTATCTTTCTATTCTCAAACTGAGCGTTTGACAAACGACCACATGAAGACGAATGAATTTATCTTAACTAATCCACACCGAGATATTCCACCGCACAGAGTGACAAATGTACATAAATTTGAACTTCTGTTGATGTTTTCGCTTCTTATTTACGGGGACCGTCTCAACAGCGCCGCGTTATAGATAAGTTATCTTTTCAAAATGCTGCCTGCATTTTGCATATTAATAGAAGAATTGCCATTAATCCAGGTGTTAAAACCACTGGAGATCTCGTTTAAAGTAGCTATTAAATCTCACCAGGCAATTTCTCGAAGTCAATCTTTCAAACAGTAAATTTTATCTTCGTATTTGGTTAGCTGAAGAGGATTTATTTGTTTGTCCGTAGCTAATATATACAGAAACTTCAACACTTGCCGGATAAATTTATCAAAAAAGTTGATATTTTGCTCTTTAATTTCGCTCGAACCAGCTGTTTAGTCTTCTTTGTTTTCTCTTTTATTATGACAATTACGTGACGTCGCTAAGTGAGTTTCTTATTTATCCTTTTAGCATGGAAGATAATTTCCATGTTGTTGTTAAGGTTTTTTCTAATGACCAAAATTGAGGCCATCTTGATAGAAATCTCACTCCTTCAAAACATTTCAGTCATTTCAGGCATGGAATTTACTTCAGTTTTGAGTCTATATATGAAACTATCGTTTGGCCATGATTTCAATGAAGAAATTGAGTAGTACTTGTTTCATGATACTCTCTGTTTGTTTGTTCAAAATTATAAGAAAATAATAGGACTTTTCCGGCGTAATAACTTTGTTATGTTTAAAAGCGCTCATTTTAGAAACTTTTTTCAACAACGTCACTGACAAAAACTGTGGGGTGCAATTGGTAAACATCAATTAACATGAACCTCAAAGCAACAGGAAAACGCAAATAAGAACTGGATAAGTTAAGTATTTCACTTCGGATTTCGGTTGGTCATTTTGCTATTTGCTGCAGTTCGGAGAATAGAAGCAAATTATTGTTTTCACGGTTCAACTACTTTGACAGTTGTCATGGAGACGAGACTATATTTGGGCGGGATTTTACTGAGGTTAACCATTCTAAGCTGACATCGCTGCATGCCATGTCTTTTCTCGTTTGCGCCTTTTCTTTTCCTTTTTTTACAGTTAACTATCGTAATATTACAGGTTGTATACCTAGAGTTTTGTATTTATATAATTTTTCAATCTCTCTCCCTCGAGGTACTTGTTAAGTGCTTGGCTCTGCATTTTCCTGATGGGCAGCAAGCACGCAGTTGTAATCTAGAGCACTTATTGTCAAACTATTTGACAGAGTTCGTTACCGACATTGTACTTTCCCTAAACGCACCTGTAACATTCACGTGTTCGTACAAATAAACGGGGACTTGAGCTCGTATTACACTGGGCTACCCAGTTCAGTAAGTCAGTTTTCCTATTTAACAGTGACTGATTCATATCATTATCTATGGCTACTACGATTCTTGGTTTTCACTGTCACGACATAAAACATTAAAATCAAAACCAATTGATGAAAGAAGCCAAGAATTTGTAATGTTATAAAGGATACACAACTAAACAACTTCACCAATTCTGAGATCTGTACGGTATTCCGTTGTTGAGTTATCTGCCGAAACGTTCGACTGAAATTTGCAGAGCTCAGTATGGAAACGCCATGTTGGTGTCCCTCGGAGGGACACAAACATGGCCGCCGGAAATCAATGAAAACATCTGGAATTGACTTCTGCTCTTCCAGCGATTACTTTTCTCTCGTGAACTACTATACAACCACATTAATTTCTCTCCTTATGCTTTAACTGTCCAAACTGCTAAAAATCACAAGGAGAGTCCTTTTTCGCACAGGAGAAAGCTTTGTCACGGACGCTGTGTTGGTGTCACGTAGGGTGAAAAGCCAGAAATTTAATATTCTGTATTTTCAAAACGAAAGACGCTACCGAGCTGAAAATCTGGTGGGGATATAAAATCTGAAGACCTCGCGATTTATGATTTTAGAATTTTATGACGTCACGTGAAAACCAGCAATAGGGAATAGGGAAAACGCACTAAGTGTCCATCCTTGTCGGAACCCACCGCGAACCTTCGTTGAATTGCATTCAGTGTCGAGCTTCGTCGGAAACCTACCAAAAAGCAGAGTGCCCAGCAAATCGTTGTGATCCCCTTCATTTAATTAGGAAGGCCTTTTTCCGACGCAGAAATTTGGATTTAAAGACATCAAAAACTAAAGATTTGTTTTCGTTTCTCACCTCGAACTTTCGTAACATCGGAAATAAATTCACAGTTTCTGGGACAATACAAATATGGTGTTATAAAAGAAACAAAATCCAGCTCGCAAATTCATGGCATAAGATTTAATTCCTAGAAATGTTCAGCCTGAGAAAACAGCCGACGTTTGGCGAGGTCGCCACTTGAGCCCTCGTAAAACGGCGTCTGAGAAACGAGGGCAGAAATTCCATACTGATGACGCAGCACTACCCAGATCTAGGTAGTGCTTCTGATTGGTTGAAACGCGAGGTAATTTCGTTTCAACCAATCAGAAGCACTACCTAGATCTGGGTCAGTGCTGCGTCATCAGTATGGAATTTCTGCACTCGTTATTCAGACGTCGTTTTGCGAGGGCTCAAGTGGAGACCTTGCGAAACGCCGACTGTTTTCTCAGGTTTAGAAAAGTTCTGCTGTTAACAACCAGATGAGTTCCCATAGAACCCCGTTAAAAAGCCTCCAAACCATGTGAGAGAACGTTCATTGTTTCAGGCCCTTACCAGAGGTTGTTGTGCTTGAACTTCCACAGTGACACGGCATTTAAAATACTACACTGCCGTGTAGTATGTCAACGGCAGTAACACGACTTGATTTCGAACGTTGTGCCACTGCCGTGCCGTACTAAATTATAACATAATTCAAAACTTTATTTATTTACACAACCCTAGTTTATGTTTTGTTTGGGAACTGAATTAAATTCGACGTCTGAACTCAAGTCGTGCTTGAGTCGTACTATAGTGGAGCCAGCGTGGCACGGCAGTAGAACGACGGTTGAAACTGCTGGCCTTGGACCTCACCGGCCAGGCAGGCGTCTTCTCTCACTTTTCCTCGCGTGAGCTTCGCGCGCACCCCCTTCTGAGAGGCGCCTGCAACTACTGGAATGACTCCTGCTAAATATAGGCTATGAGAAAGCCACAAAAGGAACTCCAAGAAATTTCATGTGTTATATGCGCACTTTTCCCGCCGAGACGCAACTAAGGCTGCTAACAAGCAATGAAAGTAAGAGGTGATCAAGCTCGCCAAAGACAGGTGTCTTTGGATACGGTTTCAAATCACTGACGTGACTGGAGTAGACCGTAAGCAATGTCATTATAAAAGTTGTCTTGAGCGAAAACAAACGCAGGGTGGTAACGAGGTATGTTTTTTTTATCGCTGATCCCATTTTCGTGCTCAAATTTCTGATCCTTGATTCCAAAAGCGTGACCAATTTTCGTCCCTGATCCTTGATCCCTAAAAAACTGCTGATCCCGATCCCATGGTCTGTGATCCCTGATCCCAGGGCTGACAGGTCTGTGATCCCAGATCCTACCCTCCTGATCCTCATCCCATCCCTTCGATCCGTGATCACACATACCTAGCTACGACCCTGCCAAAGCAACTTCCATTGGAATTTTCTGTTTTTGCTTACACCGTAGGTGCCGCGCAACATTTCAAATTGCCGTAGGATTGCAGCTGAAATCTCCGCTCGCGAACAGAGGCAATTTTAAAATCGCTCCTAAGCCTCCAGAAAAAATCACTGCTAAAATTGCACGAAAAATCCCCCTTGTAATAGAGAAGCAGCAGAGAGAGCAGTCTCTCCTTCTACTTTGGGACTTAGGTCGAATGACAAGGACATAGGAACGGGCGCGAAAGTAGGCTGCCCAGTGGACACTTCACGTGCTTCAGAAGTTTTTACGCGGAAGCCCACTTTCGCACGCGTTTGTAGGTTGTTGCAAGAGACTGCCTGAGCAGAAGGATGGACGACTCGTAGTCTACGCCTTGTAAACAAATGTGCTAATCCATACTTGCCACACTCCTGGGTGTGCCATCCACCTTCCTCTCCTGGCACTTGAGGACGCTTGCGCAAAACAGTCCTGATAAGCCAAAGCCAATAAGATTTCATTGCTTTTCAGAGGCGGTTTTTTTTGGAAAGGCGAGAATAAAGGTTACACCAGGGCTCCTGGTTACTCTTAATCACTGTGAAATTGATCATTTCTGAAAAGTTTTTATCACACACAGACAAATTTTTGTAGTGCCCCTCATTTGCAAAAAGAAAAAAAGTAATGGAAAAGAAATATTGTGCAAATTTCGAAACTGTTACCGCATCTAGCAAGCTTTTTCGCCCCACCAGGGAGGGGGTGGAGAAGGGACAGTTGCGCATACGAAATCCAAAAATTCAGGAATCACCGACCCTCACACAGGGCTTAGCCCTTAGCTAGGTTGGGTTCAGGAAAGTCCTGCAACAGAACTGGAGAGGGAGAGGAAAATGAAATTTCCAAATTACAGGACGTTTTCGCGAGATCTCTGTTTCGTGATTTAAGGGAGAGACCATTTTTTTTTACGAATTGAAAGAATTCAGCCAAAAAGTTCTTCAAATTAAGTAAGTGACTTTCTCGTTTGTAACTTCAAACTTTCACAATTTGAAAAACTCGACAATTTGATGCGGCAAGAATCCTGTCTCGCCCCCAGTCGCTCGCGATCGCTTGTCTAGGGCATATGTTAGTTAATTATCGAGGAAAGCGGGGAGCGACGGAAGAGACGGGAAGGGGAGAAAAGGCATCACCCACCGCTCGCGCTCTACGCTCGCTCCCGATGCCCCCTCTCGTGCCAAAATCCGCGCTCGCTTGGCCTTGGAAAAGCCTGTGGAGGAGGTAGGCGAGAATCTCTGTGATAAGGTAGCATCTCCACAAAAACCTGCATTTCACTGAATCAACTATTAAAGCCAGCGACACACCGGGTAATTTTATGTTCTCATCCCGGCGACTGGTGAAAATTGCCACATGTGCACACTGCTGTGACGGCGATTTCGCGCCGGCGATTTTGATCGCCACGAGGAGCGATCATAATCATTGATATCTGGGTGGTATGCCAGATATTGGCAACTAACCATGCAAGCGGATCGGCGAAAATCGCCGGTCGTGTCCCTTCTGGTGTGCTCTCCCCCGCGGACCACCAGCAATCGCGGATCAATTTCACCGGGACGAGCGTATCGCGCCTAGTGTGTCACAGGCTGAAGTAAATTTCTATCAGAAATTTTTAGTTGGAAGTAAGTTTATCAGTTCTTACCAGCTATCCGTGCTGCTCCTCAATCTCCGCCATGAGATTGAGTTCCTCAGCGGTGTAGACGATGCCAGGGGTCCATTTGTGAGAGCATGCGTGGCCGGACATGTCAGGAGCAGGTTCAGCGGCTTCACAAGAAGATGCCATGCTTCGTGATCCGTCATTCAACGCCAACGAGGATTTTCTCCGGGGTCTAACTCTTAGAGTCCGGGCATCACTTTGGTCAATCTTCTCAATGTCTGCCATCAGCTTTTGATCCCCATTATCATAAACTGGGTGGAAGCTGCGACTCTGAGAGCTAAGGCTGCCGTGCCTGTTATCCACAGGTACAGCAGCTTTTCTGTTCAAAGCTGCCAGGCGTAGCTGCCTCGCGTCGTATGTCTCTTCGATTTCTGTCATTAATTGAAGCTCTTCGGAATCGTAAACGTGTTTATAACTACTGTGAGTGCGTGCGCCTTTTTGAGTGCAATCCGTTTGTTCAGCGGCTTTTCTTCGGTCTTCTTTGCTCAGCAATCGCGTGTCGGGTGCCGGCCGGACAAAGATAGCCGGTCGCTTTGTTTTCCCCCTAGGAGTGGAAGGCGGCCGTGGTATTCTTGCTTCTTGTTGATTAGAAGGTGAAACTCCATCAGAGGAAAAATTGGAAGTTTTCAAGGACGCTACTTTAGACGATGTTGCTGCCATAGGTCGCAATGCATCTCCTATGAGAACTGAGGAAGCACTCTCACACTTCTGAGTCTCAATACTTGAACTGCTGGCCCTGGTAACCGGAGATTCAGATTTACGCCCACTGCTTTCAAAACACTGCTGTGGAAAAGATTTCCTAAACTCCGTGCCGTGTAGTACACTCGCGCCAGGTTGCTTGGTTGCCATTAACTTGCTCTCCCTACCGATACTGCTTAGTTTCTGTAACTGTTTGCTGCCAGAGTCAAAACGAGCTCCCACAGAAAAAATCTTAACAACCTCTGAATTTTCCTTAGTCATGTCAAAATCTTTAGCCATCTCAGTGTCTTCTCTTCTCCTCAGCTGTTTCCTGAAATTAGATTTTGGGCGTGCCCCTGCCCCCGAACTCTGTGCTACTGGCCTGTTTGAAGCAACCTCTTCAACATTCTTTTGTACACGATCCCTTTCTTTTTTTAGTGTGGCGTACTTTTGCCTCAGTCGTGGTATTGTGTTAGCACTCTTGTCCGTGCTCACAACAAAATCGCGCCTAGGATTTCGTGTTTTCGGGCGTGGCACGGCTCCATACCAATTTAATTTGGCAGTTGGAACATCCGCCTCCAATCCATCTTCAGTTACCTTCTGTACGTGTATGCTTGAAGAACATTTCCATTCGGGGTGCGAAAGTTCACCATAATTGGACTGAACTGAGTCGCCTTGCAAGTGAAGTTGAAGAACATTGACGTTATCTTTCGATAACTGTTCATCTTTTTGCTGTGATGACCTATTGAAATCCTTTTTTGGGAGGGAAACTACGCTAGCCCTGGATGGATTCAGCTTATTTGTTGGTTCGTCAACAGGCAGCGGGATATATTCTACACCATCTTCGTCTTCCTCTGGTTGTTTACTCATGGAATCTTGTTTCTCGCAAGGTACTGCAACGGAGCTATATGAGATTGATTCCCGAGATTCATCATCAGTGGAGACATTTTCTCTCAAGATGAAATCTATGTTCTCCGCTAGAAAGTTGTCATCAAGCTCTGCTGTGTCTGAGTTCTTCAGCTTTTTTAATTCATGACCAGAGATCTTTTCATTTGATTCTTTAGCGGCCAGGAAGTCGTCATTAAGTGCATAATCAGTGTCTTTCACTAAATTGATCTTTACTGACGATGTAACCACCCTATCATTTGACTCATTTGACTCCTCAGTGAAAACAGTACTTTTTGCCATGTGGTTGTCTCCTAGAACTGTTTTGGTTCCCGACTTATTTGATTCTTCAGTAGGGATATCATTATTAAAGATAAAAGCAATGTCCTCTGCTAATTGGTCGTCCATTTGCGGTGACGCTGTACCACAAATAGACACCGTTGAGGAAGCGGGTGAATAGTGCAATTCAGAGGCATCTTCATCTATAAGCTCTATTTCAGATATTGGTGAGCCTGTGATGTCTTTCTCTTTAGAGACTGGTTCAAAGGGGACGTCCGTGACTTGCTTCCCCGCATCCCCCTTGTAACTGTCCTGTCTTAGCATTTCTTGTATTTCCTGTTGTACTCGCAGGTCTTCTTCATCCATTGGCGCAGCAATGTCATTTCTAAGTTTTCTAGATATCGACACAGATTGTATAGCTAATGGCACACTTACCGAATCATCGGCTTCAACTTCTCCTTCGATTTTGCAGACGCTGTCCTTCCATTTTCTATTTATTCGCGGGGGTGAAAATGCGCCCGAACTGCAAGCACTAGATCCATCTAACCCATTGACGCTCGCGTCACCTCGCTTCACGTACTTGGCTCTTGTGGAAACCATGTTTGGCGTCTGCGCTGCGCCCAAGCTTGACGGTGGTGCGCATGCCTCTTTGAGATCATCCTCATCCGGGATTTCTTGTTGTATAATACCGTCGATGTTATCGGTGAGCATGATTTCGTCTTTGTAGTTTGGCCGCCTTGTAGAGTCTTTCTTCTTCAGTCTCGGTATTGTGCCAGTGTGACACGGTTTCAATTCCATCCTCACTTCTGGTCCATCTTCTTCATCTGAGGAAGATGACGATTCCTCCCTTCTTTCTTCACTTCCTTTCAACCCATATATCTTCCGTTTTTCCTTTTCCCATTTATCTCTTCGCCGCTGAACATTCATTCTTTCTTCATGGCGTTCAATCCAAACGGGTTGCACATCAGTTGTGACAAATCCGCTGCAAGCGAATCCTATATCAAAACCCTTATTGCTCGGCAACGCGTCTGTTTTTTCAAAGGGCGAATCTGGTTGTTCGACGTTGCTCAAGACAGCCACATCGTGTTTGAAGCATAAATCACTTTCCGAAGGAAAAGAGCTCGAGGAACTTTTTCCTGAGCCGTTGCTTCTCGCGGATAACTTCCGCTTCTGTTTCTTGCTCCACGGCCGGCCGCACGTGGAACAACAATTTCCCATTTTTTACAAAATTACAGTTTTCTGTCGACCATTCGGTCACACTTCTTCGCAAACGAAAAATGTTTTGGTTTGACTTTTCATTCATGACGCTTGAAATACGTAATTAAACATGTGAATTAGAAT
Organism: Siderastrea radians; assembly: GCA_964017195.1. Classification (NCBI taxonomy): domain Eukaryota; kingdom Metazoa; phylum Cnidaria; class Anthozoa; order Scleractinia; family Rhizangiidae; genus Siderastrea; species Siderastrea radians. The sequence continues at coordinate 3,194,135 of OZ024900.1, forward strand.
CATGGAACCATACGCGCAAATCAGAAGTTCGCGCGCAGTTTCGAACAAACCCAATTAGAGTTAAAATTATCGGAAATTAACGTGATGTTTTCGAAAATTGATGAAATCTTTGGATACAGTGCGCTAACTATTCAGCAGCACGGTCGGGAATGACAAGCAGTGTCTCACTTGACTGTGGATGAAAAAACCTGTACGTAATTGGACAATCAGTTGATTTGTGTGTAAAAATGCGCAACAAGAAACATTCATGACAGGTACAGATCCAGACTCGTACCTAGCCGCCACTTATTTATTCCTTTTCGCATTGGAATATGGGAAGGCGATCAATGCGCGCAAAGCCTTTTGGTCCGTCTTTTCCTTGATGCACCGCGAACTCATCAAATCCTACCCATAAACCACAGCGCGGACAAGAGAAGCGACTGGGTAGGAGTCTGGTACAGATACGTTTGGCTTACGCGAGTATTACATGTGAAAGGAGATGGTATCGCGGACAAACTTAATGTCTGCATTGGAGCCTAGGACAAACCGTGGGAATTTCCACACAAAATGCAGTTTTCACAAAGTCACGAAAAATCGTTTCAGTAAGAGCGGTCACCTGCGGTAGGAACATCGAACAGAGGCTCAAGGCTTTGTTTGATCTGTGGGGTAGCTTTATCTGCAGGCCAGAATTCTCATTCACTGCTAGGAGCCTTTCTCCTGCGCAGAGCCTCCTGGGAACGCTTTATGGGCGGGATGCGAGGAAAAGGAGGAGGGTGTGTGCTGCGCGACGGAAAGCAGGATGACATGCGACTCCTCGTTTTTACCGTTGATTTGCATAATTTCTACGTTTTCGCTTGGGCGTAGGATCAGAGGAAAACAGGACGAGTGTTCGCAGACTAATGTGAAACCTACGGCCATAACAGGACTACCTATTGAAGGGTTTTTCTGCAGAAACGCCCATCACTGATGTCAAGAACAGACGAAACCACAGCAATCTTAAGTCCACTCATTTTTATTGCAAAAACCAACGCATTTGTTGGCATAACCTATCATTACAAAATATCAACCTGACATTCCTACACTACGGTTTCGTCTTCTAAACATACACAAATCTACGTATTTTATGCATATGTCTGCACCTAAAAAAAGAACACTATATTTACTAAAACAAGGATCTAGACACACTTGACACGACGCACTTACGAATGAGTACGAGTCTCGCCATCCATACTCGGAAATTCCGTCTTCACCGTCGGGATTTCTTCAGATTTGTGTCGGCGTTTAGAAACAAGAATACAGCTAATGAAAGTTATCAAGCCCCTTTCTCTCTTCAGAGCCCAAATTATAAGCAACGCTCCTTAGCATTGATTTAAATTACGTTTAACTTTCAGGAACTTAAGGACTGTTTCCGCCAGGATTTTGCAGCTGAAAGATGTGGACGTGTTTTTAAATTTTCGAGTTGTATTACCGGTAAACTGCGTTTGGCAACTGAATTTTAATTTGGTGCTCTAAAGAGAACAAGGGTTAAGGGTTATCTTGATTGCAATAAAAATGCCACGCTATTTTGTAATAATCAGTTACATAGTTAGGAATTCAAGTTTAGTTTACTGCAAGCAAAAGCTTGTTGCTGGAAAATATGAAAACAAACCCACAAACAGACAAACGAACAAACAACAACAACAAATAAACTTTTAATTGTAAACGATAAAGGTTTGATTTGTTATGGTTTTTTCAAGAAAAAAGGGCTATTCAGCTTTTCACTATTTTCACCATAACAGTTTCATCTATGGCGCTAATTTATGTGAAAATGTTTCGGCACATTTACCCCTATTCTTCTCAAAATAAAACTAATCAATACTTTGATGTTCCCTCAGACACTCTAATAACACACACGTACAAACACACCACGCTAGCCCCTAGACCAACTATTCATATCGCCTTCTTTTGTCTAAAAGTAAATTGGCTTTACTTTTAGTTGTTCTAACTTAAGCATATCTCGTTTTCCTTTGGTAAATCAGATATTTTCCTGCAGTTTGGTTTACAACACGCAGTTGGTTTAAGATTATTTCAACGAATACCTCGAGTATTTTAGTTAAATTGCAAAATTAACCTTCCAGGTTTCTGTTTGGATCCGATTTGGAAGTGATACAAAAGTACAAACTTTGACTTAGTTCGCCGCCTACGAAAAGTTTCAAGTATTAAATGTTTGACTTATTATTATTACTGAAGCAACGCATCGCAGAGCTTGCGAAACCAGCCGGTGCTGTCGACTGTGTGATACGATGAGCGAGACGATGCTTACACACAACGCTCGTCACAAAAACACAGCGTACGGAATAGAATATGAAGGAGTATGAACGCTGATTGATCTGCATTACATGTTACGTATTTAGTAAAACTGGTCTTTATAATTTCTTAGAACGCTTTTTATAATTACGATCCATGCTCTTATTATTTATACATATGCATTTTATATAATTTAAGATTTTCCACACATAACTTGTATAGTATCTCCAAAAGTACATAGTACTTACCATAAAGCACAAGAACGTCTGAGAGAACGCGCTTAGGATTCTGAATGGAGCAAACACCAATTAAGCCTAAGTCACTGTTTTATTCCTCAAACTAACAAGACTATGTACATAAATATGAACCTCTCCCCCCCACCCCACCCCTCACCCCAAACTCAACCTCTCCCCCCACCCCGCCAAGAGAGTTGAACCACGAGTCGTGAAATCCCGTTCTTTGTTGATGAAACGCTCAAGTGTGACCTTCAAAGGAGAGCTGTTGAGCAGCACTCTGTTGTGGTGCTGTACAAAGGAGTGCAAGTCACTCTGTTTGTGTATGAAATCCTGCAGTGTCCATTGTCTTGGAAGCTATCGACTTTCTTATGGCGCTGCTAAAGTGTTCAGAAAATTTGACATGTTTGATTTGTCCTCTGGAATTTGTCTAGGGTAGAGGGTTTATATACGAAGTAAGTGTCAATTGTCACAGAGCAAACAAATTGATCAACATTCCATGGTTTAAGTCACTGAAAACTCGTTTCACGGAAAGCGGAAAAAAATTCCACGGCCACCTGTAAAGCCCTGAGTCGATCAAATTCACAGCTTAAGCATTCGTTTCACCACAGATTAAGGGTAACTCTCCATCTAAAACGAAGTTTAAACGTGTAGCAACTATTGCAACAGGAATTACGAAAAACAGCAATTTAAGCAACAAAACCTAACGAAATCACCAATTTTATAAAACTATAACGTAAACCAATTGTCCCTTAGTTTACGCCTCTAACGTTACTAATAGTAGTTGAGTTATCGTCGATATTAAACTAAAAATAATAATTAATATTGTCATTATGAATAAGGTATATACAAACGTTACGCGAAATTCACGGTTTTTCTGTTGTGTTCAATTCTGGCTCTAATGACATCTGTGGAGAGATCTGGAAACAACACAGAGGTTTGTTTTGAGCTTAGTTCTCCACACCCTTAAAACCTCCAAACAAATTCAAGCAAAACAAACGTTCGTTGTTTTCAAAAAGCGTGACAGCTACATGGCGTTACACACTATCGTTTCCGTTTCTCTTGTTTCTCTCGTACTTAAGAAGTTGTCCCATGAAGTTTAAGTTAGGTGAAATCACCGGCCTCAAGTCCTTGACAAATTTGTACGCGTCACCCAGGCACAGTCCCTGTTGCTTCATAACATACGCCACCGTCACCGTCGCCGAGCGTGACACACCGGCGTGACAATGCACAAGAGCACAGCTTCCACGTTCACGGGCTTCGTCTGCGAAAGAGAGACATCACAACTGTTAAATTCCACGTCGTAATACTCGACTGTAAATCATCATACTATCAAACGGTATTTGTTGCAGTTTTAAGATGCATCACGTGTCTTTGAAAGACAAGAGAACACAGTAATTACTTGTCAAAGTAACGCAACTGCCTTGCACTGTTCCTGTGAGATTTTGGCAGCATTTCTGGCAATGACTGTGGCCTTTTATTTGTTTCCTCACAACCTGTCCACATTTAACACTTCCCTTGAATCTTCAGCTCCTCTTCGTCCGCCAAAGGCGTACACTTCAAACTCAGATCCAGCGTGGAACCTGTGCACATCACTGCACTGGGTAGTCTGTGGCACAGTTCCACTGGACAAGGCGTCACAGGCATCCCAAACATAGAGGCGCCATGACACCAAAACTGTGAGACAGGAATTTCCGTGAATCATTCCTCAACTGAAGAACACATAAAAACACAGTTTTCATCCGGAAACTGACAGAATTAGTCACGTGTCCTTCTAAGGAGGCCAGGTTACACAATCCCTGCCTCGCATTTCAAGGTCTGGGTTGTTCACCATTCACATGAACGTGAACATCCTTCGGTTCGTGATCTTTCGTTTGGAAGGCATCGGAAAAACGTGGGTCGCCAGGCGTTTTTCACGTTTTCCCTTCCTATATAGCCTGCGCGCAGAAATGGAAGACGTCTGCGCGCAGGCTACGTCCTAAAATGCCATGATGTAAATGGTGTACATCCCTAGATAAGATTCCACTGTTTAGTACAATAAATGCAATTATTGTCGATCTACAAGGGAATAAGCTGAATCTCTAGTCACTCATTTTTTATTAGTGGTGCTGAGTTTTTTAACACTCACCAATAAACTGAATTGCTTCGTCAAAGTGTTGTCCAATATCCTCTTGATTCGAGTCGTTTATTTTTATCTGCTTGTAATGCAAGTCCGGACGCTGACTGAAGAAGTTCGGGCATCGCGGCGTCAGGTTAAGGATGTACTTGATTGACAACCTGTCAATCAAAGCTTCATCGGCGGCACCTTCTTCGTTGCCAAGATACAAATAAGGTAAGATCGCGGTGACAGGCGTGCCTTGAGGGCGCCCTGGGTATGAGTCACATGTCGTTGGGGATGGTGGGAAGTCTGTGACGTCACAGATAGTCACCGGCGCGTTTTCACATAAATTTTGGTAGTCTCTGCAAAACTCCTTCAGTCCGCCTGTTAAGGAAAACATAAATAACCGAGTTGAGGTTTATTACAACGTTTTACAGGCCTACTTACTGAGAAATAGGGTGCGATATCGCGCGGAACTTCTACATTTCATCGTGTGTCCTTCCGGGAAAATGTTGCGCACCGAAGTACCAGGAATGGACAGAGGCTCTGACTTATTTGCACACAATCTTGCATCTCGTGTGTCCGAGCCGTCGAAGAAAACGACTTTTTAACGAAACGAAGAGATCAAGTTTGAAAACACCAATCCTTACAACTGACAAAACGGAACCTGCCTTTATACTAAATGGGAATAGCGCGAAAACAATTACAACGGCATTGCGATAAACTTCGACAATTGAGTGTCAACTGTTTTTTAAGACAGCGGGTACCAACCAAAACAACCGGAAGTTGAGTGACTAAGCGGATCGAAACCGGAAGAGCGCTTGCATCCCTGTTTAGTTTAAAACAAACCCTCTTTTCCTTAACTCTCCAAAAGTGCGCCATACAAAGTAAAAATTGCCATCCAAAGCGACACATCGATGCACACAACAAACATTTCCAAGCTGACGATCGGTTATTTCGAGTAAAACGTAGCTGCCAATCCAACTGGAAGAGACCAAACAACAGAGGTTTAGAAAACGACGAGTACAGTGAAGTTGCGGGAAACAAAATCAAATTGAGTTCGCTGGCCATCACACGAAGAACAAAACTATCGCTTGATGTAGCTTTTTGCAGCGACAACGCTGCAGTGTATGGATCGCCAACTAGGAAAGACAACTATTGAGTTTGAACACTACCACCTGTAATCAAACACAAGTGCACTGTTTGTCAAGCACCACAGTTAATACAAAGTGCATCGTTACCCGTTAGCCGAGAGCGCCGTCGCTGCAGAAGCCCGCTCCGCGTTTCACAACACCGCGCGGTCATATTTCGCTTTCGTCTTGCAGCTGTTGGACTTTCAATTCGCCGACCATAGTTTCAGATTACACTCGACAACATACGTAAAGGGCAAAACGCCATTAGGTCATTGAAAAGCAAGAGACACAGGTATTACTTAATTATGACTTAACAATTACAGACTCTGTAGGTTGACTAATTATTTTCCGGCGTTACGCACTGATGCTTTGCAACCAAAACACCTGCTTCTTGTGACCTTTTTCAATTGTCTGCCGGGTTTTTGCTAGAAGCCCACGTTATTGATTTGCAAATATCGTAGTAAGTAGAAAGGAAACCAGATGACATTTTACGCACATAAAAAAACTTATGACAATTGAAGGAATGGAGACCGGGAATCGTTGTCACTGACAAAAGAAGCCATTTGAGTGCTCGCCGAACCCTTACAATCAAGTCACCCACGCAAAACTACAAGCTTTTAAAAGAGCAGAATTTAGAGCTTCCGTTTTTATGCTCTTAAGAAGAAATTTCTCCAAGTGTGACCGCTAAACTTCAAGGACACCAGCAACCCATGAAGAGGTTTCAATCATCTTGACCTCGCTGTCGACCTCACGGTAAAAACCCAGTTACAAAGTCTTGCTACAACACTGAAACATCAGCATAATCCCGTTATTTATAGACCTTGAACGCAACGTTTTCTATGACTGGAGGTTAGCTGACCGAAGGAACAATGCGCTGTTATAGGACTTCAATGGCGTACTGCTTGACAAGTTAAAGAAAAATTCTCTGTTTCTCGGGGCAACTTGTCGTAACCAAAGTGATCATAAACTATTTTGTTTACACAAATTTAGGAGGAAAGAACAAAACAAAACAGTTATTTACCGAGAAAACCAAGACTAAATTGACGCAGTGATTTCCTAACACTGACTTAACAACAATTCCAAACCGTTAAAAAGCAGAGAAATGTTTGACAAGCGTAACATCAAACTCAAGGAATTCAAAAATTAACCCTAACTTCGAAACTGTATTTGTTATACAAAACATTACCTTTGTATCTGGAGCTAAAGGTTGATCTTTGGTTTCTTCGCCCCACACATGAAATTAGACAGCTCAAAAGTCATTTTCAAACACTTCACGCAGTACCAAACTACTTTGTCAACGCTCGTCATTGAAGCTTCGTTATAAAGCTGTAAACATTTGCCCGATTACCCTTGCCTTTACAAAGACAAATCATAAAATGCTAAGAAAATGACACACAGTTGGAGGACAAACTTCTCCCAGTAACAAAAGCTACCCTTGTGACCATTCGCTGTTGAAACTCCGTTATAAAACTGTGAACACTTGACCAATAACCCTTGTCTTAACACAGGCAAATCACAAAACGTTAAGCAACTGACACACAGTTGGAAGGCAGGCAGAGCTGTGAACCTTATTAATATGCTCTGGTATGGGTTGGCTGACCTTTCTTTACAGTCTGTTTTAGCACCTTGCTTTCATAAAGGAAAACTTGATTTCTTTATACATAAAATAAAACAGAATGCTCCTCAAGCTGTTACCTCTAAATAGTTCCATTTCAATGGTCACACTTAAATATTTTTATCCACTGGATTAAGAGTTAAAGCAAACTTGTACTGAGTAATTTGCAACCACTTTATCAGAGACCTTTCTTCTCGAAAATCATTTACTCTGATAAAATGAAAAAGAATTAATTCTATGTGTACTAAAATCGCAACAAGCCACGAAATTAATACAATTACCATTGTAACAGGCAATTATGATAACATCAACCAGTTCTTCAAATCCCACAGAAAATTTGACAGACAAAAAACTTTTAGCTAACAAAATGGTGATTTTAAGCTCTCTTTGTATCTAGAACAAATATAAGTGGTAATATAAAATGAAACTAAACATGAATCTGTTTACACAACAAAAAATCTGCGAGGTTAGAATGACATGTATGTAATTCTACTAAAGGCACGAAATTGCACGATGCACGAATATGACCATCTTCATGCACATTCTAATGTCCTTACAGACTGTACTCACCATAAGGCTTTTTCAATGGCAAATTCAAAGGTGCAAGGGACAAAACTCTACACGGCATCACAGCAAGTCAGGTCTAATCCTGGCTACAGCTATCAAGTTACTGAACCCGACTGCTGCTGTTCACAACACAACTGAACCAGATAAACTCACTGTGCAAGCATAGCAAATATCAGAAAAGTGAGGTCAATGCTGTAATGTCTTTCCATTCAGTGGGCTGTAGTGACCGGGAACGACATGAGCACTGATCTACAACCAACTAGGCATGACATGAGAATTGTTGACCGACTGGGCTTCATCCGGGTCCATGGAGAATAATAATCAGATTTCACTTATCTTCACAACTGGACTAAATAAGTTGCTTTTAGAAACAAACTCTAAGAGAGGTATAAGATCCATAAACTTTGACATTTACATGTAATAACTTTCAATTGGATGCAGTCAATTTCTGGGTCACTTACAATAGAAGAATTAATTAAACAAATTAACTGACCCTTCAACTAATTACATGATCCTAACAACATTCACTGAGGAAACACCAGTTAATTATAAATCTGAGCAAAAGCTAAGTCACAAATTAGTCTATTAACACAATAAATTAAAAACATATATTCATGTCTAAATGACAGGGGAGACTGATATTACAAATTTTCACTAAGAAAGTCATGCTGTTGTAATAGAAAACATCTCAAGTGAATGTTATTTTTGACAGCTTCTGACCTATTTAGTCACCTAAATCTACCCAAGCTTACAGTTCATTAACCATGTTGCTCCTAAAGAAATATTTTCCGGATCAGTTCCCCCATACTTCACTTTTTCTGAATTCATATGGGTAAGAAGATGAAGTTTCTCTAAAGTTCCAGTGTTGTTCCATAACTGAATTAAAAGGGGCACTATCGATGTCATTTTTCTACTTTTTGGTGAAAACTTTATTTAATTTATATCTCAGTACCACACTCATACATGAATTGCTTCTAGATCTCAGGAGGTATATCTATATCAAAGATCTACAAGAGTAAATCTATTGAAAAACTCTAAGGGGTTAGCAGTTTCTATTAGGAATGTAGACTTACTGGTAAATAAAAATAAAAGTAATCTAGCAAACTTTCATAGGAAGACTGAGCCACAATCAGTTTTTTTATGGTTTTACCAAAGATGCAAGGGAACAACTTGAAGAAGTCAGCCTTAAATTTTCAAGTCAGAATCCTTCTTCTTCCACGCCATCTAAGCCAAACACACTTACTGACAGTTTCTGTCCACAATTTTTAACAAAACTGTCATGAGTGGACCACTGTTTTTAGATTCCATTGATGGAATTGGTATTTTGGATTTCCAAAACGATACTAAAAACACATTACCTGTCCTTTTAAACAGTGTTAGACAAACAATAACTTTTATTGCAGGGTAGTTCTTCTATCTATTCCTATAAAATGTAATCACAGTTTTGTTTATTAAATAAACCCTTTTCTGTATTTTTCACACTCTGTTAGAGTTTTTTTCTCATATTATTTTCCCTGTGTATTCTGTACACGTTGTATGTTTATATATAAGTCAGTGAAATGTAAAAAAAAAAAAAAAAAAAAGAAGAAAAAAATGCCATTTTGTAGGTAAGTTTACCACTTTTGTATGTAAGTTCACCACTTTGAAATAATGGAAGTTTGTACATATTGTTATTTTAGAGAGGGTAAGCAATCCAATTTCATTTTACATGCACTGAACTTGTCTGTATGAACCTATCAAAGCTTAACAAAAATTTATTGAAAATTATAAGGAAATTGAAGATGTGACTGCTCTCTTTCTAGAACAGCAACTGATCCTGTTTCAATTGCTTGATAACCTAGTATCTAATATCTTTTACTTCAGTGGTCATTCCTAAGGATCAATGTCATCCACTAACTCAAATTATTCTTAAAAGTTTCAAACCATTACAGGGTTCAGGGCTTGACTCATGAACACATTCAAAAGAGTGAAAAAAATAAAAATAAAAATAAATAAATAAAAAACTAAATAAATAAATAAATAAATAAATAAATAAGACGCACTTTGTAACCAGGTCCAAAATGATAACATTACCACCAAGTTAGCGTTTCATTAACAGCATTCATGTAAATGCTTACATTGGCTCCAGGAGCTATGACAAGAAGATATGTTATTAGACTCTGTCTCAGAAATGCCCTGAAACTTCCAGGCCAAAAATACACACACAAATCATGTTTTGGTTAAAGTGCCACTGAGACGAAAATTCTTAGGTCTATTTCGGCCAAATTCTGTCGCAGAATATCGCGTTGTGTCTATATTTACCCAGAAAACTGAACAAGAAACCGTCCATCCTAATATTTTTTAGCTCCAAAGTTGTGGAAAAAGTGTCCGCCATTACTGAAAATGTGTTCCTGGGTGATTGCACAATTTCATAGCTTGTGACGTCAGAGCCTCACCTCAGTCGCGTTTCCTTGTGTTTTGACTCAAGATGCCTACCGTCGACTGCGAGACCTCCGAAGAGTATTTCTATGATTCGAAACAGTCTTTAGCTTCCGAAGCATCAGAGGATTCATTTCATTCGGCAAATGAAGAATTTTTCTTACCGTACGATGTAAGAACTGATGTCAGGAGATTTCAGCTTATAACAAACTTGTAAACAAACTGTTCAAAGTTGCTTTTCTCGCCATGCTGGCGGGAGTTCAAAATATGCGCAAAATGATGCTTACAGTGATTACAGTTCAGGCACAAGTTGCTTAAAGAGCGGATAACTCTCATCCAACGGATAAATCGCTGTCCAGCTATTCGAAAAACTGAGGTTTTAAGCTTTGGAAATTTAGAGAAAACACCTATAAAAACTCTAGAATTTGATGCCCGCGAATTCTCAAGCATCGTGGATCGATTTTATTGTTCACTTCGTTGGAGAAATAAAAGAAGCTATATTTTGCCTGCCGTTGTTTATATTTATATTGTGAAGCATTGAGATTTTTGGCCATTCTTAGCATAGTATGGGAAAAATTCTTGAAGAGCCGTAATGCTGTAGTCATCTGGCAGTCAGCTGATGAAGCCCATCGTGTCAATCATAGTACAGTGGTCGCTTGCATAGAAACACAAGTGCTTGGGTTTCTAAATATTTTGAACAGTTTTTGTAGAATTCTTAACCGTGAGCCGAAAAAAGTGAAATAAACCAAGGCCTTTTTTTAAGAACTGGAGGCCTTGTGTGACCGGAATCTAAATATTTGTCGTGCAAATCAAAGCCACAAGGAAAATTTTCTGCTGCTCAACAACAACATGCGGGCCGCCGAAGAAACGAAGCTTTCACTTGCTTTATTCATTGCGTAAAAATAATAACTTGATATCTTATCATTTTTCTTGGTAGTTCATTTACTAAGATTGCTATGACAGTTAAAAGAAATAACATTGTAAACTCCTTAGACAAATAGTGGCATGTGATATTTTTTCCCAACCAACTTAAATTTCCACGCAAGACGATCCGAGCTGTTGAAGCCTTCATATATTTCGAATAATAATGTCAATCGACTCTTCACCGACAGGGAATAAGGAGAAAAGTTTCTCCACATTCAGGACGGTATGCTATAAAATAAATGACCATGCATCTAAGCGATTACTGCTTTGAAATTAACTCACGGAATTACAAAAAAAAGCTTAAGGCAATACAAACTATTGGCTTAATCGCGGCGGTCCTGCATTCGCTCAGGATGCATTTTATGAGGACTACGCCGAAGATCTTCGCCCTAGCAGACGGCAGAACTGAAAGGGTTTTCCACAAGAAAAATAAACTTTAAAATACGTTAAAAGAAAATAAGTTTTGCTCAATAGTGGATGTGTTGAAAAAGAAACAAACTATCACCTGCGTTAAGATTAAGTACCTTTCGTCTTATTTTTTCCGGATCTTTTTTTCCATATGTTTGAAATGGACAATGGAATAATCGACCTCTGGGATCCTTCGACATGAACAGCCCTCTGGAAACACTCGTCCGTGAAGTGATCAGAACAGCCGACAAAAATACCTCTCGGGTTGAAGTTTGCACTGTGTGTGATTACAAAAATTATTCATTTTTCCATCGCGGGTCCGCTCGCAAGGTTTTGATGAAGCGAAATACCAGCTCGGTGGTTGGATTTATTGTTGTAGCATTGTACAACACAAGTAATACCCTTTATAACTGCTGCAGCAACGAAAATTTCAAGGCCATACAGCAAACAGTTGGCAGGAAATCTTCCCTCCACGACAGTTAAATTTCTCGCGGCAAGTAAACGTATGAAGGTATTAGGTTTGAGGTGAGCCTCTTACGTCACTTCCGCTAATTCGCAAGCCAGCTTCCGGAACAAGGGCCAGTAATGGCGGCCGTAAAATCTCGACAAAGACCGTCCGAAAAAAGTGACTTCCAGTCTTCGTAATGAGTTGAAATTTGGCATGGTGACTAACAACCACAGACTATTTTCGAAAATGCAAAAATATGGAATACCAAAATTCTGGACTCAGTGGCACTTTAAGGGGGGAGGGGGGATTATTAGTATCAATTGCCGTTACATATGACAATATTTTAGATGAAAGCTTTACTTAATTTTCAGCAAAAAAATCCCAAAAAATCACTTGGGATGTTCTTGCTAGGAAACTGACAAGTAAACAAAGCTGGAATGGTCAAGTGCCACAAACAATATAAGCCAGAAATCCTTAATGAACAAACAGAAAATTCTGCTGTGTAATCCATATGTGGTAAACCAAGCACTACTGAATATTAACTGATAGATCATGAAATATGATGCCAATATTTAGACCCTGATTAAAATGCCAATTATAGTTGAGGAATTGAATAAATTTATACCATCACGGCTATTTATGTACTAGTAAGCAAACTTAATATTTGAATTCTTTAAGAATAAAAGTCAAGAGTTTAAGAAAGTTGAAACACGAATATAACAGTCAATCAGCTTTTATGCAAATGTGAAAAAACACACAAATAAACATTTTTTGGCTGCCAGTTTGTCCTTAAAGGGCACTGTAGCTGGTCTCACCACACCCCAACAATTGCATGTGCTGTAACAACAACTTTTTTCATGTGAAATAAGGTTTTAAATCTTCCCAAGTTATTTTCATAATACAAATAAAATGCAAGACTTCCATTGTAAAGAACACTCTAGGAAAACAACTAGAAAATTGTTTGAGAAAGGGGGAGTCCTAGATAACCAGTAGCATATTACTGTACAAACAGAACCCAAGGAGAATGAGATGCTGTTTCGAGCAAATGACAGGTTAGGAGAGAGCAAAATGGGGGAAAGGGGGGTGTATTGAAGTTCTCAACATTTTAATTCCAAACAGTGCCACAACTGGATGGGATGAATGCATCACTATTGGTGAATGCATTACTGTTGGTGCTAAGGATGCCTTTCATAGCTGTTAAGTTATGTCACTTCTCATACCAAGAATTCATCAAGATGTGTATCACAGACAGACAGTCACACCACATGCAAGATTGCTCAACACAGACAACCAGTAGAAATGACTGAGACAGCAAAATTCTGTCGGTCCTCAATTTAATCAAGGTCCAAATATATCAACCCATGGGTTACTCACTCTTTCATCATTAGGGAAAGAATGGTGAATCAAACTTGATTGAACTTACATAATACTCTTTGAACATGTATTGTTCGGAATGTAGACAACAAGAGTTCTTTTCGATCTGTTCCTCAAAGAACCGGTTAGACACTTTCAATTTCACTTATCTTAACTAGTTTCGTGTCAGAGAAATAGAATTCGTGCAGCAAAAATGCCGACGTCAGATTATTTCCTGTTCAGACAAACAAAACAGAGTAAGTAACAAGAACAATGCTGTTTCGGTATCTGACCGTTCACAAAAGCCACAAATGCGTCACAGAATTCTTGTCGTAAAGTGAATTCAAACGTGACCAATCTGTGGTACGTTCTTGGTTGAGCTTCATAAGCTTATATAATGGGTCCATCTGACAGTGCCTTTCATCAAAGTGCAGGGTTTTAACGTCGACACCACGAATTTATAAAAAAGCTGAGGCTTAAGAAACCAAAACTGATAACGCAGACAAAATCGGAAATACCAACACGATAGAAAATCAGTGAGCGCTGAGGTTTGGTTCATTTGTTGACATTTACGCGCGAATAGTGAGTCGTTGCCAGCACTCAAAGATTTCTTTCGCTTGATCGTTCAGAGTACAAACTTATATGCTGAGCAAACTATCTAAATTTAGTCCAACTTACCTTTCAGCACTGATATATTTTTTCCTTCTTTCAAGAGAGTTTGTAACACTAAGCAGATTGGTCGACAGGGGTTTTTACAATCGTCGGGTCCACTAGACAGTTCGTCGTATATGACAAAGGTTGTACCCACTCCTCCACTGATAAACTTTTCTTTTCCCTCCGCAGAAGAAATCAAGTCTTTTAGTTTTGCTTTTCCCTGTGAAAGTCTTTTGCGTCCTATCCCAGTACAGTTCACATGAATAGCACCTCTAATGTGTAGTCCGTTAAAAGCTACTAAAGATCTACAGTCGACAACGAGAACTTCGGTTGACGATGTACTAGTATCGTTCAGTCTTTGTGCGAGTTCACGAGGAGAAACACTTTTCCATTTACCAGAAGACATGTCGTAGGCTCGGTTTACACAACCAACTTTCGATTCAGAACATCTTGGTTCCAACAGAAGTGGAGGCATTAAGACGAAATTTAAAGCAAAAAAAGAACGAAGTTCAAAACCTTGTAAAGCCGAACCCAATACGTGAGGTAGCAGCTGGCTCGTAAAAGTCTTGGCGAATGCACTCTTTCAACACGTGTAGCCGAATATTCCAAAACAAACTTTTTCCGAAATCACAGTAATGTCCTCCCTGTTTTGAAAAACCTGAGCTTTCCAACAGAGTGACTAACAGGGCATTTCACTTTCGAAACAACGCGGTTTGTAATCACTACAGCTTTTGGCATAGCTGGTTGAGAAACATTGAAGCAAAAATAGCTCGCTCAAAAGAACGAGTGATGTCATCCACAGCCAATGAGATAACACATTCAAATAGCGACGAAAAATTGCTGACAATCGGTGACGACATCAACCATATATGGCGTTATCATCGTGACGAAGGTAGCCGAAAACTTTCCGAACACCTACGAGAGCTAAATCATGCGGAAGCGAACGTTTCCCGTGGTCTAAAAATAATTATTACTGGCGGGCCAATAGCGTGTTTCTGCGCGTTCATTATGCACGTTTACAATATTTTCTTTCAGAGAAAACATGAAAGGTATCATAAAAATAGAGAAGTGTTTTTCCAAAGAACCAGGGAATGTGTTTTAAGACCAAGTCACTATGAGGTCCAAGCTTTTGGGTCACAGAATGTGCCAGGGCATTCCATGAGCATACAGCGTGGGAAGTGATAATGTAAACAAAGAGGAAAGTTTACTTCGCCCAATGATTTAAACTTCCCTTTTCACTTTTATGAGAATTGTACAATTTAGTGGCGTGGTTGTATAACAACATATTCAACACAAGAACACCTTTTCTTCTAGAAAAAAAATATATATTTACACAACCAACAAATGGGTGATGAATATTTACACAACCAACAAAGGTCGGCACAAGGAAGCGACCGATGTTGTTTTGAAGTGTTATATAAAGGGATGTTACAAGGTCGGTATCTAGGTGAGGTAGTGACTAATTTTGTCACTGAATGATCATCTGCGCTGAAACGCCGAAACTGAAATTGTTTCGAGTATTTTAAATCGTTTTAAAAAGAAAGTTAAACTTCGACAAACCGTATTTAGGGTGTGACCAGGTGACTTGCGAACACAAGCCAGTCCCCATCCCCATTTCAGGCTATTTTTTTTAAATTTCTTAGTTCTTTCACCATGTAAAAGGAGTCAGTTCACAATCTTATTTTAATGCAGGGGATCATATCCCTTGCTTTATATGATATTATTACCATGATGTAATTTAAAAATAATAAGACAGAGCGTGTCAACGTAAAGCAACGATATTAAATTTTACATCGCAATTAGATCATCTATATACAACTCCTAAAAGTGAAGAATGACTGATAACTTGTTTCAAAGTGTTTAGATTTTTAAATAAACATTAAAATAAAAATTTAAAAAAATCATTGCTTTTCAGCTGAACTTTGAGGAATTTGAAGAAACCTGTAGCTCAAAGAAACTGACACTATGATACCAGATTCTTGTGGCATGCTCTTAGAAGTCGAACTAAAGAAGATTATGAAGAATCTTAAACAAAATTAAATCAATCTATTGAATATCTTAAACGTGACATAAAGAATTAGCTTCTGGCGCCACTTTGTCAACCAGTCATGCTGAAAATATGCGCCACGCTTTGGCCATGCAGTGATCGCGTGACAGGTCCCCTCGTGGAGTACTCGCGTGCAAAAGGAAATTTACTGCTAATCAGTTACAAAATAAAGCTTCCAGTTTCTGTGCGAGCTAGAAAATGTCAGCAGATTCTTAGCTGCAAAATTTTTTCTAAAGAGGCAGTCTGAGGATGCGAAAATAGCGTATCCCATTTAAACTCCCGCATTCGTTCCTCATCATGTTCGTGCAAGGAGCTGAGAAATAGCTTTTGAGAGAGTCGCTTGAAGAAAAATCATGAGTGAAAATAACCGTTCTAAAATTATTACAGATAATTCGAGGTTCACAATATCCCCAAACAAATCCTCTTCCCTGGTTTTAACCCTTGATATGTCTATTTTTATTCCTAAAAGGAATTGGGAAATATTCTTGGAGCTGTAGTATGCAGAGTATGCATTTCCCGTGTTCCCGAGCACTACAACTGCATGATGACGTAATGTTCTTACTTGCACTTGGCAGCGTGGACACTGGGAAAGAGAAGTTCGGCTATAGTTTCCATGGGAACCACCCGGACAGAAAGACAAAATGGCGACCTTCATTGCCTTGATGGAGTCAAAGGGAAAAGTTGTTGACCAGTTATTCCAAAAGAAAAGGTTAGTTGGACAATTATTGAGCATAAGTTTGTTGAATAACTATTAATCTTTATAGATGTCAACATTGACCGTTGAAAGGCCGGAGATTCATGTATTTTTTTTCACTTGAATTTTAGCCCGGTGTCATTCAGTGTCATCATGTTTTCGTCACAACATGCGTCTCTCTTGTTGTTTTAAGTTTGTGATTATGTCTGTCGTCCTTGCCGATGTGAGGAAATAATCGTTCTCCTCAAAAAGTTTGCATTGTTGGTAAAACTTCACTTGTGCAGCTGATGTTAATGTTTAAGCTCAAAGCTTAAACAACATCAGCATGAAGCTCTCTATGTCCAGCTGTGTCTTACTTACAATAAAGTTAGCTTTATGCTTCTACAGGTTATGAAATATCAGCTAAATTACAAAAATCATGGCTAGTTTTTCCATTACTTGGACATAGTAGACAAGTAGGCAAATGCATGGAAGAACCCAAGTCATAAACAAGGCCCTTTTAGGGTGGGTACGTATGTCGCTAGTCTGAATTTCAAAACCCTTCATTTCACATATTGAGGAGGAAGCCATGTCCCTGTCGGTATTTTACTATTGTATTTGTGCTTGTCTTCGTCGCTGCTGCAGTTTCAATCCATCATTGTGTCGTTTGAGGCCATTTCATCTGTCTTATGTCGCTGTTTCAAGGTCATGTCGCTTGTCGGAATGTGCCCTAACAGGGCCTCATAAACATATCATGACCAGCCAGGTGCATTTGACAGTGTTATACTTGGAATGTTAGTCCATTGCAAAGCTAACCCCCAGGGTCGAGTTGCATAAAACTTAATGTCCTGCGTAACTTCTAGTATCAGATGTTCACTCCAGTTAGAGTCTCTATTTTACCATCTGCCATTAGCAGCTATGCCTGGGGTTAGGTATTTAATGCAACTCACCCCAGCATTTTGTTAAATTTTCCCAACATTTTAGTGACTGGTTCCTATTTATTCAGTTGGGTTACCAGGAGGTAATCCAGAGTTTATTTCCTTGTGTAAAGACTTTGTTACACAAGGCAATTTTTTCCTGCACCTGCAACACAATTTTTCATTGCAAGACAAGTTGCAAAGAGGGGTGTTACATGCACAAGTTTGTCCACAACTTGTCCTGCAATAGCATTGCATTGCAGGTTTCATATACCTCCAACTTGTTAATGTCAACTTGCTTATCAACTACTGTCTAATGCTTTGTAGGGATGCAGAAGATCAAAGACACAAAGAGTTCCAGGCAGCACTTAAGATCCAGCGCTGGTTTAGAGGAACAAAAGTTAGAGCTTACTTGAAGTAAGTAATGTCTACAATCAAACTCTAGGCCCAGTTGTTGGAAAGTAGATCAACAATAACCCTTGGTTAGACATTAAATAGGGTCTAAGTGACAGTCTGAAAACTGCCAAGCTATAAAACTGAATGAAAACCTGCCACTTATCATGGGTTAGCTTAACCTTGCTTTGAACAACCATTCCCTGGATAGCAACTTGGGAATACCTCATACGATCACCTCTTAAAAAATGTTCCTAAAAAAAGCATGAGAATGTTGATATGCAGTTGTTCTTGTTTTCAGTTAGGGGCAAACGACAACGGTTTAAAGTAAATAGAGTCCATTTCTATTTTATCAATTTACACGTCCTATCAGTAGTCCCCTTGAAAAAGATAATTATGTTGATAAGCAGGTGCTTAAAAGCTAGCTTTCATTAAATACTTCATACAGTACACTGTATCTGCAATTCTTGTATATTTAGTTACAGTGTAGTGTGGAATTTTCTAACTGTTAAACATCAATCAAATATTTTTTTGGTCAGATTTCTTCATTACTGTGCAACAACAATACAAAGGCATTTTCGCGGTCACAGAGGCAGAGAAATTTACAGACATCTTGTACGGGTAAGAATTATTGGCAATAAAAGCTGTTTCTTACTCACAGTAGAAGAGTAGAACTAGGTTTCACTAGAGATAACATACCAGTTGCTATTATTGCTGTTGTAATCTGATGCAATTTTTTTTCACAGGAAAAGCTGAGCAAGATGCGAATTGATTTCTATAACATGCAAGCAAAAATAGTAAGTAAACACATTTAAAACTGATTTGATCTGCAACCTTATTTAATTTTGAAATTCATTGAATATTTTGATATATTAGAACAAAATTTAATTAAAGATATCTTTTATTTCAGATTCAGAAAATCTGGAGAGGTTCGTAAGTTAGTTAAAACATGAATAAGATTTGGCTGACTGAACTACAGTATTTATTGTGTTTTAAAGATCAACAAGCTATGAACTTTAATTTATTTTTCTGTAAACTGTGGTGTCAAGTTATGTTCAGACATAATGTGTGCTTGACAATTATTTATTTTTCTCTCTAGGCTATTATGTTCGTAAATATATTTACAATTACTACAGTCGTAAGCGATACTTACAAGGAGTTGTCACCAAGAATGAAATAGTGAGGTGAGAAATTTGCTTGACTGACGTGCACAAACACATGTGTTTTACTTTCAGTTAAGCCACATTTAGACAATAATACATATTGTATATAAATATATTACATGCAGAAAATATTTCGTGCAGATCAGCAATAATTACTGACATGGCAGTTACACTGTGCATGTACATTTTTTAGGAAAGAGCTGGAGGAGTTTGCTGTGAAATCATATCAGGAAAAACAAATGAAAAAAGAATTGGAAGATAAGGTAAATGTGCAGAATTCCAGGCAAGTGCAACTTCTGCAAGTGTTAAGAGAACTTTCTGCCCCTTAAGGGCATGAATTTTAAGGATGTTTGCACCAATTGTTTCTGTACATCCTCACTCTGCAAAAAAAAAAAAAAAAAAAATTCTGAACATGGGAAGTTTTCATTACCAGGTATTTCGCTTTTTCTACTCAGATGAGATAAAATTCTTTTACAAATGGGGATGTGCAAAACTTGCAAGTATGCTTCAGTGAGGCTTATTCTATTCATTTTATGCTTTATTTCCAACACAAGTGCGGCGACTGCTCAATATTCTTTTGCATTTCTGGTGTGAGTTCAGGTCATTACCTAACTGCAGCAATAGGTTTAAAAAAATCTGAACATGGGGAGATCTTGGATGCATCCTTAGTCCTTAAGGACGTTCATGCCCAAAATCTTCTCACTTTCAGATTTTTTCCAAACTTTTGCTGTAGTTAGAAAATGACCAACTCATGTCAGAAAAACAAAAAAATCGGGGGGTTGCCGTGCTCGTTTTGGAGATGAAGCGTATTGGAAACATTGTGTTTTTAGAAGCTTTGGTTATGTGAGGCAAAATTGGCTTTCTTGCTACAGGGAATAAAATAAGTTACGTGGAGGACTCTGGATAATGCTGATTTATTGACTTCATCGTAAATAGGGCTATTTAGTAGATTTTTGCAGGTAATATTGTTTCTTCAGGTAAAATTAGCCTCATAGAAGGATAAAATTATTGTGAGTGATGTATACCTGTATTCATAGAAAAATTCAATTGTAATTGAGTACAAAAAGCAATAAATTTAAAACTTCTCGCATTCAGAATTTTTTTGTTTTTGGACAAAATGCAGAGAACCGGTAAAGGAAGTGATTTATTGAAAAAGAGAATGGGGTCACCGTGCATTTAATAAGAGAGTTAAGCACGTTTATCGATACAAAAATACCCACCACCACTGCATTTGTCTGTATGTCTTACTTAGCATTCAATGCATGACGTGGCATGACATTGCGACATGAATTACATGCGCAGTAAGGATGCACACAAACAAATATTAGCGCGAACATCCTTAAGCTAAAAATACATGCATGTATGTGACAGGAACTAAAGAGCTTGTTAGAAAGAAAAGAATGGTTCTACTGAGGAAGGTTAATAAAGTATTAATTTGAGCTATGTCACAGAACAAGACTGTGCTGACATTTGGGGATGTCTGATGACCATATCATCACTTTTATGTGGGGTCCTTGAGCAAGATTTGACTAGTATAATAACCAGGAGGTTGAAGTTGAGGGGAGGAAGGAAGAGGAGTAATTGAGATGATAGTTGCTTTACTGTGAGGACTGTGGTTTTGAACACATTGGGGTTTGTTTTGGTTTGATGTCACTGTGGCTGAACATGGATTTGCTTTGCCTAATATATGAGTTAAAAACTGGCCATGGGCATAAATGCTAACCTGAAGCTTCCATGATCTTCTTGGTTTAGTTTGCTAAAGAGATGAAAGCAAGAAAAACACATTACCTGGTCAGCACTCATCAAATTCCTGGAGTGTACAACTCTCCATTCTACCCACCAAATCCATCGGCAAAAGAAATTGAGCTCAGGAATGCAAGACCCCTCAGTCACAGAAGTCGGCAGCGGCTCAAAGCGCAGCTTCCTTCAGATGCTGTAGAGATTCTAAACTGTTCAAGAAACATTCGAACATTATCCAGAGAGTCAAGAAGTGTTCCTCTGCCGCCAATCTCTATGAAAAGTACAGAGAAAGTGCAGGTATTTTAGAAAAGGGGTAAATGGGATAAATCTTTTATTGTGCTTTTCAATAACACGGAAACTCTAACGTTAAAACCGAACTGACAATTGCATTCTAATTTCCTGCCATTAGTCCTGTTAATCCTGTTAGTCCTGCTGTTAATAGTTAAATTGACAGCCAATGAACCATGAAAAACAGAAGCTGACAATAGTGCATCAAAATCCACCAATCATAGCGCACAAACTTAAACTCTTGACCAAGTCGAGCTGAACTTTCTAAAGACCTGCTACAACGATGATCGATGGCAGTGAAAAACGTAATCTGATAATTACGTCTTGAACTTCAGAGATTGTGTGTTATTAAAAGGAGTAGTAAAGGATGTTCTGATCTCAAGGGTGCAATGTGATTTCAAACTTAAACTACCCCTGCGCATTCCATCTGTTTAAATTGCGAGTTGGCAAACTGCTGTTGCCACATTTTCACATGCCTATTCACCAACAAAGTTTGCAAACTTTACTTTGATGTGTTAAGGTGGCTTAATAGTTTTACTTTCAATTTTATCAGGGACCATTCCGCACCCCAGATGAAGTATGGAAGCAAAGACACAAACCTTTAAACCCATCATTAAGAGTGGCCACATCATACATTTCAGCAGAGGATGCAAGGTAGGGGAAGACTTGCTTTCTGTTTGGAATTTCCCCCTTATTGTTCCTATTCCCTCAGCCCTTAAAGAGGATTACGGAAGTGCAGGGAAGGTGCTTCTAAGAAAGAAACACGCATTGTTTTGTAGTTTTCTTGGCAAAAATGTAACGATAAACTTTTGGAAAAAAATGGGTCAGGGAACTGAGTTGAAATAAAATATAAATTATTAAAATGTTTCCCTCATAATGGTCCTTAGAAAACTTAAGGCACAACAGGAAAAAAAACAGTCAACAAATAAAATTAATGCACCGACAAAACCCCAAAACACCATGCAGTGCACAAAAATTGAAACAAATAACATTTTTCCTGTATCTGAGGACCACTCAGTGGTTATAATAATGTTTGAAACTCAGAGAACTCGTCACTGTTATGTTAATGTTTACATTTTTCTTCTTTTTCAGGGCTGACATGAAGGTTAATGAATGGGTAACAAGGCTAATAGATGATAAGTGAGTTGTTGACCCTTGCCATTATACAGTTGGTAACAAAATCGTTGAAAGAACATTGTCAACTGAAGTGACAGACTGAGAAGTTTTCAAGTTGGAACTTAATTTTTTTTATCCACCTGATCATTATCAAAACATTTTTGTTTTCACGATTTTCCTTCTTCTCTGGTGTGGTACGTCTTAGCTGTAGGACGCAGTTTACTGGTAGACCTCATCTTTGTCTCTGTCCACTGCTTCTTTGCTGGAGAACTGCCTAGCTTCTTAAGCTCCTGTATCTTTCTTTTGTAAAGCTATTTATCAAATAGTTTATAAGCTGTGCTTGTTGAAAGAAAACAAGCTTGGTGTGTAATCTGCATAATTTAGAACTGATGGATTTGTTTTTGAAGGAAGAGGATGAAAGCTGGTTGAGTGTTCACAAAGCTTCTTTTGTCATTAATTTCCACATTGACATGTGTATTTGGTTCTGCCTTAAGTGACCTTGAATTCCTGTTGATGGTTGTTTCCCATAAAGCTGTTGTTCGTCATTGTTCCCAAGACTCCTTTTTTTGCCTTCTAGTGCTATGTCTTTTACCTTGTCGACCTGTTTTCCTTTAAAAAGATTATGTTATTGTTCATTATTGTTCACAAGACTCCTGTTTGCCTTCCAGCGCTATGTCTGTCTGTCTTTTAGCCAACTAGTGCTATGTCTCTCTTTTTCTGTCAGCTGTAGAACTTTGTCTTTCTGTCTGTCTCTTAGTTTCGTACAAAGACCTTTGCATTCACCTGACAAGGTGCACTTCTTGAAGCAATAAACGTACATTTGTTATATTTTCCTTCCAAGTCTGTTTTCTACATTCAGGCCAGCTATAAACGGGACTGCATCTTTTTCTTTCAATCATTCCTCGCACATACCACTCCGAAATGTCGTTTGATGCTTATCTTTTTTTCTTGGTAACATATCTTTCTGTTGTAGAAAGTTTTGTAACTAACACCTCAACAACCGTAATATTCTTTAGCCTGGTTCCTAAAGGCCGACACACACGGTGACACTAGTTCGCGTGTAACTCTTCTCTGCGACTACTCCTGGAGACCAAGGAGTTGGTCCCTGTGATTTGTCCCAAATAAGCTTGACCCAAATTGACCGAAATAAGCTTCCATAGCACGTTCAAGATCGTGACAATCCTTACCTTGAATTCTACATATGTATGAGTTTGTCAATGGTACGTATGTGTGAGTTTGCCCCTGTGATTTGTCCCAAATAACAGTGAAATAAGCTTACCCAAATTGACCTAAATAAGCTTCCATAGCGTGTTTAAGATCGTGACAATCCTTAGCTTGAACTCCTGATTTCCACATATGTGTGAGTTTTTGAATTGTACAGCGTAGAGCAGTGTTTTTTCTGCCATCATTGCCATCATCGCCATCGTCATCATCATCGTCTTTCCGTAATATTCTCAGTATTGTTTACATGGCTGATACCACAGGAGACCTAACGGCTCCCTTTCCTCCTAACTTGGGCAACATCACTTTTGCACTTTCTACGCAAGGAATGCTTGCCTATCTTGAACTGAAGGGCGTGGGCTACTCTCTCATCATAAGATCTCCTTCACTTTGACTTCCACATCTACGTAACTCCATGTAAGTTCTGTTTGTTTCGTAACCTAACTATGTGGTACCATCTTAATCAAACTGTTATGTATCTCCTTGTTACACTTGACCCTTTCAGTCCGTTCACTTTTAATTAAACTTTAGTTCATTTAATGTGGTGCTGTCTTCTGACATGTGGATAAACTCTAAATGTGTGACCATTCAAGTCAAAGCTATTGATGGAGGTACCTATTAATACAGCATATATACCTAATTCAATAAAGGTTGCTTTGGGCATTGGGCAATCGCGCATTGGGAAGCTATTGTTTGGCGGTCACTCAAGCAAAGCATTCCATTGTGTTCCGTTTGCCCAAATGCTCAATGCCCAATTGCCAATGACTAATTGCCAAAGCAAACTTTTTTGAATTAGGTATATAAACAGCACTACAGTTACGTATAAAGGCGTACTGTGCTTTTTTTGTTAATTTTTGACTGTCGACAAAACCCTTGAGAGTGACCATCGAAATAAAAAACTTTTGAGCAGTACCTTGAAGGTGAAAATGACGTTCTTTGTTCATCTTTTCAGATTTGTTCCTTTCACACATCGAGATCGCCCCTATGATCCTCTACTGCATACCACTTCCCAATATGGAAGGTAAGTATGACGTCACGGTCAGAGCTGTCCTAGGGGACTGGGGAGACAATCTAGTGCTCTTGGGCTCAATGAACTTCTCTTTTCCACACGACAGCCCAGGCCAATATTGCGCACAGTTGTGTATTCTTTTCGCTGTATTATCTTACGTCGGAGGGAGTGTTCGTAGTCTGTTCTTTCCAAGAAGGTCTATTTGAGCGACAGATAGCCTGATTGTGTTGTGTTTCGAGTGTTCTTCAATAGAGTATGAATAACTTGAGCCATGGCAATTCCAATCTCACGAATTCGAGCCAAAAGCAGTTTCCCCTCCCTTGTTCGTGATTTTATTTATTTATTTATTTATTTATTTATTTATTTATTTTTTTGCCAACAACAGTGAACAGTAATGTGGATAAATTCTCTTTCAGTCTGCCATACGGAACGAAGCATTTCAGAGAAGAAGACCAGGAAAGACACATAACACCATCGGTAAGAGTGGTTTGAACGGCTGGCGTATCTAATTGATCTCGTTGTTGTTGAGTCGACGATTTGTCAATTTTGTCAGCATCATCATCGCATTATCATCGTTTAAACCTATTACTTAGAAATCCGAGAAAAATCTTCCTCTAATTCAGATGAGAGCGAGTGCCCGATCGGGACTTACATGCAACCCTTCAAGCCCCAATGGTTTCAAGCATCTAATTTCTCCTTACAGGCCATGAAAACGATCACCAAAGAAATTAGATAACATGCGTTGATGGTTAATCAAATTCTCTCAACTAGTGTAATAAGAAGCCTATGGAAAGCAGTGAGGAGAACATCCATGTTCATGTTGAGGTTTAAAGGGTTAAGAGCGAGAACGAAACCGTTGAAAACTGTCGCCCTTTTTTGGCTGGAACTCTTATGCGCTATCGACGGCTCTCATTGCGCTGTCGATTAGTGATTCTTTTCCATTGTTCGTTGAAATCGATGGAAGTTCAAATTATCGCTCTCGGTTAGCCTCTAACTCTTGTGCACTCAAAAATAGTTTGACCTCGTTTTCCTCGTGAATCCCGTCCTCATTTTGCCCGGGTTTTAATTGTTTTTGCATCGCTTCGTGACGTGCCCTTTCTTTTCTTCCTTGCAGAGATTTCAAACCGTGGTATCCCCGATCCCCGTTTTCGAGCAGTTTGGGAAGACATACTAACGATGTACAAAAACAAATATTGTAAATATGTAATAGCTAGAATATGTTTATGACTGGCAAGAGTTTGCCGGGTGGTTAGACGTGTTTAGATACAACATGCTTTTATTTTACAAATACCTGCTCTATAGAAAACACTTGGCTTCTTTTTCCAAGTGTCGTATTTGTGGTTGTGTATAATTTCTGTTCATTTTTTAGTTCAAAATGAGAACTGGAAACTTGTAAAAGTTCTCAAAGCAATAGAAATCTTTCTTTGTAAATATACAGAAAACACTGCTACCAGATTGTAGCTAAAATGTGAATATCGTAAATAAAATACTGTTGCTTATTTGGTTTTTATCTGCGTTCTTTTCGAAATATAAACATTTCCGCGTTTCTAGAGAAAACGAATAGGAGTTTGGGAGTTCTCCCAAGCCCCTGAGTGTTGTGTACATGTACCAATGAAAGCGATTAGAAACTAGCCTGCATGGAGGCGGCTTCTATTTCTATAATAAACGAAAGGAGCTAAAATCTAAAGACTACAATAAAAGCCTTAGAACTCAGTGTATTTATTCGCTTGGAAACAATTTGTCACCACGGATTTAAAAAAATGACGTGAACACTTATCACTCTTTTTAATGCTAATATCTTCGAAATCGAGGAAGAGGATTTTGTTGTCTCCTTTGGTGAAATCTGATCGAATGGCGTGTTCGGTTTTTGGTGATTTCATTGCCTTTTCAAAGAAGGGCAATGATGCAATAAAAATGGAAACAAGTAGCCTTGGAACGAAATAATCTTAATGCAAATTTTAGAAAACAAATTGTATACGATTATTCTTGATCGCCGATTGTTTTCAGTACGAACATTGTTTTTATTGATAACTGCGGTTAAAATTCGATTAAAAAAATAAAACTGTTGTGCAAAATCATAGAAGTGATCTAAAGTCAAATCAAGCAGTTGAGGAAACGCAACTAGGAAACTACTTTGTCCTTGAGCCGAATTGAAATTCCCCCGGAACGATGACATAGTTGACAGATTGATTTGATTTTTTGTGAAGAATTTCCATTGGCTGAGAAAAAAAATACATAAAAGAAGCTATTGAGCATCGGTGACGTCTTGCTCAAATAACAACAAAGGCTTCGTTTCTCTACTTTTATTTCATTGCGACATCAAAATCTTAAGCCTGATCCTCTGCGTCACAAATCTTAGCACCACAAAGGACAGTTTCCGTTGCACTGAAAAGACTCTTAAGACGTGTTGTGATAAATGGGAATTCATTAAGTTACTCACTTAAGTTCGATTTATATTTCATGCTCACCATTTCGACAAACCTTTCCTCAATGCCACCTGCCAGCATATGAGAGGTTTAAACCAAGGCTCTTCACAAATGAAAAAGTTATATCGTTAACACGCATCGCCGGCCTGATTACATCGTCTTCGAGTCCACCTTGAAAACTTCCAAGGGGCGATGTTCTTCCACAAGGCTCCTTTGGCGTTTATAATATTTTTCTTGGTTGCTGCCGTGCTGTTTTTCTGCTTCTTAGCCTATTTCTATTTGTGGATGTGTTGCCGAAAGAGATACCAATTGAAAGAGCAGCGAAAGAAGTCGTCAGAG
The DNA here is from genome assembly GCA_964017195.1 of Siderastrea radians. Taxonomy (NCBI): domain Eukaryota; kingdom Metazoa; phylum Cnidaria; class Anthozoa; order Scleractinia; family Rhizangiidae; genus Siderastrea; species Siderastrea radians. The sequence continues at coordinate 3,221,583 of OZ024900.1, forward strand.
AAGAAAACTAATGAAGAACGATTTCACGACTTGGCAAAACCGGACAACGAAGAATGCACTGAACAAACTGAACAAACCACGAAGGGCTCAAAGAAATTTTATCCAATTGTATTCCACAACAAGGCACAGGAAACGGCAGAACTCAGACTTCTGTGAAAGCCAAGAACTGACAATAATTGAACTGCGCTGGTGACAATGAATTTGTTTGTATCAGAAGCCGGTTGATGTTTTGCGTTCTCAGCGGTGAAAAAATATTGACTCAAGCAAAGCAAGATAATTCCTGCCAAGATGACTGAAGCTTTGTCTTTCGAGAAAAACTGCTTGAATTTGCAAGGCCGGGTGTTTTCATTTGTTATACCGTAGGGATAATCTTTCCGTTAGCTACCGATTGAGTCTTTTAAGCCTTTACAAACGGTTTTTACCACTACCTTGAGATGTGGCTGCCCATTTTTGCTAGAAAGCGTTTTGATAAAAGTAAAACTCAACCGATTTTGTTTCCTTTTCGATCATTTTCTTGTATCAGTCAAAAGTACCCTACAACGCTGGAAAGAAATTTTAGAATATATTTAATTATGATAATTATTTTAAAAATATTATAAAGTAAACGGAATAAAAAGAACAGAAGAAAAAGCATTCACTTGAATGTTGTACTTTAGGTGTCATCCATCATGATGCCGATTAAAAAGTCAGAACCACGGACATAACATTTATTTTCGACTCGACAGGAAAAATCTCGACCCAGCTGGAAAGCGCACCTTGCAACCAGCCAAAATCTGTGAACAGGCGTGTTTTGATCTTGGATGAATGAAAGGTTTAAAGACGTTTAGCGTACTTTCTTATCATTGCTTTCTAGGCAAGACTAATATATCTACAAGCGTTTATACTTTGAAGTTGATAAAGAACCTTGTCCTAGAAGCAGTAGAGGAGAAGAAGCAAGAAACACCAGAAGTCACGGAGATTCAATCTTTTGCAAATGCTCGCACTTTAATGAACGAAAGTGGACATACAGAACAGACAGTGATATGTTGATTTGATAAAGACGAAGTGGATTACAAAGTAGGCAATTTAAAAAGCGTAGCACAACACTTATAATCACTGCTCTGACTGCTCCGCGTTTATCCACCGAGTTTTTTCCGTGTACAACTTGAGACTTCTACACCCGGTACCGGGTTTCGGTTGCTTTTATCTGAAAACGAAGAATTGGTTGAAGTGAGGCGTTTTCAAAAAGCTTTCCGCCCATCACCTCTGCGTTTTCATTCGTTTTTACTGTCCGCAGTTGCGTCGTCTTTCTTCGAAAAGCTTCTTTTTTGTTCTTTCACCAGTGGGCGGATGCCTTAGGTTTTAGGTCTCGCTGATAAACGCTGTTTAACTGTTTAGTGGATGTAACGAAAAGAAAGCTTTCGCCTACGAATGCACTTCTTCCGGCCAAAATATCTCCAGGGAAGAAAACAGTGTGAACAACTGAGACACTATTGTTTTCTTCCCACCTAATTCCCTTTTGTTGCGTGTCCTTTTTCTGTTTCTGATTAATTCCTTTACAACAAACAATAGCCCCTCTTTGGAATGGTCCAGTCAAAACACACGTACTCAGGCCACCTACTCTTCTTTCACTGCAGCGCTTCCCCCAAGCAGAGCCCGCGATCCTGTTCGTTAATACATTTTTACTACTTCACTTTTTTACCAAAAGACTCTGGCAAGAGAAATTTGAGGAAAGAGCTATTCCATAGGAAATATCTGGCAAATTGGATCAACGCTCAGATTCGGAGATTCCAATGGGGTTTATAAGCAATCAGCTGAAGTAATAGCTAATCATATAGCGCGATTGTGTGCCGCGCAGATAACTCACGCGCAGAGCCACGCGTCTTTCGCGAAGTGACGCGAAACAAAATAGAGGAAGACGCGGAGAATAATTTTGTCCTAACAAAGGCGAGCACGCGGAAGTTTCCGTAGTATTAGCAAAGCGAAAATTAATAGAGAATCGCCTTTCCTGGCTTTTGTTGGAACCTCGTTGCGAAATGCCATAAACATGACAGGCTAAGCACGACTCCCGTTGATTTCCGAATTTATTTCGGCCTCAACTGAGTAGAGCTAGCCTGCGTCGCACGCTAAGTAGAACTCTCCCAACTGGAGAATTGTCGCTTAACGTAAAGGATATTTTGTTTCAAATGTGTTTTTTCTCCATTAAACCTGATAAATCAACCAAAATCAGTCTCAAACGAGTAAGATTTGTCATGATAAACGATTTGAGATATTTTAGTTAAGTGATCAAAATAGTTGTAAAGTTACGTCTTATGTTCGTAGATCTGCCTCCTCCGTAGGCCCATCGCCTTTTGAACGAGCAATGACACGGGCAACTGGAAACAAGCGCGAAGCGCGAGGGAGGAATCATGGGAAGGTGAAAAACGAAAAAGCGAAGCCCCGTCTCTCCTTCTACCAAGTTCCCGCCCTCCTTTGCGCGCCCATTTTTTCCATAAGATAAGAGAGACCGTCTGGGACGTACGAGGCACTTTCGTAGAGGGCGTTGATCCTTTGATCTGTTACAAAGGGAACAAGTCTTCAGGGGGAGGAGTGGGAACGTATACAACTTAAATGTGATCAACTGAAAGCTCAAGTGTAACACCTACAAAATCAAGGTGAAAATATAGGTTTTATGGGTTAATTGGATGTCTTACAGTTAAGAGTTACCCCAACATAAACCTGGCAAAATTTTGTGTAGGTGTTTCTGCTCAGTTCAAAAATGGTGACAAGTGTTATGGAAAAGCTAAAATGCTCTTGTCCGAAGTCAAGGCCTTATTATTCCCGTGGGGGTATACTCTGAATTTTTGGGTGGGACTTAAAACCCTTACCCTGAAAAAGACTGTAAGCGAGACCATGCTTAGCTGCATCTTGCAACCCTTTCCTAGACTGCATATCAAAACTCCTCTCCTTTACCAGACTGGCCGAGAGTCAATTTCCTTGCTAGACTATATTCTTCATACAACTGAACAGTTTCCCCGAAATTATACCCTATCCTTGAACTAAACTCCCTGATTTCTATGCCCTATCCTACATTAATCTGCTTAAAAACCTACATATAACAAAAAACAATTACTTTCATTTTCTTTACTTATTTAGATCTTTTTAATCAACATAAACTACTTATTGATTATTACTACAAATACTTTTTGGTTGCGTTTCAGCTAAATGATCATCAGTTCCGCTACAACATTAACAATGATGTCTCATATTTTTGACTTTACTTCGTGGTTACGTAATAAACCTTTTCTCATATAAAATACGAATGATTTACTGATTTAAAGTTCTCGAGTGACACCTTTACGTATGGGAAAACGACTGACACATCTACCAATGGCTCTAAAAGATATTTCTGATGCAATTACCAAAATAGATCCAAAAATAATTCTTCAACTAAGATTTAATAAAGTGACTGAGTGGTCGAGAATTAAAAGCCTAAGTGTAAATGTGGTGATCTTTACAGCTTTAGGCATCATAAATATACATCAAGCCTGATAACACTCAGGAATTAAACCCACTAAAGATACCTCGTCTCGGTTATAACTGGTCTAATTGGTCATCAGGTTCCGAACATCACCGAAGATGATCCGAACTTAATCGAGGTTTAATAGGTGTTACGAACGAATCCACGAAATGAGGTGAGGTTTCCCCACTAAATCTGCGACTGTGATATTGTATATATATATTTTAAAATCCACCTTTTGAGTGAAATCTGTGCTCGTTCAATGAAATAAACGTGCTCAAAACAACTGCAGCCAAGAAGGACACCTTCTTCGACCCGTAACGTCCTAAGATTGATCAATGCGTGAATTCTCCTTATACAGCACTACAAATAAGGATAATAATAACGAAGCAAACAAGTGATGATAATAAAGAACAAATGGTTTGCGGGTCTTGACATGGTGCGATTGCATGAAATGCCTCCTGGAACATCAAATAGTTCAATTGTGTTGATATACCACCAAACTCTTCTTACTAACGTACTAACGTACAAACGTATGTATTGGAATTGGCCAGGAGAATTCCTATTTTCATCTTGGCACCAAACAATTGCTTTGAGCACTTTCCTTAAAAAAGCGTAATTCCGAAAGCTGTACAGAGTCAGTTGCAAGATTTTAACCTTGGCACCTTTCTCTGAATAAAATTTTACATCGTGTTAAAACCTCATAATTAGCACAGAATTTCAAAGGATTAAAAAAATTCCCAGTCTACTAGCACCACGAATCAATTAAACCTGTTTATCATTAAATAAGACCGTGAAATACCGAGAAAAATATTTACACGTCATTCCCTGCAAGGGGAAACTTGTCGATTCAACCCTGAGATCCAAATTACAAAACTGATATTATCATTATTCTTAAAAACAGACATGATATTTTCTGGATATTTTAGCAGCCATCCCCAGCTAGTCTTAGAAAACAGACAGTGCTTTGAATTAACACTACGCTCGTTTCAAGATGAAACGCGAAAAAATGGCGACAAAAATTCCATACTAATGTTACAGCACTACCTCAAAATGGATACTGCTCCAGCTCGGCTGCATAATACTACAAGTATGTGTAGATTTTCAGATTTTTCCTAACCATTTGCAGGCACTCTTTGATGTGAGTGTGTGTTACTGAACTATTACAAGCACGGAATTTTTGCCATTGTTCCGCAGACTTCACTTCTTGGGGAGCGCAGTGCCACCAAACAATGACTTTTTTCTAAACTTTTTCTATCACAATAGAATGAGAACACTTGAAGCTATTGTAACATTATTTGGTTTCTCTCCCCAAAATGGAAATAAAAATTACCATCAGTCTGAGAGCAAAAATGTAAATGCAGAAAGCCAGACTGCTGAAAAATCTTAACTACTCCAACTTTTACGGTACTTCGCACCCTTAAACCCAATAGCATTTAATTTTATTTTTCCTTATTATATTAGTAGCTCTTTTAATTCCCTTAACAGACTTATAATGGACTAGCTTCTAGCCAAAATATATTGATCAGATACAAAATGGAATATATAGATATATATAGATTTTAATTATTTCCCTCCCTAACGGTTTTATCATGTCACCCAACCTTTCTAGATCAGGCAACAACAAGCCTGCACAAATTCTAAGAAATTACTGATTACTCTATTACTTAACTCATTGGAACATCTGATTTTGAAACGCATGCAGTTATACCGTTGCCATAAACCAAAAGGCGTGGCTCTTGCAAGATGGCATAAGCAACCATTTTTTTTTAATAGGTTCAAAAAAAGCAACATAAAAACCCCAGCAAGGCATCACTTATCTTCTGTGCTACTGCCGCCATCATCATCAACGTCATCAACATCATCATCATCATCATCATCATCATCATCATCATCATCATCATCATCATCATCATCATCATCATCATCATCATCATCATCGTCATCATCATTCACATCATCATCATCATCACCATCACCACCATAACCTTTCTGGGAATGTAGTTACTTTAAACTCACACCTTATAAGTGTGCTCCTCAAAACACAGGGTGCTAATGATTGCCAGCTACACTGACCATTAAAATGATGCTTTCAGCAAGTGACAATTTCAGGCTGGGCAAATAGAATGTGGTACAACTGGTAGTTCCATGATATACAGAACTGGATCCTGGAACTGGAAAATGCAACTTTTTCCCACGGGTACACGAGACAGTGCAATTATTCACCTAGTACAAATACCACAACAGACCACAGAACATAAACCCACTGATAAAATCAAGTAACCTTTCAAAGACAGGCAACCAGTTAGCTGTTGTTAAGGTAACAACATTTCAAATTTTCAACTTCTGTTAGCTGACCATGGCAGTGGAGCATTGTGTGACAGGACTTGTAGTACCAGATTGGGTCCTTGGTGATGGTACAAATGCAGAGTTTGCAAGTTCTAGCAGTGCATCTGCACCTGCAATAGCGTTCAGTTTCTCCATAGTAGTGTCTCTGCGCCCACGTTTATGGCGTGGTGTCGGCCTATCACCACTCTTCCCCTGCTTTCTTTCAATTTCATCTTCAAGCCCTTGTCCGTAGCCACTGTCACTCAATTCATCCTTGACAACTCTTTCCATGGTCTCTTCCATTTCGCTGTCTTCGTCATCAGAGTCACCATGGTGATCAAATTCAAACTCACCATCCAAAGATGAATCAGGTGAGATGTCCTGTCGCAATTTCACGGAATCAATCTTACTGAGAGATGCAGAGAGGGTGGGTTTCTTGTTGTTCCTGCGAATAATAAAAACAATTTTCAGATTTAAAAAGTGAATGATGAAATGAAAGCTTTTGACCAGTACTTTTCTGTATAAGGTATCTCCTGTAAGGAAAATGCATCTTCTCCTTACTGTACTCCATACAGTTGTTATGGAACAAGTAAGCAAAGGAAAATTTGTCTAAACATCAAGACATCTTATCCTTGATGATCACTTTCTTTATTCTCGTCACTTGAATCTCTGAACAAGTAGTGATGATGCAAAGAGGAATTTCATTTTCGTCACCATTAGGGGTTAAAGGGTTAATTTTGCATCTGTGAATGAAATCCTAAGGTGACCATACAGATGAAAGCTATTTATTCTAAAGTAGCACTTTACTGTGGTCATCGCACTTACCTTCTGTCTGAACCTGCCAGGAGAGAAGTGTTTCTGTCTTTTGACATGGGAACAGGCCCAGAAAGTGAGTTTCTGTGTCTGTACAAAAACTCTTTGGCTCTTTTAACCAAAAGATCTTCTTTGTCAGTCTCTGAAGGTGGACATGACTGGCACCGCACCACTAATGAAGAAACAGAAACACAACCAGAATTTAAATGCATATTCATGCTGGTACTACATGTATATAGGCACAGCAGTTTGAGTTGTTGCACTCTTGTTGTGTCCTCTACTCAACAGACTCCCCCTTCCCCAACCTTCCTGTCAAAGTACATGAACAGTTAAGGCTGGTTTCCTTATGATCACTGTGATCGCTGCAACTGCTGGAAAAAATCTTCAGCAATCGTTGTGATCATATGGAGACCACACTTCAGCCATCATAGCGATCATTGCATTTCACAAGAGTGGTTTCCGATGACTGCAACGATTGCTGAACATTTTTTCCAGCAATCACAGTGATTGTAGCGATCATATGGAGACCAGCGGTTACCTAAGAAATTGTTGGTGGAAAACCTATCGAAAGATAATGTCGGCCTGCAAGAGATTGTGATCTATTGGTCAAAGTCTTGGGTCACACACTGCAGCAAGAGAAGCAGCACCATTCTCTAGAGTTTTCAAATTCTACCATGCTTGGGAAAAGACTCTTGACTATTTCTTGATACTTTTCTCTTGTGCTAATGCCACTTGTCTCAGTGTCAAATAACAATCTGCTTAGTTTCAACACTTGCTCAGCTACCTTAAAAATTACCTCATCCATTAAAAAAGAAATTTAGACCACTTACTCTCAGCTACTCGTACTTCAGGAGGTGTACTAATCATACAGATTGTAGCCACTGCTTCTGCTTCAGCATCTGGATCAACCTCTATTTTCCCTAAAATCACAAGATTGACACAGCTTACCATTTCTGTTTCAAGTTCAAATTGCTATTTTTTGGTTCTGGGATTTCCCACTTCATTTTGATAATAACATCCTCTCACTAATGTTCTCTGTTCTGATTACTTGCAAATATTATAGGAAACTTTTAAAATGCAGACTATTGCTATCTTAAAAATATACTATTTTTCTTTCCAGATTGCCCAGTCAGAAAAAATTTAAAAAAAATGTGTGTCAGCAATTGATAGGCACATTTTTTCCAAGAGAGCATCAAGGAATTCAATAAGCAATTAATAAGGATCCAATTTTTCTTAAATAAAAGCTCAAAAATTTAAATCAACGTGTTTTAAAAAAGGAAGTTCAAATATTATGTACAGTTATTTTTACTTACCAGTGCCACTTCCAAGAGTACTACAAAGAGAAAAGAAAATGTTTTGTTATTAAAAAAGTAATTTTACCAAGAAAAAGAAAGTCTCCCTGTACTTTTATTCAATGTAATCTTGTTGTTTAAGAATACCCTTAGATATGTGGGTTAAATTTTATTCTAATTTCCTTATCCAACTTGACATAATTACAAATTCAAGGTACACGTGTTACACTGGAAACATGTTAGATAAGTCGTCAGCATGTCAACCATTCAACCTAAAGTCAGTAATTTGATGGTGGTCCCTGTTGTGTGGAACTTTCCTCTGTGTTGGCTCTCTCCACCCATCCATCAAGGAGTAGTAACACTCCTACTGTAGTTTCATGGAATTGGCAGTTGTACTAGGTACAGTACTACCCTTATGAAAACTACAAAAGTTGTGTACATAGCACAATACAAACTGTACCTGTTAGATCCATTGTTCTTTGGTGATGGCGGAGGCGTAGTTAACAGATGGTGATAAGGATGAAATGCAGGCGTCTTTCTCAGGGCTTGTAGCAGGTTTGGCCTGTATTCAGGATCCACTGTCCACAATGATCCCTTACCAACATTCTGTGGATAAAACTACTCCTGAGTCAAAATGACGCTAACATGATAACTGCACCTTTTACGGTGTGTGCACACAAACTGAGGTCACGCAGACAAAATTTTGAGATAAATTTTTAATAAAATTGAAAAGTTGACATTAAAACCATGAAATGGCACATAATTCTTCTTGATCACCCTGAAATGTGCAAGGTGTTGGAAATCTTTGCTTTCCCAAAAAAGGTTCCTCAAAATTGAGCCTGTATGGCCTCAGTTCCTGTCGCCATACTGTAATAACATGTGAGCACCAAAGTTAAAATCTCAAACAATGGTTGGGTTTTGTGCTGCTGTCAACTGTCTTAGAGGACTCATCCAGAAGTTACAAAGAAGTTTATTTCAACAGGTTCAAAAGCTCATTAATTAGTGGATTTCCATCCACTTTCTTTGATTCCTGTTTTTTAGGGTTGACACTATGAATGACGGCAGTCAAAACCCAATCATTAGTTTTCTTAATAGGTTTCAGCTTTTGGTTTTGTGACTAAAACCCTGAAGTGTGACCATTTAATACAGTGTATGTACAGTTATGGAGCAGTACTTTTGCAAAGTGCTGTTTAACCGTGTTAAGATGTACGAGGTGGTATGGTGGTTCTGCCCTGTGAGACAATTCCAAATTCATAAAGGGTTAAGTTGGACTACGGCCTCTCTTAGGACTCAGCAATATGTATTTTTTAAGTTTTTATCTGTAAATCATGTTCCTAACCCTTTGACTCCCAAGAGTGCCCAACATCAAAATTCAAAATGATAAGCAAATTTCAATTTGTAAAATACTTAAATATAAATAGTACCTTGCGAAAGTACTGCTGACAAGGTTTTATTTGAATGGTCGTCACCATGGGATTTCATCCACAGACTCGGAAGTTAGAAACACCTAAATGTTGACATGACTGACTCTAGGAGTGAAAGGGTCATGGTAACTCATCTTGTACTTTGTATCTAACGTGGTCGGGTCTCATGATCAGGCGTATATATTGGGACTCACCTGTCCTTTATCTTTGTCCACTTTCTTAAAACACTTGTTCAGTGACAGGTTGTGGCGCACTGAGTTCTTCCAGCCGAGTCTTGCATCCCGGAAATATGGAAAATGCTCCATGATCCAGTTGTAAATGTCCTTTACTGGCAATTTCTTCCCAGGTGCTTCCTCAATAGCCATGAAAATCAGTGAGGAAAAAGAATAGGGAGGCTTTGATGGACTCTTCCGTTTGTTTACTAAAGAGTCAGGGGAGAAAGGTCCTTTTGCCTGCCCTCCTCTGGGCGGGGTCTCAAAGAGGTCGCCATTTGCATCTCTTGAAGGAGACATAGGCGGCACAGTTGCCGACACTTCAAAGCCTTTTAAAATGTCATTGTTTTGTAGCCAGTTTAGGCTTGTTAAATCATCATCGGGGTCACCTTTCTCTGTTCTGATAGCACCAAAACAGCTGGAACTCAAGTTTATTTTCGGACTTTCATCAAATGAGTTTCTAAAACTTGAACCACCCAAAGACGTACTGAGATAGGGCTTTGGATGTGCCTTTAGTTTGTCCATCTCTGGCTTGCGTATTGGTGGCATTGTCAACCTGCGTATGAAAAAAAATCTTTCTTAGTTAGGTGCAAACTAATGAAAGAACAATCCATGAGAGCCAAGACATCCCTTAATGAACTGGGTACCACAGGGAACTGTAGAGCATGGGGGAAGGAGTGGGGGGGAGGGGAGCCAGCACACAACATTTGTCAACATCCAAGCAAGGGGAACAGGATGCGAGAGCTCTGCTGAACTGCTTTCTGTCGTGTCCAAGAGAGATACTTAAAAACATATCACTGCATCTTAACAATGCGCTTGCCGTATTAACATGATCATATAAAGTTGAGTCATGCAAAAGTGGATTTCTCTCACTTTCAATTGAAAAAATATATCCTTACACTGCAAAGACATCTCTATTTGATATGTGGACATTCTCACATATGAAAGCACTGATGACACCAAAATCACACCCTACCTACACTGTTGTTTTGTACATCTAAGAACAAAAATATTGCACTACAAAGACATTCAAAATATTAAAAAGTGGAACTTGAAAGCACTAAATTAGCCTAAGCTTTGAAAAATGTCTTGACAATGATGGGAAACATCAGTGTATTACCATTGGACAGTTTTTGGAAACCTTCAGAAATCTTCATAAAATACTTGTAAATCTTTGGAAAATCACTGCAATCTTCTTAATGAGTGTACGGATGCACTTACTCACACCAAGTTGAAAATCTGAACATGATTATTTTTTACACCGGTCAGATATTATTCTACATCTTACATGTATGTACCAGAAGTTGCTGTGTCATTAGCCTATAATTTGCGAGTGAAGCAGACATGAATTTAAATAATTTTATATTGAACAGCAACTGTTTAAATACAACAGGAAATTATATGAATTTCACTTTAAATATATAATTCTTGTGAGACAAAAAACTCTCAAAACCTTGGTGGGCAACAATTTCAGTTTTCTTTGTTTTTCACATATAATACTTTGTAACAAACAGTTCTTTGATTGAACACAAAAAAAAATCACTAAGTTTAACAAAGAACAAACAGCATTTTTTATTTAAATATTCATAACATGAAACCATTTTTAGATTTTAGTCACCACAGACAATGATTACAATAATTATCTGACAAGTGACTGCAGGATTTTGTTCCAGGAAAACAAACCAGAGCAATGAACAAGATTAAGAAAAATAGTTTCTTCTCCTGTACCCTGTCCAGACAGTTTCTGCATATATGTATATATTTTAAGTAAGCATTTTAGAATGTGTAATTAATTTTAGAATTTTGGTATTTAAGATCTTTATTTGATATTTAAGATGGCAGCTTTCGCTTTAAATTAGAGGCATGAAAATCACCTGGTCATTAATGTGGAGGGTCAACAGCGTATCACGCAATAATAAAGCACATTTTTTCAGTCACACAAGTTGTTAAGCCATGTCAATTTTGACAACTTTTTGAAAACTTTTTAACGGCTTCCATGTCAACAGTGGCCAATTCAATCACAGCATAAGAACTATGGGAGGTGGCGCCGTCGATTATTGGAAGGTGAACATGGAAATTGTCAACTCCGCCTCTCTGACATTAACAGTTGTTGCACTTTGATTGGCCAGCGGAGATGGAGGCCATCAACAAGTTGCCATGATTACCCACACTTCAACAAGGTCTTCAAACAGAACCCTCCTCAGTTTAATGTGAGGCCACCAGGGGCATGCCCACGAACACAAAAAAAACAAACAAACAAACAAACAAACAAAAAGAGAACCAGACAAACAAACAAGAACTTACAATAATCTGTCAGTGATTGAATCAGACATTTCAGCAATTTGGTTGGACGATGTCGGATGTTGGTTGACTAGTAACTCAAGCTCTGGTATCACGTATGTCAGTTTCTTTTAAAAGATATTAGTAATCTAGGGGCTGGTCATTTACTCTAATGACCCATTTATCTACACTATCAGTGACATTTTTTTTTGTAGACAAGCATCTTCCATGTCAGCATCAGGATTTGCTAACAATGTTGCCCGCAAGTTGCTTGTTGAAATTTACCCTAAAAAGGAATGTCTGAAATAGGTCGCGATTCAAGAATGGTGCAAGCACACGCCCAAATTCTGAGAAGCAAAGCAAGACTGTCTTAAAAAGATGCCATGACCTCAGAAAAGCCGACTCCTGAAAATTTTGAGCAAGTGTGCGCCAACTCTTTCCCTAATTTCACATTAACTCCTTAAATAAATTATTTCCCCTTTTTATACAGAAGTGGCAAACATTTTTACCCTGCATCAGGTCGGTTTGCAAAAACCTACATAACCTATTACAGAGCAAACCAGTTAAGAAAACATTACAGGCTGTACATACCTGTAAGGCTTTAAATACAAGGTAGGAGGTCACAGATGTGGTCATTATGTAATGACTACATCTATGAACCAATGGAATGTAAACAACTTTATTACATAATCTTTAAAGCAGCTGTTCACCCAACTCCTACGTGCATTAAAAATGTACACTGAAAAATGTAAAAAAAATTTCTTTCAATTTCTGTGCAAATGTTTGATCTGAGATTAAAGAATTAATTTAAACCTTTGTAAGCTGTAGACTGAATCAATGAATCAATTTTCATGTCTGATTGACAACAGTTGACTTTTACTTTTCTTGTTCGATGGTAACTAGACTGTCAATTTAATAAGACTACAAGCCACAAAACTACAACCAACATTTAAAAATGAAAACTAAGATATCATGAACTCTGTTTTCACACATCTATTTAATTTTTAATTTACATTGTATCTGGTTGTCACTGATAACAAACAATTCCATCCAAAATAAAAAGAAAGTTTTGACAAGGTACAGACATATATCACATGACTTCATTTTGGGGAAAAGAAATCTCAAAATAATGTCATTAAGCAAAATACAAGAAAACAAACTGCACCAAAGGGATTTCCTACTCAAAATGGTTCAGTTGAATGATCACACGTTACTACGTATGTCTTTCACAGATTCAAAAGTTAGAAACCAATTTACATGCTTGTCTGGAGGTTCAACACTAAGCCTGGGTGATAGGTACCAGGCACATGGAAATACGATTAGGCAAAAGAACTTGTTTTTGTAATCAATACCCTGGATAAGTTTTTTAAACCACAGCTGATCTTGTTTTCTTAACAAGATGGACTAGAATTTCCGTGGGAAAATAACCTGCAAGATGTATTCAGCTAATGGAACCATGCTCTCAAGGAGAAAGCAGTAAACTATAAATTTCAATGATAAATAGAAAGACACATTTATCAGTGCAAATCACAGACGCTAATTTAAGATGCATCCCTTTTAAATTAGGTCAAATAATTCAAATCCCAGCATGTTGCGACACATTAATTAGCTATTCCCCTCCCAAACTAAACTTTGAGTCATGCAATATCAGTATGGTTCCAGCTTTGCATCTGCAGATGGAATATTAAAATGATCCTACTGGAATGGAACCTACATACACAAGAAGTCATCCCAAGTGGTGCTTTGTAGTACTGCAAAATTGGGAATTATTAAATGGACACAGAGAACATTTTCAGTATAGTTTGTGGCACTCTTACGATATAGTTTACATAAAATAAACACAAAAAAATTCATGTTTGGACTCACATCATCTCCAGAGCCACTTTTGTGTTTCTGTGTCATTAACTTAAACGCCTTTTCCAAAATCTGACTACGGCTTAAATATTAGCCACTTAACCACCCTTAAACTACATCCAGGCAAATTGGCGTCCCTTTTTACTACAATTAATTGTCTGATGTGGACCCAACTGTTGCAATTAATAGCCACGAACAATGAACTTCAAGGCAATTGAATAAAACAAGATCCTTCTAGAAAAATCTTGCTTTTGTTTGGTAAATGGAAACTAAAACATATCAAATAAAAAGCATAGTCTGTTAATCCTTCAAAATCTGTTGTAGTTTCTTCCACTGATATTATAAATCCTGCCTTTGGTGGTTGAAGAGGAGAGGTTAGGATTCTTTCTTTTTGATATGCAGTATTACCAGCCTTGGAAACAGTGAATCAAATAAATATATAAACACACAGAATGACCTTAATAATACGCAAGACAAACTGTTTATAATAAATACTTGACAAGCATCCTGGTATAGTAGATGTTAACCTTTTGGTATTAGCTGCAGTATTAAAATACCATTGTTATTATTTAACAAAACAAGCCCCAGCCATAATTTAACTGCAAAAAGAAATTATCACAATTTATGCTTGCATACAAAAGCATCAAAACATAACTGAAAGGAAAAGACACACATCATTGGGCCTACAAAGTTCAACAGACAAAAAGCTAAAGGAACTGATATCACAGATGCACTATTTAATTAAAAATACAATCTTTAAATCTGTAGTTGACAAAAACCAGGTTTCCCATGCATTTAGATGATATCATGTTCCAAAATAGTAAAAATCCATAAAATTTAACAAATGTTTTTCTAGTAACATAAAAAATTTATTACACAATCAGGAAATGCACTTCTGATCACGTATTGATGAAAACACAAGAATTTGCTCCCCAACCATTTGCCAAAATGTTGTACAATGCTGGAAAATCACAGGGAAGGTACCTTACACAAACAGAATTATAATAATTTTGTTGGTATCAAATTTATTATGTCAATTTTCGGCTCCAAGAAGCAGCATACAAGCAACAAGACTGTTAGCAGGAAACCTATTACCTGGTTGAAACAAACTTGGTTGCTAAGATACACAATACAATTACTAACTAAAGGCTGTGACAAATTTAAATTTCTAGCATAGCACATGTAAATAAAAATTAAATCTATCTCTTCACTTTTGGTGAAGCCTTTCCTTTAGTGACCCTAACAATTAAGTTTAGAATTGTCACTTCTTCTACCAAGCTCGGTATTTTAATAACAATTTCACTACCCTTTCAGGTCACTTGGTACCGCTGTCTACATGTGTTTCTAGAATGTTCAAGCCTGCAGATCCATTCCATCAGAGCGTAATGAAAGCTGTTGAGCAGGCAAAGTTGTTTAGTTTTCTGAACAAGTTTTTTCATTGAGTCTGTGCCAGTTAAGCCCTCAGTTCTGATCGCTCAACTGAACGCTACTGAGCGATACTTCCTGTAAATACTGTTTAATATGCCGTAAAAGACAGTTACAACATTTGTCTTTGGACAAAATCCTTTAGTGTGACCAATCAAATAAAAACAAAAAAGGTTGTAATAGAGTATTTTCAAGTGGTGCTTCTTGTCTTTCAGCATCTTGGAAAATGAAATTACTGGACATTTCTGCCTAATTTCAGACTTAGCCATTCTTTAAAGTAAAGGGACAAGTTAAAACGTAAACACAGGTGAAGGGGTTTTGCGCTTCATCCTGAACTACTGAAGTAAACTAAGATATTAGTTGTGAACTTGTATTAAGAGAGCTGTGCAAACTGGACACAAAGGATAACGCCTGACACAACAGAAAGTAACTAAGAACAAATTATGAATCACACAAGCAGTGACAGAAAATTAGTTAACATTAACCATACTCAATCAATCATTCACACACAGTTAATCCCCAAGATCGAAATCCTAATTCTCATCATTGATTGCAGTACTTTTCCTTTTGTTTTAGTTAGGTGAATCTGATGTTACATCAAAACATCAACCCATACATTTGACGTCATTCCATGTTCTTCACTCCTCCGTGCTAATACTATAAGGAGAAAATAGATCTTCATCACTCTTGGGGCCTAAAGAGCTATTTTAGACTTTTTCCCTGATGGGCAAGTTAAAACAATAATAACAACAGCAGCAACAAAATTATAATCACAATGAATTTGCGCTGCATTATGTGACAATTAGGAAAGGGGATTTTCCTAAAGCATGGAATTTTAAATGTTAGATCAGTGTATTTCAACAATACTAATCAAAAATTTATGTGAAACTTTTTCAATTCTTGTTTAAAACCCTATGAATAAGTTTGACTCCTTTTTTGTTGTTTTGTTTTGTTTGTTTTTGTTTTTACATTGCCCCAGTTATATAGCAACAAAACTGTTCTAAACTTAACAGAAATGACAATGAGTGGCTTCCAATACTCTCTTTTCCACTCTTTGGAAAAATTAATTTCGGGGATTTTTCTCAATTATTCAGTACTACAGGTCACTGATAAAGGCAAACTATGTTTTAACTGACAAAAAAAAAGTCATTAGCTTTGTGAACGTTTTGGTTAAGGTGTTGTAGCCAGAGCTAAAAGGCATTCACTCGCCAGAAATCCAAGTCCCTCTAAATGCCATAGGCTTGATACCCACCAGGGATTGATCTGACTTGCATGTTTTCAGAGCATATCATTTCTGTAACTAGCAGAAAGACACCTTCAAGGAAAACTTGCCCAGAGTTTATGCCTGATGATTTATCACTATGGTTACAGCATCTAGGTAACTAAAACAAAACCACCCCAATGAAAATGAAAACTCAATTTTGCCTCCTATCTATATTCATGGGGCAGAAGTTGTCAAAACTAGCATGAAATGTAGCCAATTACATAAATTTCAGAAGCCATTCTAAATTTTTACCAAAAATCTGTGACGTTACTAAAAATATGAATATTAAAATGAAATCAACCAAAAATTTTAACCACTTATAATAAATACATTCCTTTCATGAAAAAGGTGTTTACAATGATTCACAAGGAAAAAAGCTTGAAGGAACCGGACATTCATGATTTTCAAGATAAATTTACTGCAAAGAAACTAAGAATCAAGTCACTTTGTCATCTACAGTTTTCGTACACATTTCAGCTTTTAAAGTAATTACTGGGCTATTTTCATTCATGAATGTAAACAAAGCGAAAGCTGCCGTGGCAAAAACCTAATTCGATCGTACAACAAATATTTCTTGTTGAAAATAATTAGTACTTGCTTTTAAACTAATTTTGTAGCTTAAGTTGGATTGGTTGTCTCATTACATTCAGATAAATTGGCTTGAATTCTTTCATGTTTTCTTACAAAGTGTGTTCTAGTTATTTTCCAAAACAGAAATCGCCACATGTTTTCTAAGCGTACCTCGAACAGTGATGATGTTGACTTTGTCAATAAAATCGAAAGCAAAGTTGACACACTGCTTCAGAAAAAGAGATTTGTCAGAAAATAAATTTCTAAAACTATTCATGAATGCAAAACTCGTTTCACAATATGGCATCGCTTAATTTTATCTCCTGAGCATATGGAAATTGTCGTTTGCATGGCATCTTGGTGACTGAAAAAATAATAAACAATTAAAACTCTTCAGGAAAAATTCCTAGAGGCTTTTTAATTTTAAAGAAAGCTGTGATGTAAATTTGTTTCCCAAAGAGCAATTTTTGTGTGTGTATCACCTGATCGAGAATTTAATCTTAATTTTCTCGGATTCCAAGAATTAATGAATGTGAAAATAGAGAGATAGCAAGAGGGTTGTTCCGCAAAGCTGCAGCATGCTGATACAAGTTGTAAAACGGCGACGCGCAAGGCGTCATTTCGAGAAAACAGTTGCGTTCTCGAAGGGAAAAAAATTCTGTAGTACGTATTTTTGATCCAGAATGATTGATCGATATTGTTTCAGTGCTTTTTGAAATCTATTCAAAACAACAGCTTTACCCACAAGCTACATGTATCGAGAAATTTAAAAACACACCATGATAGATTAAATTACAAAAACATCACCGAAAGTGAAGGCCGCAGCATTTGCCACAGCTGTGCAACAGGATGCGAAGGTAGATTTTTCCAAAGTTTTCTAATTGGTATTCGACACAACAACGCATTTTTGACACTTTGAAACGAGTCAGCTACCTACACACTGGGTGAAAAACACGGTTCATGATTTATTTATCCATATTAAATATTCTTTTTATTTTCCGCGAAGGAACAAAACACGGAGCCCTAAAACTCTAAAAGCTACAAGTCAGATCGACTGCACAATTTTTTCTCGAAAATTTCCGAAACGGGAGAAAACGTGTGTAAAGTAATAAATCAAAATCTCCAAGCAAATATCTTCCAAAGCGTTTGTACCTGTTGTTGCCAATAACACCCCACCGCCATGCGGTCGATTTAATAATATATTGAAATTTTACGATCTGCAGGACAAAGACTTCACAAAGAAATTGATTCAAAATAGCGGAGGTCTTCTGAAATCGCTGCAAATTACTCTTTCGTCGAGTTCAAAAACAGAGCTATTCTCTAGTCTTCTAATAAATCCGCTCCAGTGACTCCTTTCATGATTCCACACCACAGAATCACTCTACAATAGAATGCACACAATTTGCAATATCCGAAAAGAATAAAAGTGAGTCCCAAAGGACATCCAGTTAACCACTTCCCAACAGATACGACATGAGTGAAATAAAGCTACAATAATTGCCGTTTTGTCATACGAAAGAACGGGAAGAAACGCTATAACGAAACTGAAACAGGAGTTTTCTCAACTCGAGCGAATTTTTTCGCATAACAATATTCTTTGAATTGAACGCTCACACAATGTGCTCGCAAAACACACGTGTTGAAGAGCGAGATATTTATTACAAATAGTACTCACATGTTGACATGACTTTCCAGTTAATCGGGATTTATCAACGTTTGGTGTTTGACTTTCCAAAGGTTGTGATTCTTTTCACCGATAACTCACAGTAAATCAGCAAGCCATTGAAACATGGATGGACGGCCACAAACGGAGGAACGAACGCAATTTCAATCTTTGTGATAATTCTGCGACAGACGTTAATTTTACTCTGTCCTACAAACAATAAACGCTCAATAAAAATATTTAATGTAAGGAACTAAGCAGTGATTTTGAATTGCGAGGTAGAGTGCCGGTGTTGGGTCACAAAGAGCCAGTTCGCACTCTCCAACGTGGCTTTGCCTTTGAGATACGTGAAACTAGAAAGATCATATGACAATAATACGAAAATGCTCACCTCAGAATAGCTAGTTATCCTCTTCAGTTCATCGTTGAAGGCTTCTGTTATTTCACCACCTTCGTAGTTTTGGAGAACAGGGCTAAAAAGCAGGCCACAGAAACAACAATCCGTTAATAAGTACAACAACACATGAGCAATAACCGTTCGTTCGAACACGACGTTCGGAGAATGACGACATCGCAAAAGCAACCGAGATTTTCGAAAATTTACCTCGTCAGTTGACCACGCTAAGAAATATTAAGACCCTTGCTTTAAAGCTGACACAAGACCTCTTCCGTATCAGTTCCCACGGCCGCAGTCGATCCACCTAAGTATCTCACATTGGTAGGAAAAGGAAATGATATGACGAAGGACAGATCAGAGAAGGGACATTGGAGCAAGAGGGCTGGTAACCGAGGCAACGTCAAGCCATGAGACTTGTTCCCATAGTAACAAGCGTCCGAACCACTTTGCCGCCAAATTGGAGTTTCCATTTAGCCGATATAACTCGTTTTGAAACCACTAATTTATACCGGCCAATGTTTTTGTCAAAGCTAATATTCTGTTCTCACTCCTAATAAAGGAAATGCACATTTCAAATGGCTAATAAAGCTTTCTTGGAGTTACAACGCAAAAGCAGACGGTTGTATTTTTCAAACGTTCAACATCTTTTGAAAGGTGCGCTCCGGTGGTTTTTCAAGCACGCTTTTTCGTGGAAACAAAACAAATTACTATCACTAGAAATACCACCTCTGGCGTTCAAAAACTAAATGACAATAAGTCGCACCGCCGAACTGTTTTAGCTTGTCGCTTAATATATTATTTTTTCTAGCTCCCCCAGTGCTAGTTTAAAATTGATCTCGCCGCATAAAATCAGTGAAGGCGATTACACTGCGAAACGGGTGCAATTTTTAGAGTTCAAAATTCAAAAAAAGATCTTGATTCAGTCACAGGTTGACAAATACTTGAGACTAGGGCCAATACACACTGCGTATCGTTAATTATTTTGCTCATAGAGGAAAAGTTTTACATTTTTCATGAGTCGTAACCAATTATGCTTGCAATTATTAGAAATCAATTTCCTCGCGAAAGAGAAAAACGTCATGGAAAATTATTTCGACTGAAAACAAAATACGAATCAAAAATGTTAATTGCGTTGTTTTAAGACGACTTTAGTACAGAGGTATGATTAGCTAAAGTTGTTTTCTAAACCAAATGTAGATATAGCGTCAGTGTTTCTATGGCGTCTGTAAATTGGAACCAGAATCCACCGAACCAGGTTACGTTTCCAAGCGATAGAGTGACGCCGTTAGAATCAATTGTGTTTCCAATGTTTCGACTCGATGTTTGTCGAAAGATTTAGCTTAGTGTTTCACTCTTGGCAAACTAAATAAATAATTAATTCAACATAAAAGTGGTTGAAGCAATGATAAATATTTGTCAAATAAAAAATCAGCCCTGCAGAAAATGCGATTTTAATTAAGGGCACGCCAGGGAGAGATTTCATTTGGGCCTCAATGCGGGGATCACACAAATCCTTGATAATGAAACGCTTTTAAAACTGGGAAAAGTGTCAGCTTTAAGAAAACCGAGATGAAAAAAGCAAGAAGTTCCTTCAGTCACAAGACAAAACAAGCCAATATCTAGACGAAAAATTCGCAATAACGTATGAGACCATAATCGGAACAAAATTTCATAACATCTCGTTTGGTTGACTGTTTATAAAAATAAGTTTCAAAATAGGACAAGAAAATTGAAATTTAAAAAAATTAAACATACACCATTTTGGTAGAAGCTTCTTTTCTCGGTTAAGTTTGCGTGATTATTTCGCTGGCTTTTTATATATCGTGATACTACAAGTATTTCTCCGGCTTAAATAGGCCACGGAAGATAAACCGGCTTGATTATAGTATAAAGCTCTCCACCGAAGCAAGCCATTAGCGAACGAAGTTTTGGATCACTCAATCAGACAAATACCCTACCCTGAGGGGAAATATAGGAAACACAAATTTGATTCCCAAAAACTGAGAAACGTTTTGACAATTTTCAAGAGATTTATAATATTCTCTGGCGCGTGATAGGTCGTATTAGAACCACCTTGGAAATGCCACTTAAAATATTGGCTGTAGTACGTCATCTGAACGGAAAATAACTGCGCAACACGCTAAGGCGACGCTCTCGAGAAATGCAAAAACTCTTCCCATGAAATTCAAAATAAAATTTGTGCATATCTTGATTACTGAATTTAAAACTGAAGTTTTTGTCCATTAAAATTATACAACTAGTTTCGATTTAAAGTGGGTTGATACGCTTTTGTAGTCAATCTTACATGAATAGATTCTTGTTCAATTCGCTTGGCTTCCTGAAGACTGCTTACTGATACACCATACGGCACAGACATTTTGTTTCTGCAATTCTAATGCAAAACTCTTTAGCATAATTTAATCTTAGCTGTTTTTCATAGTCATTTAGAGTGCGTTATCTGCATCTTAGTTGACAGCCAACGTAAAGTTGTCATGGGTAAACATTTAAAGTCATAATTGAATCGTAACTTTAGACTGTGACAACTGTTGACGCACCAATTGAAGAAGTCACACTTCTACTTTTCTTTTTCACACAATAAAGTTGTATTTTTCACAAATTTGGAGAATTATCCAGCGCAGTTTGAACATTTCTGGTGCCGGATGCGAATAAGAAAACTCAAATTAGTTTAGAAAAAGCGACCACGTTAGTCAAGACATAAACAATAGGCTCGCCACCTGCTCAATGTGGAAGGCGAGGGGGGAATTGTCAATCCTTTTTCTTTCATTAAGAGCACATTCGCTGTGTGCGTTCTTTTTAGCTCAATTAATGCAACAGAACATAAAATTTAATCTTAAATTGGCTGTCTTTGTGGAAACATTTCGCTTTTGTACAGCTGCCTTTCGATCGTAACCAAGACGCCACGTTCAGGCGTTTATACCTGTTCGTAAGCGTTTTGGTCGCTTAGCAATTATCTCTACACTGTATTTCAAAACAAGCGGCTTTTTACGCTAGCGACAATTTCGACAGAATAAAATATTAAACCCTGTTTTCTGTAATAACCTATTCAAGTTATACAAATATTCTTAGAGGCATCAATAATTGTTAAAGTCAGAAAACTTACCTAGTCTTCAACACCGATGCATCAATAGGAAAAACACACTCGAGAAGAATTCCTGAATGGTAATTAAAAATGGTTCGTAGCAATCGTGGGTTTTATCTATAAAGTTTCTGAGAATATCTGAGCCACTTAAGTGGCTATCTTTTATTATAACATCATCTCAGTACTAATATGAAAGATAAGGCCAGTTTCCTTGGCAACTGAAATAAGCAATATGATATTACATCAGTGTGCAGAAACTTATAAATAGCTGCGACTGGGAAAAAAAATGAAACATTACTAAAATACCCCCTAAATTTGCTACCATACCTTGTTCTTTTCACAATGTATTATTTTAACAACGACCTATTTTAGCTTGAAACTCGCTGCTCAGAAGTTAAATTTTTGTTTTTTGATTTAATGAAATATTTGTGTCTGAACGTGCGCTATTTGACTACAGAAAGTTTGGGTGCGTTTCGCGTGTTACCGCGTTTTATTTTGCACGCCTGTTAAGCTGTTAAACCTACCCGACACACTTGTTAATGTCATTCAGATTAAATGAAGGTTTGATTAGTAAAGTGCTTGAGGGAAACCCTAAAAATTCATGCTGAAAACCTCAAGCCGCAAATAGCTATATTCAGCTGAAACACTCCTGTTTCTTCACCAGGTGAAAAAGTGGAACTACTTTTGTTTATTTTCTTAACGCGTGATAACGTAAGCTCGAAGGCAAAGATTTTATAATTCGGTTCTAGTACTACTTTTCCCTAGTGTAGAAGAGTCTGGAATCAAATATTGCAAATTCACAGTTTACGTAAGCCAATCTCATTGAAGACCGCAGAGTCATTATTGAGTAGTTAAAAACCGCACGTTCGACGGTAGTTACAACTACAGGAAAAGCTTTTTATTATCTGAACGTACATATATGTACATGCCGTCAGTTGATTGGTCAATCCCCGACTTATTATCTGGGAAGGAGTGATAAACACTAAATGTTTTTTCTACTCATAAATAAAAATGAAAATGTTTCAAAACAATTATCAAGGAATACACTCTTTCTCACCTCAAGATCGAACAAGACGCGGAACACGCGCGTATGCGTGTGGTCAGGATTTAAACCGCGTGTTTCCGCGCGGACTTTGTTCCCTCCCTCTGAGCGACTACATGTCCCGTTTCTCGCTCTATCGGTTCGCGGGTGAAAATAATGACTGCTTATCGTCCACTGGGTGTAAAGTTATTTACTTACAGTTTTTGGACAGAACTATTGTTTTTCCATAATACGAAGATGGTCTGCATGGGAGGTCCGAGGAGGCGGAGAAGTGAAAATAGCCACGTGCCTGTAAATTGCACGTGTTTTTTCTTTGATTGGCTAAGGCGATTATAGAACCAAACCGAAGAAGTCAAAGCTAGATTAATTTAGTTCGAGATTAGTAACAACTTAATAGAATTAAGCCGATTAAGAATAATCTCGAATTCAAAGTTAAACAAATTTTTATTTATGAAATTATTTGTGACTGTGTTTCACGTTTGTATATAACTCCATTTAAAAGAGTTCTGAAACTAAATTCAGGCAAAGTAAACTCTTTAAAATAATTGGCACTGTTTGATAAGTTAAAATGGAGAATATTTGTTGCATTTCAGTTGTGTCATCTTGTTTTGACTCGCCTCCGAAAGTCTTACTTGAAATTAGGAGTGAAATCGCGATTAAATAAGGCTTTCGGTTAGTTTTAATCTGGATTAGAGGTAGGCTAATCGGCTTTCGAATAATCAGATCGTGGGAGCGAGCTGTAACGATCACGTAATGCATGAAACAATTTTCTGTTTTTAGGGGATCCGGAAGAAGAATTGAAGACGTGCTTTCAGAAGGACTGCAGTTAACTTCAACTCTCAGGCACATTTGTAACGTGTTTTTCCCGTTTGAGTTGTGAAATGAAATTTTTAAAGTTATCACTCAAATGCAAGATATCAAGATGTTCTTTCCTGTGGTACTGTTTATCTATACTATACAGGACAGCTACAACTCGAAATTTTGACTCTGTGTATGGAGTCCTTAAGTGTGACCATTTAAATTAAAGCTACTGAGCAGTACTTTCCTGTGGTGCTGTTTACTAAGCTGTACAAGGTGGTTCTAACTTTTTAGTCTGTAAATAAAACCCTAATTGGGATTATTTTTTGTGGTGCTATTTGTTTGCTTGCTTGTTTCCAAGTGGTTGTCAGGTATTTGTCGGTCTCAGAAGGTACCTACTTTATGCATGGTTCAATTCTACCTGTTACCATGTCCGCCCCGGGCATACCCCCGGGGATTTGCAATTTTGTTCCCATTTGGCGGTCTAATCCCCACCCCCGGGCACGCAGAAAGAGACAATTCCACACCCCCGGGACTCCTCATCGACCACAAATACGCTGTTTTGTGTACAAAGCATCGATTACGATATTGATTTCCGTACAATAGCAAAACCAGACGTTTTGATAAGAACTTTAACACTTTTCTAGAGTTTCTTGAACGAAGGACACTACATGTATAATGTAATAAAAACATGAACACTATATTCGAAAAAAAAATGAATAAAAACGCAATCGAGAAAGTACAACGGCATACGACTAGCGAGTAAAGAAATGGTCTTCGCCACGTGATTTATTCTAAATATAACACATACACGCAAGAGGCATGTGAACAAATTGTTTTTCTTAGCTTGTTTCATAAGAATGAACACTGGATTGCGACCTCTGTTTAATATAAAGCCATGCATCCGTTTTCGTATAGAGTCTATTTAAGTTGTCTTAGTATATTATACATAAATACGCTGAAGAAATATTTCTTTGTTTGTCACGAACGCCATCCACTCCAGTACGCATCAAACGCACATTCGTTTAACAATTTAAAATAAAAGTACCTTCGAACACAGATTTTAATTTTGAGATTATTCCTCTCTAACCAGTCTGCTGCAAATTCTAGAGATTCTCAATGGAAATAGGCAGTCTTCTCCACGCGGTCAGGCGTCAACCGAGAAGTGACGTACTTCACAAGAACAACAAGAAGTTATTTTCGATTTGGCCCGCCCCCCTCCCCCCGGGACAAGACGGCTTCAAACAATTCCCCACCTCCGGGACAGAAGGGCTGAACTTGCCCCCAGGGTTGCCCGGGGGGGGGATGGTAACAGGTAAAATTGAACCATGCATTAGTCACTTCAAATCAGACAGGACAGCGAGGTATTTTTTCTTCACGGCATAACACTATTTTCAGCCATGACATATCTAGCGAAAACGTATGGCGCAAATACAAGGTGGACTGATATGGATCTATGCCAAGAACTATTGGCAAAAAAAGCTGTTAGGTTAAATTTTTTACGTGATCTCACAGCCAAGGAATTTATATTTCGCGTTGTGTTTTGCAAAATATTTCCGATAAAAAAATACTCTTCACAATTTTCGCTGTTATTCTTCTAGGAGGTTGGCTCATACTAGAGGCAGCCAGGGACAAATTGCAGCAACATTTACCGGCCGGCAAAGCTCGTTTGGTACACATGAGAGGGAATTAAAGAAAGCAAGTCCTTGCTGTCTTCGCTTGTCATCGTGTAACTTGGACGCGCTAATGTTGGGACTGGGACCGACTCATTTGTGGTAAACTCAGACACTTGGTGCATTCTGTATTCCGTCTTTTAAATTAAAACGCTGTTTCTTTATCAAACCATCCCACTTTGCAGCTCGTTCAGTTTTAAAAAAGCTCCCTTTGGCTCCTCTTTAGTTTCGTTGGTTTTGATGGACCGTATTTCTAACGTAGTGATCAAGTTGGAAACACTGAAGAGCGTAGGTTAATCCTCAATTAAATTCTACTTGGAAAAATACAGAAAACATCTTGTTTAAAACTTGAAAACTTGAATCGAAGAAGAGGTCTACAACAAACAGAAGTGATCCGTTCTAGAGCTAACCAAAAACCGGATGGTTTTCTTTACGACGTACGTTCGAAACCTTGTTTGAGCATTACGTGCGCATATAACACTTGAAAATGGATCGCCTGCTTGCACGGATTAAAAGCCACAAAATTAACGTTCGTAAAATATGGACGTGAAATTACGTGTCAGTAGAATTCGGCTTTGAAACTATATCCTGTTTGTTATCTGTGAGCTAAAAAAAGAAAAATTTAATGGGGGGGAGAAAATTTTAATAGACGGTCCAAAAGATTGCATTTCGCAATTTGACGATCACGAGCCAGTTATGTTTAATGGCAACTTGACGCATTAATTACCTTCTCTGACAGTGAACAGTGAAAATGCTTTCATTAATATGTCTATAAAATATGAACTGTCTGCGCACTTGCACGCAACGGCATGGCGAAACTATTCAGCGATTCCAAGTAAAGACAGTAAACGAGAGTCACAACTTGGTTACGTGATTGACACGAAGAGATACAAATCTGCCAGGATGTTACACGCTAGGTTGATTTCAACTGGATGACATTAGAGTTCGGAAAATTCTACAGCAGACTGTTTTAGTATTAAACGACAGCAAATGGTGCCTGTTTACTTAGCTGAATGGCTATTTTCTCAATTACCCACAGACAAATGTCCAATTGCTTAATTACTCTTTCAGCTTACGTCTCCGTTTTTCTCTTATTACGTAGCTCCCTCAGTTACGATGCACGCAATGTTTCTTTTGCAGCTTCTCGTTCTTTGTTTTTCTGTTAAAAGCTTTCGAGCTCCTCAAACGGGAGCGAAATGTGCGCGAGCGAGAAGACTAGCGAGAGTTGAAAAGAGTGCAAACTTATAAAAACTATGAAAGTGCACGAGAGTCAAAGAGAGTGCATGAGATTTGCCGCGTTTTAGATGATCGTACCAGTTGAAAATCTTTGACGATCTTTGAGTTGGATGGTGCAACGCGTGGGAAGCCTGGGTGGGGTTTACTCCTTGTAGTTGGTTATACGGGGAGGCTCCGCCCGAAAGGGGTGCCCTTTTCGCTTCCAGTATACGAAAGAGTAGAAACTGTTGTTTTAGTATTTAGCCCTTTAAGCTCCAACATCATCATACAAATTCTCCTCACTGATCTCCATAGATTTTCTTGATTACTACTTGAGAGAACGTTTTTAAACATCAGGACAATTCATCTTTGGTGATCATTTGCTAAATTCTCATGACCTGTATGTGTCATAATAGACTGACATGATGAGGAGAAATTTGATGCTAATCACTCTTGGGCTTAAATGGTTAAATGGCTGCCAAAATACACCTTAGACTGAAGGAGATAGCAGATATATCTGAGTACTTAAAAGGGTTGCAAAATGTTGGCAGAAATCACAACGCACAAAGTATTCGAAAGCCCTGGGTGATACTCCCTTATATAAGTTGTATAGGTATGTGCGGCGCCAAAGGGTATGGTTTTTGAGCTTTTTTGGTCTGAAATAGGGTATAGATTTTGACCGATTTTGGTCTAAAATAGAGTGAGGTTTGTGCACTCTGACATGGGATCTGGTATGGTTCTTACAAGAAGCTATCTTTTGATTATTTTCTTCTCCAAAGAACTGAGGTTTGATTAACATTGGGAATTTGAAGCCCTCCCGCAAATGTTTACGCAAACGAGATGGGGTTAGGGTCTGGTCTGAAATAGGGTATCAAATTTTGGGTCAGGTCTGAAATAGGCTAGGGAAAATCACATATTTTGGTCTGAAATAGGGTAAGGGTTCCCATAATCACAACATTTTGGATTTATCAACTGACTTGATAAGGTAAGTAGGCCATCGTAAAGAGATTGAAAGGTGACGTTTTGAGTGTTAGCCCTTCGTCAGAGCGAATCAGAAGTGCGCGGCACATCTCAACCCAAATCTTCGGGAGTTAAAGTATCCCCCACCGGGGATTGAAAGCTTGGTGCATTCGAGCGACAAAGAGCCCATGATAGTCTAACGTTTTTGACTTATTTTGGAGTATAAAAAGGTTCAATTGTTGTTGTAGGTATAAGAAAGGGGTACAGTTTTCATTAAAATTAGTATGTTCAGTTAAAGAGGAAGGTTGACCAGTCGGGGCGGAGCTTCCCCGCTCGAAACATTACTGATCCCCCGTCCCCGTGGGGAGAGCCAAATTACGGCGTAGCTCGTCGATTCTCTACAATTATGTCAAGTCTCGTAGGGAACTCTTGCTCGTTTGAAGCAAACTATGAAGTACTTAAAATAGGGCAATCACAACAATGGAAAACAACAAAATGAAACAATGAGAACACGAAGCAAGTCGTACCAAGCGCGGGAAAGCCCGCGTAGGTCAGGTACACGTATGAGTGATGTTTTTATTCTTGAATGGTTGCTAGGAAACCATGTTAACTCTGATTGTCAGAGACGTTGTAAGTTACATAGCTCGTCAAGAGCAAACCCAAAGTTTAATCCTTTAAGCCCCAATATCAACTTACATATTCTCATCAATAGTCTCCATTTATTTCAGTGGTACAACTGACTACACTGACTGACTGACTGACTGACTGACTGACTGACTGACTACACTGACTGACTGACTGACTGACTGACTACACTGACTGACTGACTGACTGACTGACTACACTGACTGACTGACTGACTGACTACACTGACTGACTGACTGACTGACTGACTACACTGACTGACTGACTGACTGACTGACTGACTGACTGACTACACTGACTGACTGACTGACTGACTGACTGACTACACTGACTGACTGACTACACTGACTGACTGACTGACTGACTGACTGACTGACTGACTACACTGACTGACTGACTGACTGACTGACTACACTGACTGACTGACTGACTGACTGACTGACTGACTACACTGACTGACTGACTGACTGACTGACTACACTGACTGACTGACTGACTGACTGACTGACTACACTGACTGACTGACTGACTGACTACACTGACTGACTGACTGACTACACTGACTGACTGACTGACTGACTGACTACACTGACTGACTGACTGACTGACTGACTACACTGACTGACTGACTGACTACACTGACTGACTGACTGACTGACTGACTACACTGACTGACTGACTGACTGACTGACTGACTGACTGACTGACTACACTGACTGACTGACTGATGTGACTGACTACACATCATCTTCATTATTGGTGCTCATTTCCTTTATTCTCATGACTTGCATATTTGATCATTTAGTGATATTGGAAGGAGAAATTAGACACTGGTCACTATCAGGGCTTAAAAGGGTTAAATCTCATTACTACCCAAAGAAAATGAACAACGTCTGTTAGTTTACTACTGACCCCACTTTATGGTGGTGGAGTGAATCCAATTCGCTTATCAGTTCGCTTGTCTGTTTTGTCAGTTCCACGCCTTTCGAAAATTTTGTTCCTATGTCATTAAGTGTGGATTAATAAACCCACTTCCAGTATTATCACTTAACTGCGTGTTATTCATCCTTTAAATTCCATCTAAAACGGAAAAATCACTGTTTTGGAACACTGTTTGGCATAACTAAAAAGGTACAAATCTTCTTTTAAACCTGATCTTGTTTGCAGTAGTTCGTTTAACCACTTTAGTTTAAAATATGTGATAATGCTTATTTGAACTACCCTTTAACATTTATTAAGACAACTACAAAAGTTCGATATTGTTGTGCACAGTTTAATTTACTCTCATGAATATTTTATAAGCTCTTGACCCTTTCACTCCCAAGAGTACAGTCGAATCTCTCTAATACGGACACCGAAGGGACAGAGCGAAGTGTCCGAAGGGACAGAGCGAAGTGTCCGAAGGGACAGAGCGAAGTGTCCGTATTAGAGAGGTGTCCGTATAAAAGAGGTCACCACGATGACGTCACTTTTATGCCTCCACTTACAGTTTTAAGTGTTCAGTAGCTAAAACCAGGCACACACTCGTCGTTAAACTGCATTAAACTTTATTTATTCACAGTACAAAGACACTGTCTTTCAGTAGCATACAACATTGTACATCTCAGCTACAAAGTAATTAAATCACTGTTTTGAAACGAAACGAGCTACAGCGCAACGCTGCATGTAAAAAGTAACGTAAAGTACAATTCTTAAAGCGTCTTTCGCAATTTTGCAAGTGCAGTAAACAGTAACTAGAGTACAAAATGTAACAGAAAAGATCTTTATGCTATAGTTTTTCAAGCCTTAAAAAGTCTGTTATGTTCCTCTGTACACCTTTCGCAAATCGTTGTTTGATATACAGCGACTGGGCTTTTGAAATCACCTTGCATAGCCCACCCATACACAAACTATCATCACCTGATCACCGCAGTGTCCGTTATAAAGAAGTTAAGTTTACATGAATTTACTCTCTGTGGCCGAGATTTAGTGTCCGTTGTCCGTATTAGAGAGAGTCCGCATTATAGAGGTCTTTTTTAAAGAAAATATATGAGAATTTTGTCGAGACATTGGAAACTGTCCGTATTAGAGAGGTGTCCGTATTAGAGAGGTGTCCGTATTAGAGAGGTGTCCGTAATAGAGAGGTGTCCGTAATAGAGAGGTGTCCGTGATAGAGAGGTGTCCGTATTAGAGAGGTGTCCGTATTAGAGAGGTGTCCGTAATAGAGAGGTGTCCGTATTAGAGAAGTGTCCGTATTAGAGAAGTGTCCGTATTAGAGAGGTGTCCGTATTAGAGAGGTGTCCGCATTAGAGAGGTGTCCACATTAGAGAGGTGTCCGCATTAGAGAGGCGTCTGCATTAGAAAGGTATCCGTATTAGAGAGGTGTCCGTAATAGAGAGGTGTCCGTATTAGAAAGGTGTCCGTATTAGAAAGGTGTCCGTGTTAGAGACGTGTCCGTGTTAGAGAGGTGTCCGTATTAGAGAGGTGTCCGTATTAGAGAGGTGTCCGTATTAGAGAGGTGTCCGTATTAGAGAGGTGTCCGTAATAGAGAGGTGTCCGTGATAGAGAGGTGTCCGTATTAGAGAGGTGTCCGTATTAGAGAGGTGTCCGTAATAGAGAGGTGTCCGTATTAGAGAAGTGTCCGTATTAGAGAAGTGTCCGTATTAGAGAAGTGTCCGTATTAGAGAGGTGTCCGTATTAGAGAGGTGTCCGCATTAGAGAGGTGTCCACATTAGAGAGGTGTCCGCATTAGAGAGGTGTCTGCATTAGAAAGGTATCCGTATTAGAGAGGTGTCCGTAATAGAGAGGTGTCCGTATTAGAAAGGTGTCCGTATTAGAAAGGTGTCCGTGTTAGAGACGTGTCCGTGTTAGAGAGGTGTCCGTATTAGAGAGGTGTCCGTATTAGAGAGGTGTCCGTATTAGAGAGGTGTCCGTATTAGAGAGGTGTCCGTATTAGAGAGGTGTCCGTATTAGAGAGGTGTCCGTATTAGAGAGGTGTCCGTATTAGAGAGGTGTCCGTATTAGAGAGGTGTCCGTATTAGAGAGGTGTCCGTATTAGAGAGTTGTCCGTATTAGAGAGGTGTCTGTAATGGAGAGGTGTCCGTATTAGAGAGGTGTCCGTATTAGAGAGGTGTCCGTATTAGAGAGGTGTCCGTATTAGAGAAGTGTCCGTATTAGAGAAGTGTCCGTATTAGAGAGGTGTCCGCATTAGAGAGGTGTCCACATTAGAGAGGTGTCCGCATTAGAGAGGTGTCTGCATTAGAAAGGTATCCGTATTAGAGAGGTGTCCGTAATAGAGAGGTGTCCGTATTAGAAAGGTGTCCGTATTAGAAAGGTGTCCGTGTTAGAGACGTGTCCGTGTTAGAGAGGTGTCCGTATTAGAGAGGTGTCCGTATTAGAGAGGTGTCCGTATTAGAGAGGTGTCCGTAATAGAGAGGTGTCCGTGATAGAGAGGTGTCCGTATTAGAGAGGTGTCCGTATTAGAGAGGTGTCCGTAATAGAGAGGTGTCCGTATTAGAGAAGTGTCCGTATTAGAGAAGTGTCCGTATTAGAGAAGTGTCCGTATTAGAGAGGTGTCCGTATTAGAGAGGTGTCCGCATTAGAGAGGTGTCCACATTAGAGAGGTGTCCGCATTAGAGAGGTGTCTGCATTAGAAAGGTATCCGTATTAGAGAGGTGTCCGTAATAGAGAGGTGTCCGTATTAGAAAGGTGTCCGTATTAGAAAGGTGTCCGTGTTAGAGACGTGTCCGTGTTAGAGAGGTGTCCGTATTAGAGAGGTGTCCGTATTAGAGAGGTGTCCGTATTAGAGAGGTGTCCGTATTAGAGAGGTGTCCGTATTAGAGAGTTGTCCGTATTAGAGAGGTGTCTGTAATGGAGAGGTGTCCGTATTAGAGAGGTGTCCGTATTAGAGAGGTGTCCGTATTAGAGAGGTGTCCGTAATAGAGAGGTGTCCGTATTAGAGAAGTGTCCGTATTAGAGAAGTGTCCGTATTAGAGAGGTGTCCGCATTAGAGAGGTGTCCACATTAGAGAGGTGTCCGCATTAGAGAGGTGTCTGCATTAGAAAGGTATCCGTATTAGAGAGGTGTCCGTAATAGAGAGGTGTCCGTATTAGAAAGGTGTCCGTATTAGAAAGGTGTCCGTGTTAGAGACGTGTCCGTGTTAGAGAGGTGTCCGTATTAGAGAGGTGTCCGTATTAGAGAGGTGTCCGTATTAGAGAGGTGTCCGTAATAGAGAGGTGTCCGTGATAGAGAGGTGTCCGTATTAGAGAGGTGTCCGTATTAGAGAGGTGTCCGTAATAGAGAGGTGTCCGTATTAGAGAAGTGTCCGTATTAGAGAAGTGTCCGTATTAGAGAAGTGTCCGTATTAGAGAGGTGTCCGTATTAGAGAGGTGTCCGCATTAGAGAGGTGTCCACATTAGAGAGGTGTCCGCATTAGAGAGGTGTCTGCATTAGAAAGGTATCCGTATTAGAGAGGTGTCCGTAATAGAGAGGTGTCCGTATTAGAAAGGTGTCCGTATTAGAAAGGTGTCCGTGTTAGAGACGTGTCCGTGTTAGAGAGGTGTCCGTATTAGAGAGGTGTCCGTATTAGAGAAGTGTCCGTATTAGAGAAGTGTCCGTATTAGAGAGGTGTCCGCATTAGAGAGGTGTCCACATTAGAGAGGTGTCCACATTAGAGAGGTGTCCGCATTAGAGAGGTGTCTGCATTAGAAAGGTATCCGTATTAGAGAGGTGTCCGTAATAGAGAGGTGTCCGTATTAGAAAGGTGTCCGTATTAGAAAGGTGTCCGTGTTAGAGACGTGTCCGTATTAGAGAGTTGTCCGTATTAGAGAGGTGTCTGTAATGGAGAAGTGTCCGTATTAGAGAAGTGTCCGTATTAGAGAAGTGTCCGTATTAGAGAAGTGTCCGTATTAGAGAGGTGTCCGTATTAGAGAGGTGTCCGCATTAGAGAGGTGTCCACATTAGAGAGGTGTCTGCATTAGAAAGGTATCCGTATTAGAGAGGTGTCCGTAATAGAGAGGTGTCCGTATTAGAGAAGTGTCCGTATTAGAGAAGTGTCCGTATTAGAGAAGTGTCCGTATTAGAGAGGTGTCCGTATTAGAGAGGTGTCCGCATTAGAGAGGTGTCCACATTAGAGAGGTGTCCGCATTAGAGAGGTGTCTGCATTAGAAAGGTATCCGTATTAGAGAGGTGTCCGTAATAGAGAGGTGTCCGTATTAGAAAGGTGTCCGTATTAGAAAGGTGTCCGTGTTAGAGACGTGTCCGTGTTAGAGAGGTGTCCGTATTAGAGAGGTGTCCGTATTAGAGAGGTGTCCGTATTAGAGAGGTGTCCGTATTAGAGAGGTGTCCGTATTAGAGAGGTGTCCGTATTAGAGAGGTGTCCGTATTAGAGAGTTGTCCGTATTAGAGAGGTGTCTGTAATGGAGAGGTGTCCGTATTAGAGAGGTGTCCGTATTAGAGAGGTGTCCGTATTAGAGAGGTGTCCGTAATAGAGAGGTGTCCGTATTAGAGAGGTGTCTGTATTAGAGAGGTGTCCGTACCGAGAGGTTCGACTGTACCTAAAATTAAAATTCAAGACAAATTCCAAATTTTATTTTGTAAAATACTGAAATATAAATAGTACCATGTGAAAGTACTGCACCGACTTAAAAGTTAGAATCACCTTCAATATCTCCACAACTGACTCTGGGAGCGAAAGTTGCACGGTGTTGGTTTCTTGTTTAGAATGAGATAGATATTCGTTGATGCATGCGCCCAGTCAAGTATTTGAAGTCAGTTTTACTCTTATTACTTTCTGTTATTATCTGCAGTTCCAAAATTGATTTTTTGCAGCATTGAGGGCTATGTATTTGCCATTTCTCGGATCAGAAGGTAGCAAATCTAGCCAAAATGTTTACGATGTCAGCTGTGTCAGTTACTTAGTCAAATCACCCTCGTTTCCCAACTGACGACTAAAATTTTGACCAGTTCTATTAAGGCTATAACAATTAATTTCAATCCTGCTCAGAGATCACTTTTGCAAAATTCTTTTCATCGTCATGTTTTAATAGTTAGATGTGATTATTTGATAAAAATGACGTATCATTTTGATACATTCTCTCTCGCAGCTGTCATTCGTGCTCACTCGTGGTCACTCGTGCGTACCTGTTGTCTTAGACACGATCCCATTCAGAGTCTCCGTGTATTGTACTGATTGTAACACCCACCTTCATTTCGTCAGTAAGTGTGGTTTATAATGTCTATCGTAGGAAGTTATCCACCGCTGTGAAGCGGGAAGGGCTTCATGCGGTCGCAGCAGGCAACAAATTTGTCTATAATGACCCCGCGATTTTCGGTCAGAATCTTAAATTGTACTGTTCATTCCACTGGAAAGGTTCCAGAAAAGATGTATTCCTCTTTTTCCATTCCAACCGAAATGACGGGAAATTCCTGTAGCATTTGTCAAAGTTATACTTGTCCCGGTCCGTTTTTGCGCGCTTTGACGAGAAAAACCAAACGATTGGGAACTTTCAATACCGACCGAAACAAATTTCCATCTCGTTTTTCATCCCGGAATTTTTTCCAGGATTTTTTCATCCCAGAATTTTTTTGCCATCCCGGAATCTCCATTCTTTTCCATCCCGACCGAAACAAATGAAACACCATTTTGCAATCATATTTTGAACTAACTCAAAACCATCGACGGCGCTCAGCGTAAGTTAGCTATCGACTCAATTTCGTAGAATAATTGTTTCATAATATAAACTACACTTGGATTATAAGATCTGATAACAAATTTAACTTAGTTAACGATGCTTTCCTGTTAAAAGAAGCATTTATTGGCCATCTATTTGCCCTACTTTTAATCTCGCAGGATACGAGCTGATAGCCTTTTACAAGGCAGCCAAGCAGAGTGCGTGCTTGCTCATATCCAGGGGCTGTCTATATAATAACAGCTGATAGCCTGTTAGTGGGGAGCCAATCCAAGCGCGTGCTTGCTCATATCCAGGGGCTGTCTATATAATAACAGCTGATAGCCGGTTAGTGGGGAGCCAATCAGAGCGCACTCTTGCTCCTATCAAGGGGCTGTCCATATAATAACAGCTGATAGCCTGTTAGTGGGGAGCCAATCCGAGCGCGT
The DNA here is from genome assembly GCA_964017195.1 of Siderastrea radians. Taxonomy (NCBI): domain Eukaryota; kingdom Metazoa; phylum Cnidaria; class Anthozoa; order Scleractinia; family Rhizangiidae; genus Siderastrea; species Siderastrea radians. The sequence continues at coordinate 3,257,112 of OZ024900.1, forward strand.
GCTTGCTCATATTCAGGGGCTGTCTATATAATAACAGCTGATAGCCGGTTAGTGGGGAGCCAATCAGAGCGCACTCTTGCTCCTATCAAGGGGCTGTCCATATAATAACAGCTGATAGCCTGTTAGTGGGGAGCCAATCCGAGCGCGTGCTTGCTCATATTCAGGGGCTGTCTATATAATAACAGCTGATAGCCTGTTAGAAGGGAGCCAATCAGAGTGCACACTTACTTACTCATATCCAGGGGCCGTCTATACAATAACAGCTGATAGCCTGTTGGGGGGGGGGGGGGGGGCAATCAGAGCGCACTCTTGCTCATATCCAGGGGCTGTCTATATAATAACAGCTGATAGCCTGTTAGTGGGGAGCCAATCCAAGCGCGTGCTTGCTCATATCCAGGGGCTGTCTATATAATAACAGCTGATAGCCGGTTAGTGGGGAGCCAATCAGAGCGCACTCTTGCTCCTATCAAGGGGCTGTCCATATAATAACAGCTGATAGCCTGTTAGTGGGGAGCCAATCCGAGCGCGTGCTTGCTCATATTCAGGGGCTGTCTATATAATAACAGCTGATAGCCGGTTAGTGGGGAGCCAATCAGAGCGCACTCTTGCTCCTATCAAGGGGCTGTCCATATAATAACAGCTGATAGCCTGTTAGTGGGGAGCCAATCCGAGCGCGTGCTTGCTCATATTCAGGGGCTGTCTATATAATAACAGCTGATAGCCTGTTAGAAGGGAGCCAATCAGAGTGCACACTTACTTACTCATATCCAGGGGCCGTCTATACAATAACAGCTGATAGCCTGTTGGGGGGGGGGGGGGCAATCAGAGCGCACTCTTGCTCATATCCAGGGGCTGTCTATATAATAACAGCTGATAGCCTGTTAGTGGGGAGCCAATCCAAGCGCGTGCTTGCTCATATCCAGGGGCTGTCTATATAATAACAGCTGATAGCCGGTTAGTGGGGAGCCAATCAGAGCGCACGCTTGCTCATACCCAAGGTCTGTCTATAGAATAACAGCTGATAGCCTATTAGAGGCAGCCAATCAGAGTGCGTGCTTGCTCATATCAAGGGGCTGTCTAGTATACAATAAGGTTCTGCAATGAGTGTTCATTTCAATTTTATATCAGATATAAAGTGGTTATGGAAAATCAAAAGTTTGCCCTGAAATAGAAGGAATCCACCATCTCTGCCTTCCCAATTGCGCATTTCCATGCAGGTTACCGTTATGTCGTTTATTTGACACTGCTCTGCGTTTGCTCCGTTTTAGTTACGAAACATCCAGAGACTAGAACCATACAAACAGGCCATCAGGACCAGAACAAGGTCGCCAAACGACAGCGCGCACGACACCTGGTGGAAGCAAGGACTCACTCCAGGAATCAAAGACAGGAAGCCATTACACAGACTCAAGTAATCAAAATTCTGCACGCGCATGTAGTTTTAGGAGAGGGTGATTTTGTCCAAGGCGTGCTCCGTGGCTGAAAGTATCTTGGCGGCTTACAAAGCGGAGACGCGCGCATTTCCTAAGCTTTGAATAGGACTGCGGGATTATTGTCATATATGGGAGTAAGATTCATTGCTGAAATCAACAACACGGTTAATGTTGCCCTCGAAACACTGGATAGAACTAAGTACAAAGTTACTTACACTTAAAAGACACGGTAAGCACATGTTAAAAATAAAGCCTGCTTATTAAAAGTTTGTCGTTTGTAATCCGTCCTAATTTCTCCAGTGTTAACTAGGTTTGCTCCTTTTTACTTAGCTCCTCTTTTGGTGCCATTTACATGGCTCAGCGTTTCTTTTACTAGGGACTAAGCATAAACCCGCTCACAAAGAGAACCGACATATTGGGTGTTCCTATGTTGTCCTCACTGGCAATTAACGCGATATAATCGTAAGCACAAGCACAAAGAAAATAAAGTCGTTCGTTTTTTTTCTAATGCATTTTGCTTATGTTTGCGTTGCTTTTATTTCAGTGAAGACAACATAAGAATAAAGTCTTTTCTAACTCCTTATGCTTGTGCATATGTCCTCCCCTCGCGTTTGAGGTTATGCTTATAATTGTCTCGCTGGTGAAAATTAGCCTTTACATATCTCGGGCACTACAATTTTGAAGTTTCCTTCTGTTTCTAATTTTTGTTTTCAACTGAAGAATGACTTCAAGGTTTTGTTCTCACAATTAGTTTTTGTACTAAAAGTACTGTTCAGATTTAGTATCCCAATAGAATGCTTTCAACCATTTCTGTTTGAAAATGTTGTTAACCATTCGACATGTGTTCAAACGTTTAAATGTCTTACAGAGTTTTGCGCATTATTAGCCTGCAGAGCAGGCGTATTTTTCTGGGCGAGCGATGAATAATCCGATTTATTAAAAACTGGACTAGGTATATTGGATTTCTACCATTCTGATTGGCTGAACGGAGCCAGGCTATCAGCTCATATACCTGCTGTGACCAAATATGGACAATGAACACTCAACAACAAAATGAACAAAGTGAGCTGGAAGTTTTTTCCTCGCCAGCAACCCGGCGAGAAAAATAGACAAGAAAATCACTTGGCAGCGAATTTGAATTAAGCAGAAATTCCAACAGCGTCACTAACAGCGTCGTCTAACACAAGTCAAAATTGTTTGAAGAAACTGTGCAGAAAAAGAAATTAGAAATTTAAGCATTGAGCGTTGTGTTTACAATTAATTTCTTTCATCGATCGTCACGTCGATCATTAAAATTGAACAAATGGTAGGTTTTATCAGGAAGCCTTTCCACTTCAAAATACCAAGACAAGACAAAATAAAACACAGTGAAATGGGGTGGAAGCATTTAATAACAACTGTCACACATTTATGCACCTATCAATGTAAACCCCGTGGGGGGGGGGGGAGTGCGGGCAAGGGGTGGGGATTTGACCAAGAAGTAAAAATTTTGGTCAATTGCCCAAGGGTGGGGAAGCATACGTTCACCAAATGTAGTTAAAAATCCCCACCCAGGGGCAAAATACCAAATAAAAGACGAGCTGTGCTCATACCTTTAATAACTGGTGATTTAAACTTGGTATGAAGCTCACAAACTTGATTTGGCTAAACTACAGAATGTAGGGCCACTTACACACATCTTCAAACGAGCTGGCTCGTTTGGCTCGTTTGCTCACTGCCGAGCCAAACGAGCCACGACATACATCAGGGGCACCCAACGAGAAAATTTTATCAAAATACTTGAAATATCATTTTCTGCTTTCTCAGATTGTTTCAGAGCCTTTTAAAGGCATATTTGTGTAAGCTAATACAGATTGATCTGTTCGGATTTTTTAGCTGAAAGTTTAGGCCGCAGGAAATTCTAGGAAACAGTATCCTACCCACCGAGTTTCCGAGCTGCTGATGGCTGTCTGAAATTGCTAGCTGCCCTTATTTTGCTCTCTAAACGACATATTTGCCCCTACAAAAGCAACAGGAACTAACAAGTCCTCCTGTTACGAAAGTCCGACGTGATGTTTTGCCGCAATTACTGATCAGAAAATCTCAGGCTATGTTAGGCCTTCCGAACAGATATTCCCCGAAATGAACCGTTGGGTGCCCCTGATACATACACCAGTATACACCCAACACTTAACACTCAAATAATTCATTTCTCGTTTTTTTTATCCACTGCCGAGCCAAACAAGCCAAACGAGCCACCACATTCATGCACCCAACACTTAACGCTCAAAGAATTCACTTCTCGTTCTTTTCATCCACTGCCGAGCCAAACGAGCCACCAAATCTAAATGCCTTCAAAAATGGCTCTGTATCCTGTTGTTGCTCCCTTGATTTAACCTCTCCCTTACAAGAAAACATGTGTGATGTACATTATCATGCCTGTAAGAGTATTTAATAGACAATGAAAACAAATTTAAACTGGAACTTTCTAATGGAACTTTTAATGTGATGATAGATCACTATCCTTATAAAAGGCGCTCTACACTCGAGACTATGAATCTTTCACACTTGATTTCAAGCGACAGCTGGACTTTCCAAAGCCAAGAAAGAAGATGCCATGTAACCACGCTTAATCTTGGTCCCAGTTTCTCTGTCGAAAAAATCAAATGTCCCGACCCCCGAGCAAAAGTGCTCGATCAAACCTCCCACTGAGGGGATGGACTTCGCCGTCAAATCCCCACCCCTTGCCCGCACTCCCCCCCCACGGGGTTAACATTGATAGGTGCATTATGACGATTCGGTGCGAAAATCATGAAGCAGTCTAAACAAGTACTAAACAAACTACAGCTGCAAACTACATTTCGGCTTTAACACGCAAAATTGACACTGGTTTACCTGCACTCGTTGTAGCTCTGTGTTCCAACAGGTCCAAATGCTCAGATAGAAATCGGATGCCATGTAAACTGAGTTGAATCGCTTTTCCAGTTGTTTGAATGTTGTTTTTACCATTCCGTCCGCAACCTCTAAACCGAGAACAACTGCATTTTGTGCTTTGCATTAAACAAACTATGATGGTGAATTCTAATGTTCCTCGCTACAGTAATCATGCTTCTGAGCTGCATAGAAATTACTTCTTCAAGTTCAAATTGGTTCTGCCTTCATTTCGATCAAACACGCACATGATGGCTCCGTTGTGCGAACAGATTACAAACTTGTTCTGTTTCAACTCCAGCAGCTAATATGGTGAAATTGTACAGCTTCAGTCCGCTTTGAACGATGATTACAACAATGTTTCGGGAAAAATCAAACATGTACCATATTTCAGAGGCAATAATTAGAAGATTTTTTTCCCAAACTTGTGCCACTTCATTCACTTTCGAGCAGTTTTCATTGATTCATTCAGCTTTGCAATGAAACGCTGCAACACTTCGCAAGGTTTTGGCGCCTTTTTCGTTCAGTCATGTGATCGATTCTTGCTCCCTTTTTATCCCTTTTCTCATTTTTCTCTTTCTTTCTTGATTTTTTTTTAACAAAACTAGTAGTTAAGTTTTTAATAAAACAATTATTCTACTCGGGCTTGCTGGATATGAAATGATTATAACCAACTCGGCGCTACGCGCCTCGTTGGTTATCTATCATTTCATATCCAGCGCGCCCTCGTAGAATAATTGTTAAATGCCGCCATCTTGGATAGTGAAACTGACAGAGGGTTGGGGCGAGGCAAAAAATTATTCCTACTTGCTTTCAAAATGGCGGCCTAGGCGATCGAATTTTAAACAAGCGTTCATTTCGTAAAAAAGCCTGCTCTGCAGGCTAGCCCATTATCGTTGCCAGTTGCCCAAAGTTTTCAGTGGTTTTTGACAACTTTTTGACGTCGGTGCAGTGCATGGCATCGTGAAGCCGAGAAAACAAGTCACATTTGAGCTGAACATAGGCAGCTCACACAGCCCGGAGCTCAGAACCTGGTTTCTGTAGCATACATGAAGTAACAACGAGCAGGAGTACTCCTGGATAGTATGTTCGACTACAGCTTCGCCAGTACTTAGATATACATTTGTGTCGAAAGGCGATCTTGAACAGTCTTCTGTCAAAGGACCGAAACAGCACGGCAACAGACTACTTGAGGTTTTAAACCACCGGCCTTCTGTGGAAACTCCGATACTCTGGCCACTTGATCTATCGTGCGCTACACAAACTGTGTCAGGAACCTAAAGTTGTGGGTTATGGACTCCTGAAGGTGTATTACAAATGAAAGATTGAGAGCATCAAGTGGGAGGGGAGGGACGGAAATTAGATCGAGTGGCTTTCTTTTTCATAAGTCGCAAAGAAATGAGCCCTCGCTTCTTTCGGCATTCAGTTATTTTATTCGTTGTTGAAGTTGACATGTCAGGGTAGGAAAACGCCCAAGCTGTTATTAAAAACACACACACACACACACACACACACACACACACACACACACACACACACGCACACACGCACACACACACACACACACACACACACACACACACGGAACTGGGAAATTTGAGAAAAATTGGGAAATTTGGGACGGATAACAAATGTTGGACATGGAAATTTAGAAAAGTTTTCAAGATGCACTAAATTTAATAATACATCTGTTGGAGTGATTTTCAATGGAGTGTCGAAAATTAAATTTATTTGCGTTTGCTTTGGTTTGCTTTCATACGCGCTGTGATTGGTTAACAACAGCTTAGTACCCAGGCGTTCTCTTCCCTTTCACTCGACTTGGCGCGAAATTTTATGACGTCACTTGCAGGAAGAAGAAAGCTTGGACCAGTCTTAGCTAGCTTCTTTTTATTATAGCCATTTAAATCAAAAAGTCTGTTGTTTTTCAGAGAAAGGCAAACATTCCCCAGGCGATTTTATGTAATTTCAATTGACGCGCGTAAGGTTGGGTCTATAAATTGGCCTGGCCTGCGATCTTTATCAAAACATGAATATTAAAGTATGCCCAGCTGGCAATGTTAATGATACTATGTTGATCATTAACACAAAGTCTGCCAGTTGCGTCGAAGAGGAACGTAACAGATTTGAAGGTGAGTATGTTCTTCAGCTTGAGAGACACTTCTTTTACTTTACAACAACTTGTAAAGTAAAACAATCTTTAATATGAATTTTGATCAACTGTGCCAGTGGACAAATTTCCCAAATTTTGCTTCGAAACATTTAAGAGAACCAACACACCCATAACGTCTTAATGCGGAGTTTTTCTTTTCAATGGTCACACTTGCGGATTTCATCCACAGAATCAAGAGTTGGAACCACCTTCTATAGCTTAATATGTAGCACCACTCACAGGAAAGTGTTACTGAGTACTTTGTTATCTAAGGGCCGATATAGACGGTACGATTTTTCCCGGCTTACGACCGTAGTATGCGACTTGCTCACGCCATGTCTACAACACGAATCGTGTCATCTAAATCAGACGTACAACATCTTCAGATCACCACAGTAGTACACAACACGAAAAATGCTGCACGATTTTGAGCCATGTTTTAAAACCCTACGACAGTTGCATAGCCCCAATCAAAATATGTTTGAATGGTGAGTTGTTTACGATCTTTGCCTGACGCGAGAAGCGCGCGCTACAAAAGTCGCATACGACAGTAGTCGTAAGATAAAATCGTACTGTATAAATAGGCCCTAAAAGGCCACACATTTTATATTTTCATCCACAGACTTGAGAGCTATACAATTAAATCAACTGATTTAAGGTTTAACACTTGCATTAACAGAGTTAATCTGCTACTTTGTGCAACTGGTCTTTTCATGGAAAATTAACAGAGAATTTGAAAAGGAATATTTGGGAGACGCTGCCTATGAAATTCGAGAATACTGCATCTGGAGGGTCTTCAAACGGCCATTTTCTTTTTGCTAAATAGATGTTGTCTTGAGTAGGCGTAGAACACAAACAGCAGAGTCAAACACAAGAAAACAATGCATTGTGCTGAGAACTTGACGTTTCGTATGCTGCGAAACATCTTCAAAAGTGACAAAACAATCAAATTACATACGACACGTCATGTTCTTAGCAGAATACGCTGTTTTACTACGCTTGGCGCTGCTTTTTGTGTTCTATGGCAACCGTATGATTGGATGGCCGAAGAAGAAGAGAGGAAGTGTTGTCTGTTTTACCCATGTAAATAATCTAATCTGTCCAACTTCTTAGGCCGTCTCCTTAAATTATAAACCTGTGTTTTAGAAACTTCCTTAAAAGGGTGAAGTGTTTTAAATATAAGGAGTTTTTTTGGACAAAACGACATATATATCTGTGCATTTAGTTCTACCGCGAGGTTGAATTTAGTCGCTTTCTGGTCTTACAATTGCCTTACGTCGCCCTGTCCTGGATGCTAATTCAGCTCCTTGGCACGAACTCAAGAAGCGTAAAAATGGTAAATCGATAACAAGAATGATTTTCCTTTTCTCCAAGTCCTTCAATCCGTTCTACTTGCCGACTTTAATGAAATGCGACAAAGTCAGTTTAGCAAACTTAGCTTGTATAAGTCCGAGCTCGTGAGCTTCCTGTGGGGAAGGCAAAAATTGTGTCACTATTCCACTTTAGAGTTTTCGTAAGTTCTATTAACAAAGGACGTTTCTGAACGTTCATTTCTTCACGTTACTGAATTGCATAAGTATTTGGCCCGTGAACGGTTCTTTTGTCTTAAATTTCTAATCAAGACATTAGCATTTCTTACACTTGTTCTTCCCTTAATTCTGCTTGGGAGACATCTTCACATAGTTATTATTCTAAGCAAAATTTATCATCTCTAATTAAGAGTGTAGTGTAAAGGCAAGCAAGTTAGTTCTTAAAAACCTGAAGCAGCTTTTTATTTAACGGGCCTTGTTTTCATTCTTTTACAGTTTTTCAGACAAAATTCAAACGCGCCTTAGCAATATCACTGAGTTAACAATGGTCGACTCATGGAACGTTACCAGGAATATTTTGCTTGGTAACGGCAGCTCTTTTAAGTCTTGGTTTCCATGCTATATTCTAAACCAAATAGAAGATGGTGTTTTGAACCAAAAATGCACTGTTGAGATCTATAGAACCTGAGATCTAGAGAACTAAACCTCGCACTCTGCTCGCGCGTCCACCAGCAGTTTTTCTAGACGCTGACTCGTCCCCAGTCGTCTGCATGTCGCTCACTACCCATCACACCTCGCGCTCCCGTGCCGCGCGCGTCGCACGACATGAAGATGACTGGGGAACACACCTCGCGCGTCATTAAGACGACTGGGGCCGAGTCAGCCTTAGACAACCTAGACGTCAAGCGCGCATTATTTTCTTAGGGAAAATGGAACATAATCTTCTATTTGATAATTTAGTACGATTAAAAATCGATAGAGATTTAGAGAATTGAGGTTTTTTTTAATTTTAAGAGAGCGTTCGCGTTTTAAATCACCTGGTGGCGAATTCCAAATTTTCGCTCAAGTGAAGGCGAAGTTTTTTAAATTTGAATAATTATCCGTTCTAGCTCTCGGTAATGAGAAATTTCCCCCCTGATGTTCTAAAGCTACTTACCTCCGATGTTTCTTGACTGGACTTGAAATGGACTGGTGTCATAATTGTTTTGAACATCGTTAACGAGTTTATTTCTCCACCTTTTAAGATTTGCCCAGCCTAGAATGCACAACGCATTTTTGGTTGGTGCCATGTGTTCTGCACCAGAAATGATACGCGCAGCGCGATTTTATCTTTTGAAGATTATCGGATAGGATGTTGATTTATCAGTGCCACCCCAAACAATACTACAGCGATAAAAATATGGATCAACAGTTGACTCCTATATGTTAATTAAACTGTTTTTTGGTGGGGAGGAAAGGGAGGCAAAATCTATCCCTATCCCCCTCCCCTCCCCTCCCCTCCCTCCAAGGTTACTCACCTTCCTCACCCTCACCTAGGAAGGAAGACCCATAGACTCTTGCCTTCTTCATCCCGTCTGCCCCCCCCCCCCCCACCCCAAAAAAGCGAGAATGGGTCCCCTTTGCTCTTCTGTAGGGAGCCTGGAGAAGCTTATCACGGAGAACTCTTCGATAAGATTCTGGGGCCTGTTTCTAGAAAGTCCCGGTAACTTTTCGGGCCCGGAGCTATATTTTCAAATCAAAATCTATAGTACGTTGGCGTAGTTTTTAGCCCGCATATCAGCCCGACTTGTTTTATCAACTTTTATTTTTCACATGGCTTGTTTTCCTTTGCTCTTGCAGGCTGATTATATTGAATAAACCCCTGCTAATTATCAACTGTCTGAAAAGCTGGGGGCGGCTTTGATTGTAACAGGGGAGAGCGGGGCTGATATTCTAATATTCCCCTAGGGGAATATTAGCGTTGATAATCCCCTAGGGGAATATTAAAAGTAATATTCCCCTCGCATGCACACCCACACGCATCGCATTACACGCACTGACAAACAAAACCACATTCAAACACCCAAAGGTTACCTTTTTAGTGTTCTTTGGGATCCTTTCACTGTTCCTGGCCAGCAGCTCTTTGTCACCTACGACGATGATATCTCTCTTCGACGTTTTCTTCTCATTTGTTTCAGCCTCCTTGTCAACGCTGCCGATTGAGACTTCTTCATACTTATCCGCCTGGTTGAAGCTAAACAACCCTTCTGTTGCCTCTTCAATGCTGAACTGGGCGTTTTCGTAGTCCCCTAGCAAATTCTCTAATTCATTGCCGGAATTTATTGAACCATTAAAACTGCTTTGCGTAAGGAAAATGTCTTCCTCGGAATCACTCATTTCTAACCTCGTTGTAGTAAAGTGGTGAAAAAAGTGGTTGCAGATTTGTCAAAGTTGTCAGTACTATTAGGCAATTACAAAATCCCAGTGCGTATTTTCGGAATCTTTAATCTATTGTAAAGCTTGTTTGGCACGCACATTGATTGTTTTGGTCGGCGTATCAAAAACGAAAAAACAACCTGTTTATTATAAATTTTTACAATGTGGAAACCCCAGTGCGTCTTTCGGAACCTTTTTGCTATTGTTTAGTGTGAGTCCGGAAGAAATATTTGTTTTCCTTCAGCGTACCGACATCAAAACAACGAAGAAAAGCGTGTTTCCTATTGTTTTACGCCACAGTTGATACCTCGCCCATGTGAAAAATAAGCCGGTTGTTTTTAGGCACCTCAGGGATATGTGATTTATTCACCTCGGGCTGCGCCCTCGGTGAATAAATCACATATCCCTGAGGTGCCTAAAAAAATAACCCTTACAGAATTTTATTGCTCAGCTTTTAAAACCAACAACATTTGAGTCTTTAATGTAAACATCGCGCACATTAAATAGCTTTCCGGGCCCGAAAAGTTGTCGGGACTTTCGAGAAACGGGCCCCTGGTTATAAATGCACGGTTTCCAGCCAATCAGAGTTTAACAAAAGTTGTTCCCCTAAATATTTTTAGGCGACAAAGCAATAAGAAAGTGGATAAAACAGGTGGGAATTGGTTAATTACTAAACCTACATTCAAATTATTTGGCAAATAAGTGGATTGAAGAATCACATGTTTAGTATTGCATCTACAAACTTTGCAGGTCTTGAGATAAATTAAAAACAAAGCTCAGACAATTCTCGTTTAGCTATAATGGCATTGACATAGCTCAAGGCTATTGACCTTCATAAATGATTTACTCCTTCCAAATCTTTTACCCTCAGACTAAATTAGATTTAAATCGCACTCATTGTTAAGTTACTGATTTGTTCTTTATGAGATGTATAAATGTGAATTTTTGTCTCAACTTATCAATGGTGTTTTTTTCGATAGGTAACACCTGGCAATTAGCCGGATGGTAAATAAACGTTATTTCTATCTCAGCTGAACAATAAAATTCCGTTACACACTGTGGACGCCGCTTTTTGTGTAACTGAAGTTCCTAGAGATTTGTTTCTCAGCGGTGGAATATTTGAAAGTTCAGTGAAACAGGAGTGGCAAAGAAACTCTGGCTACCTTTAAACAACCATTTTAATTTTGGGTGGTCATACTTTTTGTCTTTGGTGCAAGAAGATACCTTGGTCACCCGTAAAAACTTGCTTGTGCTTGAAAGTGAAATTTCACCTCCATTAACAGAGAGCAGAAAATTTTAACATAAATATGTAATTGAAAACTGTTGTAAGGTTGACTTTTTATAAGGTCGAACAAGTTGTTGCAAGTAAGTTGATCTAAACAAATTAGTGGCTAAAAGTATGTTACAGACACAAAAGAAACTTCTTCGAGAGTTTGCGCTTTCACCATGGTGAAATTGGAAAATTAATTCTTATTATCACAAGCCCAAAGACGTTGTTTCAGTCAAATATGTTTAGGCTGCTTTTTGTAGTGTTGTTGACAACTTGTCAACTGTTTCACCTTGGCCATTTTCGTCGTTCCACTGTCATGTACAAGAAAGAAGTTAGCAACAAGGATGCTTTGTGTAATGACGGCTCTAACGCTGTGTATTATTTGGGAGTCCAAGACCGTTCCAAATGGATTATATTCTTGGAAAGTGGGTCGTACTGCTTGACGAAAGCTCAATGTAATACAAGATATAGGAGCAAGACAACTAACGTTTTGATGACATCGAAACGCATGCCAAACGCGATCACCGGTAGAGACCTGTTATCGACGAATGTGAACGAAAATCAATTGTACTACGATTTTTCTCGCGTGTTGATTCCTTATTGCAGCAGCGATTCGTGGCTGGGTACACAAACAAAATCAAACATATCTAGTCTGCAAAATAGCAGCCCTGTGGAACAGTTTGTTTTCAGTGGAAAAATCATTTTTCAAAGCGTCATTTTGGAGTTGTTGAACCGGGATTTGAGCGAAGTGCAAGAAATTGTGTTTGTTGGAAGTAGCGCTGGAGCCATTGGCGTTTTGAATCATGTTAAATGGCTAAAAACTGTTCTGGTCTCAAGGAATATAATCGCAAAGCTATCTGCGATCATCGACGGTGGATGGTTTATAAATTTCCAGGAAAGCATTGCATCAAAAATAACAAAGGAATTCTTTGAAATTTCAAAGCCGTTAACTGGCGCATGCGCAGACTTCACTTACGGATTCCCATGTTGTTTTTCAGCTCCCTGTATGATTGCACAGGGATACTACCCTGCCGACGTGACCACCATGTTTGTGTTCAGTATGTTTGATATTTATATAGTAGGAGACGCTATTCAGCGCCTTGCGGAGAGAGTAACGGTGGCAGAAAATGGAGCTAGTGATTTGTTAACAATGATTGATTTATTTGGAGGAGCAATGAATCAATCACTGCTTGTCATTAACTCATCAAATGTCAGTGTTTTCGTCCCTGCGTGTTTTCAACATACCTTCTTTAGTATGTCGAGTTTAAGAGAGGAAGGTGGCGTACTGCACTACGACAGAGTGTTCACTCAAGGAAATGTTTTATTCAGGTATGTAGAACCTTTGAGGGCCGTTTGTTTTTACACGCAATTTTTCATGTGATTTTTACGGCAATTTCTATTATCGTGCGCAGTCAAATCGCCTTTGGAAACTACAGGCAATTTTTGGTGCAATTTTCAGTGATTTTGATGCGACGGGAGTATGGCCGGGGTGACACATCCCATATGCTATATTCCCGTCGCTATACAACACTTCAATTGGCAATAAAATCGTCTCGAAACTGCTTTAAATCGCAGCGCAAATCGACTTTAAAATTGCTGCTTTGTAAACAGCGCTATTTCTTGTCTTACCCTGACACACTGCTAGCAAATCGTTTGAACGCCAAATGTTTGAACTTCGTTTGTGGACTATCATAGCGTCAATATATCTCACCACGGCCTCGTTGGTAGGGCGCCAGACTTCACATCAGTCGGGGGGTCATAAGCTCGTACGCCAGGTGTTAAAATAACAGACAAGATCATGCCAGCCGTCTCGTTTCAGTTCAGATTGTCCCGTTATTGTGACGATCAGTCGGCCAATGTCTTTTGAATGTTTCCGTGCTAAACTGTACTTAGAAATGGACACGAAGGCGGTTTTCAATTGAGTGTCTGCCAAAGCAATTACTTCGGCCAATCACAAGAGTCATATAGAACACAACGAACCGATCAGAAGTCAAAGCAAATACATATCAATAGTGCCCAACTCACTCATAGTCTGAAATGTCATCTCTCTAGCGCAACTGATCTAAGATACAACTCGTATTGATTGTATTTCTTATTGGTTGAGAAAGTACCGCGACTTTTTTAAACCAATGAAACAGCGAACTAAAACAAAACCAAAGCAGACTCGAATTACTATTGACCGCTCTAAGCGCCCACATCACCCATCGAAAAAGAAAGGCCATCGAAAAAGAAAGGTAAACGGTTCCTTGTGTTTTGTCCTGTTCCAAGTTATTGTGGTTTAGGTGGGTGGAGTCAGATCATGTTTGAACAGTTGTTGGCTGCTATAGGCATCTCAGCATGCTGAATTGTAATGTGCATTTAAATGGGATTTGCAAGTACAATTGCGCTACCTTTACCAGTTTATAGTATGTTTAGAACTCACGCTACATTCGTATAAGCTTCTGAAAGAAACTTATTCAAAAAATTTTCCCACAGTACATCTAAAGAGTCCGGCACATGGGTAACTACAGTGATACGACGTGGCAACAAAACCATAAGCTTACATTCCACTATCCTAAAATGGGCAAAGGCACGTGATCAGCCCGTGAGAGTAATTGACAGCTGTCTTGGAGCCATGTGCAATCCCACGTGCCCAGACAAGATCGTTTTTGTGGACACCGCCATGCACTGGGGCGAGGTACTCAATGGAGTGGTCGTATTTTTGTCCCTGGTACTCACACTGGTATCTGTTGTGTTAAAGATCTCTTTCGTGTTTCAGCCTGTTATTCTACAGCGAGCTCGAATGCAGCATCTTGATGAGAGAAAATCTCAGGTAGAACACTTGTTAAAAATGCATTTAGACTTTATATTAGCCCGCATAGCAAGCGTTTCCGTAAGGCTTTCCGCACGTTCAAGGCATTTTTGGCTTTTTGGCCGCGCGAAAATTAGGGCAAGCCCAAAAAATGGCGTGAAGGGGGAGGGGAAGAAGGAAACCTTCCTTCACTTGTCTTCCCTCCTCCTCCTTCCATTTTGTTTCGCCCTTGACCCAATTTTCGCACGGCCAAAAAGCGAAAAATGCCTCTCAAACGGGCAGAAAAAGCCTATGGAAACGCTTGCTGCGTAGGCTAACTTTATATCCAATGTCATTTAAGTTAGCAATGAAAGATAGATATAAGTTTAAACACACCAAAGACAGTTCACTCGCTCATGAGAGCACTAAAAGTTGATGCCTGACATGTTTTGGAGTCCATCTGTACTTTTGAATTAAAACATTGTTAAAACATGAAAAAATTTAGAAATATTTATAACACTTTGCTCTACAAGACGATGATGACATTTTTGCGTGAAAACTCAAAACGATAGTAAAGGGGAAAAGATGAAGCTAAACAGCAACAACAACAACATAGGTTTCGGATGAACCCTCTACTTTTAAACACTAAAAGCTAACAACTGGCTTAAAAATCATGGCCAGTGTACTTATGCGATTCAGGAAAAAACACGCTGGTTAAAAAACAATCAAAAGCAAAACTAAACCACCATGTTCCAGCCGTTTTTGTGTGTGTGGCCCCCAACCCCGCTACGCAGCTGCAGGCAACTTTGATTAAAAGAAAAGGACTTGAAGAGTGCACCCGGATTGAGGGGCGCTGAAAAGAGAATGACCCGGAAGACGGGTGGAGATATTAAAAAAGACGCCTCATCCATCCTCTTCCCAGGTCTCTTTCAACCTTTCAGAATTTTCCTAAAGCCCAATTCTCCTCCAGTCTTCAGTTCAAGAGTTCCTTTTGAGTGCCTGCGGTGGAGACCCCTGCTGTGGAGACTGGGTATGGGTCACATGTTTATCCGGGATTAACACAGGTTTAATCTTCTCCCGCGATCACTTCATATTTCATCTTTTCCTGCGCTTGACACAGGTTTCTTCTCTTCTCGCAATTGCTACGTATCTCGTGTTTTCCTGCGCTTGGCACAGGTCACGTGAATTCGGACGCTTAGCATGAGTTGCATATTTTTTTTGATCAGTGTGGTTCGATACCAATTTTTCAAATCGATCCGATACGATATATATCTTGGTATATAGATTGATATATATCGATATCGGCCCAAAGCTGGTCCACTGCGTTATCCCCGTTTGTTATTACTGGACGGATGCAATCACTTTGGTTTGATTTTATTGTAGCAGGAGCGGGCTCCTGATTGTAGTCATTAGCGAACGGCTACATTTTCTAACTTCTTTCGTTCTTCCCTTTAGTTCTATGTTTGTGAACCTATTGAGCCAATAAACATCCTGTACTCGTCGCCAGACATTGCTAAACATTTGCGCCCCCTCGGTGATTTCGCAACGATGCCACGAAACAACACCAACGGACGAAAAAAAATAAACGGAGAACACACAACTCATGGAGACACAGCTAAAGGGTACAACGCGATATTTTATAGAACTGTACACTATTTACACATGGCTTTCCAAGCCAATAATCGAGGTGATAACAGATCACCCAAACAAAATAAGGACGACTTCTATGCAAACCGAGGCGATTCCCAGACAAGTGCAGAAAAGTTAAATGCTGTTCAGCTGGAACACGGTTTGAAAGGCTCCTCAGAGGATTGCTGTGCCATAGAGGCTACGGGCTCTAATAGAAGTAAAGATTTTTGCACGTATGGTATTCATAACGCAAAGCTGAAGTTTAAACAGGGGGAACTGGTTGCCATAGCTGGAAAGTACAGAGCAGGAAAAACCACATTACTACAGCTCCTGAGCGGACGAATGATGTGTGGATGCAGGCAGGTAAGGGGGCACTGAAATGCTATGAGTTGCCATGGTGATCTGGCCTGGGGTATGCAGTCGACGTAAAAGCTTTTAATTAGGCCTCAAGTTCAAACGTAAACAAAAAAGGCCGAGTTTATATATAATTTGAGCGGGTGACGTGAGTAAGTCATATCAGAGTGTGAGTTTCGTTGCACCGTAAATGTTTGCATGTATGATGAGAGACAATGTTGAAGAGCTAGCTAAGAGGACAAGGTCATGGGAACTCCGAAAACTACATTTCTTTTGCACGAATTACGTGCCTACATGGTCTTTCTCTCAAAACAAAGACAAGCTAAATGATGAAATGTTTCTAAAGTTTACGAGTTGCTTGTTCCTTCTTTTCTGATTCCCAAGGGACACTTGTTTTTCGACGGTTTGAGGCAAGAGAAAGTCCAAGAGAGATACGTCAGCAAAATTGTCTACCTCTCTCAGTTCACGCTGCCTTATTATGGAGAACTCACCTTGAGAGAGTATCTGACACTTGCTTCCTTGATGAGAATACCAATTGCAAGGAATGCAAGTTACAACGTTCAACGAGTCGAGCAAGTAATTTGTGAGGTATGTTTGAGAAAGGGGGAGAGATGACGGGAAATCCCAAGAAAAAGGCCGAAGGAACAGGATTAATGGGTGGCGGAAATCGGGGAAATTTGTAAGACGAAAGTGGGTGGAGCCGCCAACCAGGGGAACGGAAGTCGGAAGGGCACGGAAAAGGAGAAGTTAGATCCCCGCCCACACCTCTATCAAAGTTATCTAAAGTTTAGCGAGATGTTGTAAAAATAACTGATGAGGCCGACAGTGGACTTCTTTGGCAATCGTAGCCAGAGACAATGATAAATGATGTTAAGTGTTTACGATTTTCTAGTGACGGAGCAGTGGGTGCTACTTAAGTCCCATTGCTACAGTCTTAACCAGAAGTGGTACTGCCTAAATCGGCCGTTTGAAAATCCTAAGAGATTTTTTATGTCGTTTGCGACAATCGTGAGCAAGTTGTAGCTCTGAGTCACCCGAGAAAAATGGCGTCGTAGGCTATTCGCAGAAGCTATGCCGTCTAAATCGGTCCCAAGCCCCGAAGAAACCCTTACGACCACCTCCCCCACCGTATTGCCCCCATCTCTTCCTGGACGGGATCCTGGTCTTTCGTAGGATTTGCCTCCGCTTATGCTTGTTGGTCTATCCATCAGTTCGTCAGTACAAATTAATTCATCAGATTGGAGAAAAGTAATTCGAAAAGTGTTTTGCGTTTTGTTTCAGATGAACCTAACCTCTATAGCAGACACGACGTCCGGTGGATCAAACAACACGAATCTCACTGAGTTGCAGGTTTGAGATCGATCAGGATCAGCAAACAGGCCAGTATCTGTTTGCATAGAACACCCGTAACTGAGATGGAGGTTAAATGCACTTATATCCTAGGTATCACAGGTTTTGATGGAGGGCTCAGTCCGATTAGCAAGTGTTAGAGATACTAAAGGAGAGACCGAGAATCCTCTGAAATGCAATGAATGCACGAAGCCCCTTCTAAATTGTGGGTGTGTTTTGCAATCGGATCCAAGCTCATTCGTATACTACGAGGCTACTGATTTCCTTTCTAGTTTTGGCATTTAATTAGGAATCGAAGGTTTGCCTTCTAACAATCGAACTATTTGATTTTCAGAAACGTCTTGCCTGCTTAGCACTGCAGTTCGTTACCAGACCTCTCGCTATTGTTTTGGACGAACCAATCACAGGTAAGAAAAGTAGGTTAGGGGGAAGGACCTGGGAAAATTCCTTTCGTAGAAAAACAAACCTTCATTTTAGAAACTTAAATTTTGGTACAAAGAAGATTTTTTCAATTTCGAGAAGAAATTACAACTTGAGTCTAATCGACGAGGGTCTATTATAGGGGGTTGCACATTCCGCAATCCGCCTTACTTTTCTCCTTCCTAGACCACAAACAGCTTTCATTTTCTCCTGAAAACCGAAACCGCCTTTATAAGCGTAGAACATCTTTTTTCTAATTCCTGTCAATAACCAGAGATCAAATAGTGTCAATAGTTTTGACATCCATCCGAACCCAAAGAATGCGCCGTGTTTAGAACGAAACATAATTCAAATTTAGAGGGTTGGGTGTGCTCTTGTGGTCTTTCTGAGATGAATTTAGTGGCAACACAAGCGTGTGAACTTTAGGTTACCTTAGCTTTGTGGTCTTTTAATATGCGCTAGGGGAGTTATTCGTAACCTCATGGTGGCCGCGGTTTCGAAGCCTGGCAAGCCGGTCCAGCAGTGTAAATGTGTTATTTGAGGATAAATATACTGGATTTGTTTAAAAGGGTGACGGACCTGCGCGACTTCCACGCGCATGTTTTAGCCTTTAACGAGGCTTTAGAATTTAAGCCAGTAGTTGTAATTGCAGTTTTGATTTGTGATCCTCTTTTTAGTGTCTAAAAGAGTTACAGGCCGCAGTGCGCGACTCCTGCGTGCGTGTTTTAGCCTTTCTGAGAGTTTTGCTCTCACGAGTATATCTTTGAGGGAACGCCCTCTTTTGTACGATATTAGGGGCAGTTCCTTGAAAATGTTGTTAAGCAATGGTCGCTGTGTTATGTGAAATGGCAGCTGTTCATGAGTATTCGTTTAAGTTAGGTACTGCTGGCTGATATTGCGTTACAAAGGGCAAGATTTTCTTGTTTTGTTTTGATTTGTTTTTTTTGGCCGGAGGGCTTGGTTCCTGTCTTCAAAGTAACTTCTGCCTGAATAAAGTTCTCTGGGTATCCTCTCTCAAGAAGGTGTGTTTTGAAGTTTGTGACGCTTTCTTCAAATAATGTTTTAGAAGAGTTAGTTCTGAGTAGTCTTAGAGCCTCTCATGGAGCCTCTTTTTAGTCCTGATGGATGGCAGGTTAAAAAATGGGTGTACTGAAATGTTTCAGTGGGCTTATAGTGGGTACCCCACCTAGCACTGACTCAGTTTTAAGTCTTTCGCCTTTGCAAACAGTAGTGTCCAAGAAGTTTGTTTCTGTTTCGGATACTTCAGCCGTAAACTTGATAGTTTGATGGTGTTTGCTAGCTTATTCAATGAACTGTGTGATCTCTTCTCTGGTTGTGTTCGAGAGGGAGAAGATGTCGTCAATGAATCGTTTCCAGACGGGCGGTCTAAAGATTATAAAAAAGGGCAACGCATTTAATAATGCCAGCAGTGCCCACAAAAGTAATGTCAAATGTAAAAATAATGCCAGCAGTGCCCGCAGTATAGGCAAAAACTTAAGTTGATTTCTTAGTTTCCGGGCTTACCTTCATTCTAAGAAAAGCTGAATCAGGCAAAACTAAGTCTCAAGTAAGTTTTATTTCTCTGTATTGCTTCTATAACCATTCGTTCTGTGGATCTACCGTCTCATTTTCCTCCTTAGACAAAGTTTATCACAAATGTATCGTCCTTGCTCGATGAACTCACCACTGAAAGGAAGTGACAGTACTGTGATGTGAAAATCACAAGACTGTCAAATGCCCCGGGGTAGACTAATGCCCGGCCCCCGGGATGGACAATGAGGAAAAATGCCCCACTAATGCCCAGGGGGATGGCACTGCTGGAATTGAATGATGTGTAACATCGTTGTCTGACTCAAGATCCACGGCCGCCATCTTTCTGGCCTATTATCAAATTACCTCCCTACAGGGGAGGACAGCAGGAAAACTCCACATTTTCATTTCCTGCGCCTTTTCAGCCCCTAAAAGGTACTCTTTTGTCCAGGGAGAAGCTTCAAGGAAAATAAAGCGACCGCACAACTGGTTCGAAGAACCGCCACCAAACACGGAAAGACCGAAAGCCGCATGATAAAGTTATAGGTTTCCGCAACCGCGCAATCGATTTTTTAACTGTAAACCGCCACATTATTATTACGAAGTAACCGCAAACCGACACTCAGAATTGACTCAAACAGCCAAACCGCCAGAGTATAAGAGACCCTTATCGAATGTTCAAACGGGAGAGAAATCCTCAAATTCCTGCAGCGAATGCCGATTAAACTACAGCCTCGAACAAAAACTATTAAGGCATGTCGTTTTTGGACTTCATAACCCTCATAATACTACTAAGTTTTATGGCTCCTTTGTGGTCTGCATTAACGCGGGTCTTGACTTCTATGGCCAGAGCTATTACACTACCGAAGTGTTGCGCAGTTTTAACATCGTTTTGCCATTAGGAACTAAGGCATAATTGTAGTTTTAATTTCTTTTTTTGCAGTGAAAATGACAGTGAATAATTCCTTGATTCATTTCAGGTTTGAGCCCCGTTTCGTCCATAGAAATGTTGAAAATTCTAAGACGATTTTGCGATAATGGACATTTAGTGATTATAGCCACGCAGTCTTTGCCCCAGCAGACAGCTCAACTCTTTGATCAATTAGTTCTACTTGCTGATAAAGAGGTAGGCGAAGAATATGGCAATTTATCCGAAATAGCTTAGTTAAAAGTTCAATATAAGAAAGAGGAAGGTGCAGCTTTGTTTGGTTTTGTTGTAAGTAAGAAAAGGTAAAATAGTACTCAAACCACAGGAAATTCACGCGGCCAGAGCTAGAACCACAGGCAGCCCACAGTACTATAGCTTTACCCAACTTTTATAGCATGAAACAACCAGGAGTATTACTACTCCCTCCCCCTTGGGTAGGATGCTAATCCATCGCAGGGCTACCTCCAGAAATTTGTGGATACACTCTGAAAACATGAGTGGTGCTTACCTTTCTCACGGAAAATTCCAGTTACAGAAATTTTTAACCAAATGTTGCAAAACCAAACGCAAAGTTAGCGCCTTAGCCTATCTCGACAAGCGTCAAGAACCCTATGGACCACAAAGAACTCTAGACGATTATATGCAACAGGCGCGAAGCGCGGGAAAACGCGTGCAATTAACATGAGGAATGTGAACGAAAATGAGCCCAATAACCACCTTCAACTTCTATTAGGTAATTTACAACGGCAATCCTGAAAGACTTTCAGAACATTACAGCAGAGTTGTGGGGAATGACCATGAAAAAAAGAAGGGTTTAGAAGGTATGTTATTATGACAACTTTCTGCATTTTATCTTTGCCTGTACTTTAATACGTGCGGCCTTAAGCTCAGTTCTGAAATAATTTAATTCCCCTTATTTAAAATCACCATATGTCGACCTATGTCCAGGTTGCGAACCAACTACTACACTAAGAAAATAACCCTAACTAGCCAACTTTTTTATTCATGTCATTCTCCTGATCTTTCTGTTTGAAATGTTTTTAACTCGGCAAAATTTCCTCACACTCTGAATGTTTTTTCTACGATTTCGAATTCTACATCGTTCATTGACACTTATGGACTCTCTCGATTTCTTAAGATATTGTTTCAGATGTTCTTCAAAGGAAAAAGACAATAGAGGCCATGATGGCAGAAAAGCGTGTCGAAGCAGTTACAGAAATAGATGCTGCCCATACGAACAAAACAAAGAAAAATATTATGTCAACCCCGCAAAATAGGTACAGTACGAGGCAATGCTACGCGTGTGGAAACAAATTTAATGTTTATATTTAATTTGTTCATACTCAATCGAAGTTTGTTTCATATAATCCTAAGAGGGTGTCTTGTTTTTCAGGAAGGAAAGCGGTGGAATCTTTACCAGGCTTTTTGTAATAGACTACAGAGCCTCGTTAACATGCAACTTAGGACAAAGCTTATACCTGCCAATCGTGTTCTCTCTATGTGGATTAACTGCGGGCATTGTTTATTGGCAATCAGATACCCCAGTTCTGGTAATGACGGCTTACTGCGGTTCGTCTATCCCCAGTCTTCTCTTTCTCGGCTCAGTTCTTCTGAACCGAATCAATAGGAGCCTGGAGGTGAGTTTGAAAAACTGCCTTCTGCTTTCCCAAAGCGCCGAATAACACAGTTCAAAACACAAGAAAACAACGTAAAACACTATCAGTATTTCCTAGTATCATATCATTGGTTGAAATTTCTGAGGCATCGTCTTCAGAAAGGCTCTATTGATAACCCATACAAACGCATTTTTTGTACAGTCCGTGACAACCCATACAAATGATTTATAGTACACCAAACGTCACAGAACAAATTGTTCTTCTGTCAGGTGCCACTGCTCTGTTCTGTGATAGAAAATCTGAAAAAGAACTAAAAAATTCCTTCGCTTAAGTCTAAGCTATCCACAGTGACAGTGCTAGCTTCTGCTAACTGTTTCATCAGGATTTATTTTAACCGATTGTTGAACAATTTTTTGTAGCCAGGAGACAAACTTGCATAATCAAAAGCCTAAACCATAAAGAAACATGTAATTAATAATAGTTATTTACAGGGAAATTTTCTATTTTGTCTCCCAGATCCGTCAACTGGATTCTCCAGAA
Organism: Siderastrea radians; assembly: GCA_964017195.1. NCBI lineage: Eukaryota > Metazoa > Cnidaria > Anthozoa > Scleractinia > Rhizangiidae > Siderastrea > Siderastrea radians. The sequence goes on from OZ024900.1 coordinate 3,279,736, forward strand.
AACGTCGGTTATGCTCACGAACACGTGATTCACACGTTTATGAGTACAACCGCTGCTTGTGTTTTACCAGTGCTCGCGTGTTCAGCTCTGACGTATTTTATGGTAATGATTTCATATAACTGGTGGCAATTATTCCTGGTGACTGTAATTTCCTTGGTGTTGAATCAGACCTGGATTGCAGTGTATATGATGGTCATTTACGCTAATCCCAGTAACGCGGGTCATTGTTCTCTCTTGGTGGCAATAGCAGCTGGATTTGCCAGTGGATTTATTGTGACGAAACAACAGATGCCTATAGGGTGAATAGTAATTCTACACTTCACTAATACAGCGAATTTCAATTGGGTGTCGCTAATCCAAAACCAAAGACATTACTCTGACCAATAGAAAGACGCAAGTAACACAATAAGCCAATCATAACTCGTAGCAGAAACATGTAACTGGCGTCAAGCGCGGGAAAACGCGTGCGACCAAGGCACGATTGGTGTTTTCTTTTTTAATTTCTGATTGGTTGGGAAAATGCTGCGACTTTTTTTTTAACCAATCACACCGCTTAAGTAAAGCAAAACCAAAGGAAACGCAAATTACTTTCGACACTCAATTGAAAATCACTCCACAAAGGAAAAAGAAATCAAGTATTTCGTTTTTCAAGAGCAATACTGGGAAAGCAAAGAGCCCTTCGTGAAATTAATACTCTGTAGGTGAGATGAACGTTTATTCGTTTGTCTCACGATGGAATCGCTTTGAGTTGTTGATCGCGACGTTTCGACTGCAAAACTGCTAGTCTTCATCAGGCGATGAGGTCGACGTGTCGCTATTTGTAGCATGATGATGGTTCGCTGCTATTGGTGCACATTCACAATAATTGTGACACAATGTGACACATTGTGTCACATCTTTAATGACATTAATACTCTGTAGTTTCCTTTAGAGTTCTTTATTGTTGTGAATGCCCTTCTTTGAGGATGTCATCCACAGACTTAACAGTTAGAAACACTTTCTCCGGCAAAATAAACCGCACCACTGAAAAGTATTGTTTACTAGCTTTCATTTGAATTGTAACACCTTACGATTTTGTCCACAGACTCAAAGGGTAATTAAACAGTACAGCCAACATATCCAGCATGATTTAGATGGTCACACTTTACAATTTCTTCCACATATTAGAAATTAGGACCAACTTGTGAAACAAATGACTCAGTTTGTCATGCTTTCCGTGGGTTACCTGAATTTTGCCTTGAGTTCCGATTGGTTCATTTGAAACAAAATTTGCTGGACAGGTGCATATCACGTGATGTGTTCCTGTTCGGTTGAATTACATGAAGTAAGGCTCCGGCCTAAAGGGTCCAACATTTTCAATCAACACCGTTTAACATTGTTAAATTTTGCAAATTAAACTCTTTTTAATGATGTCGAATGGTGTTGAACGAAGTTTCATTCCGAACAAATATTCGTACAACAAAGTTGTACCCCACAATGTTCAACGATGTTGAATGCGTTTGCCAAGGGGCCTAACGGCAAAATAAGCACTTTCTTTGTGAACATACCATTTAGACTTAGAATATATTCAATTCACTGTTTTTTCTTTGTAGGTATAATTTGTTGTTCTATATCAACCCCCAGCTGTACGGCTATTCAGCGATCGCTAAAGTCTTGTTACAAAATGCTCGTATGAAATGTGAATTCGAGTCTCCTTTGAACTGTATCAGTAAAGATGGGAATGCTGTGTTGGCCAGATTTGATTTTGATTCAATCAATCCTTATGAACATTTGATGGTAAGTGTAACTTCAATTGCTCACCAAGGGGTGTTCGCGCTTTTGCATTTAATGCTTTAAGGGAAGGTACGTTTTTTCTTGGGGGGTGGGAGGGCTGGGGCCTCAGAGGGGAGGGTCATCAGTGAAAGTGAGCACCAAAAGGGGAGGGCCATACCTCATGTGAGCTATTCAAGGGAGGGTCACACGTCTTTTCCGGAATTTTTTCATGAGAATTTTTGTGATGATGCTTTCCATTTTTCTTACAGATTAAGTTTTTCTTTTCACCTACTTTGATTTAATTTGGTGTTTTACTATAGGTACTAGGTTGCATTTGTACATGTATATTATGCCATGGCACATAGTTTTTATCGGAGGACTCGCGTCCTTTTGCGTCCGTATCGAGAAGTACTTGACTCAGGTATCGTTTCTTCAGCTTCTTACTGTTGGCTATCTGCTGCCTGATCTCCTGAGTCGTTTAGTTCTGAAGAGTTACAAGTAGATTCAACAATGCGCTCTACCCTGTCGGAAATGTAGGAAAATATTTGTTTTTGAGAGGCAGGTTTCGCATGCTAAACAAATAAACCTTTCTGTTAAAATAACCAACAGCAATGCCGGCTAGTCGGAGAAAGAAGCGCGTGTATTTTCCTTTCGATATTTTATGTTCAAAACTTTTATAATGCTCAAATACTTCCATATTCAAACTTCAGCTATAAAATGTAAATATCCCACACTGATTGTTCGCATTTTCTTTGTTTCAGCGTGCACACATTCAATATCGAGATGTATTCATATTCAAACACTTTGCGTTCACAAGTGAAACGTTCTGAGGTTTCTACAGCATGGAACATACCATGTAGTAGTGAGGGGAGGGTCGCACTTTTGTCAGTCACCTAAAGGTGGGGGGTCAGGAGTGTTTTCATTAAAATGCAAGGGAGGGCCAACACTTTTTTGGGAAAAAAAATCCCAAAATTCCCCGGCCCTCCCCCCTCCCCCCTCCCCCAAGAAAAAACGTACCTTCCCTAAGGCAAACTTAAAGATACAGAAAATGATTCTTTACTGAATAAACAGCACGCAGTTTATCTATCTCTGATTCATTGCGTTCTACAGTGTATGGTCCTTTGCATTCAAATGTTCCAGATATGGCATGCTCAGTTTTAAGAGTTTGGCGGCCTTGTTGCCTTCAAACTGATTTTCAATTGAAAACTGAGAAATGAAAAACAGAGTCAGTAACCACGATTCCGTTTAGTTACCTGGTTACCATTCTATCTGGGAATTTTGGGCAAATTAGTCACAGCGGGTTAGTCTCATATATATGCCTGTTCAGCCACAGGGAGGGTGAGAGGGAGGGTTGGAAGGGAGGGGGTGGGGGGGCATATGCGGGTGAGTTACTAGTATGAAAAATGAAAATTTCCACTTTGAGGCCCACGAAATATGGCTCAAACCGAGTCAAATTTTGGTTCGTTTGTGTCCTTTTCCGGGATCACAATAAAAAAGTTCTACCTCGAGGCCCAGAAGTATGGGTCAAACCAGTCAAATTTTGGTTTGCTTGTATCGGCCTTTAGGTAGGCAATGTTCATATATAGACAGTCGAACATCCGTCAAAAGCTCGAGATCTGCATGGCCTCCTCGGATTCCACCATTCCAACCAAATGCCACATGGCACTCGAACGTCAGTTTAACTGATGAATATGGTACATGAAAGGTGTATATGCGTCCATCTTCGATACAAAAACAAAGCGGTGTTTTTTAAGTATCTTTCCACTGACTTCCGTTTCAGATCATGCTGTGCATCACATTGTTCTCCTTAGTCTTCTCTTGGTTTCTGTGTGACACGAGGAAATCACGATAAAGTGGCCATGGAGGACCACGATTCAAAACACTACACAAGGCGGAAAATAAGCTAGAGGACCTGCTGGTAGCACCTCGTCCACAGATTCGAAAACAAGATCTTTATAGCTCTCTGAAAGTTAATATTTTGACGACAGCGGTACGTTACGATGGTCTTACCACCCAAATAGAGAGACTTCTAGTTTCTTGTCAGTTAGGTTGGAAACCCGGCCGAATCATAGTCTGTGCGTATGGTGCTCCCAAACGTAAACTCCGTTCAAATTTTGGTGCCCGAGTTTGCCAAAATTTCGGCTCTGGAAATTGGAGCTGAGTTGCTATAATTTCTGCAAGGCTGGTACTTGATAGAAGTGAAATATGCTGAGGAAACATCAAACATGTAAACTGCGGGTAAAATATTTAATAAAGAACACCGCGGTTATAAAGGCAATTTAGGCAGTTGCGAAAGGAGAGCCTAAAAAATTAGACGAACGGGATTCGAACCTATGACACTGCGATTGCCGGTCCACGAGTTAGGAAGAAAAAACTGGAGTTTTACTTCCCATAATTCCTAAGAGAAATTTTGGACACTTCCTGTTAAGAAATTTGTTAGACTGAATCTAAACATTTTCCAATTGACTAGTCCACCCAATTTCAAGATTTTTCATTTATATTTCAATCGAACTTTTTCTTTTTTGTAAAGGATAAACAGCCAGTGACGTCATCATCGCAAATGATGGGTATTCAACTGACGCAAATAGGTATTTTGAAAGCAAATATTTTGTTAACAGCGGAACGTAATTAACTTGTGAACTTACCACCCAAAGAGAATAACCCTGGACATAAAAGATGGCAATTTATGAGATTCCTTTAACGAAAATTTTGGCAATTTTCTTACCAAACCGAACGGTCTCGAATAAAAACCAAATCGTTATGATTATTTTGTTTCTTGCTGAGAGTTACGTAGATGGGGCTTCAGTTAATTTACGTTGGCTGTCCAACGGAAAAGGCAGAGGCATGTGTATAAGTTTCTTTGCTGAACATGCGCTGTTTGTGGCTCTATCCAAAAGTTAACGGCTTTTGATTTCGTTCTGAATGGAGTGAAAAAAGCCTCCACATGATGACCCTGGGCAGAAGAGGTTTATTTTTTCTTTTCCAACAGCCTCCCACATAGCCATTAGATACGGTCTCAATTCACTTCGTCCCTTTCATTAGAAAAACCATTTCATTTGAATCGAAGGATTTCTTCAGGAAGAAATAAACAACGCAACAACAACAACAACAATAGCTTTATTTGCATGACTAGGTGATACTCTAGTTTCCTGTAAAACCTGTCTCTAAAAATTGAATATTTAGGACAGTGAAAAAGTAAGTAAATTAAGAATAAACGTAGAATGCGACGAAATTCAGTTTTAGTGTAAATCGACATAAACACACTGCAACTATCATCTGCTATCACCAAATTCCCTTAATTAGAGCGCTCTTTCGTTTAGCTAAGAGATACCCTGAGGGCCTATATTTTACTTTCCGTGTAAAAAGCAAACATTACTTCAAAGCATAATGTTATTTATGTTGATACAGTGCGCCCATTGTACCCTTCATACATGTTTCCTCATCCCGGATGGCGGATTCCCATGTCAGGTATCAGCCAATCATAGTAGCGATCGCGGTCTCACCTGGGTATAAAGTCTTCATCATCCTGACATTAATAACCTCTTTCTTTTTGCCATCACAGCGTTTACATCTCTGGGAAAAACGTTTTTCCATTCCTCCACTCCCTCTACAACTTCTGACGGATAATCATCTATGTAGTGTAGTATTGTAACCTAGCCAGGTGAGGCGCAGTTTTCGCCCCACCTTTGCTGAACATCATATGCTATTTAGTATTTTATTGTCCTCAGATGCTCTTTATATATTTTCACTTAATCAGCCACAGCATACTTGTGGCCAAAAAACTCCAACACATGAACAAATCTCTGTTGTAACTGAGTCGTGGTTAGGGCGCCCGGGCCGCGGGGTACGGGAAGTCATAGGTTCGATTCCTGTCGGGTTCCCAGATTTTTCTTTGTCCCACACTCGTGACAAAGTGAATATTCCATCTTTCTAGCTGTGCTTCTTGTAGTGACTATAAGTATCGTCCCTAGGTCTGCCGTGTTGAGGACTCTCGCCTCCAAAAGGAAACCAAACACTCAAAACAATTTTACCCTATAACGTGAAATTCAGGTTTGCGGATACTACCTGAGGAGGTTTTAGGGGTTAGCGGGATTAAATTTTTGCGATTTAGGAAGGTTTAGATTTATTCAAGAATTTTAATTTCTGCCGTGACATTAAGTTATTGTCATCAGATCTCGGCTGATTTCTGAAAACACTGAAAACAAAAAAATTGAGGTGGCGAAACACCGAAACCAAACAACAGTTAAACTTGATTTTCCTCATATAGATAGAAATTGTTAGTCTAGGTGCTGTAAAATTTTGAGCCTGACAATCATTCGGTAAGCCTTATAACGGACTATTATTTCAATTCCGCAAAATTCCTTGAAATTTTAAACTAGGAAAACTTCCTGTCATACAGAAGTTCATTTAACGACAACAACAACGAGCTTTATTTGGATGACTATAAATCGTTATAGTATTGCTAAAGCATAGTCACACGAAAGGTGCATGTACAGGTTTTCATAAGGCCCTCCGTATACAGACCCGGATATGGGAAAGCAGAAAAAATACTTTCACTGAGTCTTTTGCTTGCGTGAGTTTTTCAGTTGGGAATACTTCTGTATTTACAAGAATGTTGGATTTTCTGGGATTAAGTGAGTATGTAAATAATAACCACCATTTCTTGTAACCGACTGCTCAAAGTTCACAGCTCATCGATCAGTATTTGAGACCTCTCGTGGGGTTGAGAGGTCTTCTGGGCGACCTCCCTTTCCTGGCATTTTGGGTGGCCGCTCACGAGAGCTTCAACTACTGTATAAACGAAAGTTTCTTTAAATTAACCTATCCTAGAGTATTGTTGCACTGTCTGGGGCAATGTTTAATGTTTATTTCGAGGGCCATATGTTAGAAAACTGTAAAAGGTTAATATGTTCATCCTCGTTAAATAAAGTGTATTGTATTGTATTGTATTGCTCCAAAGAGAATTTAACTAGACTACTTAGAATCCAAAAACGGTGTGCATGATTAATACTTGATGCCAAGTTTTCTGATAACTCTGTGAAGTTATTTACCAAATTAGGTTAGCTCCCCATTGACGATATTATATGTAGCAGAAAGCTTTATCTATTACATAAGATCAGTTATGGGCACTGCCCAGACTATTTTATTCCATATATATATTATCTAAAGGACACTCATAACTACAACACTAAAGCTACCACTAAGAGCAACCTAGTTCTGCCTAAGTACAAGAGAGTTTCAGGTTGCAGGACGTTCCATACAAATGCAATTCGCCTTTGGAATAATGTTGATGTTTCCATTCATAACACTGCATAACATCACATAAAAAATTTATAGGAAAAATACGGCAGAAGCTACAAAACCAAAATGCTGCCTTAGAACACTTTGAAATTAGCAGCCTTTTTTAGATCTTATTAGTACAAAGTTCAATTTTTTGTTATTATTATTAGTCGTTAGAATATAGTATGTAGTAAATTAGGTTCTGGTTTTAATCACGATCGCGTCATATATCTTTTCTTTTTTCTTTTTTATGTAAAATTAGGGAGGGCCATATTGGAAACTACTGGGAAACCAGTAAATTATGTTACCCTCCTTAAATAAAGTACTATTATTATTATTATTATTATTATTATTATTATTAAATAAATTCTCAAGATTTCGAAATTCTTTTCTTGTCTTTGCGCGATTGATAAAATCGGCTTTTAACGGGAGAATGTGACCCCTATTCAAGGAAAGGTTAATGCAAGATATTTTAAAATAGCCTCATCAAAGATAGATTGTTGTGGGAATTAAACTCGAGGACTTGAAGCCAAAAAAGAAGGAGTTGTGTTTCTTAATTCAGTGTCACTGCCGGAGCAAAGGTTACATAACAATATAGTTTGCAAGGAGGAAAACACCTGATGAACATCACATGCCGCAAGTTCAAAAACCAGGGAAACGTGCTTTGGTCAAGTTTTCACTTTTCCATCAAGTGTCTCCTTCTACAAGGACATCACGTTATTTAGGAAATGTTAGTAGATTTAGGCTGCTAGCAGTCCCTTTCTGGATAGTCGAGAGGGCGTGCGAAATAGCAGTGGGAATGTTTCTCTCCTCGCTCTAATCTCGCAGCGCCATTGATAGCTCGCCCTCTCAGCTATTTCGCTCGCCTTCTCGACTATCCAGAAAGGGACTGCTAGCAGTCTATAGTAGATTAGCTCCTCAGCACGAGTATACCAAGTGTATCATGCCGCTAATTTGTGATATGGTATCTCTCACCCAAAAGTTAAAAAACTGAAAAAGACAAGACAAACATCTGAAATCGTAAAATCGGTCTCAGCTATTGGCCTCACGTGTTGTCCCCGACGTGTGTTCCAAGTTCTAAGGAATAAATCAAAGTTTATGAAAGCTAAGTTATATTTTTGTGTGGAACTGTTTATCAGTACTGTACAAGGTCAGTAGCGTATGCGTCTGTGGCTAAAATTCTAAAACGTGTTCACGGCGTTCAGATGAAAAAAATTGAGCTGTGGTTCTGACATTTCAGTGAGACCTGTGGATCAGTGAAATCATGTGACTGGTTTAGTAACAACTAAAACAAAAGCTTCTGAAAGCATTACTTTCCCGTCGGAGAAGGCGGTTTTTAAGTTTGAATCTCTGGTTGAAATCCTGCAGTGTGACCATTCAAATGAAAGCTACCGAGCCGAGTACTTTCATTATGCTGTGCAGGGTGGTTCTGTGCCTCGGATGAAATCCTAAAAAGTGACCATTCAAATGAAAGCTACTGAACAATATTTTCCTGTCAATTATGCTATACTGAAAAAGGTGTTTCTAATTAGAAATGCCACAAAGTATGTCAAAATTTGTTACTGTATTTGTGTTTAGACGATCGTGCTTAATACCCTCTTATCTTCACGATTTTCCGGTCGGAAGTCAGTTTCAATTTAAATTGAAAAGAAGTGGAGCCGGATGGCTCCTACTTATCGATTTCTCTTCCACTGTTCATGAGTCGAGTCTCCAAGCCGTGTTGATTACTTCGTGCTTATTCCTCTCTCATTGAGTATAGCGTACTACCATAAGACGTTTCAGGCCTGAGGACGCAATATTCTTTAATTTCCATGGAGGTAGAATTCTATTATCGACACGTACATTTTCCCAGCGGAACTCGACCAACCGTATAAACGACAGTGCATGACCATTGAGTGCATTCCTAACCCCATCTGCAACTCAAAGTGTTAAGATATCAGGTGAGGGGCGGCAGAGAAAAAAGGTTTTTTTTTTTTTAAATCTGGTCAGGATTCAGGTCGACTAAGATCATAAAACCCCTGATCTGACCGAATTTGTTAACCTATAGCTGCAAAATGAGAAAAAGTTCAGTTTAGTAACAACAATTTTCAAGTGAGATGTCTGAATGATAACAAGCAATCCTCGGAGATATACTGTCGTTATTTACTCTAAAGGCTGCAAAGAAGCAAGATTTTGTATGTTAAACTTAACAATGTCTGTTGCAATTGACGTAGCCAGTCTCCTAATCCAGGGAATATCAATTTTTCTAATCAGTTGTCATTTAACAGAGAGGTCTCTTCTAGACCTACGCCGGTGAGTAAGAGCCCAGCGACCCCACATTGCAAGGCCAAAGGAGACAGACAGACCATAATTAAGTTACGTTGTCAATCAAAAAATCGCTGCATGCAATCAAGTCGCTGGTAGCAGTGTAAACGAATCAGTTTTGATGTCGCTGCCCGAGGCGAGAAGACCTGCTCCTCTTCAGTCCAGACAACTCCCTGCTCGGTTAAAGTACCTACTAGGGTATTTATAATTTTCGACGCTTATTTTGGCAAAGTTGCATTTTATCAAGTTTTCAAATGAAAACCTCCGGTGCTATGCTCGCACTTCTTGCTTCGTTCACTATTTGCTCATATTTCCTGTTTGTGGCTTCCGAAGCGGCCGTCTTGAAACAACAAACGCAAGGTTAGTAAACCTCCGTTGGTCTCGTTAAACGACGGTAAAGTGACAGCGAACTTTTTTGTTGAAACTCAAAACTGTTGTCTTCTGTTATGTTTTATTAGTCGTGTTTTAAGAGTTCTTCATTCAGCTGCAAGTGCATGTTTCTTGAATCAGGTTTGAAAGAACTTTACAACAGAATGCAGATTAACTATATTTGAGTAACAAGCATTGGTATTTTGCTCTATATGAAAGCAATTAAAACTCGAGGCATAGCAAACCGTAAAGTTACTTCGCGTAGAAAGAGAACACTGCTTCGTGAGATAAAATGTCTTGGATCCGAAAGACGCAAAGAATGAGTAAGCACACTTGAAGTAATCTCAACTTTTGTTCTCTTCTTGCCGACAATTGTGTCCCTTTATTCAAGTACACAAGACGGTAAAAGAAAAGAAAAGCTTGATAAATAAATTTTATCACTTTAAAAGTTTACATTCCTATTATTAAGCTGCAGCTGCAGCGGCAGACCTGACTGAAAGCTACATCGATAGCTTGTGCACTGGCAAAAACAAACAGAAAAATATAAGTAAGGGCATCAACAAAATTGACCAGAACAGCTAGAAAACTAAGAGGAAAACTTAAATTAAATGGCTCTGCATTCGTCTTTTGTTAGTAATAAGTATCGGTTATTTCTAGGCAATAAACAAACTGACTTATGTAACATGTTATGTAGCCATTATGGAGTTCTCATGGGGTCAATTAGGAATTTCGCGCAACACAAAAGAAATTTATCAGTGCTAATACCATAGTGTTTGATGTATTAATCCTTCATAATAAGTCTTAGTTGTTGTTACATCTTATTTTTTTGGATCCAGGGTCATTTCTGTTCTGAACACTTACGTAACCAAGCGATGCAAAATGGAGCTTGCACGTGCACTGAAACCGAAAGGCACCGGCAGCGCCCACTTGTATCCTCCCCGACTTGCTTCGCTCGCCACCTGGTCGGTAAACGCGAGTCACACGAAAAGAGAGCCTGTAAGACGGCATTGCAATAAAACTTGAACCCCGCAAAGAAGAACAAATCACATGTTGCCATGCGCAGCTTTAATTTTGTTGTTGTTGTTTGGTTCTTTCTCGCTGTCGAAAAACGTTCATTTGATTTTCACGTACGTGCGTGTAGCTTGAAAGGAGTAGTGTTTGTGACCAAGAAATTGTCAATTGTGCACATGGCCTAATGTACTGGGCCAGTGCCGAGTCCGTCCTGAACAAGGTGTGAACTTGTCCTGAACAGGGTATGTTCAGTACGGTGGTGTCGTTAAATACGGCTTATACAGTATTTCGCAATCCTAGATCGTGGACGTTTATTGTTGTTTGAAACTCTTTAAATTGTGTAGAACGAGGGAGTGTGTATTTTATCATTTGTCCTAAACAGGAACCTAAAACGGAGGGTGTTGTCTTACACAGAGTAGCTATTTTAGGGCTTTTTGGTCTTGAACAGGGTCACGGTTTCAGACCCTCAGTGACACCCCTAATTAGTGACGAAAAACAGCAAAGTCATGGTTTTATGGGGCTCTGATGTGATAGATAAGTCCGCAGAGGTTTGAAACTGTTTCATGCATTAGCACTAAAGTACAAAAGTTCCGGAGCAATTAAAAACGCCCAAGAGTTGTAGAAACTGTAATCCTTTTCACAGAAAAGATAAGTGTTATTATTGCGAAACTCTTTACTCTCCTAAGAGAAAACTGCCATTCCGTGACTACAGATTCTTCAAAGAATTATCGTTAACCAAATAAAACTGAGAATATTTTGGATAAATTACATGGAAGGTTTTCTGGTCTTATTGTAGTTGAAAAGCTATGTGTTGGACTAAAAATAACATTTGGTAGAAACTTCTTATTTTTAATCGGGGCGGACAAAAAAAATATGGCTTCGACCAAGCCAATCTGCGTAAACCTGTCTGCTTTTACATGTAACGACAAACTGCATGATACAGTTTGTTAATGCATGCACCGTAAGAAAATATTACGTAAATTAGGCCTGTGGTTTTTAAGTTAAATTTGCGTGACTTCTCGGAAAGCTGGTTACGATATTAAACTGCAGATCGGTAAACAGGTTAAACTGAACAAGTTAAAACAGTTTCAGAGGTTAAAAATATAGAATTTGATATCAAGAGTTTTTTTTAACTTATTGGAGTTAATGCAAAGGTGCTATAAGCGGATATATAGATACCTTACGAAAAGACTTGAAATGAAAGTCACGGATTTATTGAGGGTCCACAATAGGTTTGGCGGGATGCGGGATTTGGCCAATTTTTGTGGCGATATTCGGGACGGGAGCTGAAAACAGGGGCGGGAAGCGAGAATTTCAATTGAGAGCTGGAGCGGGATTTTGTGTTATTAAGGGGTCGGGATGCGAGAATCACAAGGGGAGAGTAGCGGGATACGGGTATTTTATAACATAGCTAGCAAATCCGCGCAATCACCTTACGTAAGCGTGCTCCATAATCCTGTTGACTGCACGCTGGCGCGAACAAACTGAACATCTTTTTTTTTCTGTCTGTAGCGGCCAAAAGTGTCTTCTTTGCGAGCAACTCGGCGAGTAAATGACCAAGAAAAATCACTTTACAGCAGAGTTAAACTAGGGAGAAATTACAACAGTGAAATTGTTGCAGAGTGTTTGATTTCTTAGGACGAGCAAGGAACTTTGCTGACTAAGAAACCGTCGAACCTTTAAATTAGTCTTTGGCGCCGTGTTTACGATTTCTTTTGTCAACAAATGTTGACAAAAGGTAGGTTTTATACGGAAAACTTGACACCAAAGTATCAAGACATGAAACAAAAAAATAAAGAGTAAATTGAAGTGAACCATTTAATAATAAGTGTCACAAATTTGATGTTTCACTGCTAAAATCAGCTAAATAAGCACTGACAACCAGAAAGGACGAAATATTTTTTCGGCTATATACTACACAAACTAACATCGTTTTACTTGCAGTCGATGTAGTTCTGTGTTCAAGCAGCTCCAAATGTTCAATTAAAATTGAACGTAATGCAAAATAAATTGCATGAATGTTCGCTTTCCCAGTTTTTTGATTCTCTGTTGTTTAACACATTGCGTGCGCGGCTTCTGAACCAAGAACCACTAGGTTTTCTGTTCGTTTCAACTCTCGCAGCTACAATGGTGAAATCATACAGCTTTAATCCGCTTTGGACGATGAATACAACAATTTTTCTGGAAACATCAAACCTATACCACATTTTATAGCCAATAATTGGAAGACTTTTTCAAAAAATTATTTACGGGCGTTCACTTCGGAGCAGTTTCATTGATTCATTCAGCTTTGCGAAGAAACGCTGCAACACCTGAAAGGTTTTGGCGCCTTTTTCTTTCAGTCATGTGATCGATTGTTCTTCCTTTTTTCTCTTTTTCTTTTTTTTTTCTCGTTCATTTTTGTTTTTTTATGGTAAATAGTGATTAAGGTTTGAATCAACTGCGCATTCGTGTTGCTTGCAAGTTCAAATTTCAGCGGTAGCGAAATGGAACTCCGACATCCTGCCGTAAAAATACTATTTCAATAAGCTTGTAATCGTTCAGTTTTCGCCGGCATTTCCACTGCCTATGTTATAAAACAATTGGTTCATGCGTTTAGCTGTGCGTACATTGAGTTATGGATGCGCTTGGGAAGTTTGGAGGGCACTCAAGAAGCTAGAGTTCTCTCTCGTGCTCTCCAAACTTCCCGCGTGCATCCATAACTAGATGTATGCACCCTAAAGCATGAACCCAGCAATTGTTAATTAATTTTTACGAGACTGCATGATTTGACCAGCTTAGGCTGATAGAAATGGATCGTTTTGAAGGAATTGTGTTGGCTTTCAGGTAATGAATTGATCAAGGAGGAGTAGCCTGCTTATCAAGCTATTATTAGCCCTTTTGTGATGTTTTGTGTTGATTTCGGAAAGAGGTATCAAGTCACATGCCGTGTTGCATTTCTTGGCCTAACTTTTCCGACCCTTTCCATTGAATGTTTGTTGGAGCTATGGTTAGTCTAGCCAGGCAACAGTTTTTGGCGGTCGCCAAACGAGGTATTCGGCATCATAAATTTTGTTGCTATACATTATGAAAAGAGTGCAAGCAGGAATGCCTCTCTTCGAAAAAAAAACATTTCCAAGAAGAAATTTACTGAAAGCGAGTAATATAAAGGCGCTGAAAGCTTTAAAATAAACGGTGAGTTAGGTGAGTCCACTTTTAAAAATCTTTTGTTACATTTCATTTTTGCATACCTCATAACTGGACCGATCTTGCATGACCTTTGTGCCCCTAGCCTAGTCTAAGGACACAACCCATTTATATACAGCTGGATGTACATAGAGAAACAACGTGGAAAAAACGGTTCTCTCTTAGGAAACGCTGACCTTCAGATCAAACCCAAGTCGCACTTACCGGCACCCCACAACTTGAACAACCACCATTTCATTTACATGCTCAGTAGGTTGTCTTCCAAAAAAAGGAAAGACTGAAAATAGGCAGAATATCGTGGCAAACAATCTTTGTCAATTTTTACCTTTCACTCATACTTAAAACAGGTCTAAAACGGAAGAACACTAACGAAACACTTTTTATGGTCATTTATAGTGGCGATATTTAATTTTAGATGATATCGAGACAATAGACCATAAAAACGAATTTACTTGTACTGCCGTCTATCCATTGAATGAAAGTATGTGAGGTTTTCATCATGAAAGTAGAAAACTATTTAAAATTTAGGCGGGATCAGGATTTCGACGTAAAGAAGGGAGGGATGGCGGGATTAACAGGAAAAAATAGGCGGGATGGCGGGATCTGAGAACCCTATTGTGGACCCTCTTTACTGAGTTTCCTTTTTTATGATTGAAAAGACTCGCTGACGCATACAGCACAATCAGAAAGTCAAGACCACCTTAGAAAGAATTCAGTTCCAGAGTATGGCAATTCCCGTTAAAACGAGCGAAGTCATGACTCCCCCCCAACCCCTGGAAGTTACTACTGGTTCCCACAAACCCTTTTTAAACGAAAAGCTTTGATTTTTTTACCATTAAACCACGGCCGTCATTTGTGCAGTTACAGTGAAAGCTGCACTTGCAATTTGTATCAGTAACGCCTTAGGTACGTGAGTTTGCTACACGCCAATCGATTGGAGTCGATGCCGTCAGATCCTTTTGGAAATAAATTAAAAGATACCTATTTAAGGAGGGAATTTTATTTTAATTTTTAAGAAATAGGATATGGTTTAAGAAAGAAACTGAAAAGAAGGATAACATTTTTGTATACACTACTACCATCTTAATAGTTTGCATTTCTTTTTGAAAATTCATCAGTACCTCCCACCTCCGTTTTTCGTGGGTACTTGTATCTTAAAAATAGCACAAAAACTCCTCCTGATTTGTGGGAGCTCGCACGGCATTTTTGGATTGAATTAAATCTCGAGGAGATAATTAAGGAAGACGGCTAAAGCGTTAGGAAAACATCATACCTAACGATAATCCCTCCTTAAGACATTCACTTATGATTAGCTCGAACCGGTTCTAAAATTAATGGCGGTGCTTCCTGATACAGTTTATGACTATGCAGGAAAAGCAGATGGTAGCAAGGGCTATTGGAATCTAAAAAGAAAAGTTGGGGTAACCAGGTATTTTTCAATGATAATTAAGCAAAAAAAAAATTGTAAAAGCTTAAGTGATATCTTACAATGTAAAGCGTTTTCTTTTCAAATTTAAGCTTAATGATTGCAGAAAAATACGTGGTTGCCATCATGTTCTTTTTGGATTCCAACAATCCTTGCTAAGATCTGCTTTTCCCGCATAGACATAAGCCGCGCAAAAATATCTTTGTAACAGTAGGAACCGTCCTTAAGAAACCCGAGTTTCTTGAACCATACCGAGATGCACGCAAAAATAAAAGAGGGCATCGTCCTTGAAGATACCTGTTTCTATATTTGTACAGGAGACCTTAATAACCAAGCGCTCTATAGCGGATAGTCGCCGTAAGCGCCAAATAGGCCAATGCCTCCGGGATAGGACAGCGATTTAGTGTCAGAGCGAGGGCTTGTATTCGCAAAAATCGTTGGAATTTGACCGCCGACTTCATTACATAGCACTTGCGGTGTCCACACGGACTCTGTGACAGCGCCCGAAAGAAGGAAGTAAATTATTGCTGTCAGCTCTTTTTAGATAACGACATTTGAGCCTACTTTTCATAAAAGCCACAACATCGGTCAAAGAGAAATTCGTCTTGTAATATCAAATTTTGTCAATGATCAATTCTAGATGGGGACAGGTACAAAAGCCAAACAGCAAACTCGCCAAGCTTTCCATCGTAACGGATAACAACAGCAACAACAATAACCTTTATGTGCATGACTATAAGGTCTTACAGTATTGCAAAAGCATCCAACTGAACAAAAAGAAATACTAATGTAATAAGGAGACAACAATCAAGTTACCTCAGTCTGAATTGATAATACGTTACTGCGTCAATTTAAGCACGATAGAATGAATCTCATCAATTGAATGTTAACAAAAATGATAATATATATAGATTTAGCCAGGCCTAAAAGCGGAGCTCCACATCTCTTTTTCATGCTTGTTGGCCCGTAAAATACATTAAATTTTATTCGCCAAGAGGTGAAAAATAGCAAGGGAAAACATGCGGACCACTAAGCAAACTGTGACTTGGCTTATTTTTCTTCAAAGAGAAGACTTCAGCACGACTTTCATCTACAGCTCTTCTTGTAGCATTCTTTCGAAAGCTAGCTAATTAAGTTCAAGAAGAGTACTTGTAAAACTACAATTGCTTAAAAAACCCACTTAAGTTGCTCACGGTAGCGACTCGACAGACTTTTTTCTGCAAATACACATTTCTCACTGATTCCAATGCATCTCTCTGGCTGTTTAATTCTGTTAACCATGAAACATTTCTCGAAATCTGTTTTGCTAAAATAAATAATATTTTCCCGGCATCAAACCGTTTACTGACAAAAAATTACCCCAAAAATGTTTTCGGAAACTTTCAAGCACACGTATAATTATCAAGAGGAAAATGACACAAGTTTTTCACCTGCGAAGTACTAATTGGGTGCTTTCAAGAACTCACCCTGAACTAATTTTAGGAAGCTTTTAGAGTCTCATTTTAGACAAAATAGACTTAAACCGAGAAATGCTTTGCTTATAGTTACTTAAATAAAGATTTCATTTCGATCTCTAACTAAAGACACTGAAATGGCTTACCGGTTAAAAACAAAACGAACACGAAAACATGCCACACTGAGCTCACTCACTGAAACGGCGATTCTAAGTTTAGTCGCTAAATTGGGACAGAAATGTCATTCACTTCAAATGAAGAAACCAAAAATATATAAAAATATAAGGAAGATAAAATATTCCACAACTGAACAAAAACATATGGAGCTTTGCACTAAGACTATAAACTTAATAAAAATATTGACGACAGAGCGACTCTTCAGTTGTTAAATACTAAGTACGAATTAGTCAAAACAACCCAATATGCGGTGCCGAAGAAAAACAACCTAGATTGAAAAAACAACACAGACTCAATCTAGAATAGTCACGATTTCTACTTTTCGACTAAAATACACTACTGACTAGAATTGCTCAAAGAAAAATATTGAAAATTACGCACTAAAGTTCAAAAGAAAATTGCGCATATATAGCTATGTATAGGATATCAGATTGCTCACTAATGACAATTCCCTCAATGAATAAACACAGAAAAAGGGACAAGAAACCTTCAAAAACATGAAATGTCATTCACATACGAAGCACTTGTTTGCCTAGGAAAGCAAACTACATTCAATTTTCCCCTCGAGTGAAGTTACTCGTAAGCCGACAAACGGGAACTACAACGTAATTTCACAGATATTTTTTAAAACATTTCAAGAAAATTACTGTAATTTAATAAACATGTAAAGTCGCTCAATTAAAAAATTCTTACAATGTAAATCCACAATCAAATTTACTTTACTATTGAACTGAAAGAAGGACTTGAAAATCTAAACGAAAGTCGCCGGGTTCTTTCCAGATCTCCTTAGCTTTGAAAAAAAAAAACAAGTATGTCCTCGAACAAGGATTTCTTCTTCAAGCTCTCCAAGATCTTCTATATGCGCCGTCGAGATTGAAGCAATCCTTTTCCTTTTCATGATGAACTGTTACAAGTCTTCATTCCAAGAATGTATTACAATTATCGTATTGAAAATCGAGCGTCAAGGAACCAGCCGCCATATTGTTTACTTCAGCTACAAGAAAAAAGAGGACACTCCGCCACCCCCGGTCGGGTTGTCTTGGGACTCCCCTCACCCTCCCCGAGAGTCTGTACGGGCGTACGCTGACGTCGGAACCAAAATTTTTTCGGCTCAACGGGTTTATACCAAATTTGCTTACCTATGGTGCTCCGCGAGCTCCGCTACGAGCTCCGCTATCACCAGAATTCATTAATTATGTTGTAGCTTCTAAATAGACCTAAATCGTTTTATATTTGATAGCTGGCACTCTATTTCCTGTAAAACCTGTCTCTAAAAATTGAGTATTTAGGACAGTGAAAAAGTAAGTGACTGATTCATCTTCAATTTGATCGAACCTTCAAGAAGGACAAACGTCTATTAACTCTTGGAACTTGACCATATCTACCAGTTTCAATCATTAGTTTACGATCACTGTCGACTCCCGTTATTGTGGACGCCGTCGGGGGGAAGATTTAGTGTCCGTAATAGCGACAGCCCGTAATAGCGGGGTACGAGAGAAAAAAAAATGTTTTGTGTTTAAACATATGAAATAATATGTAAAAGTCACATAATTAAGCAATGCACTTTCGACAAATTCCGTGCTTCTTTATTGATAATTATGGTCAATTAATGATATTAAAATTAGAAATATGCTGTATTATTACTTCCAAGCTCCTTCGATAACAAAGGATAATAAGAAAGGGGCTCAAAAACCAAACGGAAACTCCTCCAGTTAAATGGCTAAAATGTTAACTCACTGTACAATGTTTTTTGTTGTTCTTGGCAGCTCTTTTATCGCAGATATGCTGAACAGTATACTCATAACAGAAAACTCTCTAACTACTTTTAAAGTAAAGTGTAAAACTACTGTACAATGTTCGGTACAGCTCTAATTTATAATGGCACGGTGTCTTCAAATCTCGCGAAAATGCTGTACAGTAGAGTCATTTGTTTACTTATTTACAAAGAAGCGGTCGATAGTGCTTTGTGTCAGTTTCTTCATTTTCACCGCTGACGCACTCATTTTCTCAACCAAGACGTTCAGCTCATTGGCCAGTGCGAGCTGACCACGCTGAAGAAGAATAAATTTTACATTGGTCATGGAATTAAGGGCTTCGCCAAAGCTCTTGAGGCTGCTTTCTGACGCGTTGGCTTGATCATCATTGTCATTATCGAAATCCTCACGAAAATAAAGTGCTTAAGATGTGGGCACAGTCCAGGAACTAAACTGAGAACTAAAGTAAGCAGCCTCGACGCAGATTCGGCTGGAGAGTTCAGGTGAAACCTTGGAGAACTGACGGACATAACTTTTCATTTTGCAGTTGTATGTTGATAACCACAGTGGAGCATTAAGCTTAAGATAATACAAAAAGTGTTAAATAAGGGGCAAGGGTCATGAAAGAAGACTGATCGATTCTTGAATGGTCTTTTTATTTATTCCAACTAAGCAAACATATTAAAAGCGTCTGACGTGGCTTCACGAACCGGAAAATGACCCGGCCGCATGCAGGTAATTCTTATGTTCGCACCCAATATCGGAGTGGCTTCTTTATCGTAGTGCCGATTTATATTATGTGAGTCAGGATTTTTGACGAACTATCAAGTGTCCGCTATAGAGAGAGAAAAAACAAGTGAAATGTCGCGCTGAGGGGCAAGAAAGCGTCCGCATTTCCGTAATAGCGGGAGTCTGTAATAACGAGAGTTTGTTTCATTCATTTCTTTATACGTTTCGCCGGGGAGAGGGGGGTGGCTCTTGTCCGCAATAGCGTGGTGTCCGTAACAGCGGGGTGTCCGCAAGGCGAGAGTCGACTGTACCTATTCTGAGTTTCGCTAATCATTTCTTTTCATTTAGGTTGCTTGTAGGTTCTAGATATCAAGAAGGTGTGTATTCGTTTATAAAAGTGTTATCAAAATCTAGTTTCTCAGAGTGTTGACTAGTATGTTTCCAGTGTAGGATATATTTGTGCTGCATTAGGCTTATATAATGTTCTGTTTGATCTTAGATATATTTAAGACATTGGGATCAGAATCAGACAAATTTTAGAATTCAGACATCCGCATAACACTAGAGTAGAAACTACTTTTTCCAGAGGAATGAAGATCTGCCGACATCTTTTTAACAATAGAGTCATTCCCCTTATTTTGAAGATATAAAAAGTAATTAATTATTTTTTGATTAATATAGCTACAATAAGAGGAAATCTTCCAAGTTCAGCTCTACATGCCATATTTGATGCCTTATTGCTTACTTCTAGATAATGTTTGCAGAACTGTAGAGGAGTTTTTCCAATCTGCGACCTGTCCCAAAACTTGAAATCAGGTTTTACGTATACACCCCAGATTTCGCTGTTAGATGTTAAAATTGGAGAGATCATCGTGTCAAAGGTTTTATTAGCAAGGAGTGGGGACAATTTGCTTATATTCGTATGTTTTCTAAGATAAGAGTTTTGCGTTTTCCTAGTAAGGTTCAGCCATCGCTAAAATACTGCTTAAAGATTCAGCTTGTGTAAATGTTTAGGTTTTGGCGTCTGTTTGGTCTTTAAAATATCATTAGGTCAAAAGTTCGCAGACAATACGTTTCAGCTGATTTATGAAAACCGGATGAAACCGGTGGTTACGAAATGGTCACAGGGTATCGGTTTATTGTCATTGCAAAATCTCTACAACCTCCAGTTTAGTTAACTGAATCAAAACAAAATAAGAGGATAATCGATGTAACGTATCTGTCTATTTAGCCTTGCCAACAGTAGAGCTATAATTTCTGTTTGCGATCATGTCGCGTGTGTTTAATCCACCACAACCACTTATCCTGTCCTGATCCTGTCCCGTTTATTCTTGGGTTGTTATTTTTCTATGGCACGTGGCTTTCTATGCAGGCCTCTCTAACATCCAGGAACAAAAGGAGGGGGGAGGGGATCAAAGGCGAGGAGAGCTGAACGCTTGAAGCTCTTCGCGCTACGCGCGTGGCACTCTGTTTTAACGCGCGAGACTTTCGAATTGTACAGGTCTAAGTTAGAGTGTCATGTGGTCTCTGCAGATATTTTATTATCTTAGATCACCAAAGCAAAGAAGCTTTGTTCCACACTGTCTGTCTTCATCCAGGTGTAGAGATGTGTACAACAATATGCTCTGACTGTAGCCACGTAATGGACTAGCATGTCAACCATGCAGGAGAAGCAGTAATGCTCCAAATTGGTCATGACACAAAAACTGGTTTGAGGTCCAATCTTCACTGTAAATTTAAATGTTCTGTTTTAAGACCACAGTAATCCTTTTTACAGAGGCTAGGCCGGCATCAAAAGGCCAAGTTGGGTCCCATTGTGTGTCCTCGTTTCCTGGTGGGGTCTTTTTGCCCCAACTTGACCGAAATAGCTCCACAGAGGGTCCAGTCAGGCTCTGGTATTTTGGAGCTGAATGTGATCTTCTGTAGTGTTGTGGCCCTAAGTGAGAGTTCAGATGAGAATTGTTATTTTGGAGTGAATTATTCTCTATGGAATGGAAATATACAGATAACCACCCTTAACTGGCAATTATCTGATTCTTATTTTAGCGCCTTGGCCAGTTTATCACGAGCGTCGAATTCAGCGAGATATCTCCACTAATCAAACCTCGACCAATCTAACCAAAACACAGAATTCAGCCGCGACAGCCGTCCCTACTCTGAAAACTACAACCTCCAAGCGTCATTTCTTTGGTCGTCCAAGGACGGCGAGACCCACTGGATCCTCCGTGAGGTTGAACACAACTGGACTGACAGAAGTTCAACGGGAAAAGCTAAAAGGCAACCGAAGCAATGTTGAGCTAGATCACATGGGCTTTCCAAAACTTCCTAACAGCCATCGCCGTACGCGACCTCCATCATCACTGCCGCTGACTCCAAATAACACGGGCAAGAATACTCCTGGCCCAGAAACAACTGGTCATTTTCTTCACGAGGTGTTTGCAAATATTCGCGACAAGGCAAATGGAACTCAAAATTCCACTTTGCCGTCAAGCACGACTGACTCAACTGCACTGAGCAGCAGTGAGCCTGGCCCTGAAACAAGAGAAGCTCAAAAACGAAATAAAGACAAGAAAGAGAATTTTTCTCCTGCCACCCATGAACACAGCGTTATGGTGGCTGTCATGAGCAGCTTACTAACGGCCGCACTGATTTGTTTAGTGGGGTACTTTGTACAACTGAGGAGACGAGGAAAGCTGATTTGGCCTGCAGTAAACAAAGCCGGTCAGCGGTCTGCCTCGGTTGTATTTCTAGCTAAATCAAAACAGTAGGTGTCTACAGATTGTGCAACGAAACTGCTGAAAATTTGCTCAAAATGATAAAAAGTCGCTCAAAAATTGCTAGATAGTGGAACAAAGTTGTTTTGATTTTAAATCGCGAAAAGTTGCTACCAAGTACATCTTCCTGCTTGTCTAGCGCTCCCATTGCCATGTGCTTTGAATTTTAAAGTTGGGGCTCCGTAACTAAGGTGACCAAATACCCGCTGAAAACCTGGAAGATTTTTTCAGTTGTTTACTGCCTGAAACCATGCACGTCCGTTCACACTTTAACAAAACAAGATTAGGTACCAGCTTGGTACCAGGTCTTTCACTTTACTTTTAAATTTCTATGTAATTTAGCCCCAACGGTCAGTTCTGAAGATGTATGTTGAGGCATACGAAACGTCAGCCTGAGAAAACAGCCGACGTTTCACGAGGTCGCCACTTGAGCCCTCGCAAAACGACGTCTGAGTAACGAGCGCAGAAATTCCATACTGAGGACGTGTCTCTACCCAGATCTTGGTAGTGCTTCTGATTAGTTGGAATTTTCTTTCAACCAATCAGAAGCACTACCAAGAACTGGGTAGGGAACGTCATCAGTATGGAATTTCTGTGCTCGTTACTCAGACGTCGTTTTGCGCGGGCTCAAGTGGCGATCTCGTGAAACATCGGCTGTTTTCTCAGGCTAGCGAAACGTCTAGTTCTTAAAATCAATTTTTTTTTGCAACATGCGTTGTTTTTTCATGTTTGTCACTGCAGTTTGCTTTAAGCTGTCATTTGTGTCCGAAAAACTCAAAATTCCTTAAAGCCATGCTTTGACCGAAGAAAATTGCTTGAGGCTGCTTGGTCCACCAAAGGTCCTCCAAACGCAAAAAGTTGCCAAAAAGTTGCTGAACGCAATCGGTAAATACCTACTTAACAGTCGCCGGAAATTCAGTAAGAACTGATTGTATTGTTATAATTTTTCTTATGGAAATAATGTTGTCATATTTTCCGCCATTTTGTACTACTAATAAGAACCTATCATTGTATCATTTTTCTAACACAGATTACATTTTTAGCTTTTGTTAGTCTAATCAAACTAAGAGTTATCGAGATTCCTACTCAGGGAGGTTGGATCGTCTTATCATTTCAATATTATTGCTTTGTTATGAAATCTAACGGTGTCAAAATCAAAAGGGAATTGAAGAATGTTGAAAGTTTTCCTCGCTACAGAGGAATCTCGGTCACTCGAGCATTTGCGCGAAACTCAAAACCGTCCAACTTAGTGAAAGTTAAGTTAACGTGATTGGGGTGTAAATAACTGTCATAGAATAAAGTGGGGGAAAACTAACTTTCCTTCGCGTTTCCAAAAAGATGTTTTCTCAGTTCAGTTTTCTGAAGTTTTCTCAGTTCCGCTGTAATTCATTTCTCTTTATGTTGATACATTGTACTGGATGCAAAAAAAGAGCTCCACGCGGGGTCAAACTAGCTTTGCTGAAGATGATATGATATACAACAGAGATTTGTTCACAAGTAAGTATGCTGTGGCTGATTTATTGAAAATACATAAAGATCATTTCATGACAATAAAATACTAAATAGCGTATGATGTTCAGCAAAGGTGGGGCGAAAAATGCGCCTCACCTGGCTAGGCTACAATATTACACTACATAGATAATTATCCGACAGAAGTTGTAGAGGGAGTGGAGGAATGGAAAAACGTTTCTCCCAGAGATGTAAATGCTGTGATGGCAAAAAGAAAGAGGAAACTAATGTCAGAATGATGAAGACTTTATACCCGGGTGAGACCGCGACCGATACTATGATTGGCTGTTACATGACATGGGAATCCGCAATCAGATGAACAAACATGTATGAAGGGTACGATAGGCGCACTGTATCAACATAAATAACGTTATGCTTTGACGTAATGTTTGTTTTTTCCACAGAATTTGTGATAGTAGATGATAGTTGCAGTGTCATTATGCCGATTTAAATTAAATTGAATTTCGTCGCATTCTGCGTTGTGTATTTCTTCCTGAAGAAATCCTTGGATTCAAATGAAATGGTTTTTCTAATGAAAGGGATGAAGTGAATTGAGACCGTATCTAATGGCTATATGTGCAGGGAGGCTAGTGGAAAAGAAAAAATAAACCTCTTCTACCCAGGGTCATCATGTGGAAGCTTTTTTCGCTCCATTCAGAACGAAATCAAAAGCCGTGAGCTTCTGGATAGAGCCACAAACAGTGATTGTTCAGTAAAGAAACTCATACACATGCCTCTGCCTTCTCCTCAGTGAAACAGCCAGCGTGAATCAACTGAAGCCCCATCTACGTAACTCTCAGCAAGAAACAAAATAATCACAACGATTTGGTTTTTATTCAAGACCTTCCGTTTGGAAAGAAAATTGCCAACATTTTCATTAAAGAAACCTCATAAATTGCCATCTTTTATGTCCACGGTCATTCTATTTGGGTGGTAAGTTCACAAGGTATATGTTCCGCTGTCAAAAAAATATTTGCTTTCAAAAGTACCTGTTTCCGTCAGTTGAATACCCATCGTTCATGATGATGGCCTCATTGGCTGTTTATCATTTACAAAAAAGAGAAAAAGTTCGACTAAAAAAAAAAGGAAAAATCTTGAAATTAAGTGGATTGCTAAATTGAAACATTTTTAGATTCAGTCAAAGAAATTTTGTAACATGAAGAGTCCAAAATTGCTTAATTGAACCATGGGAAACATAATTCCAATTACCTCTGCAGAGCAATGCATTGGTAACCGTGGGGTCATAGGTTCGAATCCTGTTCAAGTCTAATCAGTTTTTTTAGGCTTCCTTTTCGCAACTGCCCAAGTAACGTTTATAACCACGATGTTCTTTCATTAAATATTTACCCACAGTTTACCTATATGGTATTCATATATTTTACTTCTAAGTAACAGCCCTGCAAAAACGGTGAATACCTAAACCCTTGCAACTCAGTTCCAACCGTCAAACCCGCTCGCCAAGTCTTGTTTTCCTTTTGGGCGCGCCACACGTACAAACTGTGATTCTGCCGGGTTTCCACTGGCCTCAATGATAAACAACTTGTCAAGAGTTTCTCCTGAGTTTCTCTATCTGGGTGATAAGAACCCGATCGTATTGAAACACTGTCATCAACTAAATATTATCTCAGTTTCCGAGAGCCCACAGAGATTTTATTGTTCGGATCTATGTTGCTACAAGTGGGTGTTTAAGCTTATTTTCCACCTTGTTCAGTGTTTTCAATCATGGTCCGCCCTGGGGACTTTATCGTGTTTTCCTTGCGTCACACAGGAGTCAAGAAGGCAAGAGACAACAAGGTGAAACACAGCATAATCTGAAACGGAAATCAGTGGAAAGATATTTTAAAGAACACTGCTCTGTTTTAGTATCAAAGATGGACGCATCCACACCTTTCATGCCTGCATCATACTCATCAGTTACCTTCGAGTGTACCGACACATTTAATTGGAATGTACAGCTTAATTCTTTTCAGCCTGGGCCAGTGTTTATTATTCAAAAGCAATAAAAGAACGCTCAAGTGATATGAAAATGTAAAATTTAACTAAATAAAGGGAATAAATATTTATAACAGTGCAATTGAAAATTTTGGGAAAACTGCCTGTCAAAATATGGTTGCCACGGATATTGGCCTGTTTGCCCATCCTGGTTGGTAACAAACCTGAAACTCAGTGAGATTCTTGTTGTTTAATCCACCAGATGTCGTGTCTCCTAATCAGAGGTTAGCTTCATATAAAACAAAATGCAGAACACTTTTCGAATTACTTCTCTCAAGAGAAAATAAGGGGACAGAGAGGGATTCTGAGGGCGTTGGCTGGGATATGTCAATTCCACAAAAGTTATTTATAGACTGGCTTTTGAACGGAAGCCTGTTTCCCGAAACGTCCGCATCAATACCATTTCCCATGTTTTTCGAAGTCGTTTTCATCGACAAAACGTAGCACCACTTGGTCCGCCATTACAAGCAAAATTTTGAATGGTTCTCCAAACAACAGATCGAGGTTGCCTTTATGCGGACGTCCTGAATTCAGACTTCCGTTGCAAATGGCCGTCTAAAAATAACTTTACCGAACTTGACATATCCCAAAGCCTGGACTGGCAGTGTCCCTCTCTGTCCCCTTATTTTCTCTTGTTCTCTTCAATTTCATGAATTAATAGCGACGTTTAGATCAGACTACGAGTACGAGATTGAGTACGACTACGACTGGTATTTCAAAGCAGTGACGTTCTCAGAGCCACCGCTCTTCCGGCTGTGTTGCTGAAAAGGAAGCTCTGGGAACAAGATTGGTGTGACACATGACTGATTCTAAGGCTAGCACATGTACACATCCGTGTGGCATGAAATTTTCGCGGGATCTAGTTTTCGTGAATTTTCCATTAATCCTCGAAAATAAACTCCCGCTAAAAAGTCCGATCCGCGAAAATTTACTCCATGTATTTAGGCTATTGAATTTCAGTTGAGTTGACTGAGAAAAAAAAATATTAGGACATTCCTCTTTACAATCGCAACATAACGAATAGTCTCTGCGTTAGATGAGACCATGAGACCATAGACGAGACCATCACCTGTCAAGGGCCAAAACTGTTTGACTGTGTGTTTCTCTCAGCCCAGATAGCATAAATCACACCTTTCGGTAACTTTGAGTTATAAGTAGAATAAACAAGACAATATCACATCTCTTGTTGCTCTATACAAGTTTTGTACGTCAAATACCAGAGAGAAACTGACTTGCAAGAAATGCGCGAAAATTTGTTTTCTGTTGTAAAGTCTGAAATCCAAATTCGCGAAAATTTGTTCCTGCGAAACACGAAAGGTCGGCAATCCGCGAAATTAAACTTCCGAGAACATTTCATGCTACACGGTAGGTTTGAAAAGTCGTACTTGTACTCAGTATCGTGGTAGTGGTCCGATCTAAAGGTCGCTAACTTGTACTGACGAAATGATGGATCACTGATCCCCGCTTACTCGCTGCTCCCGTCACTGAAAAAAATTGTAAACAATTAAGATCTTTTATTATTGTCTCTGCCTCGATTGTAATAGAAGAAAAATACCGGCCTCTTTAGTTATTTCTCCTACATCGTTTACTTTTGATAGGGGTGTAAAGGGATCTGATCTTCACCTTTCGGTGACCTTCCGATCTCTGTGCCCGTCCCTGGTGGTTCTGTCCATTTTCGTCCAACTAATTTCCCCGATTTCGGCCTCCATTTGTCCTGTTCCCTTCCCTTTTTCTCTGTGACTTCCCTTCCTATCTCTCCCTTTCTTATACATTCCTCACTAATTAATTGCTCCACTCGTTCAAAGATGTAGCTTGCATTCCCTGATATTCTTAGCAAGGCAGCAAGTGTCAGATACTCTCTCAAGGTGCGTTCTCCATAATAAGGCAGAGTGCACTGAGAGAGGTAAATAACTTAAGTGACGAATGTCTCTTGAACGTTCTCTTGCCTTACACCATTAACATACAAGTGCTCCTTGAAAATCAGAAAAGAAGGAATGAGCAAAGGATAAATGTTAGAAACATTTCACCAATGTCATGTAGGCACGTATTTCGTGCAAATTTACATATAAGACTGAAGTTTTCTGCACTCCCGCAAGCCTTTAATTTCTCTAAGCTAGTCACATGAGTCCCGCTCCCGGTCCCGCTAGTCAACAATGTTTCTCAGATGCAATTCAAACAGGCAAACATACACGGTGCAACGAAACACACACACAGACTTGACTTACTGACGTTATCCCACAAAACAAATTTAGCCTAACAAAAATCATGTTCCCTCGGCTATGCGCACGGCAGACTAAGTCGCCATGGCAACTCATCGCATTTCAGTGCTCCCTTACCTGCCTACATCCACACACCATTCGCCCGCTCAGGAGCTGTAGTAATGTGGTTTTCGGCCGCTTCGCGTATTCCAACTTTGGTGACCAGGTCTTCCTGTTTAAACTTCAACTTTGCGTTATGAATACCATACGTGCGAAACTTTACTTCTGTTAGAGTCCATAGCCTTTATGTTAGCGCAATCTTCTGCAGAGCCCTTCAAACCGTGTTCCAGATTAACAGCATTTAACCTTTCTGCACTTGTCCGGGAATCACCTCGGTTTGCAAAGAAGTTGTCCTTATTTTGTTTGGGTGACCTTGATTATTGGCTCGGAAAACCATGTGCAAATAGTGAACAGGTGAAAAGTTCTATAAAATAACGCGTTGTACCCTTTAGCTGTGTATCTGTGACTTGTATGTTCTCCTGTTATGCTTGTTTGTTCGTTGGCGCTGTTTTTTTGGCATCTTTTTTGGAATTACCGAGGGGGTGAAAACGACTAGCAATATCTGGCGATGAGTACACCAGGTTTATTCGCTGAGACGGTTCACTAACAGAGATCCATCAGAACAAGTGGAAGTAATTAAAAATAGAGTGATTTTCTAACTAAACCAGTATAACTGCGATAAAACCAATCCAAAATGAACTGCACTTGCCCAACCACAACAAACGTAACTAAGACGATGAAGCCAATCAGAACTTGAAAAAAAAAACTAAGAAGATGCAACCCGTGCTCCAATGTTAAGTGCGTGAAAAAGTGCAACTTGTGTCAAGAGCAGGAAAACCATGTGACCTGTTGGGAACACCTCTGTATCAGTTACAAAAATGTTGGTTTCTCTAGGATCAAGTGACTATGTACATAATATATACATGTATACCTAGCCACCATTTCTTGTAAGCGACTACTCAAAGTTCACAGCTCATCGATCAGTATTTGAGACCTCTCGTGAGGGTGAGAGGTCTTCTGGGCGACCTCCATTTCCTGGCATTTTGGGTAGCTGCTCACGAGAGCTTCAACTATTGTATAAAGGAAGGTTTCTTTGAATGAATTCCCGAGATTTCGAAATTCTTTTTTTGCTTTTGCGCAATGAATAAAATCGCCTTTTAACGGCAGAATGTGGCCCGTAGTCATGGACAGGTTAATGCAAGATATTAATAGCCTCGTCAAAGCTAGATTTTTGCAGGAATTAAACTTGAGGACTTGACGCCGTAAAAATGGCATAGAGTTGTGTTTCTTAATTCAGTGACAATGGTGCAAAGGTTACATAAAAATAAAGTTTGCAAGGAGGAAAACACGTGATGAACATGAAGTGCAAAGTGATTAAGCCAAGGACAGGTGCTTTGGTCAAGTTTTCACTTTTCCGTCTAGCATGTCCTTCTTCAAGGATAGCACGTTATTTAGAGAATGTTATCAGATAGCACCTCGGTACGTATACCATGTCTACCATGCTTCTAATTTGTGATACGGTTTCTCTGACCCCCCCCCCCCCCAAAAAAAAAAACTGAAAAAGACAAGACAAACATCGTGAAATCCTAAGATCGATGCCAGCTGGTTTAGACGGTTTAGACTCGCGTGTTATTCCCCACGCGTGTTCCAAAATCTGAGGAATAAATCAAAGTTTGTAAAAGCTAAGTAGTGATTCTGAGTGGAATCGTGTATTACACTGTACAAGGTCAGTAACATATGTGTCTGTGGATGAAATCCTAAAACGAGATCGCAGCGTTCAGATGAAAAAAAAAATTTGAGCTGTGGTTCTAACATTTCAGTGAGACCGTGGATCAGTGAAATCCTGTGACTGATTTAAGTAACAACTAAAACAAAAGCTGCTAAAGGAATACTTTCCTGTCGGATAAGGTGGTTCTTAAGTTTTAACCCATGGCTGAAATATTCAAATGTGACTATTCAAATGAAAAAGCTGTTGAGCAGTACCTCACTGCGATGCTGTTTGTTGTGCTGAACAAGGTGGGTCTAGCTGATTGAAACCTAAGATGTGATATTCAAATGAAAGCTATTGAGCAGTATTTTCCTATGGTGCTGTTTATTATGCTGTACAAGGTGTCTTTAACTTTTGAGTCTGTGAGTGAAATCCCAAAGTGTGGCCATTGAAATGGAAGCTATTGAGCAGTACTTTCAATGCGGAACTGTGTATTATGCTGTACAAGGTGGTTCTAACTCAAATTTGAGTCTGTGGATGAAATTCTAAAGTGTGACCATTCAAACGAAAGCTTTTGAGCAGCACTTTCCTGTTTATAATGCTATATTACCAGTAAACGAGGTGTTTCTAACTGGAAATGTTACTAATTATGTCAAATTTGAAACTATTTGTGCTTAGCCGATCGTGCTTAATACGAGCTGAAGGACGATGACAAGTTATTATCTCCCCGATTTTCCGGTCGGAAATCATTTCGATAACCATGCAAGTATTTGACCATTTAAATCAATTAAAATTGAAAAGATATGGAGCCGGATGGCTCCTACTTATCGATTTTTTTGCCACTGAAGGGAGTATATTAAACTCAAAATCATGTTAGTTATTTTGAGCTAACTCCTCTCTTGCAGCCATTCCAGATATATGTATGATTATGACTATGATTATGATTATGATGTTAGTTATTCTGAGCTAATTCCTCTCTTGCAGCCATTCCGGTACAGCACAGCGTACTACCATTAGACGTTTCACAGAAACGTTATACGTCGAATTCTAAACCTGAGGATGCAAAATTCTTCAATTTCCTTGGGGGTAGAAATCTTTTATCGTAAAATTCCTTTATCAGTGCAACTCGACCATCCCCTAACGACATGTTTTTGTGCTGTTTGCACAACGCCCAATACATTAATTCATGCTAAGTGCGTGCTTAACCCCGCCTGCAACTCAAAGTGTTAAAAGACACTGGAAGCTGTTAAGTCTGAATGACTCAAGGGATTTCATGTCAGCTGAGAACATAAAATGCTTGGCTGACTTTTTTTACTGATAGCTAAAGAATGACCTACATTTTTGCTCACAACAACTCTGCTAGTAAAATATTACACTCTTTTCTTTATAAGAACCTTTTTTGTAGGAACGTCGAAGCTTGGATTGGCCAAAATTTTAAGAACATGCTAAGAACGTACCCAGGCTGAGATTTTGTTAACAATGTCTTTACCTTGTCTTCTTATTTGTATAACAAGCTAAGCTATGTGAGAATAAAATTAAGTATAGTAATTTGGTCAGAGTTATTTACAGCCTATTTGAACCCCATATGCTAGAATGTTTGTGATTTCGCAAGTCATCGTCCATTTCTAAAACAAGAAAACACGTATAACGTTTAGGAAATTGGTAGAACTTGACCTATTATTTGTTCTTTTTTCATTCAGAACTATGATTTACTGAAATGCATTAAGAACACTCAGTAAGAACGTCTTAGGCTCAAATCGCCAAAAACTAAGAACATTCAGTTTCAGTTCAGCCTCAGCTAAAAAATTTGACGTTCTTATAAAAAAAGAGTGTAAATTGAATAACAGCAGGCAATCCTAAGAGATGTATCCATGGCTTTATTATCCTAAAAAGAGCAAGTTCGTATAAGTTAAACAAAACAACAGATGCTGCAATTGACACAACTAGTCTCCTTGTTCAGGAATGATCAACAAATTCTCTAGAAAGTTATCAGTCATCACTTAATACAGCGTTCTCTTCTAGATCTACCCTTATAAATAGGAGCCCACAGACCCCATTGCAAGGAAACTGTACTCCTGAGTCATAATGTGATGAGACAGACAGACCATAATTAAAGTATGTTGTCAATCAAACAAGAATCGCTGCAATCAAGTGCCTGGTCGCAGCGTGAACGAATCAGTCTTGGAGTCGAGCTAGTGGCGAAAGTTGAAGACCCGCTTCTGCTCCGACCAACTTGACTTGTTTATACCAATATAAAACATACCTGTTAGTCAATTTAAACTCGTATTTCTTGAAACAAAGTTGCGTTTTATCAAGTTTTCAAAATGAAAACCCCCAGTGCTATGCTCCCGCTTCTTGCATCGATCACTATTTGCTCATATTTCCTGCGTGTGGCTTGCGAAGCGGCCGCCTTGAAACAACAACCGCAAGGTTCGTAAACTTCCGTTGGTCTCGATGCACGGTGAAGTGACTGCGAACTTTACGCTTTGATAGCCAAGGAAATCCTCAATTAATTAACGATTTCAAGTGACTGAGACCCCTTTGCGGAAATCTGACAATGTAAAACATGCCGGTCCGCGTTTTGCGTTTGTCGAGACTCAAAAATGTTGTTTTCTCGTATGTTTTATTGGTTGTGTTTTGAGGGTTCTTCATTCATCCGCAAGTGACATACTTTATGTTTTAAGTTTGGTTTCGTGCACACGTGACTTTTTGGTCTCAGAGAGGGTGTTGTGTAACAATTTTTGAAGTGGTACGTGAACTGACAAACCATTAGAGATCTTTACAAGAGAATGCATATTAAGCGGTGTACGAGTAACAAGCATTGGTATTTTGCTCTACATGAAAGTAATTAAATATTGGAAGTAAAGTTACTTAATGTAGAAAGAGAACACTGCTATATAAAATATAAAGTAATGAGTGGAATGATCTTCGCAATTAGGCAATTGCTTTTTAGCCTGAAAAAATGATTAATAATGATAATAATAATAATAATAATAATAATAATAATAATAATAATAATAATAATAACTTTAAAACACATTACAGTTAAAAACTGATGAACCTGTGGTCCTCTATAAAAATGTTACATAATATATTAAAAAATGAAAGAAAAAGCTAAATAAATGGTAAACTACATATAAAAGGCAAGAAAAAGAGATGAATATAATAAGACTAGTTTACAGTAAAATGGTCTAGGTCAGCGTTCGTGGCAGCAAAGTTACTTGTATACGGTCTCATAAAAGAATTAACATCAGGGCAGTCTTTCAGTTTAACTGGTACCGGTAGCGAGTTCCAAAGTTTAACAGCTTTGGCGATAAAAGTACGTCATCCCTCAGTTTGCCGATTATACCACGGACAGTAAAAACTTGTTCTTGAGTGACGGGTTGCTCTGATGGAAACATCACTAATCCTAGTAAGTTTGGTTTCCAAGTACTCCGGTACCTGCCACTGAAGCCGCTTCATCAGTAGGGAGCATTGATTGACTTTTATTTCTTGGACAAACGGCAGCCAATTTAAGGATTTAAATAAACCTACTGTTCTCGACTCTCTAGTGTTTTTGCTCAGAATAACTCGTGCAGCCCTTTTCTGTAACATGAGGAGCCTGGTTAAGTTCTATTTAGACGTTATTCTTCCCCAAATAGAGCTACCATACATAAGGATAGGCTTGATGGTAGTGTTGTAAAGTAGTGTTGTGCGATTTCAAGGCTACAACAGGATTCGGACCCATGCCCTCCGCGATACCGGTGCGTTGCTCTACCAACTGAGCTATGAAGCCTTGAGGTGTTTCGAGGAGGTCAATTTTTGGGTTCTTATATCCTGCATGTGGAGTGAATGACGTAGTGAATGCATAAAAGACATATATATGAACTGCCGTATTAACAAGAAATGAGTGGAATAATCTTTGCAGTGTTTAGCAATTGCTACGCACTGCGAAGATCTAAATGAGTGGAATGACTAATCAGAATTTTGCGGCCGCTGGCGCCGGAAGAAATGAAAAAAGGGGTCTTTCTAGTAGGCGTTCCCTCGTCCCTAGTCCCCAGACCTAGGCATAAATAGATTGTGCTCGGCAACTTTTGAGCAACTTTTAGCGTTTTCAGCAACTTTTTGTACTGCGAGCAACGGTCAGCAGCTAGAGCAACTTTTGCCTTCCTTGGCAACTTTTGAGTCAACAAATAGTTAAAAACTGACCAAACCATCAAAAAGGTCTTTATTAAAAGGTTTTTTATTAAAACTGGTCAAAACTAAGGATGTCATACGTTCTTACAAATAATTTATAAAATAACACGTGCGCCCACGAACTGGACAGCAGCTATCTAACGGGCGCTTACATCCAGCGGTTATTCGCTCCAAACAATAGAGCTTCCCGCCTGCCATCTTGGTATTTGCTGCAGTGCGAGGCATCACAATTAGAAGCTGAAATGTCTGACGAGGAAAATGAAAATAATACAGATATTGACCTTACTGAGGTTACCATAGCCGCTAGGGCAACTCTTAGTCGTCCTGCAAGAGCTTCAGTTTCTAGGATACGCAAAATTCACGTCAACGAAGGCAAATACAAACAACGAGGAAGCAGTAGCTCGACCTCGTCCTCAGGGAAAGGAAACACAACATGCGCTTGAAATCGCGTGAAAGACTATCCAAAACAACATTTTGCAGTGGTGAGTGGAAATTTGCGTTGTAATGCTTGCAGTGAGACCCTTTCATTAAAGAAAAGCTCAATCGAAAAGCATATAAAGTCAAGCAAGCATACAAACGGAGTTGCTCGCATCGCGAAAGACACGAAACAAAGCCAGTCAATCATGGACTGTCTTAAAAGGCGAGACATGCGTCAACACCCCAGTGGATCGACACTGCCTGCGGAAATCCGTTTGTTCCGATCTGAAATAGTCGAGTGTGTTATTTCTGGAGGTATACCACTATCAAAACTGGATATTCTACGCCCTCTGCCGGAGAAATATGGCCATAGTTAACCCACAGCGCTAACCGCCGTGAAATCATTCCAGCGGTATTGGAAAAAGAAAGAGAGAAACTATTGAGTGAGCTTGAAATTGTGAAAGAGGCCAGTGTTATGTGTGATGGAACAGCCAGAATGGGTGAGGCCCTTGCTATTATTGGTCGTTTTGTTCCGGAAGACTTCATACCTACACAGCGCCTTATACGACTTGAAGTACTAGCAAAGTCATTGAAGGGAGATGAGCTAGCCCAGAGGTTGGTGTCTTGCCTGGCTGTGAAGCATAACTTTGGTCCAAACACGATCATTGGTGGAATCAGGGATGGTGCTTCAGTGAATGGGGCAGCCTTGCGACAACTCAAGTTTTTCTACTCTAACCTGTTTGACGTTGTGTGTTTTCGCACACAATAGACAACGTTGGTAACCATTTTGAGTTTCGAATCTTGGATTCATTCATCCAGTATTGTTTGCCCATAGTTTCAACGCTCGGTTGCTTTGGAAGGAGAAAACGGGTCAAGCCATGCGTACACATAGTGATACCAGATGGTGGAGTAAGTGGGAGATTCTTCAACAAGCTTTATGTTACTTTGGAGATATAGAGCCTTTTCTTCGAGAAAACGAAGAAATGTCCCCAGCAATGCGTCGACATCTACTGGAGATCTTTGATGATCATCAAGATGCCCAAGATCTACGTCTGGAGCTTGCTGCAGTTGTTGATGCAGGTGTACATTTTGTAACTGCTACCTACTACCTCGAAGGCGACACACCGTTCATATTTTCCTGCTACGAGCGTCTCTGTTCTGTTGCACATGCGGTGGCTGTTGAGCATTACCCCAATACTACAGCAGTTGCTCGTGAAATTGCTGGTGGAAATGCTGTCACATATAACCAGCTTATGACACAAGGTAAAGCTTGTATCCAACCAGGGCTTAATTTCTATCGGCAGAAATTTAGCGTTCAATTTCGTACTACAGTCCGTGCTTTTAAGGTTGCACGGCTGTGTTGTCCTATGCAAGTACAAAATCTCAACCCAACGGCTGCCTCCGTGGAAGAATTCAGAAACTTTCCATTGCTTGACAATGACGATATTATTGCCAACTTGGCCCGAGAGCTACCTGACTATCTTGCTGCAGCTGATGGTGTTGTCATGGCAAATGAAGAAGAAAAGCTGGCATGGTGGGCAGCCCACAGTGACACACTTGTTCCACATTGGGCAGGTGTAGTAAAGAAGTTGTTGGTCATCCAGCCAAGTTCAGCATCTGCTGAGATCGAGAGAGTCTTCAGCCTTCTGAAGAATGCGTTTAACGATCAACAAGACAATGCCCTAGAGGACTACCTTGAGGCTTCAGTCATGATAAGATACAACAATGCAAAGAGGCTGTAAACTTTAAAGGTTACACCTCTTTGCATTGTTGTATCTTATCATGATAAGATAAGATGAAGGTTGTAAACGTTGTTACGTTGTTACGTTGAGCTTAAAGATTATATTGATCACAACAAATGATGTTAAATTACACATACAACATCATGTTTTGAGTAGTAATCTAGCACAAAATGACTCTCAAAAGTAAGCAACTTTTCTAAATTTGGGTGGCAACTTTTAAATTTTTGAGCAGCTTTAGAGCAACTTTTGGGTGTATTGTCGAGCAACTTTTGCTGGATTTACTAGCACAATCTATTCATGCCTACCCAGACCCCATTTTCTCCCGCATTCACGCTTCCTTTCCCCTTCCCCGTTTACGCCTACCACGCAGGCTATTGAAGTTTAAACAGGGAGAACTGGTCACCAAAGTTGGAAAACGCGAAGCGGCAAAAACCACATTACTACAGCTCCTGAGCGGATGAATGGTGTGTGGATGTAGGCAGGTAAGGGAGCACTGAAATGCGATGAGTTGCCATGGCGACCTGGTCTGCAGTACGCATAGTCGAGTGAACATGATTTTTGTTAAATTTGTTTTGTGGGATAAGGTCAGTAAGTCAAGTCTCTGTGTGGGTTTCGTTGCACTGTGTATGTTGAGGGTGGTAAAGGGTATTTTCGTGATCCGTGATCGGCCCCTTTTTATTCCCGTGAAATGTGAAATGGCTATTTTTTTTCTCGTGAATCGTGATTTCTATAGTAGCCGTGAACCGTGATTTTCCAAAACATGAGAGGACGGATAAAGCGTTAACTGTAAGTATCGTTTCACGCAGAGATTTTTTCGGCTTTTCTTGGGAAAGTGTGAAAATCAGTTTAACTGTTGGAAATCAAGCTATCATCGTTTCTTAATGAAGCCACGGTGAATATTGTAAAATGACACAATGTTCTGAATGAAAGACGTAAAGTTCTGGTTTTCGTCGAAACGTGATTCCCTGAAATAAATAAAAGACTGAATTTTGTGACATTCCGTCACGAGTAAGTTGTACACAGTCTTTCACCTCTTGGCTAGCCGATGAAATTGTTTTCGAAGGCAAAGCTGTTTTCGATTTCGATCAATTTATGCTCGTTATTTATCCTCCGACTATTCATGGAGGCTAACAAAGCCTAAATCGAGGAGTATCAGAGGAAGCGATCTAAGACCATTTAATGTCTCTCAATAATTCACGCGGATTTCCGTCCATCCTGTTAGTAAACTTTTCGATTTTGTATACAGCGGGTAAAACTAAGCTCTCCAAGAATGGAAAGAAAAACATGAGGTTCTTTGATATCCTGTCACAATCAACCAAAAAATGGAGCGGTGTCTCTGGCTTTTCTACATAGCGGGCGTTAAAAACCGCCTGCCGCGAGAAAACGTGCCTCGCTTTTGTACTGAGCCGACAACAACGAGTGTGTAATTGTGCGCCTCAAAATGTGCCATTGTACAGTCTCTACAGGAATTATTGTGACAAGCTGCGTGTATTCCTTTCCAACTGATAAGATTTTCTCACTATTTCGAAAAGTTCAGTTTTCAGTGTCTTATTTTATTTATTTATTTATTTATTTATTTTGCAATGTCTCCTTTTTTCTCGTTTCTCCGAAAGTTCTAAATACGTACAGAATCGCAACAACCGGTACGGACGAAACAAGATTTGTGGTTGTTCCGCGTATGCCTGTATAATGTCTGAATATTCTCGCGCGAGTTTTAAAAGACTCAGTCAATGCGTCTGCGATTCTCGTCACTTTCTGCAGTTGCAAGTTTGTACCGCATTCTTAGATTTTTTGAAAAAATGTTTCCCTTCCACAAATCATTTAACTGAATTACACTACGAGCAGTCTCTCTTTCCGCTCAGGGATAGTCGCGGAAAAGGAACAAGCGACTACGAAGTCGCCTGCGGCGTTGAAACGTGACGCACCTGTCGAGCCGCTAGTGTAGTGAGACTATCCCTGAGCGGAAAGAGAGACTGCTCGTAGTCTGTAACTGAATTTTAAAAACGTATACTGCACGTGACGAACCCTCTTTGATGCATGTATATTCGTAACATAAGCCTTCAAAATAATGTAGTTCTTTCCGATCCTTTTATTGAGCAAGCGGGAAACATCTCCCAAGACTTTTATCACTGCTTTACTGACAACGAAAAGTGCACGATGAAGACGAGCAGCCGTGAGGAAAAAATGTGGAGGCGAGAGTCAGTGGATTTCTAATTCCCTTTGAGCCCTCCCCCCTCCCCTCCCCGTCGGTTTTTGGCAACTTGCAAACCAAATATTTCTTGACTTTTATCCAAACATTTTCTTGAAAAGTGCTCAGGGACTAGGGTCATTGAACCCACCATACTGGGTGGGTTCCTAAATGAACCCACCGGGTTTCAACTTCTTTTATTTACTTTGACACAGTTTTCACTAGCTAGCTCTGCCATGACGTTAAGGCAGGACAAAGTTCAAAACAATCAGGTATCATAAACTAAAACCAAACCAATTACAAGATGTAGATAATTAAATGAACCAATGAGAGCTCGTAGCAAATACATGTGACCGGTGCCAAGCGTGGAAAAAACGTTCAAAGGTTGTCATTGTTTTCAGCCATAGCCTCCTCGCTCTCTTCTCGGCCGGGTCATATTTGTTGTTGTTCAGTTTTTCTTGTGTGTGTGTTTTTTGTTTCGTTTTTACCAACTGCCCTTGGTGTAGCGACATTTATTTCTCGTGACAGCAGCAAACAAAAGCTGGCAAAAGATGTGTCATCTTGGCAGCCCCGCTAATAAAAGATGTGTCATCTTAAGAGCAGGAATGGTTGCCACCGTCACAAAGAAACAAATATTCGTCCGCTGATTGAGCTTCAACCAGGGTTTCAACTCTTTCTTTCTTTTTTTTCTTTTTTTTTTTTCTCAAACTTCATTGCTACGAGAAGTGAGAAGACTATGGCTCGGGTTGATCATGTATTTCGCTAAAAGCTGCTTTCCGACTTAAGGCTGCTGCTTTGAACTTTTTAAATATTTCTTTGTTCATTTTGCCAGTTCGAGATTAAGTTATGCAGGCCGCTCTCGTCCTTAACTCTACTTACTAAGGCCGGGTAGGCTGACAAATTCTTTCAAGAAATTATCTGAGCACAAAGGTTTTGTAACCATAGCTTTCATTTCTTATTCACGGCCGGGTCATTATTATCATGTTTGTTTGTTGTTGTTGTTGCTTGTTTGGTTTTTATCAACTGCTATTTATTTCTTGTGACAACAGCAAACACAAACTGGCAAAAGATGTGACATCTCGGGCAGCCCTGCTAGTGAAAGATGAGTCATCTTAAGAGCAGGGATGGTTGCTACCGTCACAAAGAAACAAATATTCTTCAACTGAGTTTCAGCTCTTCCATATTTTTACTCAAACATTACTGCTGTGAGAGCTGAGAAGACTCGTAATGTTACTCAGAGGGATTGGCCTATATTAACTAAGTTATGGACTGGCAAAATAAACATCGCAGTAACTGAAATTTCAAATATCTTTCCATGAATCAGAGTTAGTAAGTGTCAAAAATACTGTCATTTTAGTGGACAGTCTTTCTAACAAAAGAGGTGCCTCTTCCATCGTCTGACTTGTTTAATAGACCGAAAAAGCAAAGTCGATTTCAAACATTACTGATTTTCTCTGATTCTTTACTTAGCATCTTACTGCAACCAGACCTTGTAAACAAATTAATGTGGATTAGCTGAAATTAGTTTTCATAAATGAATTTGGTATCCAACTTGTCATACAATGCTGTTTTGCGTTTGTTCGAACCACACATATTCCCGCGTGGGATCGCCTTTCATATACCGGACACGTGGCTTTGTTCAGTTCTTGTAGCCCTCTAATATTTTTCCGTGCCGACAAGACTACTGAGCTAGCAGCTGCAATTATACTG
Source organism: Siderastrea radians (assembly GCA_964017195.1). Lineage (NCBI taxonomy): Eukaryota > Metazoa > Cnidaria > Anthozoa > Scleractinia > Rhizangiidae > Siderastrea > Siderastrea radians. The sequence continues at coordinate 3,319,652 of OZ024900.1, forward strand.
GTAAGGATTTTGCACGGCTTACATACAGATTCAACTTACCATAGTCTGACGCGAGACTTTCGTAAAGGACATCCGGGAAGATTTTTCTAATCTTGTTCACTGTAATCTAGCTTGAATTTATCCCATTGTTTGATACCAAATGAAAACAAAATGTCGATTCCCAGACTTCCAGGATAACGTCAATCTAATCACATGGCTGTATTGTATTGGAAGGAAAAAAAAACCACTGAAATCAGCGTTAAACAACCACTTGTGACATCGCATCGTTTCTCAAGAAAATGAAACCAGAAACTGCAAGAAAACACTTCACTGATCCTTTTTGTTACTGGCATCCGGTGACAAATAATAATGTACAAAAGTTAAAAGTCCTCCTGGTCGCGCTCTATAGCGGGCCATCGTAGTCAAAAGTAGATATACAGATATCTCTTAGATATCTCATATTTTCGGGATATCATTTTGAGATAAACGTTTTGCAAAACATTTTACAAAATCCATTTGCATTCACACCTTTCTATTCGTTTTGTAATCCGATTTTCTTTTTGGTTTTTTGTTTTGGGATAATCCTTGTTTTCGACACCTAATTGACTTTTGCGCACGGAGATATCTTGACGCCACTCTAACTTTAAATCACCTCGTCCCTTCAACAGCTCGTTCATAAAAAAATTGCCAGGCAGACATGTGCTGATCCTACTGATCAGTCAAGAGTGCAGTTCTACTCGTGACCTGTACTTTGCCCGCTAAACATGTTGGGTATCAGTTTATGCAGTTTAGTCAAATTTTCGGCCATGGAGAGTAGAGCGAGAAAGATGTGGGTCGTAAGCGGGAATGACCGGCACGTGCTAGAGATGGGCAAGACCCACGACCCGACCCAGTTTAGAAAACCAGCGTTATTTGTCATAAACTCAACATCTGATTGACTGTTCTTTGCGTTTAGTCCTGTACCATATAACCTGGCACGAAATATTTTCCGGACAAGGTTCACTCATTTAGACATTAAACTCGTACGTATACTCAGTGTACGGTTACGGCAAGGCCTCGGATCAATGGGGTTTTTAAAATCTTCAGTTGTGGACGGTCCAAAATCTATCCATCAACGGAGAAAGCATGGTCATTTTTTTACTGCTACAGGGGAATTCCAGAACTTCTAAATTCTAAATTCACAGTCTCTCTTTCCGCTCAGGGATCAGGGTTTGAGGGAAACGAAGATCTGCCGCGCGTGTCGTTTGTTTAGTGAATCGATTCACCAAAACTAACTGTTCGACACGCGCGACACGCGCGCATGCAGGCGCATTTCACGCTCACTCCCTCGCTCGTTTTCTCGCCTTGACTATCCCTGGGCGAAAAGGGAGATTGCTCGTAGTGGTGTTCAGCAGGATCAGCAGCAAATTCTTAAATTAACATGCTGCAGTCTAATTTAATATTTTCCCAACTGATACGTCTGCGCTTCAAGTTTTAAAAATTCCTTTGCACACTAGTTACCAGTCGAGTACTAGGCCAAATACCTGTCTATCTGGCTAAATTCACTAAGAAATGACAAGCGATACCAGAACCGGAAGTTTCTTTTTCGTAATAAAATATCTGACAAAAAAGGATTAAAAGGTGTCAAGATATCTCAAATTATTTCGAAATATATTAACACAAAAAGAAACTTCCGGAGAGATATCTTAACGCGAAAAGAAACTTCCGGAGAGATATCTTAACACGAAAAGAAAGTGCCTGCCTTATTAATCTTTTGTTTTTAAAGATATCTTAACACGAAAAGAAACTTCCGCCCTATATAATCTTTTGCTAAGAGTTATCTTGACACCTATTGATCATCCAGAGATATCTTGACGCAAAAAGAGCCACTAATTAATGCTTTCATTTCGTTTAATAAGGTTTTAATTCGTGTCATTAACCTGGCAATTAACTCTCGACCCCAAGGCTTTGTCTTGTAATTGTTAAAATATTGTGCACTTTTGAGTAAAATTCGAACGCGCTAGTATTGACCGCGATCGATCTCTTTGGCTGCCTAGTCAAAGTGGGGACACTCGAGAACACGGCGCGCACTCGACACTTGCGGGAGGCGAATTTCGTGGGCGCTAGCGTGTCTCCGGGGCTCGACCACCTCACCACCAATAAAGCAAGAAAATCCCACGTTTGCGCGCATTTCATAGGACAGTAAAAGTTGCCGGCGTAAACTGTTTACAAAGCAAGAGACCTGGTTAAAGAATTTCTGCGTCTTCCTGTGTACGTGTTATCACAACTTTACCGTTGCCCATTTCAATAGTTTGGACCCCTCAGTTTTTTCACATATGGCGGCATCCCTTGGTCGGCATCGCCTAAAGTATAACAAAGGGAAGATTCGCCCAGTTACAGCATTCATAACGCATTGCTTTACTAGCTGTGTCAAAATTCGCTCTAGTAATTTCTGGTGTCTACATGCAATGTATCTGTATCTCTTGTTTGCCCTGTTGTCCTTGCAACGCACTGGAGTGCTTGGGTAAGAATTAATACTTTCTTGTTTTATATCAATGTAAAAGAAGGGCGCTTGTTGGACAAGATACGATCGTTTTTTCTACTCGACAAAAGTTGCAGTATGTTGTACATTGATGCATCTACGGCACAAATATCTATGATTGCGAGTCTAGATCTACTTGTTCTCTGATTAACTTCAACAAAATTCGTGCCTCAGTAATCTATTGTAGTATCTTTCATCGATGCTGCGATTCAAGCCTGATGTCCACGAGCGTCAATGATCATTACAATTTAGTAATCTTGACGATCGTGCGGAAACATTGCCATGCATTACATTCGCACGATTGTGGGAAACAGTTATCGGTGAAGGGGTTCTGCGATCGTGCGCGGTAGTGAGCTATAGAGTAGAACAGGGACATTTCCATACCTGTAGTAAGGTTTCCATATGATCGCCAAGATTACCTAATCGCAGCGAACGTAAGTGATCTCATAGTACCCTGTGCAGAACATTTAAGGATTAGTTTACATGATTGTTGCTTTTAAATGTTATATGTAAATTCCATAAAAATCAGCAACAAAATTGCGAAGGAAATTTAAAAGATTGAAAATTTGGAGAATTCCTCAATGTTAACAATGAGACAGGAAAATATTCCCGGCTGTTACGTTTTAGCGCCAAAAAATTAGCCCTGACTGTGCAATGTTTATACTTATTTTGCGTAGATCAAGTTATTTTATCTTAAAAAGAATATGATCATGAAACTGTTGGTTTAAAAAGGTAAATGCGAATAATCTTAACTACAAAAACGAGAAGAATTTCTGAAGATTTATCCCATTTGCAGAAGAGAAAGCACGGAAAATATGCTCCCCTCAGTCACATAGAAGTTCTTTAACGTATCGTAGCAAGTGCACCATATATTGAGCCGAGATCTTTGCTCGCTAAACAGACTAGACGACACGTGTTGAGATTAGTCCAAGGGCGATCTATTGCTAGTTCTCCCACAAAGACAAAAAAAGAAGCTCATTACATGCCTCAAACAAATTCTGCAGAGAAGTAAACTGAAGGACTGTGGGTATTCACTAAAATAAGGCGAGTTTTTGGCGCAAGAATCTATATGGTCGCGTGTGTTTCTTGCCTTTTTGTCTGGTCTAAAGGTATACGCTGCTGTATGTCAAGAGATTCCCCTGGTGGATTTCCTTTTCTGTCAAGTTGCCATTTGTTTATGGAACCGAGGAAAATAATTAAAAGCTTAAACCGTTTAACCATTCTGAATTGTTTGTCCAGGACACTATGTATCACGCTTGCCCTTCGGCTAAATTTTATACATTTCTTCACCCTCTACTAATTATAAACTATAAAAACTGTTGTTGAATTGAAGTCGGTTTTGAGATAAAGGTCGGTTTGCACTTGCAATAATTTAACGTATCAACTGCTTGTCCATCAAGTTTCACGTTACCATGGCAGACACTTTTTGACAGACCATTTTTGTTAATTTGTAAATTATCACTTTTTATTGAAAAATTGTAGCTTTTTTGAAGTAAGTCTTACATTTTTCCACTACTTTCGTGTTTTTTTATTGGATTAAGTTAATTTTTGGTAAATTTTGGCAATTTTCAAGGGACCTGGAAAAATCTAGAAATCCAAGATGGCGGATACAAGATGGCCACCGTTTCAGAAATTGACATAATTGTGACGTGACCAGCTTATGTTGCTGACCTCAAAGAAAATCTGCCCACAAAGTTCCGTTGTCAAATCTTAGCTACCTGTCGTAGCAGCTAAGATTTTGTTTACTAAGAGTTTGACTTGACTTGACTCGCGAGAATTGACCTGGACTGCTTGTTAATTTAAATTGTCGATATTTAACGGTTGGTTCATGCTTTAGCGTGCGTACATCGAGTTATGGATGCACGTGGGAAGTTTGGAGAGCATGAGAGAAGAGTAAGAGTTGCTCGACGCGCAGCCGAGAGCAACTCTAGCACGCTTGGGTAAGGTGAATTTGATTGCGCGGATTTACTAGCTATGTTATAAAGCTATTTCAATTAACGTTGTCGAATTTTAAGCATGGTATGTTTTTTTAATTACCAATTGAGAATTTACTTCATATACCGCGTTTCACCTGTGAGATGTGAACTATGTAATTAAACTTTCGATAACATTTTATGTCCATGAACTGATATTAATTTAAAAATCGACACAGCACCCGTGATAGGGACCAGAATGGAAACCAACAAGATCTGAGTCGTTGGCTTTCTTATAATGGAAATTTATGAAATGATCCACAACTGCCGCCCCAACCGCAACCGCAACCGCAACCGCAACCGCATCCACAACCACAACCACAACCACACCCGCATGGGCAGCCACAACCACACCAGCAGTCACAGGTGCATCTCCAGTGGCAGTCACAGTCGCAGTCGTGGCAGTTGCAGCCACAGTCGCATCCGCAGTCGAATCTTCAGCTGCAGTATCAGGCGCGGCAGCATATCCAGTCGCAGTCGCAGTCGCAGCCGCAATCGCAGCAATCTCGAGTTTGTGATGTACTTGCTCACTTCTTGTCATCTCAAAAAATTATGGCGATTCAATGTTGATTGGCTGTATGTTCTTGTAGCACGTCTTGAAGTAATCGTAAACAAATAAGATAAATGTCCATTCCATAAAGTTCGGAAGGAGCGAGTGGATCCACTGAATTATAAAGATTTTGCAAAATATTTGAAGGTAAATGTTAATTAATCTTTGGCACCGTAACACAATCACTATCTGTTTCATTATCAGGGCATGGCCCTTCCCAATCTATACCGTACTGTTCTAAAGTACTCTCAACAGTTCCTCTATCAAACACACCCTGTGCCGCGGCGTGATTACAATTCTGCAAGCGCAGCATACTTTCAATCCATAATTGTCGAGGAGAACTACTGTGCTCGGTTTCCAGAGGATGCCTATTATATGCTTGAGCCCAGCGGTGTAACAAATCGTTAATTCGGGGAAGGAACACGAAATGTAAAGTAAACAAGTGAAGCTCGTCCGTTGGATCAAGCACGCCTAGTTCCCCCATAAAATAAAACAAAAAGTAAAAAGTTGATATACAAAACCAAAACACATCCCTCCACAATCTTTCTATTCGCTGGTTATGGACTGATCTCCCGGCAATATGGCTTCCCCTATTAGCTCCGCGAACCATGCACATTAAAACGGAAACTAAGTAATTTTCTCCACCCCTGTCAGATCGAACCCGAGATGGAAATCCATATTCCCGAGTACCGTCATAAAAGCACTGTAAGACAGTGCTGGCTTGGTTATTGTCGAAACACTGTAAATACGTTATCAAACGGGAATACCCATCAATACCACCTGCTATCACAAGGCGCCATCGTACCAAAGAATGATGAGTATCTATGTGCCAGAGAGCATTAGCCCCATACACATTATAACGCCTTCTGTTGTGAACCTCAGACCACCTTATAGCGGCGCCTGCGGGGTCTACCCTCCGCATTGCCATTCGAACCCTGATGCGTTGAATCCGTAGCCCGTAATTGGCCTCTAGCATCGATCGCATTTGGCGGCAGCCTATTCTTGGAAACTGTGCTCGAACACTTCGGATCAACTGATCCAAATCGGTGTCAGAAATTGAAGAATATGTTTGATCAAGCCGCATACCATTATCACGGAGCCTCCGCTGTACAGTGGACGGACTGACACCAAGGCAGTTGGCAATCCGGTGGGTATTGAAATTTCTCCGACTAGAAACGTAAGCTGCTCAAATGATATTTCATAACGGGGTCTTCCGACCTGGGCTCCCTGCAGAGGTGCTTGATAGGCAGCGTTTTGAGTCTCTGATCGGCCAACATTAAGCAATTCATCAGAGCGGAGTAAGCTTAAATAATACTGGATTGAATCTATCAGCTGATTGTACAATCCCTCCTCTAGTAGGTGAAAAAAATTAACGCAGTTCGTGAGAAGGCTTTCTAGTCTGGCGGTACAATACTCCAAAGCTCCTTCGTCATTTTCGGATGAATTCATCATCCGCACAACTTCACTGACCAAACTTAGCGCCCGTTCGAAAAACTGTCCAAACTGCTGCGTTGTGCCCTTCCATGGAAATATCGAGGGGGGGCACAAAGGCAAGAAAAGACTGATACGGAACTCAATAGCAAAATTACAAGCACAGGTTGCGAACACAACTCCATTCTTGATCAGCGCAAGAAAATGTCTGCCTGGCAATTTTTTAATGAACCAGCTGTTGAAGGGACCAGGTGATTTAAAATCAGAGTGGCGTTTAATTAAGATAGGTGTCAAGATATCTCTGTGCGCAAAAGTCAATTAGGTGTCAAAAACAAGGATTATCACAAAAGAAAAAACCAAAAAGAAAATCGGATTACAAAACGAATAGACAGGTGTGAATACAAATAGATTTTGCAAAACGTTTATCTCAAAATGATATCCCGAAAAAATGAGATATCTAAGAGATATCTGTATATCTACTTTTGACTACGATGGCCCGCGCTCCTGGTCGAAAGTTTATTCTTGGCGAAAGTCCATTTTGGAGTTTTCTTCTCAAATGCAACAGTCAAATACTAGTCGCATCCAACCAACACAAAAAGCGTTATTATTTTGCTTTTTTTAATTTTTCGATTGCTAACACCTTGAGCGGTCTCACCTTGCCGCAGTTAAATTGTTTTACAAATGAGTTTTTGGTTCGGATTTCCTATTTGATTGACCAAAATTGTCTGGTAGTGACTTGTGAATGATGCGTAACACTCCTCTATGGGAAAGTCAAGTCACGTTTTATTATGACTTGATGACATGTATAAGTCGGTCCTTACGTCTCCGCTGTTCTGGTTTACACTTGATGCACTGACATTTCAATCATGAAGCAGCAGATTAGGACGCGTTGTGGTAAGCCTATTAGATACGCTTGAAAAACCCCTGACAAATTCTTAGAAAAGTTTTCTAAGAATTTGTATGGGACAACAGGAGGTACTTACAGTTTGCGCTTTCTCCGTCCTGTCATGTTATTTTTCGCGAAATGAGAAATAAATGTTTATTTCGCCGTGAACCGTGATTTTTATTATGTTTTTTTGTTATTTTTGACATCCGTCATTACGTAATGAAGACAAAAATAATATTGCGGGACGTGACAGGAGAGTGGATCCTTGTGTTGACCACGTGGTGTGCTCTGGTGTTCGGTGACCTTTGGCCAAACCTGCCTGGTCAGCCATCATTGTCACCCACCATGGCGGAAACACGAGCTGAACAAGATCGACAAAATCGTCAAGAAGGTTTCGAGGTTTTACCAAATGTGACGGTTCTAATAAGTTTTTATTTAAACGAAGGTGGCAAAAAAGTTTTGATTTATAAAGAGAAATCCTGTTTTCCGTTCTCCGCCACAGCCTACAGAGATCTGGAAGTCTTAAAAAACTGTGTTAGATTTTTGCTGCGTGCAAGCCATAGCCGAAGTTAAAGGCCTTGGGAAGAATATTGAAACTTCGTTTTTGAGAACAGTCCGTTCTCTTGGAACTGTAGAAAGTTTTTGTCTTCGGACCCAACAACAATGGGAAAATGAAATGGTTTTCTTTCTGGAAAGGGAAAGTATTTTGCAAGGTATATTGACCTATGTTATGTTAGCACCTTGAATAATTTATTGAATTATTTGGCTTTGCATTTTGCATTGACTGATTGCTGTCAGTCACTGTAATAATCTAATAGCGTTTGCATGCGTTTACGAGCAGAATTCGGTCAAAGAACTATGTAAGCAGTCGTAGTCATTGTAGAGAAATGTTTGAGTGATTTTCGAAGATTTTGATTTCTGTAGTCCCAGTGTTGTCGACAGGCTAGTCGGCGACGTGGCACTGAGAACGATGACAGTTGTCATTCATGGCAGACGCTATGACTCATTCAGTGAAAACCTCAAACAAGGCTTTGCTTTGGATGTAACTTTTCAAAATGTAACGGTATGTTATGTCAGAAAAAACTTCTTTTTTTCGTGAAGCGTGAAATTCCATTATTATTTTTTGTGAATTGTGAAAGGGCCGATTTATTTTTCGTGAAACGTGATCTATACCCCCCCTTTACCACCCTCTATGTTTGCCTGTTTGAATTGCATCTGAGAAACATTGTTGGCTAGCGGGACTCATGTGACTAGCTTAGAGAAATTAAAGGCTTGCAATAGGTAAATTTGCACGAATTACGTGCCTACATGGCATGGTGAAATGTTTCTAACATTTATCCTTTGCTCATTCCTTTTTTTCTGATTTTAAAGGAGCACTTGTATGTTAATGGTGTAAGGCAAGAGAAAGTCCAAGAGACATTCGTCACTTAAGTTATTTACCTCTCTCAGTTCACTCTGCCTTATTATGAAGAACTCACCTTGAGAAAGTATCAAACACTTACCGCCTTGATGAGAATACCAAGGACTGCAAGCTACATGTTTGAACGAGTGGAGCAAGTAACAATAATAGGCAGAGACAATAATAAACGATCTTAATTGTTAACGATTTTTTTCAGTGACGCGAGCAGCGAGTAAGCGGGGATCAGTGCTCCATTATTTCGTCAGTACAAGTTAGCGACCTTTAGATCGGACCACGAGTAAGATACTGAGTACAAGTACGACTTTTCAAACCTACCGTGTGGCATGAAATGTTCTTGGAAGTTTAATTGTGTGTTTCACGGGAACAAATTTTCGCGAATTTTGGATTTCAGCCTTTACCACAGGAAACAAATTTTCGCGGATTTCTTGCAAGTTTCTCTCTGATATGACTGGTATTTGATGTAGGAAACTTGTATAGAGCAACAAGAGCTGTAATATTGGCTTGTTTATTCTACTTATAACTCAAAGCTATCGAAAGGTGTGATTTTGCATGCTATCTGGGCTGAGAGAAACACACAGTCAACCAGTTTTGGCTCTTGACAGGAGATGGTCTCGTCTATGGTCTCATGGTCTCATCTAACGCAGAGACTATTCGTTATGTTGCGATTGTAAAGGGGAATGTCCTAATATTCTTTTCTCAGTCAACTCAACTGAAATATAGTAACCTAAATACATGGAGTAAATTTTCGCGGATGATTTTTTAGCGGGAGTTTATTTTCGCGGGATCAAATTATTGCGGATTGATGGAAAATTCGCGAAAACTAGTTCCCGCGAAAATTTCATGCCACACGGTAGTGTACATGTGCAGTCACGTGTCACACCAATCAACACCAATTTAGTCACGTGTCACACCAATCTTGTTCCCAAAGCTTCCTTTTCTACTGGTCAGCAACACGGCCGGAAGATCGGTGGCTCTGAGAACGTCACTGCTTTGAAATTCCAATGTGGTAGCCGTACTCAATCTCGTACTCATAGTCTGATCTAAACGTCGCTATTAATTCATCAGATTGGAGAGAAGTAATTCGAAAAGTGCGCATTTTGTTTTAGATGAAGCTAACCTCTATAGCAGGCACGACGTCTGGTGGATCAAACAACAAGAATCTCACTGAGTTGTAGGTTTGTTACCGACCAGGATGAGCTAACAGGCCAATATCCGTGGCAGCCATATTCAACAGGCAGTTTTCTCATAATTTAAATTGTGCTGTTATAAATATTTATTCCCTTTATTTCGTTAAATTTTACATTCTCATATCAGTTGAGCGTTCTTTAATTGCTTTTGAATAATAAACACTGGCCCAAGCTGAAAAGAATTAAGCTGTACATTCCAATTAAATGTCCCGTACACTCGAAGGTAACTGATGAGTATGATGCAGGCATGAAAGGTGTGGATGCGTCCGTCTTCAATACTAAAACAGACCAGTGATCTTTAAAATATCTTTCCACTGATTTCCGTTTCAGATTATGCTGTTTCACCTTGTTGTCTCTTGTCTTCTTGACTCCTGTGTGACGCAAGGAAATCACGATAAAGTCCCCAGGGCGGACCATGATTGAAAACACTGAACAAGGTGGAAAATAACCTTTAACACCCACTGGTAGCAACATAGATCCGAAGAACAAGATCTTTGTGGGCTCTCGGAAAGATAATATTTAGTTGATGACAGTGGTTCGTTACGATCATGTCTTATCACCCAGATAGAGAAACTCAGGAGAAACTCTTGACTAGTTTTTTTTTAATCACTGAGGCCAGTGGAAACCCGGCAGAGTCACAGTTTGTACGTGTGACGCGCCCAAAAGGAAAACAAGACTTGGCGAGCAGGTTTGACGGTTGGAACTGAGTTGTAAGGATTGAGACATTCACAATTTCTGCAGGGCTGGTACTTAGAAGTGAAATATATGAATTCCATATAGGTAAACTGTGGGTAAAATATTTAATGAAAGAACATCGTGGTTATAAACGTTACTTAGGCAGTTGTGAAAAGGAAGCCTAAAAAACTGATTAGACTTGAACAGGATTCGAACCTATGACCCCACGGTTACCAATGCAGTGCTAGGAAGAGGTAAATGGAATTATATTTCCTGTGATTCATTTTAGCAATTTTGGACTCTTCATGTTACGAAATTTCTTTGACTGAATCTAAAAATTTTTCAATTGAGCAATCCACTTAATTTTAAGATTTTTCCTTGTTATTTTTCAGTCGAACTTTTTCTTTTTTGTTTTTGTAAATGATAAACAGCCAATGACGTCGTCATCGCAAATGATTGGTATTTAACTAAGGGAAACAGGTACTTTGAAAGCAAATATTTTGTTGACAGCAGAACATAACTTGTGAACTTACCACCCAAATAAATTGACTGGTGGCAATTTATGAGATTTCTTTGATGAAAATGTTGGGAATTTTCTTACCAAACCGAACGGTCTTGAATAAAAGCCAAATCGTTGTGATTATTTTGTTTCTTGCTGAGAGTTGCGTAGATGGGGCTTCAGTTGATTCACGCTGGCTGTTTCACTGAGGAGAAGGCAGAGGCATGTGTATGAGTTTCTTTACTGAACATGCACTGTTTGTGGCTCTAGCCAGAAGCTCACGGCTTTTGAATTCGTTCGGAATGGAGTGAAAAAAGCCTCCACATGATGACCCTGGGCCGGGCAGGAGAGGTTTATTTTTTCTTTTCCAGCCAGCACATAGCCATTAGATACGGTCTCAACTCACTTCATCCCTTTCATTAGAAAAACCATTTCATTTGAATCCAAGGATTTCTTCAGGAAATGAAATACACAACGCAGAATGCGACGAAATTCAATTTTAATGTAAATCGACATAAACACACTGCAACTATCATCTACTATCACCGAATTCCCTTAATTAATTATATTGAATAAACCCCGCTAATTATCAACTGTCTGAAAAACTGGGGGCGGCTTTGATTGTAACAGGGGAGAGCGGGGCTGATATTCTAATATTCCCCTAGGGGAATATTAAAAGTAATAGTAATATTCCCCTCGCATCACACCCACACGCATCGCATTACACGCACTGACAAACAACACCACATTCAAACACCAAAAGGTTACCTTTTTAGTGTTCTTTGGGATCCTTTCACTGTTCCTGGCCAGCAGCTCTTTGTCATCTACGACGATGATATCCCTCTTCGACGTTTTCTTCTCATTTGTTTCAGCCTCCTTGTCAACGCTGCCGATTGAGACTTCTTCATACTTATCCGCCTGGTTGAAACTAAACAACCCTTCTGTTGCCTCTTCAATGCTGAACTGGGCGTTTTCGTAGTCCCCTAGCAAATTCTCTAATTCATTGCCGGAATTTATTGAACCATTAAAACTGCTTTGCGTAAGGAAAATGTCTTCCTCGGAATCACTCATTTCTAACCTCGTTGTAATAAAGTGGTGAAAAAAGTGGTTGCAAATTTGTCAAAGTTGTCAGTACTAATAGCAATTACAAAATCCCAGTGCGTATTTTCGGAATCCTTAATCTATTGTAAAGCTTGTTTGGCACGCACATTGGTTGTTTTGGTCGGCGTATCAAAAACGAAAAAACAACCTGTTTTTTAATATTATAAATTTTTACAATGTGGAAACCCCAGTGCGTCTTTCGGAACCTTTTTGCTATTGTTTAGTGTGAGTCCGGAAGAAATATTTGTTTTCCTTCAGCGTACCGACATCAAAACAACGAAGAAAAGCGTGTTTCCTATTGTTTTACGCCACAGTTGATACCTCGCCCATGTGAAAAATAAGCCGGTTATTTTTAGGCACCTCAGGGAAATGTGATTTATTCACGTCGGGCTGCGCCCTCGGTGAATAAATCACATATCCCCTCGTTGCCTAAAAAAATAACCCTTACAGAATTTTATTGCTCAGCTTTTAAAACCAACAACATTTGAGTCTTTAATGTAAACATCGCGCACATTAAATAGCTTTCCGGGCCCGAAAAGTTGTCGGGACTTTCGAGAAACGGGCCCCTGGTTATAAATGCACGGTTTCCAGCCAATCAGAGTTTAACAAAAGTTGTTTCCCTAAATATTTTTAGGCGACAAAGCAATAAGAAAGTGGATAAAACAGGTGGGAATTGGTTAATTACTAAACCTACATTCAAATTATTTGGCAAATAAGTGGATCGAAGAATCACATGTTTAATATTGCATCTACAAACTTTGCAGGTCTTGAGATAAAGTAAAAACAAAGCTCAGACAATTCTCGTTTAGCTATAATGGCATTGAGATAGCTCAAGGCTATTGACCTCATAAATGATTTACTCCTTCCAAAACTTTTACCCTCACACTAAATTAGATTTAAATCGCACTCATTGTTAAGTTACTGATTTGTTCTTTTTGAGATGTATAAATGTAAATTTTGTCTCAACTTACCAATGATGTTTTTTTCGATAGGTAACACCTGGCAATTAACCGGATGGTAAATAAACGTTATTTCTATCTCAGCTGAACAATAAAATTCCGTTACACACTGTGGACGCCGCTTTTTGTGTAACTGAAGTTCCCACAGATTTGTTTCTCAGCGGTGGAATATTTGAAAGTTCAGTGAAACAGGAGTGGCAAAGAAACTCGGGCTACCTTTAAACAATCATTTTAGTTTTGGGTGGTCATACTTTTTGTCTTTGGTGCAAGAAGATACCTTGGTCACCCGTAAAAACTTGCTAGTGCTTGAAAGTGAAATTTCACCTCCATTAACAGAGAGCAGAAAATTTTAAAATAACATAAATATGTAATTGAAAACTGTTGTAAGGTTGACTTTTTATAAGGTCGAACAAGTTGTTGCAAGTAAGTTGATCTAAACAAATTAGTAGCTTAAAGTATGTTACAGACACAAAAGAAACTTCTTCGAGAGTTTGCGCTTTCACTATGGTGAAATTGGAAAAATAATTCTTGTTATCACAAGCCCAAAGACGTTGTTTCAGTCAAATATGTTTAGACTGCTTTTTGTAGTGTTGTTGACAACTTGTCAACTGTTTCACCTTGGCCATTTTCGTCGTTCTACTGTCATGTACAAGAAAGAACTTAGCAACAAGGATGCTTTGTGTAATGACGGCTCTAACGCTGTGTATTATTTGGGAGTCCAAGACCGTTCCAAATGGATTATATTCTTGGAAAGTGGGTCGTACTGCTTGACGAAAGCTCAATGTAATACAAGATATAGGAGCAAGACAACTAACGTTTTGATGACATCGAAACGCATGCCAGACGCGATCACCGGTAGAGACCTGTTATCGACGAATGTGAACGAAAATCAATTGTACTACGATTTTTCTCGCGTGTTGATTCCTTATTGCAGCAGCGATTCGTGGCTGGGTACACAAACAAAAACAAACATATCTAGTCTGCAAAATAGCAGCCCTGTGGAACAGGTTGTTTTCAGTGGAAAAATCATTTTTCAAAGCGTCATTTTGGAGTTGTTGAACCGGGATTTGAGCGAAGTGCAAGAAATTGTGTTTGTTGGAAGTAGCGCTGGAGCCATTGGCGTTTTGAATCATGTTAAATGGCTAAAAACTGTTCTGGTCTCAAGGAATATAATCGCAAAGCTATCTGCGATCATCGACGGTGGATGGTTTATAAATTTCCAGGAAAGCATTGCATCAAAAATAACAAAGGAATTCTTTGAAATTTCAAAGCCGTTAACTGGCGCATGCGCAGACTTCACTTACGGATTCCCATGTTGTTTTTCAGCTCCCTGTATGATTGCACAGGGATACTACCCTGCCGACGTGACCACCATGTTTGTGTTCAGTATGTTTGATATTTATATAGTAGGAGACGCTATTCAGCGCCTTGCGGAGAGAGTAACGGTGGCAGAAAATGGAGCTAGTGATTTGTTAACAATGATTGATTTATATGGAGGAGCAATGAATCAATCACTGCTTGTCATTAACTCATCAAATGTCAGTGTTTTCGTCCCTGCCTGTTTTCAGCATACCTTCTTTAGTATGTCGAGTTTAAGGGAGGAAGGTGGCGTACTACACTACGACAGAGTCTTCACTCAAGGAAATGTTTTATTCAGGTATGTAGAACCTTTGAGGGCCGTTTGTTTTTACACGCAATTTTTCATGTGATTTTTACGGCGATTTCTATTATCGTGCGCAGTCAAATCGCCTTTGGAAACTACAGGCAATTTTTGGTGCGATTTTCAGTGATTTTGATGCGACGGGAGTATGGCCGGGGTGACACATCCCATATGCTATATTCCCGTCGCTATACAACACTTCAATTGGCAATAAAATCGTCTTGAAACTGCTTTAAATCGCAGCGCAAATCGACTTTAAAATTGCTGCTTTGTAAACAGCGCTATTTCTTGTCTTACCCTGACACACTGCTAGCAAATCGTTTGAACGCCAAACGTTTGAACTTCGTTTGTGGACTATCATAGCGTCAATATATCTCACCACGGCCTCGTTGGTAGGGCGCCAGACTTCACATCAGTCGGGGGGGGGGGGGTCATAAGCTCGTACGCCAGGTGTTAAAATAACAGACAAGATCATGCCAGCCGTCTCGTTTCAGTTCAGATTGTCCCGTTATTGGGAGGTGACGATCAGTCGGCCAATATCTTTTGAATGTTTCCGTGCTAAACTGTACTTAGAAATGGACACGAAGGCGGTTTTCAATTGAGTGTCTGCCAAAGCACTTACTTCGGCCAATCACAAGAGTCGTATAGAACACAACGAACCAATCAGAAGTCAAAGCAAATACATATCAATAGTGCCCAACTCACTCATAGTCTGAAATGTCATCTCTCTAGCGCAACTGATCTAAGATGCAACTCGTATTGATTGTATTTCTTATTGGTTGAGAAAGTACCGCGACTTTTTTAAACCAATGAAACAGCGAACTAAAACAAAACCAAAGCAGACTCAAATTACTATTGACCGCTCTAAGCGCCCACATCACCCATCGAAAAAGAAAGGTAAACGGTTCCTTGTGTTTTGTCCTGTTCCAAGTTATTGTGGTTTAGGTGGGTGGAGTCAGATCATGATTGGACAGTTGTTGGCTGCTATAGGCATCTCAGCATGCTGAATTGTAATGTGCATTTAAATGGATTTGCAAGTACAATTGCGCTACCTTTACCAGTTTATAGTATGTTTAGAACTCACGGTACATTCTTATAAGCTTCTGAAAGAAACTTATTCAAAAAATTTTCCCACAGTACATCTAAAGAGTCCGGCACATGGGTAACTACAGTGATACGACGTGGCAACAAAACCATAAGCTTACATTCCACTATCCTAAAATGGGCAAAGGCACGTGATCAGCCCGTGAGAGTAATTGACAGCTGTCTTGGAGCTATGTGCAATCCCACGTGCCCAGACAAGCTCGTTTTTGTGGACACCGCCATGCACTGGGGCGAGGTACTCAATGGAGTGGTCGTATTTTTGTCCCTGGTACTCACACTGGTATCTGTTGTGTTAAAGATCTCTTTCGTGTTTCTGTCTGTTATTCTACAGCGAGCTCGAATGCAGCATCTTGATGAGAGAAAATCTCAGGTAGAACACTTGTTAAAAATGCATTTAGACTTTCTTTAGCCTGCGGAGCAAGCGTTTCCGTAAGGCTTTCCGCACGTTCAAGGCATTTTTTGCTTTTTGGCCGCGCGAAAATTAGGGCAAGCCCAAAAAAGGGCGTGAAGGGGGAGGGGAAGAAGGAAACCTTCCTTCACTCGTCTTCCTTCCCCCTCCTTCCATTTTGTTTCGCCCTTGACCCAATTTTCGCACGGCCAAAAAGCGAAAAATGCCTCTCAAACGGGCAGAAAAAGCCTATGGAAACGCTTGCTGCGTAGGCTTTATATGCAATGTCATTTAAGTTAGCAATGAAAGATGGATATAAGTTTAAACACACCAAAGACAGTCCACTCGCTCATGAGAGCACTAAAGGTTGATGCCTGACTGTTTTGGAGTCCATCTGTACTTTTGAATTCAAAGATTGTTAAATCATGAAAAAATTTAGAAATATTTATAACACTTTGCTCTACAAGACGATGATGACATTTTTGCGTGAAAACTCAAAACGATAGTAAAGGGGAAAAGATGAAGCTAAACTGCAACAACAACAACATAGGTTTCGGATGAGCCCTCTACTTTTAAACACTAAAAGCTAACAACTGGCTTAAAAATCATGGCCAGT
The DNA here is from genome assembly GCA_964017195.1 of Siderastrea radians. Classification (NCBI taxonomy): domain Eukaryota; kingdom Metazoa; phylum Cnidaria; class Anthozoa; order Scleractinia; family Rhizangiidae; genus Siderastrea; species Siderastrea radians. The sequence continues at coordinate 3,336,601 of OZ024900.1, forward strand.
GTACTTATGCGATTCAGGAAAAAACACACTGGTTAAAAAACAATCAAAAGCAAAACTAAACCACCATGTTCCCGCCGTTTTTGTGTGTGTGGCCCCCAACCCCGCTACGCAGCTGCAGGCAACTTTGATTAAAAGAAAAGGACTTGAAGAGTGCACCCGGATTGAGGGGCGCTGAAAAGAGAATGACCCGGAAGACGGGTGGAGATATTAAAAAAGACGCCTCATCCATCCTCTTCCCAGGTCTCTTTCAACCTTTCAGAATTTTCCTAAAGCCCAATTCTCCTCCAGTCTTCAGTTCAAGAGTTCCTTTTGAGTGCCTGCGGTGGCGGTGGAGACTGGGTATGGATCACATGATTATCCGGGATTAACACAGGTTTAATCTTCTCCCGCGATCACTTCATATTTCATGTTTTCCTGCGCTTGACACAGGTTTCTTCTCTTCTCGCGATTGCTACGTATCTCGTGTTTTCCTGCGCTTGGCACAGGTCACGTGAATTCCGACGCTTAGCATGAGTTGCATAAGTGTGGTCCGATACCAATTTTCCAAATCGATCCGATACGATATATATATTGGTATATAGATTGATATATATCGATATCGGCCCACAGCTGGTCCACTGCGTTATCCGCGTTTGTTATTACTGGACGGATGCGATCACTTTGGTTTGATTTTATTGTAGCAGGAGCGGGCTCCTGATTGTAGTCATTAGCGAACGGCTACATTTTCTAACTTCTTTCGTTCTTCCCTTTAGTTCTATGTTTGTGAACCTATTGAGCCAATAAACATCCTGTACTCGTCGCCAGACATTGCTAAACATTTGCGCCCCCTCGGTGATTTCGCAACGATGCCACGAAACAACACCAACGGAGGAACAAAAATAAACGGAGAACACACAACTCATGGATACACAGCTAAAGGGTACAACGCGATATTTTATAGAACTGTACACTATTTACACATGGCTTTCCAAGCCAATAATCAAGGTGATAACAGATCACCCAAACAAAATAAGGACGACTTCTATGCAAACCGAGGCGATTCCCAGACAAGTGCAGAAAAGTTAAATGCTGTTCAGCTGGAAAACGGTTTGAAAGGCTCCTCAGAGGATTGCTGTGCCATAGAGGCTATGGGCTCTGATAGAAGTAAAGATTTTTGCACGTATGGTATTCATAACGCAAAGTTGAAGTTTAAACAGGGGGAACTGGTTGCCATAGCTGGAAAGTACAGAGCAGGAAAAACCACATTACTACAGCTCCTGAGCGGACGAATGATGTGTGGATGCAGGCAGGTAAGGGGGCACTGAAATGCTATGAGTTGCCATGGGGTATGCAGTCGACGTAAAAACTTTTAATTAGGGCTCAAGTTCAAACGTAAACAAAAAAGGCCGAGTTTATTATATAATTTGAGCGGGTGACGTGAGTAAGTCATATCAGCGTGTGAGTTTCGTTGCACCGTGAATGTTTGCATGTATGATGAGAGACAATGTTGAAGAGCTAGCTAAGAGGACAAGGTCACGGGAACTCCGAAAACTACATTTCTTTTGCACGAATTACGTGCCTACATCGTCTTTCTCTCAAAACAAAGACAAGCTAAATGATGAAATGTTTCTAAAATTTACGAGTTACTTGTTCCTTCTTTTCTGATTCCCAAGGGACACTTGTTTTTCGAGGGTTTGAGGCAAGAGAAAGTCCAAGAGAGATACGTCAGCAAAATTGTCTACCTCTCTCAGTTCACGCTGCCTTATTATGGAGAACTCACCTTGAGAGAGTATCTGACACTTGCTTCCTTGATGAGAATACCAAGGAATGCAAGTTACAAGGTTCAACGAGTCGAGCAAGTAATTTGTGAGGTATGTTTGAGAAAGGGGGAGAGATGACGGGAAATCCCAAGAAAAAGGCCGAAGGAACAGGATTAATGGGGGGCGGAAATCGGGGAAATTTGTAAGACGAAAGTGGGTGGAGCCGCCAACCAGGGGAACGGAAGTAGGAAAAGGGCACGGAAAAGGAGAAGTTAGATCCCCGCCCACACCTCTATCAAAGTTATCTAAAGTTTAGCGAGATGTTGTAAAAATAACTAATGAGGCCGACAGTGGACTTCTTTGGCAATCGTAGCCAGAGACAATGACAAATGATGTTAAGTGTTTACGATTTTTTAGTGACGGAGCAGTGGGTGCTACTTAAGTCCCATTGCTACAGTCTTAACCAGAAGTGGTATTGCCTAAATCGGCCGTTTGAAAATCCTAAGCGTGCGACAATCGTGAGCAAGTTGTAGCTCTGAGTCACCCGAGAAAAATGGCGTCGTAGGCTATTTGCAGAAGCTATGCCGTCTAAATCGGTCCCAAGCCCCGAAGAAACCCTTAAGACCACCTCCCCCGACCGTACTGCCCCCATCCACGGGATCCTGGTCTTTCGTAGGATTTGCCTCCACTTATGCTTGTTGGTCTAACCATCAGTTCGTCAGTACAAATTAATTCACCAGATTGGAGAAAAGTAGTTCGAAAAGTGTTTTGCGTTTTGTTTCAGATGAACCTAACCTCTATAGCAGACACGACGCCCGGTGGATCAAACAACACGAATCTCACTGAGTTGCAGGTTTGACATCGATCAGGATCAGCAAACAGGCCAGTATCTGTTTGCATAGAACACCTGTAACTGAGATGGAGGTTAAATGTACTCATATCCTAGGTATCACAGGTTTTGATGGAGGGCTCAGTCCGATTAGCAAGTGTTAGAGATAATAAAAGAGCGACCAAGAATCCTCTGAAATGCAGTGAATGCACGAAGCCCCTTCTAAATTGTGGGTGTGTTTTGCAATCGGATCCAAGCTCATTCATATACTACGAGGCTACTGATTTCCATTCTAGTTTTGGCATTTAATTAGAAATCGAAGCTTTGCCTTCTAACAATCGAACTATTTGATTTTCAGAAACGTCTTGCCTGCTTAGCACTGCAGTTCGTTACCAGACCTCTCGCTATTGTTTTGGACGAACCAGTCACAGGTAAGAAAAGTAGGTTAGGGGGAAGGACCTGGGAAAATTCCTTTCGTAGAAAAACAAACCTTCATTTTAGAAACTTAAATTTTGGAACAAAGAAAAGATTTTTTCAATTTCGAGAAGAAATTACAACTTGAGTCTAATCGAAGAGGGTCTATTATAGGGGGTTGCACATTCCGCAATCCGCCTTACTTTTCTCCTTCCTAGACCGCAAACAGCTTTCATTTTCTCCTGAAAACCGAAAACGCCTTTATAAGCGTAGAACATCTTTTTTCTAATTCCTGTGAATAACCAGAGATCAAATAGTGTCAATAGTTTTGACATCCATCCGAACCCAAACAATGCGCCGTGTTTAGAACGAAACATAATTCAAATTTACAGGGTTGGGTGTGCTCTTGTGGTCTTTCTGAGATGAATTTAGTGGCAACACAAGCGTGTGAACTTTAGGTTACCTTAGCTTTGTGGTCTTTTAACATGCCCCTGGCAAGCCGGTCCAGCAGTGTAAATGTGTTATTTGAGGATAAATATACTGGATTTGTTAAAAAGGGTGACGGACCTGCGCGACTCCCACGCGCGTGTTTTAGCCTTTAACGAGGCTTTAGAATTTGAGCCAGTAGTTGTAATTGCAGTTTTGATTTGTGATCCTCTTTTCAGTGTCTAAAAGAGTTACAGACCGCAGTGCGCGACTCCTGCGTGCGTGTTTTAGCCTTTCTAGAGTTTTGCTCTCACAAGTATATCTTTGAGGGAACGCCCTCTTTTGTACGATATTAGGGGCGGTTCCTTGAAAATGTTGTTAAGCAATGGTCGCTGTGTTATGTGAAATGGCAGCTTTTCATGAGTATTCGTTTAAGTTAGGTACTGCTGGCTGATATTGCGTTACAAAGGGCAAGATTTTCTTGTTTTGTTTGTTTGTTTTTTTTTTGCCGGAGGGCTTGGTTCCTGTCTTCAATGAATCGTTTCCAGACGGGCGGTCTAAAGATTATAAAAAAGGGCAACGCATTTAATAATGCCAGCAGTGCCCACAAAAGTAATGCCAAATGTAAAAATAATGCCAGCAGTGCCCGCAGTATAGGCAAAAACTTAAGTTGATTTCTTAGTTTCCGGGCTTACCTTCATTCTAAGAAAAGCTGAATCAGGCAAAACTAAGTCTCAAGTAAGTTTTATTTCTCTGTATTGCCTCTATGACCATTCGTTCTGTGGGTCTACCGTCTCATTTTCCTCCTTAGACAAAGTTTATCATGAGAGGACGGATAAAGCGTTAACTGTAAGTATCGTTTCACGCAGAGCTTTTTTCGGCTTTTCTTAGGAAAGTGTGAAAATCTGTGTAACTGTTGGAAATCAAGCTATCATCGTTTCTAATGAAGCCACGGTGAATATTGTAAAATGACACTATGCTCTGAATGAAAGACATAAAGTTCTGGTTTTCGTCGAAACGTGATTCCTTGAAATAAATAAAAGACTGAATTTTGTGACATTCCGCCACAAGTTGTACACAGTCTTTCACCCCTTCGCTAGCCGATGAAATTGTTTTCGAAGGCAAAGCTGTGTTCGATTTCGAATTTATCCTCGTTATTTATCCTCAGACTATTCTTGGAGGCTAACAAAGCGTAAATCAAGGCGTATCAGAGGAAGTGATCTAATGTCTCTCAATAATTCACGCGGATTTCCGTCCATCCTGTTAGCAAACTTTTCGATTTTGCATACAGAGGGTAAAACTAAGCTCTCGAAGAATGGAAAGGAAAACATGAGGTTCTTTGTTATCCTGTCGCGATCAACAAAAAACAAGGAGCAGTGTCTCTGGCTTTTCTACACAGGTTATTCGAGCAAAAATATATGTGTGCGAGTGTGCAAGCGATTGAGACTATAATAAAGTTATTTGATTTTGATTTGTAAAAACCGCCTGCCGCGAGGAAACGTGCCTCGCTTTTGCATTGAGCCGAGCACAACGAGTGTGTAACTGTGCGCCCCAAAATGTATCATTGTACAATCTCTACAGGAATGATGGTCACAAGCTGCGTTTATTCCCTTCCAACTGATATAATTTTCTCACTATTTCGAAAAGTTCAGTTTTCAGTATCTTATTTTATTTATTTAATTTGCAATGTCTGCTATTTCTAGTTTCTCCGAAAGTTCTAAATACGTACAGAAACCCATCAACTGGTACGGGCGAAACTCGATTTGTGCTTGCTCAGCGTATGCCTGTAAAAATATTCTCGCGCGAGTTTTTTTTGCAAGTTTGAACCGCATTCTTAGATTTTATGAAAAATGTTTCGCTTCCACAAATCATTTTTAAACTGAATTAGACTACGGGAAGTCTCTCTTTCCGCTCTGACAGGGACAGTCGAGGAAAACGAGCAAGCGAGCGAGCGACCGCGAAATCGCTTGCGGGGTTGAAACGTGACGCGCGTGTCGAGCCGCTAGTGTAGTGAGACTATTCCTGAGCGGAAAGAAGAGACTGCTCGTAGTCTATAACTGAATTTCAACATATACTGCACGTGATGAACCCTCTTTGATGCATGTATGTTCGTAACATAAGCCTTCAAATGTAGTTCTTTCCGATCCTGATATTGAGCAAGCGGGAAACATCTCCCAAGACTCAGCGAACTTTTATCAGTGCTTTACTGACAAACGAAAAGGGCACGATGAAGACGAGCAGCCGTGAGGAAAAAATGTAGAGGCAAGAGTCAGTGGATTTCTAATTCCCTTTGAGCCCTTCCCCCTCTCCCCCCCCCCCCCCCTCCCCCGTCGGGTTTTGGCAAGTTGCAAACCAAATATTTCTTGGCTTTTATCCAAACATTTTCTCGAAACTTGCTGGGCGGATTAGGGTCATTGAAGACACCATACTGGGTGGGTTCCCAAGTGTACCCACCGGGTTTCAGCTTCTTTTATTTACTTTGACACAGTTTTTCACTAGCTAGCTCTGGCATGGCGTTAAGGCAGGACAAATTTCAAAACAATCAGGTATCATATACTAAAACCAAACCAATTACACGATGCAGACAATCAAGAGGGTATGGATGGGGTTAACTGACAACTGACAAATATTACCAGCTACGATCTCAAAGTTACGCTGAACACGCGCCAGTTTATGCAATGGCCGCCAATGCTGGCGTTGTAAAAGGTATTGTAAGCTTTTACAGAGTTGACTCGAACTCGGCTTTCGATCGATTTCGAAGCCGTATTCCGATTAAAGATATAAATACAGTTCATGCGCTCAAAAAGCACCTTGTGGCATTCCTTGGCCTCAAAGAATTAACTAGAAAATGCGGCCTTGGTGACTTTGACATCAAGCTTTTCCGAATGGCACCAAATGAGAGTGGGAAAAGCGACAACTTCGCCATCACCACAGACGACCAGTGGAAGCTGGAACTACCAAGCTTACTGGATGGCACAGGAAGCGAAATGAACGGTATGTATTCTAAGTGCATTTGTATTTTGTATTGATATAAATATGAATTATGCCAGTTAGTCCAGAAATCCTACCAGGTACAACTATGTGTTTCTTGATCCTATTTTTGTTGCAATGTACGATGTGTTTGATACTTATTTCTCTTGGCATTATATATGTTATAATTACTGTGGCCCTGTGTATATAAAACTAAATTTTGAAGCGTTGCGGCAATGCGAACCACCGAGCGTGTTTGCTTCAGGTAGAAATCTGGTTATACATGTCACATTTCAGTTGTATCAGTTGATCATTATGTAATTCAAGGATTAAAACAGTGGCTAAAAATAGCGGTAATTCACAGCTAAAAACAAAATATTACCGAAAACACTTCGCACTGCAAATGTAATACCAATCCATTGGACAAACCAATTCACTAATGATTATCATAACTCTCAGGGTCAATTCCTTCGATTTTCGACACTTTTTCATCCTGGCTCAAATATCATCGTCCCTGCTGCATGTCCCCTCAGTGTGAACAACACATGATTTTGTCCCTGCTTCGTGTTGCTGCAACATGTCCCTTGGCCCCACGTGTGCGGAGACCTTTATACATAATTTTTGAGTATAATGTACATTTTTTATTATAGACCAGTACAGGCTTTCACACTCCCACCGTGGAAACTCGGCGTTTATTAGAAGCCAGCTTTTTCAATCGAGAAAATACGATATTCGCGGTTTTACTCAAATTCTCACACTAAGATATTTTATTTTGCTCCGTAAACTCTTCTTGATATTTATTAAGGTCTATTTTAAGTATAAAGTGTTGAAGATAAATAGGTAGATTTAGACTGATATAGGTGATCATTGGTAGGCAAGTTAACGCTTAAATATTTATCTCAGGTTGTTGATGTAATTCTGAGCTTGTTTTTTTTTTCTGGCAGTTCACGTTGTACAAAAGAAAATCAATTGGAGTAATAAAGAAGCAATTATCGTAATAGCTGATGAGCAGCAAAAGAAACGCCCATCAATTCATTGTGCAGAGAAAGACAACAAAAACGATGGCGAGAAAAAGAAAAGAAAAAGCCGCGAGGAGGCCAGGGAGGACAAGTCCTTGTCAAAAAGATTTAAAGAAGGCCCAAATGAATCCAGTAATTTGAAACGAAATGAGCGACAGGAACGCGAGTTTCTACAGTTAAATGAAGGTATTGAAAAACTTTATGACAGCACCCGTAATGCTAGAAGGCAAAAAAAAGACGTTTTATTTTAAGAAAAGGGAATTAAGATCGACGTCCGATGATTGATGCCAGTAAAGTAAAGAAACTTAGTAAACTTTATTTGCTATAAGCAATATTCATATGGGAGAAAGAGATTTCACAGTCATGTTATTTCACTGAGCAACACAAAACTGTTTAATTTGTTTTCAGAACTCAAAAAGCTGGAAGGTTCGATTGCCCACAATGAAGAGTTGTTCAAGTGTGGGATTTGCTCGAAGGCTCTACGAGTTGCTGGCACTAACCGCTCAGTAAACGGAAAAGTGGTCTATTTCAAGACAGGTAGGTTGCAGTATACTGTTTATAAAAGTACCCAGCTTCCTTTAAAACACTCTTTTAAATGGATACTCTTCTATTTGTTTACAGCTCATTTTGATCGATGTGTAAAAAGACGAGAATCATCTATCAAAGGTTTCAAGCGCATAGACAACTACTTTGGTTTACCTTCAAACAGTCAGCAGCTGGATGATGCGGATGCCATAATTGTCAATGAGCAAACGGAAGAGTTTAAAGGAGTCGATGACATAATTTCAGACAAGTAAATGACGGACTTCTATATTTTAATGTGTTAACACAGGGTATTGTTTTAAGAGAAAGGAATTTACCGTGACGGTTATGATGAAGGTGGCGATTAAGAGTTTTGAAGGTTGTTTGCACCCGATCGTCCACATATAAAAAAAAAATAAACAAATATATAAAGTATGATGTCAAGTAAATAAAACGTGCCATTGTTGTGTTAAATTGTATCTGTAGTTGTTTGGTTGTTTGCGCAATTTTGGGGATAGTTTTTGAAAGCAATTAAACGTCTCCTGTTAATGTTATTTCCTTAAAATAATTCATCACCCCAATCGGTTTTTAAATACTGAGAGAGCGACTAATTAAAATTAGCGAACGTAAAAACTCGCACTCCCGTTACATCTGACTCGTGCCATGTCTTTTCTTCAAAAGTGAAGGCATAGATGCGGATATTGGCAGTGAAGATGATTTGGATAATTGTTTGAACCTCACATCTGGCGAAAAGGAAATATCAGACGGTGAAGGGGAAGAACTCGTACCTTCCGCCCATCAGGATGACTTTGACGATGAGATGGAACAAATGTCTGAGGGTTCGTCAGATGAAGAGGCTAACGAAAAGGAGGACTCCAGGGATTTTATTGGCTTTAATCTGTGAGTTACAAACTAAATACACGTTTTGTAGTTTTTCTCTCTCTCGCCATCCGATGTTTCTTGAGCTTGTTCCCCATTTTCAATGGCCAAAGTAACTTTAGTTAGTTATGCTTTCAGATTCGTATTCGATCGACATGAACGAAATTAGATGCCAAGCGCGTTCAGTTCCTTAATGAATAAAATTAAGATCAAGTTTTTACATATTTTTTCAGGTGCCTAGAAAATGCACATCCCGTCGCCATAAAGTTAAATAATCTTCTCAAAGAAGAAAAGATCCCAAGTGACTGCTTGTATTACAAATTTATTGATAATACAACAACGTTTGCCTCAATCAATCCACACTTGGCTTCAGACTTCGCGTGGGACAGAGATGTAGGTGAGTTCTTTGATACTATTAGTTACCTAGGAGGTAATAGAACTCGGAATTTTGTGAGAGGCCCCGGTTTTGTTGGCACTGGTAGGGGCGGAGCAAAGGAATTCCGTACATTTTCAGATTTTAACCTGTGCGGCCCATCATCTAACTCCTCCAAACGTTTTCACGCCGGCTATACAACAGACAGTGGTGTAATTAAACCCCACCTGCTATCTTTGTACTCATTCGCCTTCAATTCAGCTGCGGATTTGCCAGCACTTATCTCAACCAATAAGGTTAAAGTGATTCCAGTGTGTGAAGCTATTGATGGTACCGCATTGAAACCAGGCCTTGAGTTTGATCGACGACAAAAGAAGGTCGTCGGACTAGTTAATCCATTAGAGCCGAGAATGTTTACCGAGAACACGATTCCAGAATCAAAAGAGATAAAGGATAATCTAATAACAAGCGCCGACGTAATTTACGCTACTACTTTAGATAACGGTGCTTCAATTCCCGTTGGAGTTTGGTATCGACCAAAATCTGTCTCTGGGGAGGAAATGCTACAGTCAATTCAGAAGTCTGCCAAAACAATACAAACATGTGAACGGTGTTTAAAGCAACAGCCGGCAACAAACCATATCGTGTCATTTGAGACATCCCAATGCCTGAGCAGCTGTGACGAGTGTTTAGAGTTGAAGTCTGTATGCCCAAATTGTAAAGAAAAAGGCCACACCTCGCATCTTCCTTCCTTGAGAGCTTGCAATACCTGTCTTGACGAGGGCGTCAAGTGCAACAAGTTTCTTGTTATGGTCGTTGTTACTGATTGCGAAGAATGTAATAAAAAGGCATTGTCAACACTCAATTCAAATGCAGAGGATGAAACCTTACCTGGAGAATTATCCCTAATTGTCGCTTTGCCTGATGTGGTTCATCTAGGAAAGAGTCTCAAATGCAGCTGGGCAAACTGGTATATTGAGCTTGAAGGCGCGAAAAGCAATCTCGTCTTACTACGCACCTTACGTGATTGTGGTAGCCCCGACATCCGCAGGAAACTAAGAAAACTCCTGACTCTTGACTGTGTCCGAAACAAAGATCGCATGGCAGTTGAACCTATTGTACGCCTTACTAGATCCGCAGTTCTAGATGTTTTAAAAGAGGTCACTTTTGTGGTTCACACCGTGGTACCAGAAAAATACCGTTTCTGGAAATCAAACCAAGGTGGACAGAGCTCATTATGCAAGAAACCCATCGCCCTTAAACGTGGATCCCAAGGCAAAATTCTCGCTTTGGATTACAATTTCGTTTCGCACGAGTCTCGGCTGGTAGAATTACGACTGCACCAACCCGTTGACGTTGAAATACTCGAAGGAACATTCAAAGATGCGAGAGACTTTTGTTTTTCCAATGGTGTTGTCTTTGTCGCTGAACGTGCTTCCTCTTCAATTCGCTTCATTGACACTGAAGCAAAGGTAACTGTTAAACCAGGTAGCTTAAAATCTCGTGCCGAACTGTTGTCACATCTAACTCGTTTCGGTTTGCCACTTGATGGCACAGTCCCCGTTCTGCGAAATCGACTCACCGTGTATTTGCAACGTATATCCGCTGAAATCGGAAATTCGAAGTGTGTACAGGTCAATCCTCCTTTAGAGAAGCCTTCTTCAATCTGTGCTGCAAGTGAGGATATACTGTTATGCGCAGACGATACCCAGAGAAGCATTTTCCAGCTGAGCTTAAACTACAATGGAGTTGGTATTGCGGGTACCGGGACAAAACTAGTGAACTATCCGACTGGCGTTACAAGTGTTCTGTCTATGGAAGTTCTAGAACGAAAGGCTTACTTTGCAGCTGTTGGCGACGTTGGTGGTCTGTACGTGTGCAACCTATCAAGCTTGGAAATTGAGGTACTTCTAAAGAACAACTCGGAGTCTTGTGTTGAAATCAAAGGACTAAGTAAATTTGAAACCGGGATCGCATTCACTGACTTAGGAGACCGAAAGGTAAAGTTGTTTTACCCCACTGAGAAAACGGTCAAAACCCTGTTGGGCTCCGGACAGGAAGGAACAAGCGATGGAACCGAAACAACCTGTTCGTTTACACAGGTCCATGGAATCTGTTCATTAGAGAATACTCTTTTCGTATCGGATGTTGCTGCAGGTACCATCAAACTAGTTTCGGGACTGAGTGGTACTGTGTCCTTCTTACAAGCCCTGGGAAGCCTCTATGACAGTTTTGGCATCCGAGCGCAAAGTACAGAGAAAACACAAATGTCTCTCCAAGATGCAGTAAACAAAGTAACACATGTCAATGACAACATTAAGAAGACCGTTTCTGAAGTTAAACAAAGGCACAGTTTGAGAGAAACCACAGCAACAAATGGACCTGAAGGAACTGTGTCCAATAAAACTCAGGTTTCGCTTAACCTTTTGGAACAAGGAATGCGCCGGCTACATGACAGCATAAATTCCATTAGCAAAGATTATCTTGAGGACGTTGAATTGTGCACGTTACTCACAACAGTTGTAGAGAATCTTCACGCGGTTTCCCATTTTAAGCACGAGACCTTTACCGCACTGGAATACTCCCAAGACTTTGACACCATTACAAAGGAGTCTTTGAAGAGAGTAACAAAATGGGGAGCCAAGTATTTTACGCACGACAAGTCCTACTATCCCGTCCCGCAGACCAGCATGGAGTTTGCCAATGTCAATTTTATGCAGCCTTTGCCGTCGAACGTGATCAGCCCTGAGATCGAAACATCTATGAAGGAGTTGGTGGAAAAATATCGCCCCGTGAGGCAAAGGACAGTGCGGGGAGAAACCACCAAAGACAAAGCAGGTGCTTTGCCACCAGCAGTCTACGCACACCAACAGAATTTAAATAAAGAGGACTTGATGGCTGGACTGGGAACTGATCCTAACCCTGAAGACATGGCAGAAGAAGAAGAGCTCCTTCAAGCTACGTCTGAAGGTGGGGATGTGACAGAAGTCGCTTTTGTGTACGAGAGTCTAGTTGCAGTAGCAGTTGCTACAGCGCAGCCTCCGCAAGATGAGTATGAAACCGACTCAGAAGATGACTTGTCTGATACTGAGGGCTATGACTTTGCACCGATGGCAGTTTCAAGATCTGGACGGCCAATACGCGCCCATTTCCGCCTAGATTTGTAAGGTATGCTTTCAGTAGTCAACTTTGATTCATGAATTGATTAAATTTTAGACAAAAAAAAGCTTAAGTATATTTTGCTTGTTGGTGTACCGGTTCCAAACAGATGTCTGTAAGCCCGAGTGTAATTACTTTCCGGTTATTTCATCCGAAAAGCCAATCACCAACGAGGAAATGCCAAACCGAACCCAATCAAATTAATCGTAATTTAGATCTTTACCCGCATTTGTCTGCCTATGTTACGATCTATTTCCACTGTTTGAAAGTATTAAACTTAACCCAAGTGGTTAGAAAGGAACGTAGCGCACGGGAAAGCAGGAGTTTGTGTGAAGAAGAGTAACACAATTGCAATGATTTAACTCCAAATCTGAGAAAAAATAGTTCTTTAAGTAAGAATCTTGAATTAACGATATACTTTACGTTATATGTGCCAATCGAGCTAGCTTTTGGGTCAGAAATAAATAATTTAGTTACACGGTTAATTATTAACAGTCAATTAACTGACAACTGACAAATGGCCTAAAATTTAACTGACAACTGACAAATGGCCTAAAATTTAACTGACAACTGACATTTGTACCCCCCCATCCAGACCCTCAATCAAACGAGCCAATGAGAACTCGTAGCAAATACATGTGACCAGTACCAAGCGTGGAGAAAACAACGTTCAAGGGCCGGGCGAAACAAAATTTGGCTGTCATTGCAGTATACGTTCTTAAGTAAAGTCTACTTAACTGTCTTAGTAGGCTGCCAAATTGTTTGAAGACAGTTTCCTAATACATAGGTTTTCAGCCATAGCCTTCTCGCTCTCTTCTCGCCCGGGTCATAATTGTTGTTGTTCTGTTTTTCTTGTGTGTGTGTTTTTTGTTTTGTTTTTACCAACTTCTCTTGGTGTAGCGACATTTATTTCTCGTGACAGCAGTAAACAAAAACTGGCAAAAGATGTGTCATCTTGGCAGCCCCGCTAATAAAAGATGTGTCATCTTAAAAGCAGGAATGTTTGCCACCGTCGCAAAGAAACAAATAGTGTTCCGCTGATTGAGTTTCAACCAGGGTTTCAACTCTTCCTTTTTTGTTTTGTTTTTGTTTTTCTTTTGTTTTTTTCTGAAACTTCATTCCTATGAGAAGTGAGAAGACTATTTATGGCTCAGGTTGATCACGTATTTCGCTAAAAGCTGCTTTCAGACTAAAGGTCGCTGCTTTGAACTTTTTAAATATTTCTATGCTCATTTTGCCAGTTCGAGACTTAGTTATGCAGGCCGCTCTCGTCCTTAACTCTACTTACTGTGGCCGACTAGGCTGACAAATTGTTTCAAGAAATTATCTGATCAAAAAGGCTTTGCAACCATAGCTTTCGTTTCTTATTCACGGATGGGTCATTATTATCATATGTTTGTTTGTTTGTTAGTTTGTTTGTTTGTCGTCGTTGATGCTTTTTTTTTTTTGCTTTTTATCAACTGCTACATATTTCTTGTGACAACAGCAAACACAAACTGGCAAAAGATGTGACATCTTGGCAGCCCTGCTAGTGATAGACTGCGAGTAGTCTCTAATTTTGGCGATGGCGATTGTCAGGGGTGGGCGAAATACACACGCGCGCGCGCGAAATTTCGAGACGACGTGACGCGAGGCGACGTGACGTGACGCGTGACGCCGAAAATGAGATCTAATTTTCGGCGCTCCCTTCGCGTCGCGTCGCCTCGAAATTTCGCGCGCGCGCGTGTGTGTATTTCGCCCGCCCCACAATCGCCATCGCCAAAATTAGAGACTACTCGCAGTCTATGCTAGCGAAAGATGAGTCATCTTAAGAGCAGGGATGGTTGCTACCGTCACAAAAAAAAAAACAAATATTCTTCAACTGAGTTTCAACTCTTCCATATTTTTGCTTAAACGTTACTCCTATGAGAGCTGAGAAGACTCGGGATTAGCCTGTATTAACTAAATTATGGACTGGCAAAATGAACATCGCAATAACTGAAATTTCAAATATCTTTCCATGAATCAGAGTTAGTAAGTGGCAAAAATACTGTCAACTTAGTGGACAGTCCTTCTAACAGAAGAGGTGCCTCTTCCATCGTCTGACTTGTTTAATAGACCGAAAAAGCAAAGCCGATTAGCTAAAATTAATTTTAATAAATAAATTTGGTATCCAACTGGTCATACAATGCTGTTTTGCGTTTGTTCGATCCACACAAATTCCCGCCGAAATTATAGACATTATAGTGCTTTTATTGAGCACTGATCACTGATCGGGGGCGTCAGGTACGCAAATGCGTACCAGAATTTCTCGCCTTTGATATGATATTTTTCTATTTGACGGCTTATAATATAGAAGAGGAAATTAGAACTCAAGTATAAGTAGATAAGGTAATGTTGTGCAATTTCAATACTGGCATTTTCTTCAACACACTTCATAGTACGGAGGAGTGCGCCCGGACGTATTATATTCTCTCTTCGTCTTGTACTTTCAAGTAACAAAGCAGAAAGGCTGATCTGACTACGTAGAAAGATTTGACTCTGCAAGACATCAACACGACACTAATAGAACTTTAACAGAGCAGGGTTGCAGCCGTAGACAGCTGTTTCACTCTTTTGTTTCGCTGTTTTGCTTTGTCATTTGAGTATTTCTTTGGCTGATTAGGTCTGGTTTACTAGATCCTACGTACACGTGCAGCATTTTCGTTTGCGGTCCTTTGCTGATATTGTTCTACTTTCAAGTAAAACTGATATAAGTGCATGCAATCGTATAACAGGAGATACAAACACTGCTGGAAAACGAAATTAGCTGTAGCCTAAGTTATTATGCGAGAACGACAATACGATTGAAATAATAAATGCTTCTTCTGACTGTAATCATAACCTGTAACTATGTTTGTCTCCCTTCGGCTAAGGGAAGAACCATTAGAAAAGTTATGGGGGGGGGGGGGGAGGAGGGGGGACGACCAAAGTACAAAAAAATTCATGCAACGGAAAATTGAGTGAAAAAATTCATACACAACGAGTAGCCCAGAAAAAAAGTTCCTGCGTACGGAAAAAAAATATATTCCTACGAGGGAAATGTTAACAAAAAAATTCGTGCAGCTCGAAAATTCCCCCCCCCCCCCACCTCAATAACTTTTCTAATGGTCCGTCCCTAAGTATCAATCTGACTTTGTGCGTACTGCCAAAAATGTCTGGGAACGCCCCTGCTGATCGAAGCCGATCAAAAATAGTGGCGAGAAAAACTGGCATGTAATTCATGTAACTTCGCGTTTGTGACTAGCAATGATTTATAGCTGTAATGAGTCGACGAAATCTTAAATGCAACTAAGCCATATCTGAGATAAATAACAACGCTGTTAAATTCAGAGAATTACAGATCGAACACGTGGGGTCGTCTCTCATATACCGGACATGTGGCTTTGTTCAGTTCTTGTAGCCCTCTAATATTTTACCATGCCGACAAGACTACTGAGCGCGGCTTACATACAGATTCAACTTAACAGAGTCCACTACGCGAGACTTTTGTAAAGGACATCAGGGAAGATTTTTCTAATCTTGTTCACTGTAATCTAGTTATTGTTTGATACAAAACGAAAACAAGATGTCGATTCTCCAACTTCAGGTATAACGTCTATCAAATCACATCGCTTTTAGGCTTCGGAAACGAGTGCACTGATGGTATTGGAAGGAAAATAACCACTGAAATCAGCGTTTTTAAACAACCATTTGTGACATCGCATCGTTTGTCAAGAAAATGAAACCAGAAACTGCAAGAAAACACTTCATTGATCCTTTTCGTTACTGGCATCCGGTGACAAATAATAATGTACAAAAGTCAACAGTCAAATACTAGTCGCATCCAACGAACAGAACAAGCGTCATTATTTTGCTTTTCGTCGCGGTTTTTTTTTAATTTTTAATTTTTCGATTGCTTACACCTTGAGCGGTCTCACCTTGCCGCAGATAAATTTTATAAATGACTTTTTGGTTCGAATTTCCTATTTCTTGTTTCCTGTTTCCTATTTCCTATTTCCTATTTCCTATTTCCTATTTCCTATTTCCTATTTCCTATTTCCTGTTTCCTATTTCCTATTGCCTATTTTCTATTTCCTATTTCCTGTTCGAATTTCCTATTTCGAGTTTTTGGTTCGAATTTCCAAAATTGTTTGGTGATGACTTCTGAATGATGCGTAACACTCGTCTATGGGAAAATCAAGTCACGTTTTATTATGACTTGATGACATGTATAAGTCTGTCCTTACGTCTCCGCGGTTCTGGTTTACATTTGATGCAGTGACATTTCGATCATGAAGCAGCAGATTAAGACGCCTTGCGGTAAGCCCATTAGATACGCTTGAAAAACCCCTCACAAATTCTTAGAAAAGTTTTCTAAGAATTTGTATGGGCCAACAGGAGGTACTTACAGTTCGCGCTTTCTCCGTCCTGTCATGACAAATGTATCGTCCTTGCGCGATGAACTTACCACTAAAAGGAAGTGACAGTACTGTGATGTGAAAATCACAAGACTGTCAAATGCCCCGGGGTAGACTAATGCCCGGCCCCCGGGATGGACAATGAGGAAAAATGCCCCACTAATGCCCAGGGGGATGGGCACTGCTGGAATTGAATGATGTGTAACATCGTTGTCTGACTCAAGATCCACGGCCGCCATCTTTCTGGCCTATTATCAAATTACCTCCCTGCAGGGGAGGACAGCAGGAAAACTCCACATTTTCATTTCCTGCACCTTTTCAGCCCCTAAAAGGTACTCTTTTGTCCAGGGAGAAGCTTCAAGGAAAATAAAGCGACCGCACAAATGGTTTGAAGAACCGCCACCAAACACGGAAAGACCGAAAACCGCATGATAAAGTTATAGGTTTCCGCAACCGCGCAATCGATTTTTTAACTGTAAACCGCCACATTATTATTACGAATGTAACCGCAAACCGACACTCAAAATTGACTTAAACAGCCAAACCGCCAGAGTATGAGAGACCCTTATCGAATGTTCAAACGGGAGAGAAATCCTCAAATTCCTGTAGCGAATGCCGATTAAACTACAGCCTAGAACAAAAACTATTAAGGCATGTCGTTTTTGGACTTCATAACCCTCATAATACTACTAAGTTTTATGGCTCCTTTGAGGTCTGCATTAACGCGGGTCTTGACTTCTATGGCCAGAGCTATTACACTACCGAAGTGTTGCGCAGTTTTAACATCGTTTTGCCATTAGGAACTAAGGCATAATTGTAGTTTTAATTTCTTTTTTTGCATTGAAAATGACAGTAAATAATTCCTTGATTCATTTCAGGTTTGAGCCCGGTTTCGTCCATAGAAATGTTGAAAATGCTAAGACGATTTTGCGATAATGGACATTTAGTGATTATAGCCACGCAGTCCTTGCCCCAGCAGACAGCTCAACTCTTTGATCAATTAGTTCTACTTGCTGATAAAGAGGTAGGCAAAGAATATGGCAATTTATCCGAAATAGCTTAGTTAAAAGTTCAATATAAGAAAGAGGAAGGTGCAGCTTTGTTTGGTTTTGTTGTAAGTAAGAAAAGGTAAAATAGTACTCAAACCACAGGAAATTCACGCGGCCAGAGCTAGAGCCACAGACAGCCCACAGTACCATAGCTTTACCCAACTTCTATAGCATGAAACAACCAGGAGTATTACTACTCCCTCCCCCTTGGGTAGGATGCTAATCCATCGCAGGGCTACCTCCAGAAATTTGTGGATACACTCTGAAAACATGAGTGGTGCTTACCTTTCTCACGGAAAATTCCAATTACAGAAATGTTTAACAAATGTTGCAAAACCAAACGCAAAGTTAGCGCCTTAGCCTATCTCGACAAGCGTCAAGAACCCTATGGACCACAAAGAACTCTAGACAATTATATGCAACAGGCGCGAAGCGCGGGAAAACGCGTGCAATTAACATGAGGAATGTGAACGAAAATGAACCCAATAACCACCTTCAACTTCTATTAGGTAATTTACAACGGCAATCCTGAAAGACTTTCAGAACATTACAGCAGAGTTGCGGAGAATGACCATGAAGAAAAGAAGGGTTTAGAAGGTATGTTATTATGACAACTTTCTGCATTTTATCTTTGCCTGTACTTTAATACGTGCGGCCTCAAGCTCAGTTTCTGAAATAATTTAATTCCCCTTATTTAAAATCACCATATGTCGACCTATGTCCAGGTTGCGAACCAACTACTACACTAAGAAAATAACCCTAACTAGCCAACTTTATTATTCATGTCATTCTCCTGATCTTTCTGTTTGAAATATTTTTAACTCGGCAAAATTTCCTCAAACTCTGAATGTTTTTCCTACGATTTCGAATTCTACATCGTTCATTGACACTTATGGACTCTTTCGATTTCTTAAGATGTTGTTTCAGATATTCTTCAAAGGAAAAAGATACTAGAGGCCATGATGGCAGAAAAGCCTTTCGAAGAAGTTGCAGAAATAGATGCTACCCATCCGAACAAAACAAAGAGAAATATTATGTCAACCCCGCAAAATAGGTACACTTCGAGGCAATGCTACGCTTGTGGAAACAAATTTAATGTTTATATTTAATTTGTTCATGCTCAATCGTAGTTTATGTTTCATATAATCCTCACAGGGTGTCTTGTTTTTCAGGAAGGAAAGCGGTGGAATCTTTACCAGGCTTTTTGTAATAGACTACAGAGCCTCGTTAACATGCAACTTAGGACAAAGCTTATACCTGCCAATCGTGTTCTCTCTATGTGGATTAACTGCGGGCATTGTTTATTGGCAATCAGATACGCCAGTTCTTGTAATGACGGCTTACTGCGGTTCGTCTATCCCCAGTCTTCTCTTTCTCGGCTCAGTTCTTCTGAACCGAATCAATAGGAGCCTGGAGGTGAGTTTGAAAAACTGCCTTCTGCTTTCCCAAAGCGCCGAATAACACAGTTCAAACACAAGAAAACAACGTAAAACACTATCAGTATTTTCTAGTATCATATCATTGGTTGAAATTTCTGAGGCATCGTCTTCAGAAAGGCTCTATTGATAACCCATACAAACGCATTTTTTGTATAGTCCGTGACAACCCATACAAGTGATTTATAGTACACCAGAATGTCACAGAACAAACTGTTCTTCTGTCAGGTGCCACTGCTCTGTTCTGTGATAGAAAATCTGAAAAACAACTAAAAATTCCTTCGCTTAAGTCTAAGCTATCCACAGTGACAATGCTAGCTTCTGCTTCCTGTTTCATCATGATTTATTTTAACCGATTGTTGAACAATTTTTTGTAGCCAAGAGTCAAACTTGCATAATCAAAAGCCTAAACCATAAAGAACCATGTAATTAATAATAGTTATTTACACGGAAATTTTCTGTTTTGTCTCCCAGATCCGTCAACTGGATTCTCCAGAAAACGTCGGTTATGCTCACGAACACGTGATTCACACGTTTATGAGTACATCCGCTGCTTGTGTTTTACCAGTGCTCGCGTGTTCAGCTCTGACGTATTTTATGGTAATGACTTCATATAACTGGTGGCAATTTTTCCTGGTGACTGTAATTTCCTTGGTGTTGAATCAGACCTGGATTGCAGTGTATATGATGGTCATTTACGCTA
The DNA here is from genome assembly GCA_964017195.1 of Siderastrea radians. NCBI lineage: Eukaryota > Metazoa > Cnidaria > Anthozoa > Scleractinia > Rhizangiidae > Siderastrea > Siderastrea radians. The sequence continues at coordinate 3,356,537 of OZ024900.1, forward strand.
ATCCCAGTAACGCGTGTCATTGTTCTCTCTTGGTGGCAATAGCAGCTGGATTTGCTAGTGGATTTATTGTGACGAAACAACAGATGCCTATAGGGTGAGTAGTAATTCTACACTTCACTTATACCGCGAATCTCAATTGGGTGTCGCTAATCCAAAACCAAAGACATTACTCTGACCAATAGAAAGGCTCAAGTAACACAATGAGCCAATTAGAACTCGTAGCAGAAACATGTAACTGGCCGCGTCAAGCGCGGGAAAACGCGTGCAACCAAGACACGATTGGTGTTTTTTTTAAATTTCTGATTGGTTAAGAAAATGCCGCGAGTATTTTCTAACCAATCACACTGCTTAGTAATGCAAAACCAAAGCAAACGTAAATTACTTTCGACATTCAATTGAAAATCACTCCACAAAGGAAAAAGAAATCAAGTATTTCGTTTTTCAAAAGCAATACTGGGAAAGCAAAGTCTGTAGGTAAGATGAACGTTTATTCGTTTGTCTCACGCTGGAATCGCTTTGAGTTGTTGATCGCGACGTTTCGACTGCAATACTGCTAGTCTTCATCAGGCGATGAGGTCGATTGTTTACGCGTCGCTATTTGTAGCATGATGGTTCGCTGCTATTGGCGCACATTCACAATAATTGTGACACAATGTGACACATCTTTAATGACATTAATACTCTGTAGTTTCCTTTAGAGTTCTTTATTGTTGCGAATGCCCTTCTTTGAGGATGTCATCCACAGACTTAACAGTTAGAAACACTTTCTCCGGCAAAATAAACCGTACCACTAAAAAGTATTGTTTACTAGCTTTCATTTGAATTGTAACACCTTAACGATTTTGTCCACAGACTCAAAGGGTAATTAAACAGTACAGCCAACATATCCAGAATGATTTAGATGGACACACTTTACAATTTCTTCCACATATTAGAAATTTAGGACCAACTTGTGCAACAAATGACTCAGTTTGTCATGCTTTCCGTGGGTTACCTGAATTTGCCTCGAGTTCCGATTGGTTCAGTTGAAACAAAATTTGCTGGACAGGTGCATGTCACTTGATGTGTTCCTGTTCGGTTGAATTACACGAAGTAAGGCTCCGGCCAAAATGGTCCAACATTTGCAATCAACACCGTTTAACATTACTAAATTCTGCAAATTAAACGCTTTTTAATGATGTCGAATGGTGTTGAACGAAGTTTCATTCCGAACAAATATTCGTACAACAAAGTTGTACCCCGCAATGTTCATCGATGTTGAATGCGTTTGCCAAGGGGCCTAACGGCAAAATAAGCACTTTCTTTGTGAACATACCATTTAGACTTAGAATATATTCAATTCACTGTTTTTTCTTTGTAGGTATAATTTGTTGTTCTACATCAACCCCCAGTTGTACGGCTATTCAGCGATCACTAAAGTCTTGTTACAAAACGCTCGTATGAAATGTGAATTCGAGTCTCCTTTGAACTGTATCAGTAAAGATGGGAATGCTGTGTTGGCCAGATTTGATTTTGATTCAATCAATCCTTATGAACATTTGATGGTAAGTGTAACTTCAATTGCTCACCTAAGGGGTGTTCGCGTTTTTGCATTTAATGCTTTAAGGCAAACTTAAAGATACAGAAAATGATTCTTTACTGAATAAACAGCAGGCAGTTTATCTATCTCTGATTCATTGCGTTCTACAGTGTATGGTCCTTTGCATTCAAACGTTCCAGATATGGCATGCTCAGTTTTAAGAGTTTGGCAACCTTGTTGCCTTCAAACTGATTTTTAATCGAATTTATTTGAAAATTCTAAATAATGAATAATGCGTGATTGAGAAATGAAAACGTAGTGAGTAACCACGATTCCGTTTAGTCAGTTTAGTTACCTGGTTACCATTCTATCTGGGAATTTTGGGCAAATTAGTCACAGCAGGTTAGTCTCGTATATATGCCTGTTCAGCCACAGGGAGGGTGAGAGGGAGGGTTGGAAGGGAGGGGGGTGGGGGGACATATGCGGGTGAGTTACTAGGATGAAAAATGAAAATTTCCACTTTGAGGCCCACGACATATGGCTCAAACCGAGTCAAATTTTGGTTCGTTTGTGTCCTTTTGTGGGATCACAATAAAAAAGTTCTACCTCGGGGCCCAGAAGTATGGGTCAAACCAGGTCAAATTTTGGTTTGCTTGTATCGGCCTTTTATAGGTAGGCAATGTTCATTTATAGACAGTCGAACATCCGTCAAAAGCCCGAGATCTGCATGGCCTCCTCAGATTCCACCATTCCAACCAAATGCCACATGGCACTCGAACGTCAGTTTAACTGATGAATATGGTACATGAAAGGTGTATATGCGTCCCTCTTCGATACAAAAAAAAAGCGGTGTTTTTTAAGTATCTTTCCACTGACTTCCGTTTCAGATCATGCTGTGCATCACATTGTTCTCCTTAGTCTTCTCTTGGTTTCTGTGTGACACAAGGAAATCACGATAAAATCGCCATGGAGGACCACGATTCAAAACACTACACAAGGCGGAAAATAAGCTAGAGGACCTGCTGGTAGCACCTCGTCCATAGATTCGAAAACAAGATCTCTATAGCTCTCTGAAAGTTAATATTTTGACGACAGCGGTACGTTACGATGGTCTTACCACCCAAATAGAGAGACTTCTAGTTTCTTATCAGTTAGGTTGGAAACCCGGCCGAATCATAGTCTGTGCGTATGGTGCTCCCAAACGTAAACTCCGTTCAAATTTTGGTGCCCGAGTTTGCCAAAATTTCGGCTCTGGAAATTGAAGCTGAGTTGCTATAATTTCTGCAAGGCTGGTACTTGATAGAAGTGAAATATGCTGAGGAAACATCAAACATGTAAACTGCGGGTAAAATATTTAATAAAGAACACCGTGGTTATAAAGGCAATTTAGGCAGTTGCGAAAGGAGAGCCTAAAAAATTAGACGAACGGGATTCGAACCTATGACACTGCGATTGCCGGTCCACGAGTTAGGAAGAAAAAACTGGAGTTTTACTTCCCATAATTCCTAAGTGAAATTTTGGACACTTCCTGTTAAGAAATTTGTTAGACTGAATCTAAACATTTTCCAATTGACTAGTCCACCCAATTTCAAGATTTTTCATTTATATTTCAATCGAACTTTTTCTTTTTTGTAAAGGATAAACAGCCAGTGACGTCATCATCGCAAATGATGAGTATTCAACTGACGCAAATAGGTATTTTGAAAGCAAATATTTTGTTAACAGCGGAACGTAATTAACTTGTGAACTTACCACCCAAATAGAATAACCCTGGACATAAAAGATGGCAATTTATGAGATTCCTTTAACGAAAATTTTGGCAATTTTCTTACCAAACCAAACGGTCTCGAATAAAAACCAAATCGTTGTGATTATTTTGTTTCTTGCTGAGAGTTACGTAGATGGGGCTTCAGTTAATTTACGTTGGCTGAAAAGGCTGAAAACGGAAAAGGCAGAGGCATGTGTATAAGTTTCTTTGCTGAACATGCGCTGTTTGTGGCTCTATCCAAAAGTTAACGGCTTTTGATTTCGTTCTGAATGGAGTGAAAAAAGCCTCCACATGATGACCCTGGGCAGAAGAGGTTTATTTTTTCTTTTCCAACAGCCTCCCACATAGCCATTAGATACGGTCTCAACTCACTTCGTCCCTTTCATTAGAAAAACCGTTTCATTTGAATCGAAGGATTTCTTCAGGAAGAAATAAACAACGCAACAACAACAACAACAATAGCTTTATTTGCATGACTATAAGTTATTACGGTATTGCAAAAGCATACAACACAACAAAAAGAACTTATAATGTAATAATTATATAAGGAGATAAGTCTGAATTGACAATAAAAATTAAGCATGATAGAATGAATCTCAGCAATTGAATGTTTACAAAATAATTATCAGAATTCATTAATTCTTTTGTAGCTTCCAATGTAGACAATCGTTTTATATATGGTAGGTGATACTCTAGTTTCCTGTAAAACCTGTCTCTAAAAATTGAGTATTTAGGACAGTGAAAAAGTAAGTGAATTAAGAATAAACGCAGAATGCGACGAAATTCAGTTTTAGTGTAAATCGACATAAACACACTGCAACTATCATCTGCTATCACCAAATTCCCTTAATTAGAGCGCTCTTTCGTTTAGCTAAGAGATACCCTGAGGGCCTATATTTTACTTTCCGTGTAAAAAGCAAACATTACTTCAAAGCATAATGTTATTTATGTTGATACAGTGCGCCCATTGTACCCTTCATACATGTTTCCTCATCCCGGATGGCGGATTCCCATGTCAGGTATCAGCCAATCATAGTAGCGATCGCGGTCTCACCTGGGTATAAAGTCTTCATCATCCTGACATTAATAACCTCTTTCTTTCTGCCATCACAGCGTTTACATCTCTGGGAAAAACGTTTTTCCATTCCTCCACTCCCTCTACAACTTCTGACGGATAATCATCTATGTAGTGTAGTATTGTAACCTAGCCAGGTGAGGCGCAGTTTTCGCCCCACCTTTGCTGAACATCATATGCTATTTAGTATTTTATTGTCCTCAGATGCTCTTTACATATTTTCACTTAATCAGCCACAGCATACTTGTGGCCAAAAAACTCCAACACATGAACAAATCTCTGTTGTAACTGAGTCGTGGTTAGGGCGCCCGGGCCGCGGGGTACGGGAAGTCATAGGTTCGATTCCTGTCGGGTTCCCAGATTTTGCTTTGTCCCACGCTCGTGACAAAGTGAATATTCCATCTTTCTAGCTGTGCTTCTTGTGGTGACTATAAGTATCGTCCCTAGGTCTGCCGTGTTGAGGACTCTCGCCTCCAAAAGGAAACCAAACACTCAAAACAATTTTACCCTATAACGTGAAATTTAGGTTTGCAGATACTACCTGAGGAGGTTTTAGAGGTTAGCGGGATTAAATTTTTGCGATTTAGGAAGGTTTAGATTTATTCAAGAAGTTTAATTTCTGCCGTGACATTAAGTTATTGTCATCAGATCTCGGCTGATTTCTGAAAACACTGAAAACAAAAAAATTGAGGTGGCGAAACACCGAAACCAAACAACAGTTAAACTTGATTTTCCTCATATAGATAGAAATTGTTAGTCTAGGTGCTGTAAAATTTTAAGCCTGACAATCATTCGCTAAGCCTTATAACGGACTATTATTTCAATTCCGCAAAATTCCTTGAAATTTTAAACTAGGAAAACTTCCTGTCATACAGAAGTTCATTTAACGACAACAACAACGAGCTTTATTTGGATGACTATAAATCGTTATAGTATTGCTAAAGCATAGTCACACGAAAGGTGCATGTATAGGTTTTCATAAGGCCCTCCGTATACAGACCCGGATATGGGAAAGCAGAAAAAATACTTTCACTGAGTCTTTTGCTTGCGTGAGTTTTTCAGTTGGGAATACTTCTGTATTTACAAGAATGTTGGATTTTCTGGGATTAAGTGAGTATGTAAATAATAACCACCATTTCTTGTAACCGACTGCTCAAAGTTCACAGCTCATCGATCAGTATTTGAGACCTCTCGTGGGGTTGAGAGGTCTTCTGGGCGACCTCCCTTTCCTGGCATTTTGGGTGGCCGCTCACGAGAGCTTCAACTACTGTATAAACGAAAGTTTCTTTAAATTAAACCTATCCTAGAGTATTGTTGCACTGTCTGGGGCAATGTTTAATGTTTATTTTGAGGGCCATATGTTAGAAAACTGTAAAAGGTTAATATATATGTTCACCCTCGTTAAATAAAGTGTATTGTATTGTATTGTATTGCTCCAAAGAGAATTTAACTAGACTACTTAGAATCCAAAAACGGTGTGCATGATTAATACTTGATGCCAAGTTTTCTGATAACTCTGTGAAGTTATTTACCAAATTAGGTTGGCTCCGCATTGACGATATTATATGTAGCAGAAAGCTTTATCTATTACATAAGATCAGTTATGGGCACTGCCCAGACTATTTTATTCCATGTATATATTATCTAAAGGACACTCATAACTACAACACTAAAGCTACCACTAAGAGCAACCTAGTTCTGCCTAAGTACAAGAGAGTTTCAGGTTGCAGGACGTTCCATACAAGTGCAATTCGCCTTTGGAATAATGTTGATGTTTCCATTCATAACACTGCATAACATCACATAAAAAATTTATAGGAAAAATACGGCAGAAGCTACTAAACTAAAATGCTGCCTTAGAACACTTTGAAATTAGCAGCCTTTTTTAGATCTTATTCATGTACAAAGTTCAATTTTTTGTTATTATTATTAGTTGTTAGAATATAGTATGTAGTAAATTAGGTTCTGGTTTTAATCACGATCGCGTCATTATATCTTTTCTTTTTTCTTTTTTATGTAAAATTAGGGAGGGCCATATTGGAAACTACTGGGAAACCAGTAAATTATGTTACCCTCCTTAAATAAAGTACTATTATTATTATTATTATTATTATTATTATTATTATTATTATTATTAAATAAATTCTCAAGATTTCGAAATTCTTTTCTTGTCTTTGCGCGATTGATAAAATCGGCTTTTAACGGGAGAATGTGGCCCTTAGTCAAGGAAAGGTTAATGCAAGATATTTTAAATAGCCTCATCAAAGATGGATTGTTGTGGGAATTAAACTCGAGGACTTGAAGCCAAAAAAGAAGGAGTTGTGTTTCTTAATTCAGTGTCACTGCCGGAGCAAAGGTTACATAACAATATAGTTTGCAAGGAGGAAAACACGTGATGAACATGACATGCCGCAAGTTCAAAAACCAGGGAAACGTGCTTTGGTCAAGTTTTCACTTTTCCATCAAGTGTCTCCTTCTACAAGGATATCACGTTATTTAGGAAATGTTAGTAGATTTAGGCTGCTAGCAGTCCCTTTCTGGATAGTCGAGAGGGCGTGCGAAATAGCAGTGGGAATGTTTCTCTCCTCACTCTAATCTCGCAGCGCCATTGATAGCTCGCCCTCTCAGCTATTTCGCTCGCCCTCTCGACTATCCAGAAAGGGACTGCTAGCAGTCTATAGTAGATTAGCTCCTTAGCACGAGTATACCAAGTGTACCATGCCGCTAATTTGTGATATGGTATCTCTGACCCAAAAGTTAAAAAACTGAAAAAGACGAGAGAAACATCTGAAATCGTAAAATCGGTCTCAGCTATTGGCCTCACGTGTTGTCCCCGACGTGTGTTCCAAGTTCTAAGGAATAAATCAAAGTTTATAAAAGCTAAGTTATATTTTTGTGTGGAACTGTTTATCAGTACTGTACAAGGTCAGTAGCGTATGCGTCTGTGGCTAAAATTCTAAAACGTGTTCACGGCGTTCAGATGAAAAAAATTGAGCTGTGGTTCTGACATTTCAGTGAGACCTGTGGATCAGTGAAATCATGTGACTGGTTTAGTAACAACTAAAACAAAAGCTTCTGAAAGCATTACTTTCCCGTCGGAGAAGGCGGTTTTTAAGTTTGAATCTCTGGTAGAAATCCTGCAGTGTGACCATTCAAATGAAAGCTACCGAGCCGAGTACTTTCATTATGCTGTGCAGGGTGGTTCTGTGCCTCGGATGAAATCCTAAAAAGTGACCATTCAAATGAAAGCTACTGAACAATATTTTCCTGTCAATAATGCTATACTGAAAAAGGTGTTTCTAATTAGAAATGTCACAAAGTATGTCAAAATTTGTTACTGTATTTGTGTTTAGACGATCGTGCTTAATACCCTCTTATCTTCACGATTTTCCGGTCGGAAGTCAGTTTCAATTTAAATTGAAAAGAAGTGGAGCCGGATGGCTCCTACTTATCGATTTCTCTTCCACTGATCATGAGTCGAGTCTCCAAGCCGTGTTGATTACTTCGTGCTTATTCCTCTCTCATTGAGTATAGCGTACTACCATAAGACGTTTCAGGCCTGCGGACGCAATATTCTTTAATTTCCATGGAGGTAGAATTCTATTATCGACACGTACATTTTCCCAGCGGAACTCGACCAACCGTATAAACGACGGTGCATGACCATTGAGTGCATTCCTAACCCCATCTGCAACTCAAAGTGTTAAGATATCAGGTGAGGGGCGGCAGAGAAAAAAGGTTCAGTTTTTTTTTAAATCTGGAAGCTGACAAATCTGAACAACTTAAGGGATATTCAGGTCAACTAAGATCATAAAACCCCTGATCTGACCGAATTTGTTAACCTATAGCTGCAAAATGAGAAAAAGTTCAGTTTAGTAACAACAATTTTCAAGTGAGATGTCTGAATGATAACAAGCAATCCTCGGAGATATACTGTTGTTATTTACTCTAAAGGCTGCAAAGAAGCAAGATTTTGTACGTTAAACTTAACAATGTATGTTGCAATTGACGTAACCAGTCTCCTAATCCAGGGAATATCAATTTTTCTAATCAGTTGTCATTTAACAGAGAGGTCTCTTCTAGACCTACGCTGGTGAGTAAGAGCCCAGCGACCCCACATTGCAAGGCCAAAGGAGACAGACAGACCATAATTAAGTTACGTTGTCAATCAAAAAATCGCTGCATGCAATCAAGTCGCTGGTAGCAGTGTAAACGAATCAGTTTTGATGTCGCTGCCCGAGGCGAGAAGACCTGCTCCTCTTCAGTCCAGACAACTCCCTGCTCGGTTAAAGTACCTACTAGGGTATTTATAATTTTCGACGCTTATTTTGGCAAAGTTGCATTTTATCAAGTTTTCAAATGAAAACCTCCGGTGCTATGCTCGCACTTCTTGCTTCGTTCACTATTTGCTCATATTTCCTGTTTGTGGCTTCCGAAGCGGCCGTCTTGAAACAACAAACGCAAGGTTAGTAAACTTCCGTTGGTCTCGTTGCACGACGGTAAAGTGACAGCGAACTTTTTTTGTTGAAACTCAAAACTGTTGTCTTCTGTTATGTTTTATTGGTCGTGTTTTAAGAGTTCTTCATTCAGCTGCAAGTGCATGTTTCTTGAATCGTTTGAAAGATCTTTACAACAGAACGCAGATTAACTATATATGAGTAACAAGCATTGGTATTTTGCTCTATGTGAAAGCAATTAAAACTCGAGGCATAGTAAACCGTAAAGTTACTTCGCGTAGAAAGAGAACACTGCTTCGTGAGATAAAATGTCTTGGATCCGAAAGACGCAAAGAATGAGTAAAAGCACACTTGAAGTAATCTCAACTTTTGTTCTCTTCTTGCCGACAATTGTGTCCCTTTATTCAAGTACACAAGACGGTAAAAGAAAAGAAAAGCTTGATAAATAAATTTTATCACTTTAAAAGTTTACATTCCTATTATTAAGCTGCAGCTGCAGCGGCAGACCTGAATGAAAGCTACATCGATAGCTTGTGCACTGGCAAAAACAAACAGAAAAATATAAGTAAAGGCATCAACAAAATTGATTAGAACAGCTGGGAAACTAAGAGGAAAACTTAAATTAAATGGCTCCGCATTCGTCTTTTATTAGTTATAAGTATCGGTTATTTCTAGGCAATAAACAAACTGACTTATGTAACATGTTATGTAGCCATTACGGAGTTCTCATGGGGTCAATTAGGAATTTCGCGCAACACAAAAGAAATTTATCAGTGCTAATACCATAGTGTTTGATGCATTAATCCTTCATGATAAGTCTTAGTTGTTGTTACATCTTATTTTTTGGATCCAGGGTCATTTCGATCTGTTCTGAACACTTACGTAACCAAGCGATGCAAAATGGAGCTTGCACGTGCACTGAAACCGAAAGGCACCGGCAGCGCCCACTTGTATCCTCCCCGACTTGCTTCGCTCGCCACCTGGTCAGTAAACGCGAGTCACACGAAAAGAGAGCCTGTAAGACGGCATTGCAATAAAACTTGAACCCCGCAAAGAAGAACAAATCACATGTTGCCATGCGCAGCTTTAATTTTGTTGTTGTTGTTTGGTTCTTTCTCGCTGTCGAAAAACGTTCATTTGATTTTCACGTACGTGCGTGTAGCTTGAAAGGAGTAGTGTTTGTGACCAAGAAATTGTCAATTGTGCACATGGCCTAATGTACTGGGCCAGTGCCGAGTCCGTCCTGAACAAGGTGTGAACTTGTCCTGAACAGGGTATGTTCAGTACGGTGGTGTCGTTAAATACGGCTTATACAGTATTTCGCAATCCTAGATCGTGGACGTTTATTGTTGTTTGAAACTCTTTAAATTGTGTAGAACGAGGGAGTGTGTATTTTATCATTTGTCCTAAACAGGAACCTAAAACGGAGGGTGTTGTCTTACACAGGGTAGCTATTTTAGGGCTTTTTGGTCTTGAACAGGGTCACGGTTTCAGACCCTCAGTGACACCCCTAATTAGTGATGAAAAACAGCAAAGTTATGGTTTTATGGGGCTCTGATGTGATAGATAAGTCCGCAGAGGTTTGAAACTGTTTCATGCATTAGCGCTAAAGTACAAAAGTTCCGAAGCAATTAAAAACGTCCACGAGTTGTAGAAACTGTAATCCTTTTCACAGAAAAGATAAGTGTTATTATTGCGAAACTCTTTACTCTCCTAAGAGAAAACTGCCATTCCGTGACTACAGATTCTTCAAAGAATTATCGTTAACCAAATAAAACTGAGAATATTTTGGATAAATTACATGGAAGGTTTTCTGGTCTTATTGTAGTTGAAAAGCTATGTGTTGGACTAAAAATAACATTTGGTAGAAACTTCTTATTTTTAATCGGGGCGGACAAAAAAAATATGGCTTCGACCAAGCCAATCTGCGTAAACCTGTCTGCTTTTACATGTAACGACAAACTGCATGATACAGTTTGTTAATGCATGCACCGTAAGAAAATATTACGTAAATTAGGCCTGTGGTTTTTAAGTTAAATTTGCGTGACTTCTCGGAAAGCTGGTTACGATATTAAACTGCAGATCGGTAAACAGGTTAAACTGAACAAGTTAAAACAGTTTCAGAGGTTAAAAATATAGAATTTGATATCAAGAGTTTTTTTTTTAACTTATTGGAGTTAATGCAAAGGGCTATAAGCGGATATATAGATACCTTACGAAAAGACTTGAAATGAAAGTCACGGATTTTTGAGGGTCCACAATAGGTTTGGCGGGATGCGGGATTTGGCCAATTTTTGTGGCGATATTCGGGACGGGAGCTGAAAACAGGGGAGGGAAGCGAGAATTTCAATTGAGAGCGGGAGCGGGATTTTGTGTTATTAAGGGGTCGGGATGCGAGAATCACAAGGGGAAAGTAGCGGGATACGGTATTTTATAACATAGCTAGCAAATCCGCGCAATCAAATTCACCTTACGTAAGCGTGCTCCATAATCCTGTTGACTGCACGCTGGCGCGAACAAACTGAACATCTGTTTTTTTTCTGTCTGTAGCGGCCAAAAGTGTCTTCTTTGCGAGCAACTCGGCGAGTAAATGACCAAGAAAAATCACTTTACAGCAGAGTTAAACTAGGGAGAAATTACAACAGTGAAATTGTTGCAGAGTGTTTGATTTCTTAGGACGAGCAAGGAACTTTGCTGACTAAGAAACCGTCGAACCTTTAAATTAGTCTTTGGCGTCGTGTTTACGATTTCTTTTGTCAACAAATGTTGACAAAAGGTAGGTTTTATACGGAAAACTTGACACCAAAGTATCAAGACATGAAACAAAAAAATAAAGAGTAAATTGAAGTGAACCGTTTAATAATAAGTGTCACAAATTTGGTGTTTCACTGCTAAAATCAGCTAAATAAGCACTGACAACCAGAAAGGACGAAATATTTTTTCGGCTATATACTACACAAACTAACATCGTTTTACTTGCAGTCGATGTAGTTCTGTGTTCAAGCAGCTCCAAATGTTCAATTAAAATTGAACGTAATGCAAAATAAATTGCATGAATGTTCGCTTTCCCAGTTTTTTGATTCTCTGTTGTTAAACACATTGCGTGCGCGGCTTCTGAACCAAGAACCACTAGGTTTTCTGTTCGTTTCAACTCTCGCAGCTACAATGGTGAAATCATACAGCTTTAATCCGCTTTGGACGATGAATACAACAATTTTTCTGGAAACATCAAACCTATACCACATTTTATAGCCAATAATTGGAAGACTTTTTCAAAAAATTATTTACGGGCGTTCACTTCGGAGCAGTTTCATTGATTCATTCAGCTTTGCGAAGAAACGCTGCAACACCTGAAAGGTTTTGGCGCCTTTTTCTTTCAGTCATGTGATCGATTGTTCTTCCTTTTTTCTCTTTTTCTTTTTTTTTTCTCGTCCATTTTTGTTTTTTTATGGTAAATAGTGATTAAGGTTTGAATCAACTGCGCATTCGTGTTGCTTGCAAGTTCAAATTTCAGCGGTAGCGAAATGGAACTCCGACATCCTGCCGAAAAAATACTATTTCAATAAGCTTGTAATCGTTCAATTTTCGCCGGCATTTCCACTGCCTATGTTATAAAACAATTGGTTCATGCGTTTAGCTGTGCGTACATTGAGTTATGGATGCGCTTGGGAAGTTTGGAGAGCACTCAAGAAGCTAGAGTTCTCTCTCGTGCTCTCCAAACTTCCCGCGTGCATCCATAACTCGATGTATGCACCCTAAAGCATGAACCCAGCAATTGTTAATTAATTGTTACGAGACTGCATGATTTGACCAGCTTAGGCTGATAGAAATGGATCGTTTTGAAGGAATTGTGTTGGCTTTCAGGTAATGAATTGATCAAGGAAGAGTAGCGTGCTTGTCAAGCTATTATTAGCCCTTTTGTGATGTTTTGTGTTGATTTCGGAAAGAGGTATCAAGTCACATGCCGACCCTTTCCATTGAACGTTTGTTGGAGCTATGGTTAGTCTAGCCAGGCAACAGTTTTTGGCGGTCGCCAAACGAGGTATTCGGCATCATAAATTTTGTTGCTATACATTATGAAAAGAGTGCAAGCAGGAATCCTCTCTTCGAAAAAAAAAACATTTCCGAGAAGAAATTTACTGAAAGCGAGTAATATAAAGACGCTGAAAGCTTTAAAATAAACGGTGAGTTAGGTGAGTCCACTTTTATAAATCTTTTGTTACATTTCATTTTTGCATACCTCATAACTGGACCGATCTTGCATGACCTTTGTGCCCCTAGCCTAGTCTAAGGACACAATCCATTTATATACAGCTGGATGTACATAGAGAAACAACGTGGAAAAAACGGTTCTCTCTTAGGAAACGCTGACCTTCAGATCAAACCCAAGTCGCACTTACCGGCACCCCACAACTTGAACAACCACCATTTTATTTACATACTCAGTAGGTTGTCTTCCAAAAAAAGGAAAGACTGAAAATAGGCAGAATATCGTAGCAAACAATCTTTGTCAATTTTTACCTTTCACTCATACTTAAAACAGGTCTAAAACAGAAGACCACTAACGAAACACTTTTTATGGTCATTTATAGTGGCCATATTTAATTTTAGATGATATCGAGACAATAGACCATAAAAACGAATTTACTTGTACTGCCGTCTATCCATTGAATGAAAGTATGTGAGGTTTTCATCATGAAAGTAGAAAACTATTTAAAATTTAGGCGGGATCGGGATTTCGACGTAAAGAAGGGCGGGATGGCGGGATTAACAGGAAAAAATAGGCGGGGTGGCGGGATCTGAGAACCCTATTCTGGACCCTCTTTACTGAGTTTCCTTTTTTATGATTGAAAAGACTCGCTGACGCATACAGCACAATCAGAAAGTCAAGACCACCTTAGAAAGAATTCAGTTCCAGAGTATGGCAATTCCCGTTAAAACGAGCGAAGTCATGACTCCCCCCCGATCCCTGGAAGTTACTACTGGTTCCCCCAACCCTGTTTAAACGAAAAGCTTTGATTTTTTTACCATTAAACCACGGCCGTCATTTGTGCAGTTACAGTGAAAGCTGCACTTGCAATTTGTATCAGTAACGCCTTAGGTACGTGAGTTTGCTACACGCCAATCGATTGGAGTCGATGCCGTCAGATCCTTTTGGAAATAAATTAAAAGATACCTATTTAAGGAGGGAATTTTATTTTAATTTTTAAGAAATAGGATATGGTTTAAGAAAGAAACTGAAAAGAAGGATAAAATTTTTGTATACACTACTACCATCTTAATAGTTTGCATTTCTTTTTGAAAATTCATCAGTACCTCCCACCTCCGTTTTTCGTGGGTACTTGTATCTTAAAAATAGCACAAAAACTCCTCCTGATTTGTGGGAGCTCGCACGGCATTTTTGGATTGAATTAATTCTCGAGGAGATAATTAAGGAACACGGCTAAAGCGTTAGGAAAACATCATACCTAACGATAATCCCTCCTTAAGACATTCACTTATGATTAGCTCGAACCGGTTCTAAAATTAATGGCGGTGCTTCCTAATACAGTTTATGACTATGCAGGAAAAGCAGATCGTAGCAAGGGCTATTGGAATCTAAAAAGAAAAGTTGGGGTAACCAGGTATTTTTCAATGATAATTAAGCAAAAAAAAAATTGTAAAAGCTTAAGTGATATCTTACAATGTAAAGCGTTTTCTTTTCAAATTTAAGCTTAATGATTGCAGAAAAATACGTGGTTGCCCTCATGTTCTTTTTGGATTCCAACAATCCTTGCTAAGATCTGCTTTTCCCGCATAGACATAAACCGCGCAAAAATATCTTTGTAACAGTAGGAACCGTCCTTAAGAAACCCGAGTTTCTTGAACCATACCGAGATGCACGCAAAAATAAAAGAGGGCATCGTCCTTGAAGATACCTGTTTCTATATTTGTACAGGAGACCTTAATAACCAAGCGCTCTATAGCGGATAGTCGCCGTAAGCGCCAAATAGGCCAATGCCTCCGGGATAGGACAGCGATTTAGTGTCAGAGCGAGGGCTTGTATTCGCAAAAATCGTTGGAATTTGACCGCCGACTTCATCACATAGCACTAGCGGTGTCCACACGGACTCTGTGACAGCGCCCGAAAGAAGGAAGTAAATTATTGCTGTCAGCTCTTTTTAGATAACGACATTTGAGCCTACTTTTCATAAAAGCCACAACATCGGTCAAAGAGAAATTCGTCTTGTAATATCAAATTTTGTCAATGATCAATTCTAGATGGGGACAGGTACAAAAGCCAAACAGCAAACTCGCCAAGCTTTCCATCGTAACGGATAACAACAGCAACAACAATAACCTTTATGTGCATGACTATAAGGTCTTACAGTATTGCAAAAGCATCCAACTGAACAAAAAGAAATACTAATGTAATAAGGAGACAACAATCAAGTTACCTCAGTCTGAATTGATAATACGTTACTGCGTCAATTTAAGCACGATAGAATGAATCTCATCAATTGAATGTTAACAAAATGATAAAATATATAGATTTAGCCAGGCCTAAAAGCGGAGCTCCACATCTCTTTTTCATGCTTGTTGGCCCGTAAAATACATTAAATTTTATTCGCCAAGAGGTGAAAAACAGCAAGGGAAAACATGCGGACCACTAAGCAAACTGTGACTTGGCTTATTTTTCTTCAAAGAGAAGACTTCAGCACGACTTTCATCTACAGCTCTTCTTGTAGCATTCTTTCGAAAGCTAGCTAATTAAGTTCAAGAAGAGTACTTGTAAAACTACAATTGCTTAAAAAACCCACTTAAGTTGCTCACGGTAGCGACTCGACAGACTTTTTTCTGCAAATACACATTTCTCACTGATTCCAATGCATCTCTCTGGCTGTTTAATTCTGTTAACCATGAAACATTTCTCGAAATCTGTTTTGCTAAAATAAATAATATTTTCCCGGCATCAAACCGTTTACTGACAAAAATTTACCCCAAAAATGTTTAATTTTCGGAAACTTTCATTAGCACACGTATAATTATCAAGAGGAAAATGACACAAGTTTTTCACCTGCGAAGTATTAATTGGGTGCTTTCAAGAACTCACCCTGAACTAATTTTAGGAAGCTTTTAGAGTCTCATTTTAGACAAAATAGACTTAAACCGAGAAATGCTTTGCTTATAGTTACTTAAATAAAGATTTCATTTCGATCTCTAACTAAAGACACTGAAATGGCTTACCGGTTAAAAACAAAACGAACACGAAAACATGCCACACTGAGCTCACTCACTGAAACGGCGATTCTAAGTTTAGTCGCTAAATTGGGACAGAAATGTCATTCACTTCAAATGAAGAAACCAAAAATATATAAAAGTATAAGGAAGATAAAATATTCCACAACTGAACAAAAACATATGGAGCTTTGCACTAAGACTATAAACTTAATAAAAATATTGACGACAGAGCGACTCTTCAGTTGTTAAATACTAAGTACGAATTAGTCAAAACAACCCAATATGCGGTGCCGAAAAAAAACAACCTAGATTGAAAAAACAACACAGACTCAATCTAGAATAGTCACGATTTCTACTTTTCGACTAAAATACACTACTGACTAGAATTGCTCAAAGAAAAATATTGAAAATTACGCACTAAAGTTCAAAAGAAAATTGCGCATATATAGCTACGTATAGGATATCAGATTGCTCACTAATGACAATTCCCTCAATGAATAAACACAGAAAAAGGGACAAAAACCTTAAAAAACATGAAATGTCATTCACATACGAAGCACTTGTTTGCCTAGGAAAGCAAACTACATTCAATTTTCCCCTCGAGTGAAGTTACTCGTAAGCGACAAACGGGAACTACAACGTAATTTCACAGATATTTTTTAAAACATTTCAAGAAAATTACTGTAATTTACTAAACATCTAAAGTTGCTCAATAAAAAAATTCTTACAATGTAAATCCACAATCAAATTTACTTTACTATTGAACTGAAAGAAGGCCTTGAAAATCTAAACGAAAGTCGCCGGGTTCTTTCCAGATCTCCTTAGCTTTGAAAAAAAAAAAAAAAGTATGTCCTCGAACAAGGATTTCTTCTTCAAGCTCTCCAAGATCTTCTATATGCGCCGTCGAGATTGAAGCAATCCTTTTCCTTTTCATGATGAACTGTTACAAGTCTTCATTCCAAGAATGTATTACAATTATCGTATTGAAAATCGAGCGTCAAGGAACCAGCCGCCATATTGTTTACTTCAGCTACAAGAAAAAAGAGGACACTCCGCCACCCCCGGTCGGGTTGTCTTGGGACTCCCCTCACCCTCCCCCAGAGTCTGTACGGGCGTACGCTGACGTCGGAACCAAAATTTTTTCGGCTCAACGGGTTTATACCAAATTTGCTTACCTATGGTGCTCCGCGAGCTCCGCTACGAGCTCCGCTATCACCAGAATTCATTAATTATGTTGTAGCTTCTAAATAGACCTAAATCGTTTTATATTTGATAGCTGGCACTCTATTTCCTGCAAAACCTGTCTCTAAAAATTGAGTATTTAGGACAGTGAAAAAGTAAGTGACTGATTCATCTTCAATTTGATCGAACCTTCAAGAAGGACAAACGTCTATTAACTCTTGGAACTGGACCATATCTACCAGTTTCAATCATTAGTTTGCGATCACTGTCGACTCCCGTTATTGTGGACGCCCTCGGGGGGAAGATTTTGTGTCCGTAATAGCGACAGCCGGTAATAGCGGGGTAGGAGAGAAAAAAATAATGCTTTGTGTTTAAACATATGAAATAACATGTAAAAGTCACATAATTAAGCAATGCACTTTCGACAAATTCCGTGCTTCTTTATTGATAATTATGGTCAATTAATGATATTAAAATTAGAAATATGCTGTATTATTACTTCCAAGCTCCTTCGATAACAAAGGATAATAAGAAAGGGGCTCAAAACCAAACGGAAACTCCTCCAGTTAAATGGCTAAAATGTTAACTCACTGTACAATGTTTTTTACTGTTCTTGGCAGCTCTTTTATCGCAGATATGCTGAACAGTATACTCATAACAGAAAACTCTCTAACTACTTTTAAAGTAAAGTGTAAAACTAATGTACAATGTTCGGTACAGCTCTAATTTATAATGGCACGGTGTCTTCAAATCTCGCGAAAATGCTGTACAGTAGAGTCATTTGTTTACTTATTTACAAAGAAGCGGTCGATAATACTTTGTGTCAGTTTCTTCATTTTCACCGCTGACGCACTCATTTTCTCAACCAAGACGTTCAGCTCATTGGCCAGTGCGAGCTGACCACGCTGAAGAAGAAATAATTGTACATTGGTCATGGAATTAAGGGCTTCGCCAAAGCTCTTGAGGCTGCTTTCTGACGCGCTGGCTTGATCATCATTGTCATTATCGAAATCCTCACGAAAACAAAGTGCTTAAGATGTGGGCACAGTCCAGGAACTAAACTGAGAACTAAAGTAAGCAGCCTCGACGCAGATTCGGCTGGAGCGTTCAGGTGAAACCTTGGAGAACTGACGGACATAACTTTTCATTTTGCAGTTGTATGTTGATAACCACAGTGGAGCATTAAGCTTAAGATAATACAAAAAGTGTTAAATAAGGGGCAAGGGTCATGAAAGAAGACTGATCGATTCTTGAATGGTCTTTTTATTTATTCCAACTAAGCAAACATATTAAAAGCGTCTGACGTGGCTTCACGAACCGGAAAATGACCCGGCCGCATGCAGGTAATTCTTATGTTCGCATCCAATATCGGAGTGGCTTCTTTATCGTAATGCCGATTTATATTATGTGAGTCAGGATTTTTGACGAACTATCAAGTGTCCGCTATAGAGAGAGAAAAAACAAGTGAAATGTCGCGCTGAGGGGCAAGAAAGCGTCCGCATTTCCGTAATAGCGGGAGTCTGTAATAACGAGAGTTTGTTTCATTCATTTCTTTATACGTTTCGCCGGGGAGAGGGGGGTGGCTCTTGTCCGCAATAGCGTGGTGTCCGTAACAGCGGGGTGTCCGCAAGGCGAGAGTCGACTGTACCTATTCTGAGTTTCGCTAATCATTTCTTTTCATTTAGGTTGCTTGTAAGTTCTAGATAACAAGAAGGTGTGTATTCGTTTATAAAAGTGTTATCAAAATCTAGTTTCTTAGAGTGTTGACTAGTATGTTTCCAGTGTAGGATCTATTTGTGCTGCATTAGGCTTATATAATGTTCTGTTTGATCTTAGATATATTTAAGACATTGGGATCAGAATCAGGCAAATTTTAGAATTCAGACATCCGCATAACACTAGAGTAGAAACTACTTTTTCCAGAGGAATGAAGATCTGCCGACATTAAATAGATCTTTTTAACAATAGAGTCATTCCCCTTATTTTGAAGATATAAAAAGTAATTAATTATTTTTTGATTAATATAGCTACAATAAGAGGAAATCTTCCAAGTTCAGCTCTACATGCCATATTTGATGCCTTATTGCTTACTTCTAGATAATGTTTGCAGAACTGTAGAGGAGTTTTTCCAAGCTGCGACCTGTCCCAAAACTTGAAATCAGGTTTTACGTATACACCCCAGATTTCGCTGTTAGATGTTAAAATTGGAGAGATCATCGTGTCAAAGGTTTTATTTGCAAGGAGTGGGGACAATTTGCTTATATTCGTATGCTTTCTAAGATAAGAGTTTTGCGTTTTCCTAGTAAGGTTCAGCCATCGCTAAAATACTGCTTAAAGATGCAGCTTGTGTAAATGTTTAGGTTTTGGCGTCTGTTTGGTCTTTAAAATATCATTAGGTCAAAAGTTCGCAGACAATACGTTTAAGCTGATTTACGAAAACCGGATGAAACCGGTGGTTACGAAATGGTCACAGGGTATCGGTTTATTGTCATTGCAAAATCTCTACAACCTCCAGTTTAGTTAACTGAATCCAAACAAAATAAGATGATAATCGATGTAAAGTATCTGTCTATTTAGCCTTGCCAACAGTAGAGCTACTATTTCTGTTTGCGATCATGTCGATGTAACGTATCTGTCTATTTAGCCTTGCCAACAGTAGAGCTACTATTTCTGTTTGCGATCATGTCGCGTGTGTTTAATCCACCACAACCACTTATCCTGTCCTGATCCTGTAACGTATCTGTCTATTTAGCCTTGCCAACAGTAGAGCTACTATTTCTGTTTGCGATCATGTCGCGTGTGTTTAATCCACCACAACCACTTATCCTGTCCTGATCCTGTCCCGTTTATTCTTGGGTTGTTATTTTTCTATGGCACGTGGCTTTCTATGCAGGCCTCTCTAACGGCCAGGGACAAAAGGAGGGGGGAGGGGATCAAAGGCGAGGAGAGCTGAACGCTTGAAGCTCTTCGCGCTACGCGCGTGGCACTCTGGGTTAACGCGCGAGACTTTCGAATTGTACAGGTCTAACTTAGAGTGTCATGTGGTCTCTGCAGATATTTTATTATCTTAGATCACCGAAGCAAAGAAGATTTGCTCCACACTGTCTGTCTTCATCCAGGTGTAGAGATGTGTACAACAATATGCTCTGACTGTAGCCACGCAATGGACTAGTATGTCAACCATGCAGGGGAAGCAGTAATGCTCCAAATTGGTCATGACACAAAAACTGGTTTGAGGTCCAATCTTCACTGTAAATTTAAATGTTCTGTTTTAAGACCACAGTAATCCTTTTTTACAGAGGCTAGGCCGGCATCAAAAGGCCAGGTTGGGTCCCATTGTGTGTCCTCGTTTCCTGGTGGGGTCTTTTTGCCCCAACTTGACCGAAATAGCTCCACAGAGGGTCCAGTCAGGCTCTGGTATTTTGGAGCTGAATGTGATCTTCTGTAGTGTTGTGGCCCTAAGTGAGAGTTCAGATGAGAATTGTTATTTTGGAGTGAATTATTCTCTATGGAATGGAAATATACAGATAACCACCCTTAACTGGCTATTATCTGATTCTTATTTTAGCGCCTTGGCCAGTTTATCACGAGCGTCGAATTAAGCGAGATATCTCCACTAATCAAACCTCGACCAATCTAACCAA
Organism: Siderastrea radians; assembly: GCA_964017195.1. Taxonomy (NCBI): domain Eukaryota; kingdom Metazoa; phylum Cnidaria; class Anthozoa; order Scleractinia; family Rhizangiidae; genus Siderastrea; species Siderastrea radians. The sequence goes on from OZ024900.1 coordinate 3,377,403, forward strand.
AACACAGAATTCAGCCGCGACAGCCGTCCCTACTCTGAAAACTACAACCTCCAAGCGTCATTTCTTTGGTCGTCCAAGGACGGCGAGACCCACTGGATCCTCCATGAGGTTGAACACAACTGGACTGACAGACGTTCAACGGGAAAAGCTAAAAGGCAACCGAAGCAATGTTGAGCTAGATCACTTGGGCTTTCCAAAACTTCCTAACAGCCATCGCCGTACGCGACTACCATCATCACTGCCGCTGACTCCAAATAACACGGGCAAGAATACTCCTGGCCCAGAAACAACTGGTCATTTTCTTCACGAGGTGTTTGCAAATATTCGCGACAAGGGAAATGGAACTCAAAATTCCACTTTGCCGTCAAGGACGACTGACTCAACTGCACTGAGCAGCAGTGACCCTGGCCCTGAAACAAGAGAAGCTCAAAAACGAAATAAAGACAAGAAAGAGAATTTTTCTCCTGCCACCCATGAACACAGCGTTATGGTGGCTGTCATGAGCAGCTTACTTACGGCCGCACTGATTTGTTTAGTGGGGTACTTTGTACAACTGAGGAGACGAGGAAAGCTGATTTGGCCTGCAGTAAACAAAGCCGGTCAGCGGTCTGCCTCGGTTGTATTTCTAGCTAAATCAAAACAGTAGGTGTCTACAGATTGTGCAACGAAACTGCTGAAAATTTGCTCAAAATGATAAAAAGTCGCTCAAAAATTACTAGATAGTGGAACAAAGTTGTTTTGATTTTAAATCGCGAAAAGTTGCTACCAAGTACATCTTCCTGCTTGTCTAGCGCTCCCATTGCCATGTGTTTTGAATTTTAAAGTTGGGGCTCCGTAACTAAGGTGACCAAGTACCCGCTGAAAACCTGGAAGATTTTTTCAGTTGTTTACTGCCTGGAACCTTGCACGTCCGTTCACACTTGAACAAAACAAGATTAGGTACCAGCTTGGTACCAGGTCTTTCACTTTACTTTTAAATTTCTATGTAATTTAGCCCCAACGGTCAGTTCTGAAGATGTATGTTGAGGCATACGAAACGTCAGCCTGAGAAAACAGCCGACGTTTCACGAGGTCGCCACTTGAGCCCTCGCAAAACGACGTCTGAGTAACGAGCGCAGAAATTAAATACTGAGGACGTGTCTCTACCCAGATCTTGGTAGTGCTTCTGATTAGTTGGAATTTTCTTTCAACCAATCAGAAGCACTACCAAGAACTGGGTAGGGAACGTCATCAGTATGGAATTTCTGTGCTCGTTACTCAGACGTCGTTTTGCGCGGGCTCAAGTGGCGATCTCGTGAAACATCGGCTGTTTTCTCAGGCTAGCGAAACGTCTAGTTCTTAAAATCAATTTTTTTTTGCAACATGCGTTGTTTTTTCATGTTTGTCACTGCAGTTTGCTTTAAGCTGTCATTTGTGTCCGAAAAACTCAAAATTCCTTAAAGCCATGCTTTGACCGAAGAAAATTGCTTGAGGCTGCTTGGTCCACCAAAGGTCCTCCAAACGCAAAAAGTTGCCAAAAAGTTGCTGAACGCAATCGGTAAATACCTACTTAACAGTCGCCGGAAATTCAGTAAGAACTGATTGTATTGTTATAATTTTTCTTATGGAAATAATGTTGTCATATTTTCCGCCATTTTGTACTACTAATAAGAACCTATCATTGTATCATTTTTCTAACACAGATTACATTTTTAGCTTTTGTTAGTCTAATCAAACTAAGAGTTATCGAGATTCCTACTCAGGGAGGTTGGATCGTCTTATCATTTCAATATTATTGTTTTGTTATGAAATCTAACGGTGTCAAAATCAAAAGGGAATTGAAAAATGTTGAAAGTTTTCCTCGCTACAGAGGAATCTCGGTCACTCGAACATTTGCGCGAAACTCAAAACCGTCCAACTTAGTGAAAGTTAAGTTAACGTGATTGGGGTGTAAATAACTGTCATAGAATAAAGTGGGGGAAAACTAACTTTCCTTCGCGTTTCCAAAAAGATTGAGAGCTGCACTCCACCAGTTTTCTCAGTTCCGCTGTAATTCATTTCTCTTTATGTTGATACATTGTACTGGATGCAAAAAAAGAGCTCCACGCGGGGTCAAACTAGCTTTGCTGAAGATGATATGATATACAACAGAGATTTGTTCACAAGTAAGTATGCTGTGGCTGATTTATTGAAAATACATAAAGATCATTTGATGACAATAAAATACTAAATAGCGTATGATGTTCAGCAAAGGTGGGGCGAAAAATGCGCCTCACCTGGCTAGGCTACAATATTACACTACATAGATAATTATCCGTCAGAAGTTGTAGAGGGAGTGGAGGAATGGAAAAACGTTTCTCCCATAGATGTAAATGCTGTGATGGCAAAAAGAAAGAGGAAACTAATGTCAGAATGATGAAGACTTTATACCCGGGTGAGACCGCGACCGATACTATGATTGGCTGTTACATGACATGGGAATCCGCAATCAGATGAGCAAACATGTATGAAGGGTACGATAGGCGCACTGTATCAACATAAATAACGTTATGCTTTGACGTAATGTTTATTTTTCCCACAGAATTTGTGATAGTAGATGATAGTTGCAGTGTTGCAGTGTCATTATGTCGATTTAAATTAAATTGAATTTCGTCGCATTCTGCGTTGTGTATTTCTTCCTGAAGAAATCCTTGGATTCAAATGAAATGGTTTTTCTAATGAAAGGGATGAAGTGAATTAAGACCGTATCTAATGGCTATGTGCAGGGAGGCTAGTGGAAAAGAAAAAATAAACCTCTTCTACCCAGGGTCATCATGTGGAAGCTTTTTTCGCTCCATTCAGAACGAAATCAAAAGCCGTGAGCTTCTGGATAGAGCCACAAACAGTGAAGTATATTTCACATTGGAATCAGACCCTACAAAACTCGCAAAAACTTAGTTTTTATAACACTATTAAAAATAATTATAGCCCTTCTACCTACTTAGATTTAACAAGGAAGAACCCTTTAAGGAAAACATTAGTAAAACTGAGAATAAGCTGTCACAAACTTAGGATCGAAACAGGTAGATACGACAATATACCTCGTAATGAAAGAATATGCAACTTCTGCAACCGCAACAAAATTGAAGATGAAACTCATTTTTTGTTAGATTGCCCAGCTTATTCTCAGGTACGCGGCATATTCTTTTCTAAAATAGAATCCAAACTTCCATTACTACGACTACTACCACGCGAAACTCTATTATCACATCTTCTGAATTCCACTGACTACTTTGTAAACATTAAGCTAATCTCATTTGTCTCGGCATGCTTTGAATTGAGAGACAATCTCTTTACAATGATCATCACTTCGAACAGTTAAATGAACAATTATTGTCAGTAATTGTTTCATATATTATATATAATATTTTTTTTCTTTGTTATGTTATGTTATTTTCTACTTTACTAATTATCTTAGTTAATGAAATAATATGTAATTAAATTTAAGTAGCTTTTGCAATACTACCAAATTTCTATGTAGTCATGCAAATAAAGCTTGTTGTTGTTGTTGTTGTAGTAAAGAAACTCATACACATGCCTCTGCCTTCTCCTCAGTGAAACAGCTAGCGTGAATCAACTGAAGCCGCATCTACGTAACTCTCAGCAAGAAACAAAATAATCACAACGATTTGGTTTTTATTCAAGACCTTCCGTTTGGAAAGAAAATTGCCAACATTTTCATTAAAGAAACCTCATAAATTGCCATCTTTTATGTCCACGGTCATTCTATTTGGGTGGTAAGTTCACAAGGTATGTTCCGCTGTCAACAAAATATTTGCTTTCAAAAGTACCTGTTTCCGTCAGTTGAATACCCATCGTTCATGATGATGGCCTCATTGGCTGTTTATCATTTACAAAAAAGAGAAAAAGTTCGACTAAAAAAAAGGAAAAATCTTGAAATTAAGTGGATTGTTCAATTGAAAAATTTTTAGATTCAGTCAAAGAAATTTTGTAACATGAAGAGTCCAAAATTGCTAAATTGAACCATGGGAAACATAATTCCAATCACCTCCTCATAGCAATGCATTGGTAACCGTAGGGCATAGGTTCGAATCCTGTTCAAGTCTAATCAGTTTTTAGGCTTCCTTTTCGCAACTGCCTAAGTAACGTTTATAACCACGATGTTCTTTCATTAAATATTTACCCACAGTTTACCTATATGGTATTCATATATTTTACTTCTGAGTAACAGCCCTGCAAAAACTGTGAATACCTAAACCCTTGCAACTCAGTTCCAACCGTCAAACCCGCTCGCCAAGTCTTGTTTTCCTTTTGGGCGCGCCACACGTACAAACTGTGATTCTGCCGGGTTTCCACTGGCCTCAATGATAAACAACTTGTCAAGAGTTTCTCCTGAGTTTCTCTATCTGGGTGATAAGAACCCGATGCTATTGAAACACTGTCATCAACTAAATATTATCTCAGTTTCCGAGAGCCCACAGAGATTTTGTTGTTCGGATCTATGTTGCTACAAGTGGGTGTTTAAGCTTATTTTCCACCTTGTTCAGTATTTTCAATCATGGTCCGCCCTGGGGACTTTATCGTGATTTCCTTGCGTCACACAGGAGTCAAGAAAACAAGAGACAACGAGGTGAAACACAGCATAATCTGAAACGGAGATCAGTGGAAAGATATTTTAAAGATCACTGGTCTGTTTTAGTATCGAAGACGGACGCATCCACACCTTTCATGCCTGCATCATACTCATCAGTTACCTTCGAGTGTAACGAGACATTTAATTGGAATGTACAGCTTAATTCTTTTCAGCCTGGGCCAGTTTTTATTATTCAAAAGCAATAAAAGAACGCTCAAGTGATATGAAAATGTAAAATTTAACTAAATAAAGGGAATAAATATTTATAACAGTGCAATTGAAAATTTTGGGAAAACTGCCTGTCAAAATATGGTTGCCACGGATATTGGCCTGTTTGCCCATCCTGGTTGGTAACAAACCTGCAACTCAGTGAGATTCTTGTTGTTTAATCCACCAGATGTCGTGTCTCCTAATCAGAGGTTAGCTTCATATAAAACAAAATGCAGAACACTTTTCGAATTACTTCTCTCAAGAGAAAATAAGGGGACAGAGAGGGATTCTGAGGGCGTTGGCTGGGATATGTCAATTCCACAAAAGTTATTTATAGACTGGCTTTTGAACGGAAGCCTGTTTCCCGAAACGTCCGCATCAATACCATTTCCCATGTTTTTCGAAGTCGTTTTCATCGACAAAACGTAGCACCACTTGGTCCGCCATTACAAGCAAAATTTTGAATGGTTCTCCAAACAACAGATCGAGGTTGCCTTTATGCGGACGTCCTGAATTCAGACTTCCGTTGCAAATGGCCGTCTAAAAATAACTTTACCGAACTTGACATATCCCAAAGCCTGGACTGGCAGTGTCCCTCTCTGTCCCCTTATTTTCTCTTGTTCTCTTCAATTTCATGAATTAATAGCGACGTTTAGATCAGACTACGAGTACGAGATTGAGTACGACTACGACTGGAATTTCAAAGCAGTGACGTTCTCAGAACCACCGCTCTTCCGGCTGTGTTGCTGACCAATAGAAAAGGAAGCTCTGGGAACAAGATTGGTGTGACACATGACTGATTCTAAGGCCAGCACATGTACACATCCGTGTGGCATGAAATTTTCGCGGGATCTAGTTTTCGTGAATTTTCCATTAATCCTCGAAAATAAACTCCCGCTAAAAAGTCCGATCCGCGAAAATTTACTCCATGTATTTAAGCTATTGAATTTCAGTTGAGTTGTCTGAGAAAAAAAAATTAGGACATTCCTCTTTACAATCGCAACATAACGAATAGTCTCTGCGTTAGATGAGACCATGAGACCATAGACGAGACCATCTCCTGTCAAGGGCCAAAACTGTTTGACTGTGTGTTTCTCTCAGCCCAGATAGCATAAATCACACCTTTCGATAACTTTGAGTTATAAATAGAATAAACAAGACAATATCACATCTCTCGTTGCTCTATACAAGTTTTGTACGTCAAATACCCGAGAGAAACTGACTTGCAAGAAATGCGCGAAAATTTGTTTTCTGTGGTAAAGTCTGAAATCCAAATTCGCGAAAATTTGTTCCTGCGAAACACGAAAGATCGGCAATCCGCTAAATTAAACTTCCGAGAACATTTAATGCTACACGGTAGGTTTGAAAAGTCGTACTTGTACTCAGTATCGTAGTAGTGGTCCGATCTAAAGGTCGCTAACTTGTACTGACGAAATGATGGATCACTGATCCCCGCTTACTCGCTGCTCCCGTCACTGAAAAAAATTGTAAACAATTAAGATCTTTTATTATTGTCTCTGCCTCGATTGTCATAGAAGAAAAATACCGGCCTCTTTAGTTATTTCTCCTACATCGTTTACTTTTGATAGGGGTGTAAAGGGATCTGATCTTCACCTTTCGGTGACCTTCCGATCTCTGTGCCCGTCCTTGGTGGTTCTGTCCATTTTCGTCCAACTAATTTCCCCGATTTCGGCCTCCATTTGTCCTGTTCCCTTCCCTTTTTCTCTGTGACTTCCCTTCCTTCCTCACTAATTAACTGCTCCACTCGTTGAAAGATGTAGCTTGCATTCCCTGATATTCTCATCAAGGCAGCAAGTGTCAGATACTCTCTCAAGGTGCGTTCTCCATAATAAGGCAGAGTGAACTGAGAGAGGTAAATAACTGAAGTGACGAATGTCTCTTGAACGTTCTCTTGCCTTACACCATTAACATACAAGTGCTCCTTGAAAATCAGAAAAGAAGGAATGAGCAAAGGATAAATGTTAGAAACATTTCACCAATGTCATGTAGGCACGTATTTCGTGCAAATTTACATATAAGACTGAAGTTTTCTGCACTCCCGCAAGCCTTTAATTTCTCTAAGCTAGTCACATGAGTCCCGCTCCCGGTCCCGCTAGTCAACAATGTTTCTCAGATGCAATTCAAACAGGCAAACATACACGGTGCAACGAAACACACACACAGACTTGACTTACTGACGTTATCCCACAAAACAAATTTAGCCTAACAAAAATCATGTTCCCTTGGCTATGCGCACTGCAGACTAAGTCGCCATGGCAACTCATCGCATTTCAGTGCTTCCTTACCTGCCTACATCCACACACCATTCGCCCGCTCAGGAGCTGTAGTAATGTGGTTTTCGGTCGCTTCGCGTATTCCAACTTTGGTGACCAGGTCCTCCTGTTTAAACTTCAACTTTGCGTTATGAATACCATACGTGCGAAAATCTTTACTTCTGTTAGAGTCCATAGCCTTTATGTCAGCGCAATCTTCTGCGGAGCCCTTCAAACCGTGTTCCAGATTAACAGCATTTAACCTTTCTGCACTTGTCCGGGAATCACCTCGGTTTGCAAAGAAGTTGTCCTTATTTTGTTTGGGTGACCTGTTATCACCTTGATTATTGGCTCGGAAAACCATGTGCAAATAGTGAACAGGTGAAAAAGTTCTATAAAATAACGCGTTGTACCCTTTAGCTGTGTATCCGTGACTTGTATGTTCTCCTGTTATGCTTGTTTGTTCGTTGGTGCTGTTTTTTTGGCATCTTTTTGGAATTACCGAGGGGGTGAAAACGACTAGCAATATCTGGCGATGAGTACACCAGGTTTATTCGCTGAGACGGTTCACTAACAGAGATCTATCAGAACAAGTGGAAGTAATTAAAAATAGAGTGATTTTCTAATTGAACCAGTATAACTGCGATAAAACCAATCCAAAATGAACTGCACTTGCCCAACCACAACAAACGTAACTAAGACGATGAAGCCAATCAGAACTTGAAAAAAAAAACTAAGAAGATGCAACCCGTGCTCCAGTGCTAAGTGCGTGAAAAAGTGCAACTTGTGTCAAGAGCTGGAAAACCATGTGACCTGTTGGGAACACCTTCTGTATCAGTTACAAAAATGTTGGTTTCTCTAGGATCAAGTGACTATGTACATAATATATACATGTATACCTAGCCCCCATTTCTTGCAAGCGACTACTCAAAATTCACAGCTCATCGATCAGTATTTGAGACCTCTCGTGAGGGTGAGAGGTCTTCTGGGCGACCTCCATTTCCTGGCAGTTTGGGTAGCTGCTCACAGGAGCTTCAACTATTGTATAAAGGAAGGTTTCTTTGAATGAATTCCCGAGATTCGAAATTCTTTTTTTGCTTTTGCGCAATGAATAAAATCGCCTTTTAACGGCAGAATGTGGCCCCTAGTCATGGACAGGTTAATGCAAGATATTAACAGCCTCGTCAAATCTAGATTTTTGCAGGAATTAAACTCGAGGACTTGACGCCGTAAAAATGGCATAGAGTTGTGTTTCTTAGTTCAGTGACAATGGTGCAAAGGTTACATAAAAATAAAGTTTGCAAGGAGGAAAACACGTGATGAACATGAAGTGCAAAGTGATAAAGCCAAGGACAGGTGCTTTGGTCAAGTTTTCACTTTTCCATCAAGCATGTCCTTCTTCAAGGATATCACGTTATTTAGAGAATGTTATCAGATAGCACCTCGGTACGTATACCATGTCTACCATGCTTCTAATTTGTGATACGGTATCTCTGACCCCCCCCCCCCCCAAAAAAAAAAAAAAAAAAACTGAAAAAGACAAGACAAACATCGTGAAATCCTAAGATCGATGCCAGCTGGTTTAGACGGTTTAGACTCGCGTGTTATTCCCCACGCGTGTTCCAAAATCTGAGGAATAAATCAAAGTTTGTAAAAGCTAAGTTGCAATTCTGTGTGGAACCGTGTATTACACTGTACAAGGCCAGTAACATACGTGTCTGTGGATGAAATCCTAAAACGAGATCGCAGCATTCAGATGAAAAAAAAATTGAGCTGTGGTTCTAACATTTCAGTGAGACCGTGGATCAGTGAAATCCTGTGACTGATTTAAGTAACAACTAAAACAAAAGCTGCTAAAGGAATACTTTCCTGTTGGGTAAGGTGTTTCCTAAGTTTTAACCCATGGCTGAAATATTCAAATGTGACTATTCAAATGAAAAAGCTGTTGAGCAGTACCTCACTGCGATGCTGTTTGTTGTGCTGAACAAGGTGGGTCTAGCTGATTGAAACCTAAGATGTGATATTCAAATGAAAGCTATTGAGCAGTATTTTCCTATGGTGCTGTTTATTACGCTGTACAAGGTGTCTTTAACTTTTGAGTCTGTGAGTGAAATCCCAAAGCGTGGCATTGAAATGAAAGCTATTAAGCAGTACTTTCCGGTGGTGCTGTTTATTATGCTGTACAAGGTGTCTTTAACTTTTGAGTCTGTGAGTGAAATCCCAAAGTGTGGCCATTGAAATGAAAGCTATTAAGCAGTACTTTCTGGTGGTGCTGTTTATTATGCTGTTCAAGGTGTCTCTAACGTTTGAGTCTGGGAGTGAAATCCCAAAGTGTGGCCATTGAAATGGAAGCTATTGAGCAGTACTTTCAATGCGGGACTGTGTATTATGCTGTACAAGGTGGTTCTAACTCAAATTTGAGTCTGTGGATGAAATTCTAAAGTGTGACCATTCAAACGAAAGCTTTTGAGCAGCACTTTCCTGTTAATTATGCTATATTACCAGTAAACGAGGTGTTTCTAACTGGAAATGTTACTAATTATGTCAAATTTGAAACTATTTGTGCTTAGCCGATCGTGCTTAATACGAGCTGAAGGACGATGACAAGTTATTATCTCCCCGATTTTCCGGTCGGAAATCATTTCGATAACCATGCAAGTATTTGACCATTTAAATCAATTAAAATTGAAAAGATATGGAGCCGGATGGCTCCTACTTATCGATTTCTTTGCCACTGAAGGGAGTATATTAAACTCAAAATCATGTTAGTTATTTTGAGCTAACTCCTCTCTTGCAGCCATTCCAGATATGTGTATGATTATGATTATGATTATAATTATGATGTTAGTTATTCTGAGCTAATTCCTCTCTTGCAGCCATTCCGGTACAGCACAGCGTACCCCCATTAAGCCTGAGGATGCAAAATTCTTCAATTTCCTTGGGGGTAGAAATCTTTTATCATAAAATTCCTTTATCAGTGCAACTCGACCAACCCCTAACGACATGTTTTTTTGCTGTTTGCACAACGCTCAATACATTAATTCATGACAAGTGCGTGCTTAACCCCGTCTGAAACTCAAAGTGTTAAAAGACACTGGAAGCTGTTAAGTCTGAATAACTCAAGGGATTTCATATCAGCTGAGAACAGAAATGCTTGGCTGACTTTTTTACTGATAGCTAAAGAATGACCTACATTTTTGCTCACAACAACTCTGCTAGTAAAATATTACACTCTTTTCTTTATAAGAACCTTTTTTGTAGGAACGTCGAAGCTTGGATTGGCCAAAATTGTAAGAACATGCTAAGAACATACCCAGGCTGAGATTTTGTTAACAATGTCTTTACCTTGTCTTCTTATTTGTATAACAAGCTAAGCTATGTGAGAATAAAATTAAGTATAGTAATTTGGTCAGAGTTATTTACAGCCTATTTGAACCCCATATGCTAGAATGTTTGTGATTTCGCAAGTCATCGTCCATTTCTAAAACAAGAAAACACGTATAACGTTTAGGAAATTGGTAGAACTTGACCTATTATTTGTTCTTTTTTCATTCAGAACTATGATTTACTGAAATGCATTAAGAACACTCAGTAAGAACGTCTTAGGCTCAAATCGCCAAAAACTAAGAACATTCAGTTTCAGTTCAGCCTCAGCTAAAAAATTTGACGTTCTTATAAAAAAGGAGTGTAAATTGAATAACAGCAGGCAATCCTAAGAGATGTATCCATGGCTTTATTATCCTAAAAAGAGCAAGCTCGTATAAGTTAAACAAAACAACAGATGCTGCAATTGACACAACTAGTCTCCTTGTTCAGGAATTATCAATAATTCTCTAGAAAGTTATCAGTCATCACTTAATACAGCGTTCTCTTCTAGATCTACCCTTATAAATAGGAGCCCACAGGCCCCACTGCAAGGAAACTGTACTCCTGAGTCATAATGTGATGAGACAGACAGACCATAATTAAAGTATGTTGTCAATCAAACAAGAATCGCTGCAATCAAGTGCCTGGTCGCACCGTGAACGAATCAGTCTTGGAGTCGAGCTAGTGGCGAAAGTTGAATACCCGCTTCTGCTCCGACCAACTTGACTTGTTTATACCAATATAAAACATACCTGTTAGTCAATTTAAACTCGTATTTCTTGAAACAAAGTTGCGTTTTATCAAGTTTTCAAAATGAAAACCCCCAGTGCTATGCTCCCGCTTCTTGCATCGATCACTATTTGCTCATATTTCCTGCGTATGGCTTGCGAAGTGGCCGCCTTGAAACAACAACCGCAAAGTTCGTAAACTTCCGTTGGTCTCGATGCACGGTGAAGTGTCTGCGAACTTTACGCTTTGATAGCCAAGGAAATCCTCAATTAATTAACGATTTCAAGTGACTGAGACCCCTTTGCGGAAATCTGGCAATGTAAAACATGCCGGTCCGCGTTTTGCGTTTGTCGAGACTCAAAAATGTTGTTTTCTCTTATGTTTTATTGGCTGTGTTTTGATGGTTCTTCATTCATCCGCAAGTGACATACTTTATGTTTTAAGTTTGGTTTCGTGCACACATGACTTTTTGGTCTCAGAGAGGGTGTTGTGTAACAATTTTTGAAGTGGTACGTGAACTCAAACCATTAGAGATCTTTACAAGAGAATGCATATTAAGCGGTGTACGAGTAACAAGCATTGGTATTTTGCTCTACATGAAAGTAATTAAATATTGGAGGTAAAGTTACTTAATGTAGAAAGAGAACACTGCTATATAAAATATAAAGTAATGAGTGGAATGATCTTCGCAATTAGGCAATTGCTTTTTAGCGTGAAAAAATGATTAATAATAATAATAATAATAATAATAATAATAATAATAACAACTTTAAAACACATTACAGTTAAAAACTGATGAACCTGTGGTCCTCTATAAAAATGTTACATAATATATTAAAAAATGAAAGAAAAAGCTAAATAAATGGTAAACTACATATAAAAGGCAAGAAAAAGAGATGAATATAATAAGACTAGTTTACAGTAAAATGGTCTAGGTCAGCGTTCGTGGCAGCAAAGTTACTTGTATACGGTCTCATAAAAGATTTAACATCAGGGCAGTCTGTCAGTTTAACTGGTACCGGTAGCGAGTTCCAAAGTTTAACAGCTTTGGCGATAAAAGTACGTCATCCCTCAGTTTGCCAATTATACCGCGGACAGTAAAAACTTTTTCTTGAGTGACGGGTTGCTCTGGTGGAAACATCACTAATCCTAGTAAGTTTGGTTTCCAAGTACTCCGGTACCTGCCACTGAAGCCGCTTCATCAGTAGGGAGCATTGATTGACTTTTATTTCTTGGACAAACGGCAGCCAATTTAAGGATTTAAATAAACCTACTGTTCTCGACTCTCTAGTGTTTTTGTTCAGAATAACTCGTGCAGCCCTTTTCTGTAACATGAGGAGCCTGGTTAAGTTCTATTTAGACGTTATTCTTCCCCAAATAGAGCTACCATACATAAGGATAGGCTTGATGGTAGTGTTGTAAAGTAGTGTTGTACGATGTCAAGGCTACAACAGGATTCGGACCCATGCCCTCCGCGATACCGGTGCGTTGCTCTACCAACTGAGCTATGAAGCCTTGAGGTGTTTCGAGGAGGTCAATTTTTGGGTTCTTATATCCTGCATGTGGAGTGAATGACGTAGTGAATGCATGAAAGACATATATATGAACTGCGGTATTAACAAGAAATGAGTGGAATAATCTTCGCAGTGTTTAGCAATTGCTACGCACTGCGAAGATATAAATGAGTGGAATGACTAATCAGAATTTTGCGGCCGCTGGCGCCGGCAGAAATGAAAAAAAGGGGTCTTTCTAGTAGGCGTTCCCTCGTCCCTAGTCCCCAGACCCCATTTTCTCCCGCGTTCACGCTTCCTTTCCCCTTCCCCGTTTACGCCTGCCACGCAGGCTATTGAAGTTTAATCAGGGAGAACTGGTCACCAAAATTGGAAAACGCGAAGCGGCAAAAACCACATTACTACAGCTCCTGAGCGGATGAATGGTGTGTGGATGTAGGCAGGTAAGGGAGCACTGAAATGCGATGAGTTGCCATGGCGACCTGGTCTGCAGTACGCATAGCCGAGTGAACATGATTTTTGTTAAATTTGTTTTGTGGGATAACGTCAGTAAGTCAAGTCTCTGTGTGAGTTTCGTTGCACTGTGTATGTTTGCCTGTTTGAATTGCATCTGAGAAACATTGTTGGTTAGCGGGACTCATGTGACTAGCTTAGAGAAATTAAAGGCTTGCAATGCGTAAATTTGCACGAATTACGTGCCTACATGGCATGGTGAAAAGTTTCTAACATTTATCCTTTGCTCATTCCTTTTTTTCTGATTTTCAAGGAGCACTTGTATGTTAATGGTGTAAGGCAAGAGAAAGTCCAAGAGACATTCGTCACTTAAGTTATTTACCTCTCTCAGTTCACTCTGCCTTATTATGAAGAACTCACCTTGAGAAAGTATCAAACACTTACCGCCTTGATGAGAATACCAAGGAATGCAAGCTACATGTTTGAACGAGTGGAGCAAGTAACAAGAATAGGCAGAGACAATAATAAACGATCTTAATTGTTTACGATTTTTTTCAGTGACGCGAGCAGCGAGTAAGCGGGGATCAGTGCTCCATTATTTCGTCAGTACAAGTTAGCGACCTTTGGATCGGACCACGAGTAAGATACTGAGTACAAGTACGACTTTTCAAACCTACCGTGTGACATGAAATGTTCTTGGAAGTTTAATTGTGTGTTTTACGGGAACAAATTTTCGCGAATTTTGGATTTCAGCCTTTACCACAGGAAACAAATTTTCGCGGATTTCTTGCAAGTTTCTCTCTGATATGACTGGTATTTGATGTAGGAAACTTGTGTAGAGCAACAAGAGCTGTAATATTGGCTTGTTTATTCTACTTATAACTCAAAGCTACCGAAAGGTGTGATTTTGTATGTTATCTGGGCTGAGAGAAACACACAGTCAACCACTTTTGGCTCTTTAACAGGACATGGTCTCGTCTATGGTCTCATGGTCTCATCTAACGCAGAGACTATTCGTTATGTTGCGATTGTAAAGGGGAATGTCCTAATATTCTTTTCTCAGTCAACTCAACTGAAATTTAGTAACCTAAATACATGGAGTAAATTTTCGCGGATGATTTTTTAGCGGGAGTTTATTTTCGCGGGATCAAATTATTGCGGATTGATGGAAAATTCGCGAAAACTAGTTCCCGCGAAAATTTCATGCTACACGGTAGTGTACATGTGCAGCCACGTGTCACCCCAATCAACACCAATTCAGTCACGTGTCACACCAATCTTGTTCCCAAAGCTTCCTTTTCTACTGGTCAGCAACACGGCCGGAAGATCGGTGGCTCTGAGAACGTCACTGCTTTGAAATTCCAATGTGGTAGCCGTACTCAATCTCGTACTCATAGTCTGATCTAAACGTCGCTATTAATTCATCAGATTGGAGAGAAGTAATTCGAAAAGTGCGCATTTTGTTTTAGATGAAGCTAACCTCTATAGCAGGCACGACGTCTGGTGGATCAAACAACAAGAATCTCACTGAGTTGTAGGTTCGTTGCCGACCAGGATGAGCTAACAGGCCAATATCCGTGGCAGCCATATTCAACAGGCAGTTTTCTCAAAATTTAAATTGTGCTGTTATAAATATTTATTCCCTTTTTTTCGTTAAATTTTACATTCTCATATCAGAAAAGAATTAAGCTGTACATTCCAATTAAATGTCCCGTACACTCGAAGGTAACTGATGAGTATGATGCAGGCATGAAAGGTGTGGATGCGTCCGTCTTCAATACTAAAACAGACCAGTGATCTTTAAAATATCTTTCCACTGATTTCCGTTTCAGATTATGCTGTGTTTCACCTGAACTGAACAAGGTGGAAAATAACCTTTAACACCCACTGGTAGCAACATAGATCCGAAGAACAAGATCTTTGTGGGCTCTCGGAAAGATAATATTTAGTTGATGACAGTGGTTCGTTACGATCATGTCTTATCACCCAGATAGAGAAACTCAGGAGAAACTCTTGACTAGTTTTTTTTTTTTTTTTTTTAAATAATTTTTATTGCCATGACATTACATACATTGTTTACACTGACATTTCTTTAGCTATTAACAGAAACTTTTGGTATATTAACTACATTACCGCACTTTGCAATACATTTTTTACATTTGAAAAAGAAATAACACAAGATAATATATCGGGAAAAAATACGCACAGAGAAAAAAAAAAGAAGAAAAAAAAAGAAAAAAGGATTAAGCAAAAGTAAAACTAGGATAATACAAAAAAAATAGTGTAGTCGAACACAAAACCATAAAATATAAAATATAGTACGAAAGTACTTACAAGACGTGTTAAAGGGCAAAAGCATTTTCACACAAGAAGTTTTCTTTTAAGACAGCTCTCAATAAATAGTTTTTGTTCCAATTTTAACACAAATTCAGTAATATTGCAAGCTTTATAGTACATTTTCTGGTAGTATAGGTAGTACTTTGCAAATAGTAGACAATAATTAAATTTAAGCTCATTATTCCTTGGAGTATTTAGGTCTGTTCCAAATAATTTTTCATGAGAAGTTGGAGAAAAAGCGCAGTTGAATTTTGCATTGAACCAATCAACAACTTTAACATAAAAAGTTTGAGTGTAGTGGCATTCAGCGAAAGTATGGAGAATAGAGTCTGGCTCTTCACAGTATGGGCATCTGTTTTCATCATTTACACCAAAGGTGCACAGCTCCTTCTTAGTAACTGAGGCCAGTGGAAACCCGGCAGAGTCACAGTTTGTACGTGTGACGCGCCCAAAAGGAAAACAAGACTTGGCGAGCAGGTTTGACGGTTGGAACTGAGTTGTAAGGGTTTAGACATTCACAATTTCTGCAAGGCTGGTACTTAGAAGTGAAATATATGAATTCCATATAGGTAAGCTGTGGGTAAAATATTTAATGCAAGAACATCGTGATTATAAGCGTAACTTAGGCAGTTGTGAAAAGGAAGCCTAAAAAACTGATTAGACTTGAACAGGATTCGAACCTATGACCCCACGGTTACCAATGCAGTGCTAGGAAGAGGTAAATGGAATTATATTTCCGTCTGTGATTCATTTTAGCAATTTTGGACTCTTCATGTTACGAAATTTCTTTGACTGAATCTAAAAATTTTTCAATTGAGCAATCCACTTAATTTTAAGATTTTTCGTTGTTATTTTTCAGTGGAACTTTTTCTTTTTTTTTGTAAATGATAAACAGCCAATGACGTCGTCATCGCAAATGATTGGTATTTAACTAAGGGAAACAGGTACTTTGAAAGCAAATATTTTGTTGACAGCAGAACATAACTTGTGAACGTACCACCCAAATAAAATGACTGGTGGCAATTTATGAGATTTCTTTGATGAAAATGTTAGGAATTTTCTTACCAAACCGAACGGTCTTGAATAAAAGCCAAATCGTTATGATTATTTTGTTTCTTGCTGAGAGTTACGTAGATGAAATCAGTTGATTCACGCTGGCTGTTTTGACGGAGAAAGGAGAAGCATGTGTGTAAATTTCTTTACTAAACATGCACTGTTTGTGGCTATATCCAGAAGCTCACGGCTTTTGAATTCGTTCGGAATGGAGTGAAAAAAGCCTCCACATGATGACCCTGGGCCGGGCAGGAGAGGTTTATTTTTTCTTTTCCAGCCAGCACATAGCCATTAGATACGGTCTCAATTCACTTCATCCCTTTCATTAGAAAAACCATTTCATTTGAATCCAAGGATTTCTTCAGGAAATGAAATACACAACGCAGAATGCGACGAAATTCAATTTTAATGTAAATCGACATAAACACACTGCAACTATCATCTACTATCACCGAATTCCCTTAATTAATTAGAGTGCTCTTTCTTTTAGCTAAGAGATACCCTGATGTGCCTATAGTCTTCATCATCCTGACATTAATTCCCTCTTACTCCTCTTTCTTTTCGCCATCACAGCATTTACTTCCCTGGGAAAAACGTTTTTCCATTCCTCCACTCCCTCTGCAAGCCAGGTGAGGCACATTTTTCGCCTCACCTTTGCTGAACATCATATGCCATTTAGTATTTTATTGTCATCAAGTGATCTTTGTGTATTTTCAATAAAGCAGCCACAGCATATTTGTGGCTTAAAACTCCAACACATGAAGAAATTTATGTTGTATATCATATCATCTTCAGCAAAGCTAGCACGTCGACCCCGCGTGGAGCTCTCTTTATGCATCCAGTACAGTGTATCAACATAAAGAGAAGTGAATTACAGCGGAGCTGGGAAAACTCATGGAGCACAGCTCTCAATCTTTTTGCAAACGCGAAGCAAAGTTAGTTTTCCCCACTTTATTCTATGACAGTTATTTACACCCCAATCACGTTAACATTTGTTTCACTAACTTGAACGGTTTTGAGTTTCGCGCAACTGTTCGAGTTATCGAGATTCCTCTGCAGCGAGGAAAACTGTCGATATCAGTTCAATTCCCTTTTGATTTTAACACCGTTAGACTACAACAAAACAATAAGATATTGAAATGAGCGATCCAACCTCCCTGAGTAGGAATCTCGATAACTCTTAGTTGATTAGACTAACAAAAGCTAAATATGTAATCTATGTTATAAAAAAGAAAAATACAAAAAAATGAATGACACAAATAAAGGGTCCAGTACCACTGGCTGTAATAATTAATTGGCTCGGTATTGACGCACATTCTGCAGTTTCTAGTTTCGTTAGGTTCTTATATTGTTAGGACTAAATGGCGGAAAATATGACATTATTTCCATAGGAAAAATTATGACAGTACAATCAGTTGTTATTGAATTTCCGGCGACTGTTAAGTAGGCGTATTTACAGATTGCGTTCGGCAACCTTAAGCAATTTTCTTCGGTCAAAGCATGGCTTTGAGGAATTATGAGTTTTTCGGACACAAATGACAGCTTAAAGCAAACTGCAGTGACAAACATGACAAAACTCAGGGGCACCCAACGGTTCGTTTCGGGAAATATCTGTTCGGAAGGTCTAAAATCGCCTGAGATATTCGGATTCAGTTGCGGTGAAAGCTAGAGAATTTTCTTTGGCGAAACATCACCTCGGACTTTCGTAATAAGAGGACTCATTAGTTCCTGTTGTTTTCATAGGGACAAATATGTCTTTTAGAGTGCAAAAAAGGTCAGCTAGCATTTTCGGAGAGCCATCAACAGCTTGGAAATTGGGCGGATAGGATTCCGATTCCTTAAAATTTTCTGCGTGCTAAATTTTCAGCTAAGAACGCCGAACAGACCAATCTGTATTAGCTTACACAAATATGCCTTTAAAAAGCTCTGAAACAATCTAAGAAAGCTGAAAATGATATCTCAAGTATTTTGCTAAAAGTTTCTCGTTGGGTGCCCCTGAAAACTGATGTTGTAAACAGACATTGATTTTAAGAACTTGATGTTTCGTATGCCTCAACATACATCTTCATGCAGAAGTGACCGTTGGGGCTAAATTACAAATAAATTTAAAAGTAAAGTGATAGACTGGTACCTAATCTTGTTTTGTTAAATGTGAACAAACGCGCATGGTTCCCGCAGTAAACAACTGAACCGATCTTCCAGGTTTTCAGCGGATATTTGTCCACCTTATAGTTACGGAGCCCCAACTTTGAACTTCAAATCTATGGCAATGGGAGCGCCAGACAAGCAGGAAGATGTACTTGTGAGCAACATTTCGCGTTTTAGGATCAAAGCATCTTTGTTTCACTATCTAGCAATTTTTAACAACCTTTTATCATTTTGAGCAAATTTGTAGCACTGTCTATAGATACCTACTGTTTTGATTCAGCTTGAAATACAACCAAGGCAGACCGCTGATCGGCTTTGTTCACTGCAGGCGAAATCAGAAGCTTTCCTCGTCTCCACTGTTGTACAAAGTACCCCGCTAAACAAATCAGCGCGGCCAGCACTAAGCTGCTCATGACAGCGATCAAAACGCTGTGTTCATGGATTGCAGAAGAAAAGTTCCTTTTGTTGTCTTTATTCCCTTTTTGAGCTTTTCTGGCATCGGGGACAGGCTCACTGCTACTCAATGCAGTTGATTCAGTCGCGCTTGACAGCAAAGTGGAATTTTGAGTTCCATTTGCTTTGTCGCGAATATTTGCAAACACCTCGTGAAGGAAATGACCTGTTTGTTTTGTGCCAGCGGTATTCTTGCCCGTGCTATTTAGGGTCAGCGGCGGTGATGATGGTGGTCGCGTGCGGCGATGGCTGTTGGGAAGTTTTGGAAAGCCCATGTGATCCAGCTCAACAGTGCTTCGATTGCCTTTTAGTTTTTCCCGTTGAACTTCTGTCAGTCCAGTTGTTTTCAACCTCATGGAGGATCCAGTGGGTCTCACCGTCCTTGGGCGACTAATGAAATGACGCTTGGAGGTTGTACTTTTCAGAGTAGGTGGAGCTGTCATTGTTGAATTCTGTATTTTGGTTAGATTGGTCGAGGTTTGATTAGTGGAGATATCTCGCTGAATTCGACGTTCGTGATAAACTGGCCAAGGCGCTAAAATAGAAATCAGATAATTATCAGTTAAGGGTGGTTATCTGTATCTTTTCATTCCATAAAGAGCAATTCACTCCAAAATGACAATTCTTATCTGAACTCTCATTTAGGGCCACAACACTACAATTCAGAAGATCATATCTAGCTCCAAAATACTGAATTAGCCCTGATGCCCCTAGAGCTGATTGGACCCTCGGTATTTCGGTCAAGTTGGGGCAAAAATAACCGACCATATAGAAAGCAAGGACACACAATGGGACCCAACTTGGCCTTTTGATGCCGGCCTATCCTCTGTAAAAAAGGATTGCTGTGGTCTTAAAACAGAACTTTTGAATTTACAGTGAAGATTGGACCTCAAACCAATTTTTGTGTCATGACCAATTTGAAGCGTTACTTCTTCCCCTGCATGGTTGACATACTAGTCCATTGCGTGGCTAGTCAGAGCATATTGTTGTACACATCTCTACACTTGGATGAAGACAGACAGTGTGGAACGAAGCTTCTCAGTTTGCTCCGGTGGTCTAAGACAATAAAATATCTGCAGAGACCACATGACACTCGGACTTAGACCTACAATTCGAATTAAAGTCTCGCTGAAGCGTTCAGCTCTCCTCGCCTTTGATCCCCTCCCCCCTCCTTTTGTCCCTGGACGTTGGAGAGGCCTGCATAGAAAGCCACGTGCCATAGAAAAATAACAATCCAAAATTAAACGGGACGGGATCAGGACAGGATAAGTGGTTGTGGTGGATTAAACACACGCGACATGATCGCAAACCAAAATAGTAGCGCCTAGCTCTATAGTTGGCAAGGCTAAGTAGACAAATACGTAACATCGATTATCCTCTTATTTTGTTTGGATTCGGTTAACTGAACTGGGGGTTGCAGAGATTTTGCAATGCAATAAACTGATACCGTGTGACCATTTCGTAACCACCGGTTTCATCCGGTTTTCGTAAATTAGCTGAAACGTTTTGTCTGCCAACTTTTAACCTAATGATATTTTAAAGACCAAGCAGACGTCAAAAAATAAACATTTACACAAGCTGAAACTTTAAGCAGTGTTATAGCGATGGCTGAACCTTGTTAGGAAAACGCAAAACTGTTATCTTAGAAAGCATACGAATATAAGCAAATTGTCCCCATTGATTGCAAATAAAATTAAATCTTTGACACGATGATCTCTCCAATTTTACATAGCAGCGGAATCTGGGGGTGTATACGTAAAACCTGATTTCAAGTTTTGGGACAGTTCGCAGATTGAAAAAACTCATCTACAGTTCTGCAAACATAATCTAGAGGTAAGCAATAAGGCATCAAATATGGCATGTAGAGCTCAACTTGGAAGATTTCCTCTTATTGTAGCTATTAATCAAAAAATAATTAATTACTTTTTATATCTTCAAAATAAGGAGAATGACTCTATTGTTAAAAAGATCTTTTTAATGTCGGCAGATCTTCATTCCTCTGGAAAAAGTAGTTTCTACTCTAGTGTTATGCGGATGTCTGAATACTAAAATTTGCCTGATTTTGATCCCAATGTCTTAAATAAATCTAAGAACAAACAGAACATTATATAAGCCCACTGCAGCACAAATATATCCTACACTGGAAACATACTAGTCAATATTAACACTATAAGAAACTAGATTTTGATAACACTTTTATATACGAATACTCACCTTCTTGCTATCTAGAACTTAGAAGCAACCTAAATGAAAAGAAATGATTAGCGAAACTCAGAATAGGTACAATCGACTCTCGCCTTGCGGACACCCCGCTGTCACGGACACCACGCTATTGCGGACAAGAGCCCCCCCCCCGGCGAAACGTATAAAGAAATGACTGAAACAAATTAAACTCTCGTTATTACGGACTCCCGCTATTACGGAAATGCGGACACTTTCCTGCCCCCCAGTGCGACATTTCACATGTTTTTTCTCTCTCTATAGCGAACACTTGATACTCGTCAAAAATCCTGACTCACATAATAAAAATCGTAATTACGATAAAGAACAATAGAGAAGCCACTCCTCTATCGGGTGCGAACATAAGAATAACCTGCATGCGGCCGGGTCATTTTCCGGTTCGTGAAGCCACATCAGAAGCTTTCAATATGTTTGCTTAGTTGGAATAAATAAAAAGACCATTCAAGAATCGATCAGTCTTCTTTCATGACCCTTGCCCCTTATTTAACACTTTTTGTATTATCTTAAGCTTAATGCTCCACTGCGCTTATCAACATACAACTGCAAAATGAAAAGTTATGTCCGTCAGTTCTCCAAGGTTTCACCTGAACTCTCCAGCCGAATCTGCGTCGAGGCTGCTTACCTTAGTTCTCCGTTTAGTTCCTGGACTGTGCCCACATCTTAAGCACTTTATTTTCTTGAGGATTTCGATAATGACAATGATGATCAAGCCAACGCGTCAGAAAGCAGCCTCAAGAGCTTTGGCGAAGCCCTTAATTCCATGATCAATGTAAAATTATTTCTTCTTCAGCGTGGTCAGCTCGCACTGGCCAATGAGCTGAACGTCTTGGTTGAGAAAATGAGTGCGTCAGCGGTGAAAATGAAGAAACTGACACAAAGTACTATCGACCGCTTCTTTGTAAATAAATAAACAAATGACTCTACTGTACCGCATTTTCGCGAGATTTGAAGACACCGTGCCATTATAAATTAGAGCTGTACCGAACATTGTACAGTAGTTTTACACTTTACTTTAAAAGTAGTTAGAGAGGTTTCTGTTATGAGTATACTGTTCAGCATATCTGCCCGATAAAAGAGCTTCCAAGAACAGTAAAAAACATTGTACAGTGAGTTAACATTTTAGCCATTTAACTGGAGGAGTTTCCGTTTGGTTTTTGAGCCCTTCTTTTATTATCCTTTGTTATCGAAGGAGCATGGAAGTAATAATACAGCATATTTCTAATTTAGTATCATTAATTGACCATAATTATCAATAAAGAAGTACGGATTTGTCGAAACTGCATTGCTTATGTGACTTTTACATATTATTTCATATGTTTAAAGACAAACTGACAATTTTTTTCTCTCGTACCCCGCTATTCACGGGTTCTCGCTATAATGGACACTAAATCTTCCCCCCGAGGGCGTCCGCAATAACGGGAGTCGACAGTGATCACAAACTAATGATTGAAACTGGTAGATAGAAACTGGTCAAGTTCCAAGAGTTAATAGACGTTTGTCCTTCTTGAAGGTTCAGTCAATGCAAATTGAAGATGAATTTCATTTACTTTTTCAGTGTCCTAAATACCCAATTTTTAGAGACAGGTTTTACAGGAAATAGAGTGCCAGCTATCAAATACTGAAACGATTCAGGTCTACATTAGAAGCTACAAAAGAATTAATGAATTCTGGTGAAATTATTTTGTTAACATTCAATTGCAGTGAGATTCATTCTATCGTACTTAAATTGACGCAATAACTTATTATCAATTCAGACTGAGGTAACTCGTGATTGTTGTCTCCTTATTACGTTATTATTTCTTTTTGTTGAGTTGGATGCTTTTGCAATACTGTAAGAGCTTAATTATAGTCATGCACATAAAGGTTATTGTTGTTGCTGTTGTTATCCGTTACGATGGAAAACCTGACGAGTTTGCTGTTTGGCTCTACAATTGATCATTGACAAAATTTGATATTACAAGACGAATTCAGTTCTCTTGACTGATGTTGTGGCTATTATGAAAACTGAAGTAGGCTCAAATGTGGAGTAATTCTAAAAAGAGCTGACACCAATAATTTATACTTCCTTCTTTCGGGCGCTGTCACAGAGTACGTGTGGACACCGCCAGTGCTATGTGATGAAGTCGGCGGTCAAATTCCAGCGATTTTTGCGAATACAAACCCTCGCTCTGACACTTAATCGCTGTCACTATCCCGGAGGCATTCGCGGCCTATTCGGCGCTTACGGCGACTATCCGCTATAGAGCGCTTGGATATTAAGGTCTCCTAAACAAATAGAAAAAGGTATCTTTAAGGACGATGCCTTCTTTTGTTATTGCGTGCATCTCGGTATGGTTCAAGAAACTCGGGTTTCTTAAGGACGTTTCCGTTACAAAGATATTTTTGCGCGGCTTATGTCTATGCGGGAAAAGCAGATCTTAGGAAGGATTGTTGAAATGCAAAAAGAACATTCAGGGTAACCACGTATTTTTCTGCGATCATCAACTTAAATTTGAAAAGAAAACGCTTTGCATTGTAAGGTATTTTTAAGCTTTTACAGTTTTTTTTGCTTAATTATCACTGAAAAATACCTGGTTACCCCAACTTTTCTTTTTAGATTCCAATAGCCCTTGCTACGATCTGCTTTTCCCGCATTAAGTCATAAACTGTATTAGGAAGCACCGCCATTAATTTTAGAACCGGTTCGAGCTAATCATAAGTGAACGTCTTAAGGAGGGATTATCGTTGGGTATGATGTTTTCCTAACGCTTTAGCCGTGTTCCTTAATTATCTCCTCGAGGTTTAATTCAATCCAAAAATGCCGCAGTAGGTATGTAGTGCGAGCTCCCATAAATCCGGAAAAATTTTTGCGCTATTTTTAAGATACAAGTACCGACAAAAAAAACGGAGGTGGGAGGTACTGATGAATTTTACAAAAAATGCAAACTATTAAGATGGTAGTGGTGTATATAAAAATTTTATCCTTCTTTTCAGTTTCTTTCTTAAGCCATATCCCATTTCTTAAAAATTAAAATAAGATTCCCGCCTCAAATAGGCATCTTTTAACTTATTTCCAAAACGATCTGACGGCATCGACTCCAACCGATTGGCGTGTAGCAAACTCACGTACCTAAGGCGTTACTCAAACAAATTGCAAGTGCTGCTTTCCTGTAACAGCACAAAACGTGGCATTCTATGGTACAAAAATCAAAGCTTTTGTTTAAACAGGATTTGTGGGAACCAGTAGTAGCTTCCAGGGGTCGGGGGGAGTCATGAGTTCGCTCATTTTAACGGGAATTGCCACACTCTGGAACTGAATTCTTTCTAAGGTGTAGTCTTGAGTTTTTGAGTGTGCTGTATGCGTCAGCTGGCCTTTTCAATCATAAAAAAAGGAAACTTAAATCCGTGACTTTCATTTCAAGTCTTTTCGCAACTTATCTGTATATCTGCTCATAGCTGATTAACTCCGATAAGTTAAAAAAAACTCTTGATATCAAATTCTGTATTTTTAACCTCTGAAACTGTTTCAACTTGTTTTAACCTGTTTACGGATCTGCAGTTTAATATCGTAACCAGCTTTTCGAGAAGTCACGTAAATTTAACTTAAAAACCACTGGCCTAATTTACCTAATATTTTGTAGCCTGCGGAGCAAGCGTATCGGTAGGTTTTTACGCCCGTTTGAGGTATTTTTTGCTTTTTGGCGGCGCGAAAATTGGGGCGAGCGCAACTGATGGAAGGGAGGGGGAGTTGTTACGGTGCATACATAAACAAATGCAGCTTGTCGTTACATGTAGAAGCAGACCGGCAGATTTACGCAGATTGGTTTGGTCGAAGCAATATTTTTTTTTGGCCGCCCCGTTTAAAAATACGGAGTTTCTACCAAATGTTCTTTTTAGTCCAACGCTTAGCTTTTCAACCGCAATAAGACCAGAAAACCTTCCACGTAATTTATCCAAAATATTCTCAGTTTTATTTGGTCGACGATAATTCTTTGAAGAATTTGTAGTCACGGAATAGCAGTTTTCTCTTAGGAGAGTTATAAGTTTCGCAATAATAACACTAACGTTTCTGTGAAAAGGATTACAGTTTCTACAACTCGTGGGCATTTTTAATTGCTTCGGAACTTTCGTACTTTAGCGCTAATGCATGAAACAGTTTCAAACCTCTGCGGACTTATCTATCACATCAGAGCCCCATAAAACCATGACTTTGCTGTTTTTCGTCACTAATTAGGGGTGCCACTGAGGGTCTGAAACCGTGACCCTGTTCAAGACCAAAAAGCCCTAAAATAGCTACTCTGTGTAAGACAACACCCTCCGTTTCAGGTTCCTGTCTGGAACAAATGACAAAATACACACTCCCTTGTTCTACACAATTTAAAGTGTTTCAAACACCAATAAACGTCCACGATCTAGGATTTCTCAATACTGCATAAGCCATATTTAACGGCACCACCGCACTGAGCACACCCTGTTTGGGACAAGTTCAGTCCCTGTTCAGGACAGACTCAGCACGCCCCAGTACATTAGGCCATGTGCACAATTGACAATTTCTTGGTCACAAACACTACTCCTTTCAAGCTAGACGCACGTACGTGAAAATCAAATGAACGTCTTTTGATAGCGAGAAAGGACCAAACACCAACAACAAAATTAAAGGTGCGCATGGCAGCATGTGATTTGTTCTTCTTTGCAGGCTTCAAGCTTTATTGCAATGCCGTCTTGCAGGTTGTCTTTTTGTGTGACTCGCGTTTACCGACTAGGTGGCGGGCGAAGTAAGTCGTGGAGGATACAAGTGGGCGCTGCGGTGCCTTTCACGTACCTTGCACGTGCACGCTCCATTTCGCATTGCTTGGTTACGCAAATGTTCAGAACAGAAATGACATTGGATCCAAAAAAAATAAAATGTAACAGTAACTAAGACTTATTATGAAGGATTAATACGTCAAACACTGTGGTATTAGCACTGACAAATTGCTTTTGTTGCGCGAAATTCCTAATTGACCCCATGAGAACTCTATAATGGCTACATAACACGTTACATAAGTCTGTTTATTGCCTAGAAATAACCGATACTTATAACCAATAAAAGACAAATGCAGAGGCATATAATTTAAGTTTTCCTCTTAGTTCCCAGCTGTTTAATCAATTTTGTTGACGTCCTTACTTATATTTTTCCGTTTGTTTTTGTCAGTGCATAAGCTATCGATGTAACTTTCTTTGTTTGCAGCTGCAGCTGAATAATAGGAACGTAAACCTTTCAAGTGATAAAATTTATTTATCAAGCTTTTCTTTTCTTTTACCGTCTTGTGTACTTGAATAAAGGGACACAATTGTCGGCAAGAAGAGAACAAAAGTTGAGATGACTTCAAGTGCGCTTTTACTCATTCGTTGCGTCTTTCGGATCCAAGACATTTTATCTCACGAAGCAGTGTCCTCTTTCTACGCGAAGTAACTTGACGATTTACTATGCCTCGAGTTTAAATTGCTTTCACATACAGCAAATAGCAATGCTTGTTACTCATATATAGTTAATCTGCATTCTGTTGTAAAGATCTTTCAAACGATTCAAGAAAAATGCACTTGCAGCTGGGTGAAAACTCTCAAAACACAACCAATAAAACATAACAGAAAACAACAGGTTTGAGTTTCAACAAACACAAAACGTTGAAAATAGGGACCAGCATGCCCTCCACGCGTTAAGTTCGCAGTCACTTCACCGTCGTGTAACGAGACCAGCGAAAGTTTACTAACCTTGCGGTTGTTGTTTCAAGACGGCCGCTTCGGAAGCCACAACCAGGAAATATGAGCGAATAGTGAACGAAGCAAGAAGTGCGAGCATGGCACCGGAGGTTTTCATTTTGAAAACTTGATAAAATGCAACTTTGCCAAAATACGCGTCGAAAATTATAAATACCCTAGTAGGTACTTTAACCGAGCAGGGAGTTGTCTGGAACAGGAGCAGGTCTTCTCGCCTCGGGCAGCGACATCAAGACTGATTCGTTTACACTGCTACCAGCGACTTGATTGCATGCAGCGATTTTTGATTGACAACGTAACTTAATTATGGTCTGTCTATCTCATTTGGCCTTGCAATGTGGGGTCGCTGGGCTCTTACTCACCGGTGTAGGTCTAGAAGAAGACCTCTCTGTTAAATGACAACTGATTAGAAAAATTGATATTCCCTGGATTAGGACCAATTAATTGCAACAGACATTGTTAAGTTTAACATACAAAATCTTGCTTCTTTGCAGCCTTTAGAGTAAATAATGACAGTATATCTCCGAGGATTGCTTGTTATCATTCAGACATCTCACTTAAAAATTCAATCAAAAATATTGTTTTCCTGCTCAGGAAACATGATTTTAAAAAATAATAAAATATTTCCTGACTCAGAGCGCAATAAAGATATTTCTTCACACACAACCCTAAGCGATACCTGTGTGGGTAAAAATATTGGCGGCTTTCCGTCCTCAACACCCTAAGTGAGACCAAAATCTGCAATTTACAACCCTAAGCAAGACGACGAGCATCCCCGTCACTTTCATATGGGAGTCCCTCCCCCCCCCGGGTTTCGTAACCGGATCTCAATTGCTTCCCTTATGCGGCGTTTGAACGTGTTGCTTTCCGTGGCGAGAACTTTTGTTTTGCTGGAATCCACCGAATGTCCCGTGAGCCGAATGTCTCGCGACGGAAAGCAACACGTTCAAACGCCGCATAAGGGAAGCAATTGAGATCCGGCTACGAAAGCCCTCTTTGAATAGAGACAATGGCTTCGAATTAGCCAACGCCATTTTAGGCCCCTTGAGACCCTTATGAAGAGATATAACCCTTCTTAATATTCACATTTCTACCATGGCTGATGAAGTTCGGTTGGTCCCGTCGAAATATTCCACTTTAACAGTTTTTAAAAATTTTTATTGCGCTCTGAGTCAGGAAATATTTTATTATTTTTTAAAATCACTTAAAAATTGTTGTTACTAAAACTATTACTCATTTTTCAGCTACAGGTTAACAAATTCGGACAGATCAGAGGTTTTATGGTCTTGGTTGACATGAATATCCGTTAAGTTGCCGGTTCAGATTTGTCGGCTTCCAATTAAAAAAAACCGTTTTTTCTTTGCCACCTCTCACCTGATATCTTAACACTTTGAGTTGCAGATGGGGTTAGGCATGCACTCAGTGGTCATGCACCGTCATTCATAGGGTTGGTTGAGTTCCGTTGGGAAAATGTATGTTTCGATAATAGATTTCTACCTCCAAGGAAATTAAAGAATTTTGCGTCCTCAGGTCTGGAATTCGTCGTGTAACTTTTCTGTGAAACGTCTTATGGTAGTACGCAGCTGTTAACTCACTGAGAGAGGAATTAGCACGAAATAATCAACCTGGCTTGGAGACTCGACTCATGATCAGTGGAAGAGAAATCGATAAGTAGGAGCCATCCGGCTCCATTTCGTTTCAATTTTAATTGATTTAGACGGTTCGAATACTCGGTTATCAAACTGATTTCCGACCGGAAAATCGGGAAGACAAGAGGGTATTAAGCACGATCGCCTAAACACAAATATAGTTACAATTCTGACATACTTTGTAACGCATCTAATTAGAAACACCTTCTTCATTATAGCATAAGTAACAGGAAAGTACTGTTCAGTAGCTTTCATTTGAATGGTCACTTTTTAGGATTTCATCCGAGGTACAAAACTACCTTGTACAGGGTAATGAAAGTACTGCTCAGTAGCTTTCATTTGAATGGTCACACTGCAGGATTTCAACTAGAGATTTAAACTTAAGAACCGCCTTCGACCGAATGGAAAGTTAACCTTTAGCAGGTTTCGTTTTAATGGTTACTTGAATCAGTAACAGGATTTCACTGATCCCCAGTCTCACTGAAATCTCAGAACCACAGCTCAATTTTTTTTTCATCTGAACGCCGTGATCACGTTTTAGAAGTTCAGCCACAGACGCATACGCTACTGACCTTCTACGGTACCGATATTAAACAGTTCCACACAAAAATATTACTAAGCTTTTATAAACTTCGATTTATTCCTTAGAACTTGGAACACACGTCGGGGACAACAGTATCGTGAGATCAGACAAGCTGACACCTATTTTACGATTTCACGATGCTTTTTCAGTTTTTTAACTTTTGGGTCAGAGATACCATATCACAAATTAGCGGCATGGTACACTTGGTATACTCGTGCTGAGGGGCTAATTTACTATAGACTGCTATCAGTCCCTTTCTGGATAGTCGAGAGGGCGAGCGAAATAGCGGAGAGGGCGAGCTATCAATGGCGCTGCGAGATTAGAGCGAGGAGAGAAACACTCGCACTGCTATTTCGTGCGCCCTCTCGACTATCCAGAAAGGGACTGATAGCAGCCTAAATCTACTAACATTTCCTAAATAACGTGATATCCGGCTGAAGAAGGACATCCTTGGTGGAAAAGTGCAAACTTCACCAAAGCACTTGTCCCTGGTTTTTGAACTTGCGGCATGTCATGTTCATCACGTGTTTTCCTCCTTACAAACCGTTATGTTTATGTAACCTTTGCACCATTGTCACTGAATTAAGAAACACAACTCCACCTTTTTTGGCTTCAAGTCCTCAAGTTTAATTCCCGCAAAAATCTATCTTTGATGAGGCTATTAATATCTTGCATTCACCTTTCCTTGACTAGGGGCCACATTCTCCCGTTAAAAGCCGATTTTATTAATTGCGCAAAGACAAGAAAAGAATGTCGAAATCTTGGGAATTTATTTAAAGAAACTTTCCTTTATGCAGTAGTTGAAGCTCTCGTGATCAGCTACCCAAAATACCAGGAGAGGGAGGTCGCCCAGAAAACCTCTCACCTTCACGAGAGGTCTCAAATACTGATCGATGAGCTGTGAACTTTGAGTAGTCGGTTACAAGAAATGGTGGTTATTATTTACATACTCACTTAATCCCAGAAAATCCAACATTCTTGTAAATACAGAAGTATTCCCAACAGAAGAACTCACGGAAGCAAAAGACTCAGTGAAAGTATTTTTTTCTGCATGCTTTCCCATATCCGGCTTTGTATACAGAGGGCCTTATGAAAAGAATACCGTACATGTGACTTTCGTGTGACTATACTTAAAATTTTACACCACCTAAACTAACAACTTCTATCTATATGAGGAAAATCAAGCCGTTTAACTGTTCTTCGGTTTCGGTGTTTCGTCACTTGAATTTTTTTGTTTTAAGTGTTTTCAGAAATTAGCTGAGGTCTGATGACAATAAGTTAATGTCGTGGCAGAAATTAAAATACCCGAGTAAATCTAAGCCTTCCTAAATCACAAAAACTGCGATATTTGCCCGTTGCAAGGTATGTTTAGGGCTAGCTTTTTCGTGTAATGAATGCCGCAATTTTTTTTTTGAAACCTGACTAAAGCAGACCAGGTTGGTTGAGCTTTTTAAGACTTGTGGTAGTTTAGCCGCCATTTGTGTGTCGGCGAGGAGAGCGAGGAGGAGGCACGAAAAGTTAGTTGCTACTAAAAAATAAAATTTTAGTGTCTTGACTTAAAACTATAGGATAAAATATCGAACCTAATTTACAACCTTAAAAAAAAATTGATAAAAAAGTGCTAACTACTAATAACAATGGATAAAATATAAAAATGCTAACTACTAATTTTGTTTATATTTCATTTTTTTATAGGACCGTCTACTGTTAGATCGCTGAAACTGAGCCAGTGCTGAACGTTCTTAGTTTTTGGGGATAGTCAGGCTGAAAACGTTTCACCATATGACAAGACAAGTGCACATTTTTGCACTAAAAAAGCTAGGCTGTTCATCAGTTGCGATATGTTACCGTATGCATTGCATGATTTTTGCTTCACTTGGACTGTATATACCAATACTCAAAACATAGTGTTACACTTCACGTTTTGTTCATTTGTTCCGCATTGTGAAAACAAGTGGGAAAAATGCTCTTAACAAAATCTCACGCTCACCCCTGAGATATGTTCTTAAAGTGTTCTTACATTGTAGCCCTTTTTCAGCCTCGACGTTTTTATAAAAATGGTTCTTATATGAACAAAAAAAATCGGTGTACTGGTCACGATCATGAAAACGTTTCTTGTGGATCGAACGTACCCGAGTATTAACAGACGCCGCAAATGTCAAATCGCGGTTTTGTCAGTGTGAAATAACAACATAATGTGGTATATTAGGTATATGTTCTGTTGAACGTTAACTTAACTTGAACGGTTTTGAGTTTCGCTTGACTGTTCGAGTGATCGAGATCCCTCTGTGGCGAGGAAAACTTTCAATATTCTTCAACTCCCTTTTGATTTTAGTACCGTTATACTTCCAACCTCCCTGAGTAGGAATCTCGATAACTCAGTGGATTAGACTGACGAAAGCTAAACATGTAATCTGTGTAAGAAGAATGATACAAAAATACAAAGAATGAATGACACAAAAAAAGCCAGGTTCAGTACCCCTTGTTGTAACTGCACATTCTGCAGTTTTTAGTTTGGTTAGGTTCTCATTCAGAACAAAATGGCGGAAAATATAACAACATTATTTCCATAGGAAAAGTTATAACAGTACACACTAGGCGAAATAGCAAATTTAAACGACCTTAAACGTGACTTAATCCTGTCTTAAACATAAGTTTAGTAAGTTTAAGTTGCTGTTTAAGCAACTTATACCTAAGTTTAAGTTTTGCTTAAACCAATATTAAAATAACTTAAGGTTCATGTCTAATGTAGGTTTAAGCCCTTCTTAAATACGCGTTAAACAAATGTTTAGTGTTGTTTAATAGAGTCATTAAAGGTATTATAAATATATGTTTCGGGCATGTTTAATTAGAACTTAAACCTGCATTAGACATGAACCTTAAGTTATTTTAAGGTGGGTTTAAGCCAAAATTAAACTTGGTTGTAGGTTTAAGTCCTAATTAAATACACCCGAAACAAATGTTTAGTGTCGTTTAATAGAGTCATTAAAGGTATTTTAAATATATGTTTCAGGCATGTTTAATTAGAACTTAAACATGCATTAGTCATGAACCTTACGTTATTTTAAGGTGGGTTTAAGCCAAAATTAAACTTGGTTGTAGGTTTAAGTCCTAATTAAATACACCCGAAACAAATGATTAGTGTCGTTTAATAGAGTCATTAAAGGTCACGTATTTTTAGTTAAATATTAGTTTTAGTCACGTTTAAGAGCTATATCAAACGACACGAAACATGTGTTTCAGACATTAAAACCTAGACTTAAACTCGCCAAAATGCGTCTGAAACAAGGACCTCAAATCACTGAAGTGAATAAAGTGAGTAAACAAGGTACCATTTATCAACAAATCTTTATTGTCAATTCTCTTAGCTTCCTCCTTGTCCCATTTAAGTATTAAAATTTAATAAATAAGTGATAAAATACACTTCATTTCTTGTTAATAATCAATACATTCTATCTTTAATTTTCTTAAACTGCACCATTATACTTTTTTGATCCTTGAATTTCTTAAAAAAAAACTCCTTATATTTCAAATCTTATATTCAAATTAAAGTTCAGACACATCTTCATTGGGACCGTTCTCTTTTCCTACAAATTCGCTGACCTGAGAGACACGAAGAAAAAAAGAATTTTTGCCCTGGGTGGTATGAATGAATGTTTGACCTTAGCAAAAAAAAAAAATCACATAGTGAAACCGGTACTAGAATGGATGCTCTTTCAGATGACTAGTGCCTGTGCCTACAGTTCTACTGTACAAGCTGTTTTGTTTGGATGCTAATGAATAATGAGCATATTAGCACTTAAAAGGTCATTTGTTGTTCCTAGGCATTGCTACAATGTTATCCAGGACAGATTCCTCTTTCCTCCAATCTTTACAATGTAGTTCACCCAAAGGCAAAACATTGGACTCTGTAAAAAGGACATTGTTTCAAAGCAAATTTTTGCCCTACTTGATTTTTGTTTATAGCTCACTTATCCAGATTTACAGTGACTATGATAACTGGGAGTGTTTCTGATCTGCAATAAGGACTTCTTTAAGCCTGTCTTGATGGGTATTGAACTTGTTGATCCACTTTGTACACGTGTCTGATCTGTTGGAATGAATGAAAGGATAGTGTTAAACTTACTCTTGCCCATTACCGTACAAATAATTCCTATAGACACTGACCCAGGTACCAGTTAAAATGTGCAGTTACTGTGGACGCTTTTACAAGTCAAACTGGTATATGTGAATTACATTGCTGACTCAACCCATCACAGAACTTTCCTGTTTTCCCATCACAGAACAATGGGTAACCTTATTTTTGAGAATTCATGGAAAATGGACCTAAGCTATTCACAAAATCATATATTTTAGTTAAATCATCATTTAATAGAATGTCAGGGAAAGTAAACAGTTCATTGCACAATAGAAACCAAAATGGACAGCAAGGTTAGCAATGCACATGGTAGATAAACTTACTATCCTACACGACAGTATCAATTAACTAGTCAAAAAAGTGCATTTAATCTAAGTTTTGTACAGTACAGGGCACAGGAATTGCAGCACTACATGAGGGTTTCCTGTGTGTAATGATGCCATGTTGCACACAATTTCGAGCATCAAATACACATGTAATAAAATTACATACAAATGGGTCTAAAAAAGACACAAATTTTCTGAAAGTGCAAGTTAAATTTACATTGGGGAGGTTGGAGACAAGCTCATTTCGAGCATGTATCAGTAAATAACATAAGTACAGAGTAGAAGGAGTTATGTAAGAATCAGAATAAACTATGTGTCGTGACCCTATTCATACCATAGGTGACAGCAGTAGAAGTATAGCATGTGTGATGCTTGACCAGTATTGTGTTTACCATAACCAAAAATTAATGCGTGAATTATGGAGGTTTATATATGGGTTTTGGTTGTTTAAAGTGAGGCCATAACACTACATATAAGAATGTTTTTGGTTTCTATAACCAAGACCAGTTTCTATGGGAAGGGCCTAGGATGATTGGTCCCATACTTAAACCCATCCTGAAGGGCCTGGGGCAGTATTTAGTTCAGCCTCTCTAATTTCAACTAATCGGACATGGCTGAATATAGCAGGGGCCAAGGCCCCAGCAAGCCAGCTCTTGGGATCACTGAGACATGCGAGTTTCACTACCATGGCATTGTGACATGCCCAAGGTTATTTTCCATATGACTGCCCTTTCACAAAGTTTCCAAAAATAATGGAAGTTAAATGTTGTAAGTTAAGTGAAGGGCCAGGTTCATAATTTAATAAATAAATGTACTGGCTACTCAAAAATCGTTTTAAATGCCATGAAACAAGACTTTATTCCTTCAAAGTTTCTCTGCGCCAAGGACTATGACGGTACTAACACGCACAAGTAACTAGAAATCAGAGAATATATGGTCATGCTTCAACTGTTCAGCAATCAAGGTTGGCTTAAGGTGAGGTCACTGACATCTAGGAATTTAATGCAGTAATAAAACAACAATCAAGAAACTCCCAAATTATTGGTCAATTCAAAACATAGCAGAATGACAAATCAACAGCCCAATGCATGAGTTTTTGCTAACCTCTCTCTGACATGGCACTTTCCGTTATGATTTTATTAAATGTCAGAACTATTGTCATGGACATAGATATTTCATTTCTCTCTGTATTTCGTTAAATTGATGGAAAATTTGCGCGCAATCAAGGATACAAAATCATAAAGAGCGAAAAAACGGTGCTTAAAGATGCGTAATGGACTGAAAAGAGGCGTAAAGTTTATTAAGTGTTCACAGCAAAGCCGTTCAAAACACAACGGGAAAATCATTGATGATCACCTTATATCTTATATTTGCCTGTCTTCTGCAAACAATAACCTGTCAATTAGAAAATGTATCGCGCGTATAGAAAGTTAAGATAAAAAATCGTAAAGGGCATAAATAGCAGTGCGTGAAGATTCGCTGAACGGCGTTAAAGAGCCGTAAAGTATTGACAGCAATGCCAGACAAAATCGGGAAAATCTTGAATGAATGATGACACGTAAAACTTTCATTTCGCTCTCTATTTTCACAAGTAATAGCCGATAGTTACACCCATCTTCATTTTTGTGCTTTACGTATCTCTATCGCCCTTTACGCAGCCTTCACGCGTGCTGTGAATTTACGCGTCTTTACGCACCATGGCACCAATGCGTAAAGAAAAGGCTTTTATTTACGTATATTTACGCGTGATATAAACATTCGTAAATCCATGATTTCATGCTGTGATTGTTTAATGGGAGCTTAAGATTGAGTTCAATCTGCAAACAGATTTAACACTTTTGCTGCGAAAGTCGACTTATGTCGACATTTGGAGGAGTAGACATTGAACCACTTGTGACGTCATCATTTTTTGGGCATCACCAGATTATTTTGATAAGCAGCTAACACAGCCAAGACAGATCCATTCATATGTGTATCCATTTTCAACATGGACCAAATTCTGGCAGAGCTATTCCAGAAAAACGTGTCCAATTTTAGGTGGCAAAATAGGCCAAGTCATCTCTAGTTGATAAATGTTCTCTTTCCAGGTTTTTTGAAGGGCTGAGGCCAAAACTTTTCCAGTGGAAAGGACGGGGATAAAAGGGAGAATATAAAAAAAAGGAAAGGGAGAGAAAAAGGGAAGGAAAAGAAGTAAGAAAACATTGGGAATGAATCCTCAAAAAAGTCCAAATTTTGGTCTATGGGCACGCGCTAAAGCAAAATATTTTACAATTTACAACAGAGTCTGTTTGAAAATCTAGCTTAATTGTAAAGAAACGTGTTTGTAGCAAAGTATAATGGCGTTTGGCAACATAGCACTCAAAAAACCGGCTTTAACGGTAAAAAATTAAATGAGCAGTAAAAGGGTTAATGCTATGTTTACCTAGGCTTAAAACAATCCTAAATCTCTACATTGATTTAATGTTGTTTTAAGGTAAGTTTAAATCCTGTGAGAGATTTCGTGTTACGTTTAATGTGGCTTAAAATAGCCTTAAATCTTTAACTTGATTTAATGTTATTTAAGGTAAACCTAAATTTGCCTAAATCTTCTAACAGATTTAATGTCGTGTTTAAGTCTTCTTAAACTAAAGGTAAATCTTTCACATTATTTAACATTCATTAACCATTTATTAAACATAGCTTAAATCAAGAAACAAATTTAACATGCATTTTGGAACACCTTAAACAATACTTAACTATAAAGTCTTGTTTAAGTCATATTTACGTCGCCTAAACCTACATTAAATTAATCTTTAGATTTAATGCCTGTTTAGTATTGCTTAAACTCTACTTAAATTTGGCATTTCACCTAGTGACAGTCAGTTCTTATTGAATTTCCGGCGACTGTTAAGTAGGTATTTACAGATTGGGTTCAGCAACTTTTTGGCAACTTTTCGCGTTCGGAAGTGCTCTTATGGACCAAGCAGCCTTAAACAATTTTCTTCGGTCAAAGCATGGCTTTAAAGTGTTACTATGATCAAAAATATGAATTTTTTGTTCTCACCATATTTCGAAAATATAAGCACATATTACTCACCGTGCAAAGTTTTAAGTCAAAATTCGTTCGGGAAGTCCAATTATTTTAACTGTAATTTTCGAATTCGGCTTGCCACCATTACTCAATTCAAAAATGACCGGGATGAGTTGGGCCGAGATGACCGAGAGAGGAAGTGACGTAGAAGTCTCAACGCAACAAAACAAACGTGGCTACTTTCTTATGCATTCGGAGAGGTGTGAGGGTTTGCAAGATTCATTTCTTCGATTTTGAACTGCAGTATGCATGGTTGGCGCTCTGTTGTTGAAGATTACGGCAAAGAAAGCATTGATGAATCGGAAATGTCCATTCCCAGTTCACCGACGAGTGACGAGTGGGTACGTTTATTTTAAGCGGAAAAGCTTCGTTTGCGTGGCTGACCGGAAGGACTTCAATCCTGTTGGACACTGTTTGCTCTGTGCATTTACGGCTGAATGTTTTACTCAAGCATTTTATAAGAAAGGTACAAGGTAATATTTAAAACCAGGATCAGTTCCAGCCATCAGGAAGAAAAACAACAGCAATCATATCTGAGCGGGATGGTCGAATGGAGAGCGAATTGTTATTTGCCGTTTGTGCTAACATCACATGTAGGGTAAGATACACATTTCCTCACACATCTAAGAGATACTTCGATCGGTTGTCTTGTGCATATACATGTATAAGTCCCAACAGATTTCGGCTTAACTGCATAATATATGCCCCTTCACATGAACTATTAATTTTCTGTGTCGCCGCAAGCCGGCTCCGCGATACGCAGAAATTATTTTTATTCAACTTGGTACGTTGTACGCGGTAAGCAGAAAATAGGAAAACATTACCGTGTATTCCGCGTAGTACAAACGTTCCAGGATAACAGAATACCACCGTGTATTCCTCGTTCTATAAACGAGAATATTACTCGAAATTTCTTTGTTTTACTCGGCCACGTATAACGTGAAAATGTAAACAACCGAGCTTAATCGACCATAACAAACCTAATACTGTGTATTGCTTGTTCGTTTTACTGTGTAGCCAGCTCCAAACATCCCTCGTACATTTCAATTTATCTCTCTCCGCGTACCGCGTAGCCAGCTCCTAACAATATAACTCTTTTATACTTCAATTAATTTCTCTTGGCGTACGGCGTAGCGAAATCCCAAACTGACAAAGTCTTACATAATTAGCTATAATTTCTCGAGCCTTTCACCGCGTTCGGGGTAGCCACTTTTCTCAGTAACGCTTTCTATGTGACGGCGTAGTCCACAGTTTATACCCAGACTTCTGATGGCAAATCAGAGTTTATCTTAGACTGCGAGCAGTCTCTCTTTTGCTCTAAAATCCGTGCTGGATGAACGGCAAAGTCACGAGGGCGATATTCGAGCGGCGAGCGGCGAAGCCGCAGGCCGCGAGTAGCGTGGGTGGGAGAGTGAGCGAAGAGCGAAAAGAGAGGCTGCCTTGCTTTCATACTGCATTTCTGAAGCCCTTTGACAGTTCGCATCAATGACATAACACGCCCATTTTCGAACATGATAGACCGGTGTCAAATTTTTCCCGCGAATTTTAGAGCAAAAGAGAGACTGCTCGCAGTCTAGCGAATCGATCGAAGCGTTCAAGTTCAAAGCTGGGAAGATGTGATGAACAGTTCCACACCAAAGAAGCCTGTATTGAACGGGGCGAAGAAAAAAATCCTGATTAGCCGTCTGGGTCGGATTTTGTCCGCGTTTGTGTAAGTGTTCGTTAAAGGCACGGCTTAGAGACTGTTACTGTATAAAGGTCAGATCTGATATTTGTATGATGGACTCCTGTGGCTTTACGCCTGTTCATTTGTAATTGGCAGTAAAATTTGATCTTTGATCGTCTGTAAAGCGACTTTTTAAAGCCACGATCGTTGAGTTTGGCTCGTTTACGGACTTGATAGGTTTTTCAGCCTCTAATGTTTAAATTTCTGACAATAAAGGATCTGAAAAATTATCCGCAACGTGACGAGTTTCTTTGTTTGTAACGCCGGGCCTGGCTTATTGTCTTAAAAAGTCTGTTGTAGGATGTTGTGTTTCGCATCATGGAGTGTGATCTATAGACCCATTTCGTCAAGAAACTGAAGTTGTAGCTTCTTTAGAGCTACGTAACGTGTAACAGATGGCTGAACTCGGCTTCAGTCAAATGGGTGATTAACTCCTCTTGAAACTGCGAGTTTGGTGTCTAGGAGCTTGATATGTTTCCTCCTGTTGCGGTCAGCAATTCTTTTGACGGCAGCCGTTGGCGCGCACTGCATGTCTCCAAGTGATGATGACAGATACGCGCCATCGGGTAATAATAATAATAATAATAATAATAAACTTTATTAACGTGTCTTAAAATATCTAGCTTACGCTAAAGTAAGCTAATTGGGGACACCTATCTATACCTATCTAAAGTAGTAAAAATATGACCAACCAATAGACCAACCATAGACCAACCAATCAAAATACTCCGTCACCAGAGTGCCGGGCTTCAGAAATGCAGTATGAAAGCAGGGCAGTCTCTCTTTTCGCTCTTCGCTCACTCTCCCGCCCACGCTACTCGCGGCTCGCGGCTCGAATATCGCACTCGCTTTCTCGCCGCTCCTCCGGCAGGGATTTTAGAGCAAAAGAGAGACTGCTCGCAGTCTAAGTTTATCTCTATTAATTCGCATTTGCTTGTTTACTAGGTAGTAAGATTACCGTGTTCGCACAATTACACGGGCGATTCGCGACATCACTTCGTTTATGTGAATTTATTTTCCTCGACCTTTTGTCTCATCTATAAAATTCTGAATGTATGTTAGGCTCGGGGCTCGCTATATTTATTCAAAAACTTTCATGTAGCGTTATGTGGGCTTTTCTTTTAGAAGGGAGAGCTTATTATTATAGGATTTATTATTTATTTATTGACTGCAATTTAGGATACTGCAACAAATCTGTAAACACAACAACAACAAACTCGACCCGTATCGGCAAGAAAAAAAGCAAGAGTAAGAAACAGCTGATGGACCCCAACACGACAGACATGCGAAACAGTTAAATTTGTTGTATTATCGGAAGGATTTCAGCGTTTGTGATTTGGGATAACTGGGATATTTATTCGGCTTCTTGGTCCATTCTTACATAGTTTGAGACGGCTTCCTCTTCGGTAGCGAGAGGCTCGAAACTGTCATCGTATGGCGCCACTTCTGCGAGTTCGCCGACTTTGCCAAAAAAAAAAAACTTTGTCCTAAATCGCTCTCAAAATAACTGGACGACAAATTTGGCGAAAAACACAGCCGTATAATGCAATGTTTGGCTCTCTATTTTCGACTCTTCATACTCTTCGTGGTTAGAGATAAGACCGCTTCCATGAAATTCGCGGGCTTCTCTCTTGCGAACTGAGTAATGGCGGACGGGTTTAACGCAGTTTTCGGACATATATTCCTGGGCCGTGTAAGCATATATCGATCTAATTTATCGCGATTCATATAATATGGCATCTATTGAACCGTTTGAAGTTTAAAAAAGTTGAAAACAAAACAAGAAATTTTTATCGTAGTGAGTTTTTCGGACACAAATGACAGCTTTAAAAAGCAAACTGCGACGACAAACATGAAATTGAAAACAACGCATGTTGTAAAATAACATTGATTTTAAGTACTTGATGTTTCGTATGCCTCAACATACATCTTCAGAACCGACCGTTGAGGCTAAATTACAAATAGATTTAAAAGTAAAGTGAAAGACTGGTACCTAATCTTGTTTTGCTAAATGTGAACGGACGCTCTTGTTTCCCGCCAGTAAACTGAAACCAACCTTCCAGGTTTTCAGCGGGTATTTGGCCACCTTAGTTACGGAGCCCCAACTTTGAACTTCAAAACTGTGGCAATGGCAGCCGGCTAGACAAGCAGAAAGACGTACTTGTGAGCTACTTTTCGCGTTTTAGGACCAAAGCAACTTTGTTCCATTATCTAGCAATTTTTGAGCAACTTTTTATCATTTTGAGCAAAATTTCAGCAGTTTCGTAGCACAATCTGTAGATACCTACTGTTTAGATTCAGCTGAATACAACCGAAGCAGACCGCTGGCCAGCGTTGTTCACTGGCTACAGGCGAAATCAGAAGCTTTCCTCGTCTCCATTGTTGTACAAAGTATCCCGCTAAACAAATCAGTGTGGCCAGTACTAAGCTGCTTGTGACAGCGACCAAAACGCTGTTGCAGAAGAAAAATTCCTGTGGTTGTCATTATCACGTTTTTGAGGTTGTTTTGCATGGGGGGCAGATTCAGTCTTGTTTGATGGCAAAGTGAAATTTTTAGTTCCATTTTCTTTGTCGCGAATATTTGCTATCATCTCGTGAAGAAAATTACCTGTTTCTTCTTCGCCGGGAGTATTCTTGCCCGTGTTATTTAGAGTCAGCGGTAGTGATGATGGTGGTCGCGTACGGCGATGGCTGTTGAGGAGTTTTGGAAAGCCCATGTGATCTAGCTCAACATTGCTTCGGTTGCCTTTTAGCTTTTCCCGTTGAACTTCTGTCAGTCCAGTAGTGTTCAACCTCATGGAGGATCCAGTGGGTCTCACCGTCCTTGGACGACCAAAGGAATGACGCTTGGAGGTTGTAGTTTTCAGAGTAGGTGGAGCTGTCATGGTTGAATTCTGTGTTTTGACTAGATTGATCAAGGATTGATTAGTGAACTGATATCTCGTTTAATTCGACGCTGGTGATAAACTGACCAAAGCGCTGAAATAACAATCAGATAATTGTTAGTTAAGGGTGGTTATCTGGAGATCTTTCCATTTCATTAAGAATAATTCACTCCAAAGCAACATTTCTGATCTGAAATCAGGGCTACAACACTGCAAATTCAGAAGATCTCTTTCAGCTCCAAAATACCAAATTAGCCCTGATGCCCCCAGAGCTGATTGTACCCTCTGTGGAGCTATTTCGGTTACAGTTGGGGCAAAAAGACCCCACCAGAAACCAAGGACACACCTGTAGGACCCAACTTGGCCTTTTGATGCCGGCCTAGCCTCCGTAAAAAGGATTACTGTGGCATTAAAACAGACCTTTTGAATTTACAGTGAAGATTGGACCTCAAACCAGTTTTTGTGTCATGACCAATTTGGAGCATTACTGCTTCCCCTGCATGGTTGACATACTAGTCCATTGCGTGGCTAGTCAGAGCATATTGTTGTACACATCTCTGCACTTGGATGAAGACAGACAGTGTGGAACAAAGCTTCTTTGCTTCGGTGATCTAAGATAATAAAATATCTGCAGAGACCACAGGGCAGAACTCGAATTTACGACCTACAATTCGAAAGTCTCGCAATAACCATAGACTACCGTTTCTCTTGATCCAGAGTGCCAGACGCGTGGCGCGAAGAGCTGAAGCGTTCAGCTCTCCTCGCCTTTCCCCCTACCCCCTTCTTTTGTCCCTTCGCCTCAGTCTCCTCTCCTCTTTTCTTAAGCTCGCAGGAACCGGAATTCTTTTTTTCCTGGATGTTATATAACGTTAGAGAAGCTTGCACAGAAGGTCACGTCAAATAACACCCAAAAATCGGCATCGACTCCAACCGATTGGCGTGTACAGGCGTTACTGATAAAAACTGCAAGTGCGGCTTATACTGTAACCTCACAATACTTGGCATTCTGTGGTACAAAAATCAAAGTTTTTGTTTAAACAGGGTTTGCGGGGGCCAGTGGTAACTCCCGGGGGGGGGGGGGAGTCATGAGTTTGTTCGTTTTAACGGGAATTGCCACACTCTGGAACTGAATTCTTTCTAATGTGTAGTCTTCTGTTTTTGATCGTGCCAGCCTTTTCAAACCAAAAAAAAAAAAGAAAGGAAAGGAAACTTAAATCCGTGACTTTCATTTCAACTCTTTTCGTACGTTATCTATATATCTGCTTATAGAGCCTTTTGCATTATCTCTGACAAGTGAAAAAATTCTTGATATCAAATTCTGTATTTCTAACCACTGAAACTGTTTTAACTTGTTTTAATCTGTTTACGGATCTGCAGTTTAATATCTTTCTGTTTGAAATATTTTTAACTCGGCAAAATTTCCTCACACTCTGAATGTTTTTTCTACGATTTCGAATTCTACATCGTTCATTGACACTTATGGACTCTTTCGATTTCTTAAGATATTGTTTCAGATGTTCTTCAAAGGAAAAAGATAATAGAGGCCATGATGGCAGAAAAGCGTGTCGAAGCAGTTGCAGAAATAGATGTGTACCTCATATAATCATAACTAGGTGTCTTGTTTTTCAGCAAGGATTACAATGGACACTGTGCCAGACTGATTGTAATAGACTACAGAGCCTCGTTATCATACACCCTAGGACAAAGTTTATACCTGCCAATTGTGTTCTCCATATTTGGATTAACTGCTGGCATTGTTTATTGGCAATCAGATGCGCCAGTTCTTGTAATGATGGCTTACTGCGGTTCATCCATCCCCAGTCTTCTTATTTCGGCTCCGTTCTTCTGAACCGAATCACTAGGGGCCTGGAGGGGAGTTTCGAAAACTGCCTTCTGCTTTTTTCAAAAAGCCGAAGAACACAGTTTAAAACACAAGAAAACAACGTTATCAGTATTTTCTAGTATTCTATCATTGGTTAAAATTGCTGAAGCATCGTCTTCATAAAGGCTCTATTGACGACCCGGACAAAGGCATTTATTACTACAGCCCGTTATAACACTCAAAGAGATTATAGTACACCGAACGTCACAAAACAAACCGTTCTTCTGTCAGTCGCCACTGCTTTGTTCTGTGATAGAACACCTGATAAACAACTAAAAAATTCCTTCGCTCAAGTCTAAGCTACCTGACCCTTGGCAGTGCTAGCTTCTGTTTCCTATTTCATCACGATTTACAATAACCGATTGTTGAACTATGTCAGTTTTTCTTTTGTAGCCAGAAATCAACCTTACATAAACAAACGC
This sequence comes from Siderastrea radians, assembly GCA_964017195.1. NCBI lineage: Eukaryota > Metazoa > Cnidaria > Anthozoa > Scleractinia > Rhizangiidae > Siderastrea > Siderastrea radians. The sequence continues at coordinate 3,421,209 of OZ024900.1, forward strand.
CTAAACCATAAAGAACCATTTAATTGATAATCGCTATTTTCACGGAAATTTTCTTGTTATGTCACCCAGATTCGTCAACTGGATTCTTCAGAAAACGTTGGTTATGCTCATGAACACGTGATTTACTCATTTATAAGCACAACCGCTGCCTGTATTTTACCACTGCTTGAGTGCTCAGCTCTGACGTATTTCATGGTAATGACTTCACATAACTGGTGACGATTTTTCCTGGTGACTGTGATTTCTCTTGTGTTGAATGAGACCTGGATTGCAGTGTATATAATGATCATTTACGCTAATCCCGGTAACGCGTGTCATTGTTCCCTCATGGTGGCAATATCAGCTGGATTTACTGGTGGATTAATTGTGACGAAACAACAGATGCCTATACGGTAGGTACTAATAAGTCTGAGCCTCTTTATCAAGGCGAGGCCTGGTGGGCATACTTTCATATGAAAATGAGTTTTATTTGCATGAGAGAACTGATTTTCATTTAAAGGGCTTTGCACCGGGCTTTGCTTTAAAAAAGAGGCTCAAGAGAATTCGGTAATGGATTATTCTACACTTCACTAGTGGAGCGGTTTTTAATTGAGTGTCGTAAAACCAAACCCAAACTGATTACTCTGACCAATCAGAAAAGACACAAGCGACACAATGAGCCAATCAGAACTCGCAGCAGAAAAATGTAACTGGCGTCAAGCGCGGGAAAACTGGTGCGACCAAGTCGCGATTGGTTTTGGTTTTACTTCTGATTAGTTGAGAAAATGGTACGAGTTGCTTTAACTAATCATGCAGCATAGTAATGCAAGATTAAAGCAAAGGCAAATTACTCTCGAAGCTCAATAGAAAACCTGCTCTATTAAGGAAAAATAAATCGAGTATTTCGTTTTTCTTTTTCTTTTAAGGACCAGCCTAACAAATGAGGCTCATGAATGCGGAGGATCTTTTTGCAAAAGGCAACTCATTTTCTCGCGCTTTCAGTCGGTTTCTTGAATTTGCCTCCAGTTCTGATTGGTTCAAAACCAGATTTGCTGATTAGGAGAATTCACGCGATATGTCCCTGTTCTGGTGAATTACACTAAGGCCCCGGCCAAAAGGGTCCAACATTTCCAATCAACGCCGTTTGAAAACGCTTTTGAGAACCCTGTTGAATGTTGGCACCCTGTTAAATGATGTTGAATGATTTTGAAGGACGTTGAATGATGTAGCATGGTGTTGAATAAAGTTTTATTCCTGTCAAACGTTCGTACAACAAAGCTGTACCCCACAATGTTGAATGATAATGAATCCGTTTGCTAAGGGACCAATTGGCAAAATAAAGCATTTTCTTTTTGAACATACTATTTAGACTTGGAATATATCAGCCAAATTCGTTTATTAATGCTTTCACTTTCAGGTATAATTTGTTGTTCTGTATCATCGTCCAGATGTACGGCCACTCGGCGATCACTAAAGTCTTGTTATAAAATGTTCGTCTGAAATGTGAATTCGAGTCCACTTTGAACTGCATGCATCGGTAAAGACGGCAAAGCTGTGTTAGTCAGATTTGATTTTGATTCAGTTAATCGCTATGAACACTTGATGATAAGTGTAACTTTAACTGTTTCCCTAAGAAGTGCTCGCTTTTTGCCGCAGTGCCACCCTTGCAATTATTTGCACTTTTTTTTTATTTTTTTTTATTTTTTATTTTTATTTTATTTTATTGATTGCTCACACATTTACAAACATTACATTAACAGTGTTATTATTACACTACTTACAGATATTATTTGCACAAAACTACAGTTACAATACAATGTAAGTTAACCTTATTAGAAATAAAAGAAAAAAAAGAACTTACAAACACTAGCCTATCTTATACCCTATAGAAAATAGTCCCCGTAGCATTTAAACAAATATTTTTTAGGAGAGTAATATTGTATAATTAAGGAGATCGGAAGAAAAAAAATTACTACTAACAGGGTCAAACCAGGACTGAAAAGTTAAATTTGATTCAGTTTTTTTTATATAAATTTTTAATTTGAAAGGTGGCCGAGGAGAGGTTTCCATTTCTCTGATGAAGAATTAGGATCATTTTTTTCAATTTCATAGCTTTTGTTCATGAGATGCAAGAAGTGCGAAAGATTAGGGATTTCGTTTTTTAATTTACAGACCCAGATACAATATCTGCTCATCAGACAAGAGAAATTAATTTGCAACTTTGCATTTGAGGTGTCTGGCTTTAGGCCGAGAGCAATGGTCATGTCTAATTTATTCCCTTTCTGCGTACATAGGGATGTCTGAAGCCATTTAAAAAAGCTTTCCCAAAAACGAGTGGTCTGGTTGCAATGCCAAAAAAGGTGGAGCAAAGTTTCTGTTTCCTTTTCGCAAAAGGAACAGCGGTCACTGTCTTTGACGTTAATTTTATACAAAAAGGAGTTTGTAGGTAGACGTCGATGAAGAAATTTAAATTGGAATATTATTAGTTTGGTACTTTTTGTGCAAATCTTTGTAGATTGAAAAGCTCTTTTCCAGTCAAATTCACCTTTTTCCAAGTCGCAATCTTCGTGCCATTTCGCCTGAGAAGTTTCCGGTGCTTCGCTTTTAGTTGCAACTAGAATTTTGTACGTTAAGTTGCTGGGTTTTTTTGCCTTGAGGAAAATTTTAATGAATGGTTCAATCTCATCTTTTTCGGGGCTATCTATGTTTTCTTTGAAACGTTTTCTTAGATTCTTCAGCGTGGCAATAATCCCCCCGAATGCTAAAGGGCAGGCTTTGAGTCCGTATTTATTCTGAAATTCTTCATAGGAGAGAGGTTTGTTTGCGTCTTTCATGAGAGACCTAATGGTCGATATTCCATTTGCAAGCCATTCTCGAAAATAGATGGGTTTGCTGTTTATTCTGATAAGAGAATTATTCCAGAGAGGCTGTGATTGATAATGTTGTAAGGAGGAGATATTGTCAGTGTAATTAACCTCGGACCAGATCATCAGAATTTCATTAATGAAGATATTGGTAGATGAGAAGTGATGCTTGATATCTGTTTTGTTTAAATTTCCAAGAAAAACAGCTTCTCCGCCATATCTTCCAAGTTCTCGTTCAAAGAAAAGTTTCCATTTTCCTAAGTTTGTTTTGTCAAGATATTTTTTAATCCAAATAGTTTTCAAAGATTTATTAAATGAGAAAAGGTCAATCATTTTAAGCCCACCATTACTGTAATCGTTAATCATAATGTTTCTTTTAATTTTATCGGGTTTCCCGTCCCAGAGGAAATGATAGAAAGCTCCATTCAGTTCTTTGATAGCCTGGTGGTTTGTTGGGAGAGGGGAAAGAACATGAACAAGCTGTGAAGCAATTAGGCTCTTTAATATAGCGATTTTTCCAAGTAAGCTTAGCCTTCGGTACTGCCAGTTTCTAAGTAAATTTCGAACTTTCTCTTTTTTTTCGTTAAAGTTCAGCTTTACCGTTAATTCGGGTTCTATTGAGAGCCACACGCCTAATGTTTTGATTTTTAAATGCTGCCATCTGAAACCTTTCTCGGGAAACATAATGTCTTGGCTTCTTGCTTTTGAACCTATCCACAATGCTTCGGTTTTTTTATTATTGAGTCTGAGACCAGAAATCTTGCTAAATTTTCCGATAACATCGAGCGAAGTTTCAAGCGCGTCTTTTGAGCCGTCAAGGATTAATGTCGTGTCGTCAGCATATTGGCTTAATTTGATTTCTTTTTGGTTGACTGAAATTCCTTTAATATGTTGGTCACTTCGAATTGCGCTAGCTAAAACTTCGACGGAAAGGACAAATAAATATGGAGAAAGAGGGCAGCCTTGCCGCACGCCTCTCTCAATTTTAAAACATTCGCTCATCCATCCGTTGTTCATTACGCCACTTTCGATATCACAGTAAAGAGTTTGTATCCATTTTTGAATGGAAGGGCCAAAGCCATAGTGTTGCAACGTTTTTTCAACGAAAGATCATTCGAGTGTGTCAAAGGCTTTTTCGAAATCTAGAAGCAAAATCAAGCCCGGGATGCTTTGGTCATTGGTGTAATTAATAATACTGTCGATCAGTCGTATGTTTTCGCCGATAAATCTACCTTTAATAAATCCTGTCTGATCGTTATTAATAAGTTTTGGAAGAGTAGACTGGATTCTATTTGCGATTGACTTTGCTGCTATTTTATAGTCACAATTTAACAGAGATAAAGGCCGCCAATTTTTTAATATTTTGAGGTCTGCTTCTTTTTTAGGGATAAGTTTTATTATGCCCCGTCTCTGTGTCATTGCGAGTTGCCCATTCTCGTATGCAAAGTTAAGAGCAGCGAGAAGAGCGCCTGAAATATCATCCCAAAATATTTTATAGAACTCTGCTGGTAACCCGTCAGTTCCAGGGGTTTTGCCGTCGGCCATTTGCTTTAAGGAAGTGAGACACTCTTTCTCCGTGAGTGGGCCTTCACACAAATTTTGTTCTTCTTGTGAAAGATGTATTGTATTTTCGGCCGGGAAAAATTTTTCCATGATAGATGGATCTTGTTCAGAAGTTAGCTTTGTCTCGTACAGATTTTTATAAAAGGAAAGACATTCCTTTAAAATATCTTTGTCTGTCGTGATGACGATGTCATTGTCGGTTTTTAGCTGGCTTATTGTTCCTTGTTTGTAATGTCTTTTTTCCAGGTTAAGAAAATATTTGGTGTTTTTCTCACCTTCATTATGCCATCGACACTGCGATCTTAAAATAGCCCCTTTTGTTCGGTATTCTATTATCTTTTCATGTTGATCTTTTTTGCTTTTCAGCACGCCTAAAAGTTCTTCCCGCTGCTTCGCTTCAATGTTTTTGTCTTCTAATTTTATTTCAATCGCGGCTATGGTCCTTTCTATTTCGTCTTCTTGAAGAGCGCTTTTTTTCTTTCTTTCTTTGGAATAATATAGCGATGATTCTCTCACTTTAAGTTTTATCATTTCCCAAAGGAGAGCAGGAGAAACAAACGGATCATTTGAATATTCGTTTTTTGTTTGTTGGATCGTGTCTTTTATTTTTGAGATGTAATCAATGTCCGATAGAAATGATGTGTTCAATTTCCAGAAACCCGGCCCTCTGGGGTTAGCGTTTGTTGTAATTTCCATGGTTACCATCGAGTGGTCCGTTTTGTATCCAGGAACAATGTCTACGGTGTTGACATTGTTTATTAGACTTTGGCTGATCAAGAGGAAATCGAGCCTACATTGAATTTGTAAATTCTTCTGTCGCCAAGTATATCTTTCTTCCTCTGGATTTAGTACTCTCCAAATATCTACAACATCCCAGGTTTCGCAAATGCCTTTAACCTCTTCAAGTGAGTTTTTATGTGTGCTGGCACGGCCCCCTTTCTTATCTTTTGAAACATCCATAACTAAATTAAAATCTCCTCCTATAATGATCTCGTCGCATTGGAAATCTTGTAAATAAATGGCTATATCTCTGAAAAAATCAGGTTTATCTTCATTTGGCGCATATAGATTGCAAAGAGTGATGTTCTTACCATTTGTACAAATGTCGCAGATGATGAAACGACCATTAGGATCTGAGCGTGTTTTGGTGATTTGCAGATGGAAATTGTTATTAAACAGGATGCATGTGCCTGCCTTGTTGCTAGCACAACAACTAAACAGGGCTTTGTATCCCCATTCGGCTGTCCACAAATGAATATTTTTTTCTGTGCAATGCACTTCTTGCAGCATGTATATGGAAAACTTTTTCTTCCTTAGCCAGTTAAAAATTTCTTTCCGTTTAGAAACCTCTCCGAGACCCCTTACATTTAGAGAACTAAATTTTAAATCACCCATTCAACATAGATTTCATGGGGTATATGCAGTCCGTTTCAGAAATGTTTGACCCATTCATGAGACCTCTATTATAAATGAGTTTACACTTTTGTATGCCATGAGACTTGTGAAAAATAAGTGTCATTATATTTGCACAATAGGCCAGTAAATCAAACGAACAACAAAAGTTTACATAAACACACACAAACGAAGCGGCTCTTGCAATCGCCCTCGAAATTTTGGATTCAAAACCAAAAGTTAGATTAGTTCGGGAGTAAATTGCCTAGAGCTTAATAAAACTTAGCTATTAGGATGCGCTGTGTCGATGTTTACTACCTCAAAGCGATCTACCGTCCGCATAAGCCGTTTTTCGGGCTTATTCTTAGAGGAAAACAAACAGCAGTAATGAATATATATTCTTAAATATACATATACGTTTTCCTATTTCGGGTCGATAACAAAATGTTATTACGAGATTTCTAGAGTTTTTCCATCTGGCCAGAGCTTACCTCTAATGAACAATTTGTCTGGCTGGGCCTTGCTGAAGGCTGCGGGAATCTTATTTTTTTTCGCTTTCATCAGTGTCGGCATTTGTCGTTTCCTTCTCTGGACGATTTCGTACGGCAGGTCCTGATACATCTTGTAGTTGCTGTCTTTTAGACGTCTTCCCAGGGAAAGGATCTGCTCGCAATCCTTGTATCTTAGAAATCTGGCGAGAATAGGTCTTGGCTCGCCCTCCTTCTTTTTTCCTAACCGATGCACCCGCTGAATTTCTACGATGCTTGCGTTCAAAAAGCCCAGCTCAGTTTCTAAGAACGAACGGAGGACTTGCTCGGTGTCTTCCCTGTCGCTGCCGTCTTCAAATTCGAGGATGTTTTCAAACTTTATGTTCTCCCGTCGCGAGTACGCTTCTAGATAAAGGCGTTTTGTTTCCAAGTCGGCCACTTTTTTATTAAGCGCCTGGTTTTCTTTTTCGAGGTTAGTAAGCTTCAGGTTGATGTTTTCATTGTGCTTGTTGATGCTTTCAAGTTTAGAGCTGTGTTTCCCTTCAGCGAAGTTCAAGCTTTCTTTCAAGTCGTTGATGTCTTTGGTGGCGCTGGCTTGAAAACTTTCCAGAGTCTCAGTTCTCGTTTCTAATTTTAGAAGGTTAGCTTGAATATTGTTGACAGACTGCTCGATAGCATCTAGTTTCCCAAGCTTTTCGAGAATTTGTTGGAGTGTCTCCTGCATTTTATCAGCTTCACTCATGATGCACGGACCCGTTAATGGCGGCTCTTCTTCGTCGTCCACGTGGAGTTGCTCGGTGTTATTTTGCGTGTTCCGAGGTTTTTTTTGTTCTGGCGACTCGTTCGTAGAGGAGTTAGACGACCTATTTTTTCTCTTTGTCAACGTTTCCATGGGATTCGGCCATTAAATATTGAAAAATTTTGACGGCCTTGGCGGACGATTTGCCCACGCTGCTTACTCCTTCGTTTGTATGCTTTGTAAGTACGCAATGCTCATGTCTTTCGGTAAAATGTGTTGTAAATTATTCGGGTAAAATATGTTGTAAATTATTATTATTATTATTATTATTATTATTATTATTATTTTATTGTTGTTATTATTATTATTATTATTATTATTATTATTATCATTATTATTATTATTATTATTCCATGAAAAGCCTGAGATCCGTACGGGCGGAACCGATTCAGCTTGGAGCAAGAGGGGAGGGGAGGGGAGGAGTGGCTGACTTTGAAAGTTTATGACTTTTTTCACTCTGAGCATGCAAGCCAAAGCTACCAAACTTTGTGAATTTTCCTAAAATTTTTCTGGTAACAGTTTAGTAGGACACATCATTGTTTAGCAAATCTAACGTTACCATGGCAACCGTATTTTGATACGCAGTTTTCTCAAAATTTTAAATTGTATTGTTTTAAATATTTGTTTTTACTTTATTTGGTTAAATTTACATTTTTATATCACTTGAATGTTTTTTTTTATCTCCTTTAACTGCTAAAAAGCCCAGCCTGAAAAGAATTAAGCTGCACATTCGGGACACTCGAAGGTAACTGATGAGTATAAAGCGGGAATGAAAGATGTGGATGTGTCCGCCTTCGATACTAAAACGTAGCACTGTTTTTTTAAAAATATCTTTCCACTGATTTCCGTTTCAGATTATGCTGTGCATTACATTGTTATCTCTGGTCTTCTCCTGGCTTCTGTGTGACGCAAGAAAATCGCGATAAAATCGCCAAGGCAGACCACGATTCAAAACACTGAACAAGCCAGAAAATAAGCTAGAAGACCCGCTGGTAGCACTACAGATCCAAATACAAGATCTTTATAGGCTCTCTGAAGGTTTATAATTTCTGTTCACAACGGATACGTTACAATGGTTCGTCTTTAGTTCCCACCTACATTGAATAGAGAGAATCTATTTTTTTAGCATTTAGGTTGAAAACCCAGCCGAATCACAGTTTGTGCGGGTTTCTAGCCAAAACGGAAATTCCGTAGAAGATTTGGCGCTCGAGTTTGTCAAATTGGAGCTGAGTTGCTAGTGAGATAGCATTCACAATTTGACAGAAGTGAAATATGTGAAATATCATGTATGTAAACTGCCGGTAAAATATTAAATGAAAGAACATCGCAGTTATAAATACAACTTAAGCAGTTGTAAAAAAAAGCTAAGAAACTTAGACTTGAACGGGATTCGAACCTATGGCCCTGCCATTACCAGTGTAGCACCAGGAATTATATCTTCCATGATTCTTGTTAGAAATTTTGGACTTTTCCCATTAACAAATTTCTTTGACTGAATCTTAAGATTTTTCAGTCTACCAATCCACCCAATTTCAAGATTTTTCATTTATATTTCAGTCGAAATTTTCCTTTTCTTTCTATGGTAAACATCCACTGTCATCATCATGGAAAATGATGGAAATTTAACTGACGCAAATAGGTTCTTTGGAAGGAAATATTTTGGTGACAGCGGAACATTGCTTGTGAGTTTACCGCCCCAATAGAATGGCGACGGATATACAAAGATGGCAAATTATGAGATTCCTTAAATGAAAATGTTGACAATTTTTTTCCCAAACCGTGGGCCTTGAAGGAAAAGAGAGAGAGAGAGAGAGAGAGAGAGAGAGAGAGAGAGAGAGTTAGATTCAGGTGGGTATTTGCTACTTAAACTGGGTATTTGCTACCGTAGCAAGTACTCATTTGTGCGTATTTGCTACCTTAGTGAGTATTTGCTGCGGTAGCAAATACTCACCTGTGAGTATTTGCTACGAAAAGTCGGTATTTGCTACGGTAGCAAATACGGATTTGAGTATTTGCTACGGTAGCAAATACGGAGGGTTAGTATTTGCTACCAAAAGTAGGTATTTGCTACCGTTGCAAATACGGATAGTAGGTATTTGCTACCCTTGTGACGTTTTTGCTTTCAAAAGTAACTATTTGAAATCGTAATTATAAATATATACCCGTTGGCTTCAAAGATTCATTTATGCAGGTCCAAAATATACATTGGCAGTGCAAAAAGGAAATTTTCATGAAAAGTCAATACTTTGTTGCCCATTGCCCCTAACTATGTAAACAAGTGTAAGCTTCATTTGTATCGAGCTTTAATTTGACCATATATACTTTTCTTATTGTAGTTAGGTTTGGTATCACTGTGGAAGAAGAAATATAGAAAAACTGGAAAGAACAAATGCGAGGGCCTTGAGATTTGCGTACGAAGCGCTCTTACGGCGTATCGGATCAACATCAACCTTAGAAAATCGACGCACTCAAGACATGTTACTGACTGTGAACAATATTGTTCAAGGCAGGGCTCAATCCAGCCTCAAAAATCTTATAACTAAGAAGAGAACAGCGTACAATATAATCTTCGCGGTAATTTCAATCTTTCCATACCTAAAATGAACACTACCAGGTACGGTCTTAAGTCGTGGCGTTATGCTGCAGCAAAGCACTGGAACATGCTACCTCGTAATATTCGTTCCATGGCAGGCTCAAAAGACTTTTTGAAAAAGATTCGGCAAACTGATTTTCACGTTTGATACATTTTGATTATATTTCATCGCTGTTATCTTGGCTTTTTTCTGAATTAACTTGATGTTTTTAAGCGATTTTAAATTAGCCGATGTAAATACTTTTTTTAAGTTTTTATGATGTTGTACATTACTTAATTTAAATCATGGAGCACCTGTAAACTAGCGAACAGCTAAGCGTGTACTTGTCCATGTTAAATAAAGTATGTCTATGTCTTTGTCTATTATGCATATTGTCTTAAATCTAATTTCGTTATACAATCTGAAAGGAGACAGAAATTTGTGAAACAGCGCGCGCTGTAGTTGTCCAGCAATAAATTACTGGACACATGGCGTAAAATAAAACAAACATAACATGAGGAAAGCGCCTGGGATCACAACAGAAGAAGGAGATAGCATATCACTAAGGAGGGAAGAAGGACAACACAAAGACTGCGCATAGCACTAAAGAAACAAAAAAACAACTTAAAGGAAGCGCGTAACACCAGACAAACAAACTAAAACACAAAGACACCGCTTAGTACCAAACAAACAAGAGACAGCGCGTAGCATTAAACAAACAAGCAACAACACAAAGACAGGGCGTAGCACTAAACAAACAAACAAACAACAACACAAAGACTCAGACACTAAACAAACTACCAAATAAGCAAAAAAGACAGCACGTAGCTCTAAAGAAACAAACGACACAAAGACAGCGCGTAGCACTAGACAACCAAACGACACAAAGACAGTGCGTAACACTAAAGAAACAAACAAAAAAAACACAAAGACGGCGCAAAGCACTAATCAAATTAAAAAACAACACAAAGGCAGTGGGTATGAGTAACGTACAAACAAACACCAAGGAAAGAAAGTGCATAGCATTAACGTATAAAACACAAAAAAGACAGCATGTAGCATTAACGTAATGCGACTGAATAATTAGCGAGATCACCGCTCTTTTTAGGCATTGATGTTTCCTAGAAAGGGCAAGAAATTGTGATTTTTTCAGAATTATAGGTCCACAAGTAATATAATATATATGTAAATATGAGTGACATTTAACTTTTCTGGCAAAAAATCCAATTTTGACCTGTGGTCGCAAACAATACTACATATTCACACACTAGATGGTTGGTAAGTACACAGAGTGGTAAAGGCGTTTTTAGCTTCGAAAAGGGATATTCACTTTATATATTAGCTGCTTTCCAAACTATGTCGTCAATTTAACAACTCACTGTCCACAGAACAAGGCGTTCGCGCAAATCGCTGGGCTATTAATTCACAGCCAATCACGGCAGATGTTGGGCTCCCTTCCCATGTCACGCGTCACGCGTAACGCCAGTAACACAGAGACAGTGACTGACGCCAGCCAGTTCAGGTGAGTCCATTGGTTTGCTACTTCTATAAAGTAAATTACATACTTTAAGAGCCAAACTTCGCGAATTGCCAACACTGTCCAGTTTCTAAGAAGTTATGAATCCTTTTCATTAATAGCGTCTTTAAAAAGCAAAACAACTGAGCAAAACGTCGCATATTTCTTCAATGGACGCAAAATCAATGCATGCGACTGAATCGTTGCGACTTATGCGACGTTTTTAAGCCATACGGTAGCGATACATTCTTCAACCATTTTAACGATATTGAATTTAACTCGATTCTGTATTGCACGTCTGATAACTTTTGAATTACATAAGGATCAGTCGTTTAGAAAACTAAAAAGCACATGGAAAAATGGAGCAAAGCACATGGTCGCTGTATTCGATCAAGCATGACCGATGACGTCAACTGACTTTGGTTGGCTTTTTTTATTTGTCAGTGTACCATAGTGCATGCGTTGCACTTTTATTCTCAAAAATTAGAGTTTATTAATGAATATTTCAAAAATAATGTTCGTGTTTTTTTAGTGGTAAAATTATACTGCGATTAATTAAAAAAAAACATTGCGCAGTTGTTATAAGACGCAGTACATAAAAAAACTAAAACGAGGGGTTCACCATGCCTGCTTCACTATATTGGGCTCTGGTATACAACTACTTTGCTTTCTTGTGACAGTAATATACCGTAAACTTCCGGTTGTAAGCCTTGTGCTGATACAACCTGGTTAGGGGTTTTATTTGGGCTTATAAACGGAGGGGCTAATATCCGCAAGGGGGGTGGGGCTATAGGCGGAATAAAACACGTTTCGAAACGAGCCACGGCATTGTTGATTGAAATACGTTTTTAGTTGAGAAGTCATAATAAGGCAACATTAAGGCTTGTTCAGTACTGTCATCCAGCAGAGGAAAGCTTATATCCTGGGGGAGACTTATAACCGGATGTTTTTTTTGGGTTTGCTGGGAGATGGGCCTATAACCGGGGGGGGGGACTATAACCGGAATTTTACGGTAGATATATATAAAGCTAGCCTTAAGCAAGAGACACCCGCTACTTTCTGAAAGGTATTGGTAGCAATGGAATGTTATTAATATTCTTCTGATAGTACAAAATGTTACATTGAACAGCTAAAACACATAAAGTTTTCCAAAAAAAATAATGAAACGAGTGAAATAATAGGGTAATTTAGGACGCTTTTAGTGAAACGCCTAAATTAAAGCAGATTGGGATAAAGACTTCATGAGAATGTTTCAATATATCATGGACAGGCTTTAGTAGGAGAAAACTTACCTGCCAACCTTTTAGCTTGAAAGAAATCCTGAATGTTCGGTATGAGCGCAATGTCGCACGCACGCTTATAATGCAAGAAATTATGCACGGCAGGATGCGCACTGCCAGTGCGCATGCCGTGCATAATTCAACGGAATAACCTTAGGAGTATATCCATAATACAATGAAGAAGATATTTTCAAAAGGTTTGTTTACATGTTGAAAACTCCTTAATCTAGTCTGTGACTTCTTGTGTGTCTGTTGGGGGTATTAATGACATACCACAAAAAGTACGTTTCAAATGGTAAATTACTTGTAGTCTTCGGATCTATAATTACCTTTTTAGAAAAAAAAACAAACACAGCATACTTTCTGCGCGATTGGCTAAGTGTTACGCGGAAAATGATCTAAATGATCTAAAAAAAGCCTTGAAACGCATCTGATGTCCCACGTACAGAGCTAGATAGAAACCTCTAATTAAAGACCTTTCACCTTTTCTACGCCATTTTTTAGCCACGAAATTTGCATCAGAAATAACAAACATGAGCGCGAAAAACATATACAGACGCACTGACATTTTGATAAAATGTTGGTAGAAGAAATGAAGAGGATACTGCATCTGAAGATATGTTGCTTGCGTCATATGTGTAAACCAGCATTTTGGACTAAAAAGATCAGTCTATTACCACTCATTTGAAAAGTTTATTCAATGCTACCTCATAATTCAGTTGAGAGCGGCAAAATAATATGCGGGGTCCTAACGACAGGCGCTTCCCACCATCCCATTTAATATCTTGCTCCTCTGACACCGCGCCCTTTATAAACTCAAGCGCCTGTTACGTTCCCATATCACTGGCCATTTGCGGTCAACTATGACTAAGAAGACCAATACCAGCTAGAAACATAAAATTTTATAGGCAACAATAGACAAAGTTATTGTATTTCGAAGAATAAAAGGGTCCAATTATTAACTACAGTTTGGCAGCTCTGTTTTCACCGACGCCTGACTGCAGATTCACATTTACTGCTCCAAATGTAAATCCCCTGGCACTGTCAGAAGATTTTCCTCGCATATTGAATTAGACTATTAATAAAAATGAACTCGCGGGATATTAATCACAATAGAAAAATTGATTAAAAGACTAAACAGCTATACACTAATTTGCAATGTTTGAATCATATTCCGGCCATGCTCGTGGGGCACGCTCGTGATTCATTGTTTTCGCGCGTCACCTTGTTTTGATAACAAAGCACTTATAACACGTACAGAAATATACAATATTAATAGATTTATTTATTTCAACCTCTGTATTATTGTCCTAGCTTTCGATTCAGAGAATGAGTGAAGCGGAGAAAGGTAGTGGCGAGGTGGGCTCTTCCGCCGACGCTGAAGCTGGAGGTTCAAATCCACCCAAAAAACGGAAGTCGAAGAAATGTTCGCAGTGTCAAGCGTATGTGCAGAACTTAAGTCGGCACCAGAAAGAGGTTCATGGCATGACAAAAATAAGACGGAAACTCAGTGAATACTTAACTGGTGAAAAGAAGCCACCTAGGGGTAAGGTGAAGTTCTGTCCATTATCCCCCTGCAAAAGACACCGAACGCCCATATTCCAACTCCACAAACACCTACAGTCAAACGTGCACAAACTTAAGCAAGGCAGCCCAAGTTATGTCAGTGCATTGGGCAAAGCGAAAAGAGTAGCACTCAAGGATTTTGACTCCTACCTGAAAGAGAAGAGAAAAAAGCGAGAGGCTAGCAGGAAAACACGTGATTCCAATGAAGATGCCCAAACTGACGAAGACAAAAGTCTTGAAAACGATGGCGGCCTAGACCCACGGGAACAGAATACGAGTAAAATGCTAAAGACTGGAGGATTGTATGGAAGAGTCCCCGACTGCCACGAAAGAAAGGAATTTGAGAAGTCTCAAGACGAGAGCAGTGATAGTGAACAGGAGAACGCCAGGGAAGAAGAGTACGAAGCTTTGGCCAGAAGAAGTCGCGAAAATGAGAAAGACAAGTTTAACAGAGTCCAGAAGCGTCCGAACAGTGACAAGGAGAGGAAACTAGAAGAAGAGAGAATGGAGAAGGCTCAGGAAGAGAAGAGAGTCAGTGATGAAGAGTATGATGATTTAGCGGAAAGGGTGTGGAACACACACGAATCAAACAGGGCCTCTTTCTCTAACGTTACAAGATTGCCAAGAGTGAAGAGTGGGGAAGAATGCATGCATAGTGATAAAAATCACGAAGATCTTCAAAATAGCGAAGATATTACCAGTATGGAGGTGCCTGAAATAGTTACTCTCTCTGATAGCGATGAGGCTACAGAATACGATCCTTATGACGATTCAGACACAGATGAATCTAGCGAAGTACAGTGGACTGAAACTTCTTCTTCTCTATCACAAGAATGCGACCAATTAATGACTGAGTTAGTGGAAGTTATCGGTAAAGACAATTGTCAAAATGATTCATTTTTAGACAATGAAGAGCCCTGGAAGAAAGTTGTCAATCGGTTCATCAATGTTAAAACAAGCGAAGGCTTCACATTTAAGACTCCTGCAGAGTCGGCGAACGTTTGCAGGCAAGACTTAGAAGAGATGGAACGATGCAGTCAAGAAGATCTATTTAAAGAACTATTTCAAGAGTATGCAAGCGACAATGATGATGCGTTGGAAGAATGGGTGGCTAGTGACTGCGAAACAGATGGTGTACAGACTTCTTGTGAACGAGAACCTGAGCTCAATAGAGAAAATGTAAGTATGGATCATGATGATGATTTACTCGCGGAATTTTACATGTGGCTGGTTGATGTTGATGGAGGCTATCGAAACGAAAAGATTGCCCAGCAATACAAGAATCAAGTGCGAAACGTTATTCACAGGTTGACCCTCACAGAAGCAGTCACCACGGAAAGGCAGGAGAAACGCCCTTCAGTACAGTTGCTGCTAATTCCTGGAAAGGACGGGGACACATTCTTGAAGAGTTGGCTTTCATATGCTGTAAACCGCTATCAGCCAGGAACTGTGCAATCGTATCTGATGAGTCTCCGGCTATTTTACAAATTCCTTATTCAAGAGCAAAAAGACATTGCCAATGTTACCCTGGAGACATTAAATGCACGACGCGATCTGATGAGTTCATGGTCAGCGGCACAGAAGAAAAAGGTTGCCAAGAGGAAGCTAGAAAAGCGTGACGAAGATTTCAAGAAACTGCTCTCAAGCGAGCACCTTTTCCAGATCTGCCATGGAAATCAGCGTGTCAATGCTATTAAGCAGCTCGCTTCATCATCGGAACCCACTGATGGTGTAGAGGATGCGTCAAAAGTTCTCAGTGACAAGTCACATTGTGAAGTGCGTGATTGGTTGATGACCCGTCTACTTATAGACAACAGTGGCAGAAGTGGAGTGGCTGCAAATATGAAGATAAGCGAATTTAAGGAGGCTGTGTATTATCCTGGTACGGATGAAGATCCAGCACGGTACAGGATTCTGGTAAATGATCATAAAACTGCTGGAGTGTATGGAGCAGCAGTGGTCTGGGTGCACGACGACTTGTACAAGCTTGTAGAGATGTACTTGAGAACTGTAAGAAGCCAGATTACATCATTGGCTCCACACGTCGAGCAAGTATTTGTCTCAAGCAATGGCATGCCTCTGACTTCATCACAAGTATCCACCTGTGTTTACAGAACAGTTCAGAGAGAAGGAATTGAGACAAATGGAAGGATCTGCGCCACAACAGTACGAAAATCACTTGCAACGGGGATGCACGTGCATATGCCTGAAGAGAAAGATCATTTAGCAGCCCTGTCTCTGCACAAGACAAAGACGCAAGCCGACTACTACCGTGTTCATGATAAAGTAAATGAGACTGATTTAGGTCGTAGAGCAGTCCAGAGGCTCGTTTCCCTTAAAACTGAAAATATTCATCACGCAAAAGTCGAGAAGCCTACCCCATGGACGGAGGAAGAAGTGAGTGGACTGAAAGATCTGTTCAAAGAAGAAATTGCGACTGGAGCTATTAAAGAGGGTGAGATAATAAAAAAAGTCTCAACAGAAACCATTCTGAAAGCACATTCGGTTAAGGCAATCGTCCTAAAGCTACGGCGAATGAGCGATGAATTCAGAAAGGATATCCCACTTCCTACTGAGCAGGAGACAAGCACGGAGAGGGTTCTGAAATTTCTTTCTTCAGCACCGTGTGAGAGTGATAAATCTGGTCCAGTCCACGCCCCGTCCCTAGCATCCGCGACTTCCACATTTTGGAGGAAATTTACGGATGAGCAAACCAGCCATCTACTCAGCTTGACACAAGACCTTGTGAAAAACAACGCTGTTAAGAGAGAAGACGTCTGGCAAAGAGTAAAGGATGATGCAAGATCTCTGGAACTTGGCATGATAACAGGAAAAGAAGTAGAAGACGAGGAAGAATTAAAGAAGTGTAAGCAGCGTTTAGTTGACAAGGTGCGTAAAGAAATGCGCCAGGCAAAGCGGCAAAAACAAAAGAAGAAATAAATCATCTTCTTCAAGCGCAACAAGCAAACGCAAGCGCAAATGCAAATGCAAGCCATTTTCACACGCGTAAAGCAAGCGCAAGGAATATAAAGCATGCAGGCGCAGTTAAGCTTTTTTTTTCAATGCCAGATAAAGATATTATATCCGCCGGACCATGGTACAAACACTGGTCAATACTTTTTCGCCTTACGCTTACGATTTCCCTGTTCAAGCACAAGCACAAGAAAATAAACCTCTTTCATTCCTTGCGCTTGCGTTTGCTTGACAGTAGCTCACACATTCTTGAGCTTGCTTTGCACTTCTGAACCAGGCATAAGCAATAAGAATAACGACCGGTTTCTATCAAAATGCAGCTACCATTATTATCACAAAAAGGTTATTTGCCTTTCTTTACGCAGACGGTAAAAAAAGGAAATAATAAATTCGAAATTTGTGCTCTTAAGTAACTAGTGTTACCAAAGAGCAGTTTCTATAAACGAGAACAACTTTTGAGAAATAGAAAACTTTTAGGTTTGCAGTGGAGACATACAAGAGTTCTGTGTTCATATGTAATTGAATGAAGTCAATCTGATTTTATTTTCGAAGAAAGGTGGATACAAACCACTTATTAAGTGCGTTTCAATGTTAACTAAACGCGTAAAATGACTTATCCTGTTGAAAAGATCCGGGTTAAGTTAAATCGTTTTTTCTTCACAACGTTTAATTACAGTTAGTGATCCGACCCGGGAAAAGTCTTGACAAAAAAGAGAGCAACCGTCAGTTAAAAAACGCCATGTGAATGATACTTACAAGTCATCTTAATTTGATAGATCTTGAGCCTTGAACATATGACCTCCTAACATTCGGCACGTTTCGTTTGTCAAATTTCGCAGTGTGGGGATTGATATTATACTACTTTGTGTAAATTGCGCTAGTGATATTTAAAGATACATGCTTTGAATTGATAATTTTCCGCAGTGTAAAGATTCTAAGAAACATTCTAAATTTTTAATCAAAGTCATTATATTGACGTTTACTCAGTTGAAAACCCAGTATGTCATACTTGAAGACACGAATACTTTAAAGCATTTGAGATTGATGTAACATCATGTTTAGTTTCGTTTAACTGCTGCCACGTTAGGCGGT
Source organism: Siderastrea radians (assembly GCA_964017195.1). NCBI lineage: Eukaryota > Metazoa > Cnidaria > Anthozoa > Scleractinia > Rhizangiidae > Siderastrea > Siderastrea radians. The sequence goes on from OZ024900.1 coordinate 3,439,294, forward strand.
ACGATTTTCTTCATTACCCAGGTTTGGTAAAAGGATATTTTTATAAATTGTTATAACTTCGCATGTTTTTAGAATTAATTTTAAATGTGATTGGATATCAATTAAGGATTTGTGGTACCCACAAGCAAAGCTTCCTTGTCACTCTAACTTGCACACGCGGCCGACTGTTTGGCAAAAGCATCCCGTGGTCAATTTGCAAAGCCAGCAAATCACAGTAGTTGGTGGACGCTTGGTCACCAACGTAATTGTCCCTGCCGACGAACTGACCACAATTCAAATCTGGCCTAGTTTAATTAACTTTTCATTCATTTTCTGTAAATACCTTTTGTAAGGTTATGTCAAACATCTGATTGTCTTACAAGAGCCGAAATAATTTATACAGCTCGGTTACGCCGTTAGAACGACAAGGTTTTTTTAATTCTAGAAACTATTAAGAATTTCTGTGACTATTTCAATAATGTTTAGTGTATTCGCTTAAAAAGTTAGCTTAGAGTAAGTTCGTGCGCGTAGGAGTACGGAACTTTGGTTTCCGTTACCGAACAGTGGAACACTCTAACTAAAGCTCGTTTAGCTACACAAAGTATGAAGCAGTTTTAGCTGTTTTGCTGATAAAATATTGGATCGCGTCGTTACGATTAAGGAGCACTCTGTCCGGTCTGTGTGATGATTGGTACCAAATTCGACAGTTTAAAAAGCACAGTTAGCCAAATGAATCTTAGACTTTCAGTTTTATATGTTATTTGCTAAATTTTTACTCAAGATTCGAAGCACGTCTTTGAGTATCAAAAACACCAATGTTTGGATGCCCTTCCGCACATTTCTGAAAACAAATTGCTTGTCAACCAATCAGAGCTCAGGCGCGGACGTGAGTTTTGCTTATTCAAGGTAGACTGCTAAAAACAGTCTGCAGTTTACTAGGACGTAATTATAGCATTGCTCAGTTTCCATTGATATTCAAGAAAGTTACAAATGTGAATTAAAGATTGCGTTTTGATAAATTAATCTTGTTGTTGAATTAATCCTGTTCATAGTCAATTGGTATATGGACTCACCTAAACACCTGTTGCATAGCAAATAGGTTTCGGATTCACAAGTTCTTGAAGCGAAGCCAAGTGTCTATACCCGTTAAAACTCACAAACATAAAACAAAGAGAGTGCACATCACAAACGTACTAATCAAACACAACACACAGAGAGCGCGCATCACAAAGATGACAATCAAGCACAAAACAAACAGAGGGCAGAGCACGAACATAACAATCAAACACAACATAAACAGAGCGCACATCACTAACGTAACAATCAAAGAACAAAAAGAACACGCATAGCACTAACTTAACAATCAAGCACAACACAGATAGCGCACATCACCAACTTAACCAAGAAACACAACACAAAGACAGCGCGTAGCACTAACGTAATTTAATTGTAATGCGCATTTGAACATATACACATGGAATTCGCGCATAACAAATTCATAATGTTATTATTATGATCATTAACGCAACAATCAAACACATAAAAAAGAGAGCGCACACCATTAACGTAACGAACAAACAAAACAGAGAAAGCGCGTAGCGCTAACATAACAATCAAACATGACAAAGAGAGTGCACATCACTAACGTAACGAACAAACACAACACAGACACAGCGCCTAGCACTAACGTAACAATCAAACACATAACAAAGAGAGCGCACTTCATTAACGTAACGAACAAACACAAAACAACGAAAGCGCCTAGCACTAACGTAACGATTAATCACTTAACAAAAAGAGCGCAAATTACTGTAACGAACAAACACAACACAAAGACAGTGCCTGACACAAACGTCTAGCACTAACGTAACATTAAAACTGATAACAAAGAGTTAATTGATTATTAACTCGAAGTTGATAAGGTTAATGAACCGCCGTAGCGAATTTCTAGTAGCTGACGTTTCGCGCGTTAGCCTTTCGTCGAAGCAAAGAGAGCGCATACTGCAAAAGAGGATGTTAATTTGAAATGTACACCGATTTTCAAAGCAATTACTCGGAAAAAGCAGTTTTTGTTTTGCCTACGATAGTACAACTCAGTGATAGGTAGAAGTGGGTATTTGCTACACAAGTGGGTATTTGCAACTACACGACTTCTTTTTTGGAATATAAGAGTCCAAAATGCCCAGATACTTCTCCGGAACGGTTACCACTTTTCTAATCAGCTGAGACAACGTGTATTAGAGAAGAATTCTAAAAAAATTGAGCAAAAAAGGATTTATTCCACAAAAACCCTTAAAAACACATAAAAACAGAAAAAATTGATCTGTATTTGATGTAAAATAGACGGCGATACTCAGATATGGACGGGTAGAATTGTACTTTTCACATCCTTTGATGAGACTTTTGCCCGTGTATCCTATTTTATTTAATCGATGATCTTTCCCCAGCGAAAAACGAAAGTGGGTATTTGCTGCAAAATTGCGTATTTGCGACGAAATGGCATTTTGTCCATAAATACGTTTAAATGAAATAAATTCTAGTCAAACAATGTAGAGGCGGTTCTTACAACAAAGCGCCATGTTTCTGTGAAGAAAAAGTAAGAAAAAAGACCTAGAAATGCATTTTAAAGGCAAAAAGAAGATTTGCAGCTTTCGAAAAAATTTCGGACTTTCAGGTGAAGTTTACATCATAGCTTACAACAGGATATTTTTCTAAAATCAACTTGTCAAAGAACAAAAAATATTTCAGATCGCCGGGGTCTTTTGAGGCAATTGTCTAAACCTTAAGGACCTTCCGAATCTGCTTCAATCGCGAATTTTTTTGTAATTTTCGGATCGCGTACCTAAGAATGGGTATTTGCTACGTTGATCTGCTAGATTGGGAAAATTTAATGTCTGAAAAAGTAATTTTTGTAACTTGGTTAATATTTTCTTAAAATTTAAAGATAAATCTTTATAATGGAAAGATTAAAATCTTGTTTAAACGTTTCTAAAGCCATTGAATAATATATGGAAAACAAGTAGCAAATACGCACTCATGAATCTAAAGAGAGAGAGAGAGAGAGAGAGAGAGAGAGAGAGAGAGAGAGAGAGAGAGTAAATGGGAAAAATCCAGTTTTTTAATTAAAACTTAAACTTTCCCAAACAGTTACTTGTGCTGAGGTTTTATTTGTGTTTTGCATTGGCTCTTTCAACGACGAAGAGAGAAGTATGTCTAATTTTCCTATTAAACATGTACTCTTTTTGGGAGAGGTATATTTTTGTTTTTCCACCAGCCCTCCCATATAGCCATTTATGAATACGGTTTCAGTGGAATTTTCATTTCATCCCTTCCATTAGAAAAATGGCCATTTGAATCCAAGGGGTCCCTTAAGACGAAATACACAACACAAAATGCGGTGAAATTCAATTTTAATTTTAACAGGCATAATGTCACTGCAACTATCACGTATTATCACTACTTCTTTACTTAGAATGCTCTATGTTTCTGCTAAGAGATACCATACCCTAAGTGCTTATGTTTTACTTTCTGTGGAAAAGAGCAGTGAATTACTGTAGAGCTGGTAAAACGTGGAGCACAACTCTGAAAGTTTTTGCTAACGTGAATCAAAATTAGATTTGGCTGCTTCATTCTACGACAATTATTTACACCCATTAATCACGTTAACTTGACTTTCACGAACTTGAACGGTTTTGAGTTTCGCTCGACTGTTCGAGTTATCGAGATCCCTCTGTAGTGAGGAAAACTGTCGATATTCTTCAATTCCCTTTTGATTTCAGCACCGTTAGACTTCAAAACAAAACCGGCAACAATTAATCACTGTCCGCTAAGAAGGACAAGGAATCTCGATAACTCGTAGTGGATCAGAACTAAGCTTAATACAACAAGTATCATCTTTTGCAAGAAAAATATTATACAGGAACAGAAGGAATGTAACGATGCAAAGAAGTTTCAAAGACGAAATCTGTATCTGTAAATGGTAGCTTTATCTCGCTCTGGCTGCAAAATCACAGTTATATAGCCCCCCTTCCCCCCGGTTATAAGCCCTCCAGATTATAGGCCCATCTACCTGTCAACAAAAATGATATTTCGATTATAACCCCCTGGACATATGCCCCCCTTCATTTATCCTCGTTAGTTTAACATAATTACTTTCACAAAACAAAGCACAACTTCAAATTGAAAATTAGGGAGGTATAACGCAAGTAGAGAGCGGAACAATACTGATGTTCCAAATAGTATTGAACTAAATTTGTTTCAAATAACGGTATTGAAGTAACTTCAAGCAAACAGCAAACAACCGGAACCAATGTTCCAAATTTTAATCGTGTATTCCGCCACCTAAGTTACTAAGGCCCAACTTTAAATGTCAAAACTGTGGCAATGGGAGCGCTTGACGAGCAGGAAGATGTACCTGTGAGCAAATTTTCGCATTGTATTTTCGAATCAGAGCAACTTTGTTTCATTATCTAGCAATTTTTGAGTAATTTTTAAACTCATTTTTTGAGAACATTTTCAGCATTTTCGTAGTACAATCTGTAGACACCTACTGTTTAGATTACCGCTGGCTGGCTTTGTTCACTGCAGGCGAAATCAGAAGCTTTCCACGTCTCCTCTGTCGTACAAAGTACCCCACTAAACAAATCAGTGCTGCCAATAACAAGCCACTCATGACAGCGATCAAAACGCTGTGTTCAGAGGCGGCGGAAGAAGAATTCCTTTTGTTGTCTTTATGGAGCTTTTGAGCTTCTTCTGCGTGGGGGACGGGCTTAGTTGACTCAGTAGTGTTTTTAGTTTCATTTTCTTTGTCGCGAATATTTGCCATCACCTCATGAAGAAAACTACCTGTTTCTTCTTCGCCAGGAGTATTCTTGCCCGTGTTATTTAGAGTCAGCGGCAGTGATGATGGTGGTCGCGTGCGGCGATGGCTGTTGGGAAGTTTTGGAAAGCCCATGTGATCTAGCTCAACAGCACTTCGGTTGCCTTTTAGCTTTTCCCGTTGAACTTCTGTCAGTCCAGTTGCGTTAGACCCCAAGGAGGATCCAGTGGGTCTTACCGCGCTTGGTCGACTAAAGAATTGACGCTTGGAGGTTGTAGTTTTCAGAGTAGGGGGAGCAGTGGTGGTTGAATTCTGTGTTTTGGTTAGATTGGTCGAGGTTTGATTACTGGAGATATGTCGCTTAATTCGACGCTCGTGATAAACAGGCCAAGGCACTAAAATAACAATCAGGTAATTGCCATGTAAACATGGTTATCTGTGTATCTTTTAACTCCATAAAGAATAATTCACTTCAAAATAACAATTCTGATAAACTCTCAGTCAGAAACACAACACTGCAAATTCAGAAGATCACATTCAGCTCCAAAATACAAAATTAGCCCTGATGCCCCTACAGCTAATTCGACCCTTTGTGGAGCTATTTCGGTCACAGCTGGGGCAAAGAGACCCCACTAAAAACCGAGGGCACACAATGGGACCAAATTTGGCTCTTTGGTGCCGGCCTAGCCACTGTAAATAGGATTACTGTGGCCTTAATTAGGAGAGCCAAGTGAAGCTCTCCAAATGGTACTGTATTTTACTCGCTTAAACGGCCCCATTTTTGGGGTTAAAACAGAACTTATGAATTTACAGTGAAAACAGGACCTCAAACGAGTTTTTGTGTCATGACCAATTTAGAGCATAACTTCTTCCCCTGCATGATTGACATACTAGTCCATTGTAATGTTAGTCCGAGAGCATGGCTGTACACATGACTACGCCTGGATGAAGATAGACAGTGAACTGCAAAGCTTCTTTGCTCCACACTGGTCTAAGATAATAAAATATCTGCAGAGACCACATGGCAGGACTCGAATTTACGACCTACAAATCGAAATTCTCGCGCATTAAACACAGAGCACCGCTTCTCTTGACCTAGAATGCCAGGCGCGTAGCGCGAAGAGCTGAAGCGTTCAGCTCTCCTCGCCTTTGATCCCCTCCCCCCTCCTTTTGTCCCTTCGCCTCAGTCTCCTCTCCTCTTTTCTCGAGCCAAAGGAACCGTAATTCTGATCTGTTCTGCGTTTTTCCCTAGAAGGTTAGAGAAGCTTGCATAAAAGGCCACGTGCCACATAAATATGACAACCTAAAAATAAATCTCTTAAAAATGGGACAGGATAAGTGGTTGTGTTCGATTAAACACACGCAGCCGAAGCATAATTGCAAACAAAAATAGAAGCTCTATAGTTTCAGGGATAAATAAACAAACGTGTAACATCGATTATCCTCTTATTTTGTTTGGATTCGGGTTAACTGAACTGGAGATTGCAAAGAATTTGCAAACTGAGATGATAAATTGATACCCTGTGAGGATTACGTAACCACAGGTTTTATCGCGTTCAGTCGCAAATTAGCTAAAAAGTATTGACTGCGAACTTAATGACCTAATAATATTTGAAAGACTAAACCGACGTATAAAAGATAAACATTTACGCAAAGTGAAACTTTTAGCAGTGTTTTAGCTATGGTTGAAACTTGTCATAAAAAACGCAAAACCGTTAGCCGTTACGATCTAAGGCCTGTCGAGTTTGCTACTTGACTACCGCCCCCTACTACAATTTTGATAATGCAAGGTGAATTCCTCTTTGGCCGATGTTGTGGCTTTTATGACACGTAGGCTCCAATGCCGTCATTCTAAAAAGAGCCGAGAGTAATAATTTATTTCCTCCTTGAATTTTGGGCGCAGACAAAGAGTTCGTGCAGACACCGGCAGTGCTGTGTCATAAAGGGGTTGGCGGGAATTGCCACACTCTGGAACTAAATTCTTTCCAAGGTGTAGCCTTGTGTTTTCACTTGTGTTTTATCTCGAATATGTCAGCCAACCTTTTAAACCTTAAAATCCAGATCGTTGACTTTCACTTCAACTATCTACTTATAACCCCTTCTTGACGGCGCCTTTGTAGTAACTCTAATAAATTCTTGATATCAAATTCTAAATTTTTAACCTCCGAAACTGTTTTTACCTTTAATGGCTATGTTGCTGATCTGCGGTTTTAATTAATTTATTTATTTACCTTAACCAGTCTAAGCAGGCACTAAAGAATTTGTTTACTGTATTATGCAGGCCAGCTGTCATTAAAAGCAAACAGATTTACGCGGATTGGTCTGGCCGAAGCAAGATGTTTTTTGTCAGCCCCGATTGAAAATACGGAATTTGTACCACTGATGCTCTTTCAAATATTCTCAGTATTTCGTGGTCAACGATAATTCTTTGAAAAATTTGTAGCCACAGAATAGCAGTTTTATCTTGGGAGGGTTATGAGTTTTGCAATTATAACAGGTAGCGTTTCTGTGAGAAGAATTACCAGTTTCTACAACTCTTGGTCCTTTTTAATTGTTTTGGAACTTTCGTGAGTTAGTGCTAATGTATGAAACTGGTTCAAACCTCGATTTAGCTATCAGATCAGGGCTACAATTAACCATGACATTGCTGTTTTTCGAAAATAATTAGTTTATAGTCTATGTCCCACTCACGACTACAAAACGTAGCTAAATCTCACTCATCTGATTGGTTCAGTTTTGTATATTACATACGCGTACAACTTAAGGAAACTCGCAAATCTTCTTATATTTTTCTGTTTGTCAGTTTTTCCCAGGGCACAAACTGTCAATGTAGCTTCCTTTGACCGTGGTTAAAGTTCTCACAGAAATAACAGAAATGTAAACTTTTTAAGTGACAACATTTGTTTGTCAAGATTTTCTTTCTCCTTTCTAATAAAGAGGCACCATTGTTGGGGAGAAGAGAACAAAACGTCAAGATCACTTCAAGTGTGCTTTCACTCCTTCGTAACGTCTTTCGGGTCAAAGAAGTTTTATCTTAGGAAGCAGTGATCTCTTACTACACGAAGTAACTTTACCCCCGAGTTTTAATTGCTTTCATATGGAGCAAAATACCAATGTTTGTTACTCATAAATAGTTAATACGCGTTCTGCTGTAAAGATCTTTCAAAGGATTCAAGTTTCACCACTTCAAAAATTATTTCAAAACACCCTCTCTGAAACCAAACCCTCTCTATAGACAAACTGCAACATATATCACTCGCAGCTGAATGAAGAACTCTCTAAACACAACCAATAGAACATAAGAGAAAGAACATTTTTGACTGAATTAAGAGCGGTTCTTATAACTCTGAAAACAAAAAACGGGAACTAGCATGCTTTGCTGGCATTGCTTTAGGGGTGTTCACTTGAAATCGTAAAATAAATTATTTCATTTTCACTACACCCGTTAAGTTTTGCACCACACCGCCTGGAGTGTAACAAGATCAACGGAAGTTTACTAACCTTGCAGTTGTTGTTTCAAGGCGACCGCTTCGGAAGCCACAAGCAGGAAATATGAGCAAATAGCGAACGAAGCAAGAAGTGCTAGTATAGCACTGGAGATTTTCATTTTGGAATTTTGGTAAAATGCAACGTTGTTTTAAGGTTTTATGTTGGTATAAACAAGCCAAGTGTCTGTAGCAGGAGTAGGTCTTCTCGCCTCGAGCTGCAACACCGAGACTGATTCGTTTACACTGCTATCAGGGACTTGATTGCAGCGATTGTTTGATTGACAACGCACCTTAGTTATGGTCTGTCTGTCTCATCACAATAAGAGACTAAGAGTACAGTTGGCCTTTCAATAGGGTAGCTGGGCTCTTAATCACCAGGGTAGATCTGGAACAGAGCTCTCTGTTAAATGACAACTGATTCTAGAAATATTGATATTTCTTGGCTAACGTCAATTGCCACATATGTTGTTTAGAATTTATCTCTTTTGTTTAATACAAATGCAATATGCAATACAAGTTTGTGGATCCACCCACAAATTATCTTGGGGTATTCGAGGCGGGTCAGGAAGACTAATAAGACTATAACTATATATATTATGTATAATAAAACCAGCTAACAATCCGTTGAGGAAGAAGAAAAAGAAACTAAATTAAGAAGATTTGAATGAGATAACACTAAACACTTAAATTTGACATGTTTTAACACTAAACATTTAAAAAAATGAGCAAATGACACTTAACACCAAACCATATCCAGACCCTCCACCAAGTTTAATCGTGTTTTCCTAAATTAGCTGAAAAGTAGTATTATCTGCGAACTGAATGACCGAATGATATTTTAAAGCCCAAACCGACGCCAAAAAATAAACATTTACACAAACTTAAACTTTTAGCAGTGTCATAGCAATGACTGAACCTTGTTAGGCAAAACGACGTAAATACTTTAGCCGTTACGATCGAAAGCCTTGCGAGTTCGGTGCTTGACTTCCGCCCCAATACTAGATAAAACATTGGCCATTTCTTTTTTTTTTGTTTTCGTTTTTTTTTTGTAATTTAATACAAGATGAATTTCTCTTTGACCGATGTTGTGGTTTTTCTGACAAATAGGCCCAAATGCCGTTATTCTAAAAGGAGCTAAGAGAAATACGAATTGATTTTCGCCTTTCGGACGGTCGAATTTCCTGACGTTTTAGCTGTTTTTCTTAGTATCTCTTAGTTTTCTAAAAACCTCAAATGAGGTCTTCAGAGCTCCTAAGCGTTTCGTGAGTAAACAAATTACAAATTAAAAAAGTTACAATTACAAAAGGTTTCATTCAATCTAAAAGTGCTTGGTAGATGTGTAGTGCGAACTGAAACAAAAATTTAATCCTTCTTTTATTTCTTTCTTAAATCATATCCCATTTCCTAAAAACTCTAATATATAATTCCCCCTTAAATAGGCATTTTTTTTACTTACTTCCATCGACTCCGACGGATTGGTGCGTAGCGAAAACACGTAAGTAAGACGTTACTGATACAAATTGCAAGTGCAACTTACTGGGGCACCCAACAAGAAAAATTTAGGAAAATGCTTGAAATACCATTTTCTGGTTTCTTAGATTCTTTCCGAGCTTTTTAAAGGCATATTTGTGTAAGCTAAAACGGGTTGATCTGTTTGGCGTTTTTAGCTGAAAATATAAGGTGCCGAAAATTTTAGGAAACAGACAGTCCTATCTCGTCCAGTTGTCTAGTTTCCTTTACAGTTTTTGCCCATCTGTAAAACACATTCAGGTCACTTGCTGTCTTTTTCTTGGTATTTTTGTTTCTGTTTAATTCAATAATGTTTCAGTTGTCTGTTTTCAGTTTTCTCAGTTTGCTCAGTTTCCTCAGTAGGAATACCAGTTTGGGTTGGCTCAGTGTTTTCCGTGTATTCAGTTAAAGATTCGTTTGCTGTTATAAGTTCATCCTCCAAAACGTCAAGTTGGAAGGTTGAAAACACGTTGAAATTTGGTTCGTCCAGATCCAGTCCGGCCATTTTGTTTTTGCTTCGTCCTCCTTCAGCAAAGACCGGTCAAACCGGGATTTTACTGTGTAATAAATAAGCTGGCATATTTTGCGCGTTCTCTTGCCCTTATATGGTAAAATGACACCACAATGGAATGATAATAGGAATTAATCAGTCCCCTTGTTACGAAAGGCTGAGTTGATGGTTCGCCAAAGAAATCTCTAGTTTCTGCAATAAAATCCAAATATCTCAGTTGATTTGGGTCTGCCCAACAGATATTCCGCCGAAACGAACCATTGGATGCCCCTGAACTTAATAATATTGGAACTTCACAAAACGTGGCATTCTGTGCATGGTACAAACATCAAAGTGTTTTTAAAAAAAAACATAGTTTGCGGGGAACCAGTGGTACCTCCCGGAGGGGAGGGGGTGGGGGAGTGATGAGTTTGTTTGTTATGGGAATTGCCACATTCTGGACTGAATTCTTTGTAAGGTATACTCTTTTTTTTGGCTTGTGTTGTTTGTGTTAGCCAGCCTTTTTAATCTAAAAAACTAAAACTTAAATCCGTGACGTTCATTTCAACTATCTTCGTAGGTAATCTGCTTATAACTCCTTATCGGCGCCTTTGTAGTAGCTCTAATAAGTTTAAAAATTCTTGCTATCAAATTCGGTATTTTAACCTCTGAAACTGTTTCCAGATTTGACGGCTGAATTGCTGACCTGCGGTTTTAATTTAATCATTTATTTACCGTAACCTAAGTAGGCAGGAATTTGTTTATCACCCCAAAAATTTCCACCCTGTTCGGCAAAGTCACGTAAATTTAACTTAAAAACCACTGGTCTAATTTGCCTAAAATTTTCTTACGGTACATACACCCTAAGAAACTGTATCATGCAGTCTGTCGTTAAAATCAGACAGATTTACGCGGATTGGTCTGGTCAAAACAAAATTTTTTGTTAGCCCTGATTGAAAATACGGAATTTGTGCTACCATTGATGCTCTTTCTAGTGCAACACATAGCTTGTCAACTGCAATAAGACCAGAAAACCTTCCATATACTTTTATCTAAAATATCGCTCACTGAGATTTACGTGGTCAAAGATAATTCTTTGAAACAATTGTGGTCACGGAATAGCAGTTTTCTCTTAGGAGAGTTATAAGTTTCGCAATTATAATTATAACAGTTCGCCGGTTTCTGTGAAAAGAATTACAGTTTCTACAACTCGTGGGCGTTTTTAATTGCTTTGGAACTTTCGTGCTTTAGTGCCAATGCGTGAACTTGTGCGATTTAACTATCAGATCAGGGCTCCAATTAACCATGACATTGCTGTTTTTCGAAAATAATTAGTTTATAGTCTATGTCCCGCGCACGACTACAAAACGTAGCTAAATCTCACTCATCTCATTGGTTCAGTTTTATATATTACATACGCGTAACAACTTAAGGAAACTCGGAAATCTTCTGTGAATAAAACTGATGGGTAGCAAAAATCTGAAGTCGAACACTTGACAATTGCTTGGTCACAGACACTAGGGGTGGCGAATGATCTTTCGGAACAGGGTCTTGCAAAATTCTAGCTGAATTGTAAGCGTCTCGCAATCTCGTTTTTGAGCGATTCTCTGCGTCTCGGAGTCTCGTCTTTTCGGCAGACCAGTCTCTGATTCTCGATTTCCTCGCTGAAGCCGTCTTTGGGTCTCAAATGTTTTGCGAGGCTGTCTTCAAGTCTTGACTTTTTGGAAGGCTATAAAATGAATCTCCAAGTTATGGTGTGCTTCGCTAATATCACTCGACAACAACAACTCAATTTGCAGTCTTCGCATTATTCTAAAAAGTCTCTGGCTCGCATTTAAAAACCTCTACTGAAAAGCTCGGTCTCGCTTTCCAAAAACTGAAAAGGTCTCGAGCTCCCACAAGATAACACTCGTCTCGCCGTCTTGCAAAGTCTTGAATTTAGCATTCGCCATCCGTAACACTATTTCTTTCAAGCTACACGCACGTACGTGAAACTAAATAAATAAAAAACGTTTCTTGATAGCGTGAAAAAAGAACCAAACGAGTAAGTGAAGCAAGCACGTCGGGGAGGCCAAGTGGGCGCTGCCGGTACCTTTCGTTACACTTCTTTTGTTTTCAGTGCTAGCTCCATTTTGCATTGTTTGATTACGTAAGTGTGCAGGACAAAAACGACCTTGGATTCAACGAAATTAAATTGAACAGCAACTAAGACTGTTTATGAAGGATAAATGCGTCAAATATTATGTTATTCGCACCGACAAGTTTCTTTTGTGTTCCGGGAAATTCCTATTTCAAACTCCATGTTATCTCCACAATGGCTACTGATACAAGTCAGATTGTTTATTGCCCACGAATAACCGATACGGTTTTAACTAATGACAGACGAATACAGAGATCATACAATTTAAGTTTTCCTTTTAGATTCCAAGCTGTTCTAAATCATTTTGTTGATGCCCTGTAGGAACTGTTTTCGTTTAAGATTACTTATATTTTTCTGTTTGTTTCTGCCAGTGCACAGACTCTCAATGTAGCTGTCTTTGTCCGTGGTTAAAGTTGTCACAGAAATAACAGAAATGTAAACTTTTCGAGAAATAACATTTGTTTGTCAAACTTTTCTTTCCTGTCTTGTGTACTTGAATAAAGGGCCACCATTGTCGGCGAGAAAAGAATAAAAAACAAGATTACTTCAAGTGTGCTTTCACTCACTCGTTGCGTCTTTCGGGTCCAATTAATACGTTTTATCTTACGAAGCAGTGCTCTCTTTCTATGCGAAGTAACTTTACGGTTTACTTAATGCCCCGAGTTTTAATTACTTTCACATAGAGCAAAATACCAATGCTTGTTACTCATATATAGTTCATCTGCAATCTGTTGTAAAGATCTTTCAAAAGGTTACAGTTTCACCTCTTCGAAAAATATTACATAACACCCTCTGAGTTCAAAAAGTTATGTCTACGTACAACCACACTGAAACATATATCACTCGCAGCTGAATGAAGAACTCTTAAAACCTAACCAATAAAACATAACAAAAAACAACAGTTTTGACTGAACCAAGAGCGGACCTTATAACTCGACAAACACAAAACGGGGACCAGCATGTTTTGCTGACATCGCTTTACGGGTCTTCGCTTGAACATTAATTAATTGAGGATTTTCTTTTCACTACCCGCCTTAAGTTTTGCACCTCCCCGTGTAACAAGGCCAAAGCAGTTTTACTAACCTTGCAGTTGTTGATTCAATGCAGCCGCTTCGCAAGACACAAGCAGGAAATATGAGCAAATGGTGAACGAAGCAAGAAGTGCGAGCATGACACTCGAGGTGAGTCATTTTGAAACTTTGGTAAAATGCAATGTTGTTTCAAGAAATAAGCGTTGTAAATTGCGATTACTCTAGCAGGCACGTTTTATGTTAGTATAAACAAGCCAAGTGTCTGTAGCAGGAGTGGGTCTTCTCGCCTCGAGCTTCGACACCGAGCTCGGATTCGTTTACACTGCTACCAGGGACTTGATTGTAGTGATTGTTTGATTGACAATGTACCTTAGTTATGGTCTATGAGGGTGCTAATGAGGTTAGTAGTTAACTGACAATTGGCCAAAAAAATAGTAGTTAACTGATATTTGGCCAAAAAATTAGAAGTTAACTGATAAATTAAAAGTCAACAGTTAACTGACATTTTATTAGTTATATTGAATACGATTGTTGATGTTTTAAAAGCAACAAGGATTTTCTTAACGGCGAGGCTATTTCGTGACATTTACCTGTCACGCTGCATGATCTGGTAACGGTATTCACTGTCATTTGAGTCACTTCCGATGCAAAAGTGCCAGCCACGAGGGAGCGTAATTGGTCCTTGATCCCCGTGATGACTTTGAGTGGCGTGGTCAAAGTAGCCTGCGTGGCAGGCGCGGAAAGGGGGGGGGGGGGGGAAAGGGGAGAAATTATTCCTAAGCGCGGAGGAAGGGGGAGGAAGGGAGAGGAAGGGAGTCACGCAGGCCTTCCAACCCCATATTATAACTATGTTGAATGTAAATTGAGATACACAAATTTCGAGTACTTACGGTGGCCAAACACAGTTTTCTTGTACCTATACGTTATTCGTCGTTATTTTCAAGCCACTGGCAAGTGGGAGGCCAAAATTGGCACGATGCAAAATCAGCTAAAAAAGATTATATTTTGATCTGTTTTATTGGACTAAGTACCGTTGCCATGGCAACATAGCTGATAATAAACCAGCATTAAATAATGGGTCTGATTTATTTTCAGAAAATCCAGTCGTTAGATTTTTTTCCATCATTTGCCTCTCGGAAACTCAGAAAAATACTGCCCTATTGACACTGGTCTGGTGAAATTTTGACGGAAAGATCTTCTGTAATTTTGTGTTTTGCATTTCAACGTTTTCTGAACATATCCTCTGTCGCATTTCAATTTTTGTGTACAGGCGAGTTATGCGTATTCTGAACCATTGTTCTACCAAATTTCATGAAATTCTAAGGAGCGGCTCCGTAGAAATCAGCGAATTTCCACTAGACCATGCAGTCACAATTTTCTGGTTAACTGCGCAAGCGTTGCATTTGACAGGGTCTCGATCTTTCTCTATCCATACAAACGATCCCGGAAAGGCAGGGTCGAATTGTATTACCATTTAATACATTGAAAAATAAACGTTTTTTACACATAACAAACTGTTTGATTGTTAAAAAGGAATACAAGTAATTCTGACCAATCACGATTTTGGCAAAAGTAAATACGCCTGAAACAATGGCCTGGTAGTGGGCGCGCTCTCTTTATTCCTCTCGCGCTCCGCGCTCGTTGTTCGCGCTGGCGAATAATTTCAACCCCTTTTCCCTCCCCTTTCCGCGCCTGCCAAGCAGGCTATCGTCATCTCGATATTTTTCTCTTTCATTATGAGTAAGATTTGTGACTTGACTGTTTTTTGTTTTTTACAATTATTTTCATATCTAGAAGTTGTAATTTATTTATTGATTGAGTAAGGTCCACCCCTGAGGATGATTGACGTACTAAAGTGAGGAAAAAAAGGAAAAAAAGGAAAGTTAATAGCTAGCTACAATTAGAAGTTGGCCGAAAAATTTGTAGTTAACTGACAATTGGGTACCCCCATTAGCACCCTCGTCTATCTGTCTCATGACATTATGAGATATATAAAGAGTATAGTTTTCTTGTAACGGGGTCTGTGGACTCTTAATCACAAGTGTAGATCTAGAAGAGAGCCCCGTGTTAAGTGATAACTTATTCTTATTTCCTGAATGAGTCTGGCTACGTCATTTGCAACATATGTTGTTTGTTTAACTTGCACGAGCTCGCTCCTTTTAGGGTTAATAAAGACAGTCATCTCTTACTTGATATTACTCAGTTATTTCACTGGAGTACTATCGTAAGCAAAAATGTTGGTCATTTCTTGCTATCAATAAAAAAGTCATGCAGTTAGATATTTTATGATCTTGGCTGACCTGAAATCCCTTGAGTTATTCAGATTTCTCAGCTTCCAGATAAAGAAGTTATTTCTCAGCTAACCCTCTTACAACTTAACATTTGGGCTGCTGACACACTTGTCATGAATTAATGTATTGAGCGTTGTGCAAACAGCAACAAAAACATGTCGTTTGGTATTGGTCAAGTTCGTTATGAAAATCAGGGTTACTTTAATACATTTCTACCCCCTCCCCCTCCCGGGGAAATTAATGAATTTTGCGTCTTCAGGCCATGAACTTCGACGTATAACTTTTCTGTGAAACGTCTTCTGGTGGTACTCTATACTGTACCGGCTGTGACTACAAGTACCTTGAAACCAGAAAAGGTGGTCGCAACTCGGGGGGGTTAGCATTACTTTATAAATCGAAGTTCAACGATTGGATTTCAGTAGAAAAAGAATCATCAAATTTTTTATGGTTTAAGATTAGCAAGGAGTATACAAAAACCGCAAGAGACATCTATGTGTGTGGCGCCTATATTCCACCATACAATTCAAATTACTTCTGTCCTGATCTATTTGACGAGCTTGAAAACGATATTGAAATATTCTCTTCTCTTGGCTCAATTCTTCTTATGGGAGATTTAATCTCTAGAACAGGCAAATATTCTGTCAAGAGGGCAACACGATCATAACTAATGATCAATCTCAATCCTCGTTATGTGCCATTCAGCGGAACAGCTTTGATAACGAATTGAATAACCATGGAAAACGGCTTTTAGAAATCTGTAGGAGTGCAGATCTGAGGATTCTGAAAGGTAGAACTGGTGGCGATTCATTGGGAAGACCCACATTTCATGGCAAATAAGGAGTTAGTATTGTTGATTATGCAATATGTGAACAAGATTTATTCCGCCATATGGCAAATTTCATTGTTAGCTAGAGAACCGTTGAGTTTATCAGATCACAGTCCCATAATGACATGGCTTAATATTAATATGGTTAATGATCACTCAGCCACAACAAATATCAACGATACAGAACGTTTACCTAAAAAGTTTATTTGGGAAAGAGATTCCTCACTTAGATTTAGAACCGCACTGCAGTCAAGAGACACACAGAGAATGATACATGATTTCCTTATTGATAACAGGCCAGACAGGAATGTTAACACCTCTCTAGATGCAGTAGAAAATATTCTTATTACAACTGCAAAACGTTGTTTAAAAATTAGGGTCGTTAAGAAACGACATATCAAATCATCTTCTAACAAAAAATGGTTTGATAAAGAATGTCGTCTTAAGAGACACGAATTAAGAAAACTTGCTAATCTAAAACACAGTGATCCGCTTAATATTACCCTTCGGGAAGGATATCATACCGTCTTAAAACAGTACAAAAGCGTTCTGACACGGAAGAAAAATGAATATTACCAGACTAAGATTTCGGAACTTGAAAATACAGTAGATAATTCGGACAGCCGAAACTTTTGGAACTGTTTAAAATCAATGGATGATTCTGTGAAGAAAACTAGCATCCCACCAATTTCAGAAGAAAATTGGATGTCTCATTTCCAATCACTACACTCTAACGAACCCCTTAATTTACACCAAGAAGCGGTTGTTAATGAGTTACGAAGTCTAGAAGATGCAACAACACATTCGCATTCTTTGGACTACCTAATAACCGAACTTGAAATACGCACAGCGGCCAAAAACTCAAAAATAATAAATCTCCGTTTTCAGACAAAATCAAAAACGAAATGATCAAATCCAGCTTAAACCAGTTAATGCCTGTTTATTTGAAATAATTTAATGCGGTTCTTAGCTCGGGCACTATGCCTCAAACATGGTGCGGTGGCCTTATTACACCAATCTTTAAAAGTGGGACTAAAACTGATCCCTCAAATTATCGTGGAATACGTATTTCTAGTTGTCTTGGTAAACTATTTTGTTCCATTCTTAATCAAAGACTTCTTGAACACGTTCAGTCGCTTGACATACTTCATAAATCTCAAATTCAGTGGTTTTCTAGCAAATAATCGAACAGCAGACCATGCTCTTACACAAATATGTCAATTGTCACTTAATGAGTCCCTGCGGTTTGTACTGTAAGGAATACACGCCAAAAACATAGAGTTTTGATGATGCTCGCAGCTATGATTAAAATCCCTTGGTTGCACTACAGTGGGGGGGGGGGGATATTGCACTTTACCCCCCATGCTGGGTGGACACAGGAAAACAATGAGAAAAATTGATTATTGTGGCAAACCTTGGGTGGCAGGAAAGGCAGAGCCTATCTCCCCTAGAGTAGCGGCCTCTCTAGGGGAACCCATGTTAGGGTGTAACATAGGATGGACCAGAAGAGGGGTGCCCTTCTGGAGGACAATAGGTCAGATGGTACGATGGTACCATCCTGGAAGAGATCTGGACCTATTTCCCAGGGTGGCTATAGCACTTACTGTGGGAAAAGTGCAGCCTAGGGTGCCTTTCCTGCCACGATTGTGTGAGCCTACTGCTAGCCTGATCGAGAAGTGGGGAATACAATCACCCCACAGTAAGAAGAAGGAGAAAAACAGACCTACATATGGCTGTGCAGTAGGTTCTGTATAAGGAATAAATACATTTTAATCAATTAATTATCTAAACAAGTAAGTAGATACGAAATCAGTAGAAAGCTTAACTACTGTGAGTAATCAACTCTTTGAGCCCCAGCTGTGAAAAGGACTTTAAACCTATCCCTGTTTTAAAAGAGCTGGTAGATAGGCAGGACATGTGCCAATAAAAATAAAAGAGAAAGGAGGGGTGAACACCATCTCCCACGAGTGCATCACAGTGGAAGGAGGTTCAGTAGCTTACAACTGAGACAGGGTCACAAGACAAGGGGATTTTACTAACTGGTGATTGCATGCCGAGATCACATGGAAGCGTGAGGGGAAAAATACTGGGAGCTTTGTCATACAGGTTTAGAGGGTAACAGAATAACTACTTCCGGTTAGACATTGTCCCCAGACTATTGCCCAATAACTGAAACCTTGAGATAACAAAGCCAGTGACAAATGAGTTATGGGTTTGACATAAACCACAGAGAAAATTAACAACAGTTTGAATGCTTAAACTTAGAACAAACGAAAGTATATGCATGTTTTGTGGACTTTAGGAAAGCATTTGATTCGGTCTGGCATGATGGACTTCTATACAAGCTGTTAAAAATCAGTATCCGAGGAAACTTCTATAATGTAATTAAAAGTTTATATTCGAATTCTACCTCCTCTGTTAGAATTGGAAATAACCAAACGCGATCTTTTCAATACGCCAGAGGTGTGCGCCAAGGCTGCATTTTAAGTCCTTTGCTCTTTAACCTATACGTCAATGATTTAGCTTTCTCGTTTAACAATATTCTATCTGATCCGTTCGTGCTATCAAATGGCACAATACTCAACTCTCTTTTTTATGCAGACGACTTAATTGTATTATCACGATCAAAAGTAGGATTGCAAAATTGCCTAAACGAGTTATCCTCGTATTGCAACTCTTCGATCAAGAACAAACCCCAAGAAAACCAAGATAATTATTTTTCAACGATGCACAAAAAAGTGTGATTATGTTTTTCACATAGGCAGTGAAATAATAGACATTGTCCAAAACTATACCTACCTAGGGACTCGCATCTCATCTTGCGGAAATTTTACGCTTCCGCTTGAACACCTTCGACAAAAAGCTCTTCGTGCTTTCTTTGGTCTACGACGGCACACTGATTTTAATAAACCTACAATAGTGAAGTTTGGGGTGCCTTTGCGAAATCAGATTGTAAGTCGTGGGACAGCTCTGCAATTGAAAAAACTCATTTACAATTCTGTAAACGTTATTTAGAAGTTCATAACAAGGCATCCAATATTGCATGTAGAGCTGAACTGGGTAAATTCCCTTTGATCATTGATATAAATAAAAAGATACTTAATTACTTAAACTACCTGCGAGAAAAGGAAGAAAGCTCTATAGTCAAACAATCTTTAAAAATATCGATTGACCAATTTCTGTGACTTTAATTGTAATTCATTGAATGAAGGTAAAATCAAACAATATGTAGATCTCATGAAAAAGAAATATATCTGTTACTGGAACCAAACCCTTCAACATTCGCAAAAACTTAGTTTTTATTACACATTCAAAAAGAATTATAGCCTTTCTGCCTACCTAGATCTAACAAGAAAGAACCTATCTAGAAAATCATTAGTAAAACTGAGAATTAGCAGTCATAAACTTCGGATTGAAACAGGTAGATACGACAAAATACCTCGTGATGAGAGGTTATGTAGTCTCTGCAATTGTAACAAAATTGAAGGTGAAACTCAGTTTTTACTAGATTGCCCGAGCTATTCTTCGATAAGAGATAGGTTCTTTTTTAAAATAGAACCTAAAATCCCATTTCTACGACTATTATTACATGAGACCTTACTGTCACATCTTATGAATTGTACTGATTACTTTATAAATATTCAATTAATTTCATTCATCTCGTCATGCTTTGAACAGAGAGACAAACTAGTTACAATGGCTACCTCTCTGAATGGTTAAAAATAAGAAATGGTTGTAATCTCTTTTAGTTATTTTAATTAAGTAAGAAATTAATAATTGAATTTTAAGTGGCTTTTGCAATACTGTAATACTTCAGGTTATAGTCATGCAAATAAAGCTTGTTGTTGTTGCTGTTGTTGTTGTTGTTGTTGTTGTTGTTGCAAGAGGGAAATTATCTGAAAATAGCTTAAGAGCCACAGTCTG
Organism: Siderastrea radians; assembly: GCA_964017195.1. Taxonomy (NCBI): domain Eukaryota; kingdom Metazoa; phylum Cnidaria; class Anthozoa; order Scleractinia; family Rhizangiidae; genus Siderastrea; species Siderastrea radians. The sequence goes on from OZ024900.1 coordinate 3,459,791, forward strand.
TAACTTTCGAGAATCCGCGGTCAGGAAGCGAAAATTCGAATTTTCTTTTTCTACACCAAAAAGACCCTTTTCGTGAACCTTTTTAAAAAATGATACCCAAAAGTTCCAGCGAGGCCTTATTTTGACAAAAACGGACAAAGTTCGAAAAGCTGCCCAACCGCCGTCGAAGGCCGAGGTAAATGATGCAAATTAGCGTATTTTCAACTCGCCAGAACATGACAACAAAAGCTCGGACTAAATTCACTTTTTCACCATTTGTTATTCATCCCTTGGACTTCCTTTTAAACTACATTTCATTGCCATGTTAACAATTTTTCTTTGCTATTTACACGCTTAAAAAATATAGCATTCGCTCTTCAGTTGATTCATCAAATTTTACCTTATTTCGGAAGATCACAGCGCCGGGGGTATACGTATCTACAGGGCAAAAAGGGATTCTATCGAACGGGCAATTATTCTTCTTTATCATACTGAAATGGTTAGTTTGGCCCGTAAAAAGCAAGCGCGCTAGAGGCAAAAACGTAGAGACCATTTTCACACATTTCGCCGTTTTCTCTGTTGTTCTCATATTACAAGCTGCATATCATTTTGAAACAAAAATCAATGATACGTTGGTCATTTTGGTCAATGCTCCCAATTTTATTTGTTTTTAAATTTTAACACTTTATATCTGTAGCAATAACTTGACTATTTTAAATCAAACTCGATTATTTTCAAATAAGGGAACATTAAGCACTAAATAAACAATCCTCCGACGTGTGTACGGGGGAATTCGAACAAGAAGCTGTACAAACGTCGAAAAGAATTAGGTTTGTAATAGAAAACCGCCGAGTAGCCACCTTTCCATATTTCGCCAATCGATATGCTTTTAGTTGACGTACTGATTATTAGACTTGCTTACTTTAATAGGAACTTTGAACGACAAATATTAAAACGTTTACCATGAGAGATAAATTCTACTGCGTCACACCACACTACAGACAATCTTATATCACTAAAATTTTGATTTTGCGCCGTAAAAAGTAACGCTTAAACATGCATAACAACACTGTCAACAACGTGTTGCTGCTGAGACTATGTTAATATAAATAGGTATAAAGGAAAATACATTATTTGTATGTGGCGCTTCTCTCTGTTCGCTCTGATTTCAATTCAATATCCGACCTGAGTCAAAGGCCACCTACGAAATCTTTTTTGTTGCCTATATAAGTATTGTTAGTCACTTACTCGTCTTTTTGTGGTATAGACGTCTGAACAATGCGGAAGATGTCTTATCCCCTTCGAAGAGAAGGCAGCAAATTGGAAGTTTCTTCCTGGTTGGCGTACGTTTTTATTTTGTGGAGGCGACAACAGGTTGTCACGTTGCGTGACATACAATATTACATGGATATGCACAGCAGCGCCTCCGCGAAAATTAATATTAGAAAAAGAAAACAGAAAAAGGAAAACGAAAACAAAAACCACAAGAAGAGTGGCAGAAAACTAACACATTTCCCTAAGAAAATGTTCTCGACTCATCAACAAAACCAATGACGAAAACAAAGCCAGAAATAAATTTATATATAAAAAAATAAGGCTATCTCTAAAATAGGAACGGGGAACGGGGAACGGGGAACGGGGAATGGGGAACGGGGAATCTCTAAAATAGGGAATATCTAAAATGGGGAATCTCTAAAATAGGGAATCTCTAAAATAGGGAATCTCTAAAATAGGGAATCTCTAAAACGGGGAATCTCTAAAATAGGGAATCTCTAAAATAGGGAATCTCTAAAACGGGGAATCTCTAAAATAGGAAATCTCTAAAACGGGGAATCTCTAAAACGGGGAATCCCTAAAATAGGGAATCTCTAAAATAGGGAATCTCTAAAATGGGGAATCTCTAAAACGGGGAATCTCTAAAATAGGGAATCTCTAAAATAGGGAATCTCTAAAATAGGGAATCTCTAAAATAGGGAATCTCTAAAACGGGGAATCTCTAAAACGGGGAATCTCTAAAACGGGGAATCTCTAAAACAGGGAATATCTAAAACAGGGAATCTCTAAAATAGGGAATCTCTAAAATAGGGAATCTCTAAAATAGGGAATCTCTAAAACGGGGAATCTCTAAAACGGGGAATCTCTAAAATAGGGAATCTCTAAAATAGGGAATCTCTAAAACGGGGAATCTCTAAAATAGGGAATCTCTAAAATAGGGAATCTCTAAAATGGGGAATCTCTAAAACGGGGAATCTCTAAAATAGGGAATCTCTAAAATAGGGAATATCTAAAATAGGGAATCTCTAAAACGGGGAATCTCTAAAACGGGGAATCTCTAAAATAGGGAATCTCTAAAACGGGGAATCTCTAAAATAGGGAATCTCTAAAATGGGGAATCTCTAAAACGGGGAATCTCTCAAATAGGGAATCTCTAAATCCACAAGCCCGAACTAAAATCTCATGTCTGTTTTTCTCTCTACCATAATTTGGAAAGGATAGATAACCCAAGGGACCCTATAAACGCGTTGCGTGACCAACTCGTCACACATCCCTTTAATAAGGCACCGTAATTGCAGATTGAAGAGAGGTATCTTTTTCGGTGTAATAAAATTGAGTGAACTGAAATAAATCACATCCTGCTGATTGTGATACAATTTATTTTTGTGTGTTGACTGCCGATACTACTTGCAACGCTTCTTTAAGTCTTATTCCACGCTCCAGTTTCTCATTACTGTCACCTGTATTTTGATTGAACTGGTTAGCATTTGTATTACAATAAGAAGATACTGCACAGCTAAGTCGCGGAAACGCACACAGGAACGTTGTTGGCCAGATTCCATCCCCACTTTCCTGTTTACCTTTCAAATAAAGAGTTTATGTTTGCTACACGTAGAAGAGAGTCAGAACACCTCGACTTCTCATTCTGAACAGTGCGTAAGATATTTGATGCAAACTGACGGACCCGTGAGGAAACCGAAACTAAATAGGATCCAAACCCACCAATGGCAGTTCACGTTTGTAATGGGAATTCTTTGGATAATTTTTTCATGGCCAATCAAAGAAAACGTAATGATAACTTTGTACAAGTGGCATCGGAACGGCGCGCAGCACTGTAACAGAAAAGCGCTGCTTCGATTGCGAATTGCCGAGTAGACCAAGCCGTGTTCCACCGTGGAAAGGTAAGCAAACATCACCACCCGTGATACCCTGCTAACAGAGACTTTTCGTTTTGTATTCACGATAAACAAAAGAACTAAGCGAAATACGAGAGACGCGAACATCATCATACATGCTAAGAAAACTTTCCAGAAAGAAACACTCTGCTAGCAGGGCATACCTATAAACTGTAAACTGTTAAGCACGTTTTCAATACCTATGTTATATTATTTTACTGTAAGCAAAAGAAAAAAATGTACAACAGCCTCATTTTACCAATAACTAATAAAGGAGCCATTTACGCTGGCTTTGCGCCTCGAGACAACATGTGACTGTGATGTCGTGACCTTTTACGTCTCGACTGTGATGGCGTGACTTTTGACATCTTGAGCCAAAAACATGTTGCGTTTTGAGCGGTGACTGTTATTGTCTAGACCTGTTCCAGATATACCTTATTACCCCGCCGTCAGGACGGGGTCTAGTAATACCCATTTTTTTTCCGTGGTTGTTTTACCCCGCCGTCAGGACGGGGTCTAGTAATACCCTTTTTACCCCGCCGTCAGGACGGGGTCTAGTAATACCCGTTTTTTTTTTTTTTTTTTTTTTTTTGTCGTGGTCAGTTGCCCCAGACCTGCGCTCGGTCAAAACAATACTTGCCGGTAAACTTTGTTCGTTCAGCGTTTATTCGCCAGAATTTTCATGAAAGTTGGTGTAGAAAATTACCGGCGATTTAATGGCATGAAAATTCCTTCGATGAAAGCAAGAACGAAGGTGCTAGCGAGCTTTGAAGCTGGTATGAATTTGCCAAACCTGCCCTGGCACGTAAACATTACATCACTGAAACACAAAAGGTGATCGGGGAAGTCCCTTGCTTTCGCCAAGTTGAAAAATTCAACAGTGAAATGCAAGCATATTTTTGGCAGTTTTGCTTTGCTTCGCCAAAATCTTTAGGGAAAGTTGTGTAGAAAAGTACAACAAATTCAATGGAGTTGACTTCTCTTCAATGAGAGCAAGGACGAAGGTGCTAGCGAGCTTTGAAAGCCAATGATTCATGTCACGTGCCGTAGCACATAAACATTACGTGATTGAAACACAGAAGCCGATTCGGAGAAGTAAACTTGCTTGCACCAAATCACTCATCGAATCACGCCCTAAAATAGACTTTTACGGTTTTTCATAGCTATCAGTTTCCTTTAGATTTTAGAATGAGTTTTTTATCAAGAAATCTATTTAAATTTCCGTGCCCTTGCTATTTAGAATGACGCTGACATGTCAGTTCGTTTATTTAAAAAAAATGTGACTTAACTGAGTCACGCTATGGTCAAAATATTTCGTCACGTTCTTCTTCGCGAAAGCTAGGACAAGTGGATGACCAAGGAATGAGGGATGGGGTTCATACTATCAGGGATTCATGTTACCACAGGGAGAAGGGTGCGGAGCAGATGCATAAGGGGAAATGGCAGCAAACACAGGTACGATAAATCATCAACTTTAAAATTTACACCACTTGAGCTCGTATCTTGAGTGATCGAAATATATTCTGCTCCCTGGGAGGAGGAGAAAAACGGCGGGGTCCAATGAAAGTAGGAACGAAGGAGCTAGCGAGCTTTGAAGCTGGAATGAATTCGCCTAACTTGCCGTGGCACGTAAACATTACATTACTGAAACACAGAAGCCGATTCGGGGAAGTCCCTTGCTTTCGCCAAGTTGAATAATTCAGCAGTCAAATGCAAGCATTTTTTGGCAGTTTTGCTTCGCTTCGCCAAAATCTTTAGGGAAAGTTGTGTAGAAAAGTACAAGGAATTCAATGGAGTTAACATTTCTTCGACGAGAGCAAGGACGAATGTACTAGGGAGCTTAAGTTTGAAAGCTGGCATCAACTCGCGATCGCTATGAACTTAGTAATTATGATGTAAAGTATGTATGTACGAGTGCCAAGAAGTGAGTAATACTGCCTTCCATAATTTCCCCCCGACCACAGGCCTTAAAAGTAAGAAATTAGAAATGAGAACCAAGATAAAAGAAAAATCTTTGACCCCGGCGGGATTCGAACCCACGACCTCCGGATTAGAACACCGTCGCTCAACCAACTGAGCTACGAGGCCAGGGTGAGTCACGCTATGATCAAAATAATAATTTCATCACGCTCTTCGTCACGCACACTAAAACAGGGTGATTAGGCAAGTCGTGTCTTGATTTATATTATCATCGTAAGCACGTAAAAGATACGATAAATCAACAACTTTTACCTGGCCGTAATATATTTTGGACCCCAAGGGCAGAGAGAACAACGGCGGGGTTAACGCCCCCTGGGGCTTTTCTTGTTTTTTTTGTCGTGGTCAGTTGCCCCAGACCTGTGCTCGGTCAAAACAATACTTGCCGGTAAACTTTGTTCGTTCAGCGTTTATTCGCCAGAATTTTCATGAAAGTTGGTGTAGAAAATTACCGGCGATTTAATGGCATGAAAATTCCTTCGATGAAAGCAAGAACGAAGGTGCTAGCGAGCTTTGAAGCTGGCATGAATTTGCCAAACCTGCCCTGGCACGTAAACATTACATCACTGAAACACAAAAGGTGATCGGGGAAGTCCCTTGCTTTCGCCAAGTTGAAAAATTCAACAGTGAAATGCAAGCATATTTTTGGCAGTTTTGCTTTGCTTCGCCAAAATCTTTAGGGAAAGTTGTGTAGAAAAGTACAAGAAATTCAATGGAGTTGACTTCTCAGTGACTTCTCTTCAATGAGAGCAAGGACGAAGGTGCTAGCGAGCTTTGAAAGCCAATGATTCATGCCACGTGCCGTAGCACATAAACATTACGTGATTGAAACACAGAAGCCGATTCGGAGAAGTAAACTTGCTTGCACCAAATCACTCATCGAATCACGGCCTAAAATAGACTTTTACGGTTTTTCATAGCTATCAGTTTCCTTTAGATTTTAGAATGAGTTTTTTATCAAAAATCTATTTAAATTTCCGTACCCTTGCTATTTAGAATTACGCTGACATGTCAGTTCGTTTATTTAAAAAAATGTGACTTAACTGAGTCACGCTATGGTCAAAATATTTCGTCACGTTCTTCTTCGCGAAAGCTAGGACAAGTGGATGACCAAGGAATGAGGGATGGGGTTCATACTATCAGGGATTCATGTTACCACAGGGAGAAGGGTGCGGAGCAGATGCATAAGGGGAAATGGCAGCAAACACAGGTACGATAAATCATCAACTTTAAAATTTACACCACTTGAGCTCGTATCTTGAGTGATCGAAATATATTTTGCTCCCTAGGAGGAGGAGAAAAACGGCGGGGTCCAATGAAAGTAGGAACGAAGGAGCTAGCGAGCTTTGAAGCTGGAATGAATTCGCCTAACTTGCCGTGGCACGTAAACATTACATTACTGAAACACAGAAGCCGATTCGGGGAAGTCCCTTGCTTTCGCCAAGTTGATTAATTCAACAGTCAAATGCAAGCATTTTTTTGGCAGTTTTGCTTTGCTTCGCCAAAACCTTTAGGGAAAGTTGTGTAGAAAAGTACAAGGAATTCAATGGAGTTAACATTTCTTCGACGAGAGCAAGGACGAATGTACTAGGGAGCTTAAGTTTGAAAGCTGGCATGAACTCGCGATCGCTATGAACTTAGTAATTATGATGTAAAGTATGTATGTACGAGTGCCAAGAAGTGAGTAATACTGCCTTCCATAATTTCCCCCCGACCACAGGCCTTAAAAGTAAGAAATTAGAAATGAGAACCAAGATAAAAGAAAAATCTTTGACCCCGGCGGGATTCGAACCCACGACCTCCGGATTAGAACACCGTCGCTCAACCAACTGAGCTACGAGGCCAGGGTGAGTCACGCTATGATCAAAATAATAATTTCATCACGCTCTTCGTCACGCACGCTAAAACAGGGTGATTAGGCAAGTCGTGTCTTGATTTATATTATCATCGCAAGCACGTAAAAGATACGATAAATCAACAACTTTTACCTGGCCGTAATATATTTTGGACCCCAAGGGCAGAGAGAACAACGGCGGGGTTAACGCCCCCTGGGGCTTTTCTTGTTTTTTTTTTTTTTTTACCCCGCCGTCAGGACGGGGTCTAGCAATACTCCTTTTTTTTTTTTTTTTTTTTTTTTTTTTTGTCGTGGTCAGTTGCCCCAGACCTGCGCTCGGTCAAAACAATACTTGCCGGTAAACTTTATTCCTTCAGCGTTTATTCGCCAGAATTTTCATGAAAGTTGGTGTAGAAAATTACCGGCGATTTAATGGCATGAAAATTCCTTCGATGAAAGCAAGAACGAAGGTGCTAGCGAGCTTTGAAGCTGGCATGAATTTGCCAAACCTGCCCTGGCACGTAAACATTACATCACTGAAACACAAAAGGTGATCCGGGGAAGTCCCTTGCTTTCGCCAAGTTGAAAAATTCAACAGTGAAATGCAAGCATATTTTTGGCAGTTTTGCTTTGCTTCGCCAAAATCTTTAGGGAAAGTTGTGTAGAAAAGTACAAGAAATTCAATGGAGTTGACTTCTCTTCAATGAGAACAAGGACGAAGGTGCTAGCGAGCTTTGAAAGCCAATGATTCATGCTACGTGCCGTAGCACATAAACATTACGTCTGAAACACAGAAGCCGATTCGGAGAAGTAAACTTGCTTGCGCCAAATCACTCATCGAATCACGGCCTAAAATAGACTTTTACGGTTTTTCATAGCTACCAGTTTCCTTTAGATTTTAGAATGAGTTTTTTATCAAGAAATCTATTTAAATTTCCGTGCCCTTGCTATTTAGAATTACGCTGACATGTCAGTTCGTTTATTTAAAAAAAACGTGACTTAACTGAGTCACGCTATGGTCAAAATATTTCGTCACGTTCTTCTTCGCGAAAGCTAGGACAAGTGGATGACCAAGGAATGAGGGATGGGGTTCATACTATCAGGGATTCATGTTACCACAGGGAGAAGGGTGCAGAGCAGACGCATAGGGGGAAATGGCAGCAAACAAAGGTACGATAAATCATCAACTTTAAAATTTACACCACTTGAGCTCATATCTTGAGTGACCGTAATATATTTTGCTCCCTGGGAGGAGGAGAAAAACGGCGGGGTCCGATGAAAGTAGGAACGAAGGTGCTAGCGAGCTTTGAAGCTGGAATAAATTCGCCTAACTTGCCGTGGCGCGTAAACATTACATCACTGAAACACAGAAGCCGATTCGGGGAAGTCCCTTGCTTTCGCCAAGTTGAATAATGCAACAGTCAAATGCAAGCATTTTTTTGGCAGTTTTGCTTTGCTTCGCCAAAATCTTTAGGGAAAGTTGTGTAGAAAAGTACAAGGAATTCAATGGAGTTAACATTTCTTCGACGAGAGCAAGGACGAATGTACTAGGGAGCTTTAGTTTGAAAGCTGGCATGAACTCGCGATCGCTATGAACTTAGTAATTATGATGTAAAGTATGTATGTATGAGTGCCAAGAAGTGAGTAATACTGCCCTCCATAATTTCCCCCCGACCACAGGCCTTAAAAGTAAGAAATTAGAAATGAGAACCAAGATAAAAGAAAAATCTTTGAACCCGGCGGGATTCGAACCAACGACCTCCGGATTAGAACACCGTCGCTCAACCAACTGAGCTACGAGGCCAGGCTGAGTCACGCTGTGATCAAAATAATAATTTCATCACGCCCTTCGTCACGCACGCTAAAACAGAGTGATTAGGCAACAACCTCGTTCCCAGGGCTTTTCCCTTGCCCTGGCAAGTCGTGTCAAGTCGTGTCTTGATGTATGTTATCATCGCAAGCACGTAAAAGATACGATAAATCATCAACTTTTACCTGGCCGTAATATATTTTGGACCCCAAGGGCAGAGAGAACAACGGCGGGGTTAATGCCCCCTGGGGCTTTTCTTGTTTTTTTTTGTCGTGGTCAGTTGCCCCAGACCTGCGCTCGGTCAAAACAATACTTGCCGGTAAACTTTGTTCCTTCAGCGTTTATTCGCCAGAATTTTCATGAAAGTTGGTGTAGAAAATTACCGGCGATTTAATGGCATGAAAATTCCTTCGATGAAAGCAAGAACGAAGGTGCTAGCGAGCTTTGAAGCTGGCATGAATTTGCCAAACCTGCCCTGGCACGTAAACATTACATCACTGAAACACAAAAGGTGATCGGAGAAGTCCCTTGCTTTCGCCAAGTTGAAAAATTCAACAGTGAAATGCAAGCATATTTTTGGCAGTTTTGCTTTGCTTCGCCAAAATCTTTAGGGAAAGTTGTGTAGAAAAGTACAAGAAATTCAATGGAGTTGACTTCTCTTCAATGAGAGCAAGGACGAAGGTGCTAGCGAGCTTTGAAAGCCAATGATTCATGCCACGTGCCGTAGCACATAAACATTACGTGATTGAAACACAGAAGCCGACTTGCTTGCACCAAATCACTCATCGAATCACGGCCTAAAATAGACTTTTACGGTTTTTCATAGCTATCAGTTTCCTTTAGATTTTAGAATGAGTTTTTTTATCAAGAAATCTATTTAAATTTCCGTGCCCTTGCTATTTAGAATTACGCTGACATGTCAGTTCGTTTATTTAAAAAAAGTGTGACTTAACTGAGTCACGCTATGGTCAAAATATTTCGTCACGTTCTTCTTCGCGAAAGCTAGGACAAGTGGATGACCAAGGAATGAGGGATGGGGTTCATACTATCAGGGATTCATGTTACCACAGGGAGAAGGGTGCGGAGCAGATGCATAAGGGGAAATGGCAGCAAACACAGGTACGATAAATCATCACCTTTAAAATTTACACCACTTGAGCTCGTATCTTGAGTGATCGAAATATATTTTGCTCCTTGGGAGGAGGAGAAAAACGGCGGGGTCCAATGAAAGTAGGAGCGAAGGAGCTAGCGAGCTTTGAAGCTGGAATGAATTCGCCTAACTTGCCGTGGCACGTAAACATTACATTACTGAAACACAGAAGCCGATTCGGGGAAGTCCCTTGCTTTCGCCAAGTTGAATAATTCAACAGTCAAATGCAAGCATTTTTTTGGCAGTTTTGCTTTGCTTCGCCAAAATCTTTAGGGAAAGTTGTGTAGAAAAGTACAAGGAATTCAATGGAGTTAACATTTCTTCGACGAGAGCAAGGACGAATGTACTAGGGAGCTTAAGTTTGAAAGCTGGCATGAACTCGCGATCGCTATGAACTTAGTAATTATGATGTAAAGTATGTATGTACGAGTGCCAAGAAGTGAGTAATACTGCCTTCTATAATTTTCCCCCGACCACAGGCCTTAAAAGTAAGAAATTAGAAATGAGAACCAAGATAGAAGAAAAATATTTGACCCCGGCGGGATTCGAATCCACGACCTCCGGATTAGAACACCGTCGCTCAACCAACTGAGCTACGAGGCCAGGGTGAGTCACGCTATGATCAAAATAATAATTTCATCACGCTCTTCGTCACGCACGCTAAAACAGGGTGATTAGGCAAGTCGTGTCTTGATTTATACTATCATCGCAAGCACGTAAAAGATACGATAAATCAACAACTTTTACCTGGCCGTAATATATTTTGGACCCCAAGGGCAGAGAGAACAACGGCGGGGTTAACGCCCCCTGGGGCTTTTCTTGTTTTTTTTTGGTGGTCACTTGCCCCAGACCTCCGGTTTTCGCTCGGCCAAAGAAATACTCGTCGTGTCTTTCGCTACACAGCCAAGGGCTTTTATCATGAGTGACCGTAACATATTTTACACCCCCCCCGGGGAGGGGGGACAACGGCGGGGTCTAATGCCCCTGGGGCTTTTCTTGTTTTTTTTTTTTTTGGTGGTCACTTGCCCCAGACCTCCGGTTTTCGCTCGGCCGAACCAATACGTCTTGCAGACGTTCGGTCAACAGAAGTACTATCTTCAGTCGGTTAGCGTCGATTCGCCAAAATCTTCATGAAAAACGGTGTAGAAAATTACTAGCGATGCAATGGCATAACACTCTCTTCGACGAGAGCGAGGAAGAAGATGCTAGCAAGCTTTGAAGGTCAGAGATTCGATGTTATTTATATTTTCGTTGGTTACTCGACGCGAGTCAAATTCAACAGTGAAATGCAAGCATTTTTGACAGGTTTGCTTTGCTTCGCCAAAATCTTTGTTTACAACGTTACCAGGAATTTAATGGAGTTAACTTCTCTTCAACGAAAGCACGGACGAAGGTGCTGGCGAGCTTTGAAAGCCAACGATTCAAGCTGACATGAATTGGCCTTTTGATGCGGGAATAACAAGTCTTGGCACGTAAACATCACGTCATTCAAGACAGAAGCCGATTCGTGGAATTTCCTTGCTTCCGCTAAAGCATTCATAGAATCATGGCCTAAAAGTAGACTTTTACGTTTCCTTTTCAGTAGATAACCGTACCCTTTAGATTTTAGGATAATCTTTTCTTTATCAATCTATTTAAATTTCCGTGCCCTTCTTGTTTAGAATTACGCTGAGATGTCAGTGCTTTAAAAAAAAAACGTGGTGTAAGTGGGTCACGTTATGGCCAAAACTATTTCGTCACGTTCTTCTTCGCTAGTGCCAGAACAGGTGGATGACCAAGGAATGAGGGATGGGATAGGTGTTCATACTATTTGGGATTCATGTTACCACAAGGGGAAGGGTGCAGTGCAGACGTGGGTGGTCGGGGGGGGGGGTGGCAGCGAACACGTCAAAGGTAAGATAAATCACCAACTTGAAAAATTTACACCACTTGGGCTCATATCTTGAGTGACCGTGCAGTATTTTGCACCCCGAGCAGAGAGGGAAAAACGGCGGGGTCCAATGCCCCTGGGGCTTTTCTTGTTTTTACTTATTCTCGCGCGTCTTAATTTTAGTGAATTGAAAAAAAATTGAGAAATTAAAGGCCAGCACAAAAAATCCTCTCAAAATTTACACACGCAGAATGTAATACACTCGTGAGAAATTTACATAATCAAACATATGAATCAATAAATATAAGAGCGATTTTCGTTTGACCTTGAAGTAACTACGTGCGAACAAACAAGAAAGGAATCAAACAATGGCAATTTAATTTAATTGGTTTAGGGAACAGACACAAACGCACACGGCGTTTGGTTGGTTTAGCGAACATCAAGCATTTTCCACCTAGTAAAGAGCTTTCATGTACCTCTGTATTCAGCAATACGATTGCACAATGGAACAATGCTTTACCCATATTAGGGTTCTCTTCACCGATAAAGGAACGAGGTCTTGTTTTCACATTTTTAACTAGTGGCTGATGAAACAAATAACGAACGCTTACGGAAACACTTTTTCAAGGTCAAACGAAAATCGCTCTATTAGCAAGTTCTTACCTACATACCCACTACCGTCTTGATCTGCAAACTACTGAATGACGGATTGTTCATTACCTCTGCAGAGGTTTAGAAAAGTAACATTTTATGGACACTTTTTTCACGAAATGGAATGCTCTTTCACCAGTTTGTCTTCTTGAAATCGCGAAATCAAAGCCTCGTAAATATTGGCTGGCCAAAATGGCGAAATTAAGTACGAATAAGGTGTGTTGATTTTTCAATGGTTTTAGTTAAGGTTTTAGTAGATTGCCAGCACTCCTTTCCTCAGTCGGGCGAGACAACACGAAAGACAGCTGCCGCTTCGCTGTTAGAAACGTGACGCGCGTGAGGTACGCGTATCACATGCGCCTCACGTTTCCGCGCGGCAGTCGACTTTTGCGCGCGTTCCCATGATCTTTTTCATTAGTCTATCCGGCTTTTGAGATTTGCCATTTCTAAATTCAAGGTGATTCCATCGAAATGGAATCAAACTTGGTCCAGCTGTTTAAATAAAAATGAACTTGGTTAAGAATAAAACACAAACTGCGTTGATAAACATTGTGAATAAACGCATTTTGATGAACTTGACGTTTCGTGCGCTAGTCAACATACATTTTCAATGACAAACCAGTGAGGAGTGATGCACCTTCTGTAGACCTGGATCAGTAAAAATCTTGAATACTAAAGTTCACAACAGCAAAGTGATGCTTACGGCAAGGGGACTGAGAAAAGGAGGAATAAACAAAATAAAAATGCTAAGTGTATTTGCCCGATATTTCGGTTTGCCAAACAAACCAAATATGGGGCTAAAATAGAAAAATGAATACAAATACAAGTTGGCCGTTACATATGCGGGTTTTGAAACACAGTTTAGGTAGTGTAGGATGGTTTGGCGATGTTCACCAAAGCTAAAATAAGTTTTAAGATTTACAACTAACGGGATCGGTGATATGTCGTTTATCTTTGGTAGCGAAGAAAGTGTATTTCATTTGGCCTTTGGTGAACATCGCCGATCTATCCTCAATCACAGTCAGCTTATCAACCCACTCCTGTTTCAGAACATTTTAACCAACCTGCCCATTCCATCAACGGCGTCCTCTTGTTCCTCTGGAATTTTAAATGTACAACAACTGTAACTCTGTCACAAAAACAAGCGAGGCTCACCTTATTGATAGAGCCATGACACTAGACCCTCGTGGTAGCCCCCCTAGAAGGATTGTTTTGCAAACTGAAATATCGGGCAAATACCTTTTAGTATTTTTATTTCGTTTCTGCCTCAATTTCTCAGTCTTGTTGCCGTAAGCATCAGTTTATGTTTTTAACTCCAGTTGGTAACTACGTATTGGACATTTCAAATATGCAATTAAAAATAGGCCTCACCCCGCTCGTTTTCGCACAGCGAATGGATAGCTGATCGACAGCAACTACACCCCCCGCATGTGCAATAAAGTATCATCATCATTATTTTCTTATTTGGCATAGAATGACGCCGAAAAATTACGTCTTAGTGCGGAGGTTCATTCATTCATTCACTCATTCATTTGATTTTTTGTAGCCTGACCCATGGTCATGCATGAAGAATGTCGCTATTCAAAGTTCCGAAGCTAAGGAAGAAGAATAGTTCATGGGAGTCAACTTTCAACAATACTGGGCAAGAAGATACATGTGAAACCTTTGATTTCCGTGAAATCAGTGATTTAGTAGAAATCGGTAGAGGAAGTTTTGCAGCTGTGTTCGCGGCACAGTACACAATAGCTAAAAGTTCAGCATCTAAACAAGTGGTTGTCAAAAAGTTATTTGACCTTGATGTCTGTGAAAAGGGCCTTTTTCTGAAAGAAGTGAGACTATTACACACTTTAAAGCATGCCAACATCGTCTCGTTCCACGGAATGTGCACTACGCCTCCATCGATAATGATGGAATACATGTGCTTTGATTTTAGTCCATTTGAAAGGGAACAGAAGGTTCACTCGTTGAAAGAGCTACTGAGTGAACTAGCCGACGGAGATCCCAGCGATTTTATACACGTAATGCCTATTATCGCCTCCGATGTAACCAAAGGCCTGAGGTACCTACACGACAACGGAGTGGTACATCGCGACCTCAAACCAGCCAATGTCCTTGTTTCAAACCAGCATTATTGCAATCTTGCAGACCTTACGGAGGTCGAAAGGTCTTGGTCAACGGTACCAGTGATTTGCAAACTGTCAGATTTTGGAGAAGCTCGTTCGCAGCTTATTATGACCCGCAACTTAAACTTAACAACAACAAAGGACGTTAACAGAGGAACACCAGCATTTAGGGCGCCAGAAGTCTTGGACTTCTGTTTTTTTGCGTTGTCAACCCAGGCCTCTCAACACCATACAGTTACGAATTCAAGACGGGTGAAAACAATGGAAACAATGAATTCTAAGTGAAGTCGTTTGAGGCAAACAGCTGTGCAGTAGTTGCGTAATTGATACTGCATCCGGTATCAGTCAGCCAATAAATCGTCGCTTTCCCATTGTCTAAAGTCTGTCTGTCTAAATATCAGTTATTTGACATATACATATAATAACCATTTTTAAAGTATTTGTTTCAACGCGCAAATTGTTAAGATCGAACTTACTACGGCTGTATATCGCGGGTTTGATGGCCGGGTATCTTGTCGAGATCAAAAGGGGAAAGAAGAAATCGAAACAGAAAGTTGCCGCTTGAAAGGTTATTGGAAAATGGGAATGCAGTCTACAGGACGCGCTTTGCTGATTTGGCAAACATCGAATCCGGCTCGGGTTAATCTTTCCCAGTGCCTTCGATGATGTTTATTTTTTCTCTGGAAGCCCAGTTCGAACAAGTTTGAGTGTCTTGTTATTGACCTTAAAACAAGAATTTTTTGTTTTGGCCCTTAAATGCCTTGCTTAACTTGTGTCAGTTACAGGGCCCTAACAAGCAGTACCAAGTCGCATGGGATTGTTGTTGTTGTTGATAACACTGTTAAAAACGTATCCTAATAATTACAACTGTTAACGAACACTGTTTGCTGCCAAACGTATCAGAAATGCAGTTTTTTTCACGAGAGTTTCAGAGAATACAGTTTATTCTATGTAAGATAAGGGTGCAAATTCGTAAAAGAGAAGAGTTTTGTTGAAATTACAATTAAAAAGGGTTTTAATTCAACCATAGGTAATAAAAGAATCTGGTTTATGAAGCTCAGTGAAGTCCTTTGTTTTATTACTTTTGTTAGGTTTTGAATTTTGCATGAGCAACTAACCAATCAAATTGTTACTGTTAAGATATTCAGCCACAGCATATGAACTTTAAACAAAGGAATGTGCACGGTCATGGTACTTATAAACTTGCAAGGTTTTGTAGCCAGTTTTTAATTTGGCAATTCACACGTTTCCTTTTCGGTAAGGACATGTTATTGTTTGGTATTGTCTAAAGTTTTATCCGTCACAATGACGCATAAATTTCAAAGCAACGTAACTAGGGATAATTACTTACTCATTTCTTCGCCTCTTCGGAATATTTCACCCGATCCAGTCTGAAAGGTGTAGCAGAGAAAACCAGCAGTCGCGATTTCCAGTAACGTTTCCAGTGTGCTCGGAAAAATTGACAGAAAATGGAAAAATGTTTCTGCTTACATTTTCTGATCAGCTACACCCCTTCAACTTCAAGGATTCTAAACCATTTCTGAACTGAAATTTCATTACAATGTTTTGACATCCGATTCCCTCTTTCTCGCGCAGACACTGTAATCCGCACCATATTTGGATCAATTGAAAGGCCTATTATTCAGGCTGAGAAAAAAATGCATACCGACGAAAGTAGGCTCCTATATGTTAGAGATTCCCTATTATAGAGATTCCCTATTTTAGAGATTCCCTGTTTTAGATATTCCCTATTTTAGAGATTCCCTGTTTTAGAGATTCCCTATTTTAGAGATTCCCTGTTTTAGAGATTTCCTGTTTTAGAGATTCCCCATTTTAGAGATTCCCCATTTTAGAGATTCCCTATTTTAGAGATTCCCTATTTTAGAGATTCCCTATTTTAAAGATTCCCTATTTTAGAGATTCCCTATTTTAGAGATTCCCTATTTTACAGATTCCCTGTTTTAGAGATTCCCCGTTTTAGAGATTCCCCATTTTAGAGATTCCCCGTTTTAGAGATTCCCCGTTTTAGAGATTCCCCGTTTTAGAGATTCCCTATTTTAGAGATTCCCCATTTTAGAGATTCCCCATTTTAGAGATTCCCCGTTTTAGAGATTCCCTATTTTAGAGATTCCCTATTTTAGAGATTCCCCGTTTTAGAGATTCCCTATTTTAGAGATTCCCCATTTTAGAGATTCCCTATTTTAGAGATTCCCTGTTTTAGATATTCCCTGTTTTAGAGATTCCCTGTTTTAGAGATTCCCTGTTTTAGAGATTCCCCGTTTTAGAGATTCCCCGTTTTAGAGATTCCCTATTTCAGAGATTCCCCATTTTAGAGATTCCCTATTTTAGAGATTCCCTATTTTAGAGATTCCCCGTTTTAGAGATTCCCTATTTTAGAGATTCCCCGTTTTAGAGATTCCCCGTTTTAGAGATTCCCTGTTTTAGAGATTCCCCATTTTAGAGATTCCCCGTTTTAGAGATTCCCCGTTTTAGAGATTCCCTATTTTAGAGATTCCCCATTTTAGAGATTCCCTATTTTAGAGATTCCCTGTTTTAGATATTCCCTGTTTTAGAGATTCCCTGTTTTAGAGATTCCCTGTTTTAGAGATTCCCCGTTTTAGAGATTCCCCGTTTTAGAGATTCCCTATTTCAGAGATTCCCCATTTTAGAGATTCCCTATTTTAGAGATTCCCTATTTTAGAGATTCCCCGTTTTAGAGATTCCCTATTTTAGAGATTCCCCGTTTTAGAGATTCCCTGTTTTAGAGATTCCCTGTTTTAGAGATTCCCCATTTTAGAGATTCCCCGTTTTAGAGATTCCCCGTTTTAGAGATTCCCCGTTTTAGAGATTCCCTATTTTAGAGATTCCCCATTTTAGAGATTCCCTATTTTAGAGATTCCCTATTTTAGAGATTCCCCGTTTTAGAGATTCCCTATTTTAGAGATTCCCTATTTTAGAGATTCCCTATTTTAGAGATTCCCCGTTTTAGAGATTCCCTATTTTAGAGATTCCCCATTTTAGAGATTCCCTATTTTAGAGATTCCCTGTTTTAGATATTCCCTATTTTAGAGATTCCCTATTTTAGAGATTCCCCGTTTTAGAGATTCCCTATTTTAGAGATTCCCCGTTTTAGAGATTCCCCGTTTTAGAGATTCCCTGTTTTAGAGATTCCCCATTTTAGAGATTCCCCGTTTTAGAGATTCCCCGTTTTAGAGATTCCCCGTTTTAGAGATTCCCTATTTTAGAGATTCCCCATTTTAGAGATTCCCTATTTTAGAGATTCCCTATTTTAGAGATTCCCCGTTTTAGAGATTCCCTATTTTAGAGATTCCCTATTTTAGAGATTCCCTATTTTAGAGATTCCCCGTTTTAGAGATTCCCTATTTTAGAGATTCCCCATTTTAGAGATTCCCTATTTTAGAGATTCCCTGTTTTAGATATTCCCTATTTTAGAGATTCCCTGTTTTAGATATTCCCTATTTTAGAGATTCCCCGTTCCCCATTCCCCGTTCCCCGTTCCTCGTTCCCCGTTCCTCGATTCCCCGTTCTCTATTTTAGAGATAGCCAAAAAAATAATAATTTGAACGTTTGAGAATACAGAAAAGGATATTCCCATAACTTGGGGATGAAAATAGGATGCATTCCAGCAACCGATAAAAAATGGAGAGATTTTGGAAGGCCTGATTTACGATTGTCCTTCATACATGACAATTTTGTTATTTTCTTTGGCAGGAGGGGGAGGGGGAGCGTGGGAGTGAGGGGTATGAGTAAATCGCAAAAATGCAAAGCTTTAGCACAAGTGAGAATGTCCAGTAACACGAAGCAACCGCGTCGTTTCCTATCTTAACCTCCTGAGTGAAATAAAATCTGTGCCAAGTATTTATATGTAGCCGCCACGGAATAAAACGTTCGGACTAAAACATCTAAACAAAACAAAACGCTTCCCCAAATATAAACGGTTCCACCTCCGCAGGTACGTAAACAGAAAACCCGACACGCCAAAATTTTGATTTTGAAAACCATATACGAAGGAATCATGATTTATTCTGGCTTGGTGGTCCAGCCTCTCATATGACAATTCAAGGAAATGACGGTTTTCGATGTACAGTAGAATTTCCATAACTCAACTTAAACCGTCAATGGATACCCAGAACTAACCCGCTTTAACGAAAGGTCTTGCTATCGAGTTTTACTATGATGAAGTGAGATAAGTAGTTCTATTTAGCTTAGATTTCGAACTAAAAGAGGTTCGGGTTATAGAGATTGTATGATCGTATCCTGGGGGGACTCTCGTATGAAAGTGGCGGGGATGCTCGTCGGAAAATTAGAATTAAACCCCTAAAGGAGACCAATCTGGGCGTGGCACAGGCTTAATTTGACCTCTAAGGGAGACCATGCTAAAACAGACCACCAAGTAAGAGCTACTGACAGTGATTTTAATTGCGCTAAATATTGACGGTGTTTGGTTTTTTCATATAGATGTTTCTTTAAGCACAACCCTAAGCAATGGGTAAAAATATTGGCTTACCGTAAACCCTAAGCGACACCAAAATCTGCAATTCAGACCCCTAAGCGAGACGACCAGCATTCCCGTCACTTTCATTTAGGAGTCCCCCCGAGGGGGATCGTATGAAATGAGAGTGTTAATCGGATCCTGAGAGTCAAGAGCGGCCGCCACAAGAACAACCAGCAACAAGATCACTAAGCGCCGCAATATACGGGGCCTTTTTGCTGCGGCCGGATTGAGTAGACACCTCTAATTTCAATTTCTTACAGAGCGTCTCCAGCAAACCCATTTTACCCATATAAATACTCAGGAGGTTAAGATAGGAAACGACGCGGTTGCTTCGTGTTACTGGACATTCTCACTTGTGCTAAAGCTTTGCATTTTTGCGATTTACTCATACCCCTCACTCCCACGCTCCCCCTCCCCCTCCTGGCCAAAGAAAATAACAAAATTGTCATGTATGAAGGACAATCGTAAAACAGGCCTTCCAAAATATCTCTATTTTTTATCGGTTGCTGGTTTGCATCCTATTTTCATCCCCAAGTTATGGGAATATCCTTTTCTGTATTCTCAAACGTTCATATTATTTTTATTTATATATATAAATTTATTTCTGGCTTTGTTTTCGTTATTGGTTTTGTCGATGAGTCGAGAACATTTTCTTAGGGAAATGTGTTAGTTTTCTGCCACTCTTCTTGTGATTTTTGTTTTCGTTTTCCTTTTTCTGTTTTCTTTTTCTAATTTTCGCGGACGCGCTGCTGTGCATATCCATGTAATTTTGTGTGTCACGCAACGTGACAACCTGTTGTCGCCTCCACAAAATAAAAACGTACACCTACCAGAAGAAAATTCCAATTTGCTGCCTTCTCTTCGAAGGGGATAAGACATCTTCCGCATTGTTCAGACGTCTGTACCACAAAAAGACGAGTAAGTGAATAACTATACTTATATAGGCAACAAAAAAGATTTCGTAGGTGGCCTTTGACTCAGGTCGGATATTGAATTGAAATCAGAGCGAACAGAGAGAAGCGCCTTATACAAATAATGTATTTTCCTTTATACCTATTTATATTAACATAGTCTCAGCAGCAACACGTTGTTGACAGTGTTGTTATGCATGTTTAAGCGTTACTTTTTACGGCGCAAAATCAAAATTTTAGTGATATAAGATTGTCTGTAGTGTGGTGTGACGCAGTAGAATTTATCTCTCATGGTAAACGTTTTAATATTTGTCGTTCAAAGTTCCTATTAAAGTAAGCAAGTCTAATAATCAGTACGTCAACTAAAAGCATATCGATTGGCGAAATATGGAAAGGTGGCTACTCGGCGGTTTTCTATTACAAACCTAATTCTTTTCGACGTTTGTACAGCTTCTTGTTCGAATTCCCCCGTACACACGTCGGAGGACTGTTTATTTAGTGCTTAATGTTCCCTTATTTGAAAATAATCGAGTTTGATTTAAAATAGTCAAGTTATTGCTACAGATATAAAGTGTTAAAATTTAAAAACAAATAAAATTGGGAGCATTGACCAAAATGACCAACGTATCATTGATTTTTGTTTCAAAATGATATGCAGCTTGTAATATGAGAACAACAGAGAAAACGGCGAAATGTGTGAAAATGGTCTCTACGTTTTTGCCTCTAGCGCGCTTGCTTTTTACGGGCCAAACTAACCATTTCAGTATGATAAAGAAGAATAATTGCCCGTTCGATAGAATCCCTTTTTGCCCTGTGGATACGTATACCCCCGGCGCTGTGATCTTCCGAAATAAGGTAAAATTTGATGAATCAACTGAAGAGCGAATGCTATATTTTTAAGCGTGTAAATAGCAAAGAAACATTGTTAACATGGCAATGAAATGTAGTTTAAAAGGAAGTCCAAGGGATGAATAACAAATGGTGAAAAAGTGAATTTAGTCCGAGCTTTTGTTGTCATGTTCTGGCGAGTTGAAAATACGCTAGTTTGCATAATTTACCTTGGCCTTCGACGGCGGTTGGGCAGCTTTTCGAACTTTGTCCGTTTTTGTCAAAATAAGGCCTCGCTGGAACTTTTGGGTATCATTTTTTAAAAAGGTTCACGAAAAGGGTCTTTTTGGTGTAGAAAAAGAAAATTCGAATTTTCGCTTCCTGACCGAGGATTCTCGAAAGTTACAGACAGTGGCTCTTAAGGTGGCTAGAAAGGTTTTTTCTTAATTGTTAGAATCCTTTTGAAAGGAGGAAAGATTACAAAGAAATATATCTGATCATGTGGGTAAACTGTAAATATCTTGACAGCTCTTTTGTCGGGCAATACTTTAAGGCTGGTTGTGACGTCATAGCCGTTACCATGGCAACATTAAAGGTCCACAAAAAGAACCTCCAAATTTCAGTTTTCGCCAATTATCTGAAAAACCAAATCGGTGACCTACCCTTTTTATTGCATTTTTAGAAAGCTTCCTAAGTTCTTTAACTTTTCTGACGGTACGGCAAAAGTTATTCAGTAAAACTTCAGTTATATGGAAAAAGTCAATCTCTTAATTACAAAAAATTCCACTGAATAACTTTCCTCCAAACGCCTCTAATTGAATTGGTACACTTCATGTTACATGCATGCAAAAAATCACGATGGGTCAACGCGCAAAATTTCGAAATAAAAACAAATGCAGTTCGAGCACGTTTTATTTCCGGTTTGCGAGATTTTACGCGGCATTTTATTTAGTATAGCATAATAACTAGGAAAGGACTGCTCAGTAGCGTTCATTTCACTGGACACTCTTTAGGATTTCATCCACAGACTCAAAAGTTATATTTAAAAAAAGACACAAGCTAGATGGTGAGATGTTTCTAAAATTTATGAGTTGCTTATTCCTTATTTTGTGATTTCCAAGAAACACTTATTTGTTAATGGTGTGAGGCAAGAGAAAGTCCGAGAGAGATACTACAGTAAGGCTGTCTACCTCTCTCAGTTCACGCTGCCTCATTATGGAGAACTCACCTACACGTTTGAACCAGTGGAGCAAGTATTTTGGAGCTATTTGTGAGAAATTGGTAGGGGAAAGAGAGAGATGGAGGGAATTCCCGAGGAAAAGGGGAGAGGGAGAGAGAATTCAGGGAAATTTCTAAGACGAAAGTGGGCGGAGCCGGTGTGATAACAAGTTTTCTCCACCGGTCTGATAACGCGTTTTGTAGCTAACGGGACAATACTGAAAACCTTCTCAACTTGGGGGAGTCACTCGCTGGCTGCGGGAAGTACGGGAACTACACAGTAGAAATCACTAAGACTCAGAGAGTAGACAGTACTTGGTAATATAATTTATATAGATTTAGCCAGGCCTAAAAGCGGAGCTCCACATCTCTTTTTCATGCTTGTTGGCCCGTAAAATACATTAAATTTTAGTTGTACAGTTATTTGCCAAGAGGTGAAAAACAGCAAGGGAAAACATGCGAACCACTAAGCAAACTTGGCTTATTTTTCTTCAGTCAAAGAGAAGACTTCAGCACGGACCAGCAAGGTCAAGATAAATCAGTCACGTTTTTTCTCTAAAATACGCAACGAGTAGTCTTCAGAATAGGAGGTTTTATTCACTGTTCACACACGTTTAAATTAGGTATAATTTTTTACGGATTGATTCAGCCGTTCTCCATATCAATCCGTTTGAGTGTGGGCTATTGTTAATTTCTAGATTTCACTCCAAATAATCACAGCGGTGTGATCGATTTCCGTCTCTTTGTGAGTACTTTTGCTGACTCCCTTCAATCTTTTGTCTGACTGTCCTTGTGTTAATTATCTTGGTTTTTGTTTTTAAATCTGTGGCCTTTTACGCTGCTTAATGCAATCTATTGGCTTTTTAAAATATTCAATTTGATTGTGCGGTAATTTTGATCTGTGTGGCATAATTGCTGCTTGCTGCAAGGTAAATATTGTTGTGGTTGTTTTGCTGTCGTTATCGTGTGGTGTTTCGCTTGCGTGGCCTTTAAAATTGTTTCATTGTTTCTTTTTGTCAAAATAAAAAAAACAAAAACAGCATGCCTTCGGGAATAAGCTGTATTTGGT
This sequence comes from Siderastrea radians, assembly GCA_964017195.1. Classification (NCBI taxonomy): domain Eukaryota; kingdom Metazoa; phylum Cnidaria; class Anthozoa; order Scleractinia; family Rhizangiidae; genus Siderastrea; species Siderastrea radians. The sequence continues at coordinate 3,482,897 of OZ024900.1, forward strand.
TTTCAAATTTCGTGGTGTATATAATATTATGTAGTCTGGTGACTGGTGTTGAGCACACAAGTGTGACAACAAATTGACAGAAAAATCACAACTTTTAAATTTACTGAATGATATAATTATTTCATAAGAAAGAAAAAAACAAGAAAATAGTTTTAATTATAACGAAATAGTTATAGATAATAATAACTAAAAGAAAAGTGACAATATTAATGTAATATTATTGTACAAAAGTTATTCAGTAAAACTTCAGTTATATGGAAAAAGTCAATCTCTTAATTACAAAAAATTCCACTGAATAACTTTCCTCCAAACGCCTCTAATTGAATTGGTACACTTCATGTTACATGCATGCAAAAAATCACGATGGGTCAACGCGCAAAATTTCGAAATAAAAACAAATGCAGTTCGAGCACGTTTTATTTCCGGTTTGCGAGATTTTACGCGGCATTTTATTTAGTATAGCATAATAACTAGGAAAGGACTGCTCAGTAGCGTTCATTTCACTGGACACTCTTTAGGATTTCATCCACAGACTCAAAAGTTATATTTAAAAAAAGACACAAGCTAGATGGTGAGATGTTTCTAAAATTTATGAGTTGCTTATTCCTTATTTTGTGATTTCCAAGAAACACTTATTTGTTAATGGTGTGAGGCAAGAGAAAGTCCGAGAGAGATACTACAGTAAGGCTGTCTACCTCTCTCAGTTCACGCTGCCTCATTATGGAGAACTCACCTACACGTTTGAACCAGTGGAGCAAGTATTTTGGAGCTATTTGTGAGAAATTGGTAGGGGAAAGAGAGAGATGGAGGGAATTCCCGAGGAAAAGGGGAGAGGGAGAGAGAATTCAGGGAAATTTCTAAGACGAAAGTGGGCGGAGCCGGTGTGATAACAAGTTTTCTCCACCGGTCTGATAACGCGTTTTGTAGCTAACGGGACAATACTGAAAACCTTCTCAACTTGGGGGAGTCACTCGCTGGCTGCGGGAAGTACGGGAACTACACAGTAGAAATCACTAAGACTCAGAGAGTAGACAGTACTTGGCTCCAACAGTAAATTTAAATACTGCGATACCTCCAAGATATCACCAAATTTTTCACCAAGAATGCAACCAAAGAACGTTTTACAGAGTACTTATATTTATACCAGAAATAGTGGAAATTACATAATTCAAAAAGAAATCTGAGTTAACATTATCTCATTGCACAAATGAACTTTGATTGGCAGAAACGGAATTTATCCTCTACAAAACTAATCACTTACAAAGTAAAACAGGTAGATAACAGTTTAACAAAAGACTATTGCAGGTTACAATTACAATTCAACGGCTATTAGCTATGAATCATTTTCTACGCGGTACGTTGGCTTTTCAATATTTTTTAACAGCAAAGGAAATAAACTTATTGAGAATAATTTCTTCTCCTCACACTGGTAAGGACGGGTACGGGAACCGAGGGGAACGATAAAGGAGAAGTTCATATCTCCCTATACCCTTATTACGGTCTTAAAACAGGTGAGGAAATAATAAATGAGGTGGGCACTTGTCTCCGCGTTTCTAAGCATTACGAGGAAACCCCAATCCCCCCCTTCCGCTTCCACTACTTTATTGCAACTATCTCCCCCCTGGATTGGATGCTAGCCTTTCTCAGGGTTAGTTCCCGTTATTGTTTGTTCGGTTTGCCTATCAGATCGTCATTACAAATTATTTCATCAGCTTAAAGCGAAGCTGTGTCAACTTTGATTTGAGATTTTTCTAAGCTTTGTTTTAGATGAAGCTAACCTCTATGGCTGACAAGACGTCCGGTGGATCAAACAACAAGAGTTTCACTGAGTGGCAGGCCAGAATTCAGCCGTTACGTAGATTGGAGGTTTAATGCAATCCCTAGGAAACAAAGGCTTTCATGTTTATGAGAGAGAGCGTTTTTGAGAAAATCCTCCGGGATGAATGTGCAGTAGTTAGTCCCTACTAACTTTGAGTGTTTCATGAAACCGGAACCAAGCCTGAGAATTTTCATGCCTCTTACATTGGCGGCCAGCTTCATCCAGCCTGGTCATTTGTATACTACTGATTTGCTTTCTAGTTTTGGCAAGAGAAGCTTTGCATTCTAACGATGGAACTATTTCTTTTTCAGAAATATGTCTTACCTGCTTTGCACTGCAGGTTATTACCAGACCTCTCGCTATCTCTCGCTATCTTCTCCTAGTTCTGGAACAAGCAAGATTTGCAGTCAAAAGTAGTGTCCCCGATTGTTCAAAAAGGAAAACTGGGGAAAGTCTTCACATAACTGCAGCGAAAAGCCGATCGAAATACTGCCAAGAATAAAAGCTCATCTTTTCATTTTTTAAAATCTGAAAACCGCAGTAGTAAGAAATTATCTTTATGGCTCATATCTGGTCGTATTAACTCGAAGTTCCTCCTCTATAGCCTCGCTATTACATATTAGATGCCATACAAGGTAAACTGGAGGGAGGGGGCGTCTCTATTGTTTTCCAATTACGTTTGTTGACCCACTCCGCTTGCCAGTGTGACGTCACATAGCAACGAGCGAGAGCCTCGCGCCGCTTCTGCAAATTCGGTGTGCGACACATGCAGACTGCAGACTTGCACACTTGTAGACCTGCAGACTTGCAGACCTGCAGACCTACAGACTTGCAGACCCGCAGACTTGCAGACTGTAGACTTGCAGACATGCAGACCTGCGCATGCAGACCTGCAGACTTGCAGACCCGGAGACAGGACTCGGAGTTTTGCAGACTTGCTAGGCTTAATTTCCAGCCGTTTGTACAAAACGGCTATAAAAAGTAATATAATTTATATAGATTTAGCCAGGCCTAAAAGCGGAGCTCCACATCTCTTTTTCATGCTTGTTGGCCCGTAAAATACATTAAATTTTAGTTGTACAGTTATTTGCCAAGAGGTGAAAAACAGCAAGGGAAAACATGCGAACCACTAAGCAAACTTGGCTTATTTTTCTTCAGTCAAAGAGAAGACTTCAGCACGGACCAGCAAGGTCAAGATAAATCAGTCACGTTTTTTCTCTAAAATACGCAACGAGTAGTCTTCAGAATAGGAGGTTTTATTCACTGTTCACACACGTTTAAATTAGGTATAATTTTTTACGGATTGATTCAGCCGTTCTCCATATCAATCCGTTTGAGTGTGGGCTATTGTTAATTTCTAGATTTCACTCCAAATAATCACAGCGGTGTGATCGATTTCCGTCTCTTTGTGAGTACTTTTGCTGACTCCCTTCAATCTTTTGTCTGACTGTCCTTGTGTTAATTATCTTGGTTTTTGTTTTTAAATCTGTGGCCTTTTACGCTGCTTAATGCAATCTATTGGCTTTTTAAAATATTGATTGTGCGGTAATTTTGATCTGTGTGGCATAATTGCTGCTTGCTGCAAGGTAAATATTGTTGTGGTTGTTTTGCTGTCGTTATCGTGTGGTGTTTCGCTTGCGTGGCCTTTAAAATTGTTTCATTGTTTCTTTTTGTCAAAATAAAAAAAAACAAAAACAGCATGCCTTCGGGAATAAGCTGTATTTGGTTTTCAAATTTCGTGGTGTATATAATATTATGTAGTCTGGTGACTGGTGTTGAGCACACAAGTGTGACAACAAATTGACAGAAAAATCACAACTTTTAAATTTACTGAATGATATAATTATTTCATAAGAAAGAAAAAAACAAGAAAATAGTTTTAATTATAACGAAATAGTTATAGATAATAATAACTAAAAGAAAAGTGACAATATTAATGTAATATTATTGTACAAAAACAAGTAAAAATCAACGCTGGTAAAATCGAACGACGTTTCGGTGTCGTCATGACGCCATTTTCAAGTTCAAAAATGATTCAAATAAACTGTCAGGAATAGTAGCTGGAGATTAACATAAATGATTAATGCAGAGTCACGCAAATAGTTTAGCTCGAATTGAGTCCGATTGGACATTAAGAGATGGTGTCAATACAGTGTTTGTCACTATAGTGCTTGCCAATAGATGATGATAGGTTTTTGTGCTCATTCACGCGCTGGTGTAAATGCCTGAGTGTGTACCCTACATAACTTGCATCGCACAAGTCACACTGAAATTTGTAAACTACACACTGCTGGTTTACAATAGGCGGTTTTTTCTCCTGCACTTTAAGTTCCTGTTCGATCTTGTTGCTAACGAAAACAGGTTGAATGGCTGCGTGAGTCTTCTGGCTAAGATCTTTGAGTTGTTTGCGCACGAAGTCTGCCGAAACCTGGTCTTTGAAGGGTAGGACTATTCGAACTGTTGGGCTATCTACAGGGGCAGGTTTTGGTTGCTAGTCTTCGGCCTTTGAAGTAACAAAAATCTTGATGGTAGTATTGATAAGATGTTGAGGGTATTTCAGCCGGGAAAAGATAACTCTCAGTCGGTCACATTCTTCAGAAAAATAAGACCAACAGGCCGATAAGCGATACGCACGATCGAGCATGGTTTTCAACAGCCCACGTTTATAGCACATATCGACATGGCTCTGGTAGTGGAGCAAGAGTCCCGTGTTTGTAGGTTTTATGTAAACCTTGGTCTCGATTTGAGGGGCTCTATTCAGTAGCTGCATACCAAGAAAAGGAAGCATACCATTGTTCTCTGTTTCCATGGTGAACTTCACTGAAGAGTGACAGTTGTTAAGGACCTGAAGAAAAGAAAAGATCTGTAACTTGTAACTTGGGTTTACCCAAGACCCACAAAGATCGTTTGGCTATGCGCACCATCTTATCTGCCACACAAACGTACAACTATGGATTGGCGAAATGGTTAGAAGAGAAACTACAGCCTTTGTCTTACAACCAGTACACGATAACTGACACCTTTGAGTTTGCGGACGAAATTCGCAAATTACAGATCAACAATGGAGATATTCTAGTCGTATGTCCTACCCTTCAAAGACCAGGTTTCGGCAGACTTCGTGCGCAAACAACTCAAAGACCTAAGCCAGAAGATTCACACAGCCATTCAACCTGTTTTCGTTAGCAACAAGATCGAACAGGAACTTATAAATTAAAGTGCAGGAGAAAAAACCGCCTATTGTAAACCAGCAGTGTGTAGTTTACAAATTTCAATGTGACTTGTGCGATGCAAGTTATGTAGGGTACACACTCAGGCATTTACACCAGCGCGTGAATGAGCACAAAAACCTATCATCATCTATTGGCAAGCACTATAGTGACAAACACTGTATTGTCCCGAAAGACCTTGACAAACAGTTTTTCGTCCTAAAGAAGAGTCGGAATAAGTTCGATTGTTTAGTGCACGAAATGTTGCTAATTACAGAATTGACACCATCTCTTAATGTCCAATCGGACTCAATTCGAGCTAAACTATTTGCGTGACTCTGCATTAATCATTTATGTTAATCTCCAGCTACTATTCCTGACAGTTTATTTGAATCATTTTTGAACTTGAAAATGGTGTCATGACGACACCGAAACGTCGTTCGATTTTACCAGCGTTGACTTTTACCTGTTTTTGTATAACGAAACCTTTACTTATAAATATTATTGTAGTGTCAATAATTGTTATTTAGCAGAAAATGTAAAGAAACGAATTATGAATTAAAAAATGGTATTTCTTTTAATTTTGGTAACAACAATTGTGCTGTATGATTTAGTATTTAAACTGAGATGGTCTCTCCCGGAAACAGTGTATTTTTTGAAATCGCCAATAAAAAGATAACACTAAGTTGAGTTACTGACCGTGGTTTTAGCTCCTACAGTGCATCTGATCCCACTATAATTCCTCTCCAAAGAAGGCCAAAATTCAACACTGCGCGGCGCCATTTTGAATCATACTGAGCAGCCTGGTCGCTTATCCGTGACGTCAATTTGTTTAACGAGACCAGCGGTCGGGTAACGTGGGCTCTGGGAACGAGATTGCACCGGGGGGTCAGTCTTCTCCGCCTCGTCAACATAAAAATGGCAGCGCTTTAACCTTACCGTTTTGAGCCAGAACGTGTCCGCGATGTAGCTGATGATGAAAGCAGTGAAGATAGTGAATTGAACGAGCGGTTGGAGAGCACATTCTGGTGTTCTTGCCGAAAATGTTTAGTAATGTTAACGCCGAAAGAGTGTATTTGTTGTGCTGAGCATCCGCAATCGGAAAACAAGATGGAAGGGACATTGGCACTACGTAATCGTAATCGTATTTAAAGTTTGAGTAGAAAATTATTTTAACGCCTGTAAATCGCTTTGTAAATTAAATTAAACAGTAGGCTCAAATTGAGCCCTAGTTTTTGTTCCACTTCATCATCGTCAGCTTCCATTACTTCGTTCGATGTCGCATCAGTGGAAGATTTCGGGCCCAACAACGAGTTAGAACCTGTAGATTTGAAAAAGTAGGCACATTTCACAACTTTACTTAAAGTTGCTTTGAGGCATGTTGCGCACGAGGTATTTTTTTCGGCTCTTATTTCAGGTAGAAGACACAGAATTTGCAAAACAATAAACACATAAACTTAAAACAATGAACAGGAGAAAACAATGCCCTACCATACAATAGAGAATACAATACACTAATTGACTTGCAAATTATGAGTCTTCTACTCGAAGGAAGACCCTTTTTTCTGGGAAGAAAGTTTAAACTTAATTTTATAAAGAATTTGCTTTTCTTACAAAGTTCATTAGCCTCCACTGCAGGCAAAGAAATGGGACGGGTGGAGGAAAAACGAACCCACGAACCAAGCCCTTTTAGCGCAGAATGATTTCTTTCACGGATATAGGATTTACATGACTTTATTTTACTGCAGATGAGAAAACGCGACTAAAAAAAATACACCTTATTTTTACTTTTAGCATTCCTCCTTTCGCTCTTGTTCAGCTTCGCTGATGTCCGGTAATTTTACAAGTGCCTTCCATTTGAATATTGTTGGAACGGAACCAGTTTTCAGAGATCTTATGTGGGTATTTCCACCGAGAAGCTGAAAACGGTACTCTGTTTCGAAACAGTCTTGAGTGAAATGCTCGCTACCTACGTACACATATTTAGGCTCCGGCAGGCCGAACCTCTTGTCACGGCGAATCTGGTCAATCCACTGCTTAGCCACTAGCGGTTTCTTCACAGGTAAGCTGTGAAAACTAACTCACTCTATCTTTTTCGGACCTGTTATTGCAACCCGGAACTGAACACGATGGCATTTTTTCTTCGCAACATAAAAACGAAACACATGCAGGCAATTTGTAACAGTACCAACCCCCTATGAAGCTACGTTATACCAGCTGGGTTTCAAATTTCCCGCCAGTTTCAAGTTGTTTATGTTGACGAGGCGGAGAAGACCCCCCCCGGCGAAATCTCGTTCCCAGAGCCCACGTTACCCGACCGCTGGTCTCGTTAAATAAATTGACGTCACGAATAAGCGGCCTGGCTGCTCAGTCTGATTCAAAATGGCGGCGCGCAGTGTTGAATTTTGGCCCTCTTTGGAGAGGAATTTCAGTGGGATCGGATGCACTTTAGAAGCTAAAACCACGGTCAGTAACTCAACTTAGTGTTATCTTTTTATTGGCGATTTCAAAAAATACACCGTTTCTGGAGTGACCTTCTCCTTTAACGTTACTTGTTTTTCTCCATGAACAATCTCGTCAATGCCATTTCTTTAGGTATCTTGTGGCATGTTCTGTACAGTCCAAATATTGCAACGCTGCCTCACAGCCTTTACATCCCTTCAAGTTCCTGCCAAATTCCAATTTAAAAAAAAATGCCACGCCAATGGAGTGGGGCAAGTGTTCATCAGACAAATTGATTCAAATTTGGGTGTGCTTCACTGGGCGCTGTTACTGTTGTTATGCTTGTGTTTACAACAGTTTAAAACAAGGCAATTGCATCACACTCTCCTGTCCACTTTTTATTCAACCAATACTTTTGGTTGTGCTGTACTTTAACTTACAATCATTGTCCTCATGAACTGGGAAATTATGTGCAAAACTTGTTCAAACTGAACATTGTAAAGTATAGCCAAACACTAAATTATTAGTTGAAGATTATCTTCTTTCCTGCTGTTGTTATCATAAAATTGTTTTTACATCTGCTTGAACCTCTTTATAAGACTTGTTTACATTTCAAGTCACTATCTAAATTCGCCCTTGTGCAATATTTTTGCAGGGCTAAAAATTAACTTCAGTGCTTGGTCGCCACTTGGGCCAGTATCCCTGAATTCTTAGTGGCCCAGGCCAAAATAAAGTAGCCCTCAAATTTCCTCTACTAAGAAACAAAAAAATTTAAACCATTTTTACTCGAATAAATGCCTCACGACTGTTTGAGCCCGTGGTTTTTAGTAGCGTGTTCGACTGAAACGCCAAAAGAAATTTGCTTGATCTTAACTTTGTCTTGAAAGCTCACATTTGCCAATGTACTGTCGAGAAACTGCTAAAATCGTTATAATAATAGAAACTCTGTTCTATCTTTGGTGGGGATCATTCGTCTCGTTCTTGTTTGCTCTTTTGTTCACCTATAGGTTCTGACTTGGTCCTTAAACTCCCAAAGAAAAACTGGACCATTATTTTCCAAATACGGACAAAACGATCTTGTCAACATCTATAAACTTCAGTATCACGATTCTCAGTTTCTTTCTATTGCTTTTGAATTCAGGTGAAAAGAGAGTCTATTATATCGCGCAGTATTGAGTGATTTTGCCGATATTCATGTTTCAAAACGTACCGCATTGAGCTCTGGGTATGTGTGGATTCTCGTGTCAGTAAATTTAAAATGGCGTCTACATATCAGAGCGGTCTAAAAACTCGATCACGAACGACTTTGAATTTTGCGCTTTAGAACTAAACTTTTACTACAATTGATGAACTTAGAGTCGAGGAAAGAAAGGAAAGAAAAGAAAGGTACTCCAATGAAAGAACTTTTTTTTTATTGTTATTGCTACTCTTTTCGTACTTCTCGAATCGTACTCGCCCTTCGGGCGATCAAACCTCAACTTTTAGTGGCCCTGGACACTATTTAATCGCCACGGGCGACCGTGCGACCACCAAGTTTTAACCCTGTTTTTGGAATCTAGCATCAAAGATTTTTCTTTCCACTGTTGTGGTTACATGTCTCTTGCTGTAGTACAGCATCTTGTTACATCTTACTACAAATCAAACTCTGGTAGTGGGCCATTCTGTTCCCTTTTACTTAGCAGCCACTGCTCTCATTCTGACCATATCTGCTCTACCCTATCGATTTCTGGCAGTTTCATACTTGGTCATTGTAACAACAGTTGGTGAAAGCTTTGATGCTAGCTCCACTCACCCTACACACCTTCCCCTGTTGTTCCCTGTTTTGTATCTTTTCCGTGGTATGTTGTTAAGTTATCCTTGTATAAAAATGGTTGAACTTCACCACCCTGGCAGTATGGTGTTCAGGTCAAAAAGGTTTGTTACATCTATTTTAGTTATAGATATAACAGGAAAATCACACTCTTTTACCTTTGCGTCATATGGAACTATCTTTGACTTGAGATCACCAGTGAATTCCAATTTTAACATAAGTGATTTATACTGGCTATCAACCAGTGGTAAACCTTTACATGACTTTGTGTCATTAAAAGAAATGTCTGGGGCTGTAATTATGAATGGGCATTTAACTGGAGGTGCGAAATGTTGCAGGCACTCACAAATTTGACAGCCTAATTGGGAGGTATGAAATTAAGTGTAGCCCTCAAGTCCTAACTGGTGATGTGGAAAATGTTAAGAATCTAAGAGTGTGTGATAAAACACTATGCCAGTTTAACATCCAGAGGGCACAAGCCTGCAAAGGGTAAAAGTTCATCAAAATCTCGAAGTGAATGTATTCAACAATCTGTTTGCCGCAGTAGCATGTAACTTTCTAGATGAGCAAACTGAAAATAAAACTGATTTTCACAATGACCTTCATCAAGCTAAAGATTCAAATTGACGAATATAAAGTAAGCTACATATGTATGTCATGTCAGCCATTATTTTTGAGATCTGTCGAAATACAGGATGAATACATAAAAGCTCAAGCTATGTTTGAAGAGACACAACGTTCCAATCCATCACTTTGGTCTGACCCTGCCATCCAAGCCATACCACACACAGAAAGCATCAGTTCCACTCACACGTCTGATGAACCAAAAGCAAAATATGAGTTGCCATGATTTCAAATTTGAAAGCAGGGATTTTTACAAAAGGGTTACTACAACTTCTGGAAGACCAAAGACCCACAGTAAACACAGCTGAGGGATGCTACGCTTCTGGAGAAAATCTCTCAGAGCTCTTGCAACCAAATGCATACACAATCTTTCAATCTGTTCTCCATGTCATCAAATGATGTGTGCAACATGTCCGATTTGTTTGACCAAACACCTGATTATCAAATGGTAAAAACAACAGAATTATGGGAGTACAGAGAATTTGACAGATCACTTACACCAAAGCTGGGAAACGATTGTAATCACTTGGAGCAACTTAGGCGTTTCAGTTTAAAGAAGGGATTTCAAGAGCCCTTGACTATCTCGTGTGACCTGCACAATGGTCGTGCTTATTTGAGCGAGGGAAACCAACGCCTCTGGGTCACATTGAGAGAAGAAATCCCTTTTGTACCCTGCCGTGTGATTCCTCACTGATTGCCACCTAGTTATGTAAAAATATTGATGCAGATCTTAAACCATTACAGTCTAACGAAGTCATGCTTCCAGAGCATTTAGGACTAACGGTGCTCAACTCCAAGCCAGTTCAATTTTAGACCCATAACTACCATAAACTTCCAAGTAACGATCAGGGTATAGCTTGACAAAGGGAAGAAAAACATGGTAGCAGTAGGCTTAAGCTGTCATCCTTAATATGTATGACATGTCCTTCCCCTGACAGAATTGAAACAATTACTTGACTTCATGAACCACAACACACAGTACCTGACACATACTGTACATGACTTGTACACGCTAGACGCCTGGACCACTGGCTTATAACTTTTCGATGCATCATACTTTACGGAGTCAGATAAATAAAGTCAATGAATTTCATTCACTCTAAGACTTCATAAGACATATTTGCTCCTTCCTGAGGAAAGGCTTGTCTGAGGAAAGGCACGTTGAGTAGCCTACTTCACTGCAGTGCATAAAAACGACCAGACTTGCTTCACACACAGAATAATTTACCAGAACTGTTTTTTTTTTCGGGAATAAGTTACAGAATGCCCTGCACTGTAAAATATAGTAAAACAAAAAAGATATCTTTGAAGGGATTGATATGGCTAACCATCGGCAATGAAGAGCTGAAATTAGAGATACTCAAAGCCTAGTATACCCTTTGATGAACCTCCTATTGCTGTGTCTAAACGCCGCCAACTTGCTGTGCACTGGGCTTTGAAAGTCTGACCGGCTGATATGACTGCTCGGCAGATTTGCCGAACACAAATGAACTGAAATGAACACAAGTGATAATAATAATAATAATAATAATGATAATAATAATAATAATAATAATAATAATAATTATAATAATTATAATAATAATACTTATATAGCGCAAATTAACATTAAATATGATCAAATGCGCTTTACAAGATATTAAAATGAAAGCTATAAAAAATAAAAATTATAAATTATAAAAATTACAATAAAAAAGGTGCACAAAAAAAGATAAAAATAATATCACCAATAATCTAATCTTGACAAGAACTACTAAATCTTATCCTACGTTAAAAGCAATTCTAAATAGATTAATTTTCAGGCTAGATTTAAAACTTGTAAAATTGTCCATGTTCCGTAAATGTGCTAGACTGCTAGCTGTCCCTTTTTAGTCAGTCGAGCAGGCGGGCGAGAAACGAACGAATGATCGAATTCGCCTCGCATCAACTTTGCTTCGCTCGCCCGATCTCTGCGTCGCATATCGCTTGCCGCTCGACTATCTTGAGAGGGACTGCTAGCAGCCTAACAATCGAAGTGTGTACCTCATATAATCATAAGTGGGTGTCTTGTTTTTCAGAAAGGATTACAGTGGATTCCGTGCAAGACTGTTTGTAATAGACTACAGAGCCTCGTTATCATACACCGTAGGACAAAGTTTATAACTGGCAATTGTGTTCTCCATATTTGGATTAACTGCTGGCATTGATTCTTCATAAAGGCTCTACTGACAACCCGGACAAAGGCATTTATTACTACAGTCCGTTGTAACACTCGAAAGAGGTATAGTACACCGAACGTCACAAAACAAACCGTTTTTTTGTCAGGCGCCACTGCTTTGTTCTGTGATAGAACACCTGATAAACAACTAAAAAATTCCTTTGCTCAAGTCTAAGCTACCTGACTCTTGGCAGTGCTACCCTCTGATTCCTATTTCATCATGATTTACAATAACCGATTGTTGAACTATGTCAGTTGTTTGTTGTTGCCAGAAATCAACCTTGCATAAGCAAAAGCCTAAACCATAAAGAACCATTTAATTGATAATCGCTATTTTCACGGAAATGTTCTGTTTTGTCATCCAGATTCGTCAACTGGATTCTTCAGAAAACGATGGTTATGCTCATGAACACGTCATTTACACATTTACGAGTACTACCGCTTTTTGTGTTTTAAAAGTGCTTGCGTGTTCACCTCTAACGTATTTTCATGGTCATGACTTCATATAATTGGTGACGATTTTTCCTGGTGACTGTGATTTCTCTTGTGTTGAATCAGACCTGGATTGTAGTGTATATAATGATCATTTACGCTAATCCCAGTAACGCGTGTCATTGTTCTCTCGTGGTGGCAATAGTAGCTGGATTTACCAGTGGTTTTATTGTGACGAAACAACAGATGCCTCTACGGTGGGTACTAATCAGGCTGAGCCTCTTTTTCAAGGCGAGGCCTGGTAGGCATACTTTCATATGAAAATGAGTTTTATTTGCATGAAAATGAAAACTGATTTTCATATAAACGGCTTTGCACCAGGATTTGCTTAAAAAAAAGGAGGCTCAGGAGAATTCGGCAATGGATTATTCTACACTTCACTACTGGAGCGGTCTTTAATTGAATGTCGTAAAACCAATACCAAACTGCTTACTCTGACCAATCAGAAACTGAAGACACAAGCGACACAACCAGCCAGTCAGAACTCGCAGCGGAAACATGTAACTGGCGTCAAGCGCGGGAACGCGTGCTACCAAGTCGCGATTCGTTTTGGTTTTACTTCTGATTAGTTGAAAAAATGGCACGAGTTGTTTTAACCAGTCATGCGGCGTAGTAATGCAAGATTAAAGCAAAGGCAAATTACTGTCGAAGCTCAATTGAAAACCTGCTCTATTAAGAAAAAAGAAATGGAGTGTTTCGTTTTTTTTTTCTTTAAAGTAAGGACCGACCTAACAAATGAGGCTCGTGAATGCGGAGGATCTTTTTGCAAAAAGCAACTCATTTTCCCGCGCTTTCAGTCGGTTTCTTGAGTTTGCCTCCAGTTCTGATTGGTTCAAAACCAGATTTGCTGATGAGGAGCATTTCAAGGGATATGTCCCTGTTCTGGTGAATTACATGAAGTAAGACCCCAGCAATCATCACCGTTTAAAAACACAATTGGGAACCCTGTTAAATGTTGTTCAATGATTTTGAAGGACGTTGAATGATGTAGAACGGTGTTGAACAAAGCTTTATTCCTGTTAAACATTCGTACAACAAAGCTGTACCCCACAATGTTGACTGATAATGAATCCTGCTGAGGGACCAAAAGGTAGAAAAAAATATTTTCTTTGTGAACATACTATTTAGACTTGGAATATATCAACTAAATTCGTTGAATACTTTCACTTTTATTTCTTTGCAGGTATAATTTGTTGTTCCATATCATCCCCCAGTTGTACGGCTACTCGGCGAACACTAAAGTCTTGTTACAAAATGTTCGTCTGAAATGTGAATTCGAGTCCACTTTGAACTCTATCAGTAAAGATGGGAATGCTGTTGTGGGCAGATTTGATTTTGATTCGGTTAATCCCTATGAACATTTGACGGAGTAAGTGTAACTTCAATAAGGGGTGCTCGCTTTTTGCCGCAGTGGCCTTGCAATCAATTTTGTTTATTTGCACTTCGTTTATGCTTTGGAAGTACGTAATTGTTAGGTCTTGCGATAGAATATGTAAATTATTATTAGGGTAAAATATGTTGTAAATTATTATAAGGGTAAAATATGTTATTATTATTATTATTATTATTATTATTATTATTATTAAATCTCCATCAAAAAGCCCGAGATCTGAACGGGCCGAACCTATTTAGCCTGAAGCTCGAGGGAAGGGGAGGTGGGATGACTTTGAAAGTTTATGACTTTTTCACTCTGAATGTCCAAAGCCAGCAAACTTTGTGACTTTTCCTAAAATTTATCTGCGAACAGTTTAGCAGGACATATCGTTGTTTAGCAAATCTAACGTTACCATGGCAACCATATTTTGACAGACAGTTTTCGTAAAATTTTAAATGTGCTGTTTTGTATAAAAGCTTTTACTTTATTTCGTTAAATTTTAAATTTTTATATCACTGGAATGTTTTTTTTTTATTGCTTTTAACTACTAAAAAGCCTAGCCTGAAAAGAATTAAGCTGTACATTCCAATTAAATGTTTAAATGTCTCAGAACACTCGAAGGTGACTGATGAGTATGATGCAGGCATGAAAGGTGTGGATCATTCCGTCTTCGATACTAAAACGTAGCACAATTTTTTTCTTTTTTTAAATCTTTCCACTGATTTCCGATTCAGATTATGCTGTGCATTACAGGTCATCTCTTGTCTTTTCCTGGCTTCTGTGTGACGCAAGAAAATCGCGATAAAATCGCCAAGGCAGACCACGTTTCAAAGCACTGAACTGAGGCAGAAAATAAGCTAGACGACCCGCTGGTAGCACCACAGATCCAAATACAAGATCTTTATAGGCTTTCTGGACCTCTAGTTTATAATTTCTGATCACAGCGGATACGTTACAATGGTTCGTCTTTAGTTCCCACCCACATTGAATAGAGAGAATCTATTTTTTTAGCATTTTGGTTGGAAACTCAGCCGAATCACATTTTGTGCGTGTGTCTTAAGCCAAAACGGAAATTCCGTAAAAGATTTGGGGCGCGAGTTTTGTCAAATTGGAACTGTGTTGCTAATGAGATAGCATTCACAATTTCTGCGAGGCCTGGTACTTGACAGAGGGATGTGAAATATCATATATGTAAACTGCCGGTGAAATATTAAATGAAACAACATCGGGGTTATAAATGCAACTTAAGCAGTTGCAAAAAAAAGCCTAAGAAAATTAGATGTGAACGGGATTTAAACCTATGGCCCTGCGTGTAGCACCAGGAATTATATCTCCCATGATTCTTATTTAGTTATTAGAAATTTTGGACTCTTAATGTTAAGAAATTTCTTTGACTGAATCTGAAAATTTTTTAGTCTACCAATCCACCCAATTTCAAGATTTTTCATTTACATTTCAGTCTTAATTTTTCTTTCCTTTTCATGGCTGGAAACATCCACTGTCATCAGGATCACGGCAAATGACGGAAATGTAACTGACGCCGGGCTCCTGCTGACGCAAATTAATAGTACTTGACAGAGACGCAAATTGGCACTTGACAGAGGGATGTGAAATATCATATATGTAAACTGCCGGTAAAATATTAAATGAAACAACATCGGGGTTATAAATGCAACTTAAGCAGTTGCAAAAAAAAGCCTAAGAAAATTAGATGTGAACGGGATTTAAACCTATGGCCCTGCGTGTAGCACCAGGAATTATATCTCCCATGATTCTTATTTAGTTATTAGAAATTTTGGACTCTTAATGTTAAGAAATTTCTTTGACTGAATCTGAAATTTTTTAGTCTACCAATCCACCCAATTTCAAGATTCTTCATTTACATTTCAGTCTTAATTTTTCTTTCCTTTTCATGGCTGGAAACATCCACTGTCATCATCACGGCAAATGACGGAAATCTAACTGACGCCGGGCTCCTGCTGACGCAAATAGGTTCTTTGAAAGGAAATATTTTGTTGACAGCGGGACATTGCTTGTGAGCTTACCACCCAAATAGAATGGCAACGGATATACAAAGATGGCAAATTATAAGATTCCTTTAATGAAAATGCTGACAACTTTTTACCAAACCGTGAGTCTTGACTGAAACGTAAAGAGAGAGAGTCTAAATAAGAAAAATCCAGTTTTAAATTAAACTTTTCCAAAGAGTTAGTTGTGCAGAGATTTTATTTGTGTTTTGGGTTAAGAGTTTGCTGAAAATACGTAAATAGGGCTTAGTTTACGTTGGCTCTTTCAAAGAAGAAGAGAATAGCATGTATAATGACTGGGTTTGTGGAAATTCAACAATACCCTATTAGAAGATGAGAACTACAAAGAACTTATCATGTTCTATTATCCGCAAATTTTCGAAAAACACTCGGAAATAACAGATAAAAAACTACTATGGGAACTAATAAAAGTGCAACTGCGCTCTAAAACTATAAAATATTCGAAACGAAAAAGAAGAGAAATTAAAGATATTGAAATCACTCTTCAAACTAGGCTACAAGATCTTGACAATAAAATTTGCAACAGTAACATTTTAGATAAAGAAATCTTAGATAGTTACGAGGCCCCCAAAGAGGAGTTAAAACGCAGACATGAGTTAAGGGGACATGAGGCTATGTTCAGGTCAAAAATGAAATGGATAGAACGAGGCGAAAAACTAACAAAATATTTCTTCAACTTGGAAAAATCGCTTTATGAAAAAAAATTCATTTGCGAGTTAAAGTTGGAAAATGACGAGATTACAGCAAATCCTACACTAATAAACAAAGAAAATGAAAGCTTTTATGCTAACATGTGCACTTCAAAGATTGATGGAACCCGAATATCGCAACAAAATATACTCTTTGAAGACTTTATTGAAGGCTTTAATGCTCCCAATTAAGCAAGGAAGAGCAGGAACACTTAGATCAAGACTTGACCTGCAAAGAGCTTAAAGACGCATTAAGTAGCTTCGCTGATAATAAAACGTCAGGGGGAGACGGATTTACAAAAGAATTTGACGAAGCTTTCTTTGATCTTCTTTGGAAAGACTTACTCAATTCATACAACGAAGCCTTTAGAAAGGGATCACTTTCCATTTCTCAGAGAAGGGGTATAATAACACTGGTTCCAAAGGGCAATACCAACTTAACTGATTTATAATTAACGAATTGGCGACCCCTATCTCTACTTAATGTCGATTACAAAATTTTGTCCAAATTGCTGGCGATGAGATTGGAAAAATATCTACCAAATTTAATTCATACTGATCAAACTGGGTTCATTAAAGGAAGATACATAGGTCAAAATATAAGGCTCTTGAGCGATGTATTGGATTACGCTATTATAAGAAACTTCCAGGAATTCTCCTTTACGTTAACTTCGAGAAAGCTTTCGACACTTCAGAGTGGAATTTCTATATCAAAAACACTAGAAGTTTTTAATTTTGGACCCAAATTCAGAAATTGGTTCTCCATTCTTTACAATGGCACTCAAAGCCCAGTTATAAATGGTGGATATACAACGGACTATTTTTAAATATCGAGAGGTGTGAGGCAAGGCTGTCCTCTTAGCCCTTTCCTTTTCAACCTTGTAGTAGAATTACTGGCTTTAAAGATTCTGAATGAACCAACCTGTGGAGACATTATGTACGGTTACCTAACAATGAGGAGGCCAAAATTTCGCAATTTGCAGATGACACTAAAATCGTACCTACAAATCATTGAATAGTTTGGAGTCTCTCCGGACTTAAATTAAATAAAAAGAAAACCAAAGCAATGTGGATTGGAACCATGAAACAACAAATCTAAGATATTAGAATTTAAAAGTACGAAAGACCCGATCAAAGTCGTAGGAACTTTTCATCCTACAACCAACCCAGACAAAAACTTTGAATTAAATTTCCTCAGTAGGTTCAGAATCTGTGGCTGTCAAGAGATCTCACACTTTATGGAAAATCTTTATTAGCTAGACTAGGAGTATCCCGGCTAATTTATATTGCGTCTATACTTTCTGTTCCTGAGACGCTCATTAAAAGCGTTCAAACACAGTTATTCTCCTTTTTGTGGAATAATAAAAAAGATAAAATCAAGAGGCTAGTCATGTACCAACCACTCGCGAATGGAGGAATTACTTTTATAAATTTGGCAACCATGGTTAAGTCTCTACGCCTAGCCTGGATTAGCAGAATATTGAGTGACACCGACGATTTGTGGAAAGCGATCCCAAATTACTTTCTTTCAGAATACGGAGGATTATCTTTCCTTCTCCGTTGTAACTACAACCTTGCTTCCATAAACAATAGCCTCCCTATTTTTTATGGAGGGTTATTGCAATACTTTAAGGAACTGAAAAGCGTGTCCCAGATTTTTTCTTATGGTGAATTTATACTTTGGAATAATGAAGCAATAACCATTGAAAATCACTCGTTATATTGGAAATCCTTGGTTGAGCGTGGAATTTACTTTATTCAAGATATTCTAAACTCCAATGGAAATTTCTTGACGCTTGATGAATTCCAAACCAAGTTTCAAATTAAAACAAACGGTTTACAATACTTTCAACTGATAGCAGCTATATCTTCAGATTTAAAAAAGAAAGCCAAGACTCATGCAGCTCCTACGCGTGATTTACTGGAGACAACTAGGATGTCCACCTTTCCAGGAAAAACTAATTTAGATCTATCCGTCATGGGCTGCAAAAATTACTACAAACTTTTTAACGAAAATTGTGTCGTTCAACCGACGGGTGTTAAGAAGTGGAAAGATAGTTTCCTAATGATTTTGTAGATTAGAGCAATAAATTCTTACACATTGATCGATCATCAAAAGATAATAAATTGAGACAATTTTCTTTCAAATTACTTCATAGAACAATCGTAACAAAACTCAACAAATTTTGTTTAGTTAATGACGCTGCATGCACATTTTGTTCAAACCCCGACTCGGTTGAACACATCTTTTTAGACTGCAATGTTGTAACGTCCTTTTATTCCGAAGCATTCCTGGTTTAATCAATTTTATGATACTAACATTTACCTCTCAAATAAACAAATTACCCTCGACGACATAATCCCTCTAACGCGATTGTCAGATCGATATCCCATAAAACGCAGTTTACATTTATTCGTTTTTTATTTGAAGTGTTACCTTTGCATCTGCAAAAGTTTTGAAAAGAAACCCAATCTTTTTTAATTCCGGAAAAAAATTTTATTACAGTGGCATCTTGAAAAGTGTACTCTTCGTTAATTATTGGTCCGTTCTCTCACACGCGAAAAGTGCATTATATGGTCATCGTCGCTTTACCTGGAGTCTCATATCTGAGTACAATAATGTAAAGCGTATTCCGTGTTTTTTGTAATTTGTAATCCGAACCAACTGTATAAGATCCTGGCTTGATTGTAAAAAAAAATGTATAATTTTCTTGTTAAACATGTACTCTTCAGTTTTGTTATATCCACACGTTCACAGCGTTTTAATTTCCAGCTGAACGGAGCGAAAAAGGCCTCCACAGTACCCTGGGTGGGAGAAGTATATTTTTGTTTTACCATCAGCCTACCATATAGCCATTCATGAACACCGTTTCAATGGAAATTTTTGTCTCATTCCTTCAATTAGAAAAATGGCCATTTGATTTAAGACGAAATACATAACGCAAAATGCGGTGAAATTCAATTCTAATTTCAATCGACATAATGTCACTGGAACTGTCATGTAATATCACTATTTCTTTACTTAGAATGCGCTATGTTTCTGTTTCCTAAGTGTGTATGTTTTGCTTTCTGTGGAAAAGAGCAGTGAATTACCACGGACCTGGTAAAACGTGGAGCACCGACTCTCAACGTTTTTGCTAATTAACGCGAATCAAAATTGGTTTTGCCCGCTTCATTCTATGACAGTTATTTACACTCTAATCACGCTAACTTACCTTTCACTAACTTTATAGTCAATTTTCACAGTCGGTTTTGAGTTTCGCTCGACTGTTCGACTTTTCGAGAACCCTTTGTAGCGAGGAAAACTGTCAGTGTTCTTCAATTCCCTTTTGAATTTAGCACCGTTAGACTTCACAACAAAACAACAATTAACGCTTTCCGCTAAGATAATAGCCGTGGTTACACCACTCTGGGTAAACATGATTTCCCTAGTATACTTTTTCCGTGGTAAAATAGCTGGGGTTTCCATTTATCTTGGTAATTAAGGTTACATGTACCCGGGGAATTGAAGTGGGTAAATTTCCTGTCTGGGTCACTTTAGCGGGAGAAAACATAAACGTTTGAGCCATGTTTTTCTTCATGAACCGAATAAGTAGATGATGAAACTGCTCCAATGGATAGGATGCGAGATCCTTGGTTGGTTGCATTTCCAGACTCGTAAAGAATTGGATGTTATCGTTATCGACAGGTTGCTATAAAAAGCTTCGTCTCACTTGAGTACAATCGCTTCGAGTTTTAATATAAAAACAACAAGTAACTTAAATGTTCTTTGTGTTTAGACGTTTTGGCGACGAACCAGTGGCAGGGGGTGATTCTATGTTTACAACTGGCGATAATGAATCTTTAAGGTATGAAAATGTTGGGTACGGCTTGAAAATTTAAACCGACCGCTGCTGAACTGTTAGAGCACTTGTCATCGAATTTTGAATTAATTTTAATGGTGTTCATATTTGAGTTACGATCTAGATTCATTTATGGTTTGCAGAAAGAACTGAGTGAGGTGACTGCAGATATTAATCTGTTCTTCAGTTAAAACGAAAATATTCCAGAGAAGAAGCATGGACAATAGATTAATATTGCGGTCACTTCGCTCATGCATCGAATGTATTGATGCAAAAGAGGTTTCAAAGACGAAATCTGTATCTGTAAATGGTAGCTTTATTTCTGGCTGTGATGTTACGAAACCAGTGAAAATGTCTTGATTGTCGCGGTATTAATAAACGGCCAGCCTGAAATTTTGAGTTGGAATAGGTTCTCATTAGGCGGTCCGCACGTCGCGCCGACTCGTAAAATGGACGTTTTTTGTTTTTCATTTTTGTGGTCCTAAGTCAGTTCACTTAGTACGCTTGGAGGTTGTAGTTTTCAGAGTAGGGAGGGCTGTCGTGGTCGAATTCTGTGTTTTGGTTAGATTGGTCGAGGTTTGATTAGTGGAGATATCTCGCTGAATTCTGCGCTCGTGATAAACTGGCCAAGGCGCTAAAATAAGAATCAGATAATTATCAGTTAAGGGTGGTTATCTGTATCTTATTCTATAAAGAATAATTCACTCCAAAATAACAATTCTAATCTGAATTCCCACTTAGGGCGACAACACTGCAAATTCGGAAGATCACATTCAGCTCCAAAATACCAGAGCCTTATTGGACCGTCTGTGGAGCTATTTCTGTCAAGATGGCGTGAAAAGACCCCACCAGAAAGCGAGCACACACAATGGGACCCTACTTGGCCTTTTGATGCCAGCCTAGCCCCTACAAAAAGGATTACTATGGTCTTAAATCAAAACTTTTGAATTTACAGTGAAGATTGGACCTCAAACCAGTTTTTGTGTCATCACCAACTGCAGCTTATACTGTGACTTTACAAAACGTATCATTCTGTGATACAAAAATCATTGAAAGTTTTTTCTTAAACAGGGTTTGCAGAACCAAAACGGGAATTGCCACAGTCTGGAACTGAATTCTTTCTAAGGTGTAGTATTGTGTTTTTGCTTCTCTTGTGTGCGTCAGCAAGCCTTTTGAATCGAAAAAAGTAAAACTTAAATCCGTGATTTTCATTTCAACTGTTTTCGTTCGTTATCTGCTTATAACGCCTTGTCGGCGCCTTTGTGTTAAACCTAATAACTTAAAGATAAAAAATTCTCGTTATCAAATTCTGTATTTTTAACCTCTGAAACGTTTTCACCTTTAACGGCTGTATTGTTGAAATACGGTTTGATTTTATCATTTATTTACAATAACCACTCGAAGGAGGCACGAATTTCCTTATCACCCAAAAAATTTCCACCGCTTTCCGAGAAGTCACGTAATTTTAATTTAAAAACCTCTGGTCTAAGTTACGTAGTTTTTTTACGGTACATATACTAACAAACTGTATCATGCAGTCTGTCGTTAAAAGGAGAAAGATTAACGTGGATTGGTTTGGTCGAAGCAAGATGTTTTTGTCAGCCCCGATAAGGAAATTGTGCTAAATGCTCTTTTTAGTGCAACACATAGATTGTCAACCGCAATAAAACCAGAAAACCTTCCATATACTTTTATCCAAAACATTCCCAGTTTTATTTGGTCAAAGATAATTACGTGAAACAGGGTATACAAATATAGATAATAAATAAATAAATAAATAAATAAATAGATAAATAAATAAATGTCAAGATTATTTATTTATTTATTTTTTTATTTATTCATCAACGATACTTCTTTGAAAAATTGGTGGTCACGGAATAGCAGTTTTTTCTTAGGAGAGTTTAAAGTTTTGCAATAATAACAGTGAGCGTTTCTGTGGAAAGAACTACCAGTTTCTACAACTCGTGGGCGTTTTCAGTTGCTTCGGAACTTTGGTGCTTTTGTGCCAGTGCATGAACCTGTTTCAAACCTCAACTTATCACATCAGGGCTGTATATAATTAACCATGACCTTGCTGTTTTTTCGAAACTTATTAGTTTTACTGACCATGTCCCGCTCACAACTACAAAACATAGCTAAATCTCACGTATCTGATTGGTTCAGTTTTATATGTCACATATGTTAAAACATAAGGAAACTCGCAAATCACTGAATGATAGCAAAAATCTAGAATCCCGGGGGAAGGGGGGAACACTTGACTCATGTTTGGGAATAGGGGTGCCACTGAACGCTTGAAAATGACCCTATTTAGGACCAAAAAAAAAAAAACCTAAAATACCTACCCTACGTGGGACAACACCCTCGTTTTAGGTCCCTGTTTAGGAGAAATGATAAAATACATACTCCCTTGATTCCCCCCCACTTAAAGTGTTTTCAAAGACGAGCAAACGTCCCCGATCCAGGATTGCCATATTTTAAGCCACTGATTTAAAAACGACAATCGTACTGACCATACCCTGTTTAGGACAAGTTCAGATCCGTTTAGATAAAATTATGTACCCTGTTGTTGGACAGAGACGTTCCTAAAACCATACCCTGTCCAGCGGCACGTCCTCGTAAACGCCATATAAGGGAATACCCCCCCCCCGTCCCGGGGGCGCACAATTGACAATGTCTTGGTCACAAACACTAATTGGCTTTCAAGATACACGCACGTACGTGAAAATCAAATGAACGTTTTTTGATAGCGAAAAAGAACCAAACAACAACGACAAAATTAAAGCTGCGCATGGCAACATGTGATTTGTTTTTCTTTGCGGGCTTCAAGCTGTATTTCAATGCCGTCTTGCAGGCTCTCTTCTCGCGTGACTCGCGTTTATCGACTAGCTGGCGAGCGAAACAAGTCGGGGAGGATACAACTGGGCGCTGCCAGAGCCTGTCGTTTTCAGTACAATCTCCATTTTGCATTGCTTGGTTACGTAGGTGTTCAGAACAGAAATGAGTTGGATCCTACAAAATAAAATGCAACAGCAACTAACACCGATTAAGAAGGATTTTAAAATACGTCAAATACTGTGGTATTTGCACCGAAAAATTTCTTTTCTGTTGCGGGAAATTCCTAATTGACTCCATGAGAACTCCACAATGGCTACATAAGTGAGTTTGTTCGTTTGTTGCCTACAAATAGCCGATACTTTTAACTAATAACAGACGAATGCCGAGGCTATATAAATTTAGTTTTCCTCTTTGTTTCCTAGCTGTTCTAATTCATTTTGCTGATGCCCTTACCTATATTTTTATGTTTGTTTTTGCCACTGCACAAACTATCGATGTAGCTTTGTTTGCCTGCAGCTGAAGTTGTCACATACTGAATAATAGGAATGTAAACTTTTCAAGAAATAGAATTTATTTATCAAGCTTTTCTTTTCTTCTACCGTCTTGTGTACTTGAATAAAGGGACACAATTGTCGGCAAGAAGAGAACAAGAGTCAAGATTACTTCAAGTGCGCTTTCACTTGTTTGTTGTGTCTTTCGGGTCCAAGACATTTGATCTCACGATGCAGTGTTCTCTTTAAACGCGAAGTAACTTTACGGCTTTAACCCCCGAGTCTTAAATGCTTTCACATAGAGGAAAATACCAATGCTTGTTACTCATATATAGTTATTATGCATTCTGTTGTAAGGATCTCTCAAAAGATTCAAGTTTCACCACTTGGAAAATTATCACACAACACCCTCTGAGTCCAAAAAGTCAAGTCTACGTATTTCCTCACCGAAACAATTATATCACTCGCAGCTGAATGAAAAACTCACAAAACACAACCAATAAAACATAAGAGAAAACAACATTTTTGACTGAATTAAGAGCAAATCTTACAACTCGACAAACAAAAAAGGGGACCATCATGTTTTGCTGGCATTGCTTTAGGGGTGTTCACTTGAAATCGTTTAATTTAAGTGAGGATTTCCTTTATTACACGCGTTAAGTAGCTCAGACACCCGTGTAATAATGATCAACGAAATTTTACTAACCTTGCGGTTGTTGAATCAAGACGGTCGCTTCGGAAGCCACAAGCAGGAAATATGAGCAAATAGTGAACGAAGCAGAAAGTGCTAGCATAGCACTCGAGGTTTTCATTTTGAAACGTTGGTAAAATGCAACGTTGTTTTAAGGTTTTATGTTGGTATAAACAAGCCAAGTGTCTGTAGCAGGAGTAGGTCTTCTCGCCTCAAGCCTCGACACCGAAACTGATTCGTTTACACTGCTACCAGGGACTTGATTGCAGTGATTGTTTGATTGACAACGTACCTTAGTTATGGTCTATCTGTCTCATGACATTATGAGATATATAAAGAGTATAGTTTCCTTTTAATGGGGTCTTTGGACTCTTAATCACAAGGGTAGATCTAGAAGAGAGCGCCGTGTTAAGTGATAACTTATTCTTATTTCCTGAATGAGTCTGGCTACGTCAATTACAACATATGTTGTTAGTTTAACTTACACGAGCTCGTTCCTTTTAGGGTTAATAAAGACAGTCATCTCTTACTTGATATTATTCAGTTATTTCACTGGAGTACTATCGTAAGCAAAAATGTTGGTCATTTTTTGCTATCAATAAAAATAGTCGTGCAGTTAGATATTTTATGATCTTGGCTGACCTGAAATCCCTTGAGTTATTCAGATTTCTCAGCTTCCAAATAAAAAAGCTAACCCTCTTATAACCCTCTTAATCTTAGCATTTTGAGTTACAGGCACACTTGTCATGAATTAGTGTAACATGTCGTTGGGGTTTGGTCAAGTTCCGTTATGAAAATCAATGTTAGTATAATAGTTCTACCTCCAGGGAAATGATTAATTTTGCGTCTTCAGGCCTGGAACTTCGACGTATAACTTTTTTTATTTTCTGTGAAACGTCTTATGGTAGTACTATGCTGTACCGGCTGCAAGAGGGGAATTAAATGAAAATAGCTAACATTTTTTTTTCACTCGATTCAGTGGCAGACAACTTTGATAAGTAGGAGCCATCCGGCTCCATATCTTATCATTTTATTTGATTTAAATGGTCCGACTAACTTGGTTGTCGAACTGATTTCCGACCGGAAAATAAATAACTTGTCATTGCTTTTCAGCTGCTATCCAGCAACATCGCATAAGCACAAAATTGACGAATTTGTAACAACCAAGAAAGGACTGCTCAGTAGCTTTTATCTAAATGGACATGTCTTGCATTTAATCCACAGACTCAAATTTAAGTTAGAATCACCTTGTACAGCGTAATACACAGCCCCACACTGAAAGTACTGCTCAGTAGCTTTCATTTGGCTGGACACGCTTTGGTATTTCATCCACAAACTCAAACTTTAGAACATTGTAGTGCGCAATAAACAGTACCACGAAACGGTACAGCTAAGTAGTTTTCATTTGAATGGTCACACTTAATTAAAGTTTTTGTCTACAGACTCAAAAGATAGAACCACCTTGTAAAGCACAATAAACAGTACCACAGGAAAGTACAGCTAGGTAGCTTTCGTTTGAATAGTCACACTTCAGGATTTCATCCACAGACTCAAAAGTTAGAACCACCTTGTCAAGTATAATAAACAACACCCCAGGAAAATAATGCTCAGTAGCCATCATTTCATGGTTGTACTGTAGTATTTTATTGACAGATTCAAAAAGTAGAATCGTCTTGTCCAGCATAATAAACATTACCACAGGAAAGTACTGCTCAGCAGCTTTCATTTGAATGGTAAGACGTCAGGATTTCAACCACACTGATTCATACGTCAGAACCATATTGTACAGCATAATAAATAGAACCACAGGAAAGTACCACTCAGTATCTTTTATTTCAATGGCTACTTGAATGGTGGAAGGATTTCAGTGATCCACAGAGACACTGAAATGTGAGAACCACAGTTCCATTTTTTTTTAAATTTCAGTCAAAGACCAATGCAATATATTACTGACCTTGTTATTTAGCATAATAAACGGTTCCACAGTTAAATGCTATTCAGCTTTCATACACGTTGATTGATTCCTCAGATCCTG
Source organism: Siderastrea radians (assembly GCA_964017195.1). Classification (NCBI taxonomy): domain Eukaryota; kingdom Metazoa; phylum Cnidaria; class Anthozoa; order Scleractinia; family Rhizangiidae; genus Siderastrea; species Siderastrea radians. The sequence continues at coordinate 3,509,493 of OZ024900.1, forward strand.
AAACACACGTCGGGTATCGATATGTGAGCCTATACCAGTTGGCACTGATTTTAGGAATTCCCCTACAGAGTCGATGTTTTTTTTTTTAACTTTTGTCAGGGGCACCCAACGAGAAAATTTTAGCAAAATAATTAAAGTATCATTTTGCTACTTTCTTAGATTGTTTCAGGTCTTTTTGAAATGTAAGCTAACACGAATTGATCTGTTCGGAGTTGTAAGCCGAAAATTTAGGCCGCAGAAAATTTTAAGAACAGAATCCTATTCGCCACATTTCTGAGCTGTTGACAGCTCTCCGAAAATGCTAGCTGGCCTTATTTTACATTCTAAACGACATATTTTTCCCTCCGAAAACAATAGGAATTAATCAGTCCCCTTGTTACGAAAGTCTGGTGATGTTGTGGCAAAGAAATCTCTGGTTTACACTGCAATTAAATCCGAACATCTCAGGCGATTTAGGCCTTCCGAGCGGATATTCCACAAAACAAGCCGTTGCGTGGCGGCGCGCCCCTGTTTTGTATCAGACTTGTTACTGTATTCACAAATTAGCAGCATAGATTACGTTCTGAGGTGCTCACTACATTTCCTAAATAACGTGGTATGCTTGCAGAAAAACACACTTGATGGAAAAAAGAGGAAACTTCAACAAAGCACCTTCCTTTGCCTTATATATGTCTCTGTACATCATGTTCATCACATGAGTTTCTCCTTGTAACTTTATATCCGTCAGTGTAACCTTTGCATCATCCCACTGAATTAAGAAAATACAACTCTACTTTTGTGGCTTCAAGTCCTCGAGTTTAATTCCCGTAAAATCTAGCTCTGAAGAGCCTATTTTAATAAAGGTTATTAGCTCATTAGGTATAAAGGTTAATGCAAGATATTTTAAGGGCGACATACTTCTATCAAGTTTTATCAATTAAAGCTTGCTCGGATTTGCAATTTGGATCTTTAGACTGCAGATATGTGTTTAGATAGTAAACATTACATGATTACAGCTGTAAACTCATTTTATAGGCGAGTATACAATTATTCGATCTCAGTCGAATCATGGGATGATAAAGCGAATCCCAGCCAGGCCAGGCGAGCCAAACACTTTGAAAAACACGCGACAGTTTACTGCGGTATACGATAACAATCGGTTAAAAAAAACCTGAAAAACCTGTTCAAAACAGGATTTTAAAAGTCCGCACACGCCTGCAGTGCATGCGGCTTATTATGTTTTCCTGCACTAGACACTAGTTTAATTATTTCCTGCACTAGAGCAGGTCACATGACTTTTTCCCGCACTTAGCCTGTTGGGACCACTCGTCAGGTATGAATTTAGTTTTGCTTCAAGTTCTGATTGGCTTCATTGCCTTGTTTGTGTTTGTCGTCATTGGGCAAGTGCAGATTATTCTGGTTTGATTTTATCACAGTTATTGGGAAATCACTCCATTTTAAATTAATGTGACTTTTTCTGTTTGCTCCCTGTTTGTGAACCGTCTCAGCCAATAAACCTCGTGTACTCGCCACCAGACATTGCTAGTCATTTTCGCCCCGTCGGTAACTCCAAAAAGATGCCACAAAACAACAAGAGAATTTTTAAAGAACAGCAGCTTTTAAATCATTTTATTCTGTAATTTAGTTACACGTTTTACCCTTTTTACCTTTCTAATATTTTATCTCGTATTTCTTGCATGTATTGTTATTCGTTATATTGTCTCATAGTTTATCCATAGTTTTAATATTCGTATTCTAGTGTATTTTTTTATTTTATTGTAAATAATTTTAGAGGGCCACTGGATTGTTAGTATTTTTTATGCTATTTTAGTGCTACCCTCGATAAATAAGGATTTTACTTACTTACTTACTTACCAACGGAGGAAAAAGCATAAAAGGAGACCATACAACTCATGGATACACAGGTAAAGGGTACTAGAACTGTACACTATTTACACATGGCATTCCGAGCCAATAATCAACGTGATAATAAGTCATCCAGACAAAATAAGGACGACTTCTTTGCAAACCGAGGAGATCCCCAAACAAGTGCAGAAAAGTTAAATGCTGTTAATGTTTAGAACACGGTTTAAAACGTTCCGCAGACGATTGCGCTACCATAAAGGCTATGGTCTCTAATAGTTGGAAAAGGCAAAGCGAGAGAAACCACATTACTACATCTCCTGAGCGGACGAATAGTGTGTGGATGCAGGCAGGTAAGGGTGTAGTGAAATGCAATAAGTTGCCATGGCGACCTCGTCTGCAAAGTGCATAGCTGAGTAGCCTGCGAATACAGCCCCCTCTCATCGCTCCCAGCCGCCAGGGGCACTGTATTTGCAGGCTAATAACCTAGGGAACATGATTTTTGTTAGGCCAAATTTATTTTATGGGATTACGCCAGTAAGTCAAGTCTGTGTGTGAGTTTCGTTGCACCGTGGATGTTTGCCTGTTTGAATGGCATCTGAGAGACACTCAGGACTAGCAGGACTCATGTGACTAGCTTAGAGAAAGGGCTCAAGGGAACTCCGTAAACTTAATTCCTATCTGTATAAATTTGCACGAATTACGTGCCTACATGGCCTTTGGTGAAACGTTTCTGACATTTAATTCATGCGTTGCTCATTCCATCGCTTCTGATTTCCAAGGAACACTTATTTGTTGATGGTGCGAGGAAAGACAAAATTCAAGAGAGATACCCCGGTAAAATTGCCTACCTCTCTTAGTTCACGCTGCCTCATTATGGAGAACTCACCTTGAGAGAGATCGCGCACTTCCTGCCTTGATGAGAATACCAAAGAATGCAAGCTACACGTTTGAACGAGTAGAGAAAGTAACTTGTGAGATATTCATGAAAAATAGGGCGGGGGGGGGGGGTAGATGAAGGGAATTCCCGAGGAAAAGGGTAGAGGGAAAGAATTCGGGCAAAGTTATACTTACGAAAGTGGGTGGAGTGAGGTTATTTGAACTGAGTTTTTAGATTTTTTCCCAATTTGGTTTTAGATGAAGCTAACCTCTATGGCTGACAAGACTTCCGGTGGATCAAAAAACAAGAATTTCACTGAGCGGCAGGTTTGATTTTGAACAGGATTAGCAAACAGGCCACGATCCAGCCATAACGTAGATCAGAGGTTTAATGCAATTCCTTAGAAACAAAGGCTTTCATGGTTACGGGAGAGAGCGCGAAAATCCTCCCGGATGCATGTGCAGTGAATAGTGTTTTATGCAACCGGATACAAGGCTGTGAATTTTCCTGGCTCTTACGTAGGCGGCCAGCTTCATCCAGGGTTATTCGTATACTACTGATTTGGTTTTTAGTTTTGGCAAGACGAGCTTTGCATTGAAAATAAAAAAATAAATAAACACCTCTATTTATTCAGGGAAATCCCGTCAGAGTCAATGCAGACTCTGTTATCAATAGGAGCCCTGAAAAATAAATTATTTACAGTACAAAAAGGGGTATAAAAGCATCCTAAAATTATTACAAAACAAACTAACCTAATTGATACAAAGATATAAGATATAAAAAGCACTGAATTCTATAACCTCTTAAAATTAATAAGAATAAAAATATACGAATAAGGAAATGACAATTACATCGTCGACATAAGAAGGATCTAGTTAAAAAAGTTATTGTAAATTAAGGCTCCGTTGTAAAAGAAAGCTCTCTTGGCGGCTTCAGTCCTAACTCGCGGGATACGAAGACAATTACTCTGTCGCGTAATCCTGGGAACGACATCCCGGTTAAAGGTGAAATAATTACGAAGGAACTGAGGGACGTTATTAGTTAGGCATTTCTTAGCTAACTTACATACATGTTTGTCTCTGCGGGTCTCTAGTGGCACCCATTTCAAAATCTGCATAGCAGAGTCACTTGAACTAGACATAGATACAATTTTGGCTGCTCGACGTTGGAGGCGTTCTAGACCGTCTGCGTCGCACTTCTTACAGCAGGACCAAACTTAACACTATCAAAATAATCAAAAATCGGAACTTTAAGCGACTTATACAGAGTGTTGGCTGCACCTACTGTGAAGTTCTTCCGGAGCCGTCCCAACATTCCCACTCTTTTGCCTCCTTTAGCAATAAGATACCTAACATGTGCCTTCCAAAACAAATTTTCGTCAAGAACAACGCCTAAGTACTTAAATTCACTGACCCTAGTTAATTTATAATTTCAAACCTTAAAGCAGGAGACTTGAGAGATCCTAGCGTCCGTTCCAAATATCACAACTTCGGTCTTACGATTATTTAAAAACAAAACGTTCTTATGTGTCCAGTTGTTCACAATGATAAGTTCCTCATTCAGGACCTTCTCGATCACTAAGGCATCTCTTTGAGCGAAGAAAATGACTGCGTAATCAGCGTATAACAGGATAATGCACTGCGAAACTGCATTGGGAAGATCGTTAATAAATAATACCAATAAAAGTGGACTCAAAATTTAGCCCTGGGGCACACCAGAAGGCACCCCACTACTTGAGTTCTATTACTGAGGTAGTTCTTAAACCAGACTAACTCTATACCTTCCAAGCCAAATCCGCGCAGCATCTCCAAGAGTAACTCATGATTCGACAGTGTCAAACGCTTTCCTCAGGTCTACAATTACCGCCCCTGTCAAACACCCCTGGTCCATATTTCGGCGAATAGTGTCGGTGAAAGAGATAACAGCAGATTCAGTCGAATGACCTTTACGAAATCCACATTGAAAAGGGGTAAGCAGCTTCATTTCATGGAGAAAACAGCTAAGTTGGTCATGAACTACCCGTTCCAGTAACTTAGCAATAACAATGGAACTATTTGATTTTCAGAACGTCTAATCTGCTAAGCACTGCACTGTTATCACCAGGACCTCTTGTTATCTTTTTGGACGAACCAATCACAGGTAAGAAAAGTAAGTTGACAGAAGGGACCTAGGTAGCTTTCCCCCAGAAAAGCTGATTAGGAAGTTCGAATTTTGGAACGAAAAATATTTTTATTTAAAAGTAGAATTTACAAGTTGAGTGTAATCGATTGTTCAAACGGGGCCACTAAGGGGAACTCCTCACATTCCTGCAGTAAAAAGCCGGTCAAACTACTGCCAAGAATTAAAACTCGTGTCGTCATTTTTGAAATCTGAAAACCCCTTCAGTAAGACTTTATTTTTATGGCTCATTTGTGGTCGTATTACTTGGGATTCCACCTCTATAGCCTGCTGTACATTGCGTTATTATCTTACAGTATAAACATGGCTTGTATCCATTTAAGGCATACGTGCAATCCAATCCAATCTATTGTATGGTATTTTCTTTTATTTCCCTGAATTGTTTTTAAGTGAAAATGATAATGATTACTCCCCTGATTCATTTCGGGTTTGAGCCCGGCTTCGTCCACAGAAATCCTGAACATTCTAAGACGACTTTGCGATAATGGACACTTGGTGCCGGTTAGATAGAAGATAGATAGATAGATAGATAGATAGATAGATAGATAGATAGATAGATAGATAGATAGATAGATAGATAGATAGCTTTATTAGGACGTAACATCATTGCAACCCCCGGGCCGGCTGAAATGTGACCTACTTTACAGTGTAAATATTAAAAATATATATAAATATATGATAACTATTATAAAAAGGGTAATTATAACCTATAATATAATACAAAAAGGGAAACATCAATACTAATAATACTAATAATTAAAATTACTCCTAATAATTAAAACTGTTTTCCATAATAAAAGTGTTTTTAAACCTCTTTGTCTTACAAATCGGTAGTTTGAAGTATCCCTGGCTTCGGGTCCCGTTGCGTGGCGGCAGCAGTCCTTGCCGATGCAACGCAGTCCTTGCCGAAGAAAACAACTCAATTCATCGACCAGTTAGTTCTTGCTGATAAACAGGTGCGCAAGAAATATAGCAATTTGTTCGCGATGAATTCGAAAACATTAATAAAAATGAGAAAAATGCAGGATTGTTTAATTTTGTTGGAACAAAGGCTATGTTAGGTTGAAAGCACTCGTGTCACGTGGGCGTGGAACGTGTTCAGACCAATCAAATGAAACATATCTCCTTTTTAAAACAATCGCGAGTCGCGCATCTTTTTTCGTTCTTGGCACTGTTGTGAAGTTTTGCTTCAAGTTTTAGTTCGTTTGTTGTCCTAGATGCTTGTTTGTTATTAGTCAGATTTGCTGTGAAAATGTCTCTACTCTAACAAATAACATTACGGATGTCAACTTTTTTATTAGCCTAATAACCACCTTCAACTGCTATAGGTAATTTTCGACGGCAATTCTGCAAGACCTTCAGACCTTTACAGAACAGTGTCGGGGAATGGACATGAAGAAAGGAAGGGCTTCGGAGGCATGTTGTAATGACAGTTTTTTGCATTTGTCTTTGTCAACCTGTACTTTAATACTTCCAGCCTTACAAGTTAGAAATATTTCAAATTCCCTTAATGATCATTATACACATATTTATGCAAACCAACTGCTACGATAGCAAAATAATCCCAAGTTTATTATTCATGTTATTCTCCTGTTATTTCTGTTTGAAGTATTGTTTACTGGGCAAAATTATTTCACATGCACTCTGTATTTGTTTTCCTACGATTTCGAATTCTACATTACACATCGATTCTTATGAACCTTTCCGATTTCTCAAGAAATTGTTTCAGATGTTCTTCAAAGGAAAAAGATAACAGAGGCTATGATGGCAGAAAAGCCTTTCGAAGCAGTTAAAGAAATAGATGCTGTCCATACGAACAAAACAAAGAAAAATATTATGTCAAACCAGAGAAACAGGTATAGTAAGATACAATTTCGTGTGTGTAGAAATGTTTATGTTTAAATTGTTCATATTCAATCGAAGTGTGTACCTCACGTAATCATAACTAGTTGTCTTGTTTTTCAGCAAGGATTACAATGGACACTGTGCCAGACTGATTGTAATAGACTACAGAGCCTCGTTATCATACACCCTAGGACAAAGTTTATACCTGCCAATTGTGTTCTCCATATTTGGATTAACTGCTGGCATTGTTTATTGGCAATCAGATGTGCCAGTTCTTGTAATGACGGCTTACTGTGGTTCTTCTATCCCCAGTCTTCTTTTCTCGGCTCCGTTCTTCTGAACAGAATCAATATGAGCCTGGAGGTGAGTTTCGAAAACTGCCTTCTGCTTTTCTCAAAAAGCTGAAGAACACAGTTTAAAACACAAGAAAACAACGTTATCAGTATTTTCTAGTATTCTATCATTGGTTAAAATTGCTGAAGCATCGTCTTCATAAAGGCTCTATTTACAACCCGGACAAAGGCATTTATCACTACAGTCCGTTATAGCACTCAAAGAGATTATAGTACACCGAACGTCACAAAACAAACCGTTCTTCTGTCAGGCGCCACTGCTTTGGTCTGTGATAGAACACCTGACAAACAACTAGAAAATTCCTTCACTCAAGTCTAAGCTACCTGATCCTTGGCAGTGCTAGCTTCTGTTTCCTATTTCATCACGATTTACAATAACCGATTGTTGAACTATGTCAGTTTTTCTTTTGTAGCCAACGGTCAACCTTACATAAACAAACGCCTAAACCATAAAAAATCATTTAATTGATAATCGCTATTTTCAAGGAAATTTTCTAGCTAGGCCATCCAGATCCGTCAACTGGATTCTTCAGAAAACGTTGGTCATGCTCATGAACACGTGATTTACTCATTTATAAGCACAACCGCTGCCTGTATTTTACCACTGCTTGAGTGCTCAGCCCTGACGTATTTCATGGTAATGACTTCACATAACTGGTGACAATTTTTCTTGGTGACTGTGATTTCTCTTGTGTTGAATGAGACCTGGATTTCAGTGTATATAATGATCATTTACGCTAATCCCGGTAACGCGTGTCATTGTTCCCTCATGGTGGCAATATCAGGTGGATTTACCAGTGGATTAATTGTGACGAAACAACAGATGCTGGGTACTATGTAATAAGTCTGAGCCTCTTTATCAAGGCGAGGCCTGGTGGGCATACTTTCATATGAAAATGAGTTTTATTTGCATGAGAGAACTGATTTTCATTTAAAGGGCTTTGCACCGGGCTTTGCTTTAAAATAGAGGCTCAAGAGAATTCGGTAATGGATTATTCTACACTTCACTAGTGGAGCGGTTTTTAATTGAGTGTCGTAAAACCAAACCCAAACTGCTTACTCTGACCAATCAGAAAAGACACAAGCGACACAATGAGCCAATCAGAACTCGCAGCAGAAACATGTAACTGGCGTCAAGCGCGGGAAAACGCGTGCGACCAAGTCGCGATTGGTTTTGGTTTTACTTCTGATTAGTTGAGAAAATGGCACGAGTTGCTTTAACCAATCATGCAGCATAGTAATGCAAGATTAAAGCAAAGGCAAATAACTCTCGAAGCTCAATTGAAAACCTGCTCTATTAAGGAAAAATAAATCGAGTATTTCGTTTTTCTTTTTCTTTTAAGGACCAGCCTAACAAATGAGGCTCATGAATGCGGAGGATCTTTTTGCAAAAGGCAACTCATTTTCTCGCACTTTCAGTCGGTTTCTTGAATTTGCCTCCAGTTCTGATTGGTTCAAAACCAGGTTTGCTGATTAGGAGAATTCACGCGATATGTCCCTGTTCTGGTCAATTACATGACTAAGGCCCCGGCCAAAAGGGTCCAACATTTCCAATCAACACCGTTTGAAAACGCTTTTGAGAACCCTGTTCAATGTTAGCACCCTGTTAAATGATGTTGAATGATTTTGAAGGACGTTGAATGATGTATCATGGTGTTGAACAAAGTTTCATTCCTGTCAAACATTAGTACAACAAAGCTGTACCCCACAATGTTGAATGATAATGAATCCGTTTGCTAAGGGACCAAATGGCAAAATAAAGCATTTTTTTTTTGAACATACTATTTAGACTTGGAATATATCAGCCAAATTCGTTTAATCCTTTTACTTTTATTTCTTTGCAGGCTTTCATTTCTTTTATTTCTTTGCAGGTTGTTCTATATCATCCCCCAGATGTACGGCTACTCGGCGACCACTAAGGTCTTGTTATAAAATGTTCGTCTGAAATGTGAATTCGATTCCTTTTTGAACTGTCGGTAAAGATGGCAAAGCTCAGTGTTAGTCAGATTTGATTTTGATTCAGTTAATCGCTATGAACACTTGATGATAAGTGTAACCTTAACTGTTTCCCTAAGAATTGCTCGCTTTTTGCCGCAGTGCCACCCTTGCAATCAATTTTGTTTATTTGCACTTCGTTTGTATGCTTTGTAAGTACGCAATGCTCATGTCTTGCGGTAAAATGTGTTGTAAATTATTCGGGTAAAATATGTTGTAAATTATTATTATTATTATTATTATTATTATTATTATTATTATTATTATTATTATTATTATTCCATGAAAAGCCTGAGATCCGTACGGGCGGAACCTATTCAGCTTGGAGCGCGAGGGGAGGGGAGGGGAGGGGTGGCTGACTTTGAAAGTTTATGACTTTTTTCACTCTGAGCATACAAGCCAAAGCTACCAAACTTTGTGAATTTTCCTAAAATTTTTCTGGTAACAGTTGAGTAGGACATATCGTTGTTTAGCAAATCTAACGTTACCATGGCAACCGTATTTTGATACGCAGTTTTCTCAAAATTTTAAATTGTATTGTTTTAAATAAATTTTTTTACTTTATTTGGTTAAATTTACATTTTAAGGACGTTCGCGCCAATTGTTACTGCGCATCCTTACTGCGCACGCAATTCACTTCGTGATGTCATGCCACGTCATGCATTGAGCGCGCGCACTTTTGAAGAAATGTGGAGATATATAGCGCTAGTGGGCACTTTAATATCTATGCACGGGTTTAACTCTCTTAAATGTTCGGTGACCCCATATTTTCTTCTGATAGATCACTTTCTTTGTCGATTATCCACGTTTTGTGAAAAATTAAAGAAAATCTGTATTGCAGAAGTTTGATTTTTTTCAACTTTTCTGCCCTCGCATCATCGAATTCTACTATTATTGAAGCTGCACGGTGTTCGTTAAAGTCGATCTTAGAGGTTGAATTTAACTAAAAGGATGACACCGGTTCAAATTATTTACTTAACAGACCCACTTAAGTAAAATTTGACTAAGAAAGTGGGTCTACAGCGAATCATTTTTAATATTTTTCAACTAACAGGCACTGAGGCCATGTCGAGTTACGAGGGCCGATTTCTCAAAATTGGGGTAGTTTTTGACGCGCTTTATTTCGAAAAAGAAGTCGGTGACCCCCCAATTTTTTTCCAATTCTGACATAGGTAACTCATTATCTGACTGTAGCCAAAGTATGAAAAAATCTGTATTGTAGAAGTTTTTCGCGCGAACGTCCTTAAATCACTTGAATGTTTTTTTTAATCGCCTTTAACTGCTAAAAAGCCCAGCCTGAAAAGAATTAAGCTGCACATTCGGGACACTCGAAGGTAACCGATGAGTATAAAGCAGGTGTGGATGTGTCCGTCTTCGATACTAAAACGTAGCACTGTTTTTTTAAAAATATCTTTCCACTGATTTCCGTTTCAGATTATGCTGTGCATTACATTGTTATCTCTGGTCTTCTCCTGGCTTCTGTGTGACGCAAGAAAATCGCGATAAAATCGCCAAGGCAGACCCCGATTCAAAACACTGAACAAGCCAGAAAATAAGCTAGACGACCCGCTGGTAGCACTACAGATCCAAATACAAGATCTTTATAGGCTTTCTGAAGGTTTATAATTTCTGTTCACAGCGGATACGTTACAATGGTTCGACGTCTTTAGTTCCCACCTACATTGAATAGAGAGAATCTATTCTTTTAGCATTTAGGTTGAAAACCCAGCCGAATCACATTTTGTGCGGGTTTCTGTGTAGCCAAAACGGAAATTCCGTAGAAGATTTGGCGAGCTAGTGAGATAGCATTCACAATTTCTGCAAGGCCTGGTACTTGACAGAAGTGAAATATGTGAAATATCATATATGTAAACTGCCGGTAAAATATTAATGAAAGAACATCGCAGTTATAAATACAACTTAAGCAGTTGCAAAAAAAAAGCTAAGAAACTTAGACTTGAACGGGATTCGAACCTATGGCCCTGCCATTACCAGTGTAGCACCAGGAATTATATCTTCGATGATTCTTGTTAGAAATTTTGGACTTTTCCCATTAAGAAATTTCTTTGACTGAATCTTAAAAATTTTCAGCCTACCAATCCACCCAATTTCAAGATTTCTCCTTTATATTTCAGTCGAAATTTTCCTTTTCTGTCTATGGTAAACATCCACTGTCATCATCGTGGAAAATGATGGAAATTTAACTGGCGCAAATAGGTTCTTTGAAAGGAATTATTTTGGTGACAGCGGAACATTGCTTGTGAGTTTACCGCCCAAATAGAATGGCGACGGATATACAAAGATGGCAAATTATGAGATTCCTTAAATGAAAATGTTGACAATTTTTTTCCCAAACCGTGGGCCTTGAAGGAAAAGAGAGAGAGAGAGAGAGAGAGAGAGAGAGAGAGAGAGAGAGAGAGAGAGAGAGACAGAGAGAGACAGAGACAGAGACAGAGACAGAGACAGAGACAGAGACAGAGACAGAGAGAGACAGACAGTAAATGGGAAAAATCCAGTTTTTAAATTAAAACTAAAACTTTCCCAAACAGCTACTTGTGCTGAGATTTTATTTGTGTTTTGCATTGAGAATTTGCTGAGAAATATATATAGATAGAGCTTCATTTGATTTACTTTGGCTCTTTCAACGACGAAGGGAGAAGCATGTATAATTTTCCTATTAAACATGTACTCTTTTTGGGAGAGGTATATTTTTGTTTTTCCACCAGCCCTCCCATATAGCCATTTATGAATACGGTTTCAATGGAATTTTCATTTCATCCCTTCAATTAGAGAAATGGCCATTTGAATCCAAGGGGTCCCTTAAGACGAAATACACAACGCAAATTGCGGTAAAATTCAATTTTAATTTTAACGGGCATAATGTCACTACAACTATCATGTATTATCACTACTTCTTTACTTAGAATGCTCTATGTTTCTGCTAAGAGATACCATACCCTAAGTGCTTATGTTTTACTTTCTGTGGAAAAGAGCAGTGAATTACCGTGGAGCTGGTAAAACGTGGAGCACAACTCTCAAAGTTTTTGCTAACGCGAATCAAAATTAGTTTTACCTGCTTTCTATGACAGTTATTTACACCCAAATCACGTTAACTTGACTTTCACGAACTTGGACGGTTTTGAGTTTCGCTCGACTGTTCGAGTTATTGAGATCCCTCTGTAGCGTGGAAAACTGTCGATATTCTTCAATTCCCTTTTGATTTCAGCACCGTTAGACTTCACAACAAAACAACAAGTAATCGCTGTCCGCCAAGAAGGAAAAGGAATCTCGATAACTCGTAGTGGATCAGAACTAAGCTTAATACAACAAGTATCATCTTTTGCAAAAAAAATGTTATACAGGAATAGAAGGAATGTAACGATGCAAAGAAGTTTCAAAGACGAAATCTGCATCTGTAAATAAGGTAGCTTTATCTCGCTCTGGCTGCAAAATCACAGTTATATAGCCCTCCTTCCCCCCGGTTATAAGCCCTCCAGATTATAGGCTCATCTACCTGTCAAGTAAAATGATATTCCGATTATACCCCCCGGGTATACGCCCCCTTCGTCAGTTACTTTAACATAATGCTTTCACAAAACAAAGGACAACTTCAAATTGAAAATTAGGAAGGTATAATGCAAGTAGAGAGCGGAACAATACTGATGTTCCAAATAGTATTGAACTAAATTTGTTTCAAATAACGGTATTGAACTAACTTCAAGCAAACAGCAAACAACCGGAACCAATGTTCCAAATTTTAATCGTGTATTCCGCCACCTAAGTTACTAATGCCCAACTTTAAACGTCAAAACTGTGGCAATGGGAGCGCTTGACGAGCAGGAAGATGTACCTGTGGGCAAATTTTTGCATTGTATTTTCGAATCAGAGCAACTTTGTTTCATTATCTAGCAATTTTTGAGTAATTTTTAAACTCATTTTTTGAGAACATTTTCAGCATTTTCGTAGTACAATCTGTAGACACCTACTGTTTAGATTCAGCTTGAAATACGACAGAGGCAGACCGCTGGCTGGCTTTGTTCACTGCAGGCGAAATCAGAAGCTTTCCACGTCTCCTCTTTCGTACAAAGTACCCCACTAAACAAATCAGTGCTGCCAATAACAAGCCACTCATGACAGCGATCAAAACGCTGTGTTCAGAGGCGGCGGAAGAAGAATTCCTTTTGTTGTCTTTATGGAGCTTTTGAGCTTCTTCTGCGTGGGGGACGGGCTTAGTTGACTCAGTAGTGTTTTTAGTTTCATTTTCTTTGTCGCGAATATTTGCCATCACCTCATGAAGAAAACTACCTGTTTCTTCTTTGCCAGGAGTATTCTTGCCCGTGTTATTTAGTGATGATGGTGGTCGCGTGCGGCGATGGCTGTTGGGAAGTTTTGGAAAGCCCATGTGATCTAGCTCAACAACACTTCGGTTGCCTTTTAGCTTTTCCCGTTGAACTTCTGTCAGTCCAGTTGTGTTAGACCCCAAGGAGGATCCAGTGGGTCTTACCGTGCTTGGTTGACTAAAGAATTGACGCTTGGAGGTTGTAGTTTTCAGAGTAGGGGGAGCAGTGGTGGTTGAATTCTGTGTTTTGGTTAGATTGGTCGAGGTTTGATTACTGGAGATATGTCGCTTAATTCGACGCTCGTGATAAACAGGCCAAGGCACTAAAATAACAATCAGGTAATTGTCATGTAAACATGGTTATCTGTGTATCTTTTAACTCCATAAAGAATAATTCACTTCAAAATAACAATTCTGATAAACTCTCAGTCAGAAAAACCACACTGCAAATTCAGAAGATCACATTCAGCTCCAAAATACAAAATTAGCCCTGATGCCCCTACAGCTAATTCGACCCTTTGTGGAGCTATTTCGGTCACAGCGGGGGCAAAGAGACCCCACTAAAAACCGAGGACACACAATGAGACCCAATTTGGCCCTTTGATGCCGGCCTAGCCACTGTAAATAGGATTACTGTGGCCTTAATTAGGAGAGCCAAGTGAAGCTCTCCAAATGGTACTGTATTTTACTCGCTTAAACGGCCCCATTTTTGGGGGTAAAACAGAACTTATGAATTTACAGTGAAAACAGGACCTCAAACGAGTTTTTGTGTCATGACCAATTTAGAGCATAACTTCTTCCCCTGCAGGATAATAAAATATCTGCAGAGACCACATGGCAGGACTCGAATTTACGACCTACAAATCGAAAGTCTCGCGCATTAAACACAGAGCACCGCTTCTCTTGACCTAGAATGCCAGGCGCGTAGCGCGAAGAGCTGAAGCGTTCAGCTCTCCTCGCCTTTGATCCCCTCCCCCCTCCTTTTGTCCCTTCGCCTCAGTCTCCTCTCCTCTTTTCTCGAGCCAAAGGAACCGTAATTCTGATCTGTTCTGCGTTTTTTCCTAGAAGGTTAGAGAAGCTTGCATAAAAGGCCATGTGCCACATAAATATGACAACCTAAAAATAAATCTCTTAAAAATGGGACAGGATAAGTGGTTGTGTTCGATTAAACACACGCAGCCGAAGCATAATTGCAAACAAAAATAGAAGCTCTATAGTTTCAGGGATAAATAAACAAACGTGTAACATCGATTATCCTCTTATTTTGTTTGGATTCGGGTTAACTGAACTGGAGATTGCAAAGAATTTGCAAACTGAGATGATAAATTGATACCTTGTGAGGATTACGTAACCACAGGTTTTATCGCGTTCAGTCGCAAATTAGCTGAAAAGTATTGACTGCGAACTTAATGACCTAATAATATTTTAAAGACTAAACTGACGTATGAAAAATAAACATTTACGCAAAGTGAAACTTTTAGCATTGTTTTAGCTATGGTTGAAACTTGTCATAAAAAACGCAAAACCGTTAGCCGTTACGATCTAAGGCCTGTCGAGTTTGCTACTTGACTACCGCCCCCTACTACAATTTTGATAATGCAAGGTGAATTCCTCTTTGGCCGATGTTGTGGCTTTTATGACACGTAGGCTCCAATGCCGTCATTCTAAAAAGAGTCGAGAGTAATAATTTATTTCCTCCTTGAATTTTGGGCGCAGACAAAGAGTTCGTGCAGACACCGGCAGTGCTATGTCATGAAGGGGTTGGCGGGAATTGCCACACTCTGGAACTAAATTCTTTCCAAGGTGTAGCCTTGTGTTTTCACTTGTGTTATATCTCGAATATGTCAGCCAACCTTTTAAACCTTAAAATCCAGATCGTTGACTTTCACTTCAACTAACTACTTATAACCCCTTCTTGACAGCGCCTTTGTAGTAACTCTAATAAGTTAAAAAAATTCTTGATATCAAATTCTTAATTTTTAACCTCCGAAACTGTTTTTACCTTTAATGGCTATGTTGCTGATCTGCGGTTTTAATTTATTTATTTATTTACCTTAACCAGTCTAAGCAGGCACTAAAGAATTTGTTTACTGTATTATGCAGGCCAGCTGTCATTAAAAGCAAACAGATTTACGCGGATTGGTCTGGCCGAAGGAAGATGTTTTTGTCAGCCCCGATTGAAAATACGGAATTTGATGCTCTTTCAAATATTCTCAGTATTTCGTGGTCAACGATAATTCTTTGAAAAATTTGTAGCCACAGAATAGCAGTTTTATTTTGGGAGGGCTATGAGTTTTGCAATTATAACAGGTAGCGTTTCTGTTAGAAGAATTACCAGTTTCTACAACTCGTGGGCCTTTTTAATTGTTTTGGAACTTTCGTGAGTTAGTGCTAATGTATGAAACTGGTTCAAGCCTCGATTTAACTATCAGATCAGGGCTACAATTAACCATGACATTGCTGTTTTTCGAAAATAATTAGTTTATAGTCTATGTCCCGCTCACGACTACAAAACGTAGCTAAATCTCACTCATCTGATTGGTTCAGTTTTATATATTACATACGCGTAACAACTTAAGGAAACTAGCAAATCTTCTTATATTTTTCTGTTTGTCAGTTTTTCCCAGGGCACAAACTGTCAATGTAGCTTCCTTTGACCGTGGTTAAAGTTCTCACAGAAATAACAGAAATGTAAACTTTTCAAGTGACAACATTTGTTTGTCAAGATTTTCTTTCTCCTTTCTAATAAAGAGGCACCATTGTTGGGGAGAAGAGAACAAAACGTCAAGATCACTTTAAGTGTGCTTTCACTCCCTCGTAACGTCTTTCGGGTCAAAGAAGTCTTATCTTAGGAAGCAGTGATCTCTTACTACACGAAGTAACTTTACCCCCGAGTTTTAATTGCTTTCATATGGAGCAAAATACCAATGTTTGTTACTCATAAATAGTTAATACGCGTTCCGTTGTAAAGATCTTTCAAAGGATTCAAGTTTCACCACTTCAAAATTATTTCAAAACACCCTCTCTGAAACCAAACCCTCTCTATAGACAAACTGCAACATGTATCACTCGCAGCTGAATGAAGAACTCTCTAAACGCAACCAATAGAACATAAGAAAAGAACATTTTTGACTGAATTAAGAGCGGTTCTTATAACTCGAAAAACAAAAAACGGGAACTAGCATGCTTTGCTGGCATTGCTTTAGGGGTGTTCACTTGAAATCGTAAAATAAATTATTTCATTTTCACTACACCCGTTGAGTTTTGCACCACACCGCCTGGAGTGTAACAAGATCAACGGAAGTTTACTAACCTTGCAGTTGTTGTTTCAAGGCGACCGCTTCGGAAGCCACAAGCAGGAAATATGAGCAAACAGCGAGCGAAGCAAGAAGTGCTAGTATAGCACTGGAGATTTTCATTTTTTAATTTTGGTAAAATGCAACGTTGTTTTAAGGTTTTATGTTGGTATAAACAAGCCAAGTGTCTGTAGCAGGAGTAGGTCTTCTCGCCTCGAGCTGCAACACCGAGACTGATTCGTTTACACTGCTATCAGGGACTTGATTGCAGCGATTGTTTGATTGACAACGCACCTTAGTTATGGTCTGTCTGTCTCATCACATTATAAGAACTGAGAGTACAGTTGGCCTTTCGATAGGGTAGCTGGGCTCTTAATCACCAGGGTAGATCTGGAACAGAGCTCTCTGTTAAATGACAACTGATTCTAGAAATATTGATATTTCTTGGATGAGGAGACTGGCTACGTCAATTGCCACATATGTTGTTTAGAATTTATCTCTTTTGTTTAATACAATGCAATATGCAATACAAGTTTGTGGATCCACCCACAAATTATCTTGGGGTATTCGAGGCGGGTGAAGACTAATAAGACTATAACTATACATATTATGTATAATAAAACTAGCTAACAATCCGTTGAGGAAAGAGAAAAAGAAACTAAATTAAGAAGATTTGAATGAGATTAGAATAAGTTCGCAGGTAATTAAGAAATAAACTGACACAAACAATACACGCTTGACTAAAATTACCGTTCTGACACTTAACAGTATAGTTTTTATAACACAAAACACTTAAATTTGACATGTTTTAACACTAAACATTTAAAAAAATGAGCAAATAACACTTAACACCAAACCATATCCAGACCCTCCACCAAGTTTAATCGTGTTTTCCTAAATTAGCTGAAAAGTATTATCTGCGAACTGAATGACCGAAAGATATTTTAAAGCCCAAACCGACGCCAAAAAATAAACATTTACACAAACTTAAACTTTTAGCAGTGTCTTAGCGATGACTGAACCTTGTTAGGCAAAACGACGTAAAACCTTTAGCCGTTACGATCGAAAGCCTTGCGAGTTCAGTGCTTGACTTCCGCCCCTTACTAGATAAATCATTGGCCATTTCTTTTTTTTTTTGTTTTCGTTTTGTTTTGTAATTTAATACACGATGAATTTCTCTTTGACCGATGTTGTGGTTTTTCTGACAAATAGGCCCAAATGCCGTTATTCTAAAAGGAGCTAAGAGAAATACGAATTGATTTTCTCCTTTCGGGCGGTCGAATTTCCTAACGTTTTAGCTGTTTTTCTTAGTATCTCTTAGTTTTCTAAAAACCTCAAATGAGGTCTTCAGAGCTCCTAAGCGTTTCGTGAGTAAACAAATTACAAATTAAAAAAGTTACAATTACAAAAGGTTTCATTCAATCTAAAAATGCGTGGTAGATGTGTAGTGCGAACTGAAACAAAAATTTAATCCTTCTTTTATTTCTTTCTTAAATCATATCCCATTTCCTAAAAACTCTAATATATAATTCCCCCTTAAATAGGCATTTTTTTTACTTACTTCCATCGACTCCGACCGATTGGTGCGTAGCGAAAACACGTAAGTAAGACGTTACTGATACAAATTGCAAGTGCAACTTACTGGGGCACCCAACAAGAAAAATTTAGGAAAATGCTTGAAATACCATTTTCTGGTTTCTTAGATTCTTTCCGAGCTTTTCAAAGGCATATTTGTGTAAGCTAATACGGGTTGATCTGTTTGGCGTTTTTAGCTGAAAATATAAGGTGCAGAAAATTTTAGGAAACAGACAGTCCTATCTCGTCCAGTTGTCTAGTTTCCTTTACAGTTTTTGCCCATCTGTAAAACACATTCAGGTCACTTGCTGTCTTTTTCTTGGTATTTTTGTTTCTGTTGAATTCAATAATGTTTCAGTTGTCTGTTTTCAGTTTTCTCAGTTTGCTCAGTTTCCGCAGTAGGAACACCAGTTTGGGTTGGCTCAGTGTTTTTCGTGTATTCAGTTAAAGATTCGTTTGCTGTTGTAAGTTCATCCTCCAAAACGTCAAGTTGGAAGGTTGAAAACACGTTGAAATTTGGTTCGTCCAGATCCAGTCCGGCCATTTTGTTTTTGCTTCGTCCTCCTCCAGCAAAGACCGGTAAAACCGGGATTTTACTGTGTAATAAATAAGCTGGCATATTTTGCGCGTTCTCTTGCCCTTGTATGGTAAAATTACACTACAATGGAATGATAATAGGAATTAATCAGTCCCCTTGTTACGAAAGGCTGAGTTGATGTTTCGCCAAAGAAATCTCTAGTTTGCACTGCAATTAAATCCGAATATCTCAGGTGATTTGGGTCTGCCCAACAGATATTCCGCCGAAACGAACCGTTGGATGCCCCTGAACATAATAATATTGGGACTTCCCAAAACGTGGCATTCTGTGCGTGGTACAAACATCAAAGTTTGATGTTTGGTACCTCCCGGGGAGGGGGGGGGGGTGGGGGAGTCATGAGTTTGTTTGTTATGGGAATTGCCACATTCTGGACTGAATTCTTTGTAAGGTATACTCTTTTTTTTTTGGCTTGTGTTGTTTGTGTTAGCCAGCCTTTTTAATCCATAAAACTAAAACTTAAATCCGTGACGTTCATTTCAACTATCTTCGTAGGTAATCTGCTTATAACTCCTTGTCGGCGCCTTTGTAGTAGCTCTAATAAGTTTAAAAATTCTTGATATCAAATTCGGTATTTTAACCTCTGAAACTGTTTCCAGGTTTAACGGCTGAATTGCTGACCCGCGGTTTTAATTTAATCAGTTATTTACCGTAACCTAAGTAGGCAGGAATTTGTTTATCACCCCAAAAATTTCCACCCTGTTTGGCAAAGTCACGTAAATTTAACTTAAAAACCACTGGTCTAATTTGCCTAAAATTTTCTTAGGGTACATACACCCTAACAAACTGTATCATGCAGTCTGTCGTTAAAATCAGACAGATTTACGCGGGTTGGTCTGGTGAAAACAAGATTTTTTGTTAGCCCTGATTGAAAATACGGAATTTTTGCTACCATTGATGCTTTTTCTAGTGCAACACATAGCTTGTCAACTGCAATAAGACCAGAAAACCTTCCATATACTTTTATCTAAAATATCGCTCACTGAGATTTATGTGGTCAAAGATAATTATTTGAAACAATTGTGGTCACGGAATAGCAGTTTTCTCTTAGGAGAGTTATAAGTTTCGCAATAATTATAACAGTTCGCCGGTTTCTGTGAAAAGAATTACAGTTTCTACAACTCGTGGGCGTTTTTAATTGCTTTGGAACTTTCGTGCTTTAGTGCCAATGCGTGAACTTGTTTTGAACCTCGATTTAACTATCAGATCAGGGCTCCAATTAACCATGACATTGCTGTTTTTCGCTCACGACTACAAAACGTAGCTAAATCTCACTCATCTCATTGGTTCAGTTTTATATATTACATACGCGTAACAAATTAAGGAAACTCGGAAATCTTCTGTGAATAAACTGATGGGTAACAAAAATCTGAAGTCGAAATTTCTTGGTCACAGACACGAGGGGTGGCGAATGGTCTTTCGGAACAGGGTCTTGCAAAATTCTAGCTGAATTGTAAGCGTCTCGCAATCTCGTTTTTGAACGATTCACTGCGTCTCGGAGTCTCGTCTTTTCGGCAGACCAGTCTCTGATTCTCGGTTTCCTCGCTGAAGCCGTCTTTGGGTCTCAAATGTTTTGCGAAGCTGTCTCAAAGTCTTGACTTTTTGGAAGGCTATAAAATGAATCTCGAAGTTGTGGTGTGCTTCGCTAACATCACTCGACAACAACAACTCAATTTGCAGTCTTCGCATTATTCTAAAAAGTCTCGGGCTCGCATTTAAAAACCTCTACTGAAAAGCTCGGTCTCGCATTCCAAAAACTGAAAAGGTCTCGAGCTCCCACAAGAAAACACTCGTCTCGCCGTCTTGCAAAGTCTTCAATTTAGCATTCGCCATCCGTAACACTATTTCTTTCAAGCTACACGCTCGTACGTGAAATTAAATAAATAAAAAACGTTTCTTGATAGCGTGAAAAAAGAACCAAACGAGTAAGTAAAGCAAGCAAGTCGGGGAGGCCAAGTGGGCGCTGCCGGTGCCTTTCGTTACACTTCTTTTGTTTTCAGTGCTAGCTCCATTTTGCATTGTTTGATTACGTAAGTGTTCAGGACAAAAACGACCTTGGATTCAACGGAATTAAATCGAACAGCAACTAAACGATTATGAAGGATAAATGCATCAAATATTATGTTATTCGCACCGACAAGTTTCTTTTGTGTTGCGGGAAATTCCTATTTCAAACTCCGTGATATAATCTGATACAAGTCAGATTGTTTATTGCCCACGAATAACCGATACTGTTTTAACTAATGACAAACGAATACAGAGATCAAACAATTTAAGTTTGCCTTTTAGTTTCCAATCTGTTCTAAATCATTTTGTTGATGCCCTGTAGGAACTGTTTTCGTTTAAGATTACTTATATTTTTCTGTTTGTTTCTGCCAGTGCACAGACTCTCAATGTAGCTGTCTTTGTCCGTGGTTAAAGTTGTCACAGAAATAACAGAAATATAAACTTTTCGAGAAATAACATTTGTTCGTCAAGCTTTTCTTTCCTTCTACTGTCTTGTGTACTTGAATAAAGGGCCACCATTGACGGCGAGAAAAGACTGAATAAAAAACAAGATTACTTCAAGCGTGCTTTCACTCATTCGTTGCGTCTTTCGGGTCCAATTAAGACGTTTTATCTTACGAAGCAGTGCTCTCTTTCTATGCGAAGTAACTTTACGGTTTACTTAATGCCCCGAGTTTTCATTACTTTTACATAGAGCAAAATACCAATGCTTGTTACTCATATATAGTTAATCTGCAATCTGTTGTAAAGATCTTTCAAAAGGTTTCAGTTTCACCTCTTCAAAAAATAATACATAACACCCTCTGAGTTCAAAAAGTTATGTCTACGTACAACCACACTGAAACATATATCACTCGCAGTTGAATGAAGAACTCTTAAACATAACCAATAAAACATAACAGAAAACAACAGTCTTGACTGAACCAAGAGCGAACCATATAACTCGACAAACACAAAACGGGGGCCAGCATGTTTTGCTGACATCGCTTTAGGGGTCTTCACTCGAACATTAATTAATTGAGGATTTTCTTTTCACTACCCGCGTTAAGTTTTGCACCTCCCCGTGTAACAAGGCCAACGCAGTTTTACTAACCTTGCAGTTGTTGATTCAATGCAGCCGCTTCACAAGACACAAGCAGGAAATATGAGCAAGTAGTGAACGAAGCAATAAGTGCGAGCATGGCACTCGAGGTTAGTCATTTTGAAACTTTGGTAAAATGCAACGTTGTTTCAAGAAATAAGCGTTGAAAATTGCGATTACTCTAGCAGGCACGTTTTATGTTAGTATAAACAAGCCAAGTGTCTGTAGCAGGAGTGGGTCTTCTCGCCTCGAGCTTCGACACCGAGCTCGGATTCGTTTACACTGCTACCAGGGACTTGATTGCAGTGTTTGGTTGATTGACAACGTACCTTAGTTATGGTCTATGAGGGTGCTAATGGGTTAGTAGTTAACTGACAATTGGCCAAAAAAATAGTAGTTAACTGATATTTGGCCAAAAAATTAGAAGTTAACTGATAAATTAAAAGTCAACAGTTAACTGACATTTTATTAGTTATATTGAATACGATTGTTGATGTTTTAAAAGCAATAAGGATTTTCTTAACGGCGAGGCTATTTCGTGACATTTACCTGTCACGCTGCATGATCTGGTAACGGTATTCACTGTCATTTGAGTCACTTCCGATGCAAAAGTGCCAGCCACGAGGGAGCGTAATTGGACCTTGATCTCCGTGATGGCTTTTAGTGACGTGGTCAAAGTAGCCTGCGTGGCAGGCGCGGAAAGGGGAGGAGGGAAAAGGGGAGAAATTATTCGTGAGCGCGGAGGAAGGGAGAGGAAGGGAGTCATGCAGGCCTTCCAACCCCATATTATAACTATGTTGAATGTAAATTGAGAAACAAATTTCGAGTACTTACGGTGGCCAAACACAGTTTTCTTGTACCTATACGTTATTCGTCGTTATTTTCAAGCCACTGGCAAGTGGGAGGCCAAAATTGGCACGATGCAAAATCAGCTAAAATAGATTATATTTTGATCTGTTTTATTGGACTAAGTACCGTTGCCATGGCAACATAGCTGATAATAAACCAGCATTAAATAATGGGTCTGATTTATTTTCAGAAAATCCAGTTGTTAGATTTTTCCCATCATTTGCCCATTGGAAACTCAGAAAAATACTGCCCTATTGACACTGGTCTGGTGAAATTTTGACGGAAAGATCTTCTGTAATTTTGTGTTTTGCATTTCAACCTTTTTCTCAACATGTCCTCTGTCGGATTTCAATTTCTGTGTACAGGCGAGTTATGTGTGTTCTGAACTATTGTTCTGCCAAATTTCATGAAATTGTAAGGAGCGGCTCCTTAGAAATCAGCGAATTTCCACTAAACCATGCAGTCACAATTTTCTGGTTAACTGCGCAAGCGTTGCATTTGACAGGGTCTCGATCTTTCTCTATCCATACAAACGATCGCGGAAAGGCAGGGTCGAATTGTATTACCATTTAATACATTGAAAAACAAACGTTTTGACCACATAACAAACTGTTTAATTGTTAAAAAGGAATACAAGTAATTCTGGCCAATCATGATTTTGGCAAAAGTAAATACCCCTGAAACAATGGCCTGGTAGTGGGCGCGCCCTTTTTATTCCTCTCGCACTCCGCGCTCGTTGTTCGCGCTGGCGAAGAATTTCAACCCCTTTTCCCTCCCCTTTCCGCGCCTGCCACGCAGGTTATCGTCATCTCAATAAAAACTTAGAATAAGTTATCCTAAGTTTAAATCGAGATGATGATAAAGGGTCGACATTCGAACGACACAGAGGTCGCGTGCCGTTTGACTTGGCGAAACGCAATTCAATGGACATAGTATGTAAACATTTGACAGATTTTACGGGAATTTTACAACAAGCGGTAAAGTTTGGACTCGGTGCGTTTGACTTGAAGCTTATCCGATTAGATAATTGACTGTCCAGCACGCGAACGTGGGTTGACTTTGGTGGGACTGATTTAGATCACGTCAACAATTGATTACGGATCAGAATGACAGACCCGCTGGGCAGACTAAACAACTAAACAAAAACAACTTTCTCATCTGTCTTAATAGTTCGGACTGTCTTTCTCTTTCATTATGAGTAAGATTTCTGACTTGATTGTTTTTTGTTTTTGTTTTACAATTATTTTCATGTCTAGAAGTTGTAATTTATTTATTGATTGAGTAAGGTCCACCCCTAAGGATGATTGACTTACTGAAGTGAGGAAAAATTCGGGTTATGATGCTATAATTTTCGATGTAAGAAAAGGAAAGTTAATAGCTAGCTACAATTAGTAGTTGGCCGAAAAATTAGTAGTCAACTGACATTTGGCCGAAAAATTAGTAGTTAACTGACAATTGGGTACCTCCATTAGCACCCTCTCGCAAATCACTGAATGATAGCAAAAATCTAGAATCGCACTCTCCCGGGGGTATAGGGGTGCCACTGAGGGCTTGAAACTGACCTTATTTAGGACAAAAAAACCCCTAAAATACCTACCCTGCGTAGGACAACACCCTCGTTTTAGGTCCCTGTTTAGGAGAAATGATAAAAAACACACTCCCTTGATTCCCCCCACTTAAAGTGTTTTCAAAGACGAGCAAACGTCCCCGATCCAGGATTGCCATATTTTAGGCCCCTGATTTAACGACGACAATCGTACTGACCATACCCTGTTTAGGACAAGTTCAGATCTGTTTAGATAAAAATTATATACCCTGATGTTGGACAGAGACGTTCCTATAACCATACCCTGTCCAACAGCGCGTCCTCGTAAACGCCATATAAGGGAATACCCCCCCCCCCCGCCGTCCCGGGGTCGCACAATTGACAATGTCTTGTCACAAACACTAATCGGCTTTCAAGCTACACTCACGTAGGTGAAAATCAGATGAACTTTTCTTTATAGCGAAAAAGAACCAAACACCGACGACAAAATTAAAGCTGCGAATGGCAACATGTGATTTGTTTTTCTTTGCGGGCTTCAAGCTGCATTTCAATGCCGTCTTGCAGGCTCTCTTCTCGCGTGACTCGCGTTTATCGACTAGCTGGTGAGAGAAGCAAGTCGGGGAGGATACAAGTGGACGCTGCCAGAGCCCTGTCGTTTTCAGTACAATCACCATTTTGCATTGCTTGGTTACGTAAGTGTTCAGAACAGAAATGACCTTTCATCCAACAAAATATAATGCAACAGCAACTAAGACTGATTAAGAAGGATTTTAAAATACGTCAAATACTGTATTTGCACCGAAAAATTTCTTTTCTGTTCCGGGAAATTCCTAATTGACTCCATGAGAACTCCACAATGGCTACATAAGTGAGTTTGTTCGTTTGTTGCCTACAAATAGCCGATACTTTTAACTAATAACAGACGAATGCCGAGGCTATATAAATTTAGTTTTCCTCTTTGTTTCCTAGCTGTTCTAATTCATTTTGCTGATGCCCTTACCTATATTTTTATGTTTGTTTTTGCCACTGCACAAACTATCGATGTAGCTTTGTTTGCCTGCAGCTGAAGTTGTCACATACTGAATAATAGGAATGTAAACTTTTCAAGAAATAGAATTTATTTATCAAGCTTTTCTTTTCTTCTACCGTCTTGTGTACTTGAATAAAGGGACACAATTGTCGGCAAGAAGAGAACAAGAGTCAAGATTACTTCAAGTGCGCTTTCACTTGTTTGTTGTGTCTTTCGGGTCCAAGACATTTGATCTCACGAAGCAGTGTTCTCTTTAAACGCGAAGTAACTTTACGACTTTAACCCCCGAGTCTTAATTGCTTTCACATAGAGGAAAATACCAATGCTTGTTACTCATGTATAGTTAATATGCATTCTGTTGTAAGGATCTCTCAAAAGATTTACGTTTCACCACTTGGAAATTAAAATTATCACACAACACCCTCTGAGTCTAAAAAGTCAAGTCTACGTATATCATCACCGAAACAATTATATCACTCGCAGCTGAATGAAAAACTCACAAAACACAACCAATAAAACACAAGAGAAAACAACATTTTTGACTGAATTAAGAGCAAATCTTACAACTCGACAAACAAAGAAAGGGGACCATCATGTTTTTTTACTGGCATTGCTTCAGGGGTGTTCACGTGAAATCGTTTAATTTAAGTGAGGATTTCCTTTATTACACGCGTTAAGTAGCTCAGACACCGTGTAACAATGATCAACGAAATTTTACTAACCTTGCGGTTGTTGAATCAAGACGGTCGCTTCGGAAGCCACAAGCAGGAAATATGAGCAAATAGTGAACGAAGCAGGAAGTGCTAGCATAGCACTCAAGGTTTTCATTTTGAAACGTTGGTAAAATGCAACGTTGTGTTAAGGTTTTATGTTGGTATAAACAAGCCAAGTGTCTGTAGCAGGAGTAGGTCTTCTCGCCTCGAGCTTCGACCCCAAAACTGATTCGTTTACACTGTTACCAGGGACTTGGTTGCAGTGATTGTTTGATTGACAATGTACCTTAGTTATGGTCCATCTGTCTCATGTCATTATGAGATATATAAAGAGTATGGTTTCCTTGTAATTGGGTCTGTGGGCTCTTAATCACAAGAGTAGACCTGGAAGAGAGCCCCGTGTTAAGTGATAACTTATTCTAGAAAAATCGATAATTCCTGAATGAATCTGGCTACGTCAATTGCAACATATGTCGTTAGTTTAACTTACACGAGTTCGCTCCTTTTAGGGTTAATAAAGACAGTCATCTCTTGCTTGATATTACTCAATTATTTACTAGAGTACTATCGTAAGCAAAAATGTTGGTCACTTTTTGCTATCAATAAAAAAGTCATGCAGTCAGATATTTTATGATCTCGGCTGACCTGAAATCCCTTGAGTTACTCAGATTTCTCAGCTTCCAGATAAAAAAGCTAACCCTATTATATCTTAACATTTTGAGTTGCAGACACACTTGTCATAAATTAGTGTAACAAGTCGTTAGGGTTTAGTAAAGTTCCGTTATGAAAATCAATGTTAGTATAATAGATTTCTACCTCCAGGGAAATAATTAATTTTGCGTCTTCAGGCCTGGAACTTCGACGTATAACTTTTTTTATTTTCTGTGAAACGTCTTATGGTAGTACTATGCTGTACCGGCTGCAAGAGGAGAATTAATTGAAAATACTAACATGTTTTTTCACTCGATTCAGTGGCAGACAACTTTGATAAGTAGGAGCCATCCGGCTCCATATCTTATCATTTTATTTGATTTAAATGGTCCGACTAACTTGGTTATCGAACTGATTTCCGACCGGAAAATCCGGGAGATAAATAACTTGTCATTGCTTTTCAGCTCCTATCAAGCAATATCGCTTAAGCACAAAATTGACGAATTTGTAACCTCTCCAGTTAGAAACACCTTGTTTAGTACAGCATAATAACCAAGAAAGGACTGCTCAGTAGCTTTCATTTAAATGGACATGTCTTGCATTTCATCCACAGACCCAAATTTAAGTTAGAATCACCTTGTACAGCGTAATACACAGCCCCACACTGAACATACTGCTCAGTAGTTTTCATTTGAATGGTCACACTTAAGTGTCATTGTCTGAGAAAGTGTTCCAGAGGTTGGAAATGGGGGTCAACCGATTTTGATCAAACTTGCTGCAGAAGTTAGCCTTGATGAGATATTCGAAAAGCCAATTTGGTTTTGTTTTCTAACTTTTGGTTGAAAAGTTTCAGGGGGGGTCCCATCTGGGGCCTTCAATTCACTGAAAATCTTGTTTTTTTAGGGGGTAGGTTTAGAGTTCAATAAAAACAAAACTAAAAATCCTTTGGACTCATGAATGGTATGGTGTGTTTCTGCTATAAATACTCTTTCAGTTCATATGTAGGGATTTGGCATAGAGGGATCTGACAGTCTGGGGTCTGGCACTAGTTTTGGCCAGATTTTGAAGTGAAAACCTCTACCCAAATTTACCAAAGTTTACCCCTTTATATTTGTTAACTGCCAAACTAGCTAAAATTGATTCTTCTATCAAGAGTTACCCCAATGTAAATAGAATCCAAATCAATTGAGACAAATTTGGCCCATTTATTTTTTAGGGGCTTTTCAAGACCCATTGCAGTCACACCCTCACATAACTCACATATTGTCAAAAGTAATAATTTAACATCCATCATAGCTTTATTTGTGTTTAAACACTTCAACTTGATTTAATCAGGCCTATTTACAAAATCTGTGAGAAACAGTAGCTTTGCTTTTAAACTCTACTTTAGACTGTTAAACTGTCGCAGAACTACAAAATCCAGTACAAGAAACCAATCTTGCTCTATTTGAAAGGTAAATATACGATACTATAAAGCTAGTTTGCACTCAAATAACGGAGTAGATGGTCTGTTACACTTAGTTATACTGACAATTCTTTCAAACATAGCCTGGCTTTACTTACCTAGCTTTTTTAAAGATCCTTGGCTTGGCCTAAAGTAATTTCTCCAAGGTATTCCAAAAAAAGCACATATATGTGTCAAAATCGTGCGAATAAAACTATCCTGCCGTCAAATCACATTGCCTGATGATAAAACCTCATTGCCTGATGATTCTGTATTGGTTTACAGACGAGTCCATAATCCAGCCATCATCCTATGTAATAGGAAAATGTTCTGGAACCGCTATTTGGCAGTTCAGTCCTCTATCGAGTGTTTCAGCAGGAATATACTCATCGCTGGATGCAAATAGTCGGACACATTCGGTGTAGAAAGTTTGTATGATAGGCAGGTTTTCTAGGAAGTACAACGTACGTCCTTAGAGTGGATTTCATGACACAGAAGACTTTAACTCCGAGCTTTCTATCATCTGTAGTGTTTATCCGCCATTTTGGAAGTGGACGCGGGAGAACTGGGTCGAGATTAGCCCCAGTATCAGAAGCCATGCACACAATTTATATAAGTTTTCAGGCCATTGATTATGAAACAAAAAAAAAATCCACTGAAATTATCATACATGCTTTCGATCTGCGGCAAGCAAATAAGATTTTTGGTTGCGTAAGATAATTAGACCGGGCAACTGCGTGACAAAACGTTTTCATTCCCACGTACCCAAATCAAATCAAATCACCGAATTGTGTATTACAGTAGGCATGTAACGTAATTCAAAATAATAATGATAATAGTAAAAATAATTATTATGATTATGATTATGATTATGAATCAGTAAAGGAGCGGTGACGCCGTTGTTAGGCAGTTGGACTTCTGATTGGACTTCCGATCATTATACGGGTCGGTAGGGCCACCCCCTGAAAGAATTTTTTTTTCCGACTGCACAAGGACAGGGTTCAGAAAACCATATGGTTATTTTATTATTTGTTCGGTCTGATTGTGTTGTTTTGTTTGAAGAGCTTCATTTCAATCCATTTTCTAAGACTCTTCTGTCATATATAAGCCAAGACTAAAAGAAGTAGGGGATTCTATAAAATAGACATTTTTGGGTATTCTGAAATGAATTATTTCCTCCATGTCCAATTCTAGCCCTGGGTTTCACAACTTTAACAATCACTTGAACATCGCTTATTGGGACTGGCAGGATTTTACTAGCTCAAAATAGCGTCATTGAATGATACTTCACGAGTAGCTGGCTCATCAATGTCCACGCCCAAAAAATCGAATAGATTTCAGGGTACATAACTTCAACTTTCGTTGTGTATGATCACGTCTGTTGTCCACAAACAGTTGGGAGAGATTGATGCTTTCGTATATAAGAGAATGTTAAAGACCGATTTGTTTCTGGGCTTTGTCGATCAAGTCCTGAAGCAATTCTTCCCTTGCAAGCGCCACATCTTGATCGCTTGAGTCTTCTTCATCTTTTTCCTGGCCTCTTTACCATGCAGCCAATCGAGAAAAATAACCTTTGATAATTTGTACCTACAGCCACTCTGGTCTGGCGAACCTTATCTTCAGATTTTCTGTGACATTAGCTTTTGAGTGTCCATCCTTGGTACCTTCATTATTTTAAACACCTGCGTGAGGTATTCCTTGACGGCAGGTGAGATTCTGCCAGTAGCTTTCTGCTTCCTAAGAGCCCATCCCTGGCGAGCCTGCTCTTGTACTGTAGAGTCAAGATAGTATTGACTGTCACTAATCTTCTGACTCTTTCCCTTGACAGAAGTTGCTGTAGCGGCCCACTGTCTTCGTATAGTGACGTACACACATTCATTCTCGGGTTGCATGACGCGGCATTCAGTGTCCATATGCTCATCAGTGTCGTCAAGTGTGCTAAATGTCAAAATATATGATGGTTCCAAACTGGCATATTTGTTTACGAGATCAGTGTTACAATCTTTCGATTTTCTTTTGTTCCTTTTTTGCTGTTTCCTCGTAACTTCGTGCCTCCACTCGCGTGCTCTTTCTAGACCAGAAACTTCCTGTTTACTATCAAAGTGTTTAATCTTCATACCCTTGCCAACACCGTATGCCTGCTATACTTGCATGCCATCTTCAACAAAAGAGAAGTTATTGCATCTAGTAATACCTGGAATCTCATTATTTCCAGCGGCTGCTGACATTTTGGAAGTATCGATTTTACAAACTGCCACCCGGGTGCCTGTAATACCTGGTGGAGATTCCAGTGCACTTTTCACGTTGTCTGCCCTCTCCAGGTCATTGTTTTCTCCATGTCATTGTTTTCTGACGTTACTTGCATGGCGCAATTTTGTGGTCATATGATCCTTCCCTGCATGAGGATCTGAAAAATCATAAACAATAACTTCTATGCCCGTTCGTTTACTTGTCGAGTAAATAGTTGACAATAGCAAGGAGCTATGGTGGCAGCCCGCCTGACCACTCAGTAACACAGCTCTTGAAACAGATGGGTGAGTTTCCTTTATGTTAACCCTGTACTTGTGCAGTCAGGGTAGCCCTACCAACCGTACAATGAACGGAAGTCCAATCAGAAGTCTCACTGGCTAACCACGGCACCACCCCATCTTTACTGTTTCACCACAAATAATAATGATGATGATAATAATAATAATAATAATAATAATAATAATAATACAGTAATAACAATAATAATAATAATAATAGTATAAATATTATTATTATTATTATTATTATTATTATTATTATTCCGAATTATTTTACATGCCTACTGTAATATGCAATACCCCGGGAGGGGGCGCGGGGGGGGGGGGGTAAGGAGCTCCGTTATTTGGCCTAAACGGGGACGTGCCGCTCAATAGCGCATGGTTTTCAGGGTCTTGCGTCTTCAGATTACAGGGTATACAATTTTACTTTTTAGCGTCTTGAACAGGGTGTCTTTTTTGAACTGGAAGCCTTGAACCCTACATGTGGGTACCAACAATTTTTTAAATCTCACTCTATGATGCCATTCATAAAAAAATATACTTTTTGTATGGGAATATGGAAATAAAAAACAACGCAGACAAAAACGCAGAACACAAGCAAAATATAAACGCCTCTTTTCTTAAACAGGGTAGCGAAATGAAAGGATTCTATCTTAAACGGGGTCAGTGTTTGAAGGCCTCGGCGGCACACCCCCAACTAAACTTTCTTTAACTGCGCCTTCCCCCCCCCCCCCACCTCCCCCGGTTATGCCATTCGGTGATTTGATTTGATTTGATTTGATTTGATTTGGTTTGATTTGGGTGCGTGGGAATGAAAACGTTTTGTCATGCAGTTGCCCGGTCTAATTTTTTTAGGCAACCAAAAACCTTATTTGCTAGCCGCAGGTCAAAAGCATGTGTGATTATTTCAGTGGGTTTTTTTTTGTTTCATAATCAATGGATTTGAAACTTGTATAAATTGTATACATAACCTGAAGTGTGCATAGCTCCTGATTCTGGGCTAATCTCGACCCAGTTCTCCCGCGTCCACTTCCAAAATGGCGGATAAACACTACAAATGATAGAAAGCTCGGAGTTGTCTTCTCTGTCATGAAATCCATTCTAAGGACGTGCGTTTTATTTCTGAGAAAACCTGCCTATCATACAAACTTTCTACACCGAATGTGTCCGATTATTTGCATCCAGCGATGAGTATTGCTGCTGAAACACTCGATAGAAGACTGTACTGCCAAAGAACGGTTCCAGAACATTTTCCTATTACATAGGATGATGGTTGGATCATGGACTCGTCTGTAAACCAATACAGAATCATCAGACAATGAGGTTTTATCATCAAGCAATGTGATTTGACGGCAGGATGGTTTTATTCGCACGATTTTGACATATATGCTTTTTTTGGAATACCTTGGAGAAGTTACTTTCCTCTAGGCCAAGCCAAGGACCTTTAAAAAAGCTAGGTAAGTAAAGCCAGGCTATGTTTGAAAGAATTGTCAGTATAACTAAGTGTAACAGACCATCTACTCCGTTATTTGAGTGCAAACTAGCTTTATAGTACTTACTGTATATTTACCTTTCAAATAGAGCAAGATTGGTTTCTTGTACTGATTTTGTAGTTCCGCGGCCATTTAACAGTCTCAAGTAGAGTTTAAAAGGAAAGTTACTGTTTCTCACAGATTTTGTAAATAAAATAGGCCTGACTAAATCAAGTTGAAGTGTTTAAACTCAAATAAAGCTATGATGGATGTTAAATTATTACTTTTGACAATATGTGAGTTATGTGAGGGCGTGTCTACAAATGGGTCTTAAAAGCCTCTAAAAAATAAAGGGGCCAAATTTTTCTCAATTGATTTGGATTCTATTTACATTGGGGTAACTCCTGATAGAAGAATCAGTTTTAGCTAGTTTGGCAGTTAAAAAATATAAAGGGGTGAACTTTGGCAAATTTGGGTAGAGGTTTTCACTTCAAATCTGTCCAAAGCTAGTGCCAGACCCCAGACTGTCAGATCCCTCTATGCCAAATCCCTACATATGAACTGAAAGAGTATTTATAGCAGAAACACACCTACCATTAACGAGTCCAAAGGATTTTTAGTTTTGTTTTTTATTGAACTCTAAACCTACCCCTTCATTTTCAGTGAATTGAAGGCCCCAGATGGGACCCCCCTGAAACTTTTCAACCAAAAGTTAGAAAACAAAACCAAATTGGCTTTTGGAATATCTCATCAAGGCTAACTCCTGCATCAAGTTTCATCAAAATCGGTTGACCCCCATTTCCAACCTCTGGAACACTTTCTCAGACAACGACAATTAATTAAAGTTTTTATCTACAGACTCAAAAGATAGAACCACCTTGTACAGCATAATAAACAGCACCACAGGAGAGTACAGCTAGGTAGCTTTCATTTGAATGGTCACACTTTAGGATTTCATCCACAGACTCAAAAGTTAGAACCACCTTGTCAAGTATAATAAAAAACACCCCAATGCTCAGTAGCCATCATTTCATGGTCGTACTGTAGGATTTTATCGACAGATTCAAAAAGTAGAATCGTCTTGTCCGGCATAGTAAACAGCACCACAGGAAAGTACTGCTCAGCAGCTTTCATTTGAAAGGTAAGACTTCAGGATTTCAACCACACTGATTCATACGTCAGAACCATATTGTACAGCATAATAAACAGCACCACAGGAAAGTACTACTCAGTAGCTTTTATTTCAATGGTTACTTGAATGGTAGGAGGATTTCAGTGATCCACAGAGTCACTGAAATGTGAGAACCACAGTACCATTTTTTTTTCATTTGAATGCCGTGAACTGATTACATTTTAAAATTTCAGCCAAAGACCCATATGGAACTGATCTTGTACAGCATAATAAACGGTTCCACAGTTAAATGCTATTCAGCTTTCATACACGTTGATTCATTCCTCAGATCCTGAAACACACGTCGGGTATCGATATGTGAGCCTATACCAGTTGGTACTGATTTTAGGAATTCCCCTACAGAGTCGATGTTTTTTTTTTTTAACTTTTGTCAGGGGCACCCAACGAGAAAATTTTAGCAAAATAATTAAAGTATCATTTTCTACTTTCTTATATTGTTTCAGGTCTTTCTGAAGGCATATTGTGTAAGCTAACACAGATTGATCTGTTCGGAGTTGTAAGCTAAAAATTTAGGCCGCAGAAAATTTTAAGAACAGAATCCTATTCGCCGAATTTCTGAGCTGTTGACAGCTCTCCAAAAATGCTAGCTGTCCTTATTTTACATTCTAAACGGCATATTTTCTCTCCGAAAACAATAGGAATTAATCAGTTCCCTGTTGTTACGAAAGTCTGGTGATGTTTTTGCAAAGAAATCTCTGGTTTACACTGCAATTAAATCCGAACATCTCAGGCGATTTAGGCCTTCCGAGCGGATATTCTACGAAACAAGCCGTTGGGTGGCGGCCCCTGTTTTTTATCAGACTTGTTACTGTATTCACAATTTAGCAGCATGGTTTACGTTCTGAGGTGCTATCTACATTTCCTAAATAACGTGGTATGCTTGAAGAAGGACACACTTGATGGAAGAAAGAGGAAACCTCAACAAAGCACCTTCGTTTGGCTTATATATGTCTCTGTATATCATGTGATCACATGAGTTTCTCCTTGTAACTTTACATCCGTGTAACCTTTGCATCATCCCACTGAATTAAGAAAGTACAACTCTGCTTTTGTGGCTTCAAGTCCTCGAGTTTAATTCCCGTAAAAATCTAGCTCTGAAGAGGCTATTAGCTCATTACATATAAATGTTAATGCAAGATATTTTAAGGGCGACATTCTTCTATCCAATTTTATCAAAGCTTGCTCGGATCTGCAATTTGGATCTTTAGACTGCAGATATGTGTTTAGATAGTAAACATTACATGATTACAACTGTAAACTCATTTTATAGACGAGTATACAATTATGCGATCTCAGTCGAATCATGGCATGATAAAGCGAATCACAGCCAGGCGAGCCAAACACTTTGGAAAACACGCGACTGTTTACTGCGGTATACGGTAACAATCGGTTAAAAAAACCCTGAAAAACCTGTTCAAAAGTCCGCACATGCCCGCAGTACGGGCGGCTTACTATGTTTTCCCGCACTAGGCACCAGATTAATTATTTCCTGCACTAGAGCAGGTCACATGGTTACACTTTTTCCCGCACTTAGCATGGGACCACGCGTTCTATCATTCTAGTTTTGCTTCAAGTTCTGATTGGCTTCAACGCCTTGTTTGTGTTTGTCGTCATTGAGCAAGTGGAGATCATTCCGGTTTGCTTTTATCACAGTTATTGGGAAATCACTCCATTTTAAATCAATGTGACTTTTTCTGTTAGCTCTCTGTTTGTGAACCGTCTCAGCCAATAAACCTCGTGTTCTCGCCACCAGTCATTGCTAGTCATTTTCGCCCGTCGGTAGCTCCAAAAAGATGCCACAAAACAACACTAACGGAGGAAAAAGCATAAAAGGAGACCATACAACTCATGGATACACAGGTAAAGGGTACTAGAACTGTACACTATTTACACATGGCGTTCCGAGCCAATAATCAACGGGATAATAAGTCATCCAGACAAAATAAGGACGACTTCTTTGCAAACCGAGGAGATCCCCAAACAAGTGCAGAAAAGTTAAATGCTGTTAATGTTTGGAACACGGTTTAAAATGCAGACGCAGACGATTGCGCTACCATAGAGGCTATGGTCTCTAGTAGAAGCAAAGATTTTCGCACGTATCGTATTCATAACGCAAAGTTCAAGTTCAAACGGGATGAATTGGTTGCCATAGTTGGAAAAGGCAAAGCGAGAGAAACCACATTACTACAGCTCCTGAGCGGACGAATAGTGTGTGGATGCAGGCAGGTAAGGGTGTAGTGAAATGCAATAAGTTGCCATGGTGACCTCGTCTGCAAAGCGCATAGCCGAGTAGCCTGCGAATACAGCCCCCTCTCATCGCTCCCGGCCGCCAGGGGCACTGTATTCGCAGGCTAATAGCCGAGGGAGTATGATTTTTGTTAGGCCAAATTTGTTCTATGGGATTACGCCAGTAAGTCAAGTCTGTGTGTGAGTTTCGTTGCACCGTGGATGTTTTGCCTGTTTGAATGGCATCTGAGAGACACTCGGGACTAGCAGGATTCATGTGACTAGCTTGGAGAAAAGGTTCAAGGGAACTCCGAAAACTTGATTCCTATGTATAGATATAAATTTGCACGAATTACGTGCCTACATTGCCTTTGGTAAAACGTTTCCAACATTTAATTCATGCGTTGCTCATTCCATCGTTTCTGATTTCCAAGGAACACTTATTTGTTAATGGTGCAGGAAAGAGAAAATTCAAGAGAGATACCCCAGTAAAATTGCCTACCTCTCTTAGTTCACGCTGCCTCATTATGGAGAACTCACCTTGAGAGGGATCGCGCACTTCCTGCCTTGATGAGAATACCAAAGAATGCAAGCTACACGTTTGAACAAGTAACCTGTGAAATATTCATGAAAAATAAGGGGGGGGGGGCGGGGAGATGGAGGGAATTCCAGAGGAAAAGGGAGAGGGAAAGAGAATTTGGGGAAAGTTATACTTATGAAAGTGGGTGGAGTGAGGCTATTTGAACTGAGTTTTTAGATTTTTTTTTCCAATTTGGTTTTAGATGAAGCTAACCTCTATGGCTGACAAGACGTCCGGTGGATCAAACAACAAAAATTTTACTGAGTAGTAGGTTTGATTTTGAACAGGATTAGCAAACAGGTCACGATCCAGCCATAACGAAGATCGGAGGCTTAGTGCAATTCTAGGAAACAAAGGCTTTCATGTTTACGGGAGGAGCACGAAAATCCTCCCGGATGCATGCGCAGTGAATAGTGTTTTATGCAACCGGACACAAGCCTGTGAATTTTCATGGCTCTTACATCGGCGGCCAGCTTCATCCAGGGTCGTTCGTACACTACTGATTTGCTTTTTAGTTTTGGCAAGAGGAACTTTGCCTTCTAACAGTGGAACTATTTGATTTTCAGAACGTCTAATCTGGTTAGCACTGCACTGTTATCACCAGACCTCTTGCTACCTTTTCGGACGAACCAAACACAGGTAAGAAAAGTAAGATGACAGAAGGGACCTAGGTAGCTTTCCCCAGAAAAGCTGATCAGAATTTCAAATTTCGGAACGAAAAATATTTTTATTTAAAAGTAGAATTTACAAGTTGAGTGTAATCGATTGTTCAAACGGCGACACTGAAGGGAACTCTTTACATTCCTGCAGTAAAAAGCCGGTCAAACTACTGCCAAGAATTAAAACTCGTGTCGTCATTTTTGAAATCTGAAAACCCCTTCAGTAAGACTTTATTTTTATGGCTCATTTGTGGTCGTAGTACTTGGGGTTCCACCTCTTTAGCCTGC
Source organism: Siderastrea radians (assembly GCA_964017195.1). Taxonomy (NCBI): domain Eukaryota; kingdom Metazoa; phylum Cnidaria; class Anthozoa; order Scleractinia; family Rhizangiidae; genus Siderastrea; species Siderastrea radians. The sequence continues at coordinate 3,546,657 of OZ024900.1, forward strand.
TGTACATTGCGTTATTATCTTACAGTATAAACATCGCTTGTATTCATTTAAGGAAAACGTGCAATCCAATCGAATCTATTGTATGGTATTTTCTTTTATTTCCTTGAATTGTTTTTAAGTGAAAATGATAATGATTACTCCCCTGACTCATTTCGGGTTTGAGCCCGGCTTCGTCCGTAGAAATCCTGAACATTCTAAGACGACTTTGCGATAATGGACACTTGGTGCCGGTTATAGCAACGCAGTCCTTGCCGAAGAAAACAACTCAATTCATCGACCAGTTAGTTCTTGCTGATAAACAGGTGTGCAAGAAATATAGCAATTTATTCGCGATGAATTCAAAAACGTTAATAAAAAGGAGAAAATGCATTATTGTTTAATTTTGTTGCGAGAAAGGCTATGCCAGGTTCAAAGCACTCGTGTCACGTGGGCGTGGAACGTGTTCAGACCAATCAAATGAAACATATCTTCTTTTTAAAACAATCGCGAGTTGCGCATCTTTTTTCGTTCTTGGCACTGTTGTGAATTTTGCTTCGAGTTCTGGTTTGTTTGTTGTCCTAGATGCTTGTTTGTTATTGGTCAGATTTGCTGTGAAAATTTCTCTACTCTAACAAATAACATTACGGATGTCAACTTTTTTATTAGCCTAATAACCACCTTCAACTGCTATAGGTAATTTTCGACGGCAATTCTGCAAGACCTTCAGACCTTTACAGAACAGTGTCGGGGAATGGACATGAAGAAAGGAAGGGCTTCGGAGGCATGTTGTAATGACAATTTTTGCATTTGTCTTTGTCGACCTGTTCTTTAATACTTCCAGCCTTACAAGTTAGAAATATTTTAAATTCCCTTAATGATCATTTTACACATATTTATGCAAACCAACTGCTACGATAGCAAAATAATCCCAAGTTTATCATGATTGATGTTATTCTCCTGTTATTTCTGTTTGAGGTATTGTTTACTGGGCAAAACTATTTCACATGCACTCTGTATTTGTTTTCCTACGATTTCGAATTCTGCATTACACATCGATTCTTATGAACCTTTCCGATTTCTCAAGAAATTGTTTCAGATATTCTTCAAAGGAAAAAGATACTAGAGGCCATGATGGCAGAAAAGCGTGTCGAAGCAGTTACAGAAATAGATGCTGTCCATACGAACAAAACAAAGAGAAATATTATGTCAAACCAGCAAAACAGGTATAGGAAGATACAATTTCGTGTGTGTAGAAATGTTTATGTTTAAATTGTTCATATTCAATCGAAGTGTGTACCTCATGTAATCATAACTAGGTGTCTTGTTTTTCAGCACGGATTACAATGGACACTGTGCCAGACTGATTGTAATAGACTACAGAGCCTCGTTATCATACACCCTAGGACAAAGGCCTGTCAATTGTGTTCTCCGTATTTGGATTAACTGCTGGCATTGTTTATTGGCAATCAGATGCGCCAGTTCTAGTAATGACGGCTTACTGCGGTTCGTCTATCCCCAGTCTTCTCTTCTCGGCTCCGTTCTTCTGAACCGAATCAATAGGAGCCTGGAGGTGAGTTTCGAAAACTGCCTTCTGTTTTTCTCAAAAAGCCGGAGAACACAGTTTAAAACACAAGAAAACAAAGTTATCAATATTTTATAGTATTCTATCATTGGTTAAAATTGCTGAAGCATCGTCTTCATAAAGGCTCTATTGACAACCCGGACAAAGGCATTTATTACTACAGTCCGTTATAACACTCAAAGAGATTATAGTACACCGAACGTCACAAAACAAACCATTCTTCTGTCAGGCGGCACTGCTTTGTTCTGTGATAGAACACCTGATAGACAACTAAAAAATTCCTTCGCTCAAGTCTAAGCTACCTGACCCTTGGCAGTGCTAGCTTCTGCTTCCTATTTCATCACGATTTACAATAACTGATTGTTGAACTATGTCAGTTTTTCTTTTGTAGCCAAAGGTCAACCTTACATAAACGAAAGCCTCAACCATAAAGAACCATTTAATTGATAATCGCTATTTTCACGAAAATTTTCTTGTTATGTCACCCAGATCCGTCAACTGGATTCTTCAGAAAACGTTGGTTATGCTCATGAACACGTGATTTACTCATTTATAAGCACAACCGCTGCCTGTATTTTACCACTGCTTGAGTGCTCAGCTCTGACATATTTGATGGTAATGACTTCACATAACTGGTGACGATTTTTCCTGGTGACTGTGATTTCTCTTGTGTTGAATCAGACCTGGATTGTAGTGTATATAATGATCACTTACGCTAATCCCGGTAACGCGTGTCATTGTTCTCTCGTGGTGGCAATATCAGCTGGATTTACCAGTGGATTTATTGTGACGAAACAACAGATGCCTATACGGTGGGTACTAATAAGTCTGAGCCTCTTTATCACGGCGAGGCCTGGTGGGCATACTTTCATATGAAATTGAGTTTTATTTGCATGAAAATGAAAACTGATTTTCATTTAAACAGCTTTGCACCAGGCTTTGCTTTAAAAAAGAGGCTCAAGAGAATTCGGTAATGGATTATTCTACACTTCACTACTGGAGCGGTTTTTAATTGAATGTCGTAAAACCAAACCCAAACTGATTACTCTGACTAATCAGAAAAGACACAAGCGACACAATGAGCCAATCAGAACTCGCAGAAGAAACATGTAACTGGCGTCAAGCGCGGGAAGACGCGTGCGACCAAGTCGCGATTGGTTTTGGTTTTACTTCTGATTAGTTGAGAAAATGGCGCGAGTTGCTTTAACCAATCATGCCGCATAGTAACGCGAGATTAAAACAAAGGCAAATTACTCTCGAAGCTCAATTGAAAACCTGCTCTATTAAGGAAAAATAAATCGAGTATTTCGTTTTTCTTTTTCTTTAAAGCAAGGACCAGCCTAACAAATGAGGCTCATGAATGCGGAGGATCTTTTTGCAAAAGGCAACTCATTTTCCCGCGCTTTCAGTCGGTTTCTTGAATTTGCCTCCAGTTCTGATTGGTTCAAAATCAGATTTGCTGATTAGGAGAATTCACGTGATATGTCCGTGTTCTGGTGAATTACATGACTAAGGCCCCGGCCAAAAGGGTCCAACATTTCCAATCAACACCGTTTGAAAACGCTTTTGAGAACCCTGTTAAATGTTGGCACCCTGTTAAATGATGTTCAGTGATTTTGAAGGACGTTGAATGATGAAGCATGGTGTTGAACAAAGTTTTATTCCTGTCAAACATTCGTACAACAAAGCTGTACCCCACAATGTTGAATGAATCCGTTTGCTAAGGGACCAAATGGCAGAATAAAGCATTTTCTTTTTTAACATACTATTTAGACTTGCAATATATCAGCCAAATTCGTTTAATACTTTCACTTTTAGTTCTTTGCAGGTGTAATTTGTTGTTCTATATCATCCCCCAGATGTACGGCTACTCGGCGATCACTATTGGTCTTGTTATAAAATGTTCGTCTGAAATGTGAATTCGATTCCTTTTTGAACTGCATGCATCGGTAAAGATGGCAAAGCTGTGTTAGTCAGACTTGATTTTGATTCAGTTAATAGCTATGAACATTTGATGATAAGTGTAACTTTAACTGTTTCCCTAAGGAGTGCTCGCTTTTTGCCGCAGTGCCACCCTTGCAATCAATTTTGTTTATTTGCACTTCGTTTGTATGCTTTGTAAGTACGCAATGCTTATGTCTTGGGGTAAAATGTGTTGTAAACTATTCGGGTAAAATATGTTGTAACTTATTATTATTATTATTATTATTGTTATTATTATTATTATTATTCCATGAAAAGCCTGAGATCCGTGGCAACCGTATTTTGATAGGCAGTTTTCTCAAAATTTTAAATTGTATTGTTTTAAATAATTTTTTTTAACTTTATTTGGTTAAATTTACATTTTTATATCACTTGAGTCTTTTTTTTTATCGCCTTTAACTGCTAAAAAGCCCAGCCTGAAAAGAATTAAGCTGCACATTCGGGACACTCGAAGGTAACTGATGAGTATGAAGCAGGCATGAAAGGTGTGGATGTGTCCGTCTTCGATACTAAAACGTAGCACTGTTTTTTCAAAAATATCTTTCCACTGATTTCCGTTTCAGATTATGCTGTACATCACATTGTTATCTCTTGTCTTCTCCTGGCTTTTGTATGACTCAAGCAAATCGCGATAAAATCGCCACGGTAGACCACGATTCAAAACACTGAAAATAAGCTAGACGACCCGCTGGTAGCACTACAGATCCAAATACAAGATCTTTATAGGCTCTGAGAGTTTATAATTTCTGTTCACAGCGGACAGGTTACAATGGTTCGTCTTTAGTTACCACCTACATTGAATAGAGAGAATCCATTTTTTAGCCTTTAGGTTGAAAACCCAGCTGAATCACATTTTGTGCGTGTTTCTAGCCAAAACGGACATTCCGTAGAAGATTTGGTGCTCGAGATTGTCAAATTGGAGCTGAGTTGCTAGTGAGATAGCATTCACAATTTCTGCACGGCCTGGTACTTGACAGAACTGAGTGAAATATGTGAAATATCATATATGCAAACTGCCGGTAAAATCTTTTTAGAAATTTTGGACTTTTTCCCATTAAGAAATTTCTTTGACTGAATCTTAAAATTTTTCAGTCTACCAATCCACCCAATTTCAAGATTTTTCATTTATATTTCAGTCGAAATTTTCCTTTTCTGTCTATGGTAAACATCCACTGTCGTCATCATGGAAAATGATGGAAATTTAACCGACGCAAATAGGTTCTTTGAAAGGAAATATTTTGGTGGCAGCGGAACATTGCTTGTGAGCTTACCGCCCAAATAGAATGGCGACAGATATACAAAGATGGCAAATTATGAGATTCCTTTAATGAAAATGTTGACAATTCTTTTCCCAAACCGTGGGCCTTGAAGGAAAAGAGAGAGAGAGAGAGAGAGAGAGAGAGAGAGAGAGAGAGAGAGAGAGAGAGAGAGAGAGAGAGAGAGAGAGAGAGAGAGAGAGAGAGAGAGAGAGAGAGAGTAAATGGGAAAATCCAGTTTTTAAATTAAAACTTAAACTTTCCCAAACAGTTACTTGTACTTGCGCTGAGATTTTGTGTTTTGCTTTGAGAATTTGCTGAGAAATGTATATAGATAGAACTTCATTTGATTGACTTGGGCTCTTTCAACGACGAAAGGAGAAGCATGTATAATTTTCCTATGAAACATGTACTCTTTTTGGGAGAGGTATATTTTTGTTTTTCCACCAGCCCTCCCATATAGCCATTTATGAATACGGTTTCAATGGAATTTTAATTTCATCCCTTCAGTTACCAAAATGGCCATTTGAATCCAAGGGGTCCCTTAAGACGAAATACACAACGCAAATTGCGGTGAAATTCAATTTAATTTTGACGGGCATAATGTCACTGCAACTATCATGTATTATCACTACTTCTTTACTTAGAATACTCTATGTTTCTGCTAAGAGATACCATACCCTAAGTGCCTATGTTTTACTTTCTGTGGAAAAGAGCAGTGAATTACCGTGGAGATGGTAAAACGTGGAGCACAACTCTCAAAGTTTTTGCTAACGCGAATCAAAATTAGTTTTGCCTGCTTCATTATATGACAGTTATTTACACCCAAATCACGTTAACTTGACTTTCACGAACTTGAACGGTTTTGAGTTTCGTCGACTGTTCGAGTTATCGAGATCCCTCTGTAGCGCGGAAAACTGTCGATATTCTTCAATTCCCTTTTGATTTCAGCACCGTTAGACTTCACAACAAAACATTAATTAATCGCTGTCTGCCAAGAAGGACAAGGAATCTCGATACCTCGTAGTGGATCAGAACTAAGCTTAATACAACAAGTATCATCTTTTGCAAGAAAAATGTTATACAGGAATAGAAGGAATGTAACGATGCAAAGAAGTTTCAAAGACGAAATCTGTATCTGTAAATGGTGGCTTTATCTCGCTCTGGCTGTAAAATCACAGTTATATAGCCCCCTTCCCCCCGGTTATAAGCCCTCCAGATTATAGGCCCACCTACCTGTCAACAAAAATGATATTCCGATTATAAACCCCCCGGATATACGCCCCCCTTCATTTATCCTCGTTACTTTAACATAATTACTTTCACAAAACAAAGGACAACTTCAAATTGAAAATTAGGAAGGCATAATGCAAGTAGAGAGCGGAACAATACTGATGTTCCAAATAGTATTGAACTAAATTTGTTTCAAATAACGGTATTGAACTAACTTCAAGCAAACAGCAAACAACCGGAACCAATGTTCCAAATTTTAATCGTGTATTCCGCCCCCTTAGTTACTAAGGCCCAACTTTAAACGTCAAAACTGCGGCAATGGGAGCGCTTCACGAGCAGGAAGATGTACCTGTGAGCAAATTTTCGCAATATATTTTCGAATCAGAGCATCTTTGTTTCATTATCTAGCAATTTTTGAGTAATTTTTAAACTCATTTTTTGAGAAAATTTTCAGCATTTTCGTAGTACAGTCTGTAGACACCTACTGTTTAGATTCAGCTTGAAATACGACAGAGGCAGACCGCTGGCCCGCTTTGTTCACTGCAGGCGAAATCAGAAGCTTTCCACGCCTCCTCTGTCGTACAAAGTACCCCGTTAAACAAATCAGCGCTGCCAATAACAAGCCACTCATGACAGCGATCAAAACGCTGTGTTCAGAGACGGCGGAAGAAGAATTCCTTTTGTTGCCTTTATGGCGGTTTTGAGCTTCTTCTGCGTGGGGGACAGGCTTAGTTGACTCAGTAGTGTTCGACGGCAAAGTTGCTCTTTTAGTTCCATTTTCTTTGTCGCGAATATTTGCCATCACCTCATGAAGAAAACTACCTGTTTCTTTTTCGCCAGGAGTATTCTTGCCCGTGTTATTTAGAGTCAGCGGCAGTAATGATGGTGGTCGCGTGCGGCGATGGCTGTTGGGAAGTTTTGGAAAGCCCATGTGATCTAGCTCAACGGTGCTTCGATTGCCTTTTAGCTTTTCCTGTTGAACTTCTGTCAGTCCAGTTGTGTTATAGCTCATGGAGGATCCAGTGGGTCTTACCGTCCTTGGTCGACTAAAGAATTGACGCTTGGCGGTTGTAGTTTTCAGAGTAGGGGGAGCAGTGGTGGTGGAATTCTGTGTTTTGGTTAGATTGGTCGAGGTTTGATTAGTGGAGATATGTCGCTTAATTCGACGCTCGTGATAAACTGGCCAAGGCCCTAAAATAACAATCAGGTAATTGCCATGTAAAGATGGTTATCTGTCTTATCTGTATCTTTTCACTCCATCAAGAATAATTCACTTCAAAATAACATTTCTGATAAACTCTCAGTCAGAAACACAACCCTGCAAATTCAGAAGATCACATTCAGCTCCAAAATACAAAATTAGCCCTGATGCCCCTACAACTAATTCGACCCTTTGTGGAGCTATTTCGGTCACAGCAATTTGGCCCTTTGGTGCCGGCCTAGCCACTAAAAACAGGATTATTGTGGCCTTAATTAGGAGAGCCAAGTGAAGCTCTCCAAATGGTACTGTATTTTACTCGCTTAAACGGCCCCATTTTTGGGGTAAAAATAGAACTTATGAATTTACAGTGAAAACAGGACCTGAAACGAGTTTTTGTGTCATGACCAATTTAGAGCATAACTTCTTCCCCTGCATGATTGACATACTAGTCCATTGTAATGTTAGTCCGAGAACATGGCTGTACACATGACTACGCCTGGATGAAGATAGACAGTGAAGAGCAAAGCTTCTTTGCTCCACACTGGTCTAAGATAATAAAATATCTGCAGAAACCACATGGCAGGACTCGAATTTACGAGCTACAAATCGAAAGTCTCGCGCGTTAAACACAGAGCACCACTTCTCTTGACCCAGAATGCCAGGCGCGTAGCGCGAAGAGCTGAAGCGTTCAGCTCTCCTCGCCTTTGATCCCCTCTCCCCTCCTTTTGTCCCTTCGCCTCAGTCTCCTCTCCTCTTTTCTCAAGCCACTGGAACCGTAATTCTTCTCTGTTCTGCGTTTTTCCCTAGAAGGTTAGAAAACCTTGCGTAAAAGGCCACGTGCCACATAAATATGACAACCCAAAAATGAATCTCTTAAAAACGGGACAGGATAATTGGTTGTGATCTATTAAACACACGCGACCGAAGCATAATTGCAAACAAAAATAGAAGCTCTATAGTTTCAGGGATAAATAAGCAAACGTGTAACATCGATTATCCTCTTATTTTGTTTGGATTCGGGTTAACTGAACTGGAGATTGCAAAGATTTTACAAAGACGATAAACTGATACCCTGTGCGGATTACGTAACCACAGATTTTATCACGTTCAGTCGCAAATTAGCTGAAAAGTATTGACTGCGAACTTAATGACCTAATAATATTTTAATGACTAAACCGACGCATAAAAAATAAAACATTTACGCAAAGTGAAACTTTTAGCAGTGTTTTAGCTATGGCTGAAACTTGTCATGAAAAACGCAAAACCGTTAGCCGTTACGATCTAAGGCCAGTCGAGTTTGCTACTTGACTACCGACCCCTACTACAATTTTGATAATGCAAGATGAATTCCTCTTTGGCCGATGTTGTGGCTTTTATAACACGAAGGCTCAAATGCCGTCGTTCTAAAAAGAGCCGAGAGCAATAATTTATTTCCTCCTTGAATTTTTGGCGCAGGCAAAGAGTTCGTGCGGACACCGGCAGTGCTATGTCATGAAGCGGTTGGCGGGAATTGCCACACTCTGGAACTAAATTCTTCGTAGCCTTGTGTTTTCACTTGGGTTGTATGTCGAATATGTCAGCCAACCTTTTAAAACCTTAAAATCCGGATCGTTGACTTTCACTTCAACTATCTACTTATAACCCCTTCTTGACGGCGCCTTTGAAGTAACTCTAATAAGTTAAAAATTCTTGATATCAAATTCTGTATTTTTAACCTCCGAAACTGTTTTTACCTTTAATGGCTATGTTGTTGATCTGCGGTTTTAATTAATTTATTTATTTACCGTAACCAGTCTAAGCAGGCACTAAAGTATTTGTTTACTGTATTGGGCCGGCTGTCATTAAAAGCGAACAGATCTACGCGGATTGGTCTGGCCGAAGCAAGACGTTTTTGTCAGCCCCGATTGAAAATCCGGAATTTGTACCACTGATGCTCTTTCAAATATTCTCCGTATTTCGTGGTCAACGATAATTCTTTGAAAAATTTGTAGTCACGGAATAGCAGTTTTATCTTGGGAGAGTTATAAGTTTTGCAATAATAACAGTTAGCGTTTCTGTAAAAAGAATTACCAGTTTCTACAACTCGTGGGCCTTTTTAATTGTTTTGGAACTTTCGTGATTTAGTGCTAATGCATGAAACTGGTTCAAACCTCTATTTGACTATCAGGTCACGGCTACAATTGACCGTGACATTTCTGGTTTTCGAAACTAACTAAATTACAAGCTACGTCCCGCTCACGACTACAAAACGTAGCTTAATTTCACTTATCTGATTGGTTCAGTTTTATACTGGTCGCATACGTACGTGTCACTTCATCAGGAAACTTGCAAATCTTCACTTCTCTTGTTTTCAGTGCCAGTTCCATTTTGCATTGTTTGGTTACTTAGTGTTCAGAACAGAAATGACCTTACACCCAACAAAATAAAAGGCAACACCAACTAAGACAGGGTTATGAAGGATGAATGCGTCAAATACAATGTTATATCCGCACCGAAAAATTTCTCTCGTCTCGCGATAAATTCTTAATTGCCTTATGAGACCTCTACAATTGCTACATAAGTCAGTTTGTTTGTTTGTTTGTTTGTTTTTTTCCAATAACTGAGCGAATTCTCGCGCGCTGATGGCTAATTTTTATTGTCAATAAGAGTACAGACGGATGATACAAAAGCAAAAGTTTTGTCAAACTTTTTAGCGCTGCATTATCGGCGTAGCGAGAATTGCACCACAAATCTAGTATTCTTCAATGAGAAAATCATCTAAATATATGGGGTGAAACTGAAGAAGCCATCGCAACCTTAGAGCGAAAAGATGACGATGCCAGTTTGTTGAGGATTCAGACCTGAAAATCGGCGCTGAGCGGGAATTTGTGCTGTCGATGAAATTAAGCGTAACCTTGTTTCAGCGAATCATTTTGTGAACAGTTTTCACTGGAATAAAGGTTAGTTTAGCAATTCGAATTTTTCCTTGTATTTCTGGCCTATTCTTTCTGAACTTTTAATTTACGAGCCTGTGATTCTCCGAATTCATATGCAGTGATGAAATTTAGGTACTGTGGCAATCGCGTCTTGCATTGATCGACTCTTGCATTTCTTCCCTTCGCTTGAAAATCAGTTCTGGCTTTGTTTTTATTGTAAAATTAACACTTCAACGTCAGTTTTTTTATGCGTCTGTCTTCTTACTGATGATAAATTACGTCATAACATTGTCAAAGTCTGCGGCTCGTGGATCCGCAACACTGTACTTTGACAATGTTATGACGCAATTTATCATCAATTAGAGGACAGACGCATAAAAAAACTGACATGAACGTGTTAAATTGCCTACAAATAACCAATACTTATAACCGATACTTATATGTAATAACAGACAATTTAAGTGTTCCTCTTAGTTTCCAAGCTGTTCTAAATCACTTTGTTGATACGCTGTAGGAACTGTCTCATTCAATTACTTATATTTTTCTGTTTGCCAGTTTTTCCCAGGGCGCAAACTGTCAATATAGCTTTCCTTGTCCGTGGTTAAAGTTCTCACAGAAATAACAGAAATGTAAACTTTTCAAGTGACACCATATGAGCAAATATGAGCAAACAGCGAGCGAAGCAAGAAGTGCTAGTATAGCACTGGAGGTTTTCATTTTGGAACTTTGGTAAAATTCAACGTTATTTTAAGCTTTTATGTTGGTATAAACAAGTCAAGTGTCTGTAGCAGGAGTAGGACTTCTCGCCTCGAGCTGCAACACCGAGACTGATTCGTTTACACTGCTATCAGGGACTTGATTGCAGCGATTGTTTGATTGACAACGCAACCTTAGTTATGGTCTGTCTGTCTCATCACATTATAAGATATGAGAGTACAGTTGGCCTTTCAATGTAGTCGCTGGGCTCTTAATCACCAGGGTAGATCTAGAACAGAGCTCTCTGTTAAATGACAACTGATTCTAGAAATATTGATATTTCTTGGATGAGGAGACTGGCTACGTAACTTATGTTGTTTAGTTTTTACCTTTTTTGTTTAATACAATGCAATATGCAATACAAGTTTGTGGTTCCACCCGCAAACCCGGGGGGTGTACTTCCTAGTAATAGGCTAATGGGGATGTGCCGCTGGATGGGGTCGCGTTTTCACGACTGGATTGACTATAATGGGGTTGCATTTTCAGTAGGAGCTAATAGAGTTACTAGAATGGGGTCGCACATTTGCGGGATTTCAGGGGTAAGAAAATTCCGGCAAGTAGGGATTTGGGTTATATTTGCCCAAAAGTGACTAACATGGGGTCTACAATTGGCTACAGAATAGACTATAATGGGGTAGGGGACTGGAGAGGCCAGCGGCACATACCCAGCAAAAATTGACCCAAGTACCCCCGCCGGGCCCGCAAATTATCTTGGGTATTCGAGGCGGGCCAGGGAGACTAATAAGACTATAACTATACATATTATGTATAATAAAACTAGCTAACAATCCGTTGAGGAAGAAGAAAAAGAAACTAAATTAAGAAGATTTGAATGAAATTAGAATAAATTCGCAGGTAATTAAGAAATAAACTGACATAAATAATACACGCTTGACTAAAATTACCGTTCTGACACTTAACAGTATATTTTTTATAACACTAAACACCTGCTTAAATTTGATATGTTTTAACACTTAACATTAAAAAAAAAGAGCAAATAACACTCAACACCAAACCATATCCAGACCCTCCACCAAGTTTAATCGTGTTTTCCTAAATTAGCTGAAAAGTATTATCTGCGAACTGAATGACCGAATGATATTTTAAAGCCCAAACCGACGCCAAAAAATAAACATTTACACAAACTTAAACCTTAAGCGGCGTCTTAGCGATGGCTGAACCTTGTTAGGCAAAACAACGTGAAACCTTCAGCCGTTACGATCGAAAGCCTTGCGAGTTCGGTGCTTGACTTCCGCCCTTACTTGATAAATCTTTGTCAATTTTTTTGTTTTTGTTTTTTGTTTTTTAATTTAATACAAGATGAATTTCTCTTTGACCGACGTTGTGGCTTTTCTGACAAATAGGCCCAAATGCCGTTATTCTAAGAGGAGCTGAGAGAAATAATTGATTTTCTCCTATCGGGCGCGAACAAAGAGTTCGTGCAGACACCGCTAGCGCTATGTTATGAAGTCGGCAGTCAATTTTCCTAACGTTTTAGCCGTTTTTCTTAGTATGCCTTATTTTTCTCTTTAAATTCCAATTAGACCTGTGCGCACAAACACTTTCAAACGAGGTCTTCAGAGCTCCTAAGTGTTTCGTGAGTAAACAAATTACAAATTACAAAAATTACAATTACAAAAGGTTCCATTCAATCCAAAAATGCGGGGTAGATGTGTAGTGCGAACTCCCATAAATCTGAAACAAAAATTTAATCCTTCTTTTATTTCTTTCTTAACTCATATCCCATTTCCTAAAAACTCTAAAATATAATTCCCCCTTAAATAGGCATTTTTTTAACTTACTTCCAAAACAATTTGTCGGCATCGACTCCGACCGATTGGTGCGTAGCGAAAACACGTAAGACGTTACTGATACAATTTGCAAGTGCAACTTACAGGAGAACTTAGGAAAATACTTGAAATACCATTTTCTGGTTTCTTAGATTCTTTCCGAGCTTTTTAAAGGCATATTTCTGTAAGCTAATACGGGTTGATCTGTTTGGCGTTTTTAAAATGTAAGGTGCAGAAAATTTTAGGAAACGGAATCCTATCTCGTCCAGTTGTCTAATTTCCTTTACAGTTTTTGCCCATCTGTAAAACGCATTCAGGTCTCTTGCTGTCTTTTTCTTGGTATTTTTTTTCTGTTTAATTCAACAAATGTTTCAATATCGTCATCGTTCAGTTGTCTGTTTTCAGTTTTCTCAGTTTGCTCAGTTTCCTCAGCAGGAATACCAGTTTGGTTTGGCTCAGTGTTTTCCGTGTATTCAGTTAAAGATTCGTCTGCTGTTATAAGTTCATCCTCCAAAACGTCAAGTTGGAAGGTTGAAAACACGTTGAAATTTGGTTCGTCCAGATCCAGTCCGGCCATTTTGTTTTTGCTTCTTCCTCCTTCAGCAAAGAACCGGTCAAACCGGGATTTTACTATGTAACAAGCTGGCATATTTTGCGCGTTCTCTTGCCATTACATGGTAAAATGACACTACAATGGAATAATCATAGGAATTAATCAGTCCCCTTGTTACGAAAGGCTCAGTTGATGTTTCGCCAAAGAAATCTCTAGTTTTCACTGCAATTAAATCCGAATATCTCAGGTGATTTGGGTCTGCCCAACAGATATTCCGCCGAAACGAACCATTGGGTGCCCCTGAACTTAATAATATTGGGACTTCACAAAACGTGGCATTCTGTGCATGGTACAAACATCAAAGTATTTTTTAAAAACAGAGTTTGCGGGGAACCAGTGGTACCTCCCGGGGGGGAGGGGGTGGGGGAGTCATGAGTTTGTTCGTTATGGAAATTGCCACATTCTGAGTCTTGTTTTTTTTGGTTTGTGTTGTTTGTGTTAGCCAGCCTTTTTAATCGAAAAAACTAAAACTTAAATTCGTGACGTTCATTTCAACTCTCTTCGTAGGTTATCTGCTTATAACTCTTTGTCGGCGCCTTTGTAGTAGCTCTAATAAGTTTAAAAATTCTTGATATCAAATTCGGAATTTTAACCTCTGAAACTGTTTACAGGTTTAACGGCTGAATTGCTTACCTGCGGTTGTAATTTAATCATTTATTTACCGTAACCTAAGTAGGCAGGAATTTGTTTATCACCCACAAAATTTCCACCCTGTTCGGCAAAGTCACGTAAATTTAGTTAACTTTTAAAAAAACCACTGGTCTAATTTACCTAAAATTTTCTTACGGTACATACACCGTAACAAACTGTATCATGCAGTCTGTCGTTAAAAGCAGACAGATTTACGCGGATTGGTCTGGTCAAAGCAAGATTTTTTGTTAGCCCTGATTGAAAATACGGAATTTGTGCTACCATTGATGCTCTTTCTAGTGCAACACATACCTTGTCAACTGCAATAAAGACCAGAAAACCTTCCGTATATTTTTATCTAAAATATCGCTCACAGAGATTTATGTGGTCAAAGATAATTCTTTGAAACAATTGTGGTCACGGAATAGCAGTTTTCAGTCTTAGGAGAATTATAAGTTTCGCAATAATTATAACAGTTCGCCGGTTTCTGTGAAAAGAATTACAGTTTCTACAACTCGTGGGCGTTTTTAATTCCTTTGGAACTTTCATGCTTTAGTGCCAATGCGTGAACTTGTTTCGAACCTCGATTTTACTATCAGATCAGGGCTACAATTAACCATGACATTGCTGTTTTTCGAAAATAATGAGTTTATAGTCTATGTCCCGCTCACGACTACAAAACGTAGCTAAATCTTACTCATCTGATTGGTTCAGTTTTATATATTACATACGCGTAACAACTTAAGGAAACTCGCAAATCTTCTGTGAATAAACTGATGGGTAGCAAGAATCTGAAGTCGAACACTTGACAATTTCTTGGTTACAGACATTAGGGGTGGCGAATGGTCTTTCGGAACAGGATCTCGCAAAGTTCTAGCTGAATTGTAAGCGTCTCGCAATCTCGTTTTTGAGCGATTCTCTGCGTCTCGGAGTCTCGTCTTTTCGGCAGACCAGTCTCTGATTCTGGGTTTCCTCGCTGAAGCCGTCTTTGGGTCTCAAATGTTTTGCGAAGCTGTCTCCAAGTCTTGACTTTTTGGAAGGCTATAAAATGAATCTCGAAGTTCTGATGTGCTTCGGTAACATCACTCGACAAAAACAACTCAATCTGCAGTCTTCGCATTATTCTAAAAAGTCTCGGGCTCGCATTTAGAAACCACTACTGAAAACCTCGGTCTCGCATTCCAAAAACTGAAAAGGTCTCGAGCTCCCACAAGAAAAAGCTCGTCTCGCCGTCTCGCAAAGTCTCCCTGAATTTAGCATTCGCCATCCGTAACACTATTTCTTTCAAGCTACACGCACGAACGTGAAAATAGATAAAGAAAAAACGTTTCTTGATAGCGTGAAAAAAGAACCAAACGAGTAAGCGAAGCAAGCAAGTCGGGGAGGATACACGTAGGTGCTGCCGTTGCCTTTCATTGCACTTCTTTTGTTTTCAGTGCTAGCTCCATTTTGCATGGTTTGATTACGTAAGTGTTCAGGACAAAAACGACCTTGGATTCAACGGAATTAAATCGAACAGCAACTAAGACTGATTATGAAGGATAAATGCGTCAAATATTATGTTATTCGCACCGACAAATTTCTTTTGTGTTGCGGGAAATTCCTATTTCAACTGAACTCCATGATATCGCCACAATGGCTACTGATACAAGTCAGTTTGTTTATTGCCACAAATAACCGATACTGTTTTAACTAATGACAGACGAATACAGAGACCATACAATTTAAGTTTTCCTTTTAGTTTCCAAGCTGTTCTAAATCATTTTGCTGATGCCCTGTAGGAACTGTTTTCGTTTAAGATTACTTATATTTTTCTGTTTGTTTCTGCCAGTGCACAGTCTCAATGTAGCTTTCTTTCTCCGTGGTTTAAGTTGTCACAGAAATAACAGAAATGTAAACTTTCGAGAAATAAAATTTGTTTGTCAAACTATTCTTTCTTTCTACTGTCTTGTGTACTTGAATAAAGGAGCATCATTGCGGGCGAGAAGAGAATAAAAGACAAGATTACTTCAAGTGTGCTTTCACTCATTCGTTGCGTCTTTCGGGTCCAGTTAAGACGTTTTATCTCACGAAGCAGTGCTCTCTTTCTATCAGCGAAGTAACTTTACGGTTTACTATGCCCCGAGCAGTTTTACTTTCACATAGAGCAAAATACCAATGCTTGTTACTCATATCTAGTTAATCTGCATTTTGTAAAGATGTTTCAAAAGGTTTAAGTTTCACCTCTTCAAAAAATATTACGTAAGACCCTCTGAGTCCAAAAAGTTTATGTCTACGTACAACCACATTGAAACATATATCACTCGCAGCTGAATGAAGAACTCTCAAAACACAACCAATTAAAACATAACAGAAAACAACAGTTTTGACTGAACCAAGAGCGGACCTTATTACTCGACAAACACAAAACGGGGACAAGCATATTTTGCTGACATCGCTTTAGGAATCTTCACTTGAAATCGTTATTAATTAATTGAGGATTTTCTTTTCACTACCCGCGTTAAGTTTTGTACCTCCCCGTGTAACAAGGCCAGCGCAGTTTTACTAACCTTGCAGTTGTTGATTCAATGCAGCCGCTTCGCAAGACACAAGCAGGAAATATGAACAAATAGTGAACGAAACAAGAAGTGCGAGCCTGGCACTCGAGGTTAGTCATTTTGAAACTTTGGTAAAATGCAACGTTTTTTCAAGAAATAAGCGTTGAAAATTGCAATTACTCTAGCAGGCACGTTTCATGTTGGTATAAAGAAGCCAAGTGCCTGTAGCAGGAGTAGGTCTTCTCGCCTCGAGCTGGGACACCGAGACTGATTCGTTTATACTGCTACTATGGACTTGATTGCAGCGATTGTTCGATTGACAACGTACCTTAATTATTGTCTGTCTCATGGCATTATGAGACATAAGGGTACAGTTTCCTTGCAATGGAGTCTGTGGGCTCTTAATCACAAGGGTAGATCTAGAAGAGATCGCCGATCTAGAAGAGAGTGCTGATTTTAGGTTAATCGGTATCCCTGAATGAGGAGACTAGCTACGTCAATTGCAACTTGTGTTGTTTCGTTTAGCTTATACGAGCTCGCACTTCTACAGCCTTTAGAGTAAACAAAGACAGAACTTCCCTTAGGATTGCTTGTTATCATTCAGACATCTCACAAAGATGTTGTTACTGAAACTGTTACTCATTTTACAGCTGTAGGTTAACAAATTCAGACAGATCAGAGGTATTATGATCTTGGCTGACATGAATATCCCTTGAGTTATTCAGGTTTCTCAGCCTCCAGATGAAAAAAATAATGACCTTTTTTCTCAGCCGACCCTCCTATATCTTAACACTCTAAGTTTCAGATGGGGTTAAGCAAGCACTCACAGGTCATGAATTAATGTCTTAAGCTTTGTGCAAACAGCAACAAAAACACGTACATGCCATTAGGGGTGGTCAATGTTATTATAACAGATTTCTACCCCAAGGGAAATTAATGAATTCTGCGTCTTCAGGCCTGGAACTTCGACGTATAACTTTTCTGTGAAACATCTTGTGGTAGCACGCTATACTGTACCGGAATGGCTGCAAGAGGAGAATTATCTCAAAATAGCTAACATGACTTTGAGTTTGATATACGTGGTTCAGTGGCAGACAACTTTGATAAGTAGGAGCCATCCGGCTCCATAATCTTTTCATTTTATTTGATTTAAATGCTTCGCCTGACTTACTTATCGAACTGATTTCCGACCGGAAAAATCCGGGAGATAAATAACTTGTTATTGCTTTTCAGCTCCTATCAAGAAAGATCGCTTAAGGACAGAGCGTCCTAATGCAGAGGTATTTTTGCAAAGGTTATGACTATGGGGAAAAAGCAGATCTTAGCAAGGGTTATTGGAATCTAAAAAGAAAAATGTGGGTAACCCCGCATTTTTCAGAGACTTACTTGCGACTTAGCTGCGACTTACTTGCGACTTACTTACTTGCTGCGACTTACTTGCGACTTACTTGCAACTTACTTGCAACTGTCGAAGATTAGTTATTCTTGACACCAAAATTAACGGTTCAAACCTTATCTTGGTTAATGTTTACGCTCCAAACGAAATTGCACAACAAGTACAGTTCTTTGAAAAGATCAACAACAAGCTTTCAAGTTACGCGGATGAAAATATTTTAATCGGAGGCGACTTTAACTGCCCCTTGACTGCCTTCGACAAAATAGGAGGCAGACCAGTAGAAAATAAAAAAACAGTCATTGACAAGATCTCAAACCTTTTATCCATATATTCGCTGCACGACATATGGCGCGAAAAAAATATCAGTAAGAAAGAGTTTACCTGGAGAGATAAAGCTTATAAAGTACAGTGCAGACTAGATTACTTTCTAACAACTCCAAATGTTACTAAACTCACTCGGAATTGTGACATTATTCACGCACCAGGATCGGATCACTGTGCGGTCAAGCCGTTTTTTCAATCAGAAGCCCTCAATAAGAAACCTGGCCCTGGATTCTGGAAATTCAACTGCTCGTTACTTGAGAATGAAGCGTATATCAACTAGCTTAAAGAAAACATTAAAGCATACAGAAACAAATATGATTATCTAGAAGACAAAGGTCTGAAGTGGGACCTTTTGAAAATGGAAATGCGAAGTTTCACAATCGCATATACCAAAAAAAAGCCAGAGAAAGAAAAGACAGAAAAATGCTACAAGAACAATTAAATAATTTGCTGGCACAGTCGGAGCATTGTAAAAATAATCCTGCTCTCAGAATAAAGATACAAACCGTGCAGTCGCGACTGAAACGAATAACAGAACAAAAAGTGAAAGGTGCGATGATGCGAAGCAAGGCAAGGTGGACTGAGTATGGTGAAAAAAATACGAGATACTTTCTTAATTTGGAAAAACGAAAAGCGGAAAAGAAAAGGATTGTAGAATTATACCTAGAAGATGGTACAGTCACAGAGAACCAAGACACCATTCTTAAAGAAGAAGAAAATTTTTTCAAGTCTCTTTATAAGTCAAGTAACAACAATACAGAAACAACAAATAGCGAAGCCTTTTTCAAAAACGAAGTAATCAAACCACTAAGTGATGAGAGCGTAGTCTTATGCGAAGATCGAATATCTAAAAAAGAATGCCAAAAGGTTTTAAAGGAAATGCAGAACGGAAAATCGCCAGGCTCA
This sequence comes from Siderastrea radians, assembly GCA_964017195.1. Taxonomy (NCBI): domain Eukaryota; kingdom Metazoa; phylum Cnidaria; class Anthozoa; order Scleractinia; family Rhizangiidae; genus Siderastrea; species Siderastrea radians. Next base: position 3,565,758 of record OZ024900.1, read on the forward strand.
GACGGTTTTACTGATGAGTTCTACAAAGCCTTCTGGGAAGAAATTGGTGACGATGTGGTTCAAAGTATTAACTATGCCTTTGACAAAGGTGAACTGTCTATCTGTCAAAAAAGGGGCATCATAACACTCCTGCCAAAAAAAGATAAACCCACTAACATACTCAACAATTTACGCCCAATTACCCTTTTGAACACTGACTATAAAATTGCAACAAAAATGATAGGCAAAAGATTAGGGGAAGTACTCCCAGACATCATCTGTGCAAACCAGACTGGCTATGTAAAAAAGAGATACATTGGTGAAAATGTCCGACTCATCTCCGATGTCATTGGGTACACAAAATATAAACAGCTACCGGGTATCGCCGTTTTTGTCGACTTTAAAAAAGCTTTCGACTCACTCGAATGGGATTACCTAAACAAAGTTCTGGATGTGTTCAATTTTAAAGACGATCTTAAAAGGTGGGTAAAAGTTTTTTATAATGACATCTCAAGCTGCGTGATAAGTTACGGCTTTGCCTCTCCCTTCTTCAACCTAAACCGCGGAGTAAGGCAAGGTTGCCCATTATCAGGCCTCCTGTTCGTGCTTGGAATAGAACTGTTGAATCTTGCCATCCAAACGAATCCAAACATCAAAGGAATCAGCGTCGGTAATACGCAAATCAAAATCACGTTATATGCGGACGATACTACTCTTTTTCTAAAAGATAGAGACTCAGTTCAAGCGCTTCTTGAAACTTTAGAAAGTTTCAAAAAGTGCTCCGGCTTAGAGGTGAATAAAGCGAAAACGGAAGCTATGTGGCTTGGCTTGAGGGCAGAAAGAAAGGACACACCGTTCGGCTTCCGTTGGCCGAAAGACTCAGTATACTCTCTGGGTATCCACTTCACAAAAGAGAAACGCATACAGGAACGCATATAAGTGATGCGTTGAATTTCGAAAAGAAGTTAGAAGATTTACAAAAAATCCTAAATTCTTGGAAAAGAAGGAAACTAACGCTTCTTGGGAGAATTAACATTGCTAAGTCGTTGGGACTTTCCAAACTAATTTACAACGCCTCGGTACTATCATTACCGGAGGAATTTGCTAAAAAAGTAGACAAAATTGTCTTCGATTCTAAAAAAGCGTTAAAATACAAAGAATATATGGCAATTTCTTTCCAATTTTAAGCTCAATTATCTCTGAAAAATGCGCGCTTACCCCCAATTTTCTTTTTGGATTCTGATAACCCTTGCTAAGATCTGCTTTTTCCACATAATCTTAATCCGCGCAAAAACATTGTTGTATTGGTGGGCAAATTCCTTAAGAAACGAATATCCCGAGATGCGCAGAACGTATGCGCAGTAACAAAAGGAGGCACCGTCTTCAAGGGAAGCGATTTCCGTGACTTTGACAAGTGACCGCTTAACAGAGGGTGACCATTTAATACAGGTTCGCTTAATGCAGGTTTGACTGTACTTTCTGTGGAAAAACATGACATTATGTCAAAGCATAATGTTATATAACTTGATACAGTGCGCCTATTGTACCCTTTACACACGTTTGCTCATACGATGGTGGATTCTCATGTCAGATAACATCCACTCATACTATCGGTCATGGTCGCGCCCGGGTGTAAAGTCCTCATCATCCTGGCATCAATTCTCTCTCTCTCTTGTGTGATAACAAGATTTTTGGTTAACTGGACAATGACTGAAAACTATGAGACACCTTCTTGAACTTGGGAGAGTCACTCGCTGGCTGCGGGAAGTACGGGAATCTATGCAGTAGAAACCACCGAGACTCAGAGAGTAGACAGTACTTGGCTCCTGCAGTAGACTTTAATACTGTAATATCTCCAAGATAACCCAAGAATTTTCACCAAGAATGCAACCAAAGAACGTTTTACAGAGTACTTGTATATATACCAGAAATAGCGAAAATTACACAATTCATTAAGAAATCTGAGTTAACATTATCTCATCACAAAAAAGAACTTCAATTGGAAGAAACGGAATTTACGGTTTACAAAATTAATCACTGTCAAAACAATGCAGGTAACTGACAGTTTATGAAAAGACTAGAGCAGGTTGTAATTACACTTTAACGCAAAATTACTGTTATGACCAAACACTTTACGGCGGGTAGAAGCTACGGTTTACTGAACTGAAAACTGAAGGATATTTTTCTGTTGGATTTTACATATTTTTTAAACAGCAAAGCGAATAAACAATAATTTCTCTCCTTACACTTTTCGCCATCACAGAGCAAACATCTCTGGGAAACCCTTCGCTCCCTCTGCGACCTCTGATGGATTATCCTCTATGCAGTGTAGTATTGTAACCTAGCCAGGTAAGGCGCGTTTTTCACCTCACCTTTGCTGAACATGATATGTGTTTAGTATTTTATTATCATAAAATGCTCTTTATTTTTTCAATAAAAGAGCCACAGCATACGTGTGGACAAAAAAGTCCAACACATGAGTAAATCTCTGTTTTATGTCATATCATCTTCAGCAAAACTAGTTTGTCCTAGCCTGTTCCAGGCTCCAAGATAGTCGGAAAAGCGGCCGGCACGAAGAACGAGTGGGGGCTGGGGAGAGACTAGGCGTTTTTCGCTCGCCCGCTTTTTCGCTCGTCTCCACTGGCCGAGAGCCTGGCACAGGCTAAGTTTGTCCCTGCGTGGAGCTCTATTTTTGCATCCAGTGCGATGTATCAACATAAAGAGAAGGGAATTTCGAATTCAGCGGAGCTGGGAAAACTCGTGGAGCACAGCTCTCAGTCTTTTTGCTAACGCGAAGCAAAGTTAGCCTATCCCACCCACTTTATTTTGTGATAGTTATTTACCCCCCTATCACGTTAACTTTTACTAACTTGAACGGTTTTGAGTTTCGCTTGACTGTTCGAGTTATCGAGATTCCTCTATAGCGAGGAAAACTGTCGATATTCTTCCATTCCCTTTTGACTTTAGCATGTTTAGACTTCACAAAAAAACAATAAGATATTGAAATGACAAGAAGATCCAACTTCCTGGAGTAGGAATCTTGATGACTCGTAGTGTATTAGACCAACAAAAGGTCAATATGTAATCTGTGTTAGAAAACTGATACAAAAGTACAGAGAATGAATGACACAAAAAAGGGTTCAGTACCACTGGCTGTAATAATTAACTCGCTCGGTATTAATACACGCACGTTCTGCAGCTCTCGTTATTAGGACAAAATGGCGGAAAATTATTTCCACAAGAAAAATTATAACAGTTCAGTTAGTTCTTATTGAATTTCCGGCGGCTGTTCAGAAGGTACTTAAAGATTGCGTTCAGCAACTTTTTGGCAACTTTTCCCGTTTGGAGGACCTTTTGTGGAACAAGCAACCTTAAGCATTTTTCTTCGGTCAAAGCATGGTTTTAAGGAATTTTGACTTTTTCAGACACAAATGACAGCTTTTATTACTAATTGGGACTACCTTTGCGAAAAAAAGGAAGATAAATAAAATAAGGGGAACATTTTCGGGGGTGGAAGGGGAATAATGAATAATGAATAACGAGTTAAAAGAGTAAAGGAATAAGGAATATTTAGAGCTTGAACATTCGGAATAATGAATAATTCAGTTCCTTTAAAGGAATAATGAATGTCGCAAATGTTGTATGCACTCGACTTTGAAGAATCTTTGTTAGTGTTTGCGACCATGGGTGAAGGCCAGCTAAAGCAGTAGTCTGTAGTCAAGCATAGTAACTCTGGATGTTCTGTATTCAGTTAGGACTCCTGGGTACAAGAAATCTTTTCCGGCAACACTAATGTCGAAAAAAATTATTGCCACATACAGTGGACAACATGCATGTCGCCATTATCAAGTGTAAATTGTAACAAGATTGGTAGCGACATATTATCGTCGAAACGCCATGTTTCATTTATCGGCTATCTTTATTCTAAAGTGTTTTACAGAAACTTTCGTTATCACACACAGTGGCAAGAGCCGAAAAAAAATTCCTACTGCAAGACGTTCCTATGGTTGACACAAGTAACGTTCTTTGTTACAGATTGTTGAAAGATCTTTTTAATATCGAAGTTAGCATATAATGTTAGATCAATATGGCTGGTGCAAAAAGTGAGTTGAATTTACAGCAATTAAAACACTTTCATGCGCTCCTCAGAAAGCAGGAAATCGCCTTTCCGAGAACTGAAACTTTCAAAATTTCCCCGCGGAGCATGCCCCCGGACACCCCTAGATACTCCCGCCTTTGCCAGGCGTTGCTTGAACTCCTAGATCTGCATCAGGGTTGTGGGTCCCATACAGGCCCTGATTTAGAGATATTTTAGAGTTAGAAAACCTTGAAAAGAGTTAACGTGTATTCAACATATTTTTTCTTTCTTCTTTAAAACATTGCGCTTTTCTGAAGTCATTCATTATCCACATATGATATGGAATTCAACAATGTGCAGCTATTTCAAACTTTGTAAACGGTCTCAATATTAACAACAACAAGCTTTATTTGCATGACTATGACAAAGTATTACAGTATTGCAAAAGCCACTTAAAATTTAATTATTAATTTCTAACTTAATTAAAATACAACCATTTCTTATTTTTAACCACTCAGAGAGGTAGCCGTTGTAACTAGTTTGTCTCTCTGTTCAAAGCATGACGAGATGAATGAAATTAATTGAATATTTATAAAATAATCAGTACAATTCATAAGATGTGACAATAAGGTCTCATGTGATAATAGTCGTAGAAATGGGATTTTAGGTTCTATTTTAGAAAAGAACCTGTCTCTTATCGAAGAATAGCTCGGGCAATCTAGTAAAAAATGAGTTTCATCTTCAATTTTGTTACAATTGCAGAGACTACATAACCTCACATCACGAGGTATTTTGTCGTATCTACCTGTTTCAATCCGAAGTTTATGACTGCTAATTCTCAGTTTTACTAATGATTTTCTAGATGGGTTCTTTCTTGAATATTTATCTCCTATCTCATGCACAGGCATCGCAACTGAAGTTGCTCAACAAAATCTGAATAGCAGTTGGGGGGATGCGACAATGAATAATCGAATAACGAATATCCGTGAAAATCCCAAATAAATAATGAATAAGTCACAAAAAAGCCAAAGGAATGATGAATAAGTCAGGAAAAAAGTAAAAGGAATAACGAATAAGTGAGGTACAATTATTTCGCTTCCACCCCCGAAACATTTGTTTCTTGTTTTGTTAAATGTGAACAGACGCGCATGGTCCCCGCCAGTAAACAATTGGAACCAATCTTCCAGATTTTCAGCGGGTATTTTGCCACCTTACGGAGCCCCAACTTTGAACTTCAAAACTATGGCAAAGGGAGCGCTAGACAAGCAACTTGTGGGCAACTTTTCGCGTTTTAGGACCAGAGCAATTTTGTTCCATTATCTAGCAATTTTTGAGCAACTTTTTATCATTTTGAGCAAATTTTCAGCAGTTTCGTAGCACAATCTGTAGATACCTACTGTTTAGATTCAGCTTGAAATACAACCGAGGCAGACCGCTGACCGGCTTTGTTGACTGCAGGCAAAATCAGAAGCTTTTCACGTCTCCACTGTTGTACAAAGTATCCTGCTAAACCAATCAGCGCGGCCAGTACTAAGCTGCTCATGACAGCGATCAAAACACTGTGTTCATGGATTGCAGAGGAAAAATTATTTTTGTTTTCTTTATTAAGTTTTTGAGCTTGTTTTGCATGAGAGGCAGGCTTACTACTACTCAGTGCAGTTGATTCAGTCGTGTTTGACGGCAAAGTAGAATTTTTAGTACCATTTTCTTTGTCGCGAATATTTGCCATCACCTCGTGAAGAAAATTTCCTGTTTTTTCTTCGCCAGGAGTGTTCTTGCCCGTGTTATTTAGGGTCAGCGGCGGTGATGATGGTGGTCGCGTGCGGCGAGGGCTGTTGGGAAGTTTTGGAAAGCCCATGTGATCTAGCTCAACATTGCTTCTGTTGCCTTTTAGCTTTTCCTGTTGAACTTCTGTCAGTCCAGTTGTGTTAGACCCCAAGGAGGATCCAGTGGGTCTTACCGTCCTTGGACGACCAAAGAAATGACGCTTGGAGGTTGTAGTTTTCAGAGTAGGGGTGACTGTCGTGGTTGAATTCTGTGTTTTGGTTAGATTGGTCGAGGTTTGACTAGTAGAGATATCTCGCTTAATTCGTCGCTCGACATAAACTGGCCAAGGCGCTAAAATAAGAATCAGATAATTGCCAGTTAAGGATGGTTATCTGTATCTTTCCATTCCGTAAAGAATAATTCACCCCAAAATAACAATTCTGATCTGAGCTCTCACTCAGGACCACAACACTGCAAATTCAGAAGATCACATTCAGCACCAGAATACCAAATTTGCCCTGATGCCCCTAGAGCAGATTGGACTCTCTTTGGAGCTATTTTGGTCACAGCTGGGGCAAAAAGACCCCACCAGAAACCAAGGACACACAATGGGACCCAACTTGGCCTTTTGATGCCGGCCTAGCCTCTGTAAAAAGGATTACTGTGGTCTTAAAACAGAAATTTTGAATATACAGTGAAGATTGGACTTCAAACCAGTTTTTGTGTCATGACCAATAGCCCAATTTCGATATATTAAAAAATTCAGTCTTAAACAATAGCCATCATTTTGAGGCTTAGGGGAATAAACCCATATGAATCCTTATATTATTCCCCCAAACCTCGTAGTGATGTCTGTTGTTTTAACTTGAATTTTAATATATCGAAATTGGGCTATTTGGAGCGTTACTTCTTCCCCTGCATGGTTGACATGCTAGTCCATTGTGTGGCTAGTCAGAGCATATTGTTGTACACCTGGATGAAAATAGACAGTGTGGAGCAACGCTTCTTTGCTCCGGTGGTCTAAGATAATAAAATATCGCAGATTTCACATGGCTAGACTCGAACTTACGACCTACAAATCGAAAGTCTCGCGCGTTAACCACAGACCACCGCTTCTCTTAACCCAGAGTGCCACGCGCGTAGCGCGAAGAGCTGAAGCGTTCAGCTCTCCTCGCCTTTGATCTCCTCCCCCCTCCTTTTGTCCCTTCGCCTCAATCTCCTCTCCTCTTTTCTCAAGCCACAGGAACCTGAATTTAGATCTGCTCTGCTTTTTTCCCTGGATGTGAGAGAAGCCTGCATAGAAGGCCACGTGCCAAAGAAAAATAACAACCCAAAATTAAACGGGACAGGATAAGTGGTTGTGATGGATTAAAGACACGCGACCAAAGTATAATCGCAAAAATAGTAGCTCTGTAGTTGGCAAGGCTAAATAGACAAACAGGTAACATCGATTATCCTCTTATTTTGTTTGGATTCGGGCTAACTGAACTGAAGGTTGCAAAGATTTTGCATTGACGATAAACTGATACCATGTGACGATTTCGTAACCACTGGTTTCATCCGGCTTTCTTAAATTAGCTGAAAAGTTTTATCTGCGAACTTGTGACCTAATGATATTTTAAAGACCAAACCGACGCCAAAAAAAGAAACACTTACACAAGCTGAAAATTTTTAGCAATGTTTTAGCGATGGCTGAACCTTGTTAAGAAAACGCAAAACCGTTATCCGTTACGACGGAAAGCCGTGGCGAGTTTGCTATTTGGCTGCTGTCCCCACCTAGAATAATCATTGGCAAATTTTGATATTACAAGACGAATTTCCCTTTGACCTATGTTGTGGTTTTTATGAAAAGTAGGCTTAAATGCCGTTATTCTAAAAAGAGCTGAGAGCAATAATTTACTTCCTCCTTTCGGGCGCTGTCATAGAGTCCGTGTGGGCACTGCCAGTGCTATGTTATGAAGTCGGCGGTCAAATTCGAGCCATTTTTGCGAATACAAGCTCTCGTTCTGACATTTCAGCGTTCGCCTATTTGGCCCTTATGGCGACTAGCCGCTGTAGAGCGCATGGTTTTTAAGGTCTCCTGTACAAATAGAAACGGGTATCTTTAAGGACTGTGCCTACTTTTGTTACTGCGCATACGTTCTTCGCATCTCGGAAGAAACTCGGGTTTCTTAAGGACGGTTCCTACTAATACAAGGGTATTTTTGCGCGGTTTATGTCTGTGCGGGAAAAGCAGATCTTAGCAAGGGTTGTTGGAATCCAAAAAGAACATAGGGGGTAGCCATGTACTTTCCAGGGATAATTAAGCTTAAATTTGAAAAGAAAAGTCTATACATGGTTAGGTATTTTAAAGCTCTTGCTACGATCTGCTTTTCCCGCATAGTCATAAACTGTTCAGAAGACCTCTGTATTAGGAAGCACCGTCAATAATTTCAGAACTAGTTCGAGTTAATCCAGTAAGTGAATGACTGAAGGATGGATTACAGTTAGGTGTGATGTTTTCTTAACGTTTTAGCCGTCTTCCTTAATTAACTCCTCGAGGTTTGATTCAATCTAAAAATGCCGCGGTAGGTATGTAGTGCGAGCTCCCATAAATCAGTAGGACTTTTTGCGCTATTTTAAAGTATAAGTACCCAAGAAAAACGGAGGGGGGAGGTACTGATGAATTTTTAAAAATATGCAAATTATTAACAACAACAACAAGCTTTATTTGCATGACTACATAGAAATTTGGTAGTATTGCAAAAGCTACTTAAATTTAATTACATATTATTTCATTAACTAAGATAATTAGTAAAGTAGAAAATAACATAACATAACAAAGAAAAAAAAAATTATATATAATATATGAAACAATTACTAACAATTATTGTTCATTTAACTGTTCGAAGTGGTGATCATTGTAACGAGATTGTCTCTCAATTCAAAGCATGCCGAGATAAATGAGATTAGCTTAATGTTTACAAAGTAGTCAGTGGAATTCATAAGATGTGATAATAGAGTTTCGCGTGGTAGTAGTCGTAGTAATGGAAGTTTGGATTCTATTTTAGAAAAGAATATGCCGCGTACCTGAGAATAAGCTGAGCAATCTAACAAAAAATGAGTTTCATCTTCAATTTTGTTGCAATTGCAGAAGTTGCATATTCTTTCATTACGAGGTATATTGTCGTATCTACCTGTTTCGATCCTAAGTTTGTGACAGCTTATTCTCAGTTTTACTAATGTTTTCCTTAAAGGGTCCTTCCTTGTTAAATCTAAGTAGGTAGAAGGGCTATAATTATTTTTAATAGTTTTATAAAAACTAAGTTTTTGCGAGTTTTGTAGGGTCTGATTCCAATGTGAAATATACTTCTGTTTCATGATATTAATATACTGTTTAATTTTACAATCATTTAATGAACTATAGTTAAAGTGATTAAAATTATAGTATTCATTTATTTTCATGACACTAGAGTAGAAACTATTTTTTCCGTTATCATAAAGATCAATCGATATTTTTAAGGCTTGTCTGACTATAGAGTTTTCATCCTTTTGGTGTAAGTAATTTAGATAACTTAGTATCTTCTTATTTATATCAATGATCAGAGGGAATTTACCAAGTTCGGCTCTGCATGCAATATTGGATGCCTTGTTATGTACTTCTAAGTATCGTTTACAAAACTGCAAGTGAGTTTTCTCAATTGGGGAAAGGTCCCACGACTTAAAGTCTGATTTCACAAAGGCACCCCAAACTTCACTGTTGTAGGTTAAGATTGGTAAGATTTTTGAGTCGAAAATTTTGCATGCTATTGAAGGTTTAAGTTTATTGAAATCTGTGTGCCGTCTTAGACTAAAGAAAGCATGAAGAGCTTTTTGTCGTAGATGTTCAAGTGAGAGTGTAAAATTTCCTGAAGAAGAGATGCGAGTCCCTAAATAGGTATAGTCTTGAACAATGTCTATTTTTTCACTGCCCACATGAAAAGCATAATCAGATCGTTTTTCACGTCGTTGAAAAATCATTATTTTTGTTTTCTTAGGGTTTATGCTTAGCATCCAGGAGTTGCAATATGAAGATAACTTGTTAAGACAATTTTGTAATCCTAGTTTTGATCGTGATAAAATAATTAAGTCGTCTGCATAAAAAAGGGAGTTGAGTTTGGTGCCATTTGGCAGTATAAACGGATCAGATAGAACATTGTTAAAAGAAAAAGCTAAATCGTTAACGTATAGGTTAAAGAGCAAAGGACTTAAAATACAGCCTTGGCGTACACCTCTTGCATACCGAAAAGGACGCGTTCTGTTATTTCCAATTTTTATAGAGGAGGTGATTAAGATGGTGGTAGTCAGTATACAAAAATTTTATCCTTCTTTTCAGTTTCATTGTTAAATCATATCCTATTTCTTAAAATTAAAATATAATTCCCCCTTAAATAGGCATCTTTCAATTTATTTCCACAACAATTTGACGGCATCGACTCCAACCGATTGGCGTGTAGCAAACTCACGTACGTAAGGCGTTACTGATACAAATTGCAAGTGCAGCTTATACTGTGACCTCACAAAACGTGGCATCCTGTGGTAACTCCCCCCGGCGGGGGGGGGGAGTCATGAGTTCATTCGTTTTAACGAGAATTGCCACCACTCTGGAACTGTACTGTTTCCAAGGTGTAGTCTTGTGTTTTTGATTGTGCTGTATGCGTCAGCCAGCCTTTTCAAGCAAAAAAACCAAAACTTAAATCCGTGACTTTCATTTCAACTCTTTTCGTACGTTATCCATATATCTGCTTATAGGGCCTTTGGATTAAGTCTGACAAGTTAAAAAAATTCTTGATATCAAATTATGTATTTTTAACCTCTGAAACTGTTTTCACTTTTAACGGCTGTATTACGGATCTGCAGTTTAACATCGTAACCAGCTTTCCGAGAAGGTCACGTAAATTTAACTTAAAAACCACTGGACAGGTCTAATTTACCTAATATTTTCTTTCGGTGCATACATTAACAAACTGTGTCATGCAGTCTGTCGTTACGTGTAAAAGAAGACAGATTTACGCGGATTGGTTTGGTCGAAGCAATGTCTTTTTTTGTCAACCTCTATTAATAATACGGAATTTCTACTAAATGCTCTTTTTAGTCCAACGCATAGCTTTTCAACCGCAATAAGACCAGAAAACCTTCCATGTAATTTATCCAAAATATTCTCAGTTTTATTTGGTGAACGATAATTCTTTGAAAAATTTGTAGTCACGGAATAGCAGTTTTCTCTTACGAGAGTTATACGTTTCGCAATAATAACACCAGTTTCTACAACTCTTGGGCGTTTTTAATTGCTTCGGAACGTTCGTACTTTAGCGCTAATGCACGAAACAGTTTCAAACCTCTGCGGACTTATCTATCACATCATGGCCACATAAAACCATGACTTTGCTGTTTTTCGTCACTAATTAGGGGTGTCACTGAGGGTTTGAAACCCTGACCCTGTTTAGGACAGAAAAAAGCCCTAAAATAGCTACCCTGTGTAAGACAACACCCTCCGTTTTAGGTTCCTGTTTAGGACAAATGACAAAATACACACTCCCATGTTTTACACAATTGAAAGTGTTTCAAAGACCAACAAACGTCCCCGATTTAGGATTGCTAAATACTGTATAAGCCACATTTAACGACAACAATTGTACTGAGCATACCCTGTTAAGACAAGTTCAGACCAAATTGAGGACAGTCTCGGCACGTCCCCGTATAGGCCATATAAGGGAGTACTTCCCCACGCCGGGGCGCACAATTGACAATTTCTTGGTCACAAACACTACTTTTTCAAGATACACACACGTACGTGAAAATCAAATGAACGTTTTTTGATAGCGAAAAAGAACCAAACAACAACGATAAAAGTAAAGCTGCATATGGCAACATGTGATTTGTTCTTCTTTGCAGGCTACAAGCTGTATTTCAACGCCGTTTGCAGGCTCTCTTTTCGCGTGACTGGCGTTTACCGACTAGCTGGCGAGCGAAGCAAGTCGGGGAGGATACAAGTGGGCGCTGCCAGAGCCTGTCGTTTTCAGTACAATCTCCATTTGGCATGGCTTGGTTAAGTAGGTGTTCAGAACAGAAATGACCTTGGATCCAACAAAATAAAATGCAACAGCAACTAAGACTGATTGTGAAGGATTAATACTTCAAATACTGTGGTATTGGCACCGACAAGTTTCGTTTGTGTTTCTGGAAATTCCTAATTGACTCCATGAGAACTCCACAAAGGCTACATAACGTGTTACATAAGTCAGTTTGTCTGTTGCCTACAAATAACTGATACTTATAACTAACAACAGACGAATGCAAAGCCATATAATTTAAGTTTTCTCCTTAGTTTCCTAGCTATTCTAATCAATTTTGTTGATGCTCTCTTACTGGTATTTTTCTGTTTGTTTTGGCCAGAGCACAAACTATCGATGTAGCTTTCTTTGTCTGAGCTAAAGTTGTCACATACTGAATAACAGGAATGTAAACTTTTCAAGTAATAAAATCTATTTATCAAGCTTTTCTTTTCTTCTACCATCTTGTGTACTTGAATAAAGGGACACAATTGTCGGCAAGAAGGGAACAAAAGTTGAGATTACTTCAAGTGTGCTTTTACTCATTCGTTGCGTCTTTTGGATCCAAGACGTTTTATCTCACGAAGCAGTGTTCTCTTGCTACGCGAGGTAACTTTACGGTTAGTATACCCCGAGTTTTAATTGCTTTCATATAGAGCAAAATACCAATGCTTGTTACACATATCTAGTTAATCTACATTCTGTTGTAAAGATCTTTCAAAAGATTCAAGTTTCACCACTTCGAAAAATATTACATAACACCCTCTCTGAGTCCAAAAAGTCATGTCTACGTATAACCAAACTGAAACATATATCACTCGCATCTGAAGGAAGAACTCACAAAACGCAACCAATAAAACATAACAGAAAACAACAGTTTTGAGTCTCGACAAATACAGACTCGGAACGCTGAAAACGGGGACCAGCATGCCCTCCACGCGTTAAGTTCGCAGTCACCTCACCGTGTAACGAGACCAGCGGAAGTTTACTAACCTTGCGGTTGTTGTTTCAAGACGGCCTCTTCGGAAGCCACAAGCAGGAAATATGAGCAAATAGTGAACGAAGCAAGAAGTGGGAGCATAGCACCGGAGGTTTTCATTTGAAAACTTGATAAAATGCAACTTTGTTTCCAAAAAAATACGCGTTGAAAATTGTAAATACCCTAGCAGGTACCTTATCCGATATAGCCAAGCCGAGCAGGGAGTTGTCTGGAACGGGAGCAGGTCCTCTCTCCTCGAGCTGCTAAGACTGATGCGTTTACGCTGGTACCAGGGACTTGATTGCAACGATTTTTTGATTGACAACATAACTTAATTATGGTCTGTCTGTTTCATGACATGTAGAGATATATTAAAGAGTACAGTTGGCCTTGCAATGGGGTCGCTGAGCTCTTAATTACCAGGGTAAATCTAGAAGAGAGCTCTCTCTTAAATGACAACTGATTCTAGAAACATTGATGTTTCCTGGATGAAGAGACTGGCTACGTCAATTGCAACATTGTTTAGTTTTTGTCTTTTTTATTCAATGCAAGACAATACACAATACAAGTTTGTGGTTCCACACGCAGATTAGCTTGGGGTATTCGAGGCGGGTGGGGAGTATGATACCAAAAATAACAACAACGAAAAATAACTATTACTATACATATTATGTATAATAAAACTAGCTAACACTCCGTTGAGAAAGAAGAAAAAGAAACTAAATTAAGAAGATTTCAATGAAATAAGAATAAATTAGCAGGTAATTAAGAAATAAACTGACATAAATAATACACGCTTATTAACAGTAAAGTCATACAGATTAGAATTATAAGATGATTGAGGCAAGCCTGTCTATTGTTTAACTTATACAAGCTTGCTTCTTTGCAGCCTTTAGAGTATATCTCTGAGGATTACTTGTTATCATTCAGACATCTCACTAAAATATTGTTGTTACTAAAACTTTTACTCATTTCACAGCTATAGGTTAACAAATTCGGACAGATCAGAGGTTTTATGATCTCGGTTGACATGAATATCTCTTGAGTTATTCAGATTTGTCAGCTTCCAGATTTAAAAAACAAAAAACCCTTTTTTCTCAGCCGACCCTCACCTGATATCTTAACACTTTGAGTTGCAGACGGGGTTAGGCACGTACTCACTGGTCATGCAACGTCGTTAGGGTTGGTCGAGTTCCGTTGTGAAAATGAATGTTTCCTTAATCGATTTCTACCTCCATAGACTGCGAGTAGTCTCTAATTTTGGCGATGGCGATTGTGGGGCGGACGAAATACACACGCGCGCGCGAAAGTTCGAGGAGACGCGACGCGAAGGGAGCGCCGAAAATCGCCATCGCCAAAATTAGAGACTACTCGCAGTCTACTACCTCCAGGGAAATTAAAGAATTTTGCGTCCTCACACCTGGAATTCGTCGTATGACTTTTCTGTGAAACGTCTTATGGTAGTACCCTATACTCAGTGAAAGAGGGATTAGCACGAAATAATCAAACTGGCTTGGAGACTCGACTCATGATCAGTGGAAAAGAAATCGATAAGTAGGAGCCATCCGGCTCCATTTCTCTTCAATTTTAATTAATTTAAACGTTCCGAATACTTGGTTATTTCCGACCGGAAATCGGGAAGATAAGCGGGTATTAAGCACAATCGCCTAAATGCATTTACAAACTTGACATACTTTGTAACATTTCTAATTAGAAACACCTTTTTCAGCATAGCATAATTATCAGGAAAGTACTGCTCGGTAGCTTTCATTTGAATGGCCACAATTTAGGATTTCATCCACAGACCCAAAAGTTAGAATGACCTTGTACAGCAAAACAAATAAAACTACAGGACGGAAAGTACTGGTCAGTACAATGTAGCTTTCATTTGAGTGGTCACTTTTTAAGATTTCATCCAAGGCACAGATCCACTTTGTACAGCATAATGAAAGTACTGCTCAGTAGCTTTCATTTGAATGGTCACACTGCAGGATTTCAACCAGAGATTTAAAGTTAAGAACCGCCTTATCCGACCGGAAAGTAATGCTTCCAGCAGCTTTCGTTTTAGTTGTTACATGAATCAGTCACAGGATTTTACTGATCCACAGTCTCACTGAAACGTCAGAGTTACAGCTCAATTTTTTTTTGCATCTGAACGCAGTGATCACGTTTTAGAATTTCAGCCACAGATGCAAACGTTACTGACCTTGTACAGTACTGATGAACAGTTCCACACAAAAATATTACTTAGCTTTTATAAACTTTGATTTATTCCTTAGATCTTGGAACACACGTCAGGGACAACACGTCAGCCCAAACAAGCTGACACCGATTTTAGGATTTCACGATGTTTGTCTTGTCTTTTTCAGTTCTTTAACTTTTGGGTCAGAGATACCGTATCACAAATTAGCAGCATGGTATACGTGGTCAGTGATACTCCTACTGAGGTTCAATGAGGTGCTAATCTACTAACATTTCCTAAGTGACGTGATATCCTTGGAGAGGTCCTTGAAGAAGGACATACTTGGTAGAAAAGTGAAAACTTGACCAAAGCACCTGTCCTTGGCCTTTGAATCTGCACTTCATGTTCATCACGTGCTTTCCTCCTTGCAAACTTTATTTTTATGTAACCTTTGCTCCATTGTCACTGAATTAAGAAACACAACTCCACTTTTTTTGGCTTCAAGTCCTTGAGTTTAATTTCCGCAAAAATCTAGCTTTGATGACGCTATTAATATCTTGCATAAACCTTTCTATGACTAATGGCCACATTCTCCCGTTAAAAGCCGATTTTATTAATTGCGCAAAGACAAGAAAAGAATTTCGAAATCTTGGGAATTTATTTGAAGAAACTTTCCCCTTTATACAGTAGTTGAAGCTCTCGTGAGCAGCTACCCAAAATGCCAGTAAATGGAGGTCACCTAGAAGACCTCTCACCTTCACGAGAGGTCTAAAATACTGAGCTGTGAGCTTTGAGTAGTAGGTTACAAGAAATGGTGGTTATATACTATTTACATACTCGCTTAATCCCAGAGAATCCAACATTCTTGTAAATACAGAGTTATTCCCAACTGAAGAACTCACGGAACCAAAAAACTCAGTGAAAGTATTTTTTTCTGGCCGGCTTTGTATACCGAGAGCCTTGTGAAAAGAATACCGTACATGTGACTTTCGTGTGACTATATGCTTTAGCAATACTGTAACGATTTATAGTCATCCAAAAAAAGCTTGTTGTTGTCGTTAAATGAACTTCTGTATGACATGAAGTTTTGCTGGTTTAAAATTTCAAGGAATTTTGCAGAATTTCGGCACACGAAAACATTTTCTTTGAAACTGAATAATATTCCGTTATATAAGGCTTGCCAAATTGATTGTCCGGCTGAGGAAAATCAAGTTTAACTGTTGTTCGGTTTCGGTATTTCGTCACTTCAATTTTTTTTGTTTTCACTGTTTTCAGAAATCAGCCGAGCTCTAGATGACAGTAACTTAATGTCGTGGCAGAAATTAAAACCCCTGAATAAATTTAAACCTTCCCAAATCGCAAACGTTTAATCCCGCTAACCTAAAAAACCTGCTCAGGCAATATCTGCAAATCTAAACTCCCACAAAACTGATTTCATGGTATAGAGTAAAATTGACATTTTTCGTGTTTGCTTTCCTTTTGGAAGGCGAGGGCCCTCAACACGGCAGACCTAGGCATGATACTAGCGATCACTACCACAAGCACAGCCACAAAGATGGAATATTTACTTTGTCATGAGCGTGGGCGTAGAAAAATATGAGAACCCGACAGGAATCGAACCCATGTTCTAGTCCCCCTGGGCGCCCTAACCACTGAGCTACCGGGAGACTCGTGGCGAGCGAGGTCATATTTAATACCAGGTTCATGGTAACGCGCGTCCTGGATACTGCTACGATCAGCAACGTCGAAAGCACCGTCAGTGTGATAATAAAGAAAGAAAGATGGTAAATTTTAAGCTCGGAAAGAAATGAGAAAGATGGAATATTCAGTTTGTCACTTTCGCAATGATCGAGCTAACGAAAAACTGCGATAATTGCCAGTTGCAAGGTACGGTTAATGGGTAGCCTTTACGTGTAATGGGTGCCGCAATTTTTTTGCGAAACCTGACTAAAGCAGGCCCGCTTGGTTGAACTTTTTAAGACTCGTGGTGCCTTAGCCGCCATTTGTGAGTCGGTGAGGAGAATCGGGAGGAGAGAGGAAAAGTTATTTGCCCCTATGGACGATACAGTGAGTCCACAGGGAAGAATAACAGAATACCTATGGTTATGTGGAACTGCTGATGTGAATATCGAGGGAAATATTCCCCGTTTTCTGCAGTACTGAAATAAACCACAGTAAGTCTCGCTGTTCAAATTTTGTACGCTAAATACATTGGTCAGATTCTTTGCACATTAAGTAGAATCGCCTGCGTTCTATTTCGATTAGAAAGTACATTTTGTTTGTGTTTTATGTTTCATAAGAACGTCTAATTTTAGAGCTGAGGCTGAGCCAGTGCTGAAAATTCTTAGGTTTTGGCGATTTCAGGCTGAAAACGTCACACCATATGTCAAGACAAGTGAACTTATTGCTGTAAAAAAGCCAGACTGTTCGTGTTGTGATATGTTGCCATATGTATTGCATGACTGATTTTTGCTTCACTTAGACTGTATATACTAACGCTCAGAACACAGTGTTACACTTCACATATTGTTCGTTTGCTCATTGTGAAAACAAGACGGAAAAATGCTCTTAACAAAAACTCACGCTGAGATATGTTCTTAATATGTTCTTACATTGTAGCCCTTTTCAACCTTGACGTTCTTACAAGAAAGGTTCTTATAACCCAAAAAGAATCAGTGTACTGGTCACAATAACCATGGCAAACGTTTCTTGTGGATCGGACGTGCCTGAGTATTCAGCAAACCCCGCAGAAGTCAAATCGCGGTTTTGTAACCGTTCAGTGTGAAATAACAACATAATGTGGTACATTAAGGTATATTTTCTGTTGAACATAAACGAAAGAGCGAACTCAGTCATCAAATGTGATGTATAAAAAAGCAATTGCGCTTTGTCTATTTGAAAATATTTCGCTCACGGCGTGACGTGAAGATGACGGCTCGACCTGAATCGTATTTTGTTACAATCATCTGCAAGACTTACAAACCATAGAAATTTAGCTCTATTTAATGGAAAAAGGTGTACCCCTAACCAAGCGATTCCCTTAGCTTTCTTTCTTGGCTGCTAAAGGGCTCAAATCTAATCGCTTTTTTTTTTCACAATGTCTTCAGTTCCAAAGGAATCAAAACATATTCAAACGTGCACATTGCATCAGTAGTCGACAGAGAGTCTTTAAATTGCCAATCTAGACAAATTATTTTCCCTTTCAATGCCAGTATAAATAAAGTTGATGGTGATGATGATGATGATGATGATGATAATGATGACGACGACGATAACTGAACGATGATGATGATAATGAAGTTGATTCTGGCGCAAAGATTTTGGCCTTTGTAAATTACGTGTATTATCCTGGTGAAAGGTTTGGTACAGCCTTTCTCAAGACGCTGCAAGTTCATAATTATATAAGTTGTGTTCATTTGCTTCTTTGTTATTTTCCCGGCTTCCTAGTTCCTGCCAAAAGATTGAGACAACACTCTTCAGAACTCGCTCACAAAGACTTGTGGGTAATTGCCGTGGAAGTCCACGTCAACATTTTGGCGGCCATCTTGAATGTGAAGAGGAACCCAGTGGAAAAAGATAAAGAAACTTTTTAACATGGGAGCTGGTCAGTCCGCCGAAATACCTGGAGGTGGATCTGAGGGATATCATGTACTTAGGGTAATTTACGATCGATCCAATTTGAATAAATGTTTTGAGCAACAAGCTTAACTAAAATATAACTTAAGCTTAAGCTTAGTTTAATTTTTGCAGCTCGGGTACGTAACCTGCGAAATTGAAGGACGCTGGTAACATTCATTCTCAGGGCGATTTCTTTTATCTTTTTGCTTTCTAGGTTCAAGAAAATTCTCCTGGATACAAAGCTGGATTGGAGCCTTTCTTTGATTTCATCATTTCGATCGAAAATACAAGACTGGTGAGTTTGTCTTCAACGTAGCTTAAGCTTACTTCAGACTGCAGTGAACTGAACCAAAATTCTCGATTTTATTTATCGAGTTGAAGCGTTTACATCCTTTCTAAATTTGATTTAAAGCTATAGAAAATGCGTCTAATGATCAGTCTCAAGCTTTGGGAAAATAAAGTGTCTTCTTTTGTCTTGTTGTTTAGAGTGTGTGTATGTTTTTTGTTAAAGTGGGACAAAAATGGTAGAGCACACCACTTCAAGGACAATGTTTTTCAAAAGATTTTTCGTTATTGCTCTCAGAACTTATTTAATTGTAGATATGCAAGTGATTGACTGCAAATTTTAATCTTAGACTAACTGGACTATATCTATATTTTGTGAACGAAGTAATGAAGCCTACCTGAATAAATATTACAATACTTAATTAAAAAACACAGGTGTACTTTGATTTCAGTTTTATGCACCTATCAGTGTTAAGCTGCTAGGGTTGGTGGGGGAGGTGAAAAGGTCAGGCAAATGACTTTTGTAAATAAATTCCTCACTATCCAACTCTGCTAGGTATTGTAACTTTGCATAACGTGCAAGATGAGTACAAATATGTCTACAATATTCATATATAGTTACATATTTGTACATTGAAAAACCAGTTTTGCAGTTTTTCCTACAGTCACCTGGTTTGATACTGTGTGTATTCTTGTCCTGTTACACTTTTTTATTGTTATTTGACACGAAAGATGAAGTTGGAAAATAAATCTCTTAAATGTTAGATGTTTTGGCTTACATATTTTCACTTGTTGTTGATGTTGATATACGGCAATAGTAAACAACAAAACATCTGAAAAGATGTATAATTTTTAAAACAGGAATTTTTTGACAACTTAATTTTGCAGTTTTCAAAGGACAGTGCAAATTTTTTTATGTATTTGTCAAGTTTTTTAATCTTTTCTTTTAATAATAAAGCAACTTAGGTTGAGTTTTCTTGGAAGAGAATGGTTTCTATCAAAGCCCAAACCCCCGCCCCCCTCCCCACATCTCCCAATGAAGCCCTGGCCAAATGGAGTCGCAAGTCAACGTAAGTTAGGAAATTTGAACTTGGGAACACAAACTTGCGATGGGTGGCCAAACGGAATCGGAAGTAGACGCAAGCTCAACGCCAGTAGCAAGAAGGCCATTTCAGATCAGCCTTGCATGCGCGCCCGCACAAAGGAAAACAATAATGAGACCAACTTGCATCGACTTGCGTCGGGTGGCCAATGGTGAAAAACTTGCGTGCAAAGTTGAGCGCGATCAAAGTGAATGCAGGTCATGGCGAAACAGAGTCGCAAATTAGTGCAAGTTTTCAACTTGTGATAACTTGCGACCCCATTTGGCCAGGACTTAAAGCCTCCCTCTCTAATAAGGGTCCCTTTTTTTAAGCCCTGAAATTATATAATTCCTCCAAGGTCTATTCAGAGAATTTGCAGTGTAGTGGAAGTTGCAAATTTCCCAGAAATGTTTTTTTTTTTAAATTTCACACTCAAGGATGTTCAGAAATATTAACTCTGTCATGCTTTGTCATGAGGAATGATGGATAACTTATCCTTTTGCATTTTGTTGTAGGACCAAGATAATGAAACACTGAAAGAAATCCTCAAATCTAATGCAGAAAAACCTGTAAAAATGCTGGTTTTTAGTAGCAAAACTTGTAAAGTTAGAGGTGAGAAATTTTGATTAATTTACAGTCAATGCGCTTCACACATGAATGCTCATTTTCAAATATTCATTGATTTTATTCTTTGAAAAATTTAGCAATTCTTTGAAACTTGGATTCTATATTCAAAACATTAATTTGGTTATTCGAAATTTTTCTTGTAACATCGTAATAATAATTCCAACTTTCCGAACAGGAACTGAAAAGTTAGTTTTTATATGTATTATTTTTA
This sequence comes from Siderastrea radians, assembly GCA_964017195.1. Classification (NCBI taxonomy): domain Eukaryota; kingdom Metazoa; phylum Cnidaria; class Anthozoa; order Scleractinia; family Rhizangiidae; genus Siderastrea; species Siderastrea radians. Next base: position 3,586,637 of record OZ024900.1, read on the forward strand.
TATGTGATATTTTTATTGTTTTCAAGCCCAGTGCAAAAAATGGCGAGAACATATAGCTGACAGAAATAACCCCTAAAGAGAAAATCGACAACAGTAATCCTTAGAAAGAAAATCCAATGGAGTCACAAATTTTAACAAGGCAACTTATTCTTTGGCTGGAGATTTCGTGGCTTAATCGGAAACCTGCAGAAAATATAAATAACAACCGCCACAATTTTATACAGGTATACGGTTTTTGCCACGGTGTACACAGGTTTGCACATGATCGGAACATAAGTTCAGGTTTCCTAACTCCAAATGGCAAGAAATTCGCTTGGGGGCTTTTACAATCCTAGTAAACCTTTGCCTTCTAATGCAAGGAACGAAATCATCAACCTTTTCAATGCTGTACTGGGGTTGTCAGATGTTTCACGGAACACAAGAGTGTCAAATTAAAAGGAGCTGTTCATAAAATCGTCTGGCACTATTCAGTCCATGCGATGGCTCAACCATTTTTTGTGGGGGAAAAGATCCTTGATTATGGATGACATCCCTGGAGTAATTGATTAGCGCTTCTTCCGAGTGCGCCATGTTGACGATTTCTGATGTTACATGTGAACTTTCATAGAATCGATTTCATTAATCGAAAAAAACTCGTTATCTTTCAATCTACCTACAAGAATACGTTAATCCAATTAAAGAAAGGAATGCACCTGTGAAGAATGCAATCTTCATTCCATGATCGTTCATGTGTGAAGTGCCTTGACTGTAATAATTATTTGCCTGTTCCAGTAACAAAACTGACATTAACATGCTTGTGTACATTCTAATTAAAAGCCAAGTAATACGGGCAACATTTTCTTGCAACTTGTCGTGCAACAATGTTGCTGTTGCAAGTTGAGATTGTTTGTTGCGCATATTACCACCTTCTCGCGCAACAGATTTTCATGTTGCAGAAAGTAGATGTCGCTTTTACTTTCTGCAACACAAAAATTTGTTGCACGAGAAGGTGGTAATACGCGCAACAAACAATCTCAACTTGCAACGCAACATTGTTGCACGACAAGTTGCACGAAAATGTTGCCCATATTACTGGGCCTTAAGCGCAAGATGAATTAAACATGAAAATGCTTGGATCATTTACACTTTCACACAACGAATGTATGTCATTGCTAATCCAAAAGCTGGCAAAAATTTTGAACTTCTGGGATTTTGTACTTAGAGTGGTTTTCAATTGAGTTTTGTAAAACCAAAACCCAACAGACACACACCAATCAGAACTTGGAGCAATTACATGTAATGGGCACCAAGCGTGGGAAAATGCACACAAGCAAGTAATGATTGGTTATGGATTTGCTTCTGATTGGTTGAGAAAGTGGTGTGAGATTTTTTAACCAATCAGAGAGCGAAGTAAAGCAAAACCAAAGCAAATTAATGCGAACATTTGCTTTCAAAACTCAATTGAAAACCACTCTTATCGTAAAATTCTCCATCACTTGATATTGTTTGCTTATGATTAAGTTCTCATGTGCAGTAATTCTTTTTGTTTGTGTTGCAGAGGTTAGCATTACTCCAAGTACCATGTGGGGAGGACAAGGTCTTTTAGGTAAATTTTATTATTTGTTTAAAAACCTTTGACTCGTGACCTAGTTTTCAAATTTTGTTGGCTTCAACAGCTTTCTGCGTAATTTAAAAATTATTTGGCTTCGTTTTTGTAGGTGCTTTTAGTACACTGTATTTTCAAAATCTTGCGTAGTATACCTAGAGTATTGTCAGTAGTACATTGACATCTCTTTCTAATCTTTTGCAGGTGTTAGCATTCGATTTTGTTCTTTTGAAGGAGCAAATGAAAATGTCTGGCACGTATTGGTAAGTTTCTGTATCAAGGCCATTGTCCTCATTCTTCCAATATGTGTAATTTTTCCGGGACTTTACCCCTTCTCCCCCTCCCCCCAACATTTATGCAGGTACAGTTGATTTTTGTATAAACACTCACTTTCTTTTCTCTAAAGGAAGTTCAACCCAACTCTCCTGCAGACATTGCTGGGTTACGGTCAAATACTGACTACATAATTGGAGCTGATTCAGTTTTGCATGAGGTGAGGAGTTTGACCCTCGAACACCCAATAGTGATCAGCATCCGATTTCTCCTTGTAACATCAATGCACAAGTAAGTGCACAGGTGTTGAGAATTTAGGGAATGATCACCAGGGATGAACTTTGGATATTTGAACAACTTCTCCCAACCAGCACTACAACAAATGTATGGCAATTAGTAAGGAGAATTTATATGCTGACACTGGGCATTAAAGGGTTAAATTTAACTTGACATTATGTAGAATTCTACGTCACGTCTACAGGGCTGCAAATAATTTTTCTTTATTGAAAGGACATGTCCGACCAAGTCTCCATTTTGGTCGGACAAATAGAAATGTGGTCGGGCGTTTCCTTATTAAATTATTATTTTTAAGGGGAAGTCTTTTTGAAATAATAATTTCTTATCATTATTTACTTCTTATTTGGTTAAAAAATTTGTCCGGACATAATGTCGGACCAAAGTTAAGATTTTGTCAGACATGGGCCGATTGTAGTTGGACCGACAGATATTTGCAGCTCTGGGTCTACCACACACTTCGTGCAGTGTTGACAGTAACAGTTGGACATCACACATTGTGCGACCAAGTTTCTTGAAATATCAGTCCAGAATAATTTTAAAACTAATATGTAGGAATGTGGGGACCATGCACAATAATGGCACAAATTTTGTTTTTATGGTCTTGTTCGGAGGAGTGATCAGCTTCGTCACTGGAACCGTTAAAGCTTCAAATTCTGCTAAATCGCAACATGTAAACAGGGTCTTGGGGGGGGGGGGGGGTGAAAAGAGAAGTATGAGCACTAGGAGTGAATGAAGCAGAGGGGAGACTTTCCTTACCCCTCCTTCTTCTCTCTTGCTTGCTAGCCTTTCATTTTCTTTCTATCCCTAAAACTTGTTCCTAGGCTAGGCAAAAAGAGAAGTTTCTTACCTTACTGTCCTACAATATCAAAAGAGAAAAATGCTATGTCAAGGCATAAATAAATCTTTGATTGTAATAGGTTTTCTCTGTTTTTCTTGTTTAGTCTGAGGACCTGTTTCAACTTATAGAATCTCATGAAGGCAAACTACTTAAGTTATACGTTTACAATTCAGAAACGGATGGTTGTAGAGAGGTATGTTGCTTGTCTCACTTTCATTATTGTGAACTAGAAAAACTCTAGTTAAGTGGTGCACTTAAAGTATCTTATTCTACACTGTGAAGTTACACTCAAACGAAGAAAACCGTGAACACTGAAAATATTTCTGGAATGTTCATTGTGTTTTGACCAATCACGTGCGATACCTTGTAACCGCAGAAAACGAATGGGTTGCTCAGTCACGGAAAGGATTTGGTTCTCAATTTGTTTCGAAAGACCTCAAGATTCAACGATTTTGGCCTAAATAAATCGAGTCAGCTGTGCTATAAGAAATAATACATGTAACAGCTTTGGGCGAATTTTAAGGGAGGACATTGCAATTCTTATATCAAGGTGAAATAACTGCCGCTTGAGTTACTTTTATTTGAAATGTCGGAACCACTAATCGTTGGGCCACCGTGTCGAAAAATTTTATTCTCCAAAAGCGCTCAAACATATTTTCGCTTGCGTAGTACATGTGGCTCTCAGATAGAAAGGAATAGTAATTTCAATTCCTGTAAGATAAAGATGAAGATTAAATCTTGAGGCCTTTCAAAACAATTCGAGAACCAACTCAATTCCGTGACTGAGAAACCCATTCGTTTTCTGCAGTTACAAGGTCTCGTGCACGATTGGTCAAAACACACATTCCAGGAGTATTTTCAGCGTTCACGGTTTTCTTTGTTTGAGTGTAAGTTTACAAGACAAAATGTGTCTCATGAACACAAATTGTCTCTGAAATGGTGTTGCGTCAGGAGCAAAAAAACTGTTAGATGTGGAAGTAATAAGCTGCAAGCCCTCTGGGTAAATATACTAGTCTTGTGGCTGGATTCCCAGGGGGGAGTATGTAGGTTAAAAGTCATGGGGATGTATGAATGGTGGCATAATTTAATACCCCACCCTCATATAATTGTATGTACTCCCTTGGCCAAACCTAAATCCAGAAATACCCATGGGTGAAGACTTAACCACAAGATACTCTCAAGCCAAGACTTAACCCCCAAAGGTACACTTGGGCCAAAACAAAGTAGTGAATGCTATCAGTTTTAATGTTAAAGGGGCATAGTCACTAGGCTTTTGCAGATTTTTGGTCAAAACTGTGCTAAAATTATCGGTAGCTAACTTTATCCATGCCCAACATCGTGTTTGAACATTTAAAGGAACATATTGACTTAATTTCATTAACAGAAAACAAATCATGACCACTTAAAATCGATTTAATGTCAACACGCTGAAAGAATTTGAAAAGTTTAGCCTAATTTTTTCAAATTGTAATCCATTTCCATCCGTCCCATCCGTAGCAACAGACAACAGAAAATAGTTCCAGTGAAGTAATATAGTCTTTGAAAACAAAACTAAACCATTATTTTGTGAGCGTTCATTGATGTGAGGACATATTTTTTATTTTTAAAGTTAACTAAAACAGCATGACTATGCCCCTTTGAACTCCAAACAATTTCTCCCACGCTTACTCCCATATATCCTTAATTGTTATATTGAATCTTTGTTGGCTCTGTCTTTTACCAGGTGACAATAACACCAAATAGAAATTGGGGAGGGGAAGGAAGGTAAGTGGAACATTCACGTAGAAGATCAGAAGTCAATCATCTGAACTTTAGACTGACCAGATTTGCGGATCAAATTGGAATTTGGAAAAACTAGAGGAACACCATTGGAACAAGGACAAGGACCAACAACAAACTCGACCAACTGCATACATGCATTTGTGGTGTCAATTCTTGGATTTAAGGACATTTGCACAAAACTCTTCTAACTGATTTTTTTTCATAAGACTTTTTCTGTTGCTGGGTAATGGGTTACTCCTGTCAGAAATGAAAAAAAAAAACATGGGAGTCACCAACTTTGTTTTCAAGAGAAGGTGTCTCCAAATGAATGCCTGGAATGCAACTTTCTATGCTAAATTTTATTTGAGTGGGTCTATTTTAAAAGCAAATTTATTCAACTGGTGACACCCCTTAAAGTAAACCTAATCTGTAAATGGCAGCATTTTGCAAACCCTGACAGTGCAAACTGGCAGGATTCGATGTCATGTGGGTGGAAATATGGAAAAATTTCAAACTTGCCATATTGCTTTTTTGTTCATTTTTCACAATCTGTGGAGAATTGGAAAATGTGGGGGTTACTGACCATTTAAGACAGTAAACTGCAGGTGAAGTCAATGCAGCGCTTCCAGCCCTTTATGCTCATGTGCTCATGCATGAAGAAGTGTGACACTGTGACATATATTGCAAGTGCAGTAAGGATGTGCATAAACAATTAGCATAAATGTCTGTACGCTTGGTCAGCATTGGTGGGAGACAATGCTGACCCTAATACATCTGCTGATCCTGATGCATTTGCACAAAAAGTTGAAATTCTGTATCGTGAACAAGTGTCACTTAAGGGAAGTGGTTGCTTATAAGAGGTGGTCACTCAGGGAGTTTGACTGATTTAACTATTTAACTCTATGTTAGGTGCTGATTTTTCTTGTTGTGATATGTTTCAGCATGGGCTGTGGAATTGGTTATGGATACCTTCATAGAATACCCATCAGAGATTCCCTTGAGCTGCCCCACCAACCTAACACCTCCCCTGCTCCTGATGGCTTTTCTGACGTGAGTGTTGCTATGTGCAGATAAACCATCCTAACAATGTAGTAGTAAAATCTGAAAGAATGTTTTGGCACTGCACTCTTCATAAAGGGATATCAAATCTTTTTACTGAGAATTCCAGTGGTGCTGACCTCTAATCTAGAGGTCCTGGGTTCAAGTCTACCTGTTGGGACTCCACTGTTACTGGCACCAGTTGGGATCGACAAAATGTTATGTTCTATCTCTGTTGCTTTCTCCAATTTAATCATTAGATACGTTTCACGTCACCATTAGTTATAGATTTATGCTCAATGTGTGACCATTCAAATGTAAGCTATTGAGCAGTACTTTCCTGTGGTGCTGTTTATGGTGCTGTACAAGGTGATTCTAACTTTTGAGTCTGTGAATGAACCTTCGAGTGTGACTGTTCAAATATAAGCTACTGAGTGGTACTTTACTGTAAACATGCATAATAAAAGTTGGTAGTTTTTGTTTATTATCATTGGTGCATTTAGGAGTGAAAGTCTAATGAGTATTTTTTTGTTGTTTAGGTTCCTCTTGTTGGTCCTTCAACACCACCTGCCTCAGTACCTCTTGTTGCTGTATCAACAGCCTCACCAACACAAACAACAGGTACAGAACTTACTTGTGTCAGGATTGGAAACAACTCTCTCACCTAACAGAACACTTGTCTTTTGAAACCTTTATTTTAGTCTGTCTAGTGTGATGGTCTGGGTTAGAGTAGTCCTGACAAGAATTGGTAGTCGAGACATTTGGACAACTGACTTGAATGGAAGTTGGTCTGTTTGATTTTCTAAATTTGCAACAAAGTTCTCACTAACTTCATCAACCATTGCCGCTTTGTGTATAAAGGTTTAGCAAAAGCAATATGTAGATCGGGATTTCATTTGGTAATGGTGTAATGAAGGACAATCCTTTGACAGTGAAAGACTATTCTAGCAGCTGGGAATACTGGCATGTTCTTTAAACATTGGGCAAAATTAAAGAACGTATTTTCAGCTGTTTTATCAGCCTTTTTTTTTCCTACTCTTCATGCACATCTGTAAAGCTTACTAGTGACAACCTGTACATGTTTAGTGGGTTGTGGGTTCAACTGAGTACATGGTAGCATTATTTTCACCACATATGTGTTTTGAACTTAAGTTTTTTTTTGTAATGAAGTTGGGCGGGGGGTGAGGATCTGGGAGAAATGGGGACAGGAAACAAGAGGGCAGGAAAAAAGTGGGAAAACGGAAAGAAAGGAAAAACCTACCCAACTTTGCACAATAATTACAATCAAAAATGGGAAACAGGATTAACCCTTTAAGCTCTAATAGTGATGAAAATAATGAAATATATCTTTACCTTGTCACTCCTTGTTGCAACGTTCAAGTGACGAGAATAAAGGAAGTGATCACTAAGGATATTTACTAGCTCCAAATTATCCTTACAAATTCTCCTTACTGGTTCCATAAGAAATGTATGGAGAACAGTAAGGAGAATGTGCATTTTCATATCAGGGCTTAAAGGGTAAGGGTTACAGAAAGCAGGAAGTTTGGACCCTGCTTTCCCCCCCTCCCACAGTCAAAGGATAAAAAGTTGTTTTAAACTGATTATAAAATCTCTCTTGTTTAGGTCTTGAGTCAGGAATGGTGTCGTTGAACCTTAACTCAACAGCAGCTCCACCTGCTATGAACCCTTTTAGTAGCAATTTCCCCACACCTGCTGCACCCCCTGCCACAACTGGAACTTATCCAGTAGGAGCTCCGATAGTGGCACCTGGAAGTACCCCACCTTCAGTCCCTTCATTCTCGCCCCAAGTCCAGGGACCTCCTGTTATAGGAGCCGGGACGCCCCAACCTCTGATCCCCGTGGCATCTGTCAGCAATCCCCAGTCATCGCCAACACCAGCTGGAAGTTCTGATGTCACAATAACAGCAACAGCAACACCACTCATGACTGATATCACTGCGGGTGCAAGTCCAGCTCCCTTAATACCAGTAATGAGCACCTCATCAGCAAGCAACGACATTGCCACAGCTTTTACACCACCACCACCACCGTCACAACCCATTGTTACATCATAGAACAGCATGTATTTAAACTGATTATAAAATCAATGAATATATGTTATTAAAAATAATGCAATTCTTAGATCAAAGGGCAACAAGTGCATCACTGCCGGGTAACACTGTAATTTCTGGTGTTACTACTTGCACTTTGCCGGCCAAAAAATGTTGTCATCAAGTAATAGTTTGGTTTTCTTGAAAGTTTGTTTAGGTACTACTTTTGTACCATTTTACGTGAGCACGTGTTAGTTGATTTTCTGAACAAATCCTTTATGATATACTCTTGTCTGTGTCAGTTGCTGTAATCTTTAATTTTGTTGCTAAAAGGGGGCGCTTAATAGGTTTTCTTGAGGCTGTTGCGAACTCAGACTGGCTTGGATACGTTTACTGGAGCCCCATTTGAAAATATTGTAAATTACTTGAGATCAACACGAACCTGGTTTCATTTAATAAGAGATCATGACAGACCGGTTTAACCCTTTAAGCTCCAACGTAAAAAAGAGTGACGAAAATGAAATTTCCTGTTCAAACAATCAGGTGATGAGAATGAAGAAAGTGATCACCAAGGATCAGATGGCTTGAGATTTATACAAATTCCCCTCACTAGTTACACAAGAAATGTATGGAGAACAGAAAGGAGAATATGCATTTTTATATCAGGGCTTAAAGGGATAAAGAATTTCTATCTTCAGTCATTCTTGCTCATTCAGCGCTACGGATGAGTAAGTTGTTTTGGATGATATTTCAAACTGGCTTCATGTAAGCAGACGAAAAATTAGTTTAAACGTTTTGAGACTGAAAGGGTTATGAAATTACTCACGAAAGATTTATTAACATCCGTGGTGTATGAAACCCAAGGTAATGAAAAGAAAGTTTCTATAAATCTATTGGACATCGCTTGAGGAAAGCAGAAAAAAAGGAATTTGTGAATAATAAAGTGGTCATAAGAAACAGTCACATGTTGTGTTCTTGTCTGAAATTAAGTTCTAGACCTTAGAGTTTAAATATGTATTTTCTGAATCACTAACACAAACAGAAATATCTCCGTATAGGTATGTTTCTCTAATTTTTGGTACCCGTAATTTCTTTTGTCCTGGGCCCGGTTGTTCATAGCAGGGATATAGCTAACCCAGTATTAGCGTCAATTTTTAATTCCGCTTTATAGCCAAACGATACGGATTCCTGTAAATCTTTTTTGCGCTACATTTTGAATTTGGTTGCTTTCAAACGGTCACTTGGAATTTGCTGTGAAAACTCTTTTGAAATAAGACAAACAGGGACCTTGGTTAAATTTTAATCCTAGGTTAGCGTTAACCGGCTTTCGAACAACCGGGCCCCGAATGAATTATTTCCTCGTTCATTATGGATATACGTAGTTAGTATACTCCAAACCAGTAAATATTGTTTTTGTGCGCTGTGATTGGCTACTCAAACTCGTTCTGGATTTCGCGCGCACGTTTTTCCTCATTTCTCAGATGAAAGGACATATTTGGTGCTGGCTATCCACTGATTTGGTATGTACTAAAACAATTATTCACCTCATTGTCGATGACGGCTCGGCAAATATTCACCACTAGTCACCTCCACTTCATTGAATAATTATTAACCGGCCGTCGCCATGGCAACCGCCGGTTTATAAAATGGACACGGTTTTTGGTGAAAGCAAGTTGGCTTAACATACGAAGAAAGTGCTGTTAAGCTTGTGGTACGGGTACTCAAGAGCGGTACTGTCTTATATAAGACGCATGCGCATATTAGTCTTCTGAATGTTACCTTCCTATGTTTTTGTCTTTTAATTTACAGTATTTAAGATATGAACGGCGAAGGGTTGTTTAAGTTTGGGGTTTTTTGTACAGTACAGCCCAAAAATAATGCACGCGCAAGAACTTCTTTTTGCGTCCGCAAGCCGAGAACTTCTTGCGGCTACTTCCAGGATGCCTGCCCTTGAATACTGCAAGCCGCAAGAACTTCTCTGCGTTTAAAAGTTAAAACCGCAAGAACTTCTTTGTGGTAAGATAACTGGACCGCAAGTAAGCGCAAGAACTTCTTTGCGCTAACATCTTAAAAACCCGGAACCCGGAGAAGGTAAAAAAGAGACCACTTTGTAGCGCAAGGCACCTTCGAAATTGGCTGCCTTTGTAACTTGCAATCAGTTGTTTATTTGGTCCCTTGTAAGTTTTTTTCTTTGGTTTAGAATTTTTTACCCGATAAAGAGTTCACTAGGTTCTGAATTTGACACTGGTCGCCTTCTATGTTATTTTTTAACGGCTAGGGAGAAACGAGACTCAAACGAAGCACGCGTATGTTATTGTTTATGTGTCCCGGAGTCCCAGACATGCGGTACGCTTAGCGGCCCGAAAGATTTCGCTCGATTTATTTCACTTAAATGAGGAACAATGGCAAAGCACAGTCCATCAGTCACATTGTTAAAGTACCGACATTCACCTGTTCAGTGTTGCTGTACTTCCACCAACATATTAAACTCGGACAAATACTTTTAATTAGTTGCGCTCACACGTGTGAGAAATGAGCATGGTCACTCAGATGAGAAGGAATAATACCCGAAGTCTTAATTGGAAAAACACATTATGTTTGTAAAAATAGTTCCACTCATTACGCTGAAGTCGATATCACATTTTAAATCTTCGAAGTAAACCAAAAAAGTCTGAAGGAAACTAAAACTCCGCGATCTGAAAGAAATTCGGCGCGTCAATTCTAACCTGAGTAAACACAAATCTGCCGTATGCAAATTTAGTATGATTTGCTTGAATGACATTTTGTAACGCAATGCATGAGCAGTTCTCTAAGCCGTCAAGACAGCAAGCCCCGGGCAGCAAGCTGTGTCGAAAGGCGAATGTGTAGTTGAAATCATATGTCTATGCTATTTCTTCGAGTATCCCTTTTTTGCTGGGAAATTAAACTGGTAAAGATGCGGGGATTCTTGACGGGTTCACCCGCCAGATGGCGTGACCTCCTGCATGTGTAAGTCTTGTCTTGTCTTGCCTGTCAAAGAAGAGTTCGCGCAGTTTGCCACAATTATAGCTTTTGGACCTTTTTGTTTCTATTTCTTGGATGGAATAAAAAACTGAATTGAGTCAGTATCTGAGACACGCTTAAAAAAATTGTTCATGTTTTGTCATGTGCCGGAGATCATGTTTACCGGGTGTTTATCTTGCAGTCGGAAAGCTGGCGGATATTCCATTTCGTGATGTGAATTTTCTTCGATACTTCGGTTGTTCGAACATTTGCTTCCTTGATTTTTTGATTAGCCTTGTGAACTTTCGCTTGACTTGGCGAATTGTCGCGCCAACACGGCGAAAAATCGCTCGAAAGCTCGGTGATATTTCAAAGAGAATAGAGCGCGAGATTCGCTCTCATTACTTTTGCAATACCTCACACTAACACGAGCACTACATTAGTTTCTTCGGCTGGACCCTCAGTACTTCTTGCGCCTTCTTGCGGCTTGCAGTAACATTAGTAACTTCTTGCTGCTTCTTGCGGCTAGATTTTCAACTTCTTGCGTTTCGAATGTTCTTGCGCGGGTAAACTGCAAAAACCTAGCACTTTCACTTCTTGCGCGGGCTTGCGTGTTCTTGCGGCGCAAGAACTTCTTGCGCCACTTCTTGCGCGTCCATTATTTTTTGGGCTGTACTGTATTTGTCTTGTATAACGCATGCGCAATTGAGTAAAGCAGCTAATAGGATTGAATGCGAAATTGGCTGTGTTGTCTGATCTAGTTAGCGGTTATGGTGAAAAATTTTTTAGCGCAGGAGTTTTTTTATTGGGATTGACATTTTGAGGGGTGTAAAAATGTGGGAGTCAGAAGGATTTGTGAATGTCAGGAGCATATCACGTTTCTGTGAATGTGATTTGCTTTGAAAGTTGCGTTTTGTATAGGAGCGGCGTAATATTGTGCTGCGTGAGAGGCAGTTTCCCTTGGCGTTTTATGGGGGGGGGGGGGTGGTTTGCGAAGTGGATTGTAAGGTTTCTGATTGGCTAACTTGTATTTCGCAGCGGACAAAAAGGACAGTTGCGTTTGTGGGCTAGGAAGAGAAGGAATTGGTACTAGTATGATGATGCAGTATTAGTTGATTGCACCATCAGTACATGATAGTTCTTGTGAACGGAGAGAAATGAGTGTTTATTTGAGGCGAGAAGTTGATACGAAGGAATCGTCATTAATAAGGAGATTAATTAATAAGGCAGGTGTTACGAGTCTTTTTGCATTGAAAGAACGAAAATATCTGAATATTATCGACGGATTTGTGTGGTTTGCGTGTGGTGTTCGCTAAAGGCTACGAGCAGTCTCACTTTCCGTTCAGAGATAGATAGTGAAGGAAAAGAAAAACAGGCGAGTGAGCGCGAAATCGATTGCGGCTCGACAGGCGCGTTAGCTTTCAAAGACGTGGGCGACTTTCGTCCCCGCTCGCTTGTTTACTTTTGCAAGGGGATTACCGGGTTAGCAAACCGGATTTAAACATCACGTCATGAGATATGCCTTGACGTGCCCCATACTCTGACGATCTGCTCGAGCTCGTGTTTATCAAGCGTTATATTTTGATTCTACTGCTATGTTCACTGTTTGTAGTTAAGGTCTAGGCACAACAGTAAATACTTCGTCGTCCCTGTGTGAGCATTCTCAGTTGTGGACGAATTCATATCGACAGTCAACGTTTGAGTGATTTTGCGTTTTCCAGCACAAATAAAGCGATAAGAAAGATAAGCTGAGTCATCAGAGTTTAAACATTACGTCATCCAGTACCGCAAAAGTCAAAATATCGTGTCACACAATCACACTTTTCGTCACGCCGGTTCGTAAAAAAAGAGGATCGCGCTGACATTTGTGAAACCTAGGGGTGGGGAGGGTCAGAATGGCCGGTTAAAATGCCCAACGGGCTTTCTTGTTAATTAAAGTACAGCAGTGAAGTACTGGGAACTAACAAGGAAGGTTTGAGGGGCCAAGACAAAACCTGTTGTCATGATGTCCCTGACACTACCTTGCAGAGTCTTGGCTGCACTTTTGACATCAAGGGGGCTTTTGCCTGCCAAACATCTGGACTCAGTGTGGTGCATATCCTGTTTCTGTTGTCCTGCTCTCCAAGGTTAACTCTCTAACTTATCCCTTTCCCAAAACAACATTCCCTTTCCTAACACTCCCAAAACAAGTATCTGTTTTAAGTCTTCACTAATTCATTAGATAAACAACTCTTACACAGTATCTTTCATAAAGCAACCACAAAAACTATAATTCTAAACATTCACACGTCAAAACGTAGGTGATGCCTCACTTTCAATCCCCATTGTCCTAAAACATGAACCGCCGTTTGTAACCTTACAACAACACAGTCAAGTCCTCCCTTCAAAAGTTTTATTATTGGTTTCAGTTTAGAACACTAAATACTACACTTTCTTTCCAACAACCAAACACTAGACTCTTCACAATTTAAAACTGAACAAGAAAACCTGTGGTTTATCAAAGACGGGCCCTTACAATTAACGCAAGCTGGAGTTCTACAGTTTTGGGCACCTAGATTCACCAATTTATTCTATTGGGTATTATAAATAAATTGTTCGGGATCTGTTTTGGAATCTGCAAAAACTACATATCGCGAAAATGAAAACCCGCAGCAAAAGTTTCATACCAAATCGTAGATGCTGGAATTTAATACAGCCCTTGCATTTTCAGTATTTTGCAATACAGTAATATATGGCATGCGTTTTATAAAGTTGCGTTACCCGTATATTTCCGTGAGTACTTGTGGAGAGTTGATCTCGAGTTATAAGACGCCCGGACAAGTTAAAGGTTTTTCTTGTAAATCAAGTCTTATGCATTTTATTCAAGATTAAGTTTCTTTTCACCGCTAAATGTTTTGATTCGACAAAATTAACCTAGTGTAGATTCTAGCGTTTTCGTTCCCTCCTTATGTGAGCTAGATTTCAAATGCATGAATTGCCGTTTTCCGTGTTGGCGTGACAGATGTTTCAATTCAATTACACGGTCGTAACAAATAACCGAATAAACCGTATAGTTATGCGCGTAATTGACTTTCCTGTTTTACCCAGAAAAGGCTATAAAAAGTCTCAGGAAGTCCAAGGCTCGAAATATATGCCTCATTTATCAGTTGCTGGCACGGGATAAGCCTTCTCTTTGAGGAAAATAGATTCTGTCTTGGAACCACCTGTGTAACAATTAATTCGTTCCTTTCAGCAGCTTTGAGCCCTCTAATGTCCAGTCCATTTGAATCGAGTCTACCAGAGCTTTCCAATTTGTTTTCACCTTTTAAATGGCGTATTTTGATCCGTATAGTGTCTAAAACCCTCTTGAAAATTGTTGCGTACTGAAACAATCAGTCGCGCCACCATTTTTCAAAGGGTCCCCTAAAACCTCCAAATACGGTCATGGAGGCATTGCAATAACCTACCCATTTCCCCAGTAAAAAAGAGCTCTCTTCCGTCCCCACCCCCGTAGGATATCATTAAGCAACCAATCGATCTTTAGCACATGACATAAACCCTACTCCGCCCACTCTCCCTTAGTTCACTAAACACCATACCATATATGCCGTTTCATTCTCGACCGCAAAGCTATTCTCTTTTGCGCATGACGGAGGGAGAGAAGAGCTCTGGGAAACCTTGGGCCTGATCCGGCTCTGATTGGTTTTCCGTTAGAACAATGAAGAAGCTTCTGATTGGACAATCAGTTTGGCGCGAAAAATATGAACGTACAACGGGCAGTTGGGGCGAAAAAGAAAGACCTTACAGCGAGAAGTTGGGCCGAAAGAGAAAGAGCTCTGGAATCGTGACTATCGCGCGACGAAACAGTTTACAGAGCTGCAGCCATGAGCGACACCCCCAAAAAACGTGTAACACCAACGTAAAAATTTGCCGTTGTTACAATTCTCTTCTGTCTAAATACCCACTTTTTCAGTTATTTTAGGAAATTTTTGTACTTATTTTTAAACTCGGAGGGTTTACCAGCTTTAGCTAAAGCGAAATCCAAGGCTTCATCAAGTAGCGCCGCCATTTTTAATCGCTCTTGGACTAAGGAGCATGCGCTGTGAAGAACAAATAGCCAGATTTTAGCTACGCTCACGTGGAGTTTCCCAGAGCACTTCGCTCCCTCAGTTTCAGTGGAGTCGAGAATGAAATGCTTTTCTGTTTACAAAGGAATGTTATAACACATTCCGCTATACTTCGTGTCACGGACGTAAAATGGACGACAGTGTAATTTCTTTTAACCTCTTGCTTGAAACATGTTAGCACTCGATCTTGTTCACTTATTCACCACAATCCCTTCTTTGAATGATGATAGTGATATATATGCGTTGTGCGCATGCGTTCAAACTCTATACCCAGACTGAACAACTGATCCACAAGTTCCAAGTCTTCTTCGCCCCACGTTTTCTTATCCCTGGGAAATCCCCCTGCACTGTCCCAATCAGATTTGTACATTCCTATCATCCCGTAGCCGTACGCTCTCCAAACCCCCGCCAAATCTGCCGGGTTCGCACCGCAGTTCAGGCCAACAATGATTGGCGTGTAGACCATGCGGCCTTCAATACAGTGCTGCAATGAAATGGAACAAAGGTCACATTTTCATCTTAAGGGGCCACGTCACGAGGATTTTGCTATTTTAAGTCAATTCTGTGCTAAAATCATTACTTAGCTCCCTTACACATACACAAAATACTCCTGTAAAACTATGGGGAAGATATCAAATGAATTTTATCAGGGAGAGCTAACCAAAATAATTTTTTTGTTGATTTTTGAAGACATAGCGTCAGTTTCAATCCATTTCCATCCTTGCCATCGGTAGCAACAGGAAAAAGTTTCAATGACGTAAGATAGTCTTTAATAACAAAGCTGAACCATTAATTTTGAATTCAATTGATGCGAAGACACTTTTTCGCTTTTTAAAAAGATACTAAGATAGCGTGACATAGCCCCTTTAAGTGAGTCATTCTTTGTCGCGCTACATTTAAGTCACGCTGTTCTAAAGGGGTAAGTCATTTTATTGCTATGTCTCGCTATTGTGAAGAGATTAAAACATGTTATCTTTAAAGATAAAAGTATTCTATTAGAAAAAGAAAGTAGACTAGGAATTCTTTGATTAGAATGATTTAAACAGAGAAAGACCCGTGTTTATGTTAGATTCAAAACATTATCCATCTGCCATGTTCAAATAAGTTAACGAAAATATGGGGAACTTCTCAGAAAAGCTCAGTAGATCTTGCTAAGATCTCCTGTCATTAAACGTTATCTAGCTTAACATGTATTTATGTCATTTATCGATTGACGGTTAATATTTTAAATATTAACCTTCCATTGAAAGTCCTTTGGTGTATGAAGTGAAAATTATGTTAAGCTGCTTGAGGAGAAGATATAGGATTAAAATCGAAGAACATTTTTTGATAGGCTGATAAGCCTATCACCAGGAGAGGGGGGAGGGAGTGGGGTGGTGCTGGTCACGGACGGATCTCAGGAAGCGGGGGGGGGGGGGGGTGGGGGGCTTATAACCCAGCTTTTACGATGTATAGCAACTTGTACGTAAACTTACTTTTCTAATGTTATTGATAAGAGGACTTGCGATATGTAGATGAAGGTCCACCATAAATATGATACTTTGAGGGTCTGACACCAGATTTATAGCCTCGGTAAACGACTGCGTCCGCGAGTATTCACCGCTTTGTCTTATCAACATGTAATTTATCAAGGAACTTTGCTTTAAAACTTCTTCCAAGTTAATGTCGGAGCTGTTGTAATCATATATTATCACATGAAGATTGGGGTCGTTTGTTTCCGTGAGGATCCTTTCTACGTTTTTTATAAAGTGGTGAAGCCATCTGCCAAGGTTTTTCGCTGTAACTACAAGGTAAACAGGGACAGTTGTGTTCCACTGAAAGTTCTTTGGATAACAAAATTTCTTTGTACCGATTGGCATGAACACGTATTCAGATAACAGGACGGACTTGTTGTTTGATAAATCCCTTATTTCAGCTTCAATGAAGTACCTATTTCCTCTCTTCTTGTCTATCTTGCGTTCAACATTTCGTACCTCCTTCAGTTCAAATTTCCTGAAAAAGGAAGAAAGAAAGAACTGAATAAGAAAGTAATCCATTTCGTATTATGTTTGACACTCTTCAAAGGTTTGTTGCTGTGGTCTTCAATATCTCGAAGTTTTGAATTAGTCAGTTTATTGCTGTTTACTAGAAGTTTTAATCAGTATAATCAATGGGTATGATTGAGTCTTTTCCAAAATTTATGATTGGGAATAGAGCATTCTTCTTTATTGTGCCGCCTCCTCTAATAAGCTACCCTTATTTACTGAAGTATAAGCTCATCTCTTAGAGAAGGAAAAAGTGGCAACGATTGTCGCAAATTGCAATAAGGCAAAGTTGCGAAAGTGACAGCCATCGTTTCTCTTTGTTCTTTTTAATTGTGAAATTTTCCAAGCAATGCAGCAAATTTTCCTATTCCAAAAGCTTTTAGCTTTCTTTTGCCCGCCTCCCAACCCCACTCTTACTAGAACGTGTTACCGTGTATCAACCAATCTATCTTCATTCAACTAATTTATTCTTGTTTTTCACGTTGCCATGTTCCTACCAGTAGCGTAGCTCCACCACTCTTCATATAAACGAAGTGCAACCACAATTCCTTGATTCGCTCTAACGAAGGGCTAACGCTCGAAACGTCAGCTTTCAATCTCTTTACGGTGGCCAATTTACCTTATCAACTCAGTTGATAAATTCAAAATTTTGTGTTATACCTCCCCACTGACGCAGCACCACAGTTTCTTTAGAAACTAACCCCCTGTCTTCTAGTGAGAACTGTCAAAGAGTCTGGGAACGGATTGCGTCAAGCGTTATTCGGTGACGTCATAAGCATATCATGTATCGGGTGAAAGAATCAAATTTTGCTTTTCTTTGCCACTCGTCAGATGGCCTCAGATGTGGTCAAATTTATGCGACAATTAGAAAAACCAAAATTTTCCAAAACAGGAACAGCACGGTTCAATGTGGCTTAATTGAATTTTCTAATCAATTTTTTACTCATAAACGCCGATAACGAGGTTCAGCACAAAGTCAATGTTTCCACTGAAACATTTCCCCCCCTTAGTTACAAGCATAATTTAGAGCAATTTCCTGTCTCGTGCCCAGGCGGTTCTGAGTTTTTTTGCTATGCGAGCGAAGGTCAACGGTGCAGAAAACGCAAGGTACCATGATCCCTTGTGCGTTCCACTGAAGAATCGCGCGTAGAAAAAGAAGCACCTGGGTACGAGGAAGAGCTTATTCCGTTTCAGAGGTGACGCGTGAGTATATGCGTCAACCCTATTTACCGCTCGCTGGTTGCGGCATATTATGATCCGTATCGTGCTCTTCATCACTACCTTCGGCTGTCCATAGTCTTAAATATATACTACTACCTACCCTGGATTGGCTTTCTTGAGCAACTCCATAAAAATATCAACAATTTGCAATGCTTCTTCTTTGCCCAGAGGAAAGATCCAGTGTTTCTGATCGTGAAGGTTTGGATGTACTGGAAAAGGATAAATAAATGTGTGAACAACATGGCGTCTTGTTGCCTCCCATCTGCCAACTTTGTGATTGACAGTGTAGCTTGGTTTATACTCACAATATGGCAATACACCTTTCACGTCGTCGTGTACTAAATACCTTATTATCTTCTTGGTTTCGAAATAAGTCTTTTGATGCCTTCTTGAAGCGCAAGCAGGCGAATCGGGTAGTGATTCATCGTATGTCTTAAAATCTTTCAAACCGCTGTCATTGTAGTAATGAGATAAAAAGCTTTCGTTTATGATTTTAAAAGTAGAACTTGTTGGCGTTTTCCACAGAACTTGAAGCTTGTTAGTTTCATGAAGACAGGTCGCCACGACTTCAACGTAATACCTCTTTCCGGCTCTTAAATCAGTATTACGTGACACTCTTGAATCGTTATTCTCTCGTCGTAAGTTTTCGTTGCTGTATATTATTCTTGCACTTGTCCAAGTCTCATTTTCTCCTAGCCATATTTCAGCGGAACAAAAGTTTACCATGAAGAGATACAATCCAGACTCCCAAGGGGTGATGTACCCGAAAAGTCTCAATCCTTGCACATTCACTTCACTGTCGTTCGGGTAAATTATTGTCTTGTTGACGAAAAACTTTTCATCCGGTGCTTTCGGAAACATGGGAAAATTACACAAAGTGTGTAAGTCTTTTGCGCATGTCTCAAGCCAAAGATGCAAGTTCAAATTTCCAGTGATCTTCTCTACTGCGGCCGTTTCACGAGGCCAATCCGTCGAATTTTGGGTTTTAAAGAGATAAAGATAAAAGATGATTTGTGAAACTACGAGGAGCAGCACTCCAAACATTACAGCTTGCCTTTGTTTCCAGAAAAATGAAAGACTTATTTGCCTTCTGGCGCGGCGAGAAATGATGATGAACGAGGGCACGAAGAGAAACCCTGCCATATTGGGTGAAATTGTCGGCCAGTAACTGCTACCTTCTTCTTTTCCCCACCAAATGCTAGTTGTTGTTGTTTTAGTAAGTTTTAATTTGTATTCAGACATTTATTGAAGACGTATAATTAATTGACGAAGACGTGAATAATTGCCGCACGGCAATTTAATCAAGATTTGATTCGGCCGCATTCTTCGGAGAGCGAGATTGTTTCCCAGACGCTCCACAATACTTGGGCTCTTGAGCTGGAAAGCTCGTGTTCTGTAGATAATTGTGAGGTCTCTTTTTAGTTTTAAATACACAAAAATAACTCAAGAAAAACCGACTGGATAGAGAATCCATTGTCACAACAAAATGATTTAATTATCTTCAAGCAAACAAACTCCAGTTAGACCGGAATCAGTTTTCAAGAATTGAATGAGCCCTCAAATTTTGGTAGTGGCTATTGCTAGGCAACATGACAACCCTCGTTGCCCTCATAAGTTATCTTTTTGTCAGAGAACGAAGTAATAATATATATTGCGGCTCTTCGTAAGCTTCGATTGAAAAAATGGATCCAAAAAACTCCCATTTCTCCTACAGTTTTACCTGTCCAGCCCCCCGCGTCCAGCCCATGACGACTGGAGGTAAAGTTTAACGGTTACTTTTGTATTGTCACCCTTGCATCCTTTTTGCAGTCCTGAATGCTACGTTATTTAATGTTTCCCACAGTTGTAATTCTAACTGATTACTATTGTTAATACTGATTACTGAATGTTTACTGGATCCTTTAAGCCCGCTATGCATTTGCAAAGCTGTTTTTAATTAATATTAATTTGATATAAAGTTTACGATCCATCAATAGTGTCACAAAATTCGCGCAGATCGAATTTCATCTAACAGCATGAATTCGTTCATTCCGGTTCGCGCATTTACGAGTTAAAAACGTGGTTTCTTTTAACACAGTAATGACAGTATGGCAGAATCATAAAAGAGACTTTCACGAATTGTTATATAATGGCTGTGAAATATGAATATTGACTTGGTAATGTCGGGCAGACATAAACGTTCATTGGATTAACTTATTGTAAACTACCACATTCTCCTTCGCTGTTCTTTACGAATTTTCTTAATCTTTTCAAAGACGGTGTGAAATAACACAAGGCACATTTTGTCGCTAAAAACCGACATTTACAAGGCGAAAAAGGTAAATAACATTAACCATATTTAGCCTGGGGGAGCACAAAGTGCCCCCGAGGACTTCGACTTTTTTAATAGTAAGGCAAGCAAAGCCACCGAACTTTGTGAGTTGTCCTAAAATAAATCTGGTAACAATTAAAAGGGGACACCTACAAAAAGATTTACGTGAGGCTAAGTTTACACGAGACCCGTATGAAAAACATGTTATCACGTGAGATCTAAGTCAACCTTGCTTCATTCAATATGAGTTCATTGCCAGTGTGTACACCTAAGGTCTCTTGGGAGTCGCTTGGGAAAAGTCATACTGCAGTGAAGTACTGGAAACCAACAAGGAAGGTCGTGACGGAGCATGGGTAAATTCTCCTGTCTATCTTTGGCCCCAGAGCCGCTCACGTCTCTCAGCCATGGGAGACTCAGCACAGGTATAACAAGTCCTGAGCTAGGCCCCTAGTGTCCACGATCGAATCGATTGGTTCTTGGAACGAAAATGAAATGGACATTGCATTTTCTTGTAGTCTGATGCTCGATGCATTTGTTAGCACTCAATCTTGTTTACTTATTCACCACAATCCCTTCTTTGAATGATGATAGTGATATATATGCGTTGTGCGTATACGCTCAAACTCCATACCCTGATTGAACAACTGATCCACAAGTTCCCAGTCCTCGCCGCCCCACGTTTTCTTTTCCATGGGAAATCCCCCTGCCCTGTCCCAATCAGATTTGTACATTCCTATTATCCCGTAGCCGTACACCTGCCAAAAACCTGCCAAATTTGCGGGGTCCGCACCGCATTTCAGGTCAACGATGATTGGCGTGTAGACCATGCGGCCTTCAATACAATGCTGCAATGAAATGGAACACAGGTCACATTGTCATCTTAGATGAGTCATTCTCTGTGGCGCTATGTTTAAGTTACGCTTTCTGTTCTTGCTATGAGTTTCGCTGTTTCAAGGGGCTAAGGCGTATTATCTTAAAAGATAAAATTCTATTAGAGAACGATTTTCAAGCAAGAAAACCCTTGTTAATGTTAGATGCAAAAATTTTATCCATCTGCAATTTTCATGTTAGTTAACTAATATATGGGGATCTTCTTAGAAAAGCCCGGTAGATCTTGCCAAGATCTCCTACCGTTATATGTTATCTAGCCGATAAACATGCATTTGTGTGAATTTAAATTAAACGAAGTATAGGAGGCAAAGAATTCTAAATGCAGGTATAAATTCTCGGCTGTTAAATCTGAGTAAAAATTTTATCAATTTGTCCCTTGTTGGGTGAAGAATTTCCTCCGTTTTGTCATTTATTAGTTGACTGTTAATATTGAGGCCATTTAATTTTAGAAGGTACAAACCCGATGAGACTCCCTTGCCAGGCCGTTGGAAAAATTTTGTTGAAAGTGTGCTTGAGGAGAAGACGTGGATATTGAAAATCGGACCTTTTTGTTTCCTGTTTGAAAAGCCTATTACCGTGAGGGGTGGCTAAATTTTCAGTTAGTCAGGGGAGGGGAGAGGGATAGGCCGATGGGTACTCCCTTGTGTAAGCTTTGAGGTACTGGACGACACCACGCCCAATAGGGTACAACCTCTCTCATTTCCGACGGGTACGACAGGTAACAGGAGGGGTTGGGGGGGGGGGGGTACTTTTATGGTATGTAGCAAATCGCAAGTACACTTACTTTTCTAATGTTATTGATAAGAGGACTTGCGATATGTAGATGAAGGTCCACCATAAATATGATAGTTTGAGGGTCTGACACCAGATTTACAGCCTCGGTAAATGACTGCGTCCTCGAGTATGCACCGCTTTGTCTTATCAACATGTAATTTATCAAGGAACTTTGCTTTAAAACTTCTTCCAAGTTAATGTCAGAGCTGTTGTAATCATATATTATTACATGAAGGTTGGTGTCGTTCGTTTCCGTGAAGATCCTTTCTACGCTTTTTATAAAGTGGTGAAGCCATCTGCCAAGGTTTTTAGCTGTAACTACAAGGTAAACGGGGACAGTTGCGTTCCACTGAAAGTTCTTTGGATAACAAAGTTTCTTTGTACCGATTGGCATGAACACGTATTCAGATAACAAGACGGACTCCTTGTTTGATAAATCCCTTATTTCCGCTTCAATGAGGTACCTAGTTCCTCTCTCCTCGTCTGCCTTTCGTTCAACACTTCTTACTTCCTTTAGTTCAAATTTACTATAAAAGAAAGTAAGGAAAAGAAATGATTAAGGAATTAACCCATCAGGTGTTATGCTCGACACTCCTCAACAGCCTGTCGCTGTGGTCTTACATATCTTAGAGTTTTAAATTATTCTGAAGTGGTGTAGTAAAATTGTTTAACTGAGCAGTATAATCTGTCATTATAAGTGCTATTTTGCGACATAAAAGTGCCATTTTACCGCCATATGCAGCGTTTTGTTGGGGTGTACTGAAGTTGACCTCAGTTCTTTCACGAGCATAACTGTTAAAATGTGTGTCAAACCCTGGTGTTAGACAAGTTGTTAATGTTGCAGCACTGCTGATGCGCTTGCTTGCAATGTATTCTCAATTCAATTTGTTCCAATTGGTTCTAGTTCTCAGTTACCCAGGGTGGGAAGAGGGATGGGATAAGACATTTTTCCCAGCATGATTTAGGGGATGTTTCTGTCTCAGTGGTACCCAGGGGTTCTGGGGTTTTTGGCACGAGATGACAGAGAGCGCAAGGCACCATGATCCCTTGCGCTTCCCATCTAAGAAACTGATGCAGAGGAATAATAAATGCGCTTGAGTACGACGAAGGAGTAGTCCAGTACCTTTTGTGAACCTATAATTTCAGAGGCATTCTAAAACAATATTGCTCATTGTCTTCAGGGATAGGTGCATTGTTTGTGCCCTTATCTTATTGTTCTTATGGCCAATCATGTGAGATGTTCAATGAGGTGCTGGTCGACTCCGACGAAGACCATATTCCGCTTTCAGTGGTGATGCATAAGTATGACTTTGTGTCAACCCCATTCGCCGCTAGCTGGTTTCGCCATATTTTGATCGACATCGTTCGCTCCACTATCTTTGAAGTTAAGTTAATTAAGTAAGTCTACAGTCTAAGGTATAGGTAATACCTACCCTGGATTGGCTTTATTGAGCGACTCCATAAAAATATCAACAATTTGCAACGCTTCATCTTTGTCCAGAGGAAAGATCCAGTGTTTCTGATCTTGAAGATTTGGATGTTCAGGAAAAGGATAAATAAATGTGTGAACAACATGGTAGGTTACAGCCTCCCATCTCCCAACTTTGCGATTAACCGTGTAGCTTGGTTTATACTCACAATATGGCAAGACATCTTTCACGTCGTCGTGTGGTAAATACCTTAGCTCTCTCTTATTTTCGAAATACATCTTGTGATGCCTTCTTGAAGCGCAAGCCGGTGAAACAGGTAGTGCTTCATTGTACATTTTTAAATATCCTAAGCCACTGTCATTGTAGTAATGAGATAGAAAGCTTCCGTTTATGACTTTAAAAGTAGAACTTGTTGGCGTTTTCCACAGAACTTGAAGTTTATTTTCCTGACGACAGGTCGCCACGACTTCAATGTAATACTTCATTCCGGCTCTTAAATCAATATCACGAGATAATCTAGAATGTTTCTTCTCTCGCGGTAAGTATTCATCACTGTATACCATTCTTGCGCTTGTCCAAGACTCATTTTCCCTGAGCCAGATTTCAGCGGAACAACCTTTAACCATGAAAGGATATAATCCAGATTCACACGGGGTGATATACCCGAAAAGCCTGAGTCCTTCTGCATTAACTTTCTCGTCATTCGGGTCAATTATTGTCGTGTCGACGAAACTTTTCTTATCCGGCGCTTTTGGAAACATGGGAAAATTGCACAAAGTGTTTAAATCTTCCGCGCATGTATCAACCCAAAGATGCAAGTTCAAATTTCCAGTGATCTTGTCCGCTGCCGCTTCATCAGGCGAATCCGTCGAATTTCGAGTTTTAAACAGAGAAAGGTTTCGTCTCGGCATGAATTTTACGCGAGCACGATTGATGAATTTAATATATAAGATGATTTGCGAAAGTACGAGAAGTAGCACTCCGATCTTTACAGCTTGCTTTTGTTTCCAGAAAAATGAAAGCAACGACGATACGAAGACAAACGCTCCCATATTGAGTAAAATTGTGGGCCATTGACTGCTATCTACTTCATTTCCACATCATATGTTAATTTTTGTAATCAAGATGCTTAACATGCCACTCACGATGCAATTGACATACGCCAATTTTGCAAAATTTCAGTTGGGCTACATTCTTCGGAGAGCGAGATCGTTTCTAAGACACTTTTAGCGCGCGGAAAACGATACATTTTAAAATGCGATTCTATGTTCTCCGTTAGCTTGAAATAAGCAAATCTAACTCGAGAAAGACTCTGCCGGTTGGAGAAGAATTAATTGCCGCCATAATAGTGGAGTTATCTTCAGAGAAGCAAGCATTGAATGATGCCGTGAATTTTGATAGAAGCTATTGCTAGGCAACATGACAACACTTGATGTACCCTGTGATGACTGCTAAAGTGTAACTTTTTCAACTGTACTGTCTAATATTTTAAATCTTTCCTGCACTCCAAAGGACATATATAATTTTCATATATTGTAATTTGGTATAATTTTTCAAACAATTTAACTAAACTATATGAAGATGGCATAAGTTATGCCGAAACATGTCTTTAGAAAGTTGTCTCGTGTTTTTTTAAACTTGTATGTGTAAGTAGATACAACACTTTAAGCGGTCAGTCTGTTTTTGCGACAATTCTCTAAGACTTTATTAAAAAAGTAATAACGCACACAATGTAACCTACCGCTTGCCGACAGAGGCAACCTCGTCGGCAGGCACTTGTTGGGATTCAAAATAGCGCAGAAGGCCCTGGGGACGAGGTTGTTTTCAGGTGGGGTCTGACTAACACAATCACTTTGGTTTGGCCAGTCATATTGCAATAAGCCAACCAGACCTCAGGTGAATCAGGAAAATGCGTGCGAGTGGATCACCCTGCTGTAGCCTGCGTGGCAGGAGCTTAAACTGGAGGAAAACGGGGATTCGCGAGGGCGAGATATCTTTTCCCTCGCGTCTCGCGTGCTAATTTCCTTCTCCGGCGTCGCTTTTAGCGCCTGCCACGCAGGCTACACCGTGTGTTTTAATACTTCTTCAGTTAACCAGCGACAACGCAGTATTGCAAAACCAAAGAAAACACGAACGCCACTCAGTTGAAAGCCGATTGATCATTTTTTTTTTAACTTGAAAACATTTTCCCGTATGGGACTCCAGCATTACCGAGATTGAAAATATACTGGCGTATACAATTTTAGATCTAGCCCGTCAAACATAGAGCACAAAAATTTTGGTAAGGCGCTCGTTCTTATCACAGAGGTAACATTTAAAGTGCCTCTATAACAAATTTAATTGCCACTGGGCAAGTTATAAGAAGTTCGATATCTCGAAATTTTAATTTTAATGTTAATTTTAAGTTGCATGTGTGAAATTTAGGTTTTTGTCCCCTCCTCTTGAAAACAGCCCCCCTGAAAACCGCGAAGGTGGCCTACTAGCCTCTCAGAAGCGAATTCTAGACTACACCCTTTTTTCTTATAAGAACCATTTTTATAAGAACGTTGAGACTGAGATTTGCCCCCAAGATTGAAGAAAATGCATGGGCTAAAATAAGAACATCCTCAGGCTCAGCCAAATTTTACGCGTTCTTATAAAAAAAGTGTAAATGATGCCCGTTGTAGTATGGTGGAGATTCAACCTTCGGTCTTTGAAGATAATATACATCCTGACTTTCATTCGCAAAAGTGGTCACAAATTTGGCTTTGAACGATATTGCAAAACAAACAACACCAAATGAAAGTACAGCTGGAACTCAGGTACATTAAGGACTGGGTCATTTGAGATACATTCAAAAATGAAGGGGGGTGGTCTATCTCAGTAAGTATGCAACCTATTGACACGAAATTAAGCAAAAAGATGAAACTTGCTACGAAGGCTCATTTTGATAAACAACTGTCACAATAGGGATCACGTGACTAATTAAGGTATTGAATTTCGATATTATTCTTTAGGTGAGATGCAGGAGAACTTATGCAAACCTAACTTACAAAATGACGTCTTAATAGTTTTCCTTGCATTACGTTCTACGAGAAATTAACTGGAAGGTGTGTCCAGGTCACGTGGTCATTGAAATGTGATGCTTTTGCTGTCACGCAATAGCCATAAGACCCTCATCCAGGGTAGGGAGACCACCTTTCCAGTTACATTTGGAAAGTACTTCATAAAGGTAGAAACGCAATCACTGGAAATGCTAGGTAAACGTATTTTTTCCTAGTGTGCAGAAGCCCTAAAGAACAAAACCGGAAGTAAAACCTTAATTGGTCACGCAATGTGTTGCCATGGAAATTTCATTGTCAAAAATACTATATCAACAGGATAAAGGCCATGGCCAAGTCTCATACTTATCACATGTTTCTTTTCGAAGATAGACCACCCCCATTACTTTCTGGATCAGATACTTGCAGATCCAGTCCTTAATATACCTGAGAAAGTTTAAAGTCCACCAGACTCTCAAAAGTTAGAACCACCTTGCACAACATAATAAAGTTAACAATACCACAGGAACGTACTGCTCAGTAGCTTTCATTTGAATAGTCACACTTTAGTATTTCATCCACAGACTCAAAAGTTAGAACCACCTTGTACAGCATAGTAAACAGCACCACAGGCAAGTACTGCTCAGTAGCTTTCATTTGAATGGTCACACTTCAGGATTTCATCCACAGACTCAAAAGTTAGACCCATCTTGTACAGCATAATAAACAGCACCACAGGAAAGTACTGCTCAGTAGCTTTCATTTGAACGACCAACCACACTTAAGTATTTCTTCAACGGGACTCAAACGTTAGAACTAACGTGTGGCGTGAAATTTTCGGGGAGTTAATTTCGCAGATTGCCGATTTTTGTATTTCGTGCAAACAAATTTTCGAGAATTTCTTGCAGGTTTCTCTGTGGTATTTGAAGTACGAAACTGTGTATTGAGCAACAAGAGATGTAATATTCTCTTGTTTATTCTACCTAAGCTCAAAGCTACCGAAATGTGATTTTGGAAGGTGTGATCTGGGATAGGAGAAATACTTAGTCAACCATTTTTTGCTCTTTGGCAGGAGATGGTCTCGTTTATGGTTGTTATCAAATTTACTCAGAGAGTGCAGAGATTATTCATTATGTGGCGACTGTAAAGAGGAAGGCCCTATAAATATAAATTCTTTTCTCAATTAACTCAACAGAAATTCAGTAACCTGAATACATGGAATTTTCGCGGTATCATATTTTCGCCAATCGATGGAAAATCCCCGAAATTCGCGAAAATTAGATCCCGCGAAAATTTCACGCACACGGACCTTAGGGTTGTCCACAATATGCTCAATGTTTCACACTATTATGATTATTGTTTATGCTCAACAAATGTTATAATTATGCTCAAATAGCATCACTGTTATGCTCCATCATAATTAGAGTAAAAATAAATAAAAGACCACAGAAGACAGGTTTATGTTGATTACAAGTGAAATGGAAACAGTCCGAGGAGGTAGCTGACCATGTTGTACGACTGGAACTGCTGGAAGCCGCGTGTTTTCTTATTTGTAACCAGGCCTGGTCTTAAAATGTGGTACCTGGGCTGGTGTCTTGTGTGAGAATCCCATGGTTTTGGCAAAGTTTTTATAAAGCACAAACAGTCCAAGAAACGTTGCACTGTTATTCCAGCATAATGCTCGATTCTTTTGCCTCACTATTATGCTCAAAATTATGCCGGCATAATGTGGACAACCCTACACACGGTTAGGCTTGGATAAATTCTGCTCGTAAAATGGCTTATTCTGCCTGCCGGCAGTGCTCGTAAAAATAGTATATTTTGCTCGAAATTCTGCTCGGACACCCTTATTTTGCTTGGTAACCGAAAAATTTTCGTCCCTTATGTATTTTCGCAAATATGGAAAGGAGCCTGGGCCTAACCCCTAAATACTAATTCTGCCGGCAGAATGCTCGCGTCAAAAATCGCTTATTCTGCTCGAAATTCTGCCGGCAGAATTTATCCATGTGTACACACGGTATCTTGTACAGCATGATAAATAGCGCCATACGAAAGTACAGTTCAGCGTAACAGTAGCATAGGAAAATACTGCTCAATAGGTTTCATTTGATTGGTCACACTTCAGAATGCGACTAAAAACGTTTAACCAATTTGTTCAGCATAATGAACAGCATCACAAGAAAGTACCGCTCTGGTAAGAGTTTATCCCAAGACTATAACTTCTGAAGCACCCAAGACGACAGTTTTGGTTGCAGCAGTAAAATGTATTGTAATCTGTTGAAGCACTTATTTTAACCCTCTTTCCTCCAAATTAACAACCCTACGTTATTTAACAAACTACAACGCAAAACGGTATCAAACGTTGAAGTTTAATCCATAATTTTTGATATTTTTACATGGATGGCAGCGTAAATAAGACGCCCTATAAATTATACATACAGCTTGTTTCACACAAAATATACATATTCAAGGTTTCTTGACTCTTCAGAGCCTTACCTTTTATAAGCACTGGAAGTGACAAAAGCAAGACAATGCTTTCATATCAACAAGTATCTATGGTCAACACTCGATGAACTTTGGGGACAATACGTATTTTTACACCTGGCATTTCAACAGCGCTTGGAGTGGCGTGACAGAGACAAATTTTAGGGCCTGTGTAACCTACCGGTTATTTTCGCTGCAATGTCAAAACGGGTTGATTGCAATTTTGTTACCATTAAATCAGTGCTTGCACCGTCCGCATAAAGGTTATCCTGAAGCCCCCCAATGCGTGTATATTAGGGTCATTCATTTTTTCTCAAAACTGAAAAATGAATTTCGTATAATTCAATTTTTAATTTTCATTTTTTTCCGAAGCTCGAAAAATGAAAAATGAAGTTAGTGTTTGTTAATTTCATTTTTTAACCTCTTCAAAAAAATGAAAAACAAATTCCGTGTAAATCATTTTTCAAATTTCATTTTTTTTTTTTGGAAAATTGAAAAATGAGTTGAGTTTTTGCTTAATTTTTCATCTTTTGTGAAAAAAATTGAAAAATAGACAAATTCATTTCTCATTTTTCGACTTTCAGAAAGAAAATGAAAATTAAAAAATGAATCACACGAAATTCGTTTTTCATTTTCTTGAGAGATTAAAAAACTGAATGACCCCAATATAGTCGCATCCCCCCCCCCCCCAAGAAGAAATGACGTGTTTTTTGCTCGCATGCACTCCGCTCTAAGCCCAACAGAAATCACAATCAAATCGCTGTAAAATCAAAGGGTGGGTCGATACCGATATATATTTAACAATTATTCTACGAGGGCGCGCTGGATATCGAATGATAGATAACCAACGAGGCGCGTAGCGCCGAGTTGGTTATAATCATTTGATATCCAGCAAGCCCGAGTAGAATAATTGTTTTATTAAAAACTTAACCACTATTAAAAAAAAAAAGTCAAGAAAGAACGGAAAAATGAGAAAAGAAATTTAAACGGAACAAGAATCGCTCACATGACTGAACGAAAAAGGCGCCAAAACCTTGCGAAGTGTTGCAGCGTTTCATTGCAAAGCTGAATGAATCAATGAAAACTGCTCGAAAGTGAACAAAGTAGCACAAGTTTTGGAAAGAAATCTTCTAATTATTGGCTTTGAAATATGGTACATGTTTGATTTTTCCTGAAACATTGTTGTTATCATCGTTCAAAGCGGATTGAAGCTGTACAATTTCACCATATTAGCTGCTGGAGTTGAAACTGAACAAGTTTGTAATCTGTTCGCACAACGGAGCCATCATGTGCGTGTTTCATCGAACTGAAGACAGAACAAATTTGAACTTGAAGAGGTAATTTCCATGCAGCTCAGAAGCAAGATTACTGTAGTGAGGAACATTAGAAGTCACCATCATAGTTTGTTAAATGCAAAGTGCAAAATGCAGTTGTTCTCGGTTTAGAGGTTGCGGACGGAATGGTAAGCTTAAAAACAACATTCAAACAACTGGAAAAGCGATTCAACTCCGTTTACATGGCATCCGATTTCTATCTGAGCATTTGGACCTGTTGGAACACAGAGCTACAACGAGTGCAGGTAAACCAGTGTCAATTGTGCGTGTTAAAGGCGAAAAAAATCTCGCCCTTCCTTCCTTCTTGGTAGTTTGCCGCTGTATTTTTTTAGTACTTGTTCAGACTGCTTCATGATTTTCGCACCGACTCGCCATGAATGTGTGATAGTTTTTATTAAATGCTCCTGCCCCATTTCACTGTGTTTTATTTTATGTCTTGTCTTGATATTTTGAAGTGGAAAGCTTTCCTGATAAAACCTACCGTGTTCAAATATTTCAATGATCGACGTGACGATCGATGAAAGAAATTAATTGTATAAAACACGACGCTTAATGCTTAAATTTCTATTTCTGCACAGTTTCTTCAAACATTTTTGACTTGTGTTAGACGACGCTGTTGGTGATGCTTGTTGGTGACGATGCTGGAATTTCTGCTTAATTTAAATTTGCTGCCAAGTGATTTTCCTCGTCCATTTTTCTCGTCGGGTTGCTCGCGAGGAAAAAACTTTCAGCTCACTTTGTTGTTGAGTGTTCATTGACCATATTTGTCGCAGCAGGTATATGAGCTGATAGCCTAGCTCCGTTCAGCCAATCAAAATGCTAGAAATCCAATATACCTAGTCCAGTTTTTAATAAATATATATATACCGGTATTTCGCATTTCTTTTCGATATTCGTTATCACACGAGGACGTCACAATCAAGCGTTATATTATGATGTCACCATTAAAGGTTAGCGTCCAGGCCTGAAGGAGTCAAAAACGCGCAATGTGTTGAGCAAATAGCAAAACTCGATTGCAAATCAAAGGCGCATGAACAAAAAGGTGATTAAAAAACAAAACAAAAAACAAAAACAAAAAAACAAAAAAACAGTATTTTGTGGAACGATGGCAAAGTATCAGTATCGAACGGCATCGAAATTTTCGATACTTCACGCGACTATCGAAGTGTTTTACATCGACAACATCGAGCATTTGGAATCGCTATCAACGCAAGTGTTAGTATCGAACGGCATCGACGTTATCGATACTTCACGCGACTATCGATATGTTTTACATCGATAACATCGAGCATTTGGTATCGCTATCAACTCACTCTTAGTTGAATCGTAGCAAAAATCACAGGTAGACTACAGAGCCAATTTCAAATCGCACACAAAACCGTCCTGGGCCATGAAGCCAGTCTTCTCTAGGACTCTGATGGGCCGCCATTTGAAATCGGAAAGACAACGAGGCGACAATTTACACACCCGTCGCAATAATTGTGAGGTGCTTGCTGAAAACACATTGTAATCATCACCAAACTATTTCAAGTCGACGCGTTCCACTCGGGTGGGTTTGCTTTTGCCTGTTCTATCAGCTTGTCACCAGTCTCTACCAATCTGCTCAGGTAGAATGACCCAGGTTTGACGGCATTGAAGGTTTCCTCAAGTTCTGTTTGGCTGCAAAAACACAAAACATGACATAAACTAGATTAGGTTGGCCTAAATACGGGACGCATTAGACATGTAAACGTAGTATTCAGTTATTCATTAGAGCTGTTTCATGTCTTGCTTTACCTTTTTGTTTTCGTGAGCTTTACAACTGAGTAAAAAATGCCCTAAAACGTATAGCATCGAAGGAGAACAAACGCCTAACGTCCCTTTTTTAATCGTGACGTGGCTGAAACGTGTTTTTCCGCGCTGCGCACTGGTCTAGTGTCTCTTTTTCCCTGCGCATGGTAGCGGGTAATTGACCCCAAGTATTTGCAAGTAAAACGCCAAGTAATACAGGCAAAATTTCGTGCAAATTCAGGCCCATGAATGTTGCGTTACAGGAAGGTAATCCAATTTTACATTGTTCGCTGATTGCTTTACAACCGCCGTGTGCAACAAAGCTTCAGAAAGCAGTTCCTGTGACATAAAAATTTGTTTATGGGCGGAGGTGGAGGTGATCTCAGTTTATATGGATTCTTCACCATCACCACCACCACCAAGAAAAATGTATTTCTTGGTGTTAACATATTTGTATCTCGAGTTCGGATTGCTTCATGGCATTATTTTCGCTGATTAGCCAGAGGTGATCTTTCTGGTTTCATGGTGGTTTAGGTGTATTTTCTAACCGAGTTCTAAGCGGTAACACGAACCTGTAGCGGCCAATCTTGGGTGCAACTGTGAATGTAACGCCTTCAGGGTACAGCTGTAACTCCAACTGTATATCAAGCACAAACTTCACAAACCCCTTCACGGTGGAGAACTCCACTACAAGCCTAGAAAGAAAACCATGAAGAACAAATTACTCAAGTTTTTAAAATGTTCTAAGTACGCTCTAAACTCTCCACCTCAAGGAATTCGAAAACGAATTCATTTATCTTGGAAATTGAAGAGCAGAACAGAAAAAAAGGCAAAATTAAAGAAAAGGAAGTGTAAAACATTTGTTAGTTAAGCAAACAACATACCCGTTTTCTCTGAAGGATATCAGGTGACCAAAACCAAATTTGAAGATCTCGTGTCCCACCGCCTTTGCTTGATACATTAAATCCGACATGTGTGCCAAGACCTGAAGAATTAACAAAATGAGGCTGCTGCATATCACTTTCTTGTGGTGCTGTTTATTATACTGTATATAGTGATTCTAACTTTTGAGTCTACTGGTGAAATCCTTAAGTCTGCTACTGGGCAGT
The DNA here is from genome assembly GCA_964017195.1 of Siderastrea radians. NCBI lineage: Eukaryota > Metazoa > Cnidaria > Anthozoa > Scleractinia > Rhizangiidae > Siderastrea > Siderastrea radians. The sequence goes on from OZ024900.1 coordinate 3,619,936, forward strand.
ACTTTCCTGTGGTACTGTTTATTGTGCTGTACAAGGTGGCTCTAACGTTTGAGTCTGTGGATGAAATCCTAAAGTGTGACCATTCAAGTGAAAGCTACTGAGCAGTACTTTCCTGTGGTGCTGTTTATTATGCTGTACAAGGTCGATCTCACTGTTGTGTCTGTGGACGAAATCCTAAAGTGTGACCATTCAAATGAAAGCTACTGAGCAGTAGTTTTTTTTCATAATGTTTATCATGCTATAATTGACGACATTCTTGAATTGTAAGATGGACAAACCTTTGGTAACCCTCTTTTGGTGGGTCCACACATCTGAGTGAGGATGTCAGTACTGACAGACTGCTTCAAAAGTGTATGGACTCTCCTACTGAAACTTTTGACACGCTCTGGGAATTGACAAAAAAAGAAAAGAAAAGAGAGCTATGAGGTAGAAATAAGAATTTTCCTTACTTGATGCAAAATTCTCCGACTTTTCCCTGACCTTGGCAAGCCTGGGTTACCTAAATCAGTTCGTTAGGTGCAGGTATTTTGAGAGCTTACTCATTCTAAGCATTCTAACCTTGCTCAAGTTTAGAATAAGCTGGCTTATCTAACATTCTAAGCCCACTTTGGTTTTGGCCAAACAGGACAATCGCAGAAAACTCAATTTGTACTTTGTTCCGACACAAATTCAATTTCCAGTAGGTGTACTGGAGGCAAGTTGCCGGTCAAGTCAGCAGTAATAATTGAGATGGGAATAAGTATGTGGACAATTTGTGCTGACAGCAGATTCTTGTTGGGCAATCAACGGGTTGAATGCCAACGTGTTAAAACGTTCAAGGGGGTTAGTTTCTAAAGAAACTATGGTGCTGCATCAGTAGGGGAGTGAAATACAAAATTTTGTATTTATCGATTCGCTCTGACGAAGGGCTAACGCTCGAAACGGCAGCTTTTGATTTCTTTACGGTGGCCAAATTACCTTATCAACTGAGTTGATAAATCCAATGTTTTGTATTAAAACGTTGCCGGTGTTTTACTTACCTGGCGCAGCGTAATGTAGCTGGATGCTGTGTACTTCCTGGTCTGAATCAGATTTCGTACCTGGATTTTGAAAAAGTGCGCGCAATTTTTTTTAACCCACCACAGAACATAGAGGAAGAAAACTAAAGTAAACGCAAATTACTTTAGACTCTCAATCGAAAACCGCTTTACTTAAAGAGCATAACCCAAACGTCTCGCGCTTAGCCCTACTTCAGTGTGAAGAAGGGGTAAGCCGGAAATGTTTGTGCTAACTAACTTGCTTGACACTTTTAAGAGGGTTTTTTTAACCTCTTCACTCACAATGGAACCCTTACACATAACGAACCCCTTTGGAACTTAATAAAATACACGTTTTAACGGACACAATTCAGAAGTGCAAACTTACAGTGAAATCTACCAGGACATAACGATTAAATGTCGTCACCCAACTGAAGTTGACACTAAATCATGAATGTTATTTAATAATACTGAAATCCGGATATAAATTGCATAAATAAACCGAATAATGGAACCCTGACATATAACGAACCCCTTAAGAAACATGTCCCCTGTATAACGAACGATTTTATTAAGCCCAGCAAAAGCTACATATTCTCCTTAGTGTTCTCCATATATTTCTTATGGTACTAGTTGGGAGAATTTGCACAAACATCAAGACACTTCATGTTTGGCGATCATTTCCTTTGTTCTCGTGACCTATATGTTTGATCAACTACGGATATTGTGAGGAGAAATTAGATGCTTGTCACTATTGGGGCTTAAAGGGTTAGCTCTGTATGCTGCATTCCCTCTATAGACTTACTCGCATTCTCCGGACCAAACAACACAAGCAATTCCACTGTTTCCTTCAGGAAGGTAAATTTAGCGTGCTGTTCATTCCACTCTTCCAGTTCCCATTCCTGTATACTAAAGTACAGAGGAACCGTCAATTGGACCCAAAAAATGTGACCCGATTAACGGAGGTTTTTGGTAAAACAAGAAAGTCCACTGGACATTACAACCGGGCACTGTGCATGCATTGAATTTCACTACAAATGACAGGCCCACAAGTGAAATGACATTTGTATGGCATGACGTAGCCTCCATAGTAGCACAAATAAAAGGTCATTTCAATGGGTGATTTTGTTTTTACTCTGAGGTAAAACCAAGAGGGTAGAGATAACGTTTTGCCACATGCCCCCATATTGCTCCTGACAGATTGACATTGTCACTATAGCATTTATCTGGGAACGCCCAAAGCGGCCGGGAGCGACGAGAGGTAACTGTCCTCGCAGGATATACTACGAAAGCCAGTGGTTTCGCCCGGTTACGAGTTAGCCCCGTAACTAATCTAGTTCATCTCCCAAATATATCGAGTTCGTCCCACGTAAATCGGGGGCGAACTACGGGGCGAAACCACCGTCATTCTTTACTACTATCCTATATAAGGTAATAACAGTTTACAACATGAGAATTTTCTTCTGTATCGAGGATGGACTCTCTTGACGCAAACGTAACGGTGAGATATAAAAATGCCCAAGAGGTGAAAAGATTCTACAAAAAAGCATGAATGATGAGGACTAAGGTGGAGCATGAAGAACAAGTGGGTAATATACCTTTCCAGGAAATCTAACTTATTCTGTAATTCTCTGTGCTCCGGATTGTTCAAAGAATTGCTTGATTTTTCAACCTGATGGAACAAAATAAACTAACTCAGAATAACAAAGAAAATAATAAAGACTATAAACAGAAAATAAGCACACGAGTACAATTAAGTATGCAAGTAACAATGTCAGCACATTAGCGCAAAAACTCGTACCAAAAACTAATACCAACCTCAATTTTAAGTAATCGCAGTTCTTCTTCCTTCTGGGCTACTGTTATTTTGAGCTCTTCTTTTTTGTTCTCCAACTCTTCTTTCTCTCTGCATTGACATAATTGATGCACACAGCAATTAATCAAACTTATTAATAGTAATGGCAATAAGTTATTTTGTGCAAATGTTCAAATGCGCTTAAATTACAATTCTGCTGAGAGGCAAGATTGAACGTTCGCATATCCCCATTATTACAGAAACATTACTAAATTCCGAAGTTTCCTAAATAATTCCGAAAAGACGGTTTCTACTAAGTTTCTTTGTGTGCTTACCTCTGGAGAGAGGATCGCTTGCTTTCCAGTTCGGAAATTTCTGGAAGGAAAAATATAACATTTTCTTAAAACCGGAATTTAGCTGCTTTTTGGTCAAATCTATGCCGAAAAACGACTGTGCACCTTCAATAATTCAAAAATGCTAACTCTAGGAGAGGAAGACATCATTTAATATACGTTATGGAGGAAATTCTCTAGAAGACCAAACGGTGATACACACGAAATTCAAAAGCAAAAATCACGATATTCATTTTCACGTTTTGTGTTTGATAAGAAGTGCTTTCCATTCTTTTTCAAATAATTTGAAATTACTAATTACACAAGATGTTATTTACATTTGATATTGACGACATGCAGTCGTCGAAACGTTGTGTTCCTATCACTGATTTTAATCTTAATTTGAAATTAGATTGTTTTTCTAACAATTGCCATTCAAAAGATGTTGCAGAAGTGGAACCCTGTCTTAAAGGGGCAATTACCTGAAAGCTGGTTCACCCTGTATTATCTCTGAGTTTTCATACAATATAAAAATGTCATCATGATGAAGGGGGTGTTAAAAAATTTTCAAAAAATTGAGAAAATAAAATTTCGTAGTTAGAAATTAAAAGATGGACAAGAAAAACGGTCTACCCTCAACCTGAAGCGTTCAATTTATCCTAATATACATCCTATTTCATAACAAAATTGACTTATATTCTCATTTGAAAATTTGTGGCGGGATATCGGCCTGATTCAGGCCACACACACACACAAAAAATAAAGCTAATCAATGAGTTGCCCCATTTAAGGATAGATCAATACTTTTTTTAAGGGGCACAAACAATCATGTACCTTGTTCACTCTTCTGCAAAGCCTCAGTCATGACCTGCATTTCCTCGGCCATCTTTGTCTGCTGCTCAAGTTTCTATTTACAAGGAAGAAATACATAATTTGCTGTTGTGCTAGTTGGAAGAAGTTGTTCAAATATCAAGAGTTCACCCCGGGTGATCATTTCCTTAATTCTCAACACTTGCACACTTAATTGTGCATTGATACAAGGAGAAATTTGATGCTGATCACTATTATGGCTTAAAGAGTCAATTTATTGTGGCCTAGGTATACACCTACTGGGTAAGGAAAGTGTGTGTAGAATTAGATGTCATGTATTGTACCTTTTCACTCTCACCAAGAGATGACTGAATACCATTGATTTCCTTATCCAAGTCCTCGTCCACTGTGAAGAACAAATTGAAACAGAAATTATTTCGCATTTAGCCTTTCACTATAAGGTGAGGTGCTTGTGAAAATTCTTAATACAGAGTTTACTTTGAAGTGATTAAAACACAATTTCATCAGTCAAGATGGTCACTTAAGATAGTTGTCCATGAGAATAGTTTCTGAATCATTTTTTAGGAAAATCCAATTCAAACCAAGCTTGGTCATAGTCCTAAGAAGTCACCAAATTAAGAACATTTATTTCTTACTGTTGTCCAGCAATTTGAAACAGTCATCCACCATTGCCAGGGATTCCTCAACAACATGCACATCATCAGCAAGCGCTCTATAATTTTCCTGAAAAACGGTTTGGAGACATTTCATTTTTATACTTACAGTTAAGCTGAATCCGTCATTAAAACATGAAGGTCTTTTCTTGCTTATTTTAACTTTCACTTACCCTGCCAGTGGAGTGACTACATTGAAATGACAAAAGGCACTGGCAGAAATTGTAAGTACACTGAAACAAGGTCCACATCACATAAAACAAATTGCTTTATTGCAATGGGGACTTAAACTGTTAGGGCTTTGAGCAATTTGTGTTAACTGAGTAGTCACAGGTGAAGAGAAAACATAATACAACGTAAAGCGGTTTCAATTTCCTGTTCCAGCATTTTTTGAAACAATTAAAACAACTAACCTTCAATTTAGATACTATTTTTTTGTTCAGCTGATTTTTTCCTTCCTTCCATTCGCTTGTGGCCATTTTTTCACATGCAGAGCGCAGGCGACGAGCATCATTCCGCATTTTCAAAATCTGAATGACAGGACACAAACACAAAATTACAATCAATCAATCCACTCAATCTACTGACCTAATGGCATAACCTGCTTTATTTACTGAATAAATTTTAATTATGTACAGCTGTACCTCTTCTTTAGTAGCAGATTGTGCTTCCATAAATACTTGAGGGTCTGAGGCATTCAGCTCCTTTTCCTGCTGCTCAACTTTATCTTTCATCCTAAAGGTAAATATCACAATTTCACCTTAAAAAATTTCGAGAAAATTTAAGGCCATCTACAAATTAGGCTCAGTCTCCAGCCGTGAGTGTCTCGATGCACCAGCGATTCTCGCCACCTTCACGGCTGGGCGCATGGGTTTGGTTGCATGTCCGTGACGTCATTACAATTTTAATAATTATGCAGGCAATCCACACGTCATTTGCTTAAATTTTATGTTTTTTTTTAATCATCTTGAAAAAAAGCGAAATGCGCAAAGTATGCCTGAAACGTCCTCCTAAAAGTGTGAAATTTCAAGAGAAAGACGAAATCCCGTTAAATTATGTCGCGCATTCTGCCCCGCAAATTTCAGGAGGCTTGTCTCTGATTGGTCAGTCTAAACAATAACCAAACCTGTGCACCCAGCCGTGAAGGTGGCGAGAATCGCGGGCGCATCGAGACACTTACGGCTGGAGACTGAGCCTATCTACAAATTGGCTTGAGGACAGTGCCTTCTTTTATTACTGCACATTCGTTCTGCACATCTCAGGTATGCCCTGAGCCTACTAATACAACGGTATTTTTGCATGGTTTGCGACTAGAAAAAGCAGATATTTGAGCTAAATTTGGAGAGAAAAATGCCATACATTCTTTGTATTTAAAGCTTTTTTAGAATTATGGTTGCTTGCTGCAAAATGCATGGTTGCCCACATTTTTGTTTTTAGATTCCAATAGGTCTTGCTAAGATCTGCTCCCCCCCCCATAGTCATAACCTTTACAAATATACCTCTGTATTAGAGACCACTGTCCTTAAAGAAGTCCCTTACAAAAGGAATAACTCACTCTGCAGTTTGTGATTCCACAGCTGCAATTGCCTCTTCATAACATTTCACCTTGGGTGCAGACACAAGTGATGAAACAATCTTCTCTTTTGGGGTTTGAGCTGATTTAAGCTGGAAAAAAAAACCCTGCAGTCAGAACAATATTCAAGCTAAGCTAAGGAAAGTCTAATTTCAAAACTAACCACAGTGGTTGGTGCAATACTCCTGCGTGTGTTGACCTCTGTTATAAACACAATTTCTGTGATATCAAGGAACTCCTTTAGGGTAATAGGTTTTCTGCAAGGGAATTAATAAGATTTCAATAGTTTGTTCAAATGTTTCCTCATTTGATAGCCTTGACCCAATATTTATTATACATGGAGATCTGGTTCAAACTGGAGGAAGTATAAAAATTCAAATTTTTTTTTTGTTTGCAATTAAATGTATGGGGTGTGGGCCATTTAAATTTGTGCCCAAAGGACATACATTTCTTTGTTAAAAAAAAAATGCAAAATTCAAAGTTCTATATATAGTTTTGTTGAGTTTGAATGTAGATCTCTCTGAAACTTCACATTTTTGCAAAATTCAGTATCATTGCCAAAATCATTAATGAACCTGGTTTCATGTTTCACCAAAATGTTTGAAAATGACGCACTAACTGCAAATTGTACTGTTTGTAAGAGGGCGCAAGTTCTTAGGTATAATCTGTATCTAATCCAGTGGATTAACAAAAGCCATGAGTTTTATTGTTGCTGGTGCTTAAACTCAAGAATTCTGGAACATGAACAAAATAGGAGTATAACTGCTGTAGTCCCCACTGGATGGCATGCATGCATGTCCATTGCAATGTTAATACCCTTCCCCCTGCCTGCCCCCTCTCCAGCATCTTGATACGTTTCCTGAACAGTTCACAGCCCTCATTTTTTTACCTGGGTGGAAAGCCAAAGTAACACACAAGGCAATTGTGTTGTGGCAATTTTCCTGTTTCAATCATGGTAGTAGGCACAGTAAACTAAATGTATTGTTCACAATTTTTGCAGATTGCTAGCAAGGTTAAGGCCAAGCCAGTTATCACTGTTGCAGTAGTGGGCATAACGGGTGAATTTTACCAATCACCACGACAAATGGATGCAATTGTCTTCTATGTCACTGGCTTAAAGAAGTGATACCACATTCAGGTTGAAAGTCAGACATGCTAAACACTTCACAAACACACGAGTTCATTACTTGTGCTTTATCAGGTCAGATGAAATTGGTAATAATGTCAAGTCTCAATTTTTTTACTTTGACTCAAAAGACAGTACTTACTGTGTAACAATCTGGCTCTTTTCCATTTCTTCCACTTCTGTCCTATTTCCATCTTCTGTTTCTTCATTAATAATTGACAACTTTCTTGGGTCAAACTCACTTACAGCTTGTTCTTCTGATGAGTTGTTCAACCCAAGATTATCACTAGATAGCAACATATCCGTATCAGCAGGCTCATGGATGCTTTTCACTCTCTGTATGCTGCTGTCAATTTCCTCTTGTCTACAGCTGGCCTCTAACTTTGATTCTTCCAGCTGTTGTGGCATTTTCTCACTCTGCAAATCTTGTGATTTGTTCAGCACTGGGGTGCTGTTTGACTTAAAAGCAGCAACTTCTAGACTCCCAGTCAGATTTAAAGCTGCACTCACACCACCATCTGTAACTGGTTTGAATGGTGATTTAATCATTCCTGAGCCATAGCTAGACGTAACATCCATGCCAGCAGATTCATAGAGGCTCTTCTGTTTTGACTTTTGTACACTGTTGTCAAGAACTCCAAAGCTACGACAGGTTGTGAGTTCTACATTATCATCAAGTTCCTCTTTGTTGCAACAGGTTGTTGCCTTTAGCAATGGTTCTTCTTGCTGTGGCAATTTCTCACTCTTCAAATCCTGTGATTTGTTCAATGCTGAGCTGCTGTTTGACCTGTGGACAGCCGCTTCAAGACTCCCGGTCAGATTCAAAGCTGCACTCACACCACCATCTGTAACTGGTTTGAATGGTGATTTGATCATTCCTGAGCCATAGCAAGATGTAACATCCATGCCAGCAGGCTCATAGATGCTCTTTCGTTTTGAATTTTGTACACTGTTGTCAAGAACCCCAAAACTGCGACAGGTTGTGAGTTCTACGTTATCATCAAGTTCCCCCTGGTTGTAACAGGTTGTTGCCTCTAGCAATGGTTCTTCTTGCTGTGGCAATTTCTCACTCTTCAAATCCTGTGATTTGTTCAATGCTGAGCCACTGTTTGTCCTGTGGACAGCCGCTTCAATACCCCCAGTCAGATTCAAAGTGGCACTCACACCATCATCTGTTAACTGTTTGAATGGTGATTTGATCATTCCTGAGCCATAGCAAGATGTAACATCCATGCCAGCAGGCTCATAGATGCTCTTCCGTTTTGACTTTTGTACACTGTTGTCAAGAACTCCAAAGCTACGACAGGTTGTAAGTTCAATATTATCATCAACCTCCTCTTGCTTGTAACAGCTTGTTACCTCTAGTGATGATGCTTCTAGCAGTTGTGGTATTTTTTGGCCTTGCAAATCTTGTGCTTTGCTCAATGCCGAGTTGTTGTTTGACCTGCGAGTGGCAGCTTCTAGACACCTGGTCAGATTTAAAGTTGCACTCACACTGTCGCTTGGTTTGAATGGTGACGTGATCACTCCCGTGCCATAGCAAGATGTAACCTCCATGCCAGTAGGCTCATAGATGTTCTTCCATTTTGTCTTTTGTGTGCTACTGTCAAGAACTCTAAAGCTTTGACAGGTTGTTAGTTCTACATTATCATTATCGTCAAACCCTGGCTTCTGGCTCTGTGTTTCATTCCATCCACCACAATCAGGTGCAGCTGACAGGTCTGTAATCACACCTAAGGGCTGCCTACTAGTATTTCCAGTTGCATTAAAAGAAACTTCATTTCCTTGAAAACTTGATGACTTTGACTGCAAAGACATAACGAAAGATTTGCTGTCCATTTTACCACTTTCTTCTATGTTGGTACCAGATGATGAAGGAGATGTATACCTTTTCTGTACACTGTTGTTAATATTGTCCTGCATATGATAGGTTGTGAACTTAAATGTTTCTTCTTCAGGCGGTTGTTGAATTCTCTGACTCTTCATATCTTGTGCTTTGTTTAATGTTGTGTTGCCATTGATTCTGAAATCTTCAACACTTCTGACAAGATTTGAGGTCTCATCCTCATTACTGCCCAGAAGTCCTTCAACTGGGGATTTAGCTAATCCTGGACCATAGCAAGAAGTCACATCAATGTCAGCAGGCTCATAAATGCTTCTCCGTTTTGCTTTCTGCATGCTGTTGTCAAGAATTTTATAGCTGTGACAGGATGTAAGCTCCAGGTTATCACCATGTACTTGGGTTTCATTCCAAGGACCACTTTCACTTTGAACTTCAGTGGTCTTTCCTAAGAGATCCCTTTTTTGACTGGTGCTTACATTGCCCTCAGAAAAACCAGCCTTGGTAACCACCGTAAGATCCAGTTCACCACCATGTTCATCACTGTTTATTACACTGGTGTTTTTCCTTTCAAGAAGTGACCTCAAGAATATTGAGGAGTCTACTTTGTTTGATATGGCATTGGAGAATTCAGTTTGAGGGGTTTGCAGATTTGAGCCTGGATAGTATGAGAAAGCATCCTGTCCTCTGCAAATGGTGAAATCTAACGCGTCAGCATATCCTGTATTTGCAGCAAATACCACAGTTTGGTCTGCCCCTGTGGTCAAGGATTGTTCATCTTGTAAAATACCACTTCCATAACAGTTTGTCATATCAAGCTGATCTACTGGACCACACAGATCTTCGACTTTGTCTTCTGTTGCAAAACCATTTCCAGTGGCATCCAACTTTGTTGTCATTTCTGATGCTTGCCTTCTTAGTATGTTTTCCTCTTGACTAGGTATATTACACTGTAGAGTTGATCCATGTGTTTCTGTTAAATCCATTTCTCTGTCTAGTTCGTCATTGCTTGATGTACTGTAGGTTTTCTGTTTGGCTTCAAGGAGAGACCGCAAGAGTAAAGATGAATCCATTTTGCTACATCGAGCAGCAGACATCTCACTTTGACTGACCTGCAAAGTTGAAGAAGTGAAATCTAAGGCATCAGTGTTCTCTGTGTTAGTGGTAAAACCCATTGCGTGATCTGCCGCCACAACTAAGGATCGTTTGCTTGGTAAAATGCCACCACCATAACAGCTTGTCATGTCAAGACCACCTGTGTTTTCAGGGAGTTCCTGCCTTTCTGATGATTTGATCAGTCCTGGACCATAGCAAGCTGTGACATCTACATCAGCAAGCTCATAGATGCTTCTTTGCTTCTTTTTCTGCATGCTGCTGTCAAGAACTTTGTTGCTGTGAGAGGTTGTCAGTTCTACATTATCATCAAACTCAGACTCATGTTGTTGTGGTACATTCCAGCCACCAGCAGATGTACATCCTGTGGAACTTTTCATGTCTGTAATCTCACCTAATGGCTGCCTCTTGAGATTGGCACTTGTATTTCTAATTGCACTTGAAGAAAATTCATTTTCTTGCATGCTTGAAGACTTTGATTTCAAAGACATAAGGAATGATTTGCTGTCCATCTTACAACTTTCCTCGGAGTTGGCATTACTGCGGGTAGACGCCTTTGATTTCAAAGATGTGAGGAATGATTTGCTGTCCATCTTACCACTCTCTTCTGAGCTGTCCTCGCTGCTTGTTGAAGCTTTTGATTTTAAAGACATTAGGAACGATTTGCTTTCCACCTTAAAACTTTCCTCGGAGTTGGCATTATTGCTGGTGGATGCCTTTGATTTCAAAGACATGAGGAATGATTTGCTGTCCATCTTACCACTCTCTTCCACATTGGTAGGTGAGGACAATAGTGCATTGGGATAATCACGAAAAAATATTTCTCTTTGTGAGCATGTTACATCCACTTCAACACCTGCCTCACCACTGAAAATCCTTGTTTGATCTCCTGTCTCAGGGTTGTCTGCAACATTTTGTGGAAATTGGCTTGAATTGTAGCATGTTGTATACTCCATTTCCTCAACCTTTTCTTTTGGATTTGTAACAGACATTTCAGGGCCAAAGTTATAATTAGCACTTACAATTCCACCATGGCAAAATGTGATGTCTAAAGAGCCTGTGTGCTGGACTTGCTCTTGTGTGATGGTTTGCAGTAAGACTCCCCTATCAAAGTTGATTGTGTTGTCTTCAGTGGTTTCACTTATTTGACTGAACTGCACCTCTGGCATTTTCTAAAAAAGAATCATTCATTGTTAGACAAATTGATACTTTGCACAGACAGTAAACAATGGCTTTCAATAACTTCTAAACACTTCAGAGTTAACAAGGGTTAACAATTTGGAAGTATCAGCAAATAATTTTCCAAGAATACTCAATAAAATAAACAATTGTTATTATTATTTTGGCTTCAAACATGTCCACGTCAGATATTATAATTTGCCCTACAGGATCCCCGTAGGATCCTAAAAAACATGATTAGGTTAATTGCCATTTAGGATCCTGGGTGGCCGGGGATCTTACAGAGTCATAAAAAATCCTGTAAGATTCTGAATAGGATCTCTACCAAGGTCTATGAAATTCTCTTTCAGGAAATCATAAGACAGGTAAACGTCTTCAACTTTTGTGCTCATTTTGTCAAGTTCATTATTGTATGTTTGGAAAACTGGGTCCACTTAAACTGATGTTCAAAATTTTTTTTTATTGCATAAGACAGGTTCAAATTCATTTACAGATGACAAAAGGCTTCAAAATGAGAGAACAACTGTCTTGTACTTTGCTTTATTTTTCCTTGTAGATTACCTGGGAGGGTGTGGAGACTTACCTGCAGCTCAACTTGGCACACCTGAGTACTGTCTTCCTGAATTTCACCTTTCAGTAGGGTGTCTAATCCTGAAATTTGATTGTTCAGCAAGACATGGCTCCAAAGTATTAATGAACATAAATGTTAATTTTAAAAATCTTGTACATGTACAATTGAGTCTCAGTTAAACAAGTACTCCCTGGGATCTTCTTGATAATTGAAAGTCCAGATAATCAAGAAAATAATGAAAGTATTTTCATAAGGACACATCAAATTGAACCTAAGTTTATCCACATCTGGATAAATGTGGATTGACTGTGATAGAATTAAGTCTGCTGAGATGAATTGAGATGTTACAGCTTACTATGATCCAGGGCTGGCAAGCCAAAAGTCATTTTTAAAGATCTGGTCTAAAAAGAGTTGGTTTTTTCTAAAATACTTACATTGTAGAATTTGCATGGCTTTGCATGCATACAGTTGTACATGTATGCAGACATACACATACATTGTACATTTTATTCTAAATGGGATAAATTCTCACCTTGACTCTCATGAATTTTACCTTTCTAATAATAATAATAATAATAATAATAATAATAATAATAATAATAATAATAATAATAATAATAATAATAATAATAATAACATGTTTTACCAGGGTAAACCCGTCAGCAAAAGCTGTTATAATAAATGGGTGCCCTGGGCTACTAAAAATGACACATAACAAATATAAGAAAAATTACAATAATAATAATATTTATTTAATAACCCTAAGAATAGGTTGCAAAATACATGGTGAAATAACTCTAATTTTGTCTGCTGAAGGCTTTGTTAGCATCTTTAAAAAAGTAATGCATATGTACATGTACCACTCACCTTTAATTGATTCTGCTGGCTCTCTATATTCACTGTAAAAAATATTTAAAGCGAAAATAAATTGCCCTAGGGGCTTGCTTCTCAAGGATGTGGGGTAACAATTCCTGTTATTTATGAGAAGAATATTACCTACATGAATCTAGACAAGAGTGTTTTTTAAAATCAAAATAAACATATTATAAAATTACAGGAGGAGGTAAATCTTCAAGTGTTGGTTTCTTTAACACCATCAGGGAGTGCAAATGGAGGTGGATCAGACATACTCTGCAAAGGGACAGGTCCAGTATTACACGCCCAGCCCTTGATTGGAACCCTGATAGGCAAATGCAAGAGATGGCACCTACAGTACCACTTGAATGTAAGTTGACAGTCTCTTTTGAGTCTCAATTTTCGACACTTGATTCTCGTGAGAATCGAGAAAATAATGAGCTTGTTGCTTGACTGAATGAGTAGGAGTGAGGATTGTTTAGTTTCACTGGCGGGCAAACACGTTCTCTTCATACGTTGATTTCATTCAGTGATAGACATCTGCATATGATCCTTTCAGTGTTAAGACAGATTCCGCTCAACGTTCGAGCAATAAGTGCAAAAAATATTTACCAAAAAACTACTCATAGCACGGTAACATTTTAAATGCTATTTGAAACATCTCACTCTAGTTCACTTGCCCAAGTGACCCCGCGATGAAATTCTCAAGCATTCTCAAGAAAATTAATTTCAAATCTTGGAAAAGTATGCTAAAAACGGGCGCCATTTTGTTTTGAACTGACATGAAGCGTGTTTTTAATTGAAATATTGATAACTTTAAATCCAATTTTCTCTCGCGGGGTCAGCTTGGGAGCAAAAGTAACGATAAGTTCTTCTTATCTGTTCTCAAAATGTGACAGTGCTGCAAGTATTTTTTTGGTAACTTAATTTTTGCGCTTACTGCTCGAACGTTGAGCGGAAATTGTCTTAATCCTTTTGTTGGTTTCTTAGGTCTCCATTTAGACGTAAAGAGGCTACATTGTTCTTTCTTCCAGGAATTGATCGTTTTTTTGAAACTCGAAATCAAACATGCATTATTAAGAACATTCCTCTTTGGCAAATCTCTTGAGAATCCAGTATGGGAAATTGATAAGAGTTTCGAGTGAGGATCAAGTATTGAGTGTCAACTTACATTTGAGTGGTACTGTCAGCCAGTAGTTACAACATGGTGGAGAACCCAAGGTCCAGAACTGAAGACCACTGGCATGTCCCAGGGCCTGGGGCCAAATGACATGAGTCTGACCAGGTCACCATTTTGTTTGGACCAAACAAAAAACATTTTGGACATCACATTTCATGGAGGATTATTTATTTTTATTATTACTTAGCAATGTTTTCATTCTGTGTGTACTAGCAATTATACTAAACTTTTCTAAGCCCATTATTCAATCCAGCAATAACGGAGGTACACTGGATGAAAACAACACATGCTCAATGTACATTTGACTGGACCACAGTTTAGATTTTGTCAGAGACACTTGAATTTGATCTGGACATTGTGCGATGACCGACTGTTACTTGCAGCCTGCTAAGGTGTAATGGCTATCAATCAGGCCATGAATGATGAATCTGGACAGTCGAGGGTTGTTTTCTTCAAACAATTGAATGATACATGTACATGACAATAATTAAAACAATTTGTCAAAGAACATTGACAGTAATAATTATAAAAAGCATAAATCTTTGAATCTCACCCCTGAGATGTGCTGCTTGAAGCCTGAAGATTATCTGCAAAAGAATATGTCAATAAATCATTAATTTTTTTCGGCCACTTACAAAACAACTGACAGTAATTTAGATCTGTTAAAGTAAATGGATTTAACTTGTATCGGAGACATGTTACAAGTATGCATACATTGTACTGTATTGTGTAGCATAAACAGCATCAAAAACAGGCAGTGTCATGTAAAACAAAACAAAATCATAAGATTCTAACAATTATACATACTTTTTTCAACCTCCTTTTTCCAGGCAGATTGCCAGTCTTCAACAAAAAATTCCCTGAAGAACAATCACAAGTTAGAGACAGAGTTCATTACAGACTGTACGTGCAAGTTCTGTACAGTTTAATGATAACATTTCCTTTATCTTGAGACCATATTGCATATGTCAATATTGCATAATTATAGACTTTAGTAAGGTAAGTTTAAGTCACAATAAGGACATCTAGTCCAGCCAGTAGGGCTGGAGTTTTATAAAACAATGTAGCTAGTAGACTGTACTTTACGGACGCTATTTCAGTGCAGGGTTGTTCTAGCATTTCTTACAACAGGTTTCCCAAACAGTACATGTAAGAAGGACGTGGCATAGAGCAAAGTACATGTACATGCTGGGATTTTTAACTTGTTATGTTCAGTTTGAAATATTTGTTTCTAAGGTTTTAATGTTCGGCCCCACTAGCACCTTGCTATAATCACTTGCCGAGAGTAAATAAAGGATATTTATTTAATATTTTATTTTATTTTGTCTAGGAAACCACCCAAATGATGATGGTAGAGTTATGGCAAGGGATCATAAGTAAGTCTGTCAGACATAAGTTTACTACATCCCATTCCACTCAAGCATCAAAAGTTATTTCTTAAATTTGGTTTTATTTTAATGCCCTGTGCAGCTCTGTAATTGGTTAAAATCTAGCACTTCTTTTTTACCAATTGGAAGTAAACCAAAACCAAACAATGGACTGGCAATGCTCACACATGTTTTCCAGTGCTTGATACTAACTTTATGTAATTACAATTTATTTTACTTTGAGTTATGACTGACAAGTTCATTGTTTGTGATTGATCAGAGTGAAAATGTTCAGTCTTGGCCTCAAACTAGGTTGAATACTGTTCCTCCCTCTACCATGACTCCACCTGCTTATGGTAAGTGTCAGATTATCATTTTTCGTGAGTGATTTTGGGGGAATTGGATAGTGGTCAAAGGCAAGTATAAGCATATGGCTCATAAACCTTAAAGTTATCACTAGACAATTCAATAGAGAACTTGAGCAAAAATGTTTGTGTGCCATGGATGGCAACCGAAGTCAAGTCAAGCATTTCCACTTTGACAGAGAAAAATGCCATCACATTCATAATGGCAAGCCAACAGATCTCAAAGCAAGAGGTTTTCAACTTTTGGAGTGAAACAAATAAAACATTTACAAAAAAAGCAAACATTGACTTTCAAAGATTTGTCCTTAATTTTCCAATTAATAGTGTTCACATCAGGTTATGTCAACACATGCTATGCTTTCCAGTAGTAGTAAGTGGACTGCTAAAGCATTTAAAATAAACTTACTTTATTTCATTTTTCTCGGCAAAGCTGACCCTTCTCCCAGAAGATCGTCTGGACTTTTTCGATTTGCTTCTACAATCATGTCAAAAAGAACACCCGCAAACATTTACTAACATTGACTTGAGTTTTAAAATAAAGTACAATAATTGTACTATTAGAAACTGTTACATACATTTGCTGTTATATTTCTCTAGCTCAATTGCAGTTCAAGTTCTCAACAACCCAGTTAGCTCAGTATGCATGGGTGAAAACTGAAGCTTGTCTGGATGTGCTGAACTGTGCTTTCCTGTGACACATTTTCCCTTCTGGCTGCTTTTTTTATGCTTCTATTTGAAGTCAGAAGGTGCCTTAGCACTTCTTGTCTCCAGGCACAACCCCTGGTAGAAATTCTGCACAGTATCTTAATGGGATCCTAACAGGATCTTGTAGATCTTAACCCAGGATCCTGATAAGATCCTACATAAGATCCTGTAGGATCCTATTGACATCCTGTAGGATCATTTAGGATCTTGTTTAGGATCTTATAGGATCCTGTTTAAGATCCTATAGGATCCTACAGGTTCCTGTCGGATCCTGTATAGGATTTCTACCACGTTCTGTTTGAAGCTGAAGCTGCTTCTTCAAATATATCTGTGGCCATGATAAGCACCTTGAGATCTTGCCTTAATGTACTGGCAAATTAACTAGTAACACTCTTGCACTATTGGTATCTTGAGACCAAGTTGCCTGGAAGGATAAATGGATGGACTAGTAACACTACCCACAGTTACCTACCTTGCATTATCATCCAGTGAATTTGGATCCAACTCTTCTAGAGCACCAGCTTTCATTGGAGATTTTGTGGCCTTTAATATCTACAAACAGTAGTTTTTTTTTCATTAGCATTAATTATGAATGAATGATATAATGACATCTTGCAGAAAAGTTAAAATCTACATGTATAATAAGCTCATATGTAACAGGTAAGCTTATAAAGTTTACAGTTAATGGGGCAACATCCAGGCTAACACTTCATATTTCCTGAAGTGTGGCCAGGAAGCTTTGCTTTAAACAAATCACCAGAAGTGACGAAAGCAAAGAAATATAAACTAACCAAAACAAAATAATGGCTAAACAACTCAGCTTCACTAGAATGACAATTTTGATTTTTGAACCAGCCATTCTGAAATCAAATCTGATAAACTGTAATCCAGTCTTTTATCCTTGTAAGCTTGTAATTTATTTCCAAACTACTTATTCTGTTTTGCTCTATAGAATATTTTATCTAATTTAGTTGTGTAGGCTTGACTGTTTAACATACAAATTGACATGAATTAGGTTTAAGTGGATTTCCATTTTGTTGGGTCAGTGACTCTTAAGATATGCTTTAGCTTAAACCGATAAACTTTTTGATAAAGGTCAAAATCTTTGGACACGAAATATTAGTTGAGCACTTACTCAAAGTTTCAACTTTACGTGTTGACTTACCGAAGATCGGCGGCCGGAGGACTTTCTTTTGCCTCCAACTGTGATTCTAAAGTCGGAAAACATGAATTCAAGAACATGTAACAACTAAAAGTGAAACTTAAATTTATAACTTAAGCTTACGTTAATTTACATTCTGACAAGCCATTCAGCAAATGAATAAGAAGTGCTAGCTAGCCAATGTTTGATATATTTGTGAGCTCAGAGGTCATGTTTCGGAATATAGCTCCTAAAGCAGAACACAAACTTATATTGACTTCAGGTTGTTAAAATATTAAGACGAAGAAAGGTACCAGTAGTTTAGTGGAACGGTTGGAAAACATTTTCAGCTTAAGCTTACATGTAATTAAAACAATAAAGCTCAACCGGTCATAAAGAAAAGAACTTCGTTTACCTGTTTTCAGCATCGTTGGATGGGACACAAGCCTCCATGTTAACGCTTCACCTTTCAAGATATTAAGAAAAAGCTATCAAAGCATCAAAAGGGCGAAGTATTTAGGAAATGCTGCAAATTGAATGCAAACAAGAGCGATTCGATTTTTCCGATTGAATTCATCAACGGTCAAACAACAAAAGTCGAATTTTAGCGCCAGGATGGGGAAGCGACTCAAGCGCATGTAAGTACGTAAGCAGGCCGCGGATCAATAGTATCGCGGGTTCATCCTCCAAGATGGCGGACGATCACTGCATTGTGGTGAAAAGAGACGTGAAAAGATACAATTCCGATTTGAGCTGCTGTGGCATCGTTTTAGACAGCAGCAATGGAATTGTGTTAACAGTTGCGTCTTTATTTACTGATCTGTTACCTCAAATTGGATCACAAAGCCCACTCAGCGCCGATTGCCCGTTACTTTTGCAAGATGATTTCGCGTCGACGTCGCCGAAAGTAGAAGTTGTAATTCAAAGAAGTGGACAAGAAACTTTTAGAACGCTTCAAGGTCGTGTGGTTTTACTCTGGAGAGATGAGGGTTTGCAGAGGATCACAGAACTTGTTTTTCCATCATCGGAGTGGAAATTCGAATCACTGAGTCCTACTAATAGCGAACTGAAATCAACCCAGCGGACGACTGAAGGGAATGAAAACGAAGAACACCAAAACGAAGTCGGTGCTCATCGAAGTGTTCTGTCAGAATTTGCGCTAATTCACGTTGAGAGTCTGAAGAAATACATGTCCTGTAGACCCATTAATTTATCAATATTAGGTACCTGTGGAAGTCCAGAAAAAGGGGATACAGTATTTGTTGTAGGTACCCCATTTGGGTGTGAATGTCCCCCGGTATTCTATAACAGCGTTTCAAAGGGCATTGTATCAAACTTGATAGGAGCTAAAAAGGAATTGATAATCACTGACGCACGCTGCATTCCAGGCTGTGAGGGTTGTGCAATGTATGTGAGAAGTTCTCAACCAGGTTCATTGCAACAAGGTTTAATTCCTCATGGCATTATTCTGGCGCCGTTTTGTTGGAGAAATGGAGAGTGGATCGGGATCACTTTAGCATGTTCACTACAGTACCTTCTGCACAATTTAAGGAAACTTTTATTAAGCAAATTTCAGTCAATATCCCAAGAATTTCAAGTTTTATTGGGTAGGTTAGACCTCCTGGCTAAGCTCCAGTGCCAACCAGTCAGCATTGATGAACAAGTTGAGAAACAAAGCCAAGAGAGAAATTTCCATCAAGTGAGCTTGATTGCTTGTGACATTCTAGAGAAGGCATTTTCTAGTGTTGTCATGGTGCAATGTGGGAGGACATGGGGTTCTGGCATTGTGATGGATGCAAAGCAAGGGCTTGTAGCAACCTGCAGTCATGTGATTCGAGGATACAAAGACTCCATTGTGGTGACAGGCAATGAAAACAGCACTCTCTCTTCAAGTAGCGTGGACAGCGTATACTGTGTGTTTCCAAGTGGTGTCTGTCAAATAGCACAAGTCCTTTATACAACGAGTGAAGGCTTTCCTTTGGACTTTGCACTTTTAAAAGTTCATCCAAGTCCCTCACTGATATCTTTAAAATCTAGGTTAGGGACAGATGCTGCTCAAATGAAAGCTTACAATTTGTCTGATTCTTTGTATAGGAAGGGAGAAAGTGTCTTTGTTATTGGTTTTCCCCTGTTTGCATGCCACCAACATGCTGACCCATCGGTTGTTTCAGGGGTGATATCAAACATTGCTTATGCTAACAACCAGGCAGTATTACTGCAGTCTAGTGCTGCAGTGCATTGTGGGGCTAGTGGGGGAGCTCTGGTATCCATGGTAACTGGAGAATTGCTTGGAATGGTGACAAGTCACACTAAAGATGCAAACATGTCATCAGCCTTTCCTCACGTCAACTTCAGCATCCCTTCTGATTTGCTGTGTAAACTTGTTTTAGCTGTCAAGCATGGTAATGTTAAGAATGGTTTGCAAGCCTTGGTTTCAGATCATGTGGAAAATATTTGGAAGCTTAAGAGAACTGTATGTGAGAGCCCTCTAATTACCAGCAAATTGTAACAGTTATTGTGCATTATTATCAAGTTGAAATGTTATTTCAAAATACAATGTGTTGTTAAGTTGTCCCTCTCCTCCATTTTGAACAACTGAAAATACAAGAAATTGACTGTGTTTTAATAAAGTTAAATAAGCCTCTAATTTGACTTGATTTGAGTGACATGACCTGGGGTGGAGCATTTGAATAGAAATCTGTCACAAAAGTCAAACGCTCCACATCTGCCTGGCCTCCCCGCCCTGTAGCTTAACATAAATAGGCACTTTATGAAGCCCTTCAAAGAGCCGGTGACTTGTACTTGTCAGGAAACACAGTAAACACTGAAACTCCTGCGGAAGATACTCTGGAGCGTAGCCATTTCTGGTCAAATTTTGTGCACCACATTGGACACGTGTGGAAATTTTACTCGCCACATATTTTTAATTGCGGTTATCCCGTAAATGCTCGGCACTCTTGAATAAACCTGATTTTGCGGGCTATTGCGCTGGTGATTGTAATTCTTTTGTTTTGGAACGGGTTTGGAGCGTCACTGAGAAGAATTCATGGAGACGCGTTTTTTCCTATCGGCAAGGTGAACGAAATGACGGTCGCAAAAAAATCTTCCAATTGTGCAAAGCTCCGAAAAATGAAAAGATTTATTGTTTAGTGACACTGGACGAGAGAAAAAACTACACGTTACAGAAACGATCAAAAACGCCAAACCGCGATTGCACTGCGACTGGACTGTGAGAAGACTTTTTAAACCTAGTCTCCTTCGCAGCCGCTAGGGCCGAAGTCACGAAACGCTCCCTGTCCCGGGGAAAGAGCCTGGAAAGAGCGTCAGTCAAACGACGAGAATTGAGCACACCGAGCAGAAGGAAACACTCGCAGCGGGGATTTCTGTGAGTGTAGCGGTGGGAAGTGAAATGGAAAATACAGACGGGTGATCAAACGACGAAAACAAGCGTGCAAATAAAAACACTGGAAAGGCAAAACGAAAAATTTTAGCGTGCGACCCACGTAATGAAGAGAACGCGAGAAAGATGCTTAAATAGACCCTTCCACGTTTTTTTTTAACTTTTGACAAGGACTAGTTAGCGAAAATTTATCGACAGTGCTAGAAAAAGCGCCCTAAAATTAGTAAACTTGCCGAGTTTGAGAGTGATATGTCAGAAACGAGCGAAGATATACACCACAAAAGTCGCAAAATTTTACAGAGGTTTGTATGGTGGGGGGGAGGGGGGACAAGTTTGTGCCTCCACCATACAAACGTCTATAACATTTTTGCGACGTCTATAACATTTTGCGACTTTGCGGGGCCATATCTTTCACTCTCAAACTTGGCAAATTTGCTGAGTTTAAGGCGTTTCGATGGATTTTCGCTAACTGGTCCATGTGAAAAGTTGAAAAAACCGTGGAAGGGTGTATTCAGCCTGATCGCACATAAAGTCAAAACTCCCTGTGCGAACACCTTTCGTAAGCAACCGCCTCCTACGAGCGAACACTTTTTCAAAATACTAAACTTTTCTCAGTCACAAGTTCTAAGAATTAAATTCAGTACTCAAACAAAATCTTTTTACCGTAGTATTTTATTGTCAGATTCAAAAAGGAATATAATAAAATAAATAACTTCACCTCGACGATTGTTCTCTATAAATTATTGATACTATTGTTATTAACAGAATCATTGCTTCTTATTTACTAGTTGTATAACTTCAGTTTACAGACAAACACACCAAAACTAGGAATCACACCCCCTGTCGACTTTTCCGAAGAACTTCGCCTTTCGTGGAGGCATAGGAGGGCTCGGCGCGCTAGATCTCGGTCGCTTCGCGCTTGTTTCAATTTCAAGAGTAAAAAAAATCCTGAACTCGGCTTGTGGGCCAGTCTATACGCCTGCTTACGAAGCAACATAAACTCAATACTTCACAAATCAAAAATGATTGGGAGGACTGCGAAAGTTTAATCATATTATTTTAATTCGTTAAATTGTGATCGTCCGGGTGAGTGTAGTCCTGAGAAGGACTGTTTGAGGTGACATTGACTGACGTTTCGACAACCTGAGCGGAAGTCATCATCAGAGTCAAGTGAACTGTGAATCGTCAGTAGATGTTATAAGTCTCTGGTCGTTGTCCTGATTGGTCGACGATCTCGTGATGTTATTGGTCTGTCAGTTAAGCCGTGATGCTATTGGCTGTGAAGACTGTAAAACGTGGTTGGTGCGTTTCGATCCGTCTTTTGTTAGTCAAATGTCTGTTGGTCTATTGTTAGTCAAATAAGTCGGTTTGTCTATTGTTTGTCTGTCCTGTTATTGCCGGCAATCATCCGAACCAAACGCTACGAACACTAACATGACACCTGTCACTTCTGC
This sequence comes from Siderastrea radians, assembly GCA_964017195.1. Classification (NCBI taxonomy): domain Eukaryota; kingdom Metazoa; phylum Cnidaria; class Anthozoa; order Scleractinia; family Rhizangiidae; genus Siderastrea; species Siderastrea radians. The sequence continues at coordinate 3,642,432 of OZ024900.1, forward strand.
AACCATACCTTACATCAAAGGGACTTCTGAAACTATCGCACGAATCCTACAACCCTACAACATCCGCGTTGCTCACAAACCCATCACTACTTTACGACAGCTACTGACGAACGTTAAAGACAAAGACGAACCGAGCGAGAGAGGAAGAAGTTTATAAAATCAAATGCTGCGACTGCCAGGCCACTTATATTGGTGAGACCGGCAGAAATCTGAACGTCCGACTGACTGAACACAAACGAGCGACTAGAAATGGTGATATCAACAATCACATTGCTGAGCACCATTTAAAAACAAACCACAGAATCGACTGGGACTCTGCTGAATGCGTTACCTACAGTACGGACTACTATCAACGAATCACTCTGGAAAGCTGGTTTACTAACTTAGAACAAACACCACTGAACCGTTGCCAACAGCTACCTGCACCTTACAAACGACTGATTGCCGACAATAACAAGACAGACAAACAATAGACAAACCGACTTATTTGACTAACAATAGACCAACAGACATTTGACTAACAAAAGACGGATCGAAACGCACCAACCACGTTTTACAGTCTTCACAGCCAATAGCATCACGGCTTCACTGACAGACGACCAATAACATCACGAGATCGTCGACCAATCAGGACAACGACCAGAGACTTATAACATCTACTGACGATTCACAGTTCACTTGACTCTGATGATGACTTCCGTTCAGGTTGTCGAAACATCAGTCAATGTCACCTCAAACAGTCCTTCTCAGGACTACACTCACCCGGACGATCACAATTTACCGAATTATGATATGACTCCTGGGTTCAAACCATTTACAGTCATATTATTTTGTTATTTATAAGAAATAACTTATTTTTTTCACTCTTTCACGGTCTTTTTTTCTTTAAGGATAGTAGAGGGCGCGAGGAATCGGGAATGATGTGATCCGAGGGATGAAGCCAGATCTGCCATGAAGGCTCGCTGCTCCTATCGCGCCATTCACTATTCATAGCTCTTTACTATTCTTGATGAAAATAACGACCGCTCACAATCTAACGATTTTTCTTAGAGAATGACTCATTTTACACGGCTTGTATTTGTAAACGTGTTATTTTAAAATGTTTTTTTAATTTATGAATCAACATAGCATTAAAATCGTAGCGAATAAGTATAAGCACCTGAAATTTGTTATTTGAATACTTTCAGTCGTTAAATTATCCAATCATAATTTATAAGGATAACTTCCAGCGTAAAGCCATATGCGAAAGAATTTCTAGCATAAAAATAAAACGACTATCAAGGAGAGACGAGCAGATTTTGTCAATACCTTGTGGAATTAAGAACAGCAATACAAGTGCCTATACCCGACCAAAGTATAATGTAATCAGTTCTTTCTTGTTAACTTTTCCCATTGCGTTTCTTGGTAATTCGTCCATAACAAGAAGGACCGTGGGGATCTGGTAGCGAATCATACGTCCGCTGGCCCATTGCTTCAAATCTGGCAGGCTCATTGTCTGAGTGCACAAACGAATGATACAGAAAAAAAAGGAAAAAAAGAAAGGAAAGAGGTTCAGATGCGTTCATTTCATATGCAAATATTTGAATTTAGTTATTGAAGATGAACTACAACGGATCCGTACCTTACCAGGGTGGAGAGTGACAATTGCCGCCACCACCTCCCCCCACACAGGATCTGGTTTGCCCACCACGGCACAGTCAATGATGTCATCATGGGACAAAAGATGACGTTCAACTTCTAGAGCACTAGAGGGAAAAAACATAATTCAAATCTGCACAAAATAAAACAGTAGGACCCGTCCACATTAATATGCCTTTTCATCTGCCCAAAACCTAAGGCAACAAAATATTTTCGTACACCGCTCAGGCGTTTTTGTATCGTTTTCACCTCTCTACACCAATGAATTTTACTCCTTAATTTCCATGCGTTTTTTTCTATTTTCCAACCTAAATTAGTAAAAAAAAGACGTCTGTATTTTCAAAACGATGTGTTTTTACCCATTCATACTGAAAATGATGCGTTTGAAGAAGTCTGCACTTTTGAAATTGTTTTCTGAAGTCTCCGTTATGATAAGCGTTTTAAGACTATTTAGCGAGGGCAACGAGGGAAAACGCATGAAATATGTGTTTCAAACCACAACGCATTACTGTGACCGGGTAAAGGTAAGGTAGAATCCTTAAAAGCCTAGTACAGTCTGCCTTGCAACTCATAGCTGTCGGATCGGAGACAGTTGCTTACTGCTTAGCTTCATATTTCATGTGTTTTTTTTTTCATGCTACGCAAACCCGGTTTTCGTGGGGTAGTTGGTTTTACTGAAACATAGTGATTCTGTAAAACCTGGGCAGAAAAACCGACCCACAACGTAAATTTTCGGGGTAAAACATTAAGGTATTTGAACGTTTGTTTTGAATTCTGAGGGGAACGTGTTGACTCGTACCTGATCTTATAACCTCCGCTCTTGATAATATCTACAGATGTCCTGCCCAGTATACTGTAAACACCATCTTTATAGACTAGGAAGGATAAATAACACAAATAATGGTTGCTAAATAGATTGGCTGGCTTTGCCATGTGCACAGGAGTATGCATGGTTACAAAATTAGGACAATATCTCGTTATTCACCAGCAGTGTCACCCGTCTTAAACCAGCCGTCTGCCGTAAAGGACTCCACCGTTGCCTCAGGTTTATTCCAGTAACTGCCGATGAAGAGAAAACACGACACACATATTTTTTATTTAGGATAACAGTGCAAGCATATCTCGCGGACGTTCTCAGACTAGTGTTATTAAGACGGATTCCGCTCAACGTTCGAGCCGTTCGAGCAATAAGTGCAAAAAATATTTACCAAAAAACTACTCATAGCACGGTAACATTTTAAATGCTATTTGAAACATCTCACTCTAGTTCACTTGCCCAAGTGACCCCGCGATGAAATTCTCAAGCATTCTCAAGAAAATTAATTTCAAATCTCGTAAAAGTATGCTAAAAACGGGCGCCATTTTGTTTTGAACTGACATGAAGCGTCTTTTTAATTGAAATATGGATAACTTCAAATCCAATTTTCTCTCGCGGGTTAAGCTTGGGAGCAAAAGTAACGATAAGTTCTTCTTATCTGATCTCCAAATGTAACAGTGCTGCAAGTATTTTTTTGGTAACTTAATTTTTGCACTTACTACTCGAACGTTGAGCAGAAATCGTCTTAACCATTTAAGCCCAAATAGTGATCGGAATCAAATTTCTCCTTGTAATATCAATGCACAATGAAGTGCACAGGTGTCGAGAATTAAGGAAATGATCACCCGGAATGAACTCTTTTGATATTTGAACAACTTCTCCCAATTAGCACTACAACAAATGTATGGTAACCAGTAAGGAGAATTGATATGCTGACACTGGGGTTTAAAGGGTTAAAGCAAAGTCACTCGAGGGACTGGTTATGAAACCTTGCAAGTTTTAAAGGCCATAACAAAGGTGCTGCAATTTATGTTGAAAGTGCTACGACCGTGCACAATCTTTTGTTTTACGTTTGCACACTATAGCTGAATAACTTAGCTGTGACATTTTTATTGGTTAGTTGCTCATGTAAAATTCAAAACCTATTGTTGTTTGTGCACGGTCAAGGCTAAAAACGATAACAAAAACATAAAACAAAGGACTTTGCTGAGCTTCATAACCAGATTCTTTTATTAACTATGGTTAAAGTTACTGAGAAGAGCTCATAACCCAATTTCTGACATATTTCTGTGGATTTCCTTCTTGAATCAACCCTTGTGGTTGCCTAGCTTGTTTTTCACTGGAAAAAAATCCTAAATGCAAACATTCAGAAAAACTTTTCAGCAATACCTCCCAGTGTTGCTGTTTATTATGCTGTATAGTTTGGCTTCTTACATTTTTAGTCTGTGAAAAAACCATGAGTGTAGTTCTGAGAAGGACTGTGAACAAACTGTCCTTCTCAGGACTACACTCACCCGGACGGCCATACTTTACCAACTGATAATTTTTTTTTTGTCGTCTCTTTGAACAGTCCTGTTTGTCTGGCATCCACGATTTTAGTTCTCTGCAGACTCACCATTTAAATACCGATGGTCCGCGGACTTGCAGTTCTCCTTGCTTTCCTTCATTCCCAGGAGAAACAAAAGAACCATTCTCATCTCCTTCAACTACAACCTGCAGAAAAGGCCAAAGGACAAATCTTATAATCTTTTTTCAAGTTGATCCATGAGCTGTTTGCTACGGCATTCACATTCACAAAGCATAAGCCAGTCAAGTATTTGAACTGTGGAGGATTGATGGCGACAATTTCGTGGTTATTGATCACAGTGTTTGCATCCGTTTTTAAATATGAGGTGCCCAGAGCCAACAATGTTCCCGCAGAAGTGTAAGATAATTGCCTAATTGCCGTTCTACAACAGATTCCGGGCTAATTTTCATCTGTTTTCATTGTTGTTGTTTCTTGACTTTAGTGAAGCCTCCGATTCATAACCCAATCAACTTCCCTTTCTGCACTCATGTAAAGTTCTCTCAAAATTTAAGCTTTTTGACATTCTTACAACGTTGTTTCCTTAGTATTAGTGATTGCAGTGGGATTATTCTCTCTCGACTATTCTACTTCTAGCGACTGAAACTGAAAGTAATACCTTGCTTTCCAAGGATGCAATAAACCTACACGTACAAGTATTTTGTGCACCCTAACCAATTTCAATGCACTTATACGTGCAATATGTGTTGTAGAATTTCTGGTTTCACTGTGGTGTAGTTTCATATTTTCAACTTTTCCTTGTGTGAGTGAAAGTAACGTTTCACTGAACTCAGTTTTTAGTCTGCAACAACTTCATCATTTGTTCACTCCTGTCACATGCCACCATGTAAAATAATTAAAATTAGGTTGATCAAGGTCACTATTAACCTTTCACTGTAAAAAAGATTGATTTTACCTCACTAGATTGATCCACAATTCGAACCTCTGTCCCAGGTAAAGGTGTTCCTACACAACCCTAAAAAGAAAACATGCAATATTATAAAAATAAAGACTTCATTGTAGTTAGAATTAAAACGCTCCTAATTTTATGTGCAGTTCACATGTTGCTCAACCTGGTGCCAGGGGTTTTTCTTTCTTCTCAAACCAAATTGAGCCAAGAAGCCGCGACAACAAGCAACTTTGTTTGAGAAGAATAAAGAAAAACCCATGGGACCACAGCAGATCGATGTCACTTAAGTTCTTAATAGGTTCTCACTGAACAACTGTTTTGATTCTTCAGTGTGCTTGGCAAACCAATGCACACATAGATGAAGAGACTTCAAATGCCTGCTTCTCTAACAATGCCCCAAAACTGAATGTATCAATTTTTACAATTAATATACAGATGAGTCTTACAGGCAATCTTGATCCATGAAGGGGATTTGACAGAGCCATTCCTATCTCGGTCATTCCATACCTTTCCAACAAGATATGTTCTAAGATGAAAATACAAAGAGGTGATTTAGTATCACTGACATGATCTGTAAAGAAATTATGCGATATGGTTCACCTATAAGATTCACAGAGTGTGGCATTTTTTGCTAGAAGCTGAAAAAAAGCTGTTCACTGTTTATGTATAATATTATGTAAACATCTTTATTATATAGACAAGAGTGTTTTAGTGGAAAATAGACCACTCGTAAAGTTCATACGAAACTACATCCGGGACTCGAGTGGCATATTTTCCATATCCTCACTAGTGAGGATATCGATGACGTCATTTCCCGTCCTTACACTGTTTTTCGTGCAAAAATACCCTTGTCTATATATTAAAAAGAAAATTACATGGGGCTTGAAGATATGAATTTCATTTTCTTGTGGTAAAAAACAATATTTTGCTCCGCTGCGCTTGTTCGTAAAATATTGTTTTTACCACTCAAAAATAAAATTCATATCTTCGCGCCGCCATGTAATATCCTCTATATAACTTGGTTTATACTACAACAATGGTCAATTTTAATAAACAATGGTAATTATCTGGATATTTATTTTAATGTGATTCCCAACCTGTTTTTTCTTGCCATGTTCTCATGATAGGCTCTGGAAGAGCAGCCGAACCAGACACCATTAATCTTTGAAATTAAAAAAAGAAAAACTAACTTGATCCACTTATCTTTAACATTAAAAGAAGAGAAGCTAAGTTAATATTCTAACTTCTGATCTTGGTGTATTAAGTAAAATAAATAAGATATATTGGAATTTTGCAGTGGCATCTCCACAGAGTGGCTTTTTGTCCACTGATTCCAGATCAAATTTGGAATTTTTTTTTTTTTTTTTTTTGCAAATTTTTATTTCTTGCCATTACAGCAAAACAATACAACGATACAATACAATTACAACAATACAATTTAAACATTACTTACAGTCTGGACGGTACTTACACTACTACTACTACAATAAAAGTAAATACTAACAAGCCTAACATTACTTACTACAACATATGCACGTTACAGTAATAACAAATACAAGTATATTACGCTATGGAGAGCAGAAAGAAAACGGAAACATAACAATGCAAACACCAGCTTTCTAAACAAAAGGTTAAAAAAAACAGGTTTCGAAAAAAAGAGTGACCTTAAAAAAAAACAATATGTATTTGTTGGGTTCTTAAAATGGTAGAATGGAAAGGGAAATTATCTAAATTAATACAGGAATAAAGATATTCCACTTTCTGTAATGTTGAGCGAGTGTACCGTTTTTCCTGGCGATGTAAAATTCTAAATTTAAAGTAGCTTTTAATTTAGCCTTAAAAACTGCCAAAGAAGGTTTAATATTATCAAGCTTACACCTATAAATAAAATATTTTCCAAGAAGAAGAACATGGTTAACTACCATAAAGTCTTTATCAATATCGAATTTACCAAACAAAACATCAGTGAGAGAAACATTTAAAAGTTCATTCTTATGGGTGGCCAACCACGACAATACCTCTTTCCAGAATACCTCGCTTGCTTTGCAAAGAAACAATAAATGCTCGAGGGATTCATTTTCAGAGTTACAGAAAGCACATCATAATGGTGAGTCTACAATTTTAAATTTATAAAGTCTATCATTTGTATACACAATATGGTTTAGCAATTTGTACTGAAAAGCTCTCAACTTTGTATCCAAAGTAACGAAATGTTGGTTTTTGTAAAGGGAGGAAAACCCAGAGAACCAGGAGCAAAACCCAAGGAGCAAGGACAAGAACCAACAATAAACTCAGCCCACATATAACACTGGGACTGGAAATCGAACCTGGGCCACATTGGTGGGAGGCGAGTGCTCTCACCACTGTACCATCCCTGCTAGCCACAGAAAAGCACCCTTGACTCCAGGGTCAATATCTGTGTAAAGATATGTCAGTGGTTTTAATTTGAGTGTCTGTGGATAAAATCCTCAATTATGACTATTTAAATGAAAGTTGCAATAAGCCTTCATGTGATGTTTCTTTTTACAATATTTTGCTTATTGCGATTTAAATATATTCTTAATTTTTAAATTTGCGACTACGTTGGATTTAATATTCTTTTAGTTTTATCTCAATAACTTAAAAATTGGGTATGATACAGAGTTATAAGTCACCTGAGGTTTCCACATTGAGATTTTATTCTTTTTTTTTCTTGCTCATTTACATTAGTCTCATCATGGTGCTGTATCAGTTTGCTGTAAACTGTGGGAACAGCCATAAACAAAGATGGCCGAGGTTTATTGCAAGTTAGAAGATCCCACACCTGAAAAAAATAACAAATGACATTGATGATAAAAAAAAAGCCAGGTCAAAGCACTTATTGTGTAAATGCAAAAATAGGGTTCACAATTGTGCCACAGGCCACCCACATAGACCCTGAACACATTTGCTACAGGCAGCCCACAAGCTACCAAATACTCACGCCACAGGCACCCCACCAAAACTCAAGAGTATTACTATTTTATTGGGCAGATCCAGCAATTTTTGATGTGTAGTGTCTTAATGGTAACTTTTACTTGATACTTAAAAAGCCAAAGTATAACAGTTCAGCTTTAGATAATATTGACTTGTTTGTTTCTTTGTATTCTTTTTTAGTTTTAATACATTTGACTATTTGAAAATCTAGCCTGTTCCAGGCTGGGGAATGGAGAAATGTGAGAGAGATGGGTTGTGCACCTTATTTCCCTGTTCCCTTTCCAATTTTCATCATCCCTGTTCTCTGAGAGCCTGGAAAAGACTATTCAAAATCAAAAAGACAAGTAAGCAGACCTCTACTAACTTGAACCCCAGCTATCTCAAATCCCCTACTACCTAGAATTGAACCCCACTTCCATTGGTTGATTTTCTCACATAATAAGATGGCCCATAGAGCAGCATCATCTTATAGTATTTATTTACCAATTGAAATTTCTATGGTCTCAGTAGGTTCTTCAAGTTCACACACGATTGATTGGTATGTTGATGCATGGGAGGGATGGAAAAGGGAGATATTTTGACCATGGTATTCTCGGGAACACAGGATGGTTTATGCAATTGACAACTGATTGCTACGTTAATGATGAAATGAAAGGAATTTCATTGAAGTAGGTTGTTCAAGGTCATTGGAGATAAAGAGAAATATTATTTTGTGTTTCAATGTGGTTTGATGTAGCTTCTGTTTTCTAGCAACTTCTGGTTTGGCTATGAAAAGTCTGTCTTAAACTCAGACTAATTATTTTAATCCACGCATTTGAAATCTAGCTCATATAAAGAGGGAACAAAAATGCAAGAATCGACACTGGGTTAATTTTGTCACATCAAAATACTTAGTGCTGAAAACAAGCTTACACTTCAACCAAGTCAGTTGGGGATCCCCTTTCCACAAGTAGTCATGTAAACTGGAGGTGATACAGGTAATGCAATTTTATAAAATGCATGACATTTTTAATTTAATACTAAAAATATGAGGGCTGTTTGAGAATTCAGAAGTTTAATTCTAGTGGCTCACAAATTAACTCCAGCCTGTATGGATCATCTTTGATAAACCACAGGTTTACCACTACTGGCTATCTCAAGCTCCTGTCATCTCAAGCACTCCCTTGTGTGTTCATGATAGCAGGAACCCACCATACAATATCCACATACATATTCTCCTCACTGTTCTCCATATTTTTATTATGTTACTAGTTGAGAGAATTTGATTAAACATCAGGGATCCATATTAGCAGTTGTCAGGTCGTCCGAGACGACTATAAAGTCCTGCGGACGAGTATCAAAAAATTACAAACTTGTCCGGCGGACGAGTAAGTTTTAAGGAGCCAAATTTTTTTTTTCAATTTCTCACCAGTCAATGTACCCATGTTTTGAATGTCCACCAGCCATTCAGTGATTCCGTACTGTAGTAAACAGAAGATTAATGTTCTGTACACATCGTTTCATTGCTCGTACGACACCTTATGCGGTACTCTCAGAAGTGAAATGTTTGCAGGCATTTTTTTGTTCTTGTCCGCTGATGTACTGCAGCAATATGCAAACACTTAAAAGACTCTTGCTCTTTGGCCGCACGTGAGTTTTGCAAAATGTGGTGGTACTTCATCAAAGTGTCGGCACCACCGCGAGAGAAAAGTTCTCAATACAAACAAGAGAAACAAAAGCGTGCATTTTTACCACCGTGGCAGCAAAACTGGCTTTGGCTTAAGTACCTGGATGAAAGTTTGATCAAAATTGAAAGTTTGATCGAAAAGTAAATGTGCAAATCAAATGTTCAACAGTGAACATTTGACATGCAAAGTAGGTCTATCTTTTAAGTTAGTGTCGTTGAACTTGTAAAATGAAAGTGTTTGACAGGAGCCTTACTGGGTCTTACCATGGTGCTGCTGCAGTAACATAATGAAAATAAAATGCAATCTTTCCACTTACTTGTTGTTAACTTTAAGTTTTTGAGTGTATTTTAATATTATTACGTAATTAATAATAGTAAGTAAAGTTTTGTCGGGGCAAGTATCTTTTCTGACGTACTTGCCCGGCTGACGAGTTTGAAAAAAAGCTAATATGGATTCCTGAAACATCAACACATTTCATGTCTGGTGATCGTTTCCCTTATGCTCATAACCCATATACTTGATCAACTAGTGATGCTATAGGAGAATTTCTAAAGATGCTTGTCACTCTTGGGGCTTAAAAGGTTAAAGATGGGGAAAGGGGTGTCTGGATCCCCTGGATGTTTTCCCTAGATCTGCTATGGCTACTCCCCCTAGACTGGATGCAAATCCATCACAGGATTAACCACAGCATTGTTTAGGTTTCTCTCATACAAACCAAGATTTACTATGTACCTTGTCTGGTTGGAACTTTGGCAGCATATGACAGGTGGCTCCAACCCACAGAGGACAGAGAAGAATATTCACTATGCCATGGACATGATGCAGAGGAAGACAGTGAATGATGTAATCATCTTCACGCCATTCCCATGCTTTTACCAAAGCACTGATTTGAGATCTAAATAAAATAAACAATTGTTAATGTGCATTTGAGTTTAAATAATTTGACTGCATGTGTACCTCTTTTGTCTTCCATATCAAAGCAGGCTATAGAAAACAAAGATTGACACCATATCTACCTTTTCACCCTTTACATAATTACAGCAGGCATTTGACAAGTGAACAGGAGACCTGCCTGGTTTTATAATAATTAACTAGCACTCTTTGTAGCCAAATTAATTAAAATGAGCTGTTGAAAGGAGACTGGCAGAGGACTGGGGTTCTAGAAAATTCGAAAAGATTGGCAGGGGCCTGGGACAAGAATGGGTTGCCTTTTTTAATCTCTTCTCCAGAATGCTCATCTCAATATCATCTCAGCCCCTCTTCATCATGGGTGCTTTTCCCAAGTCTCTTTCGCTTATTCATAGTTGCTTATGGAGGAGGCTGGGTTTGGACTATCACTTGTTGAGGATTTTGGTTCCCAAAAATATATATTATTAACAAGTGTAAGTTAAAGTGTATAAGGAAGAAGTAGAGAGAACTTACTCTCTTCACTACACCCTATTGGGCCTGCTATCTCGAGGAAGGGGTGGGGGGGGGAGTATATTGTACCCATTGTTCCAAATGAAATAAACAAGAACTCGACTTTTGTACGAGATTGCAAGCAAGCCTACTTGCAGGCAAATTTTGCATAGCAAATTTAGGGCAGATCACTAAAGATACAACTGTTCAAACCTCAAGTTCCCATGAGTTGATAATACCCCTTTTGGCCTTCCAGTTGTCCCACTTGTGTACACAATCATTGCATCACGTTTATCCCAACACTCTTCAGATTGTTCCACTGTGGTCAACTCCTCACTTAATGCCGTTTGATTATTTTGATTGGCATCTGTCAAAAACATCAAGTCGACTTCTTTTTTCTTAGCCATCGGTTCCAGTTTAAGTGCATACTCGTCGGAGGATATGAGAATGTTAGCGTTACAGTCGTCGATCGTGTACTCGTACATACTTATTGGATGTGAATTGCACAGTGGAACAGCGATGCCACCATTTCTCCATATTGCCCACTGAGTAGCAACGTAAGAAACGTCATTCGGACAAAGGAAGGCCACGCAGCTTCCATTAAGATCTCTTTTACCAGTTCTCGTTAGTATATGGTTACCAATGCTTTGACTCAACCGCAAAAGACGATCGTAAGTGTGCGATCCGTGCAAGTCTACGATTGCGACTCTTTCACGAAAATCTCTCGCTCTTAGAAATACAACAGAACTGTTGACTTCAGAATTGTTCCATTTTGAGATCGAAGAAGTTATGCATCTTATAGTGTATATACCAGGGTAAATTGAGGTGGGAGTGGATCGATTTCTGCTCAAAAATTTAGACAACATGTCGTCCCCCCGGCCATTTGATCACCTCAGCTACGTTTTCCGCCAGGCGACTATTCGGTGAAATGTGATAGCCTGGGTCCAAAGTTTCACACTGTAGGTCCCAGCCTCCACTCGCCTACGCCTGTTGCCCTCTGGAACGTCCAACTTTGCGACCGCCGTATTGTTCTATAGTGGGCTATTTCCCTCAATATCAATGTGGATTGTTGATCTATCATTGCAGTTCCATAGAATTAACTCATAACTCATACCTTATTGCTACTTAATTTCCCGGGTACTTTTAAATTTCGCGATTTTGGCGAGACAGTATTTCGCGGGGTTTTATTTTCGCGGTTTCAACAGGCAAATATGAAAAAAGGGCATTAAATTTCGCGATTCAAGCGTTCTCAACTTCATTTCATTTTTTAGAAAGTCTGAACTTTTTAAAAATTTTTAGATAAACTGGAACACACAAAACGCACATTTAAAAATTAACTAGCGATTCAGATGAAGATGTCCATATGTGAAATCTTTGCAAATTAACGTTATTTCACAACGAAAGATACAAAACGGAACTTACCAGTAAAACCAGTTAATAACTTATGCATTTGTCGATACATATCCTGTGTATGTTGTTGTTATTACATGTTAATCATTTTTTTTCTGTGATTTGAATTTTCTATATGGGTATTAAATTTTGCATGTTTAAATTTCGCGAGGATTCAGTATTCGCGGGTCTTTAAATTCGCGATTTTTTTAAATCGCGAAAAACGCGAAATTAAAGACCCGCGAAATTAAGTACCAATAAGGTAACTGGAAAATGAACTTTGCCATCATTTTCCAGTTATTAGTTTATTGTATACGTGACCACTTCCACATTCCCATAATACACTTTGTTCCTCCCCCCTCCCCCCTCCACCCTTACCCCCCGTCCACATTCTGCATAAACTATTGTTTTCAATTTCTCTTGGGAACGTGCATATTCCCAAGAGAAATTGAAAACAATAGTTGGTGCAAAATGTGGAAGTGGTCGGTGTTCGAACGCCTGCCTAGTTTGACTTAGACAGGGTACTCAACGGTATCAATTGCCTATCGAACCCGAGTGGGAAAGGGGGTTACTCCCTTCTATGAGCTAGGTAGGTATGTTCGGCCCCAAAGGGTACGGTTTTCGAACCGTTTAATCTAAAATAGGGTATATGTTTTGACCATTTCGGTCTGCCGAGGGTAAGGTTTGTGTGATCTGGTCTGGAATTGGGTATGGTTTTTAGAAGAAGCCGCTTAAATGTCTTTCATGTTGAGAAGTGTTTTGATTAATATGGAATATTTGCAGACCTTCTCAAATGTCTACGCAAACCGAAGGAGTTCCTGGGCAGGTCTGAAATAGGGTATTGAATTTTTAGGTTAGCTCTGAAACTGTAGGGTAGGGAAAATAACATTTTAGTCTGAACATTTTCAAGTAGTGGGCCGCACACCCCACCTAAATTTTCGGGGAGTACCCCCCCGGGCTATCGAGACGAGTGTGACTGGTACTACCGACATATAACTAAGTTAATTGTGTCTCTAGCTCTAAACATTACCCCAAAAGAACTTAAGATATCGTTTAGGGCTAGGAGACACTAGTAATGAGTATTCGGTTATTAAATATATCCGCAGTAGTGACCTGTGAAACGTGACTTGCGTTTTGTACCAGCCGAGAGGAAATGTCAGGTTATCTCCTTCTTCGATGATCAGGCATCAATTACAGTTTCACAGACTGTTTAAGATTATTCCCTCCTATTATAGACCAGGTGTTTCAGGGGTACTTTTGAAGTTTAAAGACTTAAAATGAGTTAAAAGAGAGCACGAATCATTCCGCCGATATAATGAAAAAATAACTTTTTGGCACCAGCGATCCTCGATTTTTGGCTGACTTAAATGTGGAGATTTTTTCTTTCTCCATCTGACAAAATTTTGCGGCTGGGACAAGTTGCTGTGAGGGTCCCAAAGGTAGAGCCGAATTAAGTGAAACTATATGTCTTTTACTTTTCTCGTTGTCGTTACGTTTGAGTTTTTGCAAAACATATTGTTGGCATCGTCCCTTGAGATATTAACACCAGGAAAAAAATAAATACGCTTCAGTAGTAATATTTTTTCTTTTTAATTAATTTTTACATGATAAGTCTAAATATATTACAAACACTGCAATTGTTTTCTATGAAAATGAAAACTTTACAAAGACCTAGATATGTAATTACATGTCATGGCAAAATCGCATGATTTTAAAAATGATTTTTTTCTTTATTTCTCCGGATTTTCCTAAATTATTTTCAGAGCTATACAAATCTAATAAGCAGCGATTCTGCTGTCATTGCTGACTTTTAGGTTTCCCTTCAGTAATTTCACGTAAATTTCTCGTCACTTGGTGCAGGCAAAAATCCTGTCATTCTTTATGCTGACTAAGATCTAAACTTATTTCTTACTACCAAGCCATAACGCAGAGAAAAAGTGTTGTACGTATTAAAACTCAATAAATCTCTTTTCTATAAATATCTTTGTTCAATATTCTCTTTTTTGTTCAGAGACAGGTGCAGAATTTGCCAGGTATGATCAAGTTTTTTAGCCTGTTATCATGCCTTCAATTCGACTAGTTACTTTCGTTTCTGTCAGTTCCCACTGGCGATAACTGTTGTTTGCCTTTACAATCTCAACACTCGGAAGGCCCTGGTAACGACTTTTTGATCTTGAGAAACACAGCCTGAAGGACCGCGTCGGCCTGGTGACCATCTCCTGAGCAGCTGCAACAAAGACGGGAGTGAAAAGAAAGGAGCTCGTGAAGAAATGCAGACTCAGTAGGGTAGGGTGGGGATACGAATCACCCTAAAAGATGTACCTCAGATTCTGGGTGGGGGTGCACCGCCTCAGGAGCCTATAACTAGTTATGGGCTCCAGGCTTCCTGGAATTTGAAATGCTAACAATATTTCAGACCAAACTACACGATTATTTTTTCGAGTACGCAAACCATTCCCTGCATTTCACGAAACAGTACAAAGTCGTACCAGCAGCGTACCCTATTCCACTCACGCAGGGGAGTACAACACCCTTTTCCAGTGGGAGGAGGGAAGGCAAAACTAAAACAAGTCAAGACCTAAACAAAGTAGGCTGATAAATGATGATGACCGTCGCAGTCAAAGATATCAACTTAAGTAAGCAGTTGATAAAAGACCAACCTAAAAAAAAAATTCAGGCTTGACCGGGATTTGAACCCATGCTATTTGTGAATTCGTACTGAATATGAAATAATCATACACGTGAACTGAGGATGAAATAATAAATGAGTTCACATAGTTTATTTCATATATTCACTCGCATTTGTTTCATTACCTGCGGGATCACTACGAATTCGCAAACGACCCGCTCCCAGTTGGCTTGAAAGTTCAGTTGGTTAGAACACTGCACCAGCACCGCTGTATCGGTTCGAATCCCGTTCAAGAGTGAATTTTTTCAGGTTATTCTTTTATCAACTGCTAAGTTGATAACTTTAACTGAGAGGGTCATCATCATTTCTTGTTTCATCCGCATTTCACATACAGGATTATTTCATGTATTCATTTTCAAAGTAAGCTAACTGAACGGGACATTCGTCACAATTTTAATCCCATGAAACAAACAACGTTCAGTGCAATACATACAATTTCTTCAGTTCAGTTTCTGCGATTTCAAACCAGGCCCAGTCCCTCCGTCTAGTTGCTCGACTCATGTTGACCAGGAACTCGACATGATTTGTGCTGACCTGTTGCCTAGCGTCCAGTTCTTCCTCTTCTCTCGCTATCTGAAACACTTTGGGGCCTAATGACTTTATTTTGTCCACCAAGTGTAACGCTTGCTGCTCTAATCTAAGTAAAAACAACCATAACCAATATTACACACGAGTCACTCAGAAAGGTCTTCCATATACACGAACTGACGGAAAAAATTCTGAGCGGTTTTCTCACCTTAGACATCTCATCAAGTCTTTTGCTGCCAAAGCTCGAATGAAGCCATTGTAAAGAAACTGCAAAGCCGTGAGATAGTCTTCTGCTTGACAGCACATCCAATGGGCATCAAGCAAACTATCAACTGGAAAAGAATAAACGAGAGCAGGCGTGTTAATTTCCGAATCTCGCGGATTTTAAAGGTGAAGGCAATTAGACTGCGTAAAAAAATGTTAACCGTGTGAATGGCGATATGTGATTATAAACTCGTGGTAGGTGGCTGTGGTTTGAGTACGTGAACACGACATATGTGAGCGTGGTCGAAAGTTATAAACACGGGGTTAGTGTGGTTTCAGGTATAAATACGTGATGAGTGAAAGAATGAAAGTAGTTAGACGTTTTTGTGGACATGAGGTATCTGGGCGTGGTTTGAGGGTATAAACACGTGCTAAGAGGGCGTGGTACCTGCGCACATGGTAGCCTGCATGTTGCTGTAAACCATGGACACGCGATAGAAAGCTTGTGAAGCCTCGCGCCAGTGCTGTTCCCTGGAGGCTGCTGCAGCTGTTACGCTGTAGAGCACAATAGACCACGTGGTACCCCTAACGACACTGGAAAATCTGCAAAGAAACGCACTCAACCGTCATCACCTTGCAAACCATGAAAAGCAGTACTACAGGGAAATACTGCTCAGAAGCTGTATTTGAATGCCTACGGTCAAACTGTAGCATTTAATCCAAGGACTTGAAAGTTAGAACCACCTGGTACACAGACAGCACCACAAGGTTCTATTTGAATGGTCACACTTTAAAATTTCGTTCACAGACTCAAAAGATAGAACCACCTTGTACGGCATAATAAACAGCACCACAGGAAAGTACTGCTCAATAGCTTTCATTTGAATGGTCACACTTTAGGATTTCATCCACAGACTCAAACGTTAGAGCCACCTTGTACAGCATAATAAACAGCACCACAGGAAAGTACTGCTCAGTAGCTTTCATTTAAATGGTCACACTTTAGGATTTCATCCACAGACTCAAACGTTAGAGCCACCTTGTACAACATAATAAACAGCACCACAGGAAAGTACTGCTCAGTAGCTTTCATTTAAATGGTCACACTTCAGGATTTCATCCACAGACTCAAACGTTAGAGCCACCTTGTACAGTATAATAAACAGCACCACAGGAAAGTACTGCTCAGTAGCTTTCATTTGAATGGTCGCACTTCAGGATTTCATCCCCAGACTCAAACGTAAGAGCCACCTTGTACAGTATAATAAACAGCACCACAGGAAAGTACTGCTCAGTAGCTTTCATTTGAATGGTCACACTTTAGAATTAAATCCACAGACGCAAAAGATAGAACCACCTTGTACATCACAATTAACAGTACTGCAGGACAGTACTGTTCAGTAGCTTTCACAGGATTTAATCCACTGACTTGGAAATTAGAAAACAGAAACAAAATAGAAATTAGAAACTAGAAAACACCTTGTACAGTACCATTCGTTGATAAGTTATAGTAAAAACGAATTCTAACTTATCAACAATTTTTACCTAAATGGACGTCAAAACTGAAAAACTCACCCTGCGGTTTCATTGAGAAGACTTGTTAAGGAGTTATAAGAATCCTCCACGTCAAAACTGCAACAAACGAAGAGTCTTGTTAAAAGCAGAACAAAACAGCGAAAAGTATTGATTGACACTTAGGAATTTCATCCACATGCAAACACTGGAGGCACCTTGTACAGCACAATGAAACCCCATCATAGTCGCAAATAAGCCATTTCCGAGTTGTCTTGTACCTCTTCTTCAAAGCGAGTCTTGGTGCATGGCCTTTCATATGAAAATGAGTTGTCATTTATATGCAGATAAAACTTATTTTCATATTAAAGGTTTTGCATGAAGCCTCGCTTTGAAGAAGAGGCACAAGACAATTCGGAAATGGCCTATTTGTTTTCTGGACTGCCTGTCTTGAAATCAAATTCGATCAACTGCAATGCAATTTAATTCCTGTTCTATTTTTGTTCTGCAAAATCTTCTTATCTAATTTAATCTTATATTTGGTGGCATATAGCAACATGACAGAAAATAGTTGAACGAAATTTGGATGTTATGGCAGACCCTGTCCAAGCTATACCTTCATATATGATATGTCCCAACACCTATTGTTTACTTAATTACCCAACGTTTCCTTGCTCTTTTCTGTATCCTTCATAAACGTCCAAACTTCGGCTGAGTAAAACATCCCGGGCAGCAAACAACTAATAATAAAATTTGATAAGATTGGTTTAACATGGTAGATATTCGTGCTTTATAAGTACATGAGGGTTTTCCGACTTGTTTTACGCCGCGATGCCGGGTTCAAAGGTTAGAGTATGGAAAATTTGACGCGGAGGTCCGTGTTTGAAATATGGTCTCTTTCTTAAATGTGTTTTCAATGAGAAGGAAAGAAGAGGCCTTTCGCTATAGCCATTATGTTGCATCTTTAAACAATGCAATTTACTACACGCTACCTGTCTCAAACGCAGGGTGGGGGGGGGGGGGAGGGGCAGCAGGGAAGGGTTGGGTTTTTTCTTTTCCTTGCTAGGTGTATTAATAGGTAAAGGCGGATTGTTGGCGCAATTCCAAAAAATGCCTGGAAAGAAAACCTGTGATGCTTATATATTTCTTACCGTATCACGTTACAGAAACTGGGGCCAGACCAGACTCGTACCCAGTCGCTTCTCTTGTCCACGCTATGACTTATGGGTAGGATTTGAGGATTTCGTGTCTTCCCATATTCCAATGCGAAAAGGAATAAATGAGTGGCTACTGGGTACTAGTCTGGGGCCGAACACAGGCACTGATGAACCATCTGATTAGTTCAAACTGTTGAACTGGACAAAGATATCACTTAAACGCTACTCTTACTAAACAAGCTGTCACAAATATGACGCTATAATGATACGTGGTTGAAAAACCGATCGAGAGCCTACTAAATTGTAAGAGAACGGAGCTTCAACGGAAAAAGGACATTTAACGCTTGTAAGCGGACTTACCCTAGCCTGCGCAGCAAGCGTTTCCCTAAGGCTTTCCGCATTTTTCGCTTTTTGGCCGCGCGAAAACTAGGGCGAGAAGGGGTCCTCCGCTCACCCTCCTCCCACTTTCCAATTGTTGTGCTCGCCCCAATTCTCGCGACTCCAAAAAGCGAAAATTCCTCGGGCGGGCGAAAAAACTTACGGAAACGCTTGCTACGTAGGCTAGACTTACTCCTTCAAGTTTTCTCAGCTCCTCTAAAGATAGTACCATGGCAATGACGTCACTGTACATTCCCAGGGCCCGCTCGCGGTCTCTCAACTGCAGTAACCTGGCCGCTATCATTCTGGTTACACGCAAAAGCTTGTGAAGTTGGTTTTCCTGTGAAGAAAGAACGTTTTAGTGCAAACTGTAATTAATGCAATCTCAACTTTTGGCTAATAGGCTGAGAGCGGCTTTTCACAGATTCCTGAAAGCAATTACCTAAAAAAGATGTTTTTATCAATGAATGAGCACACTCCGTTCTCATGTCCAGAGCTGCGATCCTTTTGGCCAGCACCACGGATCGAGAGCTCTGGCGGGGTCAGGATAACGCGCAACCACAAGAGCTGCCCATTTTTGTAACGATGGCAACAGTTATTGTTTCAAATTTCTGACGCTGCGCAGAAAGCCGGAAGTCCATGATTCGCGGACGTCCTGCTTTCGGACCCTGCCATGGCTCTCGATCCGTGGCGCGGGCCAAAAGGATCGCAGCTCTGGGGACGAGAATGGAGCACACTCGGAAAAAAGACAATTCGAGTTCTCCCAACAGAAGTCGAACCTATGACCTTCTTGCCACTGACCCATAGGAGACTCATGACAGCAAGGCCATTACCTGAGTTGTTTTTTTCGTTAAATCAAAAAGGATTTGCTCGATTAAAATGGTTTATGTCCTTCTAAAGATCCTATTACGAATAAAGTATTGATTGGTTTATCGACTGATTGACGAAAGGATGCACTGTTTGACAGATTGTAATAAAGAATCACAAGTTTGTGATAAGTATCCGGTACACTATAATGTATCATATATGAAGTACCTACAGCGTTTGCTTTGTACTCCGCTGGTCAAAGTTCAGAGTACTTTAGAGTCTACTAGGACAACTATATGAGCAATCTAATGAATGTCTAACGGATCTCTATGAATGAGATATTTAAATGAAACCTCTTGAAAAGTACTCTTCTGTGGCACTGTTTGTTGTATATCTTGTACAGGGCGGTTCTAACATTTGAGTCTGTGAATGACATCCTAAAGTGTGACCATTCAAATGAAAGCTACTGAGCAGTACTTTTCTGCGGTGGTTCTAATTTTGAGTCTGTGAATAAAATCAGCAAGTGTGACGTACCATTCAAGTGAAAGGTACTGAGCCACACAATTTCACAAAATGGCATTTAATTTTCAAACTTGGACGCACTCTTCACTGCTTCACCAGCAGAAACAACAGAATTCCAACGGGTATTCAAACACACCTCAGCCTCCAACTTCAGCCAGCGCTCTCCCGAGGACATCTCAGACACTTTCAATTCAGCGTCCTTTTCTGTACTGGGGGACTCGGGAACAGGTGTATGATCCAATGTCGTCCCGTGTATAAGCCCTTCACACTCTTCAGTATCGTCACGAAATGACGTTGGATCCACCGCTAGCAGTCTTTCTTCCGTGCGATATTTCCTGATATTTTCTCTGAGTCGTTCTGAGGCGCTCATCTCTCTCCCTCTCTTTCCTGTTTTTGAGTCCTTGGAAGTCTTTCGTTTGACCGTGGTGCGACGTGATCCACCCTGCCTTTGAGAGCGAATCCTGAGCAGTCCTGCATCGGGGGAGCTAAAGACAATAACAGAATGAGAAATTGACTAGTTAGCTATTAATAAGAATTTAACACTAGCAAAGACACTAGAAAGGCTAGGGAACCGAAAAAAAGAATTGCAGCATGGTGAAAATTGAACAAATGAAAACAGCTGCGTTTAGATAAACAAACTGTAAAAACGTCGTAAAAAAGGTGGTTATTGTTCATCGTGGTAAATACAGCTAAATAATAAAGTGTGTATCGTTTGTCTCACGATGTAGTCACTTGATTTGTAGATCGCGACGTTTCGACTGCTTATTGCTAGTCTTCATCAGGCGATGAGGTCGACTGGTTGCGCGTCACCATATGAATCACGGTTATCTCCTCCTTCGTGAAGAAGCTCACCAGGACAAGAAAAGCAGCCCCCAGGGTAGAGCCTGAGACAGAGTTTAAGTCCACCGCGGTTTTGCCGTATATCAAAGGAGTATCAGAACCTCTTCGCCGCTGCCTTCCACAACAAGGTATTCGCGCCGTCTTCAAGTCCGACACGACACTTAGGTCACATTTAGTGCGACCAAAGGACACCGTCGATCCGACTAAACAAGACAGCGTAGTCTACAGGATTCCCTGTGAATGCGGAAAAGTCTAACATACATCAATTGGCGAAACAGGAACATCTGTGCAGGAGAGGATCAAAGAGCATGACAGGGATGTACGACTCGCCCGTACCCAGACCTCCGCCGTTTCTGAGCACGCCAATAAGAGCGGCCACCACCCGCTTTGGAACGAGGTAAAGTTTATTGATCGAGACTCACACTGGTATGCCCGTAGGCTCAAGGAAGCTATCCACATAAGACTTCACCCTGATAACATCAACAGGGACAACAGAATTGAAATTCCTGAAGCGTGGATACCAACGATCAAGAAACACAACAGGAGACCGGTACAACAGATCGGACCTCTCGGGAAACAACTTCACAGCGGAACAATGAGGAACGAAACGCACCAATCACAGCCGACCATCGTGATTCATACGGTGACGCGCAACCAGTCGACCTCATCGCCTGATGAAGACTAGCAGTAAGCAGTCGAAACGTCGCGATCTACAACTCAAGTTACTACATCGTGAGACAAACGATATACACTTAATTATTTAAACTGTAAAAACATACGACAAAGATCTGGGAGGCCAAAACGGAGCAAGGGTGCCAACCAAATATTGGATGTACGTGAAGTTAAACCTTTTTTTTTTAAGTGGTTTAATAGTGTGTCCATTACGAAATCATTAAGTGTGACCATTCAAATGAAAACTAGTTAGCAGTACTTTCCCGTGCTTCTGACTATTTTATGCCATACAAGGCTGTTCTAGCTTTTGATTCTGTGGATGAACCACTCAAATGAAAGCTATTTCTCATGTTTTCTTGTGCTTCTGATTATTATGCTGAACAAACGTGGCTATAACTTTCGAGTCTGTGGATAACGCCATGCCAATGAAAGCTGTTGAGCAGTACTTTCCTGTGGTGCTGTTTATTATGTTGTACAAGATGGTTCTAGCTTTTGACTCTGTGGATGAAATCCTTTAGTGCGACCACTCAGATGAAAGCTACTGCGCAGTACTTTACCGTGGGGCTGTTTATTATGCTGTGCAGTTTTTAAGTACACATTAACTTACTCTTCTTGCTTTTGTTCTACACTCCGACCTCTGTTTCTATACCAGCCTGAAAAGAATAAATAAGGAAATGAGAGCTTAGAGGGGCATAGTCACGTTATTTTAGTTCACTTTAAAAATCAAAAATATGTCCTCACATCAATGAACGGCCACAAATAATGGTCTAGTTTTGTTACCAAAGACTACATTACTTCACTGAAACTATTTTCTGTCGTCAGCTGTTACGGATGGCACGGATGGAAATGGATTGCAATTTGAAAAAATTAGGCTAAACTTTTCAAATTCTTTCAGCGTGTTGACATTAAATCGATATTAAATGGTCATGGTTTGTTTTCTCTCAATGACATTAAGTTAATATGTTCCTTTTAATGCTCAAACACAATGTTGGGCATGGATAAAGTTAGCTACCGATAATTTCAGCACAGTTTTGACCAGAAATCTGCGAAACCTTCATGATTGTGCACCTTTAATGTACGAGAAAAATAAGGAAGAACTACCATGGGATGCGACAACTTCTTGTCACTAAACCGTGTTTGCACATAAATACTACATGTGCTAAATGTGAATTGTTTTCTACAGATTATGACCAGCCTACAGTTTATCTTCGAGGAAAGAAGCAGAATACAAATGCTTGAGAAAGAAAATAGGTCGCGCACAGTCTTCCTACCCATGTGTTACTACTACTTCCTATTCATATGTGTTCGCGCACAGTCTTCCTACCCATGTGTTACTACTACTTCCTATTCATATGTGTTCGCGCACAGTCTTCCTACCCATGTGTTACTACTACTTCCTATTCATATGTGTTCGCGCACAGTCTTCCTACCCATGTGTTACTACTACTTCCTATTCATATGTGTTCGCGCACAGTCTTCCTACCCATGTGTTACTACTGCTTCCTACTCATATGTGTTCGCGCACAGTCTTCCTACCCATGTGTTACTACTACTTCCTATTCATATGTGTTCGCGCACAGTCTTCCTACCCATGTGTTACTACTACTTCCTATTCATATGTGTTCCCGCACAGTCTTCCTACCCATGTGTTACTACTACTTCCTATTCATATGTGTTCACGCACAGTCTTCCTATCCATGTGTTACTACTACTTCCTATTCATATGTGTTCGCGCACAGTCTTCCTACCCATGTGTTACTACTACTTCCTATTCATATGTGTTCGCGCACAGTCTTCCTACCCATGTGTTACTACTACTTCCTATTCATATGTGTTCGCGCACAGTCTTCCTACCCATGTGTTACTACTACTTCCTATTCATGTGTTCGCGCACAGTCTTCCTACTCATGTGTTACTACTACTTCCTATTCATGTGTGTTCGCGCACAGTCTTCCTACCCATGTGTTACTACTACTTCCTATTCATATGTGTTCGCGCACAGTCTTCCTACCCATGTGTTACTACTACTTCCTATTCATATGTGTTCGCGCACAGTCTTCCTACCCATGTGTTACTACTGCTTCCTACTCATATGTGTTCGCGCACAGTCTTCCTACCCATGTGTTACTACTACTTCCTATTCATATGTGTTCGCGCACAGTCTTCCTACCCATGTGTTACTACTACTTCCTATTCATATGTGTTCGCGCACAGTCTTCCTACCCATGTGTTACTACTACTTCCTATTCATATGTGTTCACGCACAGTCTTCCTATCCATGTGTTACTACTACTTCCTATTCATATGTGTTCGCGCACAGTCTTCCTACCCATGTGTTACTACTACTTCCTATTCATATGTGTTCGCGAACAGTCTTCCTACCCATGTGTTACTACTACTTCCTATTCATATGTGTTCGCGCACAGTCCTCTTACTCATATATTCCTACTTGCATATGTTACATGAATCTAGCTTAACTTCTCAAAAGGAAAAAGAGGGACACTCGCAATCTAATTTTCCACTAAACCTTTTAAAAGTCCGGGTCTTTTCTTGTCGTGACATTCCTTGATAGACTTGATCCACATTTCTTTTGTTTCTGGTGAAGACGCTTTCAGGAGAAATATTTCGGCACCACCCAGTTTTCTCAACCAAACTGCCCACTTGCAAGGGTCGCTGTCCACTGACTCTGTTTGACCAAGACCTTTTGTCTGCCAAAACAATAAATAAATGTTACTAGTTTATACTGCTGGGGCTGGTTGCATCAAAGACTGGCCGTACGACCTAGTCTTGTGTCAGTCGTACCCATTTGCTCTTTATAATTTGTTGGTTGTTCATCGTAAGTCTAAAAGAAAGCCAAGCGTCCAGATGAATGTGAAATTTGCTTAACCCATTCACTCCCAAGAGTAACACACCATAGGATTTCATCCACAGACTCACCTCAATGTCTCCACACCTGACTCTGGGAGTGAAGGGTTAAGGTTCCGAGTAAACGTAGCGGTAGCAGTAACTAACACTTTACGCCTTCTCCTTATTTGGCGCAAATTTCATGCCTACGTCACCTACGTCGGATAAAAAATCAAAAACGTGAAACGTACATGCACAGATATGACGTACATGTACCCAAACTTTATTTCTGCTCGAATTTACAGGTAACTCTAACTAAGAGCTAATATCTTGGAGAAAAAAAAATGGAAACAAAATTTAATTTGGATATGAATTTGAACACGGGTCAGCAATTATAAGAGATAAAAATAACCAATGAAGCACCTAATAAATTCCATATCTACCTTCATGTTATGTACATATCTGTAGGCTGGAAGCCCGCCTTCTCTCGTCATTGGCTCACTGAAGATAAGTATTTTCTCAAAAAGGAAAAGTCTTCTTTCTTTGCCTTTTGTTTTTGCTTTTCCATCGACAACTAGAAACTCGTCCTATACAAGAACAGAGAAATGCATGTTAGCCAGAGGCGCATTGTCTTGTCTTGCTTTCTACTATCTCCATGGCTGAGGGTCGGAGATTACGACACTGTTTTCACGACACCTAATAATAATAATAATAAAAATAATAATAATAATAATAATAATAATAATAATAATTTTTATAGACGCAGTTTGCCGAGCCTCAATGCGTTTACACCTCACCAATGTTGCCGGCAGTGATGTGCCATGGTGTTACAATGTGCAACAGTTAAGCCTTGCAAACAGCACAAAATAGAGCGCATATCAAATGAGTGTCGTAAACCAAAACCAAAGTAATTACCCCAGCCAATCACAACAAACACAAATTAACCAACGAACCAATAAGAACTCGAAGCAAATACATGTAACCGGCGCCAAGCGTGGGAAAACGCGTGCAAGCACGTCGCGATTGGTTTGAGTTTTACTTCTGATTGGTCGAGAAAGTGGCGCGAGATTTTTTAACCAATCAAAGAGCGAAGTAAAGCAAAACCAAAGCAAAACGCGAATCACTTTCGACACTCAATTGAAAACCGCTCTAATTTGCCATTAAACTAGAATGCAGAAGTCTGTTTTAACGTTTCCGCATCAATCTAATGTTTTCTTAAAATGGCTCTTATGAATTGAGCTCTTTTGCCTACGTGTATCCTCACCTGTAGCACAAGATCCCCAGTTTCCGCAGGATTCACCTAATAAACAATAAAACGTTTTAAACACTGGAAATGCTCCATCTGTCTACGGTGCAATGATTGTTCGCTAACTGCACGCACTGTTTGCCAGACTCGTACCCAGTCGCTATTTATGGGTCTGGGGGGAAAGGGAGAGAAGACTGGCCTCTATCGAGGCGCACGAGGTGGCATGGGAAGGGGTGTGTCATGGGCCCTTCCCATGTCACTGCGCGTGCCTCAATAGAATCCAATCTTCTCTCCCTTCCCCCCTACTCACAAAGAGCGACTGGGTACGAGTCTGCACTATTGCAGCTTGTGGAATGTTCTTACTCACCTCAAAACCTTGTAGCATCCCCACATTTACCATATCATTGGTTCGCTTCAGAATTCTTAGGGCAACTTCCAAAGCTTTCTGTAAATACAAGTTACCAACAAATGAACAACTGGATTTCTTATATGACTGTTGACCAAAAACAAATTTGGTTTACAGACCTGCTTTGCAACACGTTATATTTGTTAGAAAACAAAAATGATTTGTCTCGATAACTACGGTTTTATTTAACCAGTAGCGTACCAAGCTGGCTATCTTTCATGCCCAATTGCGGTCCGTGCAAAAATTTTGGATCTCAGTTCTGAAAATAATGCCTAACTCCTGTAAGCCAATCCATTTTTTTAAAACAAGTTGCAAGGGGGATTAAGCTTTAAAATCACGGAACACGTTCTAGTCGTAAAAAATTGCCTTTTAAACACATATTCAAACTTTGAAAGTTTGGTGACCACATTTGAAGCCCACGAACGTCACGCTTAGATGCAGCAGATGGTTTTACGTTTTACTTACTTCTAGTGGAGCGCAATCTTCTCCTGCTCTCTCCTGGTACTTGAGAATATCCTGAAAATAATTTAAAACCTTCATCAAACTACTTTAAAGTAAAGTAAAGCTCATATGAAATAAACCAAATCAACCAAAATGCAGGCAAAATATGAGATCACCTGCCTCATCCCCAGGCGTCCCTCCTTATTATATGATGGTGCGCGTGGCGTTGTGGGGTAGGTGCACTGCAGCCGTTGTTTTGCATCCTTCACACGGCGCCCCGCGCTCCCTGTTTGCGCGCGCTAAGCCGGCACCTGGGGACGAGGCAGTACGATGTTTCAGAAATGTGAAACAACGCAAAAGCAGTGGCAAAAGCTGGAATTTTAACACAAACTTGCCGTAACATTAACGGTAAAATGCTTAATTAACTTATTAAACTTCTAACTGATAGGCATTTTCTGATTGTTTTTCATTATATTCCACAAAACATACACAAAGTAAGGACCTGCACTCAAGCCACGAAAATAAAGCAACACGAATAACAGTACAAGAATACTTTTCACATGTAGTTAATGACAGTTCAAATTCTTTTCTCTCCCAAAATTACTGCACTAAAATCCAGTAGGGAGTGTATCTGGTTTCACATTAATTAAGTCTCAAAAGCTAAATAATTAAAAATTGATGACTAATTAAGTGAAACCTTTAGAAGGAGTTGATATTTAGTTAGTCTTTGAACAGGCTTGATGAGATAATCAGCCAGTTGAAGCCGATGCCCTAATCGCTCTTTACAGCCCTGGATACAAGAGAAAAGAAAAATAGACGTTATCTTTTCATATCTTAGGCACACAGACTTACTGTCCCGATACTTTATCCTTACTTTCTTACATTTATGACCTGTTTAATTTATTAGTTAACAATTACTCAACGAAGTGAAGGTGAACAGTGGTGGATATTGGTGGTGAGCTGTAAATATCTACTTCTCTTCACTGACACTGAGGTGAATAATTGTTTTAGTATACACCAAACCAGTGGATAGTCATCACCAAATACATGAGAATCTTTTTTCTCTAAGACGACCAAAAATTCGCGCACCAGATCTATAACAAAAACCAGGAGGTAAATGGCAGATACTATTACGAGTTTGAGTAGCCAATCAGAGCACTTGAGAGACATCATCCACCAGTCTGGTATATACGGTTCTTCTGCCGAAGGCACTACCGTGTGATCGGTTGCTCGAGGAAATTTGATGTTCACAACAAATATTACGTTCGAGGGCTTATGTGAAGTTTGAACATCAAATTTCCGAGGGAACCTGTCAAACAAAGGGCCTGATACAGAAGGACTCTTTTGTTTTTATTGTACAACGCTAAATTTTGAGCGAAAATTGCCAAAAACGGGCACTATGCGCTGATAGGCGCCCGCTGAGGAGAGACGCTTTCGCGTCACGTGATCGATTTCGACCAATGGGAGCACGGCAAAATTTAGCGTCGTACTATAATACACGTTATCCATCTTACAGCAACATAATAATTATATTCAGAGCAAACAAACTTTTGGTGTTTAAACTACAACAGATGCACACCTGAAAGAAGGAATCTGCATATTTCTGAACTAAAGAGTCAGACTTGAGTTTGTTTCTGCAGTATTCTGAATATAACTCTTCCAATCGATGTTCCTGAAAGAAGTATCAAAATGAAAATACTGAATCTATTATTGTTTTAGTATAATTGCTCAGGGGATTATCAGAGCGAATGCATTTTCTTTTTTCTTTTCTCCAGAACATCAAAAATCGCGCGGTGGCCATTCTGAAAATTAGTGCTTCAGTATTACAATCATCTCGCGTGGGGTGATTATAGCAAGACATGACGTAATCCTCGACCAATCAGAGCGTGCGCTTCTCTATAATCACCTGAGCAATAATACTAAAGCGACTTATAAGCCTATTGGGGGCTATTTTAGATATTGGCTTATGCCAGTGTTAAAATGTTGGTTTTGTACAGCAGGAAAAAATGGACACTAAGCTTCGAGAAAAACTCTGAAAGCAAAGAGGAGAACCAACAACACGAAATTAAATTATATACCACATAAAGCAGTTTTCAAATGTGTCGAAAGTAATGTGTTTGCGTTGGTTTTGCTTTTCTTCGCTCTCTGATTGGTTAAAAAAAAACTCGCGCCACTTTCTCAACCAATCAGAAGTTAAACCAAAACCAATCGTGACTTGCTCGAACGCGTTTTCCCGCGCTTGACGCTAATAAATTGTATTTGCTTCAATTTTTGATTGGTTTATTTTGTTTGTTGTTCCTGTTGTGATTCATTGGAGTAATTACTTTGGTCTTGGTTTTACAACAATCGTTTGAAAACCGCTCTATTGTGACATACAATTACAATAATTATGACACCAAACACTTTTTGTACTGGAACAGAAATTGCTAAAGGACTAAAAGTTACTTTCAATGTACCGTTCCTAAACTTATTCAACTTCCTTGTTAAGTCAGAAGTTTGCGATTACAAGCAATAATCTACACATTTGTTTACGAGTTCTTGAAAGTTTATGAACACACTTGTCTTTCCACATTTTAGCATTATCTGTGATCTATGAACTAGACAGATGCACTACAAAATTATTGTTTAGCACACGATATTACTTTACCCACCGCTTGCACAAAAACTTCACCCATCCTGTCAGGTTCATCTTCATAATACTTGAGCTCAACATAAAAATCTCTAGGAATTAGGAAGGAAAAACAATATTGTTTTAATTAATATACTATTAATTTATTGTCTAAGAAATGAAAACACTTCAAAAAGAAAACATGTCAAGTCCTGTATACTGTACCTCGAATGCCATTCATAAATTTCCCCTAAATTGCAAAATATTTCCTTTTCTTTGTTTTTCAATTCTACTGGAAGATCACTGCACGACGAAAATTCTTCAATGTAGCCCTGCAAAAGAGTAACAACAAAACATTCACAAGTGAGGTGTAATTGAGAAACAGGCAACTGCCGAAAACAAAACTGTTGCCTGATTGTCTGTCAACAGTTAAACTGAGAGAATTGATATTGTGGACAACAATATCGATATGTTTTCAAATCGCTATACTTGAAATCTCTTACTATAATTGTTTTATTTGAAACCATCTGACCTAGACCTCCACTTATTCTGGCAGTTAGTATACCTACCAAGTGTCACGCCTAAGGCGTGACAATCACGCCTGCGGATCGAAAACTGCGATCTCACGCCTACTCACGCCTGCCTTCCCATTTCTCACGCCTGGTGGAAAAGTGTGAGCCATTACAGCCTTAACCGACTCATTTTAAAAAAATTTTTTAAAGTCTTTAAATAAACTCGAACCAATGCGAGAAAATAATGATCATACTTTCGCGAAATCTCAGATTTTAGTAAGGAAAGTCACTGAAGACATGGTCATGCTCGTCGAGACGATCTCTGTATAACCTTAAATGATCAAAGCATCGATTTACTGGCCATAAATCGGAAAGTCTTCGGAAAGTCTTCGGAAATAGTCGGACATCTTCGGAAACCGTCGGACAACTTCGGATATTATTGGTCCCGTACGAAAAATCTTGACACTCTCAGGATAAAAATGTCACGCCTATGAATCACAAAAAGTTGGCAGGTATAAGTTAGTGGTCGGCTAAAAGATCTGCGACTGTATAATCATACAGACTTCCAAGTCACACAAAAATCGTCTGCAAATGAACCTTACAAACTGTCGCAAGTCAACATACAGAATTTATAGCAAAAGATTTTTCTCACCTTGACAACATGACCGAGATCCTGTATATAGCTTTGCTCAGTATCAAGCAGCTCACTCACAACATACCTGCTCAGATTTTGTGAAAAGAAGACAAAAAACATACCGCACGTAAAATACAAGTACAGTGGATGATCTTAAATATACTTTACGTTACATTCTAATTGTAGACATTATCTAGATTCACTGTCAGTAAGCATCTTATCTTGGGAAATGAGAAATGGACTGATGATGGTTGATGCATCGATCAATCAATCAATCCATCAGTCAGTCAGTCAGCCAGTCAGGGAGGCAGGCAGTCAGACAGTCAGTCAATCAGTCCGTCAGCCAGGCAGTCAGACAGTCAGTCAGACAGTCAGTCAGTCAGGCAGGCAGGCAGTCAGACAGTCAGCCAGACACTCACTCAGTCAGTCAGTCAGTCAGTCAGGCAGGCAGTCAGGCAGGCAGTCAGTCAGGCAGTCAGTCAGTCAGTCAGGCAGGCAGGCAGGCAGTCAGTCAGTCAGTCAGACAGTCAGACAGTCAGTCAGTCAGTCAGGCAGGCAGGCAGACAGTCAGTCAGTCAGTCAGTCAGGTAGTCAGTCAGTCAGACAGTCAGTAAGGCAGGCAGTCAGTCAGTCAGGCAGTCAGACAGTCAGTCAGTCAGGCAGGCAGTCAGTCAGTCAGTCAGTCAGGCAGGCAGTCAGGCAGTCAGTCAGTCAGTCAGTCAGGCAGGCAGTCAGACAGTCAGTCAGTCAGGCAGGCAGGCAGTCAGTCAGTCAGTCAGTCAGGTAGTCAGTCAGTCAGTCAGGCAGGCAGGCAGTCAGACAGTCAGTCAGTCAGTCAGTCAGACAGTCAGTCAGTCAGTCAGTCAGGCAGTCAGTCAGGTAGTCAGTCAGTCAGTCAGTCAGGCAGGCAGTCAGACTGTCAGTCAGTCAGGTAGTCAGTCAGTCAGTCAGTCAGACAGTCAGTCCGTCAGGCAGGCAGTCAGACAGTCAGGCAGGCAGTCAGTCAGGCCGTCAGACAGTCAGTCAGTCAGGCAGGCAGACAGTCAGGCAGGCAGTCAGTCAGATAGTCAGTCAGTGAGTCAGGCAGGCAGGCAGTCAGTCAGGCAGTCAGGCAGTCAGTCAGGCAGGCAGTCAGACAGTCAGGCAGGCGGGCAGTCAGACAGTCAGTCAGTCAGTCAGGCAGTCAGACAGTCAGTCAGTCAGGTAGTCAGTCAGTCAGGCAGGCAGGCAGTCAGTCAGGCAGGCAGTCCAACAGTCAGTCAGGCAGGCAGTCAGACAGTCAGGCAGGCAGTCAGACAGTCAGTCAGTCAGTCAGGCAGGCAGTCAGTCAGGCAGGCGGGTAGTCAGTCAGTCAGTCAGTCAGGCAGGCAGTCAGTCAGTCAGTCAGTCAGGCAGGCAGTCAGACAGTCAGTCAGGTAGTCAGTCAGTCAGTCAGTCAAGCAGGCAGTCAGTCAGGCAGGCAGTCAGACAGTCAGTCAGTCAGGCAGGCAGTCAGACAGGCAGGCAGGCAGGCAGTCAGACAGTCGGTCAGTCAGTCAGTCAGGCAGGCAGGCAGGCAGTCAGTCAGGCAGGCGGGTAGTCAGTCAGTCAGTCAGTCAGTCAGGCAGGCAGTCAGTCAGTCAGACAGTCAGTCAGGCAGGCAGTCAGACAGTCAGTCAGTCATTCAGACAGTCAGTCAGTCAGTCAGGCAGGCAGTCAGTCAGTTAGTCAGGCAGGCAGGCAGGCAGGCAGTCAGACAGTCAGTCAGTCAGTCAGTCAGGCAGGCAGGCAGGCAGGCAGTTAGTCAACTTAAATTATAAAAGACAGTACCATGGGAGCCAGCAGGGTGAGAAAAAAATGAACTTTATACCAAGCCACTTGGACTACAATCCATATACAGTTGACTCCTGGTAGCTCGAACTGTCAGTAACTCAAAGCTCACACTAACTTGAACCAAAATTGATTTCCCCTGGATTTGCTCCACATATTTACTGTATCTGTGAGAAAGTGTCTCAATTTATCTAACTAATATATTTGGTCCTCAGCTTCATAAAACAGTTCTAGTAAAATCTTGCAAACTGAAATAACAAATAAAATTAGATTTAAATCGCATAAAACAACATAAGATAAACAAGCATACCCTCTTCTAATAAGTGCTTTCTCCACAGGATTCAACGGAACTTGTTCAACACTTTTTTCCTCACACTCCATAACAATCTCATGTGTTTGTGCAATGTTTTCTGAGCTCCCAAGATTATAAACACTAATGTTATCATCACATTCGACCACAGCAACTTGAAATTCTTCCTGCACAGATTCTGTGCATTCAACAAGTTCGCACACTTGCATATCTTCTTGTGCCAGTTCTGCTGCACAGGCTACTGACCCTTCTAATGACAAATCCTGCACAACAGCTTCTGTGAAGGCCACAGAGCTACCAACATCATCTGACATAGAACTTGCAGATGAACGTGAAGAATGCTCTTCAACAACAGTTTCCACACAACAGAAAGTTGTGGATTCTTCTTGCACTAGAAACATATTTGAATCACCACATACTTGGACAACTTCTGTAGCACACTCTTCCACACTAGTGGTATTTCCTTCCACAACTGTACTTGTTTTGGAATTTGATGCTGGATCATAGTCAACTGAAATTACTGTAATATTTTCATTTTCTTGATGTTGTGAATCACTGTAACCATTCACTAATACAGTTTTGTCAGGTTCTTGTGTGCCCTGGTTTTGATTGTCATCATCTTTTGGTTCTGTTTCCTCTCTTATGGAGTCCTGCCTTCTTAGTGAATTCTGCATGTACATTAGAACAAGTAAAGTGTGAGCATTAACTAAGTTAATGAAGGAAGAAAAAGCATGGCAATTAAGCTAAGAGTACATAAAATTTCTCAAACGATCAAAAAGACTAAAAAGGGAATTGAGTGAAAGGAAGAGAAACAAGGAAGGAAGGAAGGAAGGAAGTAAGGAAGGGAGGGAGGGAAGGAGGGAGGAAACAAAGGGAGGGAGGGAGGAAGGAAGGGAGGGAGGATGGAAGGAAGGGAGGCAGGGAGGGAGGAAGGAAGGAAGGAAGTAAGGGAGAGAGGAAGGATGGAAGGAAGGGAGGGAGGGAGGGAGGGAGGAAGGATGGAAGGAAGGAAGGAAGGAAGGGAGGGAGGGAGGGAGGGAGGGAGGATGGAAGGGAGGGAGGAAGGATGGAAGGAAGGAAGGGAGGGAGGGAGGGAGGGAGGATGGAAGGAAGGAAGGGAGAAAGGAAGGAAGGAAGGAAGGAGGGAAGGAAGGAGAGAAGGAAGGAAGAAAGGAAGGAAGGGAGGGAGGGAGGGAGGGAGGGAGGAAGGAAGGAAGGGAGGAATGAAGGAAGGAAGGGAGGGAGGGAGGGAGGGAGGGAGGAAGGAAGGAAGGAAGGAAGGGAGGGAGAGAGGGAGGGAGGAAGGAAGGAAGGGAGGAAGGAGGGAGGAAGGAAGGAAGGAAGGGAGGGAGGGAGGAAGGAAGGAAGGAAGGAAGGAGGGAGGAAGGAAGGGAGGGAGGGAGGGAGGAAGGAAGGAGGGAAGGAAGGAGGGAAGGAGGGAGGGAGGAAGGAGGGAAGGAGGGAGGGAGGAAGGAGGGAAGGGAGGGAGGGAGAGAGGGAGGGAGGAAGGAAGGAAGGGAGGGAGAGAGGGAGGAAGGGAGGAAGGGAGGGAGGGAGGGACGAAGGAAGGAACGAAGGAAGGAAGCAAGCAAGCAAGCAAGCAAGCAAGCAAGCACGCAAGCGGGGGGAAGGAAATGAAAATGGGACAGAGCGAAGGAGGGACAAAAGAGAGGAGGCGAAGAAAGAAAGGAGAGAAGGATTGCTTGGAATGACCCAACAATCAATTGAAGTTAAAATAATACGAAAATCACAGAGCTGCAAGTAACAGATGGTGATCAGACAGTGGCCAAACAGAACTTTCCCATGACTGGCTGAAATTCCACCTGTCTTCAGAATGATGACCATCTTATCGATGTATATTCAATTACCACTGGCACCGTCTTGTCTGACCAGAATGGACAGTGAGTTAGTCTGACATGTGTCTTTTCCACTTGTAGCTAGATTGGCACTTAAAAAAAACAACTATCATGATCACAAATGTAATACAAACACAGCTTACATACCCTGCGATACATTTCAGCTCTCTCCTCTGGTGTCAACGAAGGAAGTTTAGATTTTTCTGAACTGATATGGTTAAGCTGTTCCTTCGCCAAATGAATCAGTGACTCAAAACATTCTAAGGCAGTCTCATCATCTCCAATGAGGACAAGTCCTACAGGGAGCATTCGTGTATTAAAAAAACTATGGCTTTCAGTGCCTAGTAGCCTATCACGGCTAGCACTTAACCCACTTTCAAAAGCATGAAGCGGCCAGGAGTATTTCCATGTTCCCCTCTCCCCTGGATCAGATGTTAGTCCGTTTGGGGGAGGGGTGGGGGGTTCAGTACTTTAAATACTGCCTGTAACCCCAATGTGGAGATGCTTTTAAACGAATTAAGAGAGACAGAAACAAACTTTTCACCTACTGAACAACTGGCCCTTAGTGGAGAGTTTCTTGACCAAGGAAACAACATGTCTACAGGCAGTGACAAGGACTAAACTGGACAAGTGCACCTGCAGCACAGGACAATTAATTTTTAATAAGTCAGTGCTTAGTGGAACTGGATTGTGCCGACTGAATGGTTAAGATTAATTTGAAAAAAAATTTCAACCAGTGTGGCCTGGGAAAACTCTGCACATGCATGGCAGAACCATAGCACTTGCCAAACAACCAAACAAAGAAGGTAAAGGTTAATTTATTCGTTATTTCATTTAGAATACCTTTTCCTGCTTTGAGAAACAGCGACATAGATTTTCTTGGGTGCTGTACCTTACTTTCAAATGCTTCCCTCATTGCTGCAAGGAGCACTGTCAATAAACAACAAAACAATTGTGTGAGCAGTTCCCTGGTAAGCCAAGTTGGCCCGACATTGGTCAGCAGAATTTGAAGAAGTGGGTTTCAATCCCAGCCAATCTATTTTAAATTAACTGTTAAGATCATACAGGTGTGCTCAACACCTTGTAGGAGTTAAGATAACCGACTCTGAAGGTGGTGACACGGATCAGTTCCTCTTTATCCCCTATCGGTATTTTAAAGTCGCACATGACCCACAGGAGACCCACATGGCTTCTGTAGCATAAAGCAACTGAAAGTCCCAGGGGGGGGGGGGTACTTCCTTATATACGCTATATAGGTATGTGCCGCCCCATAGGGTAGGGTTTTTGAGGTGCTCAGTCCTTAAATAGGGTATCCTTTTTGGTGTTTTTTGATATTGTGATCCTTAGATGTTCCTTAGATAGGGTCACTAAATTGCAGTATCCACCTCAATGCGCAAAACGAAAAAGATATGGTCTGTTAAAACTGTACTACACGTTATAAAGTTTAACAAAGCGATTTTAAAAGGACGTTTAAAGCTTGTGTTGGCGCTCCTCACCACCTAGTTACAGAATTATGAGTTATCTTGTTTACCTTAAATAGGGTGCTATTTCTTGGTTTTGGACCTTTAAAAGGGTATCAGTTTTCAATTTTCTACCCTTAAATAGGGTCAGGGTTTGAGAACCTTGGCGGCACACACCTATCCTAAATTGACGGGAGTACCCCCCCCCCCAAGCTGAAAGTATTGCTTCTCCCCTCTGCATGCTACTTTAGTGCAGGGTTACCCCCAGCAGTATGAAGCCCATACTCATTTATATACCTGGGTGAAGAGAGACAGGGCAGACTGAAGTTTCTTGTCTAGGGGAAGAGTGTTATGGCAGGGACTCCAGATCTCAGGTGCAGCATGCTAACCGCTACACCCCTGTGCCCCCACAGAAAATTTAACTCCTATGCACTGACATCATGTTAAAGAGGTAGTGTTAGCAAAGGGTAAATTCTGGTAAGTGCCTGAAACCTTGAAGTAGCAACATGAGCAAAATCGCATCAATGACACAGCTTCTGCTGTAAAATTGTGACAGTGATGAAATAAACAAATAAATAAACATTCTGGCAGGGATATGCTAACTGCTTGAAACTGTGACATACCAGGACTGTGAACAACTAAGGGCTGCAAGCCAGGCATTTGCCCTTCAAGTACCAGCTACACTAATAGGCAAACAAGGCAATTTGCAGCAATGCCTCGTAGAAGCTGCTAGTACAACTACTGTTTTTCCCTCAGTTACTTTAAAATTACCATTTCTCCAAGTACTTAAAGATGGCAGACACGCATACACCCCCTTAATAAGCAGAGCCTCGTTATTAAACTAGCAGTGGATTTTAACCCTTTAAGCCATAACAGTGATGAAAAGTGAATTTCTCTTTACATTATAAATACTTGTTCAGACATTCAAGTGTTGAGAATAAAGAAAGTGATCATCGAGGATTAAGAAGTTTTGATATTAATTTTAGACAAATTCTCCTTTCTAGTTCCATAACAAATGTATGGATAAAAGTAAGAGCATAATTATATGCATTTTTATGTTAGGGCTTGAAGGGTTAAAGTAACAGAAAGACACAGACATTACCTTGTTGTTCATGAGTGCGTTCAGGGATGTTGCTTGAAGTACCCCCATTAACAACATCACCATTGACAGCTGCATTCTGCAGAGATTCTGGATTAGACAGAGGCTCATGGATAACAGGATGAAAGGCTGCATGGAGTAAGAGATTAAAACAGATTATCAGTACAAAGGATTCACTGGACTGAATGTACTGTCAGCTAAGGTTGCAGTCAAGTGTGGAAAAAGTGTTTGGATAGACTGTGTTTGGGTTCAAGGGTATAGGACATTCCCAACGGTAAAAGTCTATTTGTATGTGTAATCAAATGGTGACGAGTGAAATTAGGAAATAATTTCATGCGCGTTTTGTCAAAATTCTAATAATAATAATTTGGAATTTTGACAAAACGCAAGTGAAATTATTTCCTAATTTCACGAGTATACATTTGATTACCTATTAATATCATGGGTGACAAATTACGCTCACAATCGTGTGGTTTTGACTTGTTTATCGCATCGAGAACTCCAAGAGTTGAAAAGTTTAAAGCATACAGTTTGGCCAAGCTCACAATTTTCTGAGAGAAATGATGAAAAAAATATTGTGGGAAGTTATATACCACACTTCGACGATTTCAAGTATTTGAAATCGACAGTAAAATACACCAGACTCGGCATTTTTACTTGAAAAGAACCAAAACAAATTGCCCGGCAAAGGTTACCCGTGTTTTATCCCGCAAATTCATTGAATCGAGCACCACCTTGCTCAATCGAGCAAGGCTTCACAAATGCAGTTCAAAATACGCACAGCAAACTTGTTTTAACGAAAGTAAACTTTGGAAGCAAATTTGTATAAAACTGACCTCTATTCTATTTGAAGAAGTGCCCAAATCCACTGAATTACTGAATTACTTCTCTGAGGTCGCGGTCAATCACTCGATCAGCAACTGCCAGCTTGCCGTTCAACAATTTTCGCTGTCACACTATCACAAATAATCTCTTCTTTTTGCCTCGCAGTTGGTTTCTGAGAAGCTCAGTCAGTTAAAAGTCAAAATTTACAGATTACGGATTGTGTCCTCAACGAATATTTCCAGAATTTCTGTAGTTCTAATTCTGCACAAAACATCTTCATCCGTAATGTCTTGGCACTGAGCTGTAGGCCCGTTGCCATGGCAATTTAGTAAATTATTTCACATGTGAAATTATAAATTAACGCTAAAATTTTGTGCCAAAATTAAGGAGTAATTTGTCACCCATGATATTAGTTTAATAATAATAATTTTAAAAAAATTAGAATTTTTCCTCCTGCTTTAAAAATAATTTTTTCTGGTTTTTTTTTAAATCTACAGGGCAGAGGAGATCAACCTTGTACAACTGTACAACATATACATTATTTTGTAGTGGAGGTCAAGGAAAAGGAAAATAATCTCCCTCTTTTCTTGATCAAGTTTGGACACATAAATTAAAATTATTGTTTCAGGGGGGCAAAGAGGGAGATGGGGTGTATACTGTGCTTGAGGTCAACAGAAAGGGTCATGTGACAAGGGTGACACCATCATTGTAAACTGATGTTCCCCATGAGCAGACAGAGCAGTGTTTAACAAAAGGACTGCTTACAGGATTACTGTTTAGGGTAATAACTGAAAGTATTGTGTATTTTAGGAAGTAGGAGTGATATCTTTTACTGAGCATCAGTGAAGATTAATCTTATGGCGATCTGGAAAGGAAACTGGGTTGACTTTGCTTGAGAAAAGGAGTAGGGTAAAGTAGGAGATTGGTCGGTGCTTGGGTAAGCTGTGCTGAAGACCATTAGAGAGATTGGGTAGGCTGTGCTAGAGATCAGGAGGTGAGAATGGGTAGTCTGTGCAGGGAAAAGAGGGAAAGGAGAAAATTAAAGAGGAGGATTGGCTTGCATGAGCTAGAGGCTTCAAGGGAGATTGGATAGGCTGTGTTGACACTAACAAGGGAGATTGTTACACTGTACTGTCAAACTAAGAGTCAGGTTTAAGAATGATTTTGGGTAGTCAGCTTGGAGTAGAATACTGGGAAGTCATGAGTAAACGATAAACAAAATTAAAAGAAAAAACTTGGTTACTACACTGAGTAGCAAAGGGTGTAGAGTGAGAGAGGAATGGTTAGAGTGAGTTAAGGTAGTTCTAACTTTGAAATGAATACTTGGATAAAAGATTTAAGTGGGAAAATTCACTTTTCAATTTTTCTGTTTAAAACTTTGTGCATTTTTAGGCAAACAGGGCTTGATGCCCATATAATCAGACAAGTTATGTTTTACTTGGGACTCTAGCTGTTGCTATTGATTTATAGTTCAAGTTTAGTCTGGGTTTTTAGAATCTTATCCACCAGGCAAATTGCTCCAGGGCAAAATGCCACAAGGCCAAAGGATTAGTAATTTACAAGTATGCATGGAATGTACTAGATTTTCATATTACATCTTTATCAATTTATAAAGGTCACCATTGAAGTAAGCAGTAATCACGTACGCTGTAATTCTCCTGTTGGCAGCAAACTGTTTGCATATTTTTTAACACAATCAAAACTATATATTGTACACTCGACACTGAGCATATACTGTACATGAGAATAAATTGCAACACATTTAACCCTTTTCCAAACAGTGCCCAAAATCAAATTTGAACAAAAATTCCATCAGCAAAATGCAAAAGCAGAAGACAGGTTAGGATTATGAAAAGAAAGAAATCAGCATCTAACTGAAGGTAGAATAGCATACTAGAAAAAAACATCTGTGCCTTTCTATTATTAATACTGATCAAGCTAACATTAAGCTGTTGTCACTTGACATGAGACCACATCTATCCCTTTTAATACCAAGAGCTTAAATTAGCACAAAATGCCAAAAGTGATATTTTCACAATTATAATGAAAAGTAGTCAACACCATATCAAAGCATTATTCAATGAATAGCTTTTGTCTAAAGGCGGCATAAGACATATAATTATGTACTCTGAAGTGGTATTACCACATTATGTGAACAAATGATTGAATGAGGGTGGATTGTCAAAGGGATTCATATCGATTCATATCAAACAGAAGAAAGACTGTTGTTTCATCATGATATTCAACACCCAAAGGAGGTTTGATAAACATGTTATGTTAAGCATGGATCAGTGTGACCAAAAATATCATCTGGACAGTTGATAAATGACCTCTGATCTCAGTAGCTCAAGATCCGTCTTACACAACAATGAAACAACCTTGATAGGCAGTAAATTATACTCCAATAAGGACAGTTGGTTAATGAAACCATTTACAGACTGTATACCATCAGGGGGGGACAGGGGGGGTCTAAACCTCCCACTTCCCATACCCTTTAATCCCGGTTCCCGCACTGCATTTAGTGGCTCCCGCCTCTTTGTATTTTTCCGATTGCAAAATATTGCGCAATGTTGCATAATTTTCCCTTTTTCTTCTACCTCCCTCCACCTTAGGAATCCCACTTCCCATCCCCTCTTCTTCTGCATCCCGTACACCTCCCACACCCTTTTCTCCCGGTCTCCCCCCCCCCTCCCTTCTTAGCTGTCCGATCAGCCTTGCAATTGGTTTTTTGTTTTATTCAACATTGCTGATCCTGATCTACACCAAGATCCAGCTTCACCTCGCTACTGTTTGTCCAAGTGGTCCTTGCATCGAGTTACCTGATTTAATAGATCATGAGTTTCTAGTAAACATTTGATGAAGTAATGGTTGAGTGAAAACACTGGGTAATCAACACTGTCTCAAACAAGTTAACCCTAATGATACCCAGCCCTGAAGTTTGATGGACCAGCAAAGCAATGGCTGGTTCTAACTTTTCACTATGTGAATGAAATCTGGCTGCATAGATCAAGTACCCATGCACTCAAATGAAAGCTTGCAGCTCTAGCATGCTGATGCAATTTTTCGATAATTTTTCTTACTAGGAGGTTTTATTTTAAAAAGTTTGTTTAAATTTACGCTTAGCCAGGAAATGATAATTACAAAAGGCATATTAAACAGAATGCCTGAATAAATTGCAAAATTATATCAAAAGACTTGCTGACTGATATGAACAGATACAACATAGGTCATAAAAATTTGATGTGATATTAACGGGCATTCTAATTAATTAAGGCAGGTTCCACTGTATTTTTCAAAGCTACTGCAACTTGTCTTGAAATTTTATTTCTTTGTTTATTTATTGGTCCATGCACCGCCTTTGCAATGAACTTTACAAGGTACATATATAATGTTTGCATGCAGCATAGAAAAGACAAAGTTATCGCAAGTGTTCCAACCAATTCTTTATGTCTTGCACAACTGAAAGGACACCATTTGGACTCATTTGTGTGGGAGAATTATAAAGGTGGGGGGGGGGGGGGTGGCTAAGAGTTGTCCAGGACGTGAGCACTGCTTTCAAGCTGCATGCAAGGCCAGATAAGAATTTTATAGAGATCTTCCCACCAAGACTGAACTGAATGGGGGAATAACTGGCATGCAGGCAGTAAACTGAGCTCTAGAAGAAAACTTACTGGTCGACGGGTCATGCGCATGGCTGCTAATTTTGATTGCATGCTACAGTAGAAAGTACAAAAGAACGATTATCGGAAATTAATTAGCTCAAAGTACTTTAAAAGTACTTTGAGCTAAACATTAACTCCAGTTTATGAGCATAGCATAGCTGTAGCAATCAGCATCTTTGTTTATATGCACGGGCAGAAACAGCTACTAAAGTTGTTTCAGTCCCGCGAATATTAATTAAAAATAACCTGCAACATTTTCAGGGTTGGACTTGCGGTCCAATTCAGAAGTGCACACACTGCCATATATGGTTGCATACACATACCTAATTAAGGTTTGTACTTTTAGCAACAACTTAATTTAGCAAATTTAGCAATGGCATGAGAAATCACTAATGTGTGGTTCCAGAATGATACCCATACCCCTACCACGGAGGGAATTTCACTTAGGAGCCCCCCCCCCTCCTCCCCAGATTTTCCGTTTTTTGAGGTAAGCTATTACCCCCCCCATCCCTCCGGATTTTCCACAGTATGACAAACACCCCCCCATCCCTCTGGAAAATTTCGTTCAAGAAGGGAGAGTGTTAAAAATGAAGCAACTGATCCAAATTTAATTGAAGAATTCCCTCAAAGAGTCACAGTGTTGCTCATTAACGTTACTTCAACATGAACGCAATCATGAACAAAGAAAACGCACAAACAAAATTAAGGAGAAATGATCAAAATAGAAAGAAAAACGAATATTGCTAGCATGCCTCTATTATCCCATGGCTTTGACATTTGGTGTATCAACAGATCTGTGTAGCAAGAAAGCCCGTAAACATCATGGCGATACGTGTACTTTGCAATAAAATATATTCTCGTTGCTGAGCTTAGCAAAACACGACTTCTACGAGTCAATGAGATTGCGCTTTGCTTGCAACTTGCCACGTAGAGAAGTTCAAAAGAACGGACTGATTGTTCGTAAACAACCCTTATCAATGAGGGGCTTAAGCCACAGAAAAAAAATTATGCAAATGAGATTACCGGGAGATTGAATCTCCCGGTAGCCTAATTTGCATACAAAAAAGCGGTAACATCAGACACTTGCGGTTGACTGCGGCGTTAACTGTGTCCAGCGGAATTCGTTTAAATTGACATTTTTGACGACTTATAAGAAGGAAAACCACATGAACAGACGAAGAAAAATTAATTTCAGCGGAACATGATAGAGTCCTGCTAAAAAAGGCGGTTAGGATTCGCACGAGTTGTCCCCGTTCAACCGACAATTGGCTCCGCGCGCGCGGGCAATACCACCAAAAATAACGGCGTGGTAAGAATTATTTTGGTTTGAAAACGATCAATACACCTTTAATTCTCAGCTACTTTATGCCTTACTTCCTTTCAAACAGCGATAATGTCTTTATATCAAAACAGAGATATCTAAATGGAAAAAGTAATAAAAAGTCCTTTCGTAAGAATGACCTTAATTATTTCTATGAATTTTTCCTCCTGTAGTGAATTAAAAGAATAAAACTTGAACTATTGTAGCAAATACGATAAATGAAGGAAAATTTACGTAAAGATACCAAAAGCCGATAGTGTTAGCTAAAAAGCGACGTTAGACATTCCATTTCCAGGTATCTGCTACCCAGGGAAGACAGAGTAAGCTAAAAAGCGATGTTAGACCATTCCACTTCCAGGTATCTGCTACCCAAGGAAGACAGAATATTAAGCTAAAGCGCGATGTTAGGCATTCCGCTTCCAGGTATCTGCTACCCAGGGAAGACAGAATAAGCTAAAGCGCGATGTTAGTCATTCCGCTTCCAGGTATCTGCTACCCAGGAAAGACAATAAGCTAAAAAGCAATGTAACACATTCAGTCTGCTTCCAGGTATCTGCTACCCAAGGAAGACAGAATAAGCTAAAGGGCGATGTTAGGCATTCCGCTTCCAGGTATCTGCTACCCAAGGAAGACAGAATAAGCTAAAGCGCGATGTTACACTGTAGACATTCCGCTTCCAGGTATCTGCTACCCAGGGAAGACAGAATAAGCTAAAAAGCGATGTACGACATTCTGCTTCCAGGTATCTGCTACCCAAGGAAGACAGAATAAGCTAAAAAGCGATATTAGTCATTCCGCTTCCACGTATCTGCTACCCAAGGAAGACAGAATAAGCTAAAGCGCGATGTTAGAAATTTCGCTTCCAAGTATCTTCTACCCAAGGAAGACAAAATATTAGCTAAAGTGCGATGTTAGACATTTTGCTTCCAGGTATATTCTACCCAAGGAAAACAGAATAAGCTAAAGTGCTATGATAGCGATCAAGTTTCCAGGTACAGCATATTATCTAAGGAAATCAGAAAGCTAGAGCGCGATGCTAATATTTCGCCTCAAGGTGTGTACAAAATCGTTCATTTTTTCTTGTTGCTACTTACCGAAGGCCTCTTGTCTCTTTTTGTCTCGATTCCAAAGCTTCGTATTTCCCGCCAGCATTGTGTTACAGGCAAAACACAAATGCAATATATGTTTTGAAGAAAACCTGGTATTACCCAAGATGTATTTAGGTTGGAAACCTTCTATACTTGAAATACAGTTAAGTAAAATATCAAAAGGAAAATGCAATGAAGCTGGGTAATGTTAATACATGATAACACTGTAGCTCGAATAAATTATAATCGGAGTCGTGAAAGTGCCACATCCCATGTGTCCTCTAACATATATTTCTTCACATAAAAATCTATAGCCTTAGTCTAAAAATTGATCGATGTCGGGTTCTTGCTCGACCTACAATGTACATACAAATCAATGCAACTTAGTAAAGACAATTATAGGCAGTTCTAAGAGGCATCGAGGAGAATTTGCAGGTTTACGTAATGTTGAAATAGATTCCCGCCAGATAATTCTCACACAAAATTATGATTCTGCTTTGACAGCCTGCCCAGGAAAATCTACTAAAATCGTAATTGCATGCATCAACCGGTTTTGATTATCATAAAGGACTTT
The DNA here is from genome assembly GCA_964017195.1 of Siderastrea radians. NCBI lineage: Eukaryota > Metazoa > Cnidaria > Anthozoa > Scleractinia > Rhizangiidae > Siderastrea > Siderastrea radians. The sequence goes on from OZ024900.1 coordinate 3,686,774, forward strand.
AATTTGGTGGCGGTCTAGCAAAGAAAATATATCATAAAACTGAAACGACGAGCATCCTTACAAACGGCGTGACAAGACCGAGTAATTCTCTTGTCCCGTTTTAGGTTTCGTTTCCTGGCGTATGGTGACAAATCGTGTGACTCAAGCCCTTTGTGTTGCTAACATTCGACAGAGCCAAAAGGAGGTTACCCGAAAATCAGACATACCTGCCTTAAAATTCCCGGACTTTCGCTGACTGCACTCGTTTGTTCCTGTAATAATTTTGCTTCACGAAGTGATCGCTTTTCTCATAATCGTAATGTATGTCATGCTGTTTTAAAAATAACCGCAAGGACACACACTGACCGCACGTGTTGATATAATTCTCTTCATTGCTGACAGAAATGATTGGCGTAAAATAACGCATTTAATGAGTACATGCTGAGATTTTTTTTCATGGCCTAAGTCCCCCATGTCAATGTCAACCATGAAGGTAAGCTTAAAATTTAGGTTGTTTCGGAGGTGCAGGCATTTCATCAAAGTTGTCTCGAACTGCTCTGGGCCTTAAGTAAATGTAACCACTCCTGGTACGCGTTGCTGTCTTCTTGAAGAGTGGTAACGAGTAATGGCGGCTACTTCTATGCAACGCCGATGTTTATCTCGTTTCGGCCCCAATATCGCTTCCAAAGCGCCTTTGGGAGAAAGAATACCTATTTTAGATTTAACAAAAGTGTTCATTAAGCAGTTAAACTAATTTAATTCCACAATGAAGATCATTCTACAAATCCGGTAAGTAGTAATTTTCGAACTTTATCTGCAGCTTACATCGGAATGAATCGAGGTTGACCCTCTGGAAAGTAATTTATCCGTTCACCCCCCTCTCCTCTGGATTTTCCTGGGCTTTTGACCCCCCCACCCCTCCGGAATTTCCAATTCCCTCCGTGGTGGGGGTATGGATATTTTCTGGAACCACACAATTTAAGGACTTGCTACATTAAAAAGGCGTAAAAGTGAAAGAAAACTGTAAAAACCACTGGAAAGTACAGGTAATTTGTAGTTGCTAAATATTCAAGGCAAAAAATTTAACGTATAACAATCTTAAGTTAGTTATAAATTAAAGTCAGTTCATGGTGCTGATTTACTGCAGAATGTATATTTTTGGGATCTGCTGTTATTATGTTCCCAATAATTTTACACTGAAAAATTTCAACGAATAATTTAACTGAACAACTACCCAGTAAAACAAAAAACAGTTTAACGAATTTTCTGGCTCCCTTTTATGAAGTAAACAATCATAGTTCTTGAGAAGTTAATGGCCCTTTCTTCCTGCACTTAACACAGAATGATATTAAACAAAAGAAAGAGACTACATTACTTCACACCAAAATACAATACAACTCAAAAACGTTAAAAACAACAGGTTCTATTGTATCAGAACTTGTCTTATAGAGCATAACAAAGGACCCAATATTCGTCATTGTACATAGAGTCCAAAAACAGCAGTAAATCGTTTACTGGAGCTGAAATGACACCAAATTTTCAAAAAAAACACTGCATTGAAATGAAGGTTCTCCTTAATTTTACATTATTTAATGTAATTTATTTATTTATTTATTCATTTATTTATTTATTTATTTATTTATTCACTGTTGAGTGCACCATGAGAATTTAACTATCTAGGCGGAAACCAGTGTTGTGACTAAACTACTATATACAGAAAATTAGCATTTCAAATTTTTCAATTGACCTCCTTTGCAAATCGAAACAATGGTGAACCATTAAACTCAATGTAAACAAACGCACAGTGTAAATTATTTGATACCTGATCGGTCGAACACTGAACAAAACTATTAACGATTAATTTTACCACTGAAATTAATTTTAATAAATAAGAACTTATCTAAAATATACGCTTAAATTTCCACGATCAACAGATAAACTACAACTACAATTCATATCAAGATTACTTTCAAAACGCACTGTTAAGTTATTTTAATGTGACTTTAAGACACTCACCATGTTTAGTTTTTGCTCGAAACAAAACAGAAGATGCATTATTTCACGATTGAGAATGTTTAATACACACAAAAATATTTGACAGAATAATGTGATTTCTACTCCAAATGATCTTCCACTTATTTTTCTTGTCATATTTTTCTACACGAAAGTAACTTTAATAATACCCAAATAAATTAGCAACAACAAAGCGACAGTAAATTGTATATTGGTAGCATTTTTGCGTCGCTAAATTGAGGTTGAGATTCGTAGAATTTATCTGCCGTATACAAGCTGTAAATCGAACACCTATCTGTATCTGAGTGCATGCCAGTCATGTGGCAGAAAAAGCTTATCAGCTACGTAAACGTGAAGTTAACTATATCAAACTAACCATCTAATTAGAGAAAAGGATGTCTGCAACTCCGAACGTATAGCCAAATATTAAGGTTTACTGCTCGAAAAGTAGTGGGTAACAGTATTTGAAGCGTACGATATTAGACTGTAATGTAAACAAGCGCGCTCTCGCATATAGCCAGAAGGCAAAAGCTTTAGACTTCATACTTTGAAGTGTCAAGAAATAAACCCAAAAGATAAACGTATTAGACGGAATTAAATAGATCCATTCGACTAGACTGAAATACTCTTGTAAGCGATTATATAAGATCTGAGTAGTTTCATAAAAAAGCCTGAAAAGAAAGCTAAAATTGCTTGACTTACCGAAAGACAAGTCTCGTCGCCTCCCGTGAGAAGACATTTCCTGCACCGGTGATCACAATATAAAACCTCGCAGTTCAAAACATTAATAGCATCTGTTGTCCGCAGCATCACAATTCCTAGTCCACCACGGTTTTGACATTATTTTGGGAGGTTTACACAGCCACAACATGGACGTTAGAGTCAGTTTTTAGCTAGCAAAACAAGCGGACAGTCACTTGAATGTAGACATCCGAAAGCACAAGCCGAGAATAAGCTGGAGTCCTGGGTTGCGTGTTTACTAGAGCGTGAAATGTGCGTGATAGATTTCTGCGTTACCACAATAGCGTGATGGGAGGTGACGTGACAAGATTGATAATATGGCGAATTTCGTTTTATTTTAGAAGACGAATGACAAAGTTAAGTCATAATTTGAAGTGGTTTGGCTTTTAAGACACTTGACAGGAAAAAATATTTTTTTAAAACAAGACAGCTCATTTAACAGCCAACAAATTAAATTACACCATCAACTTGCCAAGAAACAAAAAAGCCTCATTTGTTATTTCTCACGTTAGTATGGAATTAAAAACTGCAAAAGACGTCAGAAACTTCTAAAGAAACGAATAAAAAGAGAAAAACGTTTCATTACAACGGTTGATTCGTAATTTTTCAGCGATAAAAGGGCGATAAATGAGCGATAATGAAACTCGGTTAATTGACGGCGTCGGTACATGTGTACATTAGAGGATGCCATGTCAGACCTCCGGTCAGACATAATTATTTCTTGTAGCTGGATATCTGTTTTGCCAAATATTATTTTGGCAATAAAGCACAAGACCAAGACTGAAAATGTACTCTTTATTATACATATCGTTACTAGACATGATTCACATTTCGTGTGAAAATAGTGGAACTTTGTAGCCTGCCTTAGAAAACTACGAATGCATTAAATATTAACAACGAGAAAATATGAGAAGTATAAAGGTGGGCCAGAAATTAGATATAGCAGGTGCTATAAACTGTCAAATGTCTAAAAAATGAGAAATGTGACAACCAATCAATACAGCAAGCTGATAAAACACAGAATAAAACTCTGCGTTGATTTTGTAAATAGAAGTGTAATCTGTGCTATTTGTCCATCGCAAAGGCTTTCAAAGTTAATTCTGTCGAAGGACACCTCAGGCTAAATAAGTTTACAGGTTTTTGTAATTAGTATCGCAGTTGTTATATTGCTTTATTGCTGAAAATAATATCCTGCCTTTAGGCTATTTTTTTCTACTGACTGGTCACATGACGTAGCCAATATGGCTGTGATTAAAAAGTAAATCTTTTATCTCCTGAGAGAGGCAATATGATTGATTGATTTTCTCAGAGAAATTTCAGCTTGAAAAAATTACACGGATGTAGAATACGAACAACATTAAAGAAGGTACTCATCGAAAGCTTTCATTTGAATGGTCACCCTCTCGGATTTCGTCAACCGTACGAACTATTATCTACAGAAGAACAAACAGTACCACGGTGAAGTATGTAGCCTCTAAAGCAGACTTCCTTAGGGACCGGGTATTAGTGTTCGTGCATGACAAGCCCAAAGCATGTGTGCGTTGGAGGCTATAAAGTACGCCATCACATGTGGACTTTCATTTTCCCGATTCACAATTCACTCGGAAACTCAATGATAACCGTAGGTTTCAAATTACGATAAAAGCGTTTTACTAGACTGAGAAACTTCAGTGAAAGCAACGAAGTAAGGAGGGAGTAACAGGTTTTCTGCTGAAATCTAAATCACAACAGCCTTGAAGCTAACGCTCTACCCCCACAGTGTAACAATTTTTTCACTGATCAGCCCGGTTTCGGCTTTTTTTTTTTTGTCTTCATGTGAGCCTAGCCTACAAATATCCAACTAAGACGCGATCTTAATTACAATTCCGCCAAAAATTGACCCAGTGAGGTATTTCCGTGGCGTTTATAAACATAGGAAAAACTGCAACGCCAAGACATAACGGACAATTCACTGAGCCGCTAGAGGAATTTCTATCGTTTCAGTTTGTTATCAACAGTTCCGGGTGGTTATTTCAATTATTATTATTATTTTTCAGGTCAAATGCTTAACTGACATAGTGCCAAAAAACTGTAAATTAACCCACATATAACTTCAACACATCCACTGCCTTGGGGCTTGTCGATATCCAGTTGAAACGTATACCACAAGATATTTTCACCTTTTTTGATCGTTCTACTTTCACACTGTTCTGGCTCGCCAGAACGAAACTGCCCCAAAGTTTCCAATTGTAAAATTTTAGGAAATGGAATCCTGGAATGTGGCTATAAATAAGTGTAGCTGGCAACCATCTGCAAGTTTGCTACTTCAGGAAGTGCTGATTCTGCCTACGCGAGACCCGCGCTTAGCTGGCTCTGGCTAACAGTACCTGACAAGGACTTTCTCAGGGGTACAGTGAAGATCCCATTGTCTTGTGGTGTACTATGTTAAGGCTAAGGCAGTAACCCCTACAGAAAGTCAGGATTGAGGTCCTTAAGGCAACTTGATGATTACCTTGTCAGCATTCTGGCAGCTTTTGCAACCGAGCTGGTTTCAAACGCATTTCTCTGCTTTTCACTGAGTCTCGTCGGCAAGGTCGAGGGGAGGACCCTGTTGTCTGGGCAGCGCAAGGTCTCCAGGTTGCGCCCTGGAGATCCCACTCCAGTTTTGCGCCGTTTGGATGACGGATGACAGTAGTCTACAATTGGTAAGTCTAATCTCGAGATGGCGAAGAGATGGACGCTACGGATTGTTATCGACGGTGGGAGGGGTCATCGTGTTCCACTGATCAGCTACCACCCGTCTCAAGCCAGGCAGCCCTCGGCCAATAAGGTGTTGATCAGCCACGATCTGCCTACTTCAGTGGGTGCCTGGCGCTCAGAGACCACTTGCCCAACAAGCAGATCGTTAACCACGCACCAGGCAAGCAACGAAAGAGTAAAATGAAGACTCAACTCTTCGGATTGCAACTTGGAATGTGGAATAACGTGTCCCGGACTGAAGGACGACCTCCAAGCTGTGGATAACGTTCTCAAGACAGCAGTGTCAGCTATTGAACAGCATCGACTAAACGTCGACATTGCAGCTCTACAAGAAACCAGACGCCCAGACAGTGGTTATATGAACAAAGAACACCACACAGACGCCCAGACAGTGGTTATATGAACAAAGAACACCACACCTTCTTCTGCCAAGGGAAGTACCTCGAAGAGACGAGAGAACACTGACTGGGTTTTGCGGTGAGGAACACGCTGCTTAGTATGATCGAAAGAATCATACTAAGATTGGTGGAGAATGGGCAGTGATTGCTTGAACTCTGCTGTTACCATGACCTTTGCGTGACCAACACCTTCCAGAACAAGCCCTACCACAGAGTGTCCTGGAGACACCCTAGACACATCACTGGCATCAGTTAGACCTGATCATTACCAGACGTGAATCCATCAACAACATTAGCAACATCAGCTATCACAGTATCGACTGCAACACTGACAACTCCCTAGTTGCTTCCAGAGTAAAGTTTAACGGGCAAAAATATTCTTCCACTCCAAGCAGAGGGCCAGCCTTCCATCAAAGTCAGCAAGACAGCGTGTTCTGACAAAAAACAAGAATTCATGCACCTGCTAAACGAAATGCTCCCTAGCAACCAAGAGCAGTGCGTTGACGAAAAATAGGACACCCTCCGTGGCAACATCTTCAATATATATGCATCCACAGTTAATATGACAAGAAGGAGCGTAAGAATGCAGATTGCTTCAATGCAAACATTTCGCAGATTCATCAAGTGATTGATGCGACACGATCATCCCTAAAAACGTACAGACGTGACACAACTACACGAAGCAAGGCTTCAGAAATGGTTGGTCACTGTGTAAACGACTACTGGTTTTAGCTTAACTCTAAGATTCAGACAGCATCTGATTCTGGAAGTGTGCGAGACAGTACGAAGGAATGAAGCAAGCTACAAGCGTGTCATCAAAGAAAACAGCAGCTGTGAAATCCAAGACTGGAGAGATTACTACTGACCGTGACAAACAGGTAAGAAGGTGAGTTTAAACACTACATGGCGTTGTGCTCCAGTGACTGATGTTGTCACTCAGGAACGCCATTAGGAGTCTGTCCATCTTGGAAGAATCGGAGCCCAGCAAAGGGATTAATGCCCTGTCTTGCGGCAAAGCACCAGGTGTTGACTCCATTCCACCAGAAATCCTTTCATGTGGCAAGCCTGCTCTTTTGAAGCCCCGTCACGAGCTTTTGCCTCTGCATGATGAAAAAAATTGTATAACAACAAAGGAGACCACATGGCATCAACGTACTATGAGCATCCTGGGAAAGGTCTTCGCTCGTTATGGCTTAAGCTGAATGTAAACATTTTTGCCCAACGCATCTATTCTGATTCCCAGTGTGATTCCCATCTATTGTGATTCCCAGAGCAGCAAAATCTACTATTGATATGATTTTGCCGTACACCAGCTCAAGGAGAAGTGTCGTGAGCAACAGACGCCTTTAAATACCGCCTTCATCGATCTTACCAAGGCATTCGACCTTTCTGAGCAGAAGACGGCTTTCCCAACTGTTGGAGAAGATCCACACGCACTACCCCCACAACTGCTAAGCATCATTGCTTCCTTCCATGACGACGTGAGGGGTACTATAAATTTTGATGGTGCCATCTCGGAGCCTTTCTCCATCCTGAGTGGCCTAAGACAGGGCTGCGTTATGCCACCAACAATTTTGGGCATACTCTTCTCCTATAGTAACGAGAAATGCCTAAGCTCGTGGGAAGCTGAATGGGGTAGAAAGGTCTATGCTGCTCAAGGTAGTAAACACAGCAAAGGCGTTATGTTTTTAATGAACCCAAATTTCGATTGTCAGGTGGAAAATTGCATTAAAGACAAAAACGGAAGATTCATTATTTTAGATCTGAAAGCTGATGATTCGCACCTAATTTTAGTTAACATTTACGTACCAAATGATTCCGCGCAACAAATAACGTTCTTTAAAAACTTACAGGATGTTTTGCTCCCCTTGACTGGAGAGAATATTATCATTGGAGGTGATTTTAACTATCCTCTGACTTCTTCAGATAAACTAGGTGGTAGACCGGTCCATTGCAAACAAAAGTTATTGACGACATCACAAAATTCGCATCGCTGTACTCATTATCCGACGTGTGGCGTGAAAAAAATGGTGACAAACAGGGTTTTTCATGGCGAGATAAAGCGCTGAAGGTGCAATGTCGTCTTGATTATGTTTTAATGCGTGTTAATATTCGCTCCTAACACGGATCACTCGGCTGTTATAACGCTGGTTCAATCGGAAGAACTTTCCAGAAAACCAGGACCAGGGTTCTGGAAGTCTAATTCGTCCCTTTTAGAGGACAAAGAGTATGTAAATGAAATTCGTAAATGTATTGTGTCTTCAAAGGATAATATAAAGACAATGAAGACTGCGGGTTAAAATGGGATCTCATCAAAATGGAATTACGCGGTTTCTCTGTTGTTATGCTAAAAGAAAGGCGTCAAAGCAGAGATCACGTGAGAAAGATCTTCAAAACCAATTGAATGCATTGGCAGCTAATTCACAGAATTCACGAAACAATCCTCATTACCTTCACGAGTTACATAAGTTACAAGCTGAATTGAACAAAATCATGGAGCACAAAGTTAAAGGAACGATCTTAAGAAGTAAGGTCAGATGGCATGAAAAAGGAGAAAAAAACTCAAGATACTTTCTAAACCTAGAAAACCGTGCCGCCTGTAAGAAAAAAGTAAACAAATGACCCGGATCTAATTCTTAAGAAACAAGAAGAGTTTTTCTCGAATTTATATAAGTCGCAAGGCCCCTCTGTAGAAAATTCAAATTGTGGTATTTTCTTTAATAGCACAAATATGACCACTTTGTCAGAGGAAATGTCCAATAGTTGTGAAGGCAAAATCGCCAGTGATGAATGTTTATTGGCTCTGAAGGAGTTTGAAAACGGCAAATCTCCCGGCTCGGATGGTTTTACGGCTGAATTTTACAAATTCTTTTGGAAAGAGCTTAGTGAAAATCTAACTTCCAGCCTTAACCATGCTTTTGAGAAGGGTGAATTTTCAATTTGTCAAAGAAGAGGAATAATTTCCCTCCTCCCAAAAAAGGGCAAACCTACCAACAATTTAAACAACCTACGCCCGATTTCACTGTTAAACACAGACTATATAATTGCTACTAAAGTCTTGGCAAGAAGATTGGAAAGGGTTCTTCCTTTCATTATTAACCCAGATCAAACCAGGTATATCAAAGGGAGATATATAGGTGAAAACATAAGGTTAATAAGCGATCTGATTGACTACACCAATTAAGCAAAAAATATTCCAGGTATTGCCATCTTTCTTGATTTCCGCAAAGCGTTCGACTCCGTGGAATGGGATTACATCGCAAAGGTTCTTGATGTGTTCAAGTTCGGGGAAGATTTCAAACGTTGGGTAAAGGCTTTTTATACTGATATATCCAGTTGCGTCATAAACAACGGCTTCGCGTCACCTTTTTTTAAGCTCAAGCGTGGCGTGAGACAGGGCTGCCCACTGTCTGAGTTGCTTTTTGTGTTAGCTATTGAATTGCTTGCACTTGCAATAAAAAATGACAAGGTATCTGTGTAGGCAAAGAAGAAATTTAATTAACACAGTGCGCCGATGATACGACGGTTTTCGTTAAAAATACAACTTCCGTGGAAGCGCTGCTTCGCCTTCTCGAAAAATTTAAAAAGTGTTCCGGCCTAGAAATTAATACACACAAGTCTGAAGCGTTATGGTTAGGCTTGTGGAAGGAACGTCTTGACAAACCGTTTGGCTTTAAGTGGCCTACAGATTCTGTTTACGCCCTTGGGATTCATTTTTCAAATGACGCTAACCTCCTGCATAAACTAAATTTTCATGGCAAATTGGAAAAACTTGAAAAAATCCTTATAAACAGCTAGAGAAGAAGAAAGCTAACTCTCTATGGAAAGATTAACATTATTAAAACTCTCGGTTTATCAAAGCTTAGTTTCAGCGCTTCAGTTCTACCCATCGCTGAAAACTTCGCTCAAGAAGTAAACAAATTAACATTTAAGTTCCTGTGGGACGCCAAGCCCGCTAAAATTAAGAAATCCACCATCACTGGACTGAAAAAGAAAGGTGGACTAAAAATGACAGATTTCGATCATATGAACAAAACTCTAAAGTGTGCTTGGATCAACAGGTTTACCAATGGCAATAAGGGAGCGTGGAAAATAATACCAGATAATACAACTACGCATCTAGGAGGCTTCTCCTTCCTTCTTCAGTGCAACTACAAAGTCAAGGATCTCGATGTGAAAAATGTACCGCTTTTTTACGAAAGAGTGCTTAATTATTGGGAGGAGGTTACATGCTTGGCAGGCAAGGCTGATCTTAATCCAAACGAAACATTCATCTGGAACAACAAACACATTAAAATCAACAATAAAACTTTGTTTTTTCCAGCGTGGTACCACAAAGGAATCTACAAAATTAAAGATCTAATAAGTGATAACGGTAAATGTCTCCCTTTTGACGTTTTTTGTCGTATGTTTGATGTTAAAGCTTGTTTTACAACATACTATGGTCTATGTAATTCAATCCGTCAAAATTGGAATGCTATCTCCAAAGAATCCCATGGCGTTTTAGAATTAATTTCAAATTGGCGTACTAACAACTCGAGCTTAACCACTGCAGATCTGCTGCGTGTTATCGCAGATGGTAAATTTGTACCTCCTTCAGCTGTTTCTAAAGATAACTTATCAAAAGTATATCTTCTACCATGGAGTATAGCAAAGGAAATCAAATTGCGCATGTTTGAGTTTAAAATTATTCATAACGCAGTGTTCACAAAGGACAAGCTTTTCAAAGCAAACATTTCACAGGATGACGAATGTTTTCACTGCAAAGACAAAGCAGAAACACTTTTGCATTTGCTTGTCCACTGTCCCCATACAGTGGCTTTTTGGAATGATTTTCGGGAATGGTGGCGCAAAAATACCCATATTGTACTGAACCTTACACCTACTAAGGTGTTATATGGTGTGATAGATAACTCAAGGTTCTGCACGCTACTCAATTTGGCCCTGTTAGTTGCCAAGTTCTACATATACCGATGCAGTCTAGACGATACGCCTCTATACTTCCCTGTGTTTGAAACAGAATTACGTGAAAAAGCAAGGATTGAGAAAGATAATGCCACGAGAAATGGTAATCTAAAGTATTTCAAGATTAAATGGGAACCTCTGATCCGCAGCAAATGTATTGGAGATGTCGATATTTGAGAGACCTTTGACCTGCTTTGCAATTTATATAGTTATTTATTTAGATGTATTTTATTTCATTGCTTGTGCTTTCTGTTTGTTTCTATTTGTAAAGAGGTGCAAAGTATTACTGTAATTGCTTTCTACGTTTGTTAGTTTTTATCTATTGGTTCTATTTGTAAAGATGTATAGTACTCTTGTAATTGCTTATCTATTGTATTGTAATTTTTTTTTGCATTCTTTAATAAATAACATTAAAAAAAATACTCTTCTCCCTGCTGCTGTCCTTCCCGTTCAGACACTGCGTGGACGGGGTACACCTACACATTCGCAGTCATGGACAACTGTTTAACCTTACCCACCAAAAAGCAAACCAGCAAGGTTTGTCAGCTACTCATTAGGGAATTGTTGTTTGTGGACGATGTCGCCTTTTTCTTAGACAGCAGCTTATTGAGAGGTTTGATCATGCCTGTAGGGAATTCGGGCTTACGAACAGCATTCAGAAGACCAACACCATCTGCCAAATTGTTAAGGCACCACCATCAATCAGCACTGGGAATGAGGTACTCAAGGCTGCTGACAGCTTCCCCCACTTGGGTTCTACCTTCACCAGCAAGATATCACTCAACAACGAAATCGACAATCGGATTCCCAAGGCAGCTTTCGTCACGTCAAGTCTGAGCACGAGAGAATGTAACAACAACCAGCTCATTCCAAACACCAAGCTCAAGGTCCATCAAGCTTGTGTCCTAAGTACCTTGCTGTATGGCAGCGCGTCTTGGACGACTTTCGCTTTCCAGTAGAAGCGACTGGCCGGAAGGCTTCCACATTCGTTGCCTTCGACGTATTCTTGAGATCTCTGACCAGGAGTACAGTATTCTCGGCATCCATCTCTGACCATAGACGTTTACTAACTCTACGATCGGCTTGCATGCCAAGGATGCAAGTTTTAATAGTTTACAACAGAAGTTCCATTTCTATCGTATGATCCAAAATATTCCAGTCGCTCTTTGGAAAAACAACTACTAGTAGTCTTTAACAGAAAGGACTGGGTTCAGCTTTTACAAGCAGGAAAGATTAAACTATAAAGCGTTAATGGGTATACAATTTAGCAATACTAAATTGACTATTTACTTACTAGGTTGTAAATAAACTTGCAGATTATTTGCTTGAAAGTACAACATCAGTAACTCAAGTTTTACCAGCAAAGAAAATGCTTGAAAATATCTGAACTTCTAGCTTCCTTATTGATTCACCATACACAGGTCATCAGAGGATAACCTTGCTTTCGGCGTTGTAAGGAAACTAAATGTCACGGTCAAGTGCCGCTGCGTTCAAAAGTTTTCGCCGCGAGCGAATCAATTGTTTTGTCAAAAAGTACGGCCAAAAAATGCATCAACCATTACCGAAATTGAGAAATTAATCCACCACTGTCCACTCACGATTGTTGGAGACCAATGACTAAAACCAGCCCGGCTCTACAAGGCTCGTCGCTTATTTATCTCCCCGGAAGGGGGGGAGGAATACTCCCTTATGTGGCCTATACGGGTACGTGCCGCTGGACAGGGCACTGTTTTTGGTCTCTCTGTCCTAAACGGTCCTAAACAGGGTATAAAATTTTAGACAAAGCTTTACATTTTGTAAGACCACATAGAAGAGGCGTTGAAAGTTGCCTGATCGAATCTTAAGTAGACCTGGATCAGTAAATCACTCGAAGTACAAAAATATACGGTAAGACTGATCCTTCCGGCGGTAAAAGAATTAAAGACGCAGAAGACGAAAACAGAAAATTTGGGTGTACAAAACGGAAAAATATATCTAACAAAAAGTTTCCCGATATTTTGCTTTGCAAAACAAATCTTCTTCAGGGGCTATATAATTTTATGCGAGTCTGTCGAAAACAGGGTATGGTCAGCACGATCGTTGTCGGTAAATATAACGTAAAGAGTATTTTGCAATCCTTGATCAGAGACGTTTGCTGCATGGTCTTTGAAACACTTAAAAACGTTGTAAAACAGAAGAGTATGTATTTTGTCATTTGTCCTAAACAGGGACCTTACATGGGGGTGTTGTCCTACACAGCGTAGGTTTTTGAAGGCTTTTTTGTCTTAAACAGGGTCAGGTTTTCAGACCCTCAGCCGCACTCCTCACCCAAACATGAGTCAAGTTGCCCTCCCCTACCCCTGGTTGTCCGACCTAGTGGAATAGCCCATAAATCTTACGTGCATTTCATTTTTTCTGCTTAGCTTAAGACCGATCAACTTTCCCAAGCTCTTGAACTACATATTTGGGGATTGAACCTGGCAACCTCTTTGGCCATCCGACTCAGCGCAATCACATTCAAGGATAAACAAAATTTTGATCACAGTAGGGGATTACTTAGTCCATCCTACTCAGGCTTATACTGTCAGTTTCCTGTTGTTTGAGGGATCAAAGAAAATCAACGCTTTGAAACGTGTTGAACATCAAACTTTTATCACGGGTTTTTTTACAGATTAGATTGCAGCTTTAATTTATCTGACAGAGTCCTTGACAACGTCGAGTAAATTATATAATATGATTCTCTGTTTGGCTTGGGATGGCTTAAAGGGGCTGCGTCACGAGGATTTTGCTATTTTAGGTCAATTCTGTGCTTAAATCATTACCTAGGGCCTTTACTCATACACAAAATGCTCCTGTGAAACTATGAGGATGATATCAAATGAATTTTATCAGGGAGAGCTAACCATAAGAATTTTTCTGGTGATTTTTGAAAAAATTGACCCAATTTTTTCAAGTTTTAATCCATTTCCATCCCTCCCATCGGTAACAACAGACGACAGGAAGCAGGTTCAGTGTCGTAAGATAGTCTTTAATAACGAAGCTAGACCATTATTTCTGGAATTCAATTTATGCGAAGCCACTTTTTAGCTGTCTAAAAAGATACTAAAATAGCGTGACATAATCCCTTTAATTTTCCACTTACCATCACTAATTTTACCGCTATGTCATCATGGACCAGTCAGATAAAAATTCAATTTTTACTGATCGGACAGCAACCTTATTTCTTAGATGTAAAAATTATATTTAAAAAATTTGAGTTAAGTTGAGTTTCAGGTACCAGGGCACCCTGCATTCCGTTTAAAGTCGCTTTTTATACACCAACATTCTCATTTTCGTTTTGCCTATTTGTCGTATAATCGGATAATACAGAATTAAAGTGAAATGAATAAGCCTTTCAAAAAAAGCTCCGGAACATCAATGGATACATTCCAGTAATTAGTTTATTAAATATATTTTCCTAGCCGAAGAAGCCTGCAAATCCCAAAATTTGTGTAGTCATCTTTTTCTGACTGAAAAGCGAATTATTGTTTTTAAATTATACACAGAAATGTTTTCGGTAGATTACTGTCATCTTAGTATACAAAACCAGTTTAGATATTGGAAAGATAAACTAAAATCGCATTTAAGATATGCTCCCTTTAACCGGATATCTGCTTTGGCAAAGGTTTTCCTGCTTTCGGACTCTTTGACGCCTTCGAACATTTATTATTTCAGCTGCCTTTTTCAATTATCTCTCTCTTTTCGCATGAATGATACTGCTATTGTTTGTTACTACAATTCTGTATTCTCACAATGCAAAGCCACAAAACCTCAAATAAAAACCAACTGGGATCTTACTTAATATTTTGTCTAGACGTTTAAAAATTGAAATCACAAATTCAACCTTTATTTGCATTTTCCATGCTGAATGCAAATACTTTGTGTTGTATTAGTTGTACTAATTATTAGATTTTCCGACTGTATGTGTCACTGATTTCAGCTTTTCGCGGCTAATAGGGCTGATTTCATTGGATGATTATTTTCTGCGTGGTAGATTTCATATTGACAAGAAAACAGGAGATTTGTGCCACTGCATTTTACACTACTAACTTTTGCACTTTTGTTGAAGAGTGGTGTGACAGAGAGATCATAAATCCCCGGATGTAAGACAGCTTGTAGAGGCCATGGCACCCTGGTAGGATTACAGACACTGAATTCTCAATCAATACAGGCAGTACCCGTCTCACGTTTCGCGAACTTCGCGAAAAGAGGCCACCAGAGGGGTGTTTTCTGCTGGATGTATCTGCGCTTTTAGCGTGCGAAATTACTGGTGATCTATCCGAGAAATTCCCGCGGAACGATCGGGAAAACTTTGAAGTATTTTGCAGCTAAAGATCAGCGCTATTCACCCAGAATTTTGCCAAACAATCGAAGTGTGTCGTTTCGCAGTGTGCGCTCGCTCAATTGAGTGCTTGAAAAGTGAATGTTTTTAAAGTGATATTGGCCGGCATCAGACGTTACTAAATCAACAACAATCTCAAGAGCAGAGAATATTTTTGTGGAAAATCGAACGGAGGGCGATTGAATGGCGTTTATAACTATGGCGAGTTCATTAGGTAAGATTTAAAATCGTTATTTCAAGCTTAATGTTATTCTATCTTTTTTCATTACCTTGATTCAATTATCGCTCGCTAATTGATCAAACACCATTGCTGTGGATTTTCGCAGGGCTCTTTTTAAACGAGGACGATCTGGATGAAGCAAACAGGCTGTCCAAGAAAATTGACTACTTCCAGCTTGCACATAACGAGAAGGACATGATTCGAAATATTTTGGAATATAACTGGGACACAGAGAATCAGATGGTTTCGAATTTGTTGCACTTTCCGCATATAATGCCGGACGATAAGCGCTTAAAATGGCTGTTAAAAGGACTGAAGGAAGAAAAACATCCTTATTACGTTCTTGCGGCAGCCACTGGTGTGGCCGGATTAAAACTACAGGGCAAAGATGCGGAGGAAATTGTGGAATTATTGAAAGACATTTCAACATCGCAGCCTGGTATGGTGGCCCTTCGCGCATTTATGTCACTGGTTGACTACCTGAAGCATCCAAAAGATACTCAATTTGTGCTGAAGTTTATGCACAAATCTAACTCGAATCTGCGGTACAATTCACTAGACTGGCTGATTGAGAATGTTAAGGACAAAAAGGAGTTGTTATCCCTGCTAGAGGACAAGGCAATCCCGGAGGATGTCAAACTTGAGGCCATAGACAGGGTCAACAACTCGCCGGAAAGTGAAGTACAGGGTAAGAATGAAAAGCATGTTTCTCAGGTATTTTATAATCAACCGTTTCTCTGGTATCAGCAGTACAGGTGGAAACTAAAAGCGCCACGTAAAGTAGTACTTCAGGTAAAGCTTTCAATTGATTGATTAAACTCAAGGATTTCATGCACAGACCCAAATCTCCTTGTATCACTTGCCATCCTATATGATGGGAAATGATAGTGGCATTACAAGTAAGGGGTTCGTTTATTGCGCTCAAAAGATATTATAATACAACCTTAGATTTACCTCGCTTGATTTGTTCGGCTTTAAGGCGAGGCAAGGTATTATCAATCGAGATGTCAGAACGAAACAAAGCGCGATTAGTTAACGTTAATGCGCGATCTGCTCGAATTTGCGCGTTTGGAATGACACGAAAGTCACAGTCATGCGTAAGATCAACGTCTGAACGACGATGCATTAGTTTATAGTTTGTTATGATATTTACTTTGCAGAATATCGAAGAATGACGCTCAAAAAGTATTCAACGGATGTCATTTGCAAAGCTACTGCCATTAGTCTATTCTTCTTCCGGGGTCAAATAATTCTAAGATCTAAAATTGAAGCCATTATTATCAAATTTCTTGGTCTAAGTCCAGTGTGTTTCTTTTAAAAAGAGTTATCGTATGCTTTGGGATTGGTTTGACCCCAAGACGCCAGAGTGACGGCCTTGAAGTTTAATAAGTGGGTTCTCCTAACAGGCAAATAAGCTATCGGAAACATTAATATGGTCTTGCGTTTTCATCGCGGAAGCAAAAGACACAACAAAAAATCCAATTCACTTCCACAAGTTTCCGAGTTTTAAACTCAGATAGATATTAGATACAAAGAAAAGCTAAACAACGCCTTATAAAAGCACTTCTGAATAGCCTTTATTTAAACGGTCACCTCGTGTCAAGAATTTCATCCACTGACTCAAAAGTTAGAACGGCTTTCACTGAGCTTTAAATACGATTTGTCTTTGGACGCGAAAGGTTAAAAAGTCTCTTGAAGACAGAATTGTGGGCATAAAAGATAATGCAGAAAATAACAAAGATTACAGCCGTTGGGATTCCAAGTTTTATCAATATTGTCTTGAAATCTTGACATGTGGTTTGCACGCTGTTCAAATTTGCATAATTAAAACACAAACAAATTACAACACCAACTACCAAGACCACAGCTAGTCTCTGATTGCAGATAAAAGTGGTTTTCAAAACCAGTCGCTGTAAAGGTCTCTTCCCTTAAAACTATATAAACTTGACAACTTTTTCTCCAGTTTCTTTCACGCTCCGTTTCATGTCCGACGCTTTGTCCGCGGTTTAATTCCACCTTGAATGATAATTAGTCAGGCGACCAACTGCGAGCCTTTCAAAGAAATAGAAAAGTGTCTCAGTAGGGAGAAAAATTGTTTGTTTTGGCTTAACAACGGTGAATCGATAGCCCGCTTGGGGGTTAAAAATACTTCACAAAAATCGCAAGATTCACGCAAAAATGGGCTGTCAGCTGTCAATGAAAATAGGCGCAATTGTCTCTCTGAAATAAAGTAATGGCTTCAGTGTTGAGAAGTACTAGTTAATTGATCGAACAATATCGGGTTACTCTTATCCATATGTAAGTCATAGCAAACAACACGATGCACGCTTTGGGTAACCAGTACTACTTTTTTTAATGAGAAGAGCTGTGCCTCCATTGTGTTTTGATCTGCGGGATAAATTTGCTACTACAGTAACAACAAAGCAGGTGTTTTTTCCCCGAACCCTTAAATCAAAAAAGCTGTTTTATTTAACGAGATCCTGTCCGTCCAACAGAAAGTTGTTCATGGGTTTAAATTTTGGGTCTGTTCTCCTCAAGACTTTTTGTCTAAAAGCACAGTGAAACCATTCAAATAAATATTGAGGAGTATTTCTTGTGGTACTGCTTGTTATGCTGTTCAAGGTGGTTGTAACTTTTGAGTCTGAGCATGAAATCTTTAATTGTGACCATTCAAATGAAAGAACTGAGCAGTACTTGCCCGCGGTGCTGTTTGTTATGCTGTTCAAGGTGGTTCTAACTTTTGAGTCTGAGCATGAAATCTTTAAGTGTGACCATTCAAATGAAAGAACTGAGCAGTACTTGCCCGCGGTGCTGTTTGTTATGCTGTTCAAGGTGATTCTAAGTTTTGAGTCTGAGCATGAAATCTTTAATTGTGACCATTCAAATGAAAGAACTGAGCAGTACTTGCCCGCGGTGCTGTTTATTATGCTGTACAAGGTGGTTCTAAGTTTTGAGTCTATGGATAAAATCCTAAAGTGTGACCATTCAAATGAAAGAACTGAGCAGTACTTGCTCGCGGTGCTGTTTGTTATGCTGTTCAAGGTGATTCTAAGTTTTGAGTCTGAGCATGAAATCTTTAAGTGTGACCATTCAAATGAAAGAACTGAGCAGTACTTGCCCGCGGTGCTGTTTGTTATGCTGTTCAAGGTGATTCTAAGTTTTGAGTCTGAGCATGAAATCTTTAATTGTGACCATTCAAATGAAAGAACTGAGCAGTACTTGCCCGCGGTGCTGTTTATTATGCTGTACAAGGTGGTTCTAAGTTTTGAGTCTATGGATAAAATCCTAAAGTGTGACCATTCAAATGAAAGAACTGAGCAGTACTTGCTCGCGGTGCTGTTTGTTATGCTGTTCAAGGTGATTCTAAGTTTTGAGTCTGAGCATGAAATCTTTAAGTGTGACCATTCAAATGAAAGAACTGAGCAGTACTTGCCCGCGGTGCTGTTTGTTATGCAGTACAAGGTGGTTCTGACTTCTGATTGAACTGGTTGGAATCCTGAAAGGTTACCATCCAAATGAAAGCCTTTCAGCAGTATTTTTAGGACTGAAGTGTTTTTCTTTCTTTTTTTTTCCGAACTGGAAATGTCAAAAATTCGAAAGCTTTGTTATTTGACATTTGCACTTGAAACGCAATTTCGAATAGAATGCCGTATTATGTCTAGTATGGTGTAGTCTTTTTCTCGTTGGGCGTCAGTATGTCTATAACCCATTTATCACCGATAGCAAAGCTACGATAGCAAAATTCTTGATAATAGAGTGAAGAGCTACAGTCACATTTCCACGTAACATCGAGTTTGAATTTCGTGCGTGGCTAATGTGTAGTAAGTGTGTTTGTGGAGGTATGTGAGATCCGGATGGAATTTATGTAAACATATTCTCTTGCCTCCAAATCTCGAACAGGAAGTTTCTCTTCATAATGATAGCTTTTAACCCTCTACTAATAACAAAGACACCAGAACAAAAACTTAAGGAGGCGATTAGAAACAAGAGCCGGAAACGTTCGTGTTAATTGGTGATTTTCACTTGAAGCAAACGAACCAAACTTGGACAACTTCCAGAATATGTCAGCTTACCCTGTATCACTATCTAGCTTAATAAAGGCTTATTAAATTCTTGTCCACGCCGGAAAGTATTTATATAATGCATGGTTCAATTTTACCTGTTACCATCCCCCCCCCCCGGGCAACCCCGGGGACAAGTCCAGCCCTTCGGTCTCGGGGGTGGGGAATCGTTTGAAGCTGTCTTGTCCCGGGGGGAGGGGGGCGGGGCAAATCGCAAATAACTTCTTGTTGTTCTTGTGAAGTACGTCACTTCTCGGTTGACGCCGGATCGCGTGGAGAAGACTGCCTATTTCCACTGAGAATCGCTAGAATTTGCAGCAGACTGCGGGTTAGAGAAGAATAATCTCTCAAAATTAAAATCTGTATTCGAAGGTACTTTTATTTTAAATTGTTAAACGAATGTGCGTTTGATGCGTACTCGAATGGATGGCATTCGTCACAAACAAGGAAATATTTCTTCAGCGTATTTATATATATATTAAGACGACTTAAATAGACTATATGAAAACGGATGCACGCGTACGGCTTTATATTAAACAGAGGTCTCAGTCCAGTGTTCATTCTTATGAAACAAGCTAAGAAGAACTCCTTTAAAATGCTGCCAGCAATTTGTTCAAGGGCCTCTTGTGCGTATGTGCTAGATTTAGAATAAATCACGTGGCGAAGACCATTTCTTTACCTGCTAGCCGTATGCCAGTGCGGTTAGAGGTTTTTCTTCAGTTTTCTTTTTCAAATATAGTGTTCATGTTTTTATTACATTATACATGTAGTGTCCTTCGTTCAAGAAACTCTAGAAAAGCGTTTAAGTTCTTATCGAAACGTCTGGTTTTGCTGTTGTACGGAAATCTATGCTTTGTACACAAAACAACGTATTTGTGGTCGATGAGGAGTCCCGGGGGTGGGGAATTGTCTCTTTCTGCTTGCCTGGGGGTGGGGAATAGACCGCCAAATGAGAACAAAATTGCAAATCCCCGGGGGTATGCCCGGGGGGGCATGGTAACAGGTAGAATTGAACCATGCATAAGCTTAAGCTTTAAAATAAAGCTTCACGGAGAAACAGAAATTTAATACATCAAGGACACCGACATAAACCTGTATTAAGCCTATTTCTGATAGCAGAAAAATGGCCAAAGAGTTAAATAGACTCACAGTTTGCTTGTAGTGTAAATCATCATTCAAATCATATATATAATTTGCAGGGCCCCACTGAAAACCGCCAAGACGAGTGGGCTCCCTGGTTAAATATTATTATTATTATTATTATTATTATTATTATTATTATTATTATTATTATTATTATTATTATTATTCAGGTTAGTGTCATCAACCGTTGCTGTGAAATGCAAATACGTCAGGTCTTCCGCCATTTTTGAGAATTAGAAGGCCTGGCCGCTAAGTTTGACAGGGAAAACTGGTTTCCATGGTTACTTAGAAGCTAGATAATGTTCCAAATGGCAAATTCTGTGCATCATGATATGAATTAGTTGTTAAAGTTTGCACGTCACGAATTCAGACATTTTCTTTTTGCTTCGCCGTTCGTCCCCCAGCCCCGCGCTCCTCAAGTGCGGTAGGCAGTTCACACTTAGCCGCCCAAGCACTGTTGCCGGGACACGATGCCTGGCGGACAGGAATGTGGGGTGTGAACATGTGCTAACCCCAACTTAAAGAGCCAGTTGCAGAAAATAGGGCGGACTTTTTTGGAAACGTACCCCCTGTACTAAACCTTGATTTCCACTGAACAACAAAACTGTGGTGTAAAATTTGATAAATTTACCTATTGTTTCCTGTTTGATTTATAGACTGGACAAATGAAGACTTGCACCATTTCACGTTTGTTCCAAACCTGGCAGAATTCGAAGCCATGCGCACGAAGGAACAAACCCTGTCAGAGCTGTTTAGTGAGCTGGACCTGGACAAAGATGGATTGATCGGAGCAGCGGAGCTCAGAGATTTCTGTGAGGATATCGGTCAAGACATCACGCTGGAACGAGCAGCTAAAGATATTGCCCTTGTCGACGGTGATAAAGATGGCAAGATTGACCGGGATGAGTGGATTGAACTGATGTTTCCTAAGTTTAATATTCAATGAGATAGCACTGAGAATTAGTTTAAGAATTTGTCGACCAGCGCCCAATCTAATGATACACTCCCTGAGTTAGAGTCCTGTTATACAGAATTTGGTTTATGAAATCCCAGGTGTGACCGTTAAAGTGAAAGGTACTAAGCAGTGCTTGCACAAGGTGGGCCTGTTCTAACTCGTGCATCTGTGAATGAAATCCTTAAGAGAAACGAATTCACATGAAAACTGTCGCGTACATTTTTTTTGTGGTGCTTTTCGTTTTCGGTGTACGTTTGGTAAAATTGGTTAGCTTTGTATTTTTACTTTCTTATAAGATGTAAAGAGATAAATAAGGGTTATTTTACGCCTACGAAATAGCTGAACGCACGGCAGCGACTATTTCTTGAGGCCATGTCACGGTAATTTAACTATGTTTGGTCAAACCAATGTTAAAATTACGACGACATAGCTTTGCTCAGACGCATGGGAGGAAGTTACAAGAGTTGGCGCAGTTTTTTTAACTTACAATCCATTTCAATCTTGGCCATCCGTACTCGGCAAAGACACATTTCTAGCTTCAGAAAATTAGCTTCACAAAATTTTAGCAAAACTGAACCATTATGTTTGCGTTTCCTTTGATTCCAATATGTATTTTATCTTTTTCAAGTAATATCATTCCTTTCAGTAAGCCCTGATATGAGATGCATATTCTTCTTACGGTTCTCTCTACATTTCTTATGGAACTAGTAAGGAGAATTTGTCTAAATATGGGGACATTTTATCCTTGGTGATCACTTATTTTATTCCCAACACTTAAATGTTTGAATAAAGTAGTGATGACGTAAAGAGAAATTTCTTTTTCGTCACTGTTAGGGCTTAGAGGGTTTAAAATTGTTATATATTTTAGTGGCTAGGCGGCTCGGCGGCTCTTCAGTGGAGTAGTGGCTTAAAGTAAAAATATATATATATACGTTAAGACCGATCCTTACGGCAGCAAAAGAATGACAGAATTTGGATATAACAAGTAACAAATACATCCAAATTTTCTGTTTTCGTCTTCCGCGTCTTTCTTTTGCTGCCGTAAGCTTAGGATCAGTCTTACCGTATATATTTGTTTACTTTGAGTGTTTTACTGATCCATGTCTACTTAAGATCCGGCAACTCTCAACGTCTTGTCGCTGTGCTCTCACCAGTTTGAAGCTTAGTGGCTTAAAGAACGAGAAAGGTATATATTTAAGTGGCTTGGCGGCTCCGCGGCTCTTCAATGGGACTGACGAACTGCCGAGCCGCCAAGCCGCTTTCGTAATACTTGTTCCATTTGTCTGACGAGGCGCCAAACCGCTTGACTTGACTGGCCCAGTATTCTGTAGACAAGCCTAAGAGGAGATTGACTTCGAGAGATAAAAGTTAGAAATAAAAATGCCTTAGCTTTAATAGTGAATATGAATTTGACAACATAACCTGTGCACAGGCTTCTGGACGTATTTCGGGAAGATATAATGATAATGAGATTTTCCCCTTGTTTAACTCAAGTCCTGTTCTCAAATATTCTGGATCAAAAATGTTCATCATCAGCGATTCTGGCGTCTTTTTACCTGGTCACAGACTAGTTTCCAGTCCCTTCGTTAATTGTATGCGTTGCTACAATAGTACATCCGGGGTCCGATTTAGATGGTGCAGCCTTGTGGCATAGCGCATTCTTAGTTGTAGGTTTGATTTAGTGGCAAAACGCGTCGCATGCGACATTCTTGTGCTAACCAAATGGGCCCTAAGAAGACCGAAGTTTGTAGTAGTAGTTCAAGTCTTCTTGTAAGAACGTCTATTTTCTTAAGCTAGTGTGGTTGGCGCAAAAACTGATTGAACATTCAATTGTTTGCGATTGAAAGCGCTCCCAATCTTCCTTACTCACCTCTGTCGTCTCAAGCGCGCGGGACGGAAACCTCAGACCCAGAGCCAACGATAACTAGTGTTCAGCGATTGTCAACCACGATAGCCGGTCAAAGGTGAGCGTGGGCTCACATGATGGAGTAAAATTTCTCTTCCACTTCCGCTGTATACACACGGTTTAGTTGACACACGTCATTACAAGGAAGCAGACAAAAAAACCGTGAAAGGCCTTTCAAGTCCATGAATGCAACTTACATAAGGTCGGGAGCTTTGTGGAGGTTTGGGTATTTTGATATAAATATCCAAAATATTAAACTGCTATGTTTATTTTCCAAATTTTATTTAAATATTTATTAAATAGTTATATTCTAGTCGTGGTTACGCGTCCAGCGCGTGCGTGGCTATTCATCTGATTTCATGCCTGCTCAACTGCAGAGTTGCTGTGTTCATCAGGAGCCCATTTCTTGAAGAACGTTCAGCGAGTTTACGATCAGCAGCATCAAAACAAAACACTAAACCATGCGTTGCACAGCAACCTCAATACCTACGTCTGTACGCTGTACGCTGTACTATTCAAGTCTTATTTGATCCCACAATTCTCTGCAGGCACAACAGCCCTTCTGTCACGCACGCAGGAGCCTGGTAAGAGCCAGACTCTTTCAAATCGTTGAGCCACTTGCTCAGAACAGTGGTCACCCTTTCTGGTTGCCATGGAGACATGTCGAGAAGCGAAACTGCCGCAGCAAGCTGAATGGCGTACGTCACTGTAAGGAGATAACAGAGCGCACAGTGAGAGTTAACCCCTTACACTCCTTAAAACACAATGGTTAAGTCACACAATGATCTAATCTTGTAAGTTTGAATGACATTCAAGTTACAGAATAAACTATTCAAATTAACGTTATTGAGGGTGCTTTTCACCACGCCGTATGGGTGGTTTCTTGGTCAAAGTATGTGGACGAAATCCTTAAAGGTAACGGTAGAAATGAAAGCTACCAGATAGGACAGTACATGTACTTTCCGGTGGTACTTACCGCGTACAAAACGAAGTTTGGGAATTTTTTTCCGATTTTTATCTTGATCACTTTCGAAGGTTTAAGGATTAAGCCCCGTTTTCAAACGACGTGTTACTCCACAATGGCAACCTGCTTGAAAATAAACTATGTTGTACTTGTTTGTAAAGAGAGAGATTCCATACCGTTCGAGTTCGTTGACATGTCTTCTATCAGTCCGCATAACAAGTCCGCTATTTCAGGCACTGCAGTTTGTTGATTTTCAATGGCAATCCTACACAAAACTCCTGAAAGACAAACATCAGCAGCTTACTTCATAACAAGTTTTCTCGTGATGTAATGTTCCAATGTCTTTTGGGAAACCAAAACTGAAGTAGCAATATCTGGAAACGGTAAAACACCAATGTATCTATAATGTTCAGGGGCGTAGCTTCCTGTACGCACATACGCACATGCGTACCTGAAAAAGTAGAAAATAGAATTTTTTAAAAAAGGAGATAAACTGAAATGTTGATAAACATATGGAAAGGACTGAAAAGAACTTTCAATTACGTCATTTTGATCTGACTTTGCTGGGAAGAAAGAAAGACCGAAGATTAGCTCTGTGGTTGTAACGAGAGACCGGCTGAATATTTATGACTTTGTTACCATTTCGTATCAAGAAAGAACGCTCACAACATAACCTCACCATTACACTCAGATCCTAAACAAACTTTTAAAAAAGCACCCGAAAGAAAAGCAAGCGAAAAAAGGAAGATTATAGACTTGAGGGGAAGGGAGGGAGGAGGGGGCGGTTTGGAAAATTGTGCGTACCTCTGGAAAAATCCTGGCTACGCCCCTGATGTTTTGTGTTTTGAAATCAGATCAATCATCGCTGACCCTTGTAAATTTACACATTAACCCTTCTTTCAATTATAAGCAAAATCGATCATAAGCAAGCCACTTTTGTAATCAACGTGGCCAGTTAAACAATTATTATTTAACAATTATTTATTACAAACTGAAGGTTTTTCAGTGAGTTGCATGTATACAGGAAAAAGGAACTAATTAAGACAGTATCCATCAACGTTGACAGAAGGGGCAAGAAGTAGCCGACGGTAGACCCGGGTTGCAGAGCTCTCTTAAAGCCCGCTGAGGATTTATTTGATGAATTAACATACCTAACAGTTGTATGCACATAACAATATGAGATTCTGCAAGCCTGTCTTTCGTCAGTTTTCCACACTGTAAGCAAATCTCACGGCCTCCGTCACCGCCCAACTGGTCGTTTCCGCTTACTCCCTTGTCCTCGGTTACTCCAGCATTCGGCAACTCTCTACAATCACTCTCACTCTTATCAGCTGATGCCTGACAACAGCAAATTAACGTTCTTTTTGTAGAACGCCTTTGATCTGCTTTAACAATTTCATTTTGTCCGCCTACAGAAGCCGTAGTGGGTTCGGTTACATCTGCACTGCAATTTGTATCATTATTTGGCTCGCTGCTAGCCCATGTTTCCAGTATTCGCCAGATTCTGATGATGAGTTCATTCATAGTCCACTGCCAACCAAGAACACAGGACAATAATTCCAGCGACTTGACGAGCTCAAACGAATGTCTGTCAGCCACCAGGGTTCCATCTTAAATGAAACATACACAGTATTACACAATAAATGGTTTACAACAAAAAGTATAGTATTTTAATACAGTCAATTCAAACGTCCACTTACACGCAGAAAAGTGTCCGGTATTGGGATTAAGAGTAAAACGCTTGTTGTATGTGATTGGGATAACGACTGAGTCTGCTTAAGACAGGAGTCCTCTTCTTTGGAAGAAAATGCAGCGTCTTTGTGTAGCTGGAACCACAACTGAGGCTACTTAGAAGACTTCACGAAATGTTGCACCGCGCAACTTTGCTTATTCGACTGAGAAATCAGAGAATTAACTCTGCAGTGATTTCTCAGTTGTTCAAGCAGTGCTGCAAGGTGCAACATTTTATGTACCCATCATATCCTCACTGCTGCGATTTTCCATGTTAACTATCCAAGACCTGGTCTCGCCTGGCCTTGTAGCTCAGTCGGTAGAGCATCGGTGACCGAAATCCGAGAGTCATGGGTTCGAATCCCACCGAGGACAACGAAATGTTTCTTTATCTCACCGTGGTCCACATTTCCTTACAAGGGCAATGCCCAACGAGAAATAAATGGGTTGAGATCAGCATTTAAACTTACGCTGCAGAGTTTCTCAGTAACCATGGAGACTTGTCCACTTTTGGGAATAAAGTTAAGAATGCGGTTTGTGTGTGGATGGGAGCACAACTGAGTATCCAGTTAAAAGAGCTATCTGCTTGATCTTACCTTCACCAATGTAAACACTACATCTGCTTTCGTAAAGCAGCCATCTCGTGAGCTGCAACGCAAGATCTTTCACCATTTCCTGCGTTACTGGTTCAACCCCCCAGCCGCACAACGAGCGTAGAATATTGCCAAGTTCTTGCGAAGACGAATCCGACCAATTCAATAGCACTAGCTTCAGTGTTTGAAACAGAGGCGATTGTTCATCGTACAAACAGCTGGGAGACGTTTTGAGAATTTCTGGCCATACCGTAACCATGGCGACCACAAGCTCTAAGGCTGTTTTCTGCAAGCCGTACAGTGAGCGCATGACGTCATAACAGATAACTCGAACACGGACAAGGTCGTCTTTGAGCTGACATAAGGCTGTCAAGACACGGCTACAATATAAAAAGTAAATTACGGATGAAAGTTAGCAAAGCATTCTCTATAAGCCATGTGAAGCATGAACCAATCTTAAACAGTCTAGACGCCAGCAAATATGTTATGTCGCAAATATGTAATTACTTCAAAAAATTCGTTTAAGAATTGTCTGCAGTAAATGCCAAGCCAGACTGTGCACCTTTCTCTCACTCCGTAGCAGAAATTCCTTACCCCTCACCCCCACCCCACCCCCACCCCACCCCTACTTACAAAGTTCTTTCCTCAGCTAAGCACCACACCACAACAAGTGCTCTCTCTAACACAGTACGTATAAAGTCTGAAAAAGTATGGAAATTTCAAAGCTAGTTT
Source organism: Siderastrea radians (assembly GCA_964017195.1). NCBI lineage: Eukaryota > Metazoa > Cnidaria > Anthozoa > Scleractinia > Rhizangiidae > Siderastrea > Siderastrea radians. Next base: position 3,714,274 of record OZ024900.1, read on the forward strand.
TCCAGACCTGGAAAACAAATGGACAATAAAGTTTAAGTCTGGAAAAAGAATGGAATTTTGTCCAATCAGTGTCAATTCAGAGGCAAATTTCAGGTTTTGCACTCTTTTCAGGTGTAGGTCACGGTCCATTTTTGTCTCCTTCTTGACAGTTTGAATCTGGAAAACTAGAAAAATGGTTTGAGAGTATGGAAAAAAGTAGTGAGTTCTGCATTGAAAGTTTTGCACGAACCCTGCTCTTAGTAATATATATCTTCGGGAAAAGCTACATACTATGCACTAGAAGCGAATGAGGGAAAAGCAAACGTTGTGCGTACAGAGCTTTGTTTATGATTCAGAGACTAAAGTAAATGCTGGTTTCCCACATCATCGCAAACGATCGCAAAATCAACCACCAGAAAACCTGCGATCACCTTGACGATAGTTTGCGATCCACAAGTGTGCGATCATGTGGAAACCAATTCCTGCGACAGTCTGCAAACGACTGCGATCAGTTGCTATTGAAACTTATCCACAGTAATTCATGTTCATTCCGGTCGATTCCGTTGACCTTAGGCAGCGAGAACAGATTACTTTGTTTTACGATCGCTTGTGAACCTTTACGATCATACGGAAACACAGTTCTGTACCATTGTTTGCTATTGAGCGAGTCAACAATTTACTGTGATCCATCGTGTTTACATCGTACAAACCGGCCTCTATATCCGTAAGATAGTAGTACTATAAGTAAATATGGCAAAAAAATAGGGAGAGTCTACAGATTATCATTACGTAAACCGTAGCACTCACCAAAGTGACCGAATCCCTTTAAAGTCTTCATCGTTTGAGTTGCAGCGTGCTGTGATCACACTCCGAGAGCACAGGGTAACCAACTGAGGAATAAGGTTCCCAAAAGTGGTATCATCACTGGATAGCTTGGTAATCACGTCCAACAGGCGCTTCTCAAAACCGGATATAACAGGTTTCCATTCTTGTGATCCCTTATTTGATTGCCATTGTTCAAGTTGTTCCAGAATTACGGTCACCAGGTCATCATCTCGCTTTTTTAGAAACTGAATTACGGCAGAGACTAGTGGCGTACGGGACGAGAGGCACTTTCTGCTTCTAAATCTCTCCACCACAATACTCAACTGAACATTGTCATCGTGCAAGCGTTTAAGACACTTGAGAGCGTAGTTGATTTCGGATTGATACTTCGGCCGGACTGACAGAGGGCGATATTTACTGTCTTTGTGTGCAGCTTTTTCTGCTGAATTATTAGCGTCTCCCAGCCTGCTTTCCTCAAGGGTCTTATTACCAACATTATTCTTGGATGGTTGTCTTACCTGTTTCTCCATCATTGGCTCATCACTGCAAACAATGGCTTTTGATGTAATTGGATCTGCAACCGAAGAGGCTTCAGACACTTCCAACAAAGTAGGGTTTTCTTGCTTTTGACCATGCTTTTTACGCGTTTTCATTTTCTTGCACTGAGAAAGAAGATTTATGTCTTTTCCTGATTCAGAAGAAGATTGTTGTAAAGAACGCTTCAGTCCCTTGTTCTCGCCTAGAGGAGTTGATTTAAGCATTCCTGATTTGCTTTTGACACACTGATTGTTTACCAGAACGTCCCGCTCGTTAGGTTTCCTAATATTGGTAGACTTATTATCTAGTAACGATAGTTTTTTTACACTCTTTGATGACAGCTCAGTGTAATTCGACATTGGGTGTCGTTGTATTGGAGATTCTGTAGTTGTAACAACCGCTTTCGCGTTACTAGAACCCTTTTGCCCTTGTTTGCTTGAGTCACTGATGGAAATGGGAGAGGCTGGACATACCTCATCAACGAAATAACAAGGCGAAGGAGGGAGAGGCGAAAGAGGGGGGAAATTACCAATGTTAAAATCTTCAATAGGAGAAGGGAGACATGCTTCATCATCCGAAGGGCAAGGAGATGGTGGAAGAGGAGAAAGCGTACAAAACGGATCGCCAATAAGGTCTCCAAGATCCTTAATCAAGGCTTGAACCTGCAAACTGTCTTGCAGACCGAGTTTCACTGGTCCTTTCTCAAGTGGCTCTACTTTATTAGGTGACCACGATGGCTCACGTCCTTCAAGTTCACTCTTTGCATCTAAGGTGCACGAAGAAGAACCCGCAATCTCTATAGCCTCCTCGATAACAACCCTAAAAGTGGGAATATTCCTTTCAACATAAGAACTCTTTCCTCTTTCACTGAAAATCGAAGGTTTCCCAACTTCTTGATTTATATTAGAGGGCATGTCTCTCTCACAATCACTATGCGTTCTTGCCTTTTGGCCCATTGGATGTCCCTCGGTTATTTCAACGGTGTCTTCCTGTAAAACGGAATTTTCCGTTTTCGAACACGCAGCTGCCGCCTGTTCAATCAAGCAACTTTGCCTTGCGTCATTAGAGGAATGCCAAAGCACGTCTTCCGTCAAAGCTAAGCTGCTGCCTTCAGAACTTCCATCTGTAAGCTTTTCCTCTGAAAAGTGTGTCGATGATGTTGTAGCTGATGTTGCCGACGTCGTTGTAGCAACGTTGTTAACATCAACTCTCATAGTCGAGCTACGTTTCCCAGAAGTTTCACCATTAGGTATAGAGGAACAATGAAAATGTACATCTTGCATCATATCTAAGTTAATATCATCTTTTTCCGCTGAAGAACATGATGCTGATGTCGTCGTTGATGTCACAAGGCGATTAACATCAATTTCATCAATCAAAGTGCCGACTTCAGGAATTTCCTCTTCAGAAGTTTTAACTGAGGAATGTGGTAAATCTCTGGAAACCTCTTCTAATGTGACAGAGTCAGCTGTCACCTCTTTGTCTGAAAGGGAACTTACTTGTTCCGGGAAAGCACTTTCTTTTTCAGTGGATAAACCAGGATTCTCTCCTTCTACTGTGGAACCAGAAACAGTGTGAGTTTCTTTCAAAGGAAGCACACTTTGGTCTGACGAATCTGTGTCAAGAGCAGAATCAGAGTTAAACTCTAACTGCTCTGGAACGTCTTCAAAAACTTCGAGGATTTCATTGTCATTTTCTTCAAGAGCTGCCTTCCTCTGTTCTAATACAGACTCCTTGGTTTGCAACTGTGCCACTTCAGTGTTTGTACTGACACCAGAGTTACTGTTGCCATGGGACAAAGTTTGTTTGTTTACTACATTTGTTGGCGTTGCGTTGTCTTCAACCTCATTACTGGGTTTAACTATAACACCACCTGTAATACAGATGTTATGTTCGGATGAAGGAAGTTCATTTGAGTCATCTCTTTGATCCATTATTGTGTCATCTGAGTTTTTAACTGCAGATTCAGACGTCGAAGGAAGTTTCTCCTTGATTTCAATGTCGAGTTTATCAGGAAGGTTGCTGTTATTCTCGTTGTTGATGCTGTTATCGTTAGTTGTAACAGAATCCACACACTTTGGAAATGTATCTGAATTGTTTTCATTGGATATGTTAACATCTAAGCTTAAAAGTGAGTCTGCCGAGTGACCACGCTCACCAATGTTTGTACACTGACGACTAACATCATCAGCATTGGAACTTTGACCTTCTTTCTCGAATACAACCGTTATCTCATTGCTACTATCATTACCCAATTTTTTGCCTTTGCTTACGCTCCCATTTTTCTCTAACTCAATATCTGAACTTTCTGAAGAACGACCTTGGCTCGATTTCAAATATTTCCCAGTCTCTTTATCTGATGAACTTTCGGCCTCAGACGAGGTACTGAGTTTCATCGCTTTAGTCCTGGAACGAGTCATGACACGCGGCTTCGGTGATGCCACTCGGCGCTTTCCCTTCCGCAGGGTTCTAGGAGATACAGCTGTGAATTTTGATTCTTTGGAGGGTTCTATATTCTTAGAGGAATCTTCACTGTGCGTATTTTTGTCTAATTGAGTAACGCTACTACCTTGTTCTGGATGAGAATGAGCCTCGCAGTTTGGTAAAGTAATATCTTCGCAAGAAATAAACGTATTCGCTGTCTGTTCGGTTAAAGATTCAGTTTTCACGTTATTATCCACATTGCTATTATTCTTTACTGAATCTTCGAAACTTTTATTATGCATTTCCTCATCGCCAATTAAGGTATCGACACCAGTCCTCGAAGGACTTGTCACAAATTCACCGGGCTCGCTGTTATCACCAATAATCATGTCCGCCAGATCACCTAAACTTGAATCACTGCATTCGCCGTCACTTGCCTCCCCGTCATCCGCGCTTCCACTATCGCTGTCACTGTCTTCTGAGGAGCTATTGCTTTCCAGTGCGCCTCTGTCGGGACTAGGCGGAAGGGGACTGAGTGCAGGTCCAATTTCGGATAGCTCTCTGAGTTCCTGTATGATATGCACCATGTGCTGATTTGGAGAACTAGAGGTGGCAGCGAGGGAGGCTTGTTCGGTTTCCTTGCATGGTTGAGCTGGTAGGAGGGTTTTGCGTTTTTGCCTACAATAAATTGACAAGAACCTATGTTTAACCATGACAATTTCAGGTAGATGAAAGAACTTCTGGGACCTGTTCAACAGTGGTTTAAAGAGGACATACGTGCTTTTTCTCCATTTTCAGAGAAACTTCTCAACGCTACTAAATTCCAGTCCCGTTTTAAGGAACAAACGGATGGGCACCTATTTCAAAGTCAGTGCCACGTTTTACCACATTTCGTTTTGGCTTATTTGTCACTGACTTTAAATCAGCTGAGAAATTGAAATTAATAATGAATTACCGTTAATCAGCACTGACACTACTGCCGTTAAGTTATTTCCAAATTAAGGTGAGAATGAAAACAAACGTACATTGGTTTTGGCTGTCTTCTAATGGCTCTTGCTATAGAAAGGAAAACAAGGAAATTAGTATAACAAACAAATTTTAAACAGACTGCAATACAGTCGTTTTTTCTGTTGAGACTCTCGAGAGAAGCGCGCTAAGGAATTAAAGCGCTAACACGCGAGGCACGGAACGCAGACGAGCGTCTCTCGCAAGTCTCACTCGTCTATTTCACGCTCGCTCTAGACCGCTCGAAGACCGCGCGTTTCCACGGACCAACGCAAAAAACACGAATGTTTTGCAGTCTACCTTTTAAATGAACCCTGGCCCGTAAATACATGAATGACCTCGCTGGCCACAAGTCCCCCAGTAGCTCAGTGGTTGGATCGTCCGACCAGTGTATGAAAGGTCATGGGTTAGGAAAAGGAATAGGAATAATTTATTTAACGTCGAAAACGTAAGGAGTGGTTTCTCAGTCTCCCGAGCCAAGGGCTCATGTTCAAAACGCTCGACGAAAAAAAATATAAAAGGTAAAAGAAGAGAAAAAATTACACGAAAAAAACTATTTACAAAACAAAAGTGATGCATGGACTAATATGCAAGCAACACATAAGAAAAAAGTTAAACCTAGGTTAAAAAGTAAAACATGAGCAATAAACCGGAAGTTGGCACACTGGCAAACAGAAAACTTCATTTTCGAAATATTTTTCTTAAATTCCGGTAAAGAGCCTAGGTTCGATTCCCATCTGGAAACTTAGATTTTTTCTTCATCCCACGCTTGTGACATACTGAATAATCCAACCTTCATAATCATCGTTAGACTTACAACTGGTCGCTAAAACACTCACCCAATTCTGCATCAAGCTTCACACTTTGCATTTCCTCCTGTTGAAAAAAAAGAGAAAGAAACGTGGAAATCAGGGACGAACTGAATTAAACTTGAAAGGTCGAGAAATTTTTCAGCAGAACAAATAATAAACACTTTGTCGATAAAATATTTTACCTTAAATTTCTGCAGCTGTTGCTCAAGCTTAGCAGTCTTTTTATTGGCTTGCATCAGGGATTTGTTTACTTCTTTGTTTTGATCTGTAAGAAGATAAAATATCAAACGCAATACAGAAAATAATAATAATAAAAAAGTTGAAAACAAATGCGGGCCAAATATGACAGAATAATGTTAACACTAACCTTTCTCTTTCTTTAGCTGCTCCTGCAGTTTGGCAATCATTGCCTCATTTTTCTCCAAACTGCAAAAAAATATAGCAAATAAATTAAAACATAGATGATTATTGCTGCTTTCTGTGTTTAATTTATTTAGCAACGGTTTAAGACGCATCATAAAGGTAAAGTCGCACACAAGCCAAGGAGGCCCACATGGCCAGAGCTTATCCCGGTTTCTGTAGCATCAAGCAACTGAGAGTATTGCTACTACCCCTGGATGGGATGCTACATGTAGTCCACCGCAGGGTTACCCCCAGCATTATGTCACCAGTACCCATTTTATAAACCTGGGTGAAGAGAGAAAATGAAGTGTAAAGTTTCTTGTCTAAGGAAACAACACGAGAGCACGGACTGGGCCTCGAACCACCGACCTTCAGATCTGAAGTCCAGCGTGCTAACCACTACACCACCGCGCCCCCACAAGATGCATCACACATGTCCATTATATACATTACTACACTGTATAGTTTCTTCATGCTTATATTATCAAAAAACTTTTCACTCTTACCTTTTCCTTTGCTTTTGAACTTCATGTGCTTGAACCTGTTTTTCCAGTCGCCATGCACATTCTTGCTCATCCTTTAACTTTGCTGTGCTCATCATCGCTGAATTCAATTTCTGTATTATAAACAAAGATTTTTAATCTACATGTGGTTTACACAAATGTAAGTTATTAGGATAAACTGACGGGGAAAAGAATAGAAAAAGATGGGGAAGTTTCGAAGGAAATAACAAGGAGCCAGTTACTGCAGTGGATGAATAATGCCTAATAATTATTACATTTATTATTTATAATAATTAACATATTTATTTATTTATTTATAACAAAGGACAGGGATGTTTCAATGAAATGATAGAGCTGCTTGCTGCAAAGGATGGACAATGCCTAAAAATATTAGTATTATATTTATTATTATAAATAATAAAGAGTAATAATAATTAATAATAATTAATCATTATTATAATTTATTTATAATTTATATTTATAATTATTATTTACAGCAAAAAAATAAGGAAGCCTGGAAGGTTTTGACAGAGAGCTTGTTGCTGCAGTGGATGAATAACGCCAAATAATCCTTATTTTTATCATTTCTTAATAAGTTATTTGAACAGCAAATAGTGACAAAGAAACATAAAGTTGCAAGGGAAGAAGCCAGAGAACAAACAAACAAAAAACACTGAAGTGTCAATTAGATGGTTAACAACAATTAACACCTCAACACAAAACACATTACATGTACAACTGTACCTCAAGTTTCTGCACTTTTTCACGCAACTCTGAAATTGTTGAATCAGCCAAAGACTTTTCCAGATGAAGTCTTGCAACATTCTGAAACAAACAAAAACATTCAGTTGATTTGGTCATGTTCATTTGAATAAGTGAACCACTGCATCCTTGACTTGATAGCTGCAGAAGAAATTCCAGCTAGAATACAAATAGGGACCTTAACAAGTTTGAATGAATGCATACATTTCTACAAACAATGTTTCATCAAAACTGAACGTGTTAATTACCAGGTCCAGGTAGCTTAAAACTCAAATTGTCTAGGGGTTTCAATAACCTCTAAAGTACTCATGTAGATGACAGAGCTAACCAAGGAAGGCAGTTAGCTGAAAACAAGATAAAGGGAGTGGCTACCTGAGTTCACATGGATTTTCGATCACCTCCAGTAGTTGCTTTCTACAGGCTGGTTTTCACTAGGGATGGAGTCAGAGTCATAATCAGAGTTGTAAGAGCACTTATGACCAAGTGAAAATCAAACAACGGAGTCGTAAGGTCGACGCAATCGGAGTCGCAAGAATCAGAACGTTTTCGTTTTTTTCCGATTACACTAACGGATCTGTCGCTTGTGATCTAGTGAAAATCAGATTGTTGGAGTTGCAAGCAGAAGCAGAAGAATAAACCAATCACAGGGTTTGTCCTCACACTCTGTGATTGGTTTAATTTATTCTTCCGCTTCTGCTTACGACTCCGACAATTTGGTTTTCACTAGATTGTAAGCAATGGAAGGGTAAGCACAATAGGAAACTCTGCTTATGACTCTGTTGTTTGTTTTCAGATTTTCACTAGAGCGTAATGCTCTAAGCTTCTGATTATGACTCCGTCTCCAACTCCATCGCTAGTGAAAACCAGTCTTATAATGACCCACTCATAGCATAACCCATATATTTCACGTTTTTGTACCTTTCTTAGAGGTTCAGAAGAGTGTAAGGACCTCTCCAGTTGACTTTGTAGAGATTCTATTTTCCTGTAAAACAAATTGCAACATTTGTATTAATTAAGTATTTGCAAGGACAAGTACAAGTAATAAACATACTTAAGATTTCCCCAGACACTATCCCTATAGAACGTCACAACTCTAATATCAATGTGTATCACAAATCACCTGCACTTCAATAACAATATTATTACTCTTTGCAAAAAGTGCAACAAGAGTCACATGACAGAAAGGGTAAAAATATTATTGGATGTAATTTACGACTACATAACTTGGTGAATAGTGGCAAAGAACAAAATTAATAATGATGACTCAAGGGTCAACAGGCTTTATGCACTGATGGTGACAGTAACAAGTCAATATTGAAGGCTGGCCATTTCATGGATATTTTAGCAGCAACAATAGTTTAATGACTCACAATTGAGCTGCCTCTAACTTTGAAGTGAAGTCTGTGGCCTGTTGAAGATGTTTGTCAGATTCTAAACGAGGTCAAGGATAAATCTAATTTTCACATAACATCAATATTGCATCACGATGTGTTTACAGTGTTCAGCTAAACATTCCATGAATAAAAATAAATTTATTGCTACAAAGTATATTTAAAAAGCATTAAAAAAGCATGTTCTGGTATTGATTACATAGGATATGTCATGTTGTAAATAAACATTAGATAATGACACATTTTGCCTTGGTGAATACACACATTATACAAGCAAAGGTTTGGTAATACATAAGCAAGTTAAAATCAGTGATAAAAATACTCGAAAGATGTTTCGGTATTGTCGCAATCCCATTTTCAAGTTCAAAATGACGACACCAAAACATCATTTGATTTTATTGTTGATTTTTACTTGCTTTTGAATTCACACACATTTAACTTAAAAAGTGCAAACACGTCAGCCACCACATTGCCACAAAATGACAGCTACACAATACAACTGCAATAATATTAATAGTTAATTAGTTATAATAATAATAATAATTAGTTATAAATATTAATACAGAAAATCTAATTTCTATTGCAAAATTAAACAAATTCAGTCACTCTTTAGTTCTGTAGCAAGTTCTCACCACAATAACATGAATTAATGAATCCCAGTATTCAATAGACAAAAGTAAGCAGTCATTCCCAAGGTTTGCAATAAGCTTTAGGAACTATAGGGGCAGCCAATGATACCAGCTACATTGACGAGCTTACCCTAACCAAAATAAATTAATAAGACATAAATTAAGTATTTATTATTAGTTATTATCCTAAACAGTCAAAGGATACCAACACATTTCTGCTGGTACTTCTTGATCAGCTCACTAAAAATGAAAATGATAACACATGTTCAATGTAATACAGGTAAAAATAATTACCATATTACAATATTGTTATTTCTATAAAGGACAAATTATCCATTTGTAATTGTACAATGTATTGAGTCTATACTTACTCTGTGGAAATAATCTTTTCCTTGACCATTCTTAAAGTCAGTGAATGCTCCTTCTTAGAAGCCTCAAGTGCCTGTAAACGAAAATGTTTACAATCATTCACAAGTTCAGGAAATTGATCCTTGCCATTAGAATTTTTCTCAGATTCAGATTCATGGCAATTTGTGCCCAAGGAGTCTCTTTTCAATTAATTTTTATCACTACTAGCTTATATATTTCATTAACTCATTTGAAGAGGGATGACAGCTAGTTTGCTTTGATCTTCACAACCATGATAGTGCCTTGAGAGTAAATGAAATATGTATTACATAATTTATGTACATGTACAACAGTCAGGATCATTCTTAACCTTTTCACTCCCAGAGTCAGTTACAGAGTCATTAAAGAGCCAGTGTCACCCAAAGTGCTTTGCGCGCCAAGGTACATTTTTCATATATGAAAAATACGCCATTTTCTTGATTGTCGTGAAGTCTGATTAATATCTTCTTCCATCGCTGCCGTTAGCGATCCGAAAGCACTAGTGTGAATTTTGACTTTACATTTAAGTGTCGCCGTATCGATTTCGTTGTATATTTCCGAATTCTGAAGTGTTTTCGCGGTGGAGAAGGAGATCTTTAAATTGAATGCCTCGTAGGGTTCAGGAAAGTTGAGGCGAAGGCCGAATCTTCCAGGCTCTGCCAAAGTTGTACGGCGGAAGGAGTCCGTGTATCAGTAGCGGAGGGAAAGAAAAACATCTACAGGTTTCAGCAATAGTACTGACACTGTGTTTGCCAAAATAGTGCTACATTCGTTGCCGAATGAAAACAGAAGGAACGTTGATTTACCACAAAATAACATGCAGTAGCTACGGGCTTGCTCCAAAATAATGCTTATGGTAATGAGCTTGTGCTGTTTTGCTTAATTATTCCTTGTGCTCACTGTCTGTTTATGTTTTATTTTTACAAAAAGTGTAAGTGGCTATTCTGGTTTTGCGTCCATCGACATCGGTCGATGCGATCGATCGCGCAATCAATCGATCGGACTGTAATAGATCCATGTATACGCATTGGATGCAAAGTCAGATCTTGAGTAGTTTTCTCCAGTGACATCTAGCGATGAAGACGTCAATATTCTTGCTACTTGTTTTTGTCTTGTTATTTTTACATCGAGTGGAAGTGACAACTCTGGTTTTACGTCCATCGAGATCAATCGATCGATCAATCGATCGGTTGTTATAAAAGCTCCATACGCGTTGACTACAAAGTCAGATCTAGAGTTGTTTTCTCCGGTAACATCTAGCAATGAAGATATTACTATTTTAAGAGGCTACTACTGTAAATATCAGCTTGCTGAAAGGCCAGTGCGGCAGGGTATAATTTGCGAAACGTCCGGCAAACGCGCCAGCCAAACTTCAAGACAAAAACACAACTGCACAAAGCACTTTGGGTGACACTGGCTCTTTAAGGTGCTTTTAACTTCGTAGCCTGTGGATGAAATCCCATGGTGTGACCATTCGAATGAAACTTTGTCTACAGCACTTTCACATGGTACTATTTACAATGTATATTCAAATTTTTACGATGTGACATTTGAGATATTTGTCTGAATCTTGATTTTAGGCATCCTTGGGAGTGAAAGGGTTAATATAACGGTCCCCTCAAGAATGTTCAGCCATGACCAGTGTTATGGGTGACTGCCTTTAACAAGGTCCCTGCAACATCCACAAAATAGCCCTCAAACTACACACTAACCACAAGACATTGCACTTGTCAGCAATATAATTGGCTTTCTCCAAATCATTTGATGTAATATACTAACTTACACAGAACTCCATTATTACAAAAGTTTCCTTTACTTTCTCTCGGTTAGTTTAATGATATCCTTTGGTCACACATACAGCTGAACCTCCCGTAAGCAACCACCAAGATGTCAAGCCTAAATGCACTTGCAGTGTACGGGTGGTGGTTGCTTACGAGTGGTCAGACCACGTGGTGTCATGTAGCGAATGTGACATTGCGTGACATGTCATGACTAATACGTTCACTGTGCAGACTAACAGTGTTGCGATATTAGGAATCAAGTTGCCTGTGCACGTATCTCTGATGTTTATTTGCAAAGCGTAGGATTCTAGATGCTATTTTGCTGATGATTCACAATTACAATGTATTCATCATGATTCAGCAGGATTCAAGGCTTAGCGATGCGCACACTTTTCCGTATGCCTTTTCTGTTTAGTAATGTACCTAAATATTTTCACATCAGTTGTAACATTGTGTAGTAATTCCAATAATTAAAAGTAGAAGTTCATAGTTGCAGCTGAGTTGTTGTGATCTCTGTGAACAAGCTAGCCCAAACCGTGGTTTATCTGTACGTGGAACGGTCAAATGCTACAAGTTTGATTCCTTAGTTTAGTTAGTTTAGTTAATCCAAACTGAAGTGTTATGTCTTTTAGACCCGGTTCAAACATTGAACTTTACATGTGCCGAACCTAATTGCTATTTGGGTCGACCTAAATAATCAAGTTCGACAGTTGATTCAGACGTCCAACTTAATCAGTCGAACTTACTTCTCCAAAACAGCGGTAAACAATCATCAGTTGTGCAATATCAGGTCTCATAAAGCATAGGAATACAATTCACAGGAAAAAAAGCTTTCTTTTATTATAGTTGTAATATTTAGACATTACGGTTTAAGAATTCGTTCGCCAAATTTGGGATAAATACAGTTTTTATCGTTTTTGTTATATTCTGTTATTTCAGAATAGCTATCCACAAAAAATAACAGGTGAAAACAATTCGACTTTCATGCAGTTCGTTATAAATAATGATTCTTGTCGATAGCGCGTTTACAGTTTGCACGGCCCAGTTCTCTTTTTAATGAGATGCAAGAACATTGAATGCATGACTGATCACGGTTTAATAAGTGACTAGTCATGCTTATCGGTTTTAAGCCAATCACTAGCGCTGTTATATTCAGAAATACATTAACGTAAATCATGCATTAGGTTCGGCACATGTGAAGTTCGACGTCTGAATCAAAGTCAAACTTTTGCCTTTCTATTCGACTTGCCCAGTCGAATAGAATGGCAGGGTCGACCCAAATACAAATTTGTCGAACTTAATCAATTCATACGTCGAACGTCACATGTGCCGAACCTAATTATTAGGTTCGGCACATGTAAAGTTCGACGTTTGAACCGGGCCTTAGTGGTCACAATCAACAGTTAATTCCCCTCAACTTTACCAAAGACTGGATGTTACAAGTTCATTTCATTTACATATGATTAATCTTAGGGTTGACTATAGCATGACTTTACAATTTTCCCCTGGTGAGATACATTCAAAAGAATAGAAAATTTCAAACTGTTAGCCAAAAACGTGGTTGTGGTTGCTCATGAGAGCTGGTCACTGATGTGAAATGGTTACTTACAAGAGGTGGTCACAGAGGGAGGTTTGACTGTATCACAAAACAATTACTCCACTCAACCATATTGTACATGAACTCATAACCACCTAGTGGCTGCAACCTTTAATTGTCTGAGTTTATATTTGTACACCTCAGTTTCATGGGAATTTGTTAAATGGTAATGCTTTTCTATTGCTGTTTTGATCACGAATTGACTGCAAAAAGTTTGAAACAGGGGACTTACTTTAGGTCTACAAGCCCAAATTTGTGGGTCACTGTGAAAAATTGCTCTGTATGCACAAGAACCCTGAGTAGGAGGCTGATAATACTGTGTTGACAAGAGTTGACAAGTGACAGCAGATATACCCAAACTGTTTCATTAATTAAGCTTAAAGCTTATGACTGTTTCCATGTTTATCGTGATTCTATTCAGATGAATTGATTCGCCTACTGTACAGTACATGTTTTTGCTACCCAAAAGCAACAATCACCCAAAAGTAGGGATATGGAAGGGTTGCTAAATGCGAAAGTAACAAGGTCGTTTTACTGTACACTGTAAGCTTATATCAATAAGCTTATGTGGAGCGGAAAACAGTGAGAACGACCTTGACAGCTAGCTTGACTTCAACTTATAAAAGACCCACTATCTCCTAAAGATGACAATGAACAGAGCAGATAGCTATTTTACAATCTCTAGACCTATTTGCACTTTTTCATTGACATTTACGCTGTTTAGCTGAATCCGTCGCCTAATCGAGTACGACATTTAGTTACCAACCAATGTAACGTGACAGAAGTACGTCACTGAAACGTTTCTTATTCGAAAGGGAATATTTTCGAAAGATGTGGCACAAACCTCCTTAAGTTTTGCACATGATGAGCAAGACGGATCACTGGAAGTATCATCTCCAGCATCAGCTGTTGTTGAGGTAGACATTGTTATTTGGGAGGCTAAGATTTACAGAGACAATCTACCAAACTATCACCATACATGTTTTCCGCCATTTTGAAGCAAAACGGGGAGGAAACTGGTGACCAGAAACATTCGACGTAGGTTCGGCGTCGTGTTCGGAGCTTCTTTCGGCATGTACGGAAGCCCTCGGAAACTCTTAAAATTCTAAAATAATGACTTGAACTTCAAATTGTTTCAAGATGTTATCCTTACGTACCTGTTCTCTAACGTTGCCATAACCTGGGCGGACGTCCCTTCAAATCAAGAAGTTGGTAGCCGTACAGTATCAGTACTCGTGACTGGTATAGATCAGGCCCCAGTTGTTCAAAAGTTGGATAGCGCTATCCCCCGGATAAATCACTATCCAGTGGATAAGTGTTAGGGAAACCAATTGCGTTATCCACTGGATAGAGATTTATCCGGTGGATAGCGCTATCCAACTTTTGAACAACTGGGGCCAGGGGTTTTTGCGGGGGGGAGGGTGGGGGGGGGAGGGAGGAGTGGAAGGGGAGCTTCGCCCTGCGAACCGACAGGATATCCTGGAACCGATTACACTTGCAATTAATTTTGTCAGTTCATATATTACCTTTTGTTAAGCAACGCCACTTGTAAATTGTAAATGGGAATGCTAGTAAATTGTTGTTGTTGTTGTTGTTGTTGTTTTAATTAGGGCTTCCCGCCAACTCACTAGCGTGCCGTTTCAGGGCGTGGTTTAAAGGGCAAGCTAAAGGGCAAGCCCTAGACAAGAATCCAAATGGGCTCCTGATAATACGGGGTGCAGCCAGGGAAAAAAATTTTCAACTGAAAACAAAGAGACACAAGCCCCAGTTCATTTCACAATTATTCAATCAGCCTTTGCTAAAGAGACTGCTGAAGTGAGCTACCATGTGCTCTGGATTTCGTGATGATCCTGGAGGGAAGCCAAGCAGGAAATACCTTCTAAGGGCTGCTTCCATTATTTGAAGGGCTGGAAAGACGGTGCCTCCTTTTGCTACTGCGTATACGTTCTGCACATAAGCAACTGCCATAAATTCGTGCAACAGCGTTTTTACAAGTAGGTTTATTTTAAGATAACCCTTTCCCGCGAAAACAACTGTTTCCGATGACTTCTGCATTAAATCTAAGCTACTACTTCCCTAGTAAATACTGAAATTATCACTTGAAATACTGTCAGAACACTCCGATAAAGATTCCTCACTGGTCACTTTCGTCCATTATGTTTATTTCCAGCGTGGACGAGTTGTCGTAATTTCGTCCTCAGTCTATTATTAATTACGCAATCGCTTTTTGATTGGCTATCTCAACCAATTCGCGGGAAAAGCTTA
Organism: Siderastrea radians; assembly: GCA_964017195.1. Lineage (NCBI taxonomy): Eukaryota > Metazoa > Cnidaria > Anthozoa > Scleractinia > Rhizangiidae > Siderastrea > Siderastrea radians. Next base: position 3,729,573 of record OZ024900.1, read on the forward strand.
TCTAAAAATAAATTTACTTGTGAAAATGCCGTTTCACAGACGCAGTATGGAAGTTGGACGCTCCGGGTAATGGGCTCCTGACATAAGTGGATATTCGGGTGGCTGCCCCCTAATACGACAATATTTTTGCGCGGTTTATGACTATGTGGAAAAAAAGCAGATCTTAGCAAGGGCTGTCAGAATCCAAAAAAGAAAATTGGGGATAACCACGCATTTTTCAGAGATAATTGAGCTTGAATTTGGACATTCTTTGTATTTTAACATTTTTTTAGAATTATGGTTGCTTAATTATCTCTGAAAAATGCGTGGTTACCCACATTTCTCTTTTTGGATTTCAATAACCCCTGCTAAGTCTCTTTTTTTTTCCCCGTAGTCATATAAACCTTTGCAAAAGGAGAGTGGAGGATGTCTCAAGGCCGTATTTAATAGCATCAGAATATTTTCCTAAAAGCATTCTTTAGGACCAGAGGATATTCAGCTGTGGGCTCTGACCAGATTAGAATTTAAATCTAGTCACATTTAATCCCCTTTCTTTGGGTTTTAATAGAATTGTTAATCCGATTATGTGAGCATGAAAAAAAACGGAGAAAAAATAAAACGATACAATACATGGAAAGCTGTTAAAAGCCCTGTCTCCGGAAATCACGGATCCTAGTAAATTCTGCTTATTCGCTTTTTCCAGACATGTGGCAATTTTTGCGTAAAACGTGTTTTTCTCCACTTGCAAGTTAATTTTATTTCTTAAAGTCAACTTCTGAAGTGTCATATCTTACTTCCTCTAAAAGTCTACTCTTGTGTAAGTAAGTGAACTGAGAGTCATTTATTGCGTGACTTGAATACTGAACTCGCGTGACAGCATATTTATTTACTTATGACCTTGCTTGACATTCTGTCAAGACGAGACTTGTTAGATTCCAATGTCGCGACACGCGGGCCGTAAATACAAGTTTTTACGAGACCTGACAAGTACATGCATGTGAATGTGGGGTAGAAATGTTCTGGAAATATTTTCTTGTTGGAAGAATTCTTCTTCTGCTTACACTCGAAGCAAAGGCATCCAATGAGTTGCGAAAAATCGAAATAACCGATAAAGAAGCTGTATGCAATGACAATTCACGTGCTGTATATTATATCGGCAACGACGGAAAGCGTTCACCCAAAAAGTGGATTATTTTCTTCGAAAGTGGAGGACTTTGTACGTCAAAAGCGGATTGCAACAAGAGATATAAGAACAAGAATTCCACAGTTTTAATGTCATCGAACGCATTTCCCGACAGAGTGATTGGAAGGGATCTCTTATCTTCTTCGGAAAGCGAAAACCCAACATTCCACGACTACTGTCATGTTCTTGTGCCATACTGCAGTAGCGACTTGTGGCTGGGAGAAACAACAAATCTAAAGAAACCCTTTGATTTCGTGGATGATTCTTTGGTGAATAACTTCAGATTCAGGGGTCAAAGAATTTTTCGATCGGTATTTGCGGACTTGAAATCTAATCTGAGTTTGGCAACAGAAGTTGTGGTTTCGGGAAGTAGCGCCGGAGGCATAGGCGTTTTAAATCACGCCAACTGGCTGTCAAACAGCTTCTTCGCTCGAAACCAAACCAAGCTTCGGTTCATAATCGACTCAGCATGGTTTATAAATTTCCAAGATGGCTTCAAATCTCGAGTGAAACCAGAATTTGCCAAGTTAGCTAATATATCTTCCCGCGCCTGTGCTGACTTGTCATTCGGTTATTCGTGTTGTCTCTCTGCTCCCTGTTTGATTTCTCGAGGTTATTTCCCGATCGACATACCAGTCTCTTTCGTATTTAGCTTGTACGATATTTACATGTTCGCAGACGTGCTTAAAAGACTGGAAAATGAAGGGAAGACAATAGAAGATAATGTAGCGGACTTTTTAGCGGTTGTTAGCATGTATGGAGGAGCCATGAACGAATCGCTTGAACTTTCCAGTAGTCAAGGAGGCAATGCAAGCTTTTTTGTCCCAGCTTGTTTTCAACACACATATTTTAGCACTTCAAGTCTATGGGACAAAGACGGCGTTTTAGGTCCCCTGATAGAAGTCAGTCGAGGCACAGGAAAATTCAGGTAAGATTAAGGTGACACCCTAGGAAGGACACCTCTCTAAGGTTCTCTGAGGTGTGAGTCTTTGTAAGGCTTACATCTCTCTTCACAGCAGACACCTCACTAAGGTGGACAACTCTCTAAGGCAAATACCTTTCTTAGGGAGATGCCTATCTAAGGTGGACACCTCCCTAAGGTGAACACCTCTCCAAGATGGACACCTCTGTAAGGTGGACTACCTTCTTAGGTAAACACCTCCCCAAGATGGACTCCTCTTCAAGGTGGACATTTCTCTATAGTGGACATCATTCCCTTAAGGTAGATACCTTGATGAAGCAGACACCTCGCCAGAGTGGATGACTCTTTGAGGCTTACACCCCTCTTTCTCTCTCTCTCTCTCTCTCTCTCTCTCTCTCTCTCTCTCTCTCTAAAGTGGACACCTATCTTAGACAAACTACCCTCTATGGCAACACCTCTCCAGAGAACAGGCCTTTTAAGATTGTCGCTGCTCTGAGATTAACACCTCTAAAGAGGGACACAACTTAAAGGCAGACAAGAGTTGGTCCCAAGCATGTCCATCACGTGAGATTAGGGGAATCCACGATAGGGAGCTGTCCACCCTAGAAAGGTGTCTGTCTAGAGAGCTGTCTGCCTTAGAGGTTTCCACCTTAGAGAGGTGTCCAACGTACAGAGGTATCTGCCTTAGGCATAGGGAGGTATTCCCCCTAGAGAGGTATCCACCTTAGAGCTTTTTCCACCTCAGAGACATCTCCACTCCACCCTACACAGGTGTCCACTCTAGAGAGGTGTTCACCTTATAGAGCTGTCCATTGCACAGAGTTGTCAACATTAAAGAAGTGTTTAACTTAGAGAGATCTACATCTTAGTGAGATGTCCACCTTTAAGAGGTATCTTCCCCATAGAGTTGTTCGCCTTAGATAGGTCTCTGCCTTATGGAAGTATCTACCCTAGAGAGATGTCCCTTTAGAGGCAGGTCTTCCTTGGATTGTTGAAGGTTGAAGTCCCCCTCCCATCCCCTTGGGGATTAGCAGTCCACACAACACTACCCTATTGGCAAATAGCTAAATATCCTTTCAAGTACAGGTTTTGGGAATCACAACAGAAATGTGGGCCAGATCCAGGATTTTCTGAAAGGGCAGGGAGGGGGTGTAAGTACTTGTATTGGGGGGAAGGCAAGCATCCCTTGGCCTGGGGGTATGGACTCTGGTGATACATTTTCCCAAATGTGTCCGCAATTTTGAAAAGAAAAAAATGGTCGAACGGGTGGAATGCAACCCCCTCAACCCCATCCCTGGATCCCTCTGTGGACAATAAGGGAAGGTTTCAGTGCCAGAAAGATGAGATTTGTAGAGGAAAGTTGGAGCTTTCCTAAGTTACCTCACTTATCTCACCTTACCCTTTTCCAAAAGAAAATGACAAATTAAAATGTTTACCTTATTTAGACTAAAGCAGCACCAATAATGTAATAATGTGCATGATTATGTGCTCATTGAGGGATTGCCAAGAACAGATTTCACTTGCCTCATGAAAACTAAATGGCAGCCATGTGAATTAAAGCATTTGATCTCAGTTTATCTTTGGGGAAGTAAGTACCCAAATATAGCAGACTGATGGGGCAGTAAATACCTAAGTTATTTAACAGACTAACCCAACCATCTCCCCAACAAAACAGTGTAATGTCTGCATCCATACAAGCTCTTAAATAGTTGATGGTTCATGACTCTTCTTCTTCTTTAGTCATAGGATTAAAAGTGGAACTTGGTCTGCAACAGAAATTACAAAAGGAGGTACTAAAATCAGTATTCAAGATTTCTTGTCTTCATGGGTGGTGTCAGGCTATGTAGCACGCAAAGTGATTGACAGCTGTATTGGGGCGCATTGTAATCCCACCTGTCCAGACGAAATTGTCTTCCTGGATCCAGGCGAGGTCTGGAACAAAGTCATCAAAGCAGTTGTTATTGGATTGTCTTTGGTGATCACCGTACTTTGTTCTGGGTTGAAAGGAAGCTTTGTTTGTTGTTACAGTTACTTGGCAAAGAGACAAGAAAAGTATTTAAATGACAGTGAAACTTCTCAGGCAAGGAAGGAGGTATGAAAATAACATATTTAAGGTTGAAAAGTCAAATATAAACCAACGTTGTTGTAAAAAGACAATCTTACTTATATAACCCCCACCCCAGGAAAAAAAATATTAATTCTTCTTCATTTTATCCCTTACTCCCCATTCTCGCATGTTCAATCGCCACATATGCTGAAGAAATGCCGTGGCCACGTGTAATTTATAGGTGGAGGGTTCTAGACCTCATTCTCATGTCTGCTACTAGCTTAAATATTATGCACACATGTCAGCACAGTGTGTGCTGGCCTGGTAAGCTCCCTGAACTCCTTCCATCACATTCACTATGTTTACCTTTACCTACATGTATGTGGTGATCCAGTTATCTTTGAGCTCTGTTAAAATGTGGTCTTGTTTTCCCTGTAGCTTCCACTGTGCAAGTCAGATGAAGCTGTTAGTATTGCGTGTCTGTCACTGACTTATGTGATAGACGTATCTAAGAAGAAGATGAAGAAAACCAAGAGTGGTGAGTACGAATTGAAGGGCTTCTCCCCCATCTTCATTCCCCGCTGTTTTAGGCAATCATTGAGTGAAGATGGCTGATGCAATTCATTGAAACAGGATGGCAAGTTCGACGTGTTTTTGTTGTTTTTTTTTCCTGTCAGGAAACGTTGCAACATATTCTCTGAGGATCGAGTGGATGCCAACAATAACTAAAAAACAACTTACATTCTACTCAGGACTCGGTATAAATAGTTTTAGCATATAACTTTAGGTACGATAATTGAAAGATCGATACTCCAAATCATGTGAATTAAGGGTGATTTGGATATAAACTGCTAATCCGCACAAGATAACCTCACCTCACCCAGTTGCGCGTTAACACCCTTGCAGAAAACAAGTTCTCAGTCCACCTCGGTCAGTGTTACTATCCGTGACGGACGTTGTTCGACAATTGTATTGGACAATGCCTTTGGTTTCTTTGTTTAGATCCCGGGTCTGAGGAAAATGACGGTGCGGTGAAAAGAGATAGAGGGAGTAAAATTTCCCTCAATAGTAAAGAATCAGCCCTTGATGAAGATTCCAGCAGTGATTTGCAAGAAGATGAAGGGAACTCCGTTTGGCCTCTGCCTCGTAAACTTACTAACGACACTTACAGAGACACAGATTCAGTTGATTCAAGCCGAGAACGACAACCAAGTTCATTTACCAGCATGGACGGAAGTTCAACTGTGGGGTCACGTGCCGGAAGTGATTTAGCTCTGTTGCGAGGTAACCGTGGCAACGGAGATAGTGAATCTCTAAGTTGTCTCGCCTCAGTCTCCAAGGATGATACTGATTATCCCGAGATGGATGACGGTTCATCGACAATGCAAATTCTCAAAGGTGTTTCGGCGTATTTCAACAGTGGAGAGCTGGTAGCAATCATGGGACCATCGGGTTGCGGAAAAACCACATTGCTTGATTTGTTAACGGGAAGGCGTTGGGACGGGCAAATTGAGGTTTGTATCAGATAAAATGAGTTGTAAGACCCTGTCCATATCCATGTCGATATCGTGTAGGGTACCATATTTTGCATGAAAGGTTGCAAAAGGATATTTGTCGGTAATTTGAAAAGTGTGTGAACCACAGGACACCCAAGCATAATATTTGAATGTTATTAAAAATGGCGTTTTAAAATATAAGACTTTGTATGGGATTTCGAAGCGAACATTTTGAGCAATACATAACAACGAACTAACTGAATAAAGTTCATGAAACATTACATAGTGTTGTTTGCTGTCCTTACAAAGCATTTTGAGCAATTTTAGGTTCATTTACTTAACTGTGTTAGTACGTGTATAATACATTGACAAGGAAGGAGTTATTTGGCCCGATTTAGCCACTATCACCGCTCGACACGTTTCGGAATTCGCTCGAATTTACCCACAAATATAGTTCAGGCTCCCATTCTGACTTGACAAAAGGAAGACATACAAGTGATTTTCTCAAAACCAATTGCACATACCTCGTGTCCCAAAAGAATTATCCACTGCACAAAATCCTAATAGCATCTCAAAATAGGCCGCCATGGATCCGTGAGGATCCCGATGGTCCCATTTGACCGCGGTTGGCACTGGACACCAGTCAAATTATGCCCTTACGGGGAGGGCCACGCTCGTTTTGGTCGTGTTACAATTGCAGTAACTATGACCTCACTATGACCCGGTGCGGACACAAGATTGTCACTCTGACGCAGTCTGGTTCGCGTGAGAAAATCGCTGCGTGTTACAAGCGGATAGCAAAAATAAATCATTCCCATTTCTGAATTTATATCCATTTTCAGCGTGTATATTTTCTTGTTTTTTTTTAATAAGTAGGTTACCTGACCGGCTTCATGCAAATATAGAAATAGATATAGTATATACAACAACAATTTTAAAATAAAACATTTTCACGCGCGTTAGGATATGAATTTAAATGAATTTGCCGACTTCGGTTCGAAAAAATATATCTGATATATAAAACCTATAGACGATTCCAAAAAATGGGGCCATCGGGATCCTCACGGATCCATGGCGGCCTATTTTGAGATGCTATTAGGATTTTGTGCAGTGGATAATTCTTTTGGGACACGAGGTATGTGCAATTAGTTTTGAGAAAATCACTTGTATGTCTTCCTTTTGTCAAGTCGCTAAGTCAGAATGGGAGCCTGAACTATATTTGTGGGTAAATTCGAGCGAATTCCGAAACGTGTCGAGCGGTGACAGTGGCTAAATCGGGCCAAATGACTCCTTCCTTGTCAATGTATTATACACGTACTAACACAGTTAAGTAAATGGACCTAAAATTGCTCAAAATGCTTTGTAAGGATAGCAAACAACACCATGTAATATTTCATGAACTTTGTTCAGTTAGTTCGTTGTTATGTATAGCTCAAAATGTTCGCTCGAAATCCCATACAAAGTCTTATATTTTGAAACGCCATTTTAATGATATTCAAATATTATGCTTGGGCTTCCTATGTGTGAACGCCGGTTCAATCAGTACCCGTATGAAGGACATTTTGTACTATTTCAGATTAGAAAAACGTGTTTAATCCTGTTTTATACTACCCTGCGAGCAGAGGCCCTTCGATCTTCGTAGATAAGTCGGGAAGAGGAAGGGACCTCTGCCAGCCGCCGCGACTTTCTTTGATTTGCCGCTCATCCACCGAAACGGATGAGTCAGTCCGGTTTGAAATCTGTTCTTCCCGTTTTTGCTCAGTGCGCATGTGCTTTGTTAGAAATTGCTGACTAAATACGCGCCCACGGTACGTTCGGTGCGCTCGTGAAGTTCACAGCAGCGGACGTTTCTCTTTCGAAAGATGTCTTCGATAAAGCCGTGAAAAGTGCACTGGGAAGAGTGAATACTCATGGAATAAGCAATCTCACACAACACCAGTCGAAGGCCTTGCTTTATTTTCTGTGTGGTAGAGATTCTTTTGTCTGTTTGCCAACCGGCCATGGCAAATCGCTAATTTACTAACTGGAACAAAAGAATCTGGGTTGCTGTTGCTTTCGGACCAAAAAATTTGACTTTTGGATTGAGCGGGAATCGATGCGAAGGGCTACGCGAATGAGCACTTTAACGCTTATTTTTATGGCGAAATGACATTTATCTTGGTCAAAGGCGAGACAAGCAAACGGCAAGAGAAACAATTATTTGCCGACTGGCGGCCGGTAATTTTGAAGACGAAACGGTCTCACTACAAGATATAATTTACCGCATGACGGCCGAGAAGTTTAAATACGAAACAAACTCGACACAAATGCGTTTTGTTGAATGAAAGCCGAGAATGTTGAGGACGAAAGAGTCTCAACACGAAAATACTTCTGAATGACAGGGACAAAAAGAGGGACAAAACAAAATAAATATCTCGAAGACCAAGATTTCTATGCGCGCTTTCCGTGACTCGCTAATTGGAAATCAGTGGACTGTCGACAAATCGCAGTTTCTTGATCAGCAAAAATATTTCGAGGCTGACAAGTTTTCAAACTGTGACATAAATTCGAACAGAATTATTCTCAGCCTTACGGTTTAATTAAGGCTTTCCTCAAATCTCTCGTGTTTAATACGACCGAAGTCAGAATAGTTTGTTGTGGACGCGGCTGTCATTCAGTAAACATGTCAATTGAAACGAGGCCGACAAGGCTCGGTTACATTTGAATTTAGCGCATGCTCAACAGGGAAAGTCGCGGCGGCTGGCAGAGGTCCCTTCCTCTTCCCGACTTATCTAGGAAGATCGAAGGGCCTCTGCTCGCAGGGTAGTTTTACACAAATGCGTACTGACATGGAAAAGAGGCGCTTACCTAGTTAACAAAACGTTTAACCGCGAAAAGAGGCACAAACTGCATCGCGAATTTAGGTTGACGCGAAAATGTTTTGATCTTGTGGTTTGCTGAGTACAACAGACTCTCTCTATCGGGAGTTAGAGATATCCAGTGGCAAAATACTGCATCACATTCCCTAAGGGAGACAGGGTTTTGTTGGAGATGGCGAAGGATTCGAGATAGCGGGCTGTACTGTCTAAATTTCGGATAATGCGCACAGTGTTGCAGGTAATGAAATGTGGCTGGAGGCTTAGAATACATTATAACGGGTTTAGGGAAGGAAAAACTAAAATGATTTTTTGTTTGTGCACCTGTGACGGTTCACGATAACAAGGGTTAAGTTTACAGAAACGCGTTTAATTGTTGTTTATTCTATCACATTGTCTGATTGGTCAAGAACACTATCAACCTGAGGATTGGTGCTTTGATGATTACCAACCTGATCTTGATTAGGGTAATGGAAACCAAATGTGGGTTGAGTTTTTTGTTGGTTCTCGTCCTTGCTCCGAGAGGTTTTTCTCCGGGTACTCCGGTTATCCCCTCTCCTCAAAAACCAACACTTCCAAATTCCAATTAGATCTGGAGGGCACGAACACGTCTTAACGAGCTTCCAAGCTCCTTAGTGTTTCGTGGGTAAACAAGTTACATTTTTTTTCCAAGAGAAAGCGCTTGTAGTCCCATCTTCTTAGCTATCAGCCAACTTTCTCTTCTACTACCTGTTCAAGAAACAATTCTTCTGTACATTTCAGGGTCAGGTGTACATCAACGGAGTAGGTCTGGGTCAAGTCCAAGACTGGTACGCTCGTAAGATTGGCTATGTGTTACAGCTGGCAGTACCTTACTATGAAGAGCTTACTGTTCGACAGAATCTCTTTTTTGCTGCACATATGAGGCTATCTAAGGAAACAAGCGCCTCAGAGAAATTCGAACGAGTTGAACAAATTATTGCTGAGGTAAGCATACGCTGAAAGCTAGAAAAATTTCCGACGTGTTTATTTTGGACAATAATGTGCCTGAAAATAAACTCGTCCGAAATTTTTAGCGGTAAGAAATTTAAATCTCATAAAGATAGAAACTTTTAGTGATGGAACAAAATAGGGCACTGCTCTATTTCATGAAAGTTGAAGCACCTCTTTTATCAGTTTGAAGGGGTTTTACTCAATTTTTTCTCACCCTTTATTTATATTTTTTTCAAGAAATATTTCCGGGATATTACATACAGTGTCTGAAAAATTGTCCCAGTGTTGTCCGGAATCACAATAGACTATTCGTCTGGAGTTTAATGCTTCCGACGTTTTTTAGCATTAATGCATTCGGTCAGTTTTCAACCGAGAACCAAATGAACCCTGGCAAAAAGTAACAGAGTACAAATTCGACAAAATCACAAACGTTTTATAACTGTTGTCTCTCTCGTTACCAGACTGGGCTAACACAGATGGCTGACACGGTTGTTGGAGGATCAGTGGGCCCGGGTTTGAGTGGAGGGCAAGTAAGTATCTCCTTGTTACCACTATTAAGGACGGTGCATCCTAATAGAGATGTATTTTTGAAAAGATTATGACTATGAGGAAAAAGTAGATCTTAAATCCAAAAAGAAACATGTGGGTAACCGAGCATTTTTCAGAGATAATTAAGCAACCATAATTCTAAAAAGCGTTAAAATACAAAGAATGTATGGCAATTTCTTCCCAAATTTAAGCTCAATTATCTCTGAAAAATGCGTGGTTACTCCCAATTTTCTTTTTGGATCCTGACAGCCCTTGCTAAGATCTGCTTTTTCCACATAGTCATAAACCGCGCAAAAATATTTTTGTGTTAGTGGGCAAAACCCGAATATCCCGAGATGCGCAGAACATATGCGCAGTAACAAAAGGAGGCACCGTCCTTGCGCCTGTTAAAAAAATGAAAACCTGCCCAATTCCTGTGCGAGTAATATGTGTATTTTAAAGGGGCTTCTTCATTAGGATGCAATCATTTACTGGATTTTTTGGATGAAGTGTCTCACCAATAGCGAAATTTTTTTCTTTTTTTTTTTACAGAAACGTCGTCTATGTGTTGCTCTTCAACTGATTAACATGCCATCGGTACTTTTCCTCGATGAACCAACATCTGGTACGTATCAATGCCCTCATCTTTGTGTAAAGCGCGCCGTCCACGCCTTCACATTTTATGTCACATTTGTTTGAAAACGAAGATTTTTTCTAAGGGTATGCCTTACGTAAACACTTAAACAGCTAAAAAATGCAACACGAACGGAGATCATTAAAAACGTCGAATAAAGGGCATATTTTTAAAACTGAAAGTTTACAGTTTACTTGTGTGGCGAAAAAATGACGAAAACGACGCTTTTTTATGCGGTTTGGTCTTCCGTCCACACCTAACTGATCGAAGACGTAGTGAGAGTGAATTTATGAAAACAAGGACAAAAGATCGGAACAAGAGACTGCAAAGTAGTAGTCGCCTTGTGGACACTTTTTATAGACAATGGGGTTATGATTTAATCGTTTTCCTAGGTCTGGACGCGTCATCTTCTCTTGAGCTCTTAAATCACCTGAATCTTGTAGCTGAGTCTGGCAGACTTGTTATCCTCACCATTCATCAGCCCAGATTGGAAATATTTCATCTTTTCCACAAGATTCTTTTCTTGTGTGATGGCCAGGTAATAAAGTAATTGCACTTAATTCATGTTGTAATGCACACTTTGAAATAAACGCCCCGGTTACTACATACACTAGGTAAGATTAAGTTGCATGCACTTTGAGCCACAGATGGCTTACAAGGCAATACTACCGCCCCCCCCCCCCCCCCACTTCCTAGATGGGATGCTAGTCCATCGGAGAGTTACGGCCAGTTTATTGCTACGTTTTCTTAACAGTTCGCCGGCACCATTTGTAATCCTGGATTCGATCCTGGATGGAGAGAGACAGTGTATCGTAAGTTTCTTGTCAATGGAAACAACACGACAGTAGATCTAGGTACCAAACTCGAACCATCGAGTTTCTCCATATCGAAAGTGTATCACGCTAACCACTAAGGCAATTTTCCACAAACGTCCCTCGGTATTTTGGGGGATAATGGAAAATGCCTTGTTTTGCTTGTATATTGCTGTTTTTGTTGCAAGGACATCTCTGCTTATTACGGTGTTTATTAATCTTTAGGTGGCGTACTATGGTGAGCCCTCCATGGCGCCAGAAATATTCATTAAAGCGTATGCGCGCGCTACAACTCAAGAATACCAATTGAGCGAGGAAGCTCCGAAAATTGACGCCAAAAATCCCGCAGGTAAAAATTAACTTGCTTTTTTCTGCCCTTATCAGGTAGTTTTATAAGTAGTTACAGTATCGTTTGGCTAATTCTTGTCAACATCACGCTAAAGAAATTTCGGTTCTTCTTGTCAGATCGTAAAATTCGCCTTTAAATGCGTCTGAGTGAGTAAGTGAGTGAATTATGTTTGACTTTGAAAATAGACACCATCATGGATTTACTGAACTGCCCTGAAGCCCGGCGTGCCATTCTGGAGTATTATCAAACAAGCGGTGAACCACAGGCAGTCCAGGAAGCCATTAGGACGTCACAGGAAAACGCCAGGAAAATGGTCTCCATGGAGACCATGACAAAGATGTAAGTTTCTTTTGATTGACAAACGTAAATAAATTTTGTGTCGAAGAGACAGCCAGCGTAGAAAAACCAGCCAGTCGATCCAAGGAGCTACCTCACCGCTAAAGGAACTAATGGTCAAGTTAAACTTTGTATTGTTGTCGCCTCCTGGGTGAGAAAAACTCCAAAATGTATGTTGCTGCTACATCGTGCCCTGACCTTCACAGCGGTCAAACGCAGGACTTGTGCGCAGTTCCCGCCAGAATTTTACAAAAGAAAATACAGACAAGTGTCGTAAGTTTTACTTCAACCGCAAAACTTAACGCCTTTTCTGAAAACTTTGAGCATGTGTTCAGAATGAAATAACTGGCATCCACAAATTTTATCGGCGCGAAATTTGGTTTATCGGGACATTTTATGCATCGTTTTCATACGAACTTCGCGCTTGTGAAAGTCTAAATTGATTTAAACTTCAAGGCTCTGAAAAACCGGAAGTGACGTTGTTTTTTGCGTTTGACCGCTGTGAAGCCCTGACCAAGCAAAAGCGCAAAAGGAGTAAGAACTCAACTTGAACGCGTTGTCTCGTACTTGGCGCAAGTTGCATCTTCTCCAGCGCTTGACTCCGGATGCATCTTTTCCCGCACTTGTTTTTGCTTTGAATTCTGATTGGCTTATATACTTTTTTGCTAGTTTGACTGGCTCAAAGATTAAGCACTCGTAAGAAATAACGGGCCGATAAGTTAGACTTGGTTTAAGGCTAAATAGAAGTTAAGAGTGAGAGTTCATAAACCACGTCTAAGCGGTCCAAAATTGTGTTATTAGAACTTGGACAAGCCGCAGACTGCAAAGGCCACGTCTATACAATGTCTGTCAAATTTGACTTATTGTGCTGACCCTGTTTAAGATTGGTTTAGACCACGATTTTCATAAACCCTTTCTAAACTTCAACCTGTTTAACTTCCTAATGTGTGTTGTTATTTATAGAGTGGATGGAGCCGGATCGCTCAACAGAATCTTTGTACTGGAGGGCCGAACTTCTGAGAGGCAAACTCTTGGGCAACTCTTGTATTTCCCACTGATATTTTTTACATTTGGAATAATAGTCGGTAAGTTGAACAAACGTAGCCGCAGTTAAGGAGAAAATTCCACTTCAACATTTATTGGTAACTTTTTTGTCTTGAGACATGTCGCCAAAGGTTCGTGAAGATGTTAGGTGGTCTTCCGACGGTTGCCGAAGATTTCCGAATTGCCCGAGATTGCCAATTCAAATTTCTTCGCTTGAAGTAAAGCAGGACTTGAATCTTATATGTCGGTGTGATTTATTTGTACTTTTGTCTGTATGTTTTAGGAACTGTTTATTGGCAAGCGGAGGAAAGGGACGGAATATTACTGATGTCCGCTTATTGTGTTTATTGTTGCGCCAGTCCATTGTTCCTGAGCTCTGTTTTAATGGCGCATCTCAATAAAGCTTTGGATGTAAGTGCCAAATCCTTTTACCTCCAGGACAGTGCTCAAATCCCGAACTGTTGTTGTTGTTTTTATTAATAAGGCAAAAACAACACCATCAGAATATACTCTTCTCAATGGCTTTTATATAGATTCACACTTAACTGAGGTTTTCCATTCAAAGCGGTTTGGACCACTTTGCACTAAGTCACTGCTGAACAGCTTTCGAGTTTCACTTGAATAGCCAAACAAACTTAACCCTTTAAGCCCAATATTAACATCCATATTCTCCTCACTATTCTCCTTTTATTTCTTATTTCACTAGTTGGGAGAATTTGATTAAAAATCAAGACGTTTCATTATTGATGATCATTTCCTCAATTCTCATGACCTGTATGTTTGATCAAAGAGTAATTCTGTAAGGAGAAATTAGATACTTGTCACTATTGGAGCTTAAAGGGTTAAACGTCACATTAACGAACGATAGCTTTCATTTGAATGGCCACTAGAACACAAGCAGTTTTCGTTGCTATTTAGATTGTTGTTTGACTATCTTTTTCCTTAAAATGATTTTAGATATTTCACCTTGAGCGTGCGGATGGCTGTGGTCGGTCACACGAGAACGTCATCCAAACCTTTGTACGAACCACTGCTGTGTGCGTGTTACCAGTGATGCTGTGTTCAGCTATGTCCTACTTCATGGTATGTTCACTAAAGTGTGCCCAGTACACCCTGACTGCGTACCATATACACGACAATACTGACCGGAAATTAAGGATAAAATATCAATTGGTACTTGTCATTTGGAAAAACAAGTCAAGGGAATAATTGAGGGGTGATTCGATTTTTGTGTTCTTTTTAAATTTCTCAGTTAAATTCGGTTACGTTTTTTTCATTTTTCACCTTCATTGAGGTGTAGAATTCATTTACCATTAACACGTAAATTTAATTGGTAAACACTTCCTGTGTGCCATTTACCCAAGGTTTTACTGACACGCCCAAATGCGCCCTTCTGAACTTTCTTGGCGTTAAATAAGATCTGATAATATCATGGATAATAAATGAGATTGCTAAAAAAAACAAGTCACGTGTTGTGTCAAGTATCAATATCGTCAAAACAAAAATACTTTTATTACAAATCTAATTACCTGATGGTGGAAAATATCACGAAACTTAAAGGTTCTTGTGTGACTTATATATTTCTGCATGTCTTATTGTTAGTTACATCATGCATGACGAATCCATATCCCAACCCATAAATAAATTAAACTGACAACGCACGGTCATCTCAAAAATGTTGAGACGAACTTGAACTAAACCATTTTAGTATAATTTTAATGCTATATTCACGGGGCTACCCGGTGAATATAACATTTCAAGGCGCGGCTGCTAAGCTAAGTTAATTTTTTTCGTGTGTTTGTCAAGTTTTCGCTCGTTTTTTATTTTATTTTATTTTCTTTAATTTTGTGTATATAGCATTAAAATTATACTAAAAGAATTATTCGCCTCAGGCTCAGTATATATTGTCGAATAATCCCCGAGACGATTATTCCACAATATTCACTTCGTCTTCGGCGAATAATTGTTAAATATAAGACAATTTTTTCTCATTAGGTGATGACGTCATTTGACCTGTGGAAGTTTGTGTTGGTAACCATCATTTCGTTGGTTTTAAACCAAACTTGGATCGCAGTCTACATGATGGTCATTTGTGCGCAGCCGCGGATCGCTCATCGTATTTGTCCAATGGTGTCCGCCATTGGTGGCTTTGCAGGGGGATTTTTGGTACCCAGACCGCAAATGCCTGTCGTGTAAGTGCTTCCTGGCCTGTTGTTGTTGTGCGCGCTAGCAAAACACCCATTGTATTCATTGTGCATTCAAACCGTTTCAATATCGACAGGCAAAATCTTGGGCAAAATTTGTGTCTAACATTCCGTGTTGGTAAGAGAACGATCTCTCTAAAGAGGACTCAATGAGGAGATGGGACGGGGCGTCGGGAAGCCGAGGGAAAAGAGGGTGGGAACTGTGGGGGAAGCGGGATTGAGGGGAACGGAAAGAAGGAAGTTTAGACCCTATGTCCCCCCACCCCACACTTACAACAATCAAGAGGACAACGTCAACGCAAACGTCGCATTCTTCATTCTACTACGTGATCACTCCAAAATGTTAAATTTGTATAATGTGCGAAACTATTTAGGAGACGAATTCGTGGAGACGGCATTCCAATTCAGATAGAGAGAAAAAAACACCATCGTTTGGTTACGTTCTCGATCGATAAAACGGGACTTGTTTTGTGACGTTCCCGTTCCCCTTATGTATACAAGACGTTCAATTAAAGCTGCAAGGTACTTGCAAACATCCGCTTGACTCGAAATCGTGTTTAAATTTTCAGAATGTTGTCTGGCCTTTTCTCGGTCTCCTACAAATGCACCTCTAAGTGTTCAATTTTGAAATTTACCTTTCAGGTATAATTTATTGTTCTACGTCAACCCACAGTTTTATGGCTATGCAGCCATCACCAAAGTATTGTTACAGAATAATAGACTGAAATGTGAATATGAGTCCACTTTGAGCTGTATCAGTACAGATGGTAATGCAGTGTTGACAAGATTTGGACTGGAAACAGTGAATCCTTATGAGCATCTTGTGGTAGGTTTGGTGTAACGCACACATAATATATTACTCATTGTATATGTCAATGTCACTTTTTTTATTGTTTCCCACGGTTCATACTCCAAGTGTATTCCAAAGATTTCAGTCACGCGATTTTCAAGTGGTGTTCTTCGGTCGTAACACAACACTTTGACACGGGAGATTCGTCTGGGAATGCATCTCAGAACGTCACGTGACGATCATAACAGCTACTAAGGAGAGACGTCATAAGGCCACATTTAATAAATCGAATTGGCAACAGTAAACAAGGCAGAGATGGCACAACTTTAGTAATGAATATGATAACTATAAAGTGTAGTAATATTTGTCATATCTAGTAAATCCGCTTTTAATAGACTTGTTAAAATTATCTCCTTATTGTTCAACTTTCCACTGAGTAAGCACTTTAGAACTAAGATTTCTTCAGTTGGTCATTATAAAGTCTCTAATCATATGATTTTCTAATTTCAGATTATGTTGGGTATGACCGTCTTATCATTGCTACTCTCCTGGTTATTTCTAGAAGCAAAATATTTCACCTTACGTTGTTTCTCGAAAGCGTAAGTTAACTTTCCTTTATGGTTTATAGAGCGGTTTTCAAATGAGTGTCAATCAATCAATCAAAACAATAAACTTTATTTACCCTCGAATTTACAGTGTAGCACTCAAGTGCTAATATCTTCGAGCCAATTACATTAATAAATAATTAATAAATAATTACAATAAACCAAGACCAAGGTAATTACGCTAACCAATCACAACAGGAACAAAAAAAAAGACAACAACAACAGAATTAACCAATCAGAAATTGAAGCAAATTGCCCGCGAGCAAGTGACGTTTGATTTTGGTTGTACATCTGATTGGCTGAGAAAGTTGCGCGAGCTTTTTTAACCAATCAGAGAACGTAGTAAAAGCAAAATTAAAGCAAGCACAATATTACTTCCGAGTAATAGTAAAAGTTTGGGGGATAGGAAAATGTAGTCCCAGAGATAAGTTCCTTGTAGTGTTTACACAAGCGCAATGGTTGTAATCTTTACACGAGGTTGTAGTGTTCACATGGGGAGACTGGTTGCAGTGACTTGTTTCAGGATCGTGTCTTGGGAACAGGGCGATTTACCTTCTGATTTTACTGTATCGCACGGCTTTCATATGGTGAAAGGGATTACAAACAGTACACAAAATGGGCAAGCACGAATGGTGCAAACCAGTTTGAATACGTTGGTGAAGCACTGCGACAAGATTTTTGATGAAAATACTAAGACCGTAAATGGTTTGAACCCAGGAGACATATCATAAGTCGGTAAATTATGATCGTCCGGGTGTAGTCCTGAGAAGGACTGTTTGTGATGGCTTCGACTGACGTTTTGACAACCTGAGCGGAAGTCACCATTTGAGGCGCACGTTTTGTTTTATGCCACGCCTCGTCGTGTGTGAAGACTTTGTAAAATGTTATGCAAAACTCTCTCTGAAGAGCGAAAAGCGAAAAGAAGTTGGGAACGCAACCCCAACCTGCAATGTAGTTTGGTTTTTGGTTGTCTAAGTGGCCCTGGTTCCCGGGGAGGGGGGTACTCTCTTATATAAGCTGGATAGCTATGTGTGGCGCCAAAGGGTATGGTTTTCGAGCCGTTGTAGTTTAAAATAGGTTATAGGTTTTCACCGTTTTGGTCTGAAATAGGGTAAGATTTGTGCGTTTTGATCTGAAATTGGGTTTGGGTTTTTGAAGGAGCTACTTTAAATTATTTAAGAAGTGCATTTTGATTAATATCGGATCTGAAAAAGGGTATCGAATTTTGGGTCAGGTCTGAAATAGGGAGGGAAGATCATATATTTCGGTCTGAGATGGGGTAAGGGTTTCAAAAAGTGTGCCACACACCCCCACCAAAATTTTCAGGGAGTACTTCCCGGGGGGGCCTGGTTATGGTAACCGAGTTAATTAAACTGTACTCATAAAGCGTTGAATTAATAATGCAATGATAATAAAATGTTTTAAAATTGTTTATCCCAGTCCCCCAGCATTTTCAGCGGAGGCAGAAGAAGAGAAGGTTGAGGTTTTGGTGAAGCCAACAGATGACATTCCTTCTAAAGAAGATAAGGAAGAAGTTCAAATGGAGACTCCAGAAATCTGTCGCATTAACCGTTACAGCCCCAGCCGAAGGTCGGCAAAATCCAGGCTTGGCTTGATAAGCGTGAACCAAGGGTTTCATTCAGTCAAGCTGCCACCCCAGGGGCGCCCTTCATACACGCCAGAGATGAGGTTTAACAGCGAACAGGTGATGTACACAATGGAAAGTTTTACGTTTTTTTATTTTGTCATTTTTCTTTCTTTCTTTTCCTTCCTTGTACGAAATTTTTCTATCATTTATCATCTTGTTTGTGCCTTTTCTTTTCGACTGACCAGCCTAGATTAGCTTAGGCAAATGCGGGTCAGACTGGTGTTCAGGTTCCTCCAGTGTCATATGGTATTATATAATAACAAAGTTGGTGTTTCTTAGCTTATTGCAACAACAACATCAACGACAACTTTATTATGTAAAAATTACGCAAAAGGAAATTCAGAGGTTACCCCTGTTGAGAGCATCCTTTGAAAAAATAATGCAAAAGAATAGGAAAAATATGAAATACGGTAAATATATACAAACACCATGTTTGGCGCGAAACACAGAGTTTGTGTGCGAATCTCAGGATGTCAAATAGTGTCCATACTACTGTGAGAGCACTTCGTAGATCGTCGAACTCTTCATGTGCAGAATCTAATACAAATGGAATTAAATTCGGCACAAGAAAAGTTGACGTTTAAAGCGGGTTTTCTACTCCAAGGCTGATACCATTTGCTTAGTTTACTGTATATATATATTTTTGTTAATTAAAAGTAGCTTATACAATAATATTACTAATAAATTTCTACCAACGTTTCCTTCATAACACAGGCCACAGATGGAGAAGTTCAAATCATGATGAAACGCAGAAATCGAGTGACAAGTGTATCTGGACAAGAGCTGTGGAAACACGCGAAACAACACATGGAAGAGAGAAAGATCGACTTCGACAAGCGAATGTCCAAGGTTCAAAGTATCGCCAAGCGTTATACCCTAAAGCAGTCGCAGTCGGTGCGAAGACGCGCCAAAGAAAAAGCTGTTGTTCCTCGCAGAAGCACTCTGGCGGCTTCAGCGTTCAGCGAAGTCTCCAAGGAGCTGTCCCTAAAGCGTAATGGCAGTTCGCAGGATGGCTGCAGAAAATTGATTTTTCAAGAAAAATTGGAAGAGTCGGCGACACCTCGTGGAAACGGGTTTAAAGAGAGTGGAGATTTTCTTGATGGCGATAACGCTACCAGAGCTTTGACGGAAAATGGGGAAACGTCCGAGATTGAGATGAAGGGAGATGACGAGAGAAAGAATAAAAAAGTCTCTGGTGTGGCGCCGGAAGATGTGTCAGGGACAAAATCTTCAGAGGTGGCAGGACGCGACGGAGACTCCTCTGCAAGAGGGAAAGCAGATGAAGGCAAAATCCAAGTGGTGTTGCAAGCTGTTGATGAAGAGGAGGAGGAGGAGGAGGAGGAGGATCAAAACAGAGATCAACCGCAAGAAACGCGAGAAGGAGAGTGACAAGATGGATGCGAGTTCCCAGCAATCGAAGAAGAAAGAGGGAGAAAAACCAGTTAAGAGAGTTTCTATATTTGAAATTACTGAGACTCTGGATGTGTAACCAGGGCACGAAAATTTTTTAAAAAAATTCAAAGTAAAAGCTCAGAAGGGTGATTACAAAAGCACTTACACGAAGTGGAAAGTGTTGCCTGGGAAAACCTTGCTTGTTTCCTTTTTTTGCAGTTTCATTTTTTTCTTCTTTGAGAAATTTTTCCGGTGAATACCATATAATTACACTTATTGATTGTTTGTTACTCCTGCTGCATAGTTCTTTGCCATGGCAAAAACGCTTTTAAACTATAGCCGTAGATTTTTTTGCAATATTTCGTCTTTATAATGTAATATATTTTTATTTTACTTCTTGTTTAAACGTTACCATCTTGTGAAAACGTTTGCGACTGTAACTGGATGGAAAAACGCCGGGCCGTTCAGACGATTTTGCCAGTTTATCACACTTTTTAAGTTTTAACTATTTACGCGATATAAATTATTTTCTCTAAAAATTTCACCAAAAAGTAAAAAGAAATTTCCGGAAGCACCAGAGAGTCTATACTACTGTTAATATATTTGCTTGTTTGTGCTTTTGGCCGACGGAAATTATTTCCACAGCTGTCACGAGGGTTGCCATAGCTTGATAACCAAAGTTTGTGTAAAATTAAATTCGTGAACTTTAAAAATTAATTTGTTATATATTTGGTGCAGTGTTACTTCCTGGGGTGGAAAAATCAAGTCCGGTAAAATATCATAAAAATAATAACTATATCTGCCCTCAATATCTGTATTTAAGCGTGGGGACGTCGCGCCCGAATCTGACCTAATTTGCTTTGAAATATGACATGGATAGTAATCAAATAGTCAAGTTTGGAGGCGCTTAATGTGCGAACTTTCGGCGCTCGACGCGAGTTTTTTATTGCTGAAATATAAGTGAAACTATTTTAACCCACGGCTGCTAATGAAATTGAATCGTTTAGCGTTCAAAACAAATATAACTCACTGCAATTATGTTTAAACCAAAATCGTTTGTTGTCTTCAGTAACGGGTGCAAACGTTCACGTAACGAGCGTGTGGGCACGCCACGTCTTCCTGCTTCGATGTAACTGACGGTATTTGACGGACCCACTGAGCCATTGCCGAATATTCCTAGCTACTTTGTTTAAAACAGAAGCCTTTTCCAGAATTTGACAGGTGTTGAACCGAGGAGTTAAAGGACGGAATAGCACCTCTTGACCCTGAGGGTGCTCCTTGGTTGCATTGTACTTGGATTGTCCGGTATTTTCGACCGTTTGTATAATCCCACACCTGTTCTCGGGGCTTCCAGAGGACATATCTCGAGCAATCGCACGCTCTGGACGGACCAGCGTAGTACCATCTGAAAACCCTGAATTTCTAGAATTTTTGTACGGCCCCAAAGTTGTCCGGAAGTCACCAAGCCTCTCTAGGTATTAAGCCATTGAGACGAAAACCACCCTGGATTTTCCGACCTTTTGTGCAACCACCTTAACTCTTGGCTGGAGGGTTACCAAGGGACCAACTTTCTGGAAATTCTCCAGGTAATTACCAAACTAGTAAAATACCTCCCCCCCCCCCAACAAATAAATAAATAAATAAAACAATCCAGGATTTCATCATACAACCTTAAATCTTGACTAAGGTACTCTCAGGGGACCTATCTCGCTAGAAGAAGAAATTCTCACGGGAGTTGCCAACATTGCCCTACTCCCCCACGAAAAAAAAATTTCCAGCTTTTTCCCAGTCTTCAATCCCCTGCATTCCCAGGGTACCAAACAATACTTATACAATGAAGGGGTCAATATTTCATTTTATTTTATTTTATTTTGAAGGTTGCATGCATGATGAATATGTAGAAAGATTGTCTCCGCGGTTTTTTATTTATTTATTTCCTTTCGTTTCTAATTAGTGTTCACCATTAGCTGTACAGCTTAATACCTTGACACTGAAATAAAGATGTTTTTATTTAGCTAAGTTGCGGTATAAAAGCTAATATTTTTGTTGCTTGTTTTGGCTCGTCATTTGACAGCTACATCGCCCTGCGCAACAATAAAAGATTTATTGCCTTTTAAAATTTCTGTTTCTCTTTAATTTCATTTTGCCATTAGTTGTTTGTAAAGCAACTGCATGGGAATGTAGTATCGCTAAGTTTGTACATCCATTATAATTAACTTATACATATACGTGTTTGTTTTGAAGTTTTCATCGCTTTGTTTTCAAGCATTACCAAAACAACTTAAAATTCGCCGCACTGGTTTGTAATTTAGGTCTGGCGAATCAGTCCTGCAGTCGTGGATCCTCGGAGACCCAAGGGCAGCTAGTCGCGGGACGAAGGGCGCGGGCGAAAGTTTACAACAAAAACGGGAGAGCCCCTGGGCGCTTACTCTTACCGATCCATTTCCAGAAGCGTTTGAATTTCACCCTTCTAATTGGCCAAAAAATATATTTTTCTGGCCAATCAGCGTCGATCAGTTACGTGGCCAGAAGAGTTTGATTTCAGCGTCCAGTTCTGGTTTTCCAGAAAAATATTTTTCTGGCCAGTCAGAAGGAGAGAATTCAAACGCTTCTGGAACTGGATCAGTGAGAGTAACTTCCCAGGGGCTCTCCCGTTCTTGTTGTAAACTTTCGCCGATGAAAATCCCGTCGCCCCGACTAACTGCCCCTGGGTCTCCGAGGATGGGAGTCATGGAAAAGTAATGAATTACTCTAGCTCTCAGAATCGTGTTTCGTGTTCTTCAGTTGCTACTTCTACCATCTCAACACAGCAAAAGGCAACGTCTCCTTCACTGTCTTTGTTGGTGTTATTCGCAAGACCTTTATGCCCTTCACGTTCTTTCTTATCCTGTAGATCCCATTGCTCTCTCCCTTTACAGGTCTCACTTTGCTCAAAGACCGAATCGCCGTCTAAGCAGTCACTCTCCAGCACATCTTGAAAACGCACACGTGGCTGACTCCCCTCAGAAAGATGACGTGGCCTGGACTCCTCTAACTCATCCGCCCGCGTAATATTGGGAATGGGGTCTGTGATGCTCCTAACCCTGGACATTCCTTGCTGTTGGTTCTTTATATTCACATTATGTGGCAGGTCTTTGCAGGTGTCACTTTGCTCAAAGAATGAATCGTCTAAGCGGTCACTCTCCTCCAACACATCTTGAAAACGCACGCGAGACGCACTCCCCTCAGAAATACGACGTGGCCTGGGCTCTTTTAACTCATCCACCTGCGTCATATTGGAAATAGGGTCTGTGATACTTCTAGGCCTTGATAATCCTTGCTGCTGGTTCTTTATGTCTAGGGTATGTGGCCCATTATTGCTTGTTTTGGGCATAATCGAGTTATGCCCCTGGGGTTTCACTTGATGGTGGTGATTATGATTATGATGATGATGATGATGTAAAGTTTTCGCAATAACTCCGGCTGTTTTACTAACTTTCTCCAATTCTGCTTCAATGACAGCTGTGATGCTGCTCTTTCTGTGTTCCGTGCGCTTCCGAGTGCTGTGCCATCTTTCCTTTCTTGAAGATAACTTTCGTCTCTGTTCCCACTTATCGTCTGCCGAGTGGTGCCCATGAAGCTTGACAGTATGTAAGCCTTCATCTTCTGTGATGATTTGTAAAGTTGACTTCCGGCGCGCTGTATGAATGCCTGCAGAATGTGTTTTGTCGTGACTCAACTTTTCATCTTCTTTGGAAAATGTTGACCTAGTAGAAAAAAAATTACAGTAAGATTGATTTCATTTTAAAAAATTAACAATCTGCGGAAGACGTCATTGGCACTGTGGAAGCCGCATTTGCAAATCCTTGAGTTACCATTCGAGTCATTCGCGATCCATTCACATCGAATACAATAACAGAACTGGCACGGCCAAATGTTTGCTTGGCAAATTCAGGGGTTTGTTAATTCAGCGATAGTTATATCACGCTCGCAAGATTTCAAACAAGATGAAAGGTTCTAAAAACCGCTGTCAAAGGCGTAATTTTGTTTGACGAAAAATAGTTTCTAGGCCCAGCAGTTTACGAAGAAACCGTTGATTTAAATGGTATCAAGTGTAGAAGCTATGCCGCAATACCTAATGCTTAAAGGTCAACCCACAAAAGACGTTCTGCGCAAGTATGTTGAAAGTAACTTACTTTCTGGATAAACAGTTCATGTTAATGTATTTCATCTCGAGAAATAACCAGGCCAAAATCAAAGACAGTGCTGTCATTCCCAGCATTATCTGAAAGAAAAACAAAACACAATTTGATAGTAAATCCTTACGTGGCAATTGGGCTATGGGTATATGCATTACATGATGCTGATGATTATAAGGCGGAGGAGGTGGAGGAGAAGGAGGAGATGGAGGAGAACTGAAGGAGGAGGACGAAGACAGGAGGAGAAAGAGGAGAGGAGGACGAAGAGGAGGAAGAGAAGAGGGAGGAGGAGGAAAAAGAGAAGGAAAAAACGAAGGAGGAGGAAAAGGAGAAGGAGAAGAAGGAGAGCTTTATGCATTTTGGCAGTGTGATTTTTATGCTGTGGACATCACAAAAATCGCTTTTCTAACGTAAGCTTACCGCCAAATTTTCATAGATGTTGACTTTGTCGAATCCAAATCTGGCCAACACAGCGTTTCCATCCGTACTGATACAGTTCAAAGTGGAGTCGTACGCACAGTTGAGACGACCATCCTTTAACAAGACCTTAGTGATAGCCCCATAACCATAGAATTGTGGGTTGATGTAGAACAATAAATTGTAACTGTAAAAAGAAAACCGGGTTGATACGTCTGTAAGCGTGTTACTCCGTAGAGCGACATTTGAACTAAAATTGAGCCCCCGTCGTAGACGTTTTTGGGGCTCGAAACACACTTTCCTTTCAATCGAACATCTGCTTAAATAAACAAAATCCTGGTCCTTGAAATAGGCTAGTCATAAGCCATTTCTCAGATGGTATTAAACACGCGACCAAGTTGTTTTTTAGAGCAGCTTGTTTGATTTCTAAATTAAAATGAATTATTATTAAAATCTACAACGTATCAGGTGTTTGGCACATTAATTTCTGCAAGGAAAGCCAGAACGTACGGCCTTATGATAATATAAAGATCATTAAGGAAGGAGGAGAAAAAAAACCAATAGGATTTTTTGTAAAAGATCTTCTTGTGAAAGTAATATTCCCAGTGAGAAATTTAAACGTGGACGCGGCAGACGTTGGATTCCATGATTGAGTTCGTAGGCAGCCATTATTGGCTCTTAGATATTAATATATAGCAGATCAGTTGCCGCTCATTCAAGTTTAAGGAGACCGACGCAGGAGTAAGTAATGATGTAAACGTACGCGCAGGAAGCTCTAAGCTAATTAAACAACAAGGTGTAACCATCACTTACCCAACTGGCATCGCAGGCTTGGGTACTAAAAAGCCCCCCGCAAAGCCAGCAATGGCCGACACCATTGGACAAACTCGGTGAGCGATCCGCGGATACGCACAAATGACCATCATGTAGACTGCGATCCACGTTTGGTTCAAAACCAACGAAATTACGGTTACCAGGAAGAACTTCCACAGGTCGTGTGACGTATTCACCTGAAAAATATTATTGAGAAGGAGTGGTTTTAAAGTAATGCAAGCACTTAACAGCAGGGAGCTATGTACTGTGCACTGGCAAAAACACTCGACACTTCAGCGAACCGAAAACCTTTTAACCATATTCAGCCTGGGGGAGGGGAGGGGCGTGGGGGGATGGTATAAAGTGCCTGAGCTGGCCTCGAACGTTAATAACTTTCTCTATATGCAAGCCAAAGCCACCAAACTTGGTAACTATTCCTAAAATTTATCTGGAAACAATTTAGTGTGACATTTCATTGACCATCAAATTTGACTTTGCCATGGCAACCACATTTTAAGGGACCATTTTCTCAAAATTTTGAATCTTATTGTTTAAATGAAAAATTTTTTACTTTATTTCTTTACCTTTTACATCTTTGTATCATTTGAGTCTTCTTTTATTGCTTTTTATTACTTTTTGGCCAAGTTTCATGTAGATGCAAATTGTAAATTGTTTACCCACGAAACACTTAGGAGCTCTGAAGCTCGTTTAAACGTGTTCGTGCGCTCCAGATCTAATTGGAATGTGGAAGTGTTGGTTTTTGAGGAGAGCGGAAAACCGGAGTACCCGGAGAAAAACCTCTCGGAGCAAGGACGAGAACCAACAACAAACTCAACCCATATCTGACACCGGGACCGTGAGTAGAACCAGGCCACATTGGTGGGAGGCGAGCGCTCTCACCAATGCGCCATCCCTGGCCAAGAAAAAGCCAGAAATCCAAGATGGTGCATCCAAGATGGCCGCCATTTTGGAATCATTACGTAATTCCCACGTCAAATTGATGTTATCAAGCCACGTTGCGGACCTTCAAAATTTCGTTGCCATAGCCTTAATACTCCCGGAGCTAATACTCCCGCCCCTTCCTCCCCCGCAAGGCTAAGGATCGAAAAAAAAGGATATATAATGTCTCCTTTATTACAAATTTTCATGGACATTGAACAAATTTCCTCAGAGTTAAATTCGTACTGTTTCGTCAGTTCTCTTGAAAAATAATCCCCCATTTTCAGAACGGCGATATTATTTTCCCTAAACCAGTCCACTCTCCCTTACCCCACATAAAAATTCCTTGTAAAACCTTGTGTGATAGGTTTTAACATCGCGAAATTACACATACCGTGAAGTATGTCATGGCAGAACAAACGATTACAGGAAGCAGACACACGGCAACTGTCCGCACGTATGTTTGTATCACGTTCTCATGTGACCGACCACAGCCATCCGCGCGCTCAAGATGAAATATCTGTAAGTACGAGAAGCATGCTGCCACTAAGTAAAAAGGATAACTCAGAATAGTTCTTCAATGGCCTTTGCAGCTGAGGCAAGGGAAGGGAAAAGAAAGGAAGGACGGAACGGAGGGAGGGAGGGAGGGAAGGAGTGAAGGAAAGAGAAATGAAGGGGATATATGAGCAAGCAATGGAAGAAGGGAGAGAGGGAAGGAGGAAGGGATGAAGGAAGGGAAGGAAGAAGAAAGAAAGGGAGGAAGAAAGGCAGAGAAGGAATATATGAGGAAGGGAGGGAAGAAGTGAAAAAAAGGAAAGTAAGGAATTATGGAGGGAGGGAGGGAGGGAGGGAGGAAGGAAGGAAGGGAGGGAGGGAGGAAGGAAGGAAGGAAGGAAGGAAGGAACGAAGGAAGGAAGGAAAGAAGGAAGGAAGGAAGGAAGGAAGGGAGGGAGGGAGGAAGGAAGGAAGGAAGGAAGGAAGGAAGGATCGTTTCCCAAAATTCTGTTCCTTTTTATCGAAGCAACTTGTTTTCAGATTTCCACAACAACACTATTCCGTTGTAATTGATATTCGAGGAAATGTCTAAAAAACTATCGATTTGTCATGATGTTTCCCGAAACAATCTCTCCTCGGCACTGCAATCGCTAGTATTTTGCGCGCAGGGTCCAACTGGTTAGGAACAGCAAATATAGGAACTAAGTGTTCCTATGTTTGTTGGGCAACATTGGGATCGCCATGAACCAACGGATCTGGGTATCCTGTGTAAGGGCAACGGATATTTTTACAAGTTGTCATAATTTATATAAATTCGACGGAAACTACGGATTTCACGGAGTAGACGGATTTCTTTATGCTAATCATAAGGTGATAATGAAATTCATGAAATCCGTCTTGACCGTCAATACCGTCGAATCCGTTCACTTTCACCAAGTCTTTTAACGAGGGGATATGTAATGACCACCCCTCCCCTTCATATTTTTTAACGGACATCGAGCTTGAAACATTTTTCTCTTAATTCAACGGATTCTACGGATTTCACGGAGTAAGCGGATTCCTTGATGCTAATTTTTAAATGACATTCCAATCAGATTGAATTATTATTATAATAATTATTATCTTTATTATAATAATAATAATAATAATGATAATAATAATAATATTATTATTATTATTATTATTATTGAATAATGAATAATGAATAATAATAATAATAATAATAATAATATTAGATAATAATTACTATAATAATAATTCAATCTGATTGTAATGTCATTTAAAAATTAGCATCAAGGAATCCGCTTACTCCGTGAAATCCGTAGAATCCGTTGAATTAAGAGAAAAATGTTTAAAGCTCGTTGTCCGTTAAAAAATATGAAGGGGAGGGGTGGTCAATACATTTTCCCTCGTTAAAAGACTTGGTGAAAGTGAACGGATTCGACGGTATTGACGGTCAATACGGATTTCATGAATTTCATTATCATCTTATGATTAGCATAAAGAAATCCGTCTACTCCGTGAAATCCGTAGTTTCCGTCGAATAAAGAGAAAACTGTTCGTCGCTATATACCCGTCTTCAATCAAGTGCAGCATTTGTTGATTTAGGTCATACAGAGAATGCAAGTAAGGTATCTCGACATCCGATCCGACATCCTATCAGCCACCGATGATGAGCAGCGAGAAAGAAATGGGTGAGTCCCGTTAATGTCATGCCAAACAATTTCTCGATTTTCTAACCTTTCATAGAAGTCCCTGTGTTAAATTGTTTTAATTTGTTGTCATTTGATTATCATCAGAACTATCGGAGTCTCTTTTCTCAAGTGGGTTCGCCGAAGGGGACGTGGTGGAAACGCCTTCAAGTCAGTCTGTTTTAACAGCTGATGGTTTACTGCGCGAGTCGCCTACCAGAAAAAGACGAGCGCCGTTCGAGGACTACACGTCGTCGCAGGCCTGGGGTGGGCTCAAAGTTCGCTCCCAACCAATTAAAAAGGCGATGAAAACAAGGCCTTCAAACAAGCTGCCCCGGGGACAAACTCAAATCAGAAAGTTTTTCCATAAAGCAATGTAAACTGAAATGTGACTGTAACGAATTAAAGTAAATTGAGCATAGCATTGAATACGTTTAATTGAGTTGTTCTTACATACAGTGAAATATCAAAGTCCTATCATGTCGTAGTATTCCACGGGGTCTCCAATTCACTGATTCCAGTACTGTAAGCTCCTCTTCTACGATATCTGTTTTTGGCACCGGTGTAGGATCTGCGTCGATGCTGCATTAAGCGTTGCTTAGAGCCCGATCATGTCACAATGTTCCAAGGGCCTCCAGTTAACCGATTCCAGAACATTTAGCTCTTCCTCTATGATTACATGCCTCGAAACCAGTGTTGCAATAGCGTCCATAAACAAGGAATTTCTTGCAATGTCGCTGCTTTCTAGTTTAATGGCTATGAAAAGGCATGCCAAGATGAGCTCCCTCAGAGTAGCCCTTTGCCTTTGCGTTGTTCTGTTTAAATGCCTCCAAAAAAGGCTTTCTGCCAACATGGCCGTCGATTTTGGAAAAACAAATGGCTCGCAAATGCCATGAATAAACTCTCCAGCAAACTTGATGTCTTGCAACGACAAAGCGGGATGTTTATCTACAATGGTCTCCATGATCTTAGCGGGTGTGTGTTCAGCAGGAAAAGAGGCCCGGCTTTTAAAGTCTGCGCGCTAAATAGTGACACGCAACATCCCGAAATGCTTTGGGAAACACACACGCAAAGAAGGCCTGTTTGATTCGCACATAAGCAAGCAAGCGCGGTTCCCAGGGCGTCATTTGAAATTCCAGTTCTATAGTAGCAGTAAGTTTTTAGCTAGCGCGTGCCTTTGCAAAACTTGGCCGCTGCTCGTTTCTTCAGTGAGTCAGAAGACCTTCCTTTCTGGAAATGAAATTCGGAATCCCTTAGAATGGCTGTCCACTGACCATAGCCGTACCTTTTGAGACCGGCCTTGAGATACCTGTCTTCGTCCTGGGTGAACAAGAGGGCTTTTTTTCTATTGCATGTACGACCGATGTTGGCCACTTTGAAAGCGCGCTGGCGTGTAAGTCTTGGAATTTCACCCAAATTGGATTCCCGTTTTAGTGGCAACGCCTCCTCTGCACTTTCGACTTCTTCTGTAGAACCGCTGGACAGATGGTGCGCATCATGTTCTTGAGAGGAGGGGGACGAGATGTCTGACAGTCTCGAAATTCCATCTTCTTCCAACTTTGTCCCCTTGTCGCCATGTAGTTTATCCAAGCATTGGCGGGCCTTTGTTGCGACCTCTCTGGATCGTTGCTTTTGATAATGCACTCTTGCTACAACCGAGCTGTGTTTTTGATCCTCTGAAACTGCGTCTTGTTCTCTTGCACTGAGCTGGTTGGAACTTGCCGTCTCGACGATTTGGCGGTAGCGCGTTGGGTGAACATATTTTCCAATGGCATCAAAAACCAGTTTACTCATCAGCTCTCCAAGCTTGTTGTGCTGTCCCCCGTTTCTCGTCACGAGTACGTAGTCGCAAACTGGTTTCTGCAGAGGGCGAATGTGATGTATATACCCATCCAAAACTTTCATGTTAGTGTCGGTTAAAAGGAGGGAGTCAAATCCGTATTTACCTGCCGTTTTAAACATTTTCTGGTCAATGAATCCCCCGTTTGTTTTCGCTGCACGAACCATGTCAACAGTGAGGTACTGGTACGTCATGGGTCGGGAGCCCTTTACCTTAATGAACAAGTACACGGCTAGAAATTTGGTGGCAAACGACAAATCCCCCGAGCAAACACTACCTGGATTGTCCCTGCATTTCTTAAGCACTTCTTCATATCGAGGCAGGTAATGAGACACAACTTCCAGTAGTTCGTCGAGTGATGCCCAGTGACCCTTGGCTTCCAAAACATCAATGTCCAGATCGCTGGTCCACTGCAATCTCATCATCTTAGACACTGTTCGCCGAACTCTTTTCAAGTACGTCGCGGTGACAGTTAATCCTCTAGCCACTGTATCTGACAATCCTTCGCTGACTTTTCTGAATTGCACTAGCTCCCAAATGGCGTCCAGGTATCCTAAACGTCCAGCATGTCCAAGATTCCACGTGTCCTGCATCATATCAGCAAACTTAAAGAGGAGGTTAGGAGAGCATAAGCTATAGTCGACATTTTTCCAAGTCAGTTCGTCTTCGTCTTCACAACAAAATCTGAGAAACTTAAGGCTTTTGCTGACAATTTGCGGAGTTTTGCGATCGCTCTTGCCCCCGCCACTCCCGGTGAGCCAAGAAAGGAATTCTTTAGCGATTGCACCCGATGGTTCAAAGGTTGGAATCGGTTTGCTCGCGCTGGTGGGCTTGGATTTTTTTGGGCTTTCATTACAGTCGCTAACTTGACTAGCCTCAATTTCTGCATTGCTTGGTTTCTGATCAAAGTAAAAGAACCAACGGTGTTTTCGAGTTACGTGTTTCCTGCAGCCTCTTTGAGTCCCAAATCCATCGTGATCGCACGCCTGTATTGGGCAGTGAAAAAGACCATCGGATTCATCTTTCTCCAAGTGAAGTCTTTTCGGTTTGGTCAAAGCATTTGCAACTTTAGCCCAGTCAACTTGCTTGCACTTTTTACTCATCTTTCTTGGGAGGAGAGTCAGCGAGAAATGAGCATACACTTACCTGCCAGTTGTTTTATACGATCCTTGTGTCCCTAGAGTACGAAACTCCCGATTGACCAATAGCAAGGCAAATATACTAACCTTGTTCAAACGTGCCCTGAACATGTTGTAGCCCCTTTGGGAACCCAAGTGCATCTTGTCCAATAGAAAGGCGAAGGCGAGCATAATCCAAAAAGCGTGCTCAAACTTGCCCTAGCATGTTTAGGCGGAATGAAGTTCAATGCGATATGCCCCCTCCCCCCGCCCCAAGCACTCCAATTGCTTTCAAGTAAATGGGACTTCTTTGTTCCTAATGTTCCTTTAATGAAAAGGATCGTTTTGTTCCAAAGGAACTTTTTGTTCTTAATTGCGTTGAAGTGGAACAAAATGTTCCTATCACTATAGGAACAATATGATCCCATTTGTTCATATAGGAACAAAACGTTCCTTTAATGAAAAGGACCGTTTTGTTCCAAAGGAACTTTTTGTTCTTAATTGTGTTGAAGTGGAACAAAATGCTCCTATTACTATAGGAACAATATGATCCCATTTGTTCATATAGGAACAAAACGTGACCTTTTATTTAGGGCCACCTTGTTCCTAATTCCTTTTTATTTGGGAACTGCACGTTCCTAATTTCCAAACAAAGGAACTTCACGTTCCCCTTTTGTTAGGTCCAATTAAGACATGGGAACGAACTGTTCCTAACTGGGATGCGATTAGGAACAAACAGTTCCTTGTTGAGCTATGTAAGCTCAGTAGATGGGAACAGGTGTTCCCAATTACCTTAAAGGAGAACTTAACTGGAAATAGGAACTAAGTAATATAGGAACTGTTGGTTCCTTAATCCTGTTAATAGGAACAACGGTTCCGATTAGATTTCATTATTGGGAACAATACGTTCCCTTTATGTGAAAAGGAATGAAATTATTAGGAACTCAGGTTCCTAATTACTCAAGAAAGGCCCAACTGATTTGCCAGATTAGGAACAATGCGTTCCTTTGTTATTACAAGGGGCCTTTTGGTTCCTAATCAGTATTTTTTTGTTCCGAATAGTGCAAAATTCGTTCCTTTGTACGGTTTAAGAGCTGTTCCTTTGTTTCAGAAAAGGAACAGCTGGTTTGTTCCTAATTCAATTATAGGAACAAAGGAACAAAAATAGAGGAACGGACCCCTTTTATTCGGCCGATCGTAGCGCTCGTGCAACTCGGTTTTCATCCACATAAACCATCAATTTAAGCGATTTATAAGTTAAAGTAGTTCTGGTCGAAGTTTTGCAACAAAACTCAAAGCACGTTAACAGAATTTTGCGGTTCTCTCATTTTGGGAAACGTATAGGAAGAAAGGAAGGAAGGAAGGAAGGAAGGAAAAGAAGGGAGGAGGGAAAAAAGGAAAGTAGGGAAAAGGGAGTGAGGAATTGGCAATTAATGTGACACAAGTTGCGCAGTACTTACATCCAAGGCTTTGTTGAGGTGCGCCATCAAAACAGAGCTCAGAAACAATGGACTGGAACAACAGTAGACACAATACGCAGCCATTACCAGTATCCCATCTTTCTCTCCTGCTCCGAAGTATACAGTGCCTAAAAACGATTTTAAAGGGAAATGTATAGCAAAAGAACCCTTCACCAAGTGTTTTTTATGTGGCTTTCTAAAGTTACTTAATAAAGGTAAGCCCTCAATACCAGTATTAAAGATATTTCACTATGGGTTTTTCCAGATTCCGCCATTCGCAAAATTTATGCCTTCAAATTTGATTAATTTCCCTTCTTCTACAGTCAAGCCTGTTTTCAAACGTCCTGTCCCGTCCCGTCCCGTTCCGTTGTGCCGCAACAAGGTCATGCGTCATGCCGATCACATCTCTTTGCCCCATTGCAGAACGGAGCGTTTTAAAAATAGCTTTTTTCCAGCGAAGGCTTTTCAGCAAGTCCTAAATTAATGTGGGTTAATAGGGTATATTCTTAAAGATCTATTAAATTGTTTCTTAATAATTTCTTGTAAATCGTATTATTAGAATAGTTTTAAGTATTTCTGTAACCCCAGTCCTTTTAGATTTTTGGATTAGTTTAAGTTTATTTTTTGTATTTTCTAATTTCGACTTTGAAATTTTAAACATGTGTTAATTCTTACTTTGCACCACAACATGTTTTTAATAAACCTTCATTATTATTATTATTATTATTATTATTATTATTATTATTATTATTATTACGTAATTGTACAACTCTCGTTTGTGAGATGGCAGCGCTTTTTCGTGGTGATCTGGTTAGACTTATAAATGCATTGCATGTTTTTGTTGTTTTTTGTTACCTGTTACAACTCCATACATGAAGAATACAAAAGGGAAATACGTCATTTGCCCCAGAGTTTGCCTCTCTGAGGTTCTTGCTTCCAAAACAAAAGTTCTGTTAAATGTTCCGCCGTCCGTGCTGAGGAACAAAAAGATGAAGGAATAAAAAATAAAACATTGTCTCTTCAGTCAATACCCCGCGGGATATGGAGAAGACGTTGAAATCAGTATGTTAATCCACCGGTTTGGTTACAAAACTAATTATAAATGTTACTATCCCTAATAGATGGGTAATTTAAAATATTAAGTCATAGTAAGTTAACTTTGTTGTCTAACACACCACCGACAGCACCACCACTGTTGCTACTTCTACAGTCCACTTAATTTTCGAGCTCGCTTGGGTGTTTCAAATTTTTCCCCGAATAAGCGCGAAACTCAACTTACGACAGAGAAAGGACTGGTCTTAGGCTACACACTTAGCGGAAACAATAGTCAGCAAAATGATCCTTACGGCGGAGAAAACACACGGAGTCAAAAAGAATAGCTTTAACTCAAATAAACGTATTTACTACTCGTTTGGTGTCCACTTATAAAACCTGTCAATGTAGTTACCAATCATATTTATCAGTTTCATGTCTGCAAACTTTTAAATGGTTACGGTCCCAAACGTATATACTCACTTTTTAGTTTTAGCCCCTGACGAACGTTTGTGTTTCGAACCAAAATGTCACACACAAAAGATTTAACAGTTTTTTTGTAGTTTATTTTGTTCTTCTTGACTCTGTCTGTTTTCCGCCGTATAAGAATCAGTTTGCTGCATTGCTCTACAAACTTACCGTTTTTCCTTCATGCGTGCTACCGCCATGGTTGCATTATTGGTGTCCTGTTTCTTTGCTGTCATGATAGCTTCCTGGACTGCCTGTGGCTCACCACTTGCTTGATAAAAATCTAGAATGGCGCGCCGTGCTTCATTGAAGTTTAGTATGTCCATAATGGTGTCTGTGAAGGAAAGAAAAAGCGAACAACTTGCATTCAACAAATAATTTTCAAAGCAAATTTTGGCAAATGACTGGTTAAAGCCTTGCTCAGGGCAACCTCTTAACTGCGAAGTAATCAAGTTTGATCCTGTTGTAAAGTTTTAAGATTTTTGGGTGAATAAGTCTCGTTTCAAACACCAAACTTTTCACCTGCCGAACCTAACGTAACCTAGCCGACAGATTCTGACTTGTCACAAACTATATTAGAAAAACTAGCTATTGTGTAGTCAGCTTTTAGGATTTAAAAACCTTTTGCTGGTAATCTTAGTTTGAGTTAATCGTAACAGACCTGCCGGGTTCTTGGCGTCAATTTTGGGTGCGTCTTCACTTTGCCGGAATGCCTCAGTTGTTGATTGGATATAAGCTTTAAGAAAGACTGCTGGGGCCTTGACGGGCTCACCATAATATGCCACCTGAGAAAAGATAAAATAATTTACAGATGAACAGCAATGTGCGTATTGGTTTCTTCTTATCGACGACAAATGACTGCTTTCGAATTAATTGGAGACCTGGCGTGCGTTTCTCGAAAGTAGCGAAACTTTTTTGGGGCGACTTCGGGTGCGATAACTCACACCGTATCATAGTTGTAAACAAAGGCGTTTCTAAGCATGAAACATTGCGTTCGTTAAGTCAGAATTACTTCATATCTTTAAGGCATGTTGAAATAAGAGTTTTGGGGAATCAGTGGTTCATGTTTTTACAAAAGGCGCACCAAATGACAACTAATCATTATTGAAGTGTAAAACTAAACTTTCTTGTTGTCTCGAAGTCAATATCATCATTGGGCTTAGTTCAAACCTTTATGTGCCGAGCCTGAAGCAAATGAGCAAAAACTATTGTTTCTACCATTTAATCGATATAGGTTAGCGTAATCGGTTCAGCAGAGGTTGCTGCGGTGTGGGATTCGATCACTAAGTATTATGTCAGGTGTTAACAAAAGGGAATTTTAAAAAACCTTTCTCAAAGCTTATCGAAAAAAGTTTTTCGCGAAACGACTGAGGATAGCATGATTTTTGCTTACGTTTTGCCATTAACGTACCTGACCATCACATAACAGAAGAATCTTGTGAAAAAGATGGAATATTTCTAATCTGGGCTGATGAATGGTGAGGATAACGAGTCGGCCAGACTCAGCTACAACATGCAGATGATTTAACAGCTCGAGAGAAGATGAGGCGTCCAGTCCTATTAAAAGAGAACACTCAGGGTGTAATAGCATGCATGGGCCGCCACTAAGCAGTATTTTTTATGGGATGATGATATGATACAGTAGTAGTTACAGAACCTCCAAACAACATATTGGAAAGAAATATCCTGGTCGCGATCGGCTACTTTATCTGCCTGATGAACTTCCATTTTTGTCTAAAATATTACCTGAGGTTGGCTCATCAAGAAAGAGCACAGATGGCAAGTTGATCATCTGAAGAGCAACGCACAGTCTTCGTTTCTGTCCTCCACTGAGCCCTCCCCCCATGGATCCACCAACAACTGCATCAGCCATGGATGTTAGTCCAGTCTGCAGGGAAGGGATCAAAAGTGAACTGAAATTACCTTCCAGTTCTTGGTTAGTTTTGGAGAAGGGTCTAAGCTTTGTGTAGTTAGACCTCAACCAGTCAATCAATCAATCAATCAATAAACTTTATTTAGACACATGACAGTTGTGAGCCTGAAAAAGGCTCGTTACAAAAATGTACGTGTATCTACAACAATAATAAATTAAGAAAATGTAATAAGAAAAAAAAATCAAAAATGGATAAAGGGGCTATGATAAAATCTGTAATGAGAAGAGAACTATGGATAAACTATCTTTTATTAAGGCAAAAATTACAACGACACTCGTCCTGGCCCAGCTTAAGTTTCTTAAGCTTTACAACGAAATTCCTAATTCTTGATTGCGAGCTTCCCTAACATGAGTAGCTAGATTGTTCCAAAGACCTTACAACCACTAGCATCCATGCAAGGGAAAAACTTTCCCCAGTTCCTCACAAGACAAGAATCCGGCATAACCGAGGTCAATTCAGTTTGTTTCTCTTAACTGATTCCCAAATATAGGAAACATAGCCAACTGAAATTTTTGTCCTGCTTCGCGATGTTTTTATAACGTGAATTTGTCATTTAACGTTGTTCGTTTGCGGAGACGGTTAATAGATACAAAAAGAGCGAGAAGAGCGGGTGGGCGGGTAAGTTATAAAATCATATGTTTAGCGACGTATACCTTCCTAATGGCTTGTTTGTCGAGATACACATGACCTTGAAAACGAATTTAAAAACCCAGATAACGATTTTAAGGCTGTAGACTGTAGACTAACTGTTTTTACTACTCAGAAAAGAGCTGAAAGGACTTAATGAATGGCATACCTCAGCAAGAATCTGTTCTACTCTTTCGAACTTTCTTGAGTGGCTCATTTTTTTAGGCAGCCTCATATGTGCAGCAAAAAAGAGATTCTGTCGAACAGTAAGCTCTTCATAGTAAGGTACCGCCAGCTGTAACACATAACCAATCTTACGAGCGTACCAGTCTTGGACTCGTTCCAGACCTACCCCATTGATGTACACCTGACCCTGTAGTGATCCAAGAGGGAACATTAGACTGTATCTGTAATTATAGTTTTGAAATTTTCTGATTTGATATCTGAGGGCAGTTGACATTATTCCTTCTTTAGAACCTTCCACAAAGCTTCCAACAAGAAGCTTAATGGGCTTTAAAGCCAGGCCGTTAGTGGGAATCGGGGGAGTGGCTAAGTTTGTTGCTCGAGACAACCTCTACAAATTTTTTAAAACGTCAAACAAATTCATCATAAAACCTCAATTTTTTATTGGATGAGGCACTTGGTGGTAAAAAAACTTCTTTCTTTAACATAAGTTACCTTGCTATGCCCGTGTCTCCGCCTTCCTGTCAACAAATCAAGTAACGTTGTCTTTCCACAACCGGAAGGTCCCATGATTGCGATCAATTCGCCAGGATTAAAGTAAGCTGACACGTCTTGAAGAATTTTCTTTTCCCGAAGTGTGGTTTCTTCCATTTTTTCAGAATCAACCTCCGGTGGTTTTTCTTTTAGCAAATATTCTCCCATCTCCTTACCATTGCTAAAGTCAATCGCCACCTCAGTTGAGCCAGCTCCAATTTTTCTTTCCAGTTGGAGATTATTTTTCGTAGTCGTGAGAGTAGGACTGTAACCTAGTCCATAATGAGGCGTAGTTACCAGCCCCTCCTCAGCTGTCGCGTCAAAGCCCAAGTTATCAGCTGGAAGAGATCCGGGATCTTCCCCAGAACATTGGCTATCACTGCTCGCGTCCTCCTCTTCCTCTAATATCGCTGAAAATCTCCCGGATCTGATTTCAGTTGCATTATTCCTTTTTGTCGGCTTTTCCTCTGGAAGTGCTAAAAATTTTCAAATCGCTGACTATTAGCTTTGTACTCTGGTGGACAACCGTAGTCACATCATCGTCAAAAGAGAGTGAGAGGAATCATGAGCAGAGTGATTGATCCTCTCTGTGTCACGTGTACGTATCCGTGACCTCAAGTTGTAGTATATATCCATATAGACAAAGGTTCTCGGCTGATTTCTAAAAAATCCCCTAATACATTGAACCACAAGGAGATTTTTACGTATTGCTATCGATACGCCAAATACTTATTTTCCATTGTGATACGTATCACAATATACAGACAGTCTACATCACAGTCTGTTGACTTGTGCATTCACCCACTCTGATTGGCTCTCTAGTACCAGGCTATAAGCTCATATCTTACCAGTAGAAACCTCACCCGAATTAAATAATGGAAATAAATATTTCTTTCGACCATACGGTCCGTCTTCGTTACTAGAAAAATGTTCTCATACAATACATGCTTAAAGGGCTACGTCACTAATTCATAGCATTAATTGGAGAAGTCAAAGGTCATATGTTTGTAATGACAAAAACCCAAAATAATGGTCTATTTTTGTTTAAAACAACTCTACTAGTACACATAAACTGTAAAGAAGTGCCTCTAGCCACGGATGGTCAGGATGGAAAAGGATTGCAACTTGAGAAAAATCGGGCCGATGTTTTTAAGTTTTCCTGCTGTCAAGCAAAAACCGTTATTCATTTATTAAATTTCATTCTCCTTTCAAGAATTCACTTTGTTTCTTCTTGGAGTTCTCAGAAAACCATTTTGTAGATATGAAAATGGTCTTAGTTTTGACACCAAGGTGACAAAAATACCTGTGACATAGCCCGGTGATCAGACAAACACATATTATGTGACTGTTTCAATATATAGAACGAGACAAAATTCGCCAACTTCGCCGGCAATATGTATTATTTAACAAGTTATCTAATATAGAACCACCTCCTCGCCGATGTACAACGGCGAGGTATATGCGTCTGTATATAAGAAAGACTGATATCTCGCCGATGTACAACGGCGAGGTAGGTGCGTCTGTATATAACGAAGACTAGTATCTCGCCGATATACAACGGCGAGGTAGGTGCGTCTGTATATAAGGAAGACTGATATCTCACCGATGTACAACAGCTTGGTATATGCGTCTGTATATAACGAAGACTAGTATCTCGCCGATGTACAATGGCGAGGTAGGTGCGTCTGCATATAACGAAGACTAGTATCTCGCCGATGTACAACGGCGAGGTAGGTGCTCTGTATATAAAGAAGACTGATATCTCGCCGATGCACAACGGCGAGGTATATGCGTCTGTATATAACGAAGACTAGTATCTTGTCGATGTACAACGGCGAGGTAGGTGCGTCTGTATATAAGGAAGACTGATATCTCACCGATGTACAACGGCGAGGTATATATGCGTCTGTATATGTGAAACACTGATATCTCACCGATGTACAACGGCGAGGTAGGTACGTCTGTATATAAGGAAGACTGATATCTCACCGATGTACAACGGCGAAGTATATGCGTCTGTATTTGTGAAACACTGATATCTCGCCGATGTACAACGGCGAGGTATATGCGTCTGTATATAACGAAGACTGATATCTCACCGATGTACAACGGCGAGGTAGGTGCGTCTGTATATAGGAAAGACTGGTATTTCGCCGATGAGCAACGGCAAGGTAGGTGCGTCTGTATATAAGGAAGACTGATATCTCACCGATGTACAACGGCGAGGTATATGCGTCTGTATATAAGAAAGACTGATATCTCGCCGATGTACAACGGCGAGGTAGGTGCGTCTGTATATGTGAAACACTGATATCTCGCCGATGTACAACGGCGAGGTATATGCGTCTGTATATACCTATTTCAAAAAGGTTGCTTCAGTGGTGCATGTTTCATAGACCGCAAAGCATCATGATCGTTAATTTATGGCTGCTTTTCTCTAGCTATTAGTCGTAAAGCAAGAGCAAATATATGTTTTTTATGATTTGGTTTTCTCCTGGAGCGCCTTCAGCGAAAAAAATGATCAATACATGTATTTATAGCAAACATGATGCTTTGCGGTCAATGAAACAAGGATCATGCATCATGCATCAATAAAGCAACCTTAATTGAAATAGGTGTATAAGAAAGACTGATATGTCGCCGATGTACAACGGCGAGGTAGGTGCGTCTGTATATAACAAAGACTGATATCTCGCCGATGTACAACGGCGAGGTATATGCGTCTGTAGATAACGAAGACTAGTATCTCGCCGATGTACAACGGCGAGGTAAGTGCGTCTGAAGTGATAAAAATAAGTGGACAGGCCTGCACGAAGGCTAGGACTAGAAGCAAGAGTCGTGCAGGCCTTCCCACCCCCTTTTATATCTTCACCGAGGAGTCCAGACCCGCCAAAGAAGAACAGACCCGCCGAGGAGACCAATCAAAAAAGCGCCGCCATAGCGAAACTTTCGGATCAGAAGAGCAAAGTGAGCAGGACATTGCGTACTACATTCAAAGCAACTACACTGCAGTTTACGCAGTTTATGAACGATTTGTGCAACCTAACAGAGAGTGCTAAAATTTCAAAGAACGCAGCCTAGACAAACACACGTAAGCTTCAAACAGAAAAGGATCAAAAACCACATTTGACAGTTGGCCAATAGAAATCCAGGATTTTCGATCCGCACAGTGGGTATAAATACACGACGGAAACCCTATGCCAAACTGAATGTCTTGTCATTCCCGCAAAGTACACGAGCTTGCATAAAGCGCAACTCACAAAGCCAATCCAGGCGACTGATGAGACCCATATGGAGGGTCGAAACCATGGTCTTGCCTGTACATATTGGTATATTTGATCACGCAGTCAATGGAATTGCTGACCGCAACAGGAGAAAAGATATCTAGCTCCTAGACAGGGTACTCACAGTTTCAAGAGGAGTTTAATATTGACACATATTTGACTGAAGCCGAGTTCAGCCATCTATTACACGTTGCATAGCTCTAAAGAAGCTAAAACTTCAATTTCTTGACGAAATGGATCTATACAACACATTCCGTGATGCGAAACCCAACATCCTGCAACAGAGTTTTAAGACACTATTAGCCGGGCCCGGCGCTACAATCAA
The DNA here is from genome assembly GCA_964017195.1 of Siderastrea radians. Classification (NCBI taxonomy): domain Eukaryota; kingdom Metazoa; phylum Cnidaria; class Anthozoa; order Scleractinia; family Rhizangiidae; genus Siderastrea; species Siderastrea radians. Next base: position 3,770,707 of record OZ024900.1, read on the forward strand.
AGAAACTCGTTAAGTTGCAGATAATATTTCGGATCCTTTATTGTCAGAAATCATGAGAGGCTGAAAAACCTATCAAGTCCGTAAACGAGCCAAATTTAAAAAATCTACTATGCCAAGAGGGGCATTAAAAAGTCGCTTGACAGACGATCAAGGGTCAAACATTACAAGCAGGCGTAGAGCCACAGGAGTCCATCATACAAATAGCAGATATGACCTTTATACAGTAACAGTCCTTAAAATGCGACGCCTTCATTTTTACGGCTCCATTCAGTCTCCAGTTTAAAAATCCTCCAGACTTAACCCACTACTAAAATAGAAGAAGCTAAATTGGTCGAAAGACCGAGTTATCTAAGGCGCGTCTTACTATGACGTGAAGTAGGAGTCGTGCAGGCCTTCCCACCCCCTTTTATATCTGCGAGATATCGATGCCTACTTTATACTGACGGTTTCCGACTTCTCCGATGATCAACGGCGAGATATTGAGTCCTTCATTATACAGAGGGTTTCACTTCGCCGATGATCAACGGCGAGATATTGAGTCCTTCATTGTATAGACGGTTTCACTTCGCCGATGATCAACGGCGAGATATTGAGTCCTTCATTATACAGAGGGTTTCACTTCGCCGATGATCAACGGCGAGATATTGAGTCCTTCATTGTATAGACGGTTTCACTTCGCCGATGATCAACGGCGAGATATTGAGTCCTTCATTATACAGAAGGTTTCACTTCGCCGATGATCAACGACGAGATATCGATACCTACTTTATACCGACGGTTTCACTTCGCCGATGATCAACGGCGAGATATTGAGTCCTTCATTATACAGAAGGTTTCACTTCGCCGATGATCAACGGCGAGATATCGATGCCTACTTTATACCGACGGTTTCACTTCGCCGATGATCAACGGCGAGATATAGTTGAGTCCTTCATTATACAGACGGCTTCACTTTGCCGATGATCAACGGCGAAATATTGATTCCTTCATTATACAGAAGCTTTCATTTCGCCGATGATGAACGGCGAGATGTTGAGTCCTTCATTATATAGACGGTTTCACTTCGCCGATGATCAACAGCGAGATATCGATGCCTACTTTACACCGACGGTTTCACTTCGCCGCGATGATCAACGGCGAGATATCGACGCCTACTTTATACCGACGGTTTCACTTCGCCGATGATCAACGGCGAGATATTGAGTGCTGTCCTTCTTTATGCAGAAGCTTTCACTTCGCCGATGATCAGCGGCGAGATATCGATGCCTACTTTATACTGACGGTTTCACTTCGCCGATGATCAACGGCGAGATATAGTTGAGTCCTTCCATTTACAGACGGCTTCACTTCACCGATAATCAACGGCGAGATATTGATTCCTTCATTATACAGAAGGTTTCACTTCGCCGATGATCAACGGCGAGATATTGAGTCCTTGATTATACAGACGGCTTACTTCGCCGATGATGAACGGCGAGATATTGGGGCCTTTATTATACAGACTGTTTCACTTCGCCGATGATCAACGGCGAGATTTCCGATCTGTATTATATTAAGAATATTTAATCAAACTGATTGCGAATGATATGTGAATGTCTGTACTCCCGACATAGCTCCTTTAATACAGGAGACTGTGAAAAATAACGCTTATGTGGGAGTACATAGAGGGACGAATGATCTTGGTACGTTCACAGCAAATAAATACGCACGATCATATGTGCAATACTCCCATACCTGATCACGTTGCATCAAGGTGCAGACAGACCGAAGAGCACTTTGGGAATGGGGCTAATCTCACTCTCAGGAGCACACAAGTTCAGTCAAAACAACACCAAACCTCCAGATTTTGCTTAACAAGTATTATAAAAAAGTCGATAAAACATATTACAGGAAAGCAGTGTACTGTAGCTTTCATTTAATGATCAGCATCAAATTTCTCCTTACCATATCAATTCATTAGAACACATTAAGATTATGAGAATTGGGGAATTGATCACCAAAGATGAATTGTCTTGATGTCTTAACATGTTCTCCCAATTAGTAATCAATGAAATGTATGGAGACCAGTAAGGAGAATTTGAATAGCGATGCTGGGGTTTAAAGGGCTCAAAGTATTTCATCCACAGACTCAAGAGTTAGAAACGCAATAAACAGTTTTTCTCACCTTTTTCTTTTATCGTTTTTTGCTTTTTAACATCAATCGAGTAGTTTAACGATAGACAAGCGATGCTGATCCTTTCACGTGTTCGACAGGGTGGAAGCTAAAGTAAAAAGCAAATACAAAAATCAGTTAAGACGAAAAAGAACAAAAAAGGTTTGAATATCACTCGGCGTAACAATTTCTAAATACCAATATAATGTGTGAGATTATAGTTTCTTGCAAAAACCGAGCCATCCAGTGTACCGACGTTGTCCAACCACAGTGCTATTAAGGACGGTGCCTTCTTTTGTCACTGCCCATACGTTCTGCGCATCTCGGGATATTCTGGTTTCTTAAGGAATTCGCCCCCTAAGACAGTAATTGGGTTTAATTTGGAAAGAAATCGCCATACATTATTTGTATTTTAACGCTTTTTTAGAATTATGGTCGCTTAATTATTTTTGAAAAATGCGTAGTTACCCGCATTTTTCTTTTTTGGATTCCAATAACCCTTGCTAAGTTCTACTTTTCCCCCTTAGTCATAACTTTTGCAACAATACATCTCTATTAGGAGCCAGGCACCGTCCTTATGAATTAAATAAGAAGACTGCAATTCTAGCAAGTGTGCATTACAGGAAGATTTGTTCGTCATAGACGTCAATCATCGTCGTTGTCGTCGTTCTGTCGTTTGTGGTCGTTTGTTCATCATCGTCATCGTTCGTTCGTCCGTCTTAGTCGCTCCCCATCTTTGTTTCAGAATAAAGAAGGAAGGTGCCTGCTTACTTTACTCTGTCACAAATATCCTTCCGTTTCCCTAGATAAATTCATGATGGAGGCTGGAGCTGCAGTCTGTACTATGGCTTTTACAACAAAATGATTCAGGTAATGAATTTAATCACCTCTTTTTCTAACAGAGAATCTTCACCCTCGTTCAGGAACTGCCTTTGTTTCCATTTCAAGTAGTAGTGGTACAATAAAAATGTGGCCTCTAACCCAAAGCTTACAACGGTGATTACCAATGACAATACAAGAATGATCGTTTGAACTGCTTGCTTCCAGATGGCGCCTGGATCAACAAATAGTAATTTAGCAGGACATGTTGGGTTGCACTGAGCACCGAGACAACTGTCAATCATTGACATAGGAGAACCACGTGACCGGACCCATGTTGTTATAAAATCCTTTATGCTGCTACTGTTCACTTCGGTCTGGATCTTTGTTGATTCCCATGTTCCGCTTTGTATTTTATGGCTGTGAAAGGAATAAAATGATACTGCCTTTTAAGCGTTTCAAATTAATTTTATATCGAGACATATTCCAACAATACCAGCTGTCTTTAACGCGATCTCTGCTTGAGTTGCAATTAACTGAAGTGGGCGAAAATAATGTCGTTTTAACTTTTGAGTCGTCTAAGTAATATTTAAAATAAAGCTAGGTAGTACTTTCAAGTGCTAATGTTTTTATACTGTATAAGGTGGTACTTACTTTAAAGTCTGTGGATGAAATCTTGAAATCTTGAAAGCATAAAGGTTTTTCATATAGTGTTCAAGTATGTGACAGGAGATCTAACAATGAACTAAATTTATTTAGTTAAAAATTGATGTATTTATTTAAAAATGTGATCTGATCATTCAAATGAAAGCTACTGAGCAGCAATTTCCTGTAGTGCTGTTTATTATGTTGTATAAGGTGGTTCTGGATTTATTTTGAGTTTGTGGACAAAATCCTGAAGTGCGAGTTCAAACGAAAAGCAATGAGCAGTTCATTGCTGTGGTACTCTTTGTTATCAGGCTGCTCAAGATGGTTCTACCTTTTCAGTCTTTGGATAAAATAATAAACTGTTACCCTTCAAGTGAAAGCTAATGAGTAGTAAGTGGCTGTGGTACTGTTTAGGTCACGCTACAATCAAAATATTTCGTCTCGCTCTTCGTCACGCAGGCCAGAACAGGTGGTTGACCGAGAAAAGAGGGATGAGAAAGGGGTGAATAACATCAAGGATTCTTATTACCATGGGGAGAAGGGTGCGTAGTTTGTGTAGAAGGGAATGGCAGCAAACACGTCAAAGGTACAATAAGTAATCACCTTCAAAAATTTACATCACTTTAGCTCGTATCGGTAATGCATTTTGCACTCTGAAGGTAGGGAGAACAACGGTCGGGTTTAACGCCCCTGGGGCTTTTCTTGTTAACAAAGAAATACTGGCTTGAAAAAGGAAGCAAAATTTCCTGTTAAAAATAAATCAACACAAGTGTGGACATTTTAGTTTTCTATCGAGGAAAGCTGCATTGAAAATTCCATTTATTATAAGACCATACGGCCCCTCTGACGTATTTCCATAGAAAAGGCGTTGGTGAGCTTACGTGCATACGCAGGGGCGGACGGGTTGAACCAAACCGGTCAGGAAAAAGCCGTCCTACCCTGCACACGTCATCTGTCCATTCAGCACTCGTGTGTGCTTTAACTTTTCACCGAGTATTCTCAAGCATCTTTTCTAATTTTTTCCATAAAATTATTGATCAAGTTAACCGACTGATTTGGTCTGAGTTAAACAAAACAACATAAAGTGGCCTTTACAAAAGACACCCACGTTTGAGCCGCTAAACACCCACCATAAGAACGCACAGCACGTGATAAAAATGCCACGCAAGACTAAAGATGACAGTGCAATATTCAGTTTTGGGTGAGTGGCCAGAAAACTTTGTTAACGTTTCTATGTAAAGAATTAAGTGTGCAGCCGCTGTTGTCTGAAGATGTCAGTACAATATTCAATTTTGAGTGCGTGGCAAAAAACCTGATGTCTCTAGCTAAACTTGCAGAGCTGTTTCCATTCCGACCAACACTGCTATTACGCAAGCAATTTTTTTTATCCCGCAAGGAAATGCAATAATATAATAATCGTTTTAGCGACCTCCATCCTACAAACGATAAGCTTAAGCTTATATACAGTACAGTGGAATATCGAACATAAAAAGTACTCTGCGGGTTACATTAAGCAGTTACTTCTGTCTCGTCGCCAAACAAAATGTAAATTCAGTAAATTCATCAACACAAAATAAAATTGACAAATTTCTATCCTCTATCGAAAAATTCGCTCCCTCTTACTCTTAGGTTAAAGATTAACTGCAAAAAACTGCTTTACGCGAATGCCGTGTCTGCCATTGTAAGAGGTTACACTGTCAAGAGAAAAAACATCCTATTTGGACGTCAGAATCTTAAACAAACCCCCCCCCCCCACCTCCTCTGCCTCTTGTCGATTTATTGGTCAGTCTGGAAAACGCAGAACAAATATACCGAAACCAGGGGAAAAAGTGATGTTTTTAACAGTTACGCGATGCAAACCAAGTCTCAGTCAGTTTACAGAGGAAACGTTGGACATAAATATGCCCCAGGGGTAAAGTTCAGTTAAGCGTCGTAAAAAGCGCCATAAATGAGACGGTGGTACACGTACAGTTAATGGGTTAAGAAAATTTTGGAAAACTCTGTATGATTTTAATAAGTCACTTCAGCAAGCATGCTTCATCTTTAGGCAAGCTTCAGTAAAAAGATCTTTAAACAACAGCAACAACAAACATGACAATTTATTTTTGGAAATTAAGTGACGAACCTGAGCTTTCCTGTGCCAAGACCAAATTCTGCTGAAGGTGGAAACACCCCTTCTTCACCCCACAAACTGGATGTGCTAAGATAGATGTGCTGGAAACACGCGGGCACAAAGACACTCAAGTTAGAAGCTTCGCTTTCGGAAGTTGTGAGAGATTCATTCATTGCTCCGCCATACATGTTAACAAGCGTAACGTAATCGGCAGTTTTGTCGTTTTCTGACTTTCCTTTTTCCTCTAGCTTTCCAAAAAGGTCTTCAAGAATGAAAATATCGTACATGCTAGAGATAAGCAGCAACGGGACGCTTGCGGGATAGTACCCGCGCGCAATCATGCATGACGCCGAGGGACAGCAAGTGTAGCCAAGCGACTTGTCCTGACAAGCAACCAATGAAATGTTAGCAAGAGACGTAAACCTTGGGTTGATTCTAGCTTCTAAGGTGTCTTGAAAGTCAATAAACCACCCCGAATCTACGATAGATTTCAATGTAGCGTTTAATCCTCGAGATATGATGACGTGGTTCAAGACCCAATCTGCATGGTTTAAAACACCTATTCCGCCAGCGCTACTTCCAGACAAAACAATTTCCTCAGCTTTGCTCAAGTTATATCGCTGCAACAGATCTTGAAAAACGGAACGGAAAATAGTGTGTCCTCTAAAACTAAAGTTATCTACGGACGAATCATTAACGAAGTGGAACGGTTTTTGTGGATTTGTTTTTAATCCAAGCCACAAGTCACTGCTGCAGTATGGCACAAGAACATGAGTATAATCATAGAAAGTCGGGTTTTCACTTTTTGATGCAGACAGTAAATCTCTACCAGCCACTTTATCTGGCAGCAAAGTTGATGTCATCAACACTGTCGAGTTCTCGTTCAAGTAACGCTTATTGCATTCTTCAAACGAAGCACAAAATCCACCGCTTTCGAAGAACACGATCCATTTGTTACTTGATTGCGGTCCAATGTAGAACGTAGCTCTGGAATTGTCATTGCAAACCGCCTCCGTATCACTCGCGTATTTTTTCCATAGGATATCTGGTGTTGTTGCACCGAAGATACATCGAAGACAGAAAAATCCTACAATCAAGGTTGTAACGTTCCAAGCAATCATGATGTTTGCTACCTCTGGCATTGCCTGATTGACTAAAAGTGTATGCTACTGCATCACGGTTTCACTGAAATTGTTCGACCGGACATGACGTTAAGTGGCCACCGGAACGACCTTCGTTTAATAACACTGTTTAAATTTGTGGTTCGCCCGCCGTGCTACGTGATCGAGACATGATAAGGCTCACACTCGCAAAAGGTTTCGTGAAATTTTCCAACCGTGAAAAGAAAGGAAAATTAATTACACTGAAGATCGGGATTATGGCATTTCTAACAATAACCACAATATAATCTACATAATGCGAGATGTTCCATTGCTTAGATTGAATTTTCTTGTATCTCCTGTCTCGTTTGTTCAAAATAACAAACAAAGCAGACGAGAAACTTTAAAATACAAGCCTTAAACCGCTTCTTTCCGTCTTATTGCGGGGCAACGATGACAATTAAGAAGTTGAATAATATAGTTAAAACGGTAAATTAAAGCAAATATGTTATTTTTGCTCTTGAAGCTTGTCCCAACTAATATTTGGGCTGTTGGAAACAGCAGCGCTGTTTCAGGGAACCCGATAGGCTTATTTTTTTCGCGCGAATTTTTTACACAAGTCTGAATTTACCCTTCCTTCACATTATTTAACGCATTTGTTGATAGCTTTATGTTTTGAATGCGTCCGTGGACAAAATTTTATACTGTGACCATATCGAAGAGAGTAAAAATACAAAAGCCGTTCTTTGGCCATGAAAACAAGAGCTTGATCTGACGATGGATAATTGATAAAACGAGGGTTAAAGAAAGAATCTATAATTAAAGTAGAAATGTGTGAAGAGCAATTACAAAATGATAAAATTGCAAAAGAATAAAAAAAGTAACTTGAAGAATGTTTGTCAAAAAGAAAGCTACCCTTCAATATTTTTGAAGACGGCGAGCAGTCGTCTAAGAGACTGCTCTCAGTCTAATATTTTTGCATAAAGAAGAGAACTTAAAAAGGTATTGAGCAGTTTACCCTCAAGGTGATATTTCTGAATGTTTTTAACCATTTTATTGTGCGAATTCGAAAACTGTTACACTTTTATCAAACTTTTAAATTACTATAGATAAAATAGAACTTCCAGTTATTTACGTACGAAAAATAGCGAAGTACCTTCGTGTCACTGTCCTTTTGTTTATAGTTCCTGCGGCTTGAGCTCACTCATCTGTAACCTGCAATGAGGCACGTGACGTCATTGCCACCATTTTGGTGGTCATAAACAAAAGGATTCTCATCAGCTCCTTTTGTTAGTACGATCAACATGGCCTCCACGCCATTGTATTTTTGACCTCAGTAGGGATTGGTTGCAAACGTCCTAGTACACATCAAAGTCAACTCTCACAGTTAAATATGACTTTAAATACCAAGATTTTCTTTCCAATTTCGACTCTTAAAGTCTAGTCATAAAAAAAATGCAAACAATATTGCTAGCAATGAAGTGCCAGTAATGAACGCGAGAGAATGTGCTTAATCATCTGTGCATTTTCAGAGGAAACCTGGAATCCTGACGAGCACTCAGGCAAAGCCGAGTAAGTTTGGACGATATTTAAGGTGCTTTTTGGAGTAACAGTATCCACGACACGACCAACTAAGTTCTCTTCCGTGTTACCGTGTAAGCAACACTCGTTTGTAAAAAAAATGGAGCCGAGAAATGTTTGCTCTGTTACGAAACTCGACAAGATGCACGATTTCCATTGCCCTTGCTTTGTATATTTAAGTGTTTGCTCGAAACAAGTGGTTGCGCAAAGGAGAAAACTGCGTGCGCAGATTGTTGCTCCTTCTATTTCCGAGCTTGTGCACACGCACGACGTTTGTTTCGGGAGCACCGACAATACTTCCGGAAATAAGCCAGTTCAGTTTGGCTTCACGGAAAGAAATTTACTCATGTTCATGTGCGTAAACGGAAAACTGGGCATAAAAATTGGTAAAAGTTTTCGCAACAATTTTTCCTGTTTGCGGGGGCCTTAACGAATGTTGCTCTCGAACTGAGTTGTGTATTTTGGAGTGGCTGAATTCCTGCGGCTCTTAAGAACTGTTTAGTTCTGTAAACTAGCAGCTTTTTTATCCGGGCCCGGGGAATTGTTCCGGCATACTACTGTTACACTGGAACTGAATAGGTTTGCAGGATTTCCTAACTTAACTAGAGCCTCTGGAAATAGAATTAAACTGCTAGCCAGATCCAATCCATGTTTAGTCTTTGCGTGCATCTGCTGCAAACTGACCGCCCACGGGCCATGACCTTCCATTTACAAAAGGCCATTTCATTTTTGAGATACAGTGGAATCCCGATTTTTCGAATACTCGATTATTCGAAACTCCCGATTCTTCGAACCAAAAGTCGTTTCCCTTGGATTTGTTTCAGTCGAACACTGTAATTTGACCGCCGATTTTTCGAATGAGCGATTTTTCGAAACTAATTCTTTCTTCCTTCAAAAATTTTCATTCGATTTCTCGAACTTTCAAAACTCAGGAACCAACAAAAACCGGTTTTAGCCACATACACACCTGAATGCAATTAACAAGTTCCGGAGAAGGTGTTTTCATGCATTTTTTATTACAAAGCAAATGACAAATCTGTCATTGAAGTCATCTTGTTACGCAATCGAGGGTCTTGAATTTGAATTACTGTACAGGATCAAAGTTCCTTCATTTAGTTGCATTTTTCAAGCTCTTGCCGTAGCACATTAATAAATTTTGCTGTTCCTTTAAACCGTGGAGTACAGGGTACTTTTTTCTGATACAGTAGGGGGAATGAAATGCAGTCAAGAGTCCGCGCAAAATTACAGACACAAAATTACAGACACATGTATCAGTACAGTACTGGTTTTTGTTCTGCCGAAATTGGCTTATATCCTTAAATTTTCATTTTGTTTTAAATACACGTTTTGTTGGTAAATAAAGATGGTTCACACATTAACAAGAGTGATCTACCGTTGTTGTCTGCCTTCTTGGATCTTATAAAACCATTCCACGGTATTAAAAACAGGTCTGATTTGATGCCACCTTCGACTTTTCGAACTCCCGAATTTTCGAACCAATTTCCATTTCCCTTGGAGGTTCAAAAAATTGGAATTCCACTGTACCTTTTGCCTTTGTTTTTAAAGAAGGGTTGGTCCGTGGTATTGTGATGAATATTGGTTTAAATTGTTGAAATCAAATAGAAAAATTTACAAACGGAAACATTGTAATCTACAGTCACGTTCGGTCGCTAATATCAAGTCTTTACGTAGCATACAATTGTTACTTGATGAATGACGACTCCAGAGGCATCTAGTATGAGGTGGAACGGTTCTACATCTTCACTGAACCTCATTGCAAAAGCATCAGATACTTTATGGAAAACATACACCATTAATACGTTGGCCGTCTGCAGAGATAATTTTAAGGTTACGTTCTCTATATTGGACCGCAATCAAGTAACAAACGGATTGTGCTCTTGGCGTGGAAAGCAGTGGATTTTATGCTTTGAATGAAGACTGTTACAAGCGGTACATGAACAAGAATTCGACATTGTTGGATATTAATTTAAACTGTTGAATTAAATTGAAACTAAAAATTTTCAAACGGAAAATTAGTCCTTAGTCAAAACTGACCGCTAAACATTTTATTCATCCAAAGTAATTTATTTACGTTCAAATTGCCATGTTGTCAAGACAACTTGCTCCGTTTCCAAGAGACTTCATGAATCGATCACGTCACGTCAGACAACAAAGCGATTTATGCAGTCTCCTTTGGAAACGGAGCAAGTTGCCCGTGACAACTTAGTAATTTGAACGTTAGGACGTTGCGACCACACTTCTCTCATGCCTTACTCAACTGAAAATCGTAGTCACTGGTCCTCTCTTTGAAACTTGGAAATGACCTCTTCTTAATTAACGAGAGTGACACCTAACAGTCTTCAGTTTCCTAACAGTGTTTTTCTTTTCCTAGTCTTTTCCTTTCTTGGTCCAGAGTAGCATCACTCTTTGCCGTAGATTATTGAGCAAAATTGCCCAATGAATCTATCCACGTGACATTAACCCTTAGCTCGGGATTCTTTTCATTTAAATTTGACAAATGACCCTTGGTCATATTGGCCCATTTCAAACGATCACTTGAATGAATACACTTGAGGATTTATCCACAGACTCAAAGGTCGGAACAACTGTATGGAGAAATAAACAATAGCGCCGGCGAAAACAGCAAAAAATTCGGACAAAATATAAGCTATCTTTTCAATAACTGAAAGAAAAATACTAGCATAGCGATACTTCTTTAGTATGAGCGACGAAGAGAGCCACAGCGGGAGCGAGTTTTTTTATCCCGCATGCAGAGGAGGAAGAAGAGGCGAAAACTGAGCAAAACAACATGACCTACGCTACCCTCACGGAGACGAAAATCTCAGTAACAGTCAAGAGGAATTACAAAATTTGTTCAAGAACAAAAAAGTGAAAACACTGTGAAAAAACGTCAAGTGATATGAAGTGTTTTTACCGTTTTCTTGGCGAGATAAACAAGACAAATTAATGTTCAGATTTTGCTGAACGACACGGCGACCGCCGAGTAAATCCTCAAGTGTGGTACACGAAGGCGCCCCATGGCAAAAATGAAAGAGGTAAGTTCTTGAAAACAGCCGCAGATGAAGCCAGTCTACAAAGACAAGGATCAAAAGTCACAAACCACAGGGTCAGGAAGACCAGCATTGGCCGATTGCTAGATGCAAATACTCCAGACACTTTTCTTTCTCAACTTATAAAGCGGTCACAAAAATCTTCAAAGCCTCCAGTCATACAAGTCAGCAAATGGGCGCCATCAGCGACAGATGTCGTATATCGTGAGTGGTTCAAATCAGTCCCAAAATGCCCAGCAGATAACTGCTCCTCCAGCCATTAATAGTGGCCAGTTAATGTCATCACACAGCCAGCTGAGTCTCCAACACACGACAAATTCGCTCGCTGTGAATAATGCAAGCGTTGCAGCAGCTTCAGCTGGTGTTTTTCCTGGAGCGAATATCAGCAGTATCTCTGGATGCCAGTTTCAGATCTTCAGTGGCCCAGTGAACGTGATCCAACAAGGGAAAAAGCGACGTTATGTTATTGAGAGCGACGACGAAGATTAACATTTATCGCAAATGTCACTGAAATCACTGCAAGTTCTCCCCACGTGTTCAAAATTCAATCACAAACTAGGCTCATCTTTGCCTTAGCTTTTAAACTTTTTAAGGGTCAAACACTTGTAAACACAGGTCAGTGTGTTTTGTGAAATTAAAGTGGTTGAATTTGCCCTTGATCTTGACGTGATGAAGACAAAAATTGTCTCATTGTCAAAGAAACTGTTTCTTGTGGTTTCGATCGCATTGCCAAGTTGGTTTCGGTTTAGTGAACACGACCTCGAATGACCTCTTGCGCGCGCAAGCGGAAATCGTTGAAAATTACTTCCAGTGTTTTATACTTTTTTTGAATAGCGCTAAAAAGGCCATATAATAAATAACTTATTAACCTCGTCCGTTCGGTTAATAAGTGGTATATATTTCACTGTTGATTGGTCATTAAGGATTTAAGTAATAACGTGAGAGAATGTGCTTTAATCATCGGTGAATTGTCAGAAGAGACCTGGAATCCTGACAAGCATTCTGAGGCAAAGCCGAATAAGTTTGGGCGATATTTAAGGTGCTTTTTAGGGTAACAGTATCCGACACGACCAACTGATTGCATGAGTTCTCTTCCGTGTTACCTTGTAAGCAACACTCCTTTGTAAGAGAAATCGAGCCGAAAAATGTTTGCTCTGTTACGAAACTCGACAAGACGCACGATTTCCATTGCCCTTGCTTTATGGCTTGTGTCGATCAAATTTTGAGTGTTTGCTGGAAACAAGTGACTGCGCAAAGGAGAAAACTACGTGCGCAGATTGTTACTCATACTATTTTCGAGCTTGTGTGCAAAAAAAAAATAAATAAAGAAAGAAAAAGCCAATTCAGTTTAGCTTCACGAAAACAAATGTACTTATGTTCATGTGCGTAAACGGAAAACTGGGCATAAGAATTCGTAAAAGTTTTGGCAACAATATTTTTCTGTTTGTGGGGGCCTTGACGAATGTTGCTCTCGAACTGAGTTGTGTATTTTTTAGTGACTGAATTCCTGCAGCTCATAAGAACAGGGGCACCCAACGAAAAATTTTAGCGAAATACTTCAAATATTATTTTCTATTTTCTTAGATTGTTTCAGAGCTCTTTAGACGCATATTTGTGTCAGCTAACACAGGTTGATATGTTCGGAAGTCGTAGCTGAAAATTGAGGCCGCAGAAAAAATTAGGAAACAGAATCCTACCCGCCGAATTTCCGAGCTGCTGATAGCTCTCTGAAAATGCTAGCTGACCTTATTTTACAGTCTAAACGATACATTTGCCCCTCCGAAAGCAATAGGAATTAATCAGTACCCTTGCTACGAAGGTCTGAGGTGATGTTTCTCCAAAGAAATATCTAGTTTTCACTACAATTAAATCCGAATATCTCAGGCGATTTAGGTCTCACCGAACAGATATTTCCCGAAAAGAACCGTTGGGTGCCCCTGATAAGAACTTTTCAGTTCTGTAATTTAGCAGCTTTTTTTTCCGGGCCCGGGGAATTGGTCCGGCATACGACCGTTACATTGGAACTGAATAGGTTTGCAGGATTTCCTAACTTAACTAGAGCCTCTGGAAATAGAATTAAACAGCTAGTCAGATCCAATAATTATGCATATCTAGTTTTTGCATGCATCTTAAACTGGAAAATGACTGCCCACGAGCCATGACCTTTCATTCACAATAGACCATTTCATTTTTGAGATACCTTTTGTCTTCGCCTTTAAAGGAGGCTAGGTGCGTGATATTGTGATGAATATTGGATTAAGTTGTTGAATTTAAATAAAAACTGCAAACGGAAATATTTTAAACTACAGTCACGTCAGGTCCCCAGTATCAAGTCTTTACACAGTATACAACTATTACTTGGTGAATGACGATGCCATTCACAGACTCAAAAGTTAGAACAACTATGTACAGCATAATAAACAGCACCACAGGAAAGTACTGCTCAGTAGCTTCCATTTGAATGGTCACACTTTGGGATTTCATCCACAGACTCAAAAGTTGAAACCACCCACTTGAAATTACTGCTCAATATTTCACTTAAAAGGTAGGGCCACCAAGAGCCACCTTGTACAGCATATACAACAGTACTACAGGGAAGAACGTACCGCTCAATATCTTGTCACTTGAATAAGTCACATTTCAGGCACAGACGTTCAAAGATTAGCTCAAGGCAGTTTTAAAAAACGTAAAAAGAAAACAACGTCAATTGGCACAAAATGTTTTTCTTAGCAACGGTCTGGTCGTCGGATACATCAAGAATTTTGTTTTGACATGCACCTCAGGCGCAATTGTCATCAAAATTTCAAAATATCACAAGTTTGTTTCGAACATAGCGAAACTTGTTTTTCGTTATGTTCCTCACGCCCTTAGGTGATGCGTATCACTTAAGTTTTTTTTTTAAGTTTTATTCCTCGGTTAGAGGATTAAAAGCGTTTTTCGGGATAGCTTTCGGGCATGCGTTCTCTACCTCATAAGCAAAAGTGCCCAAAAGGCCGCCTGCGTTGCGAAGGGTTCTTAAGTAAGAATTCCCGAAACTATAGTCCTAACTGTAGGGTCTTATGGAATCAGCCTTATTTCTAGGGGACATAACTCAAACAATCGCATATGTTCTGGACCACGTGCACCGCAGTCCCATCCGAAAACCCTGCATTTCTTGAATTTTTTTACGGCTCCAATCTTGCCTGGAGGTCACCAGATCTCTCAAGCTACCGACCACTGAAAAGGAATCCACCCTACATTTTTTTACCTTTTTTGCAACCTTAAATAATGGTTGGATGGCTCCCAGGGAACCTAACGTACTGGAGGTTGTTCCAGAAATTATCAAACTTGTACAGTAGTACAATACCCCCTCAGCCTACCCCACCCAAACCAATTCCGGGTTTCCTCCATCTTCTTTACAGCGTAAAATCCTGGCTAGGGCACTCCCAGGAGACCTAACTTGCTGGAATAAGAAATTTTCAAGGGAGTTGCCAATATGGTAACGGCCCCCCCATAAAAGGGGAAGGTGGATTTCTCCAGCTTTTTTCCAGTCTTCAATCTGCCTGGGGCGTTCCTAGGGTATCAAACTTGTGCAATTACAGTATTTAGGAAAGTATCGGTATAAAATTCATTGTTTTATTAATTTTCTAGTTCTTATTTATTTCTATTAGTTTATTTGTTGCTCATCGTCCAGCAAAACAGATCAGTTTCTTTCTCATTAATTTCATTTTGACATAAGTTATTTGCAAAGCAATTGAATAAGAATGTACTACGATATGAACTCGCTCCGTCTTTCCTCTACGAGTGTTACAGTCAATCGATGTCACCCGTGTCCAATGATTTGAAGATCTGAATCAAGTCTTCCAAATTATGCATCATTTTCAGGAAAAACTACACCTCATATGACACTTCGTTCTTTCATTTTCCTGGCTATTTTGAATTATTCATTCACACTTTACGTGTACATTTGGAGATTCCAGCCACCTTCCCAGTCGTCCTCGGCGAAATATCAAATGTGACGTCACCCGACGAACTCGGTGGGAGAAATTCGCATCACGGTCGTTTCCAAGACTCCTTCTCTCACTCGAATCATTCAAATCTTCAAAATTCTGGAAACGCGTGACGAACATCGACTGTAACAGTTATAACTTGTACATTCATATGAATAAACTTATACTTGTTTGCTGTTTGAAGTCTTTACTGCTTCATCTTCAAACACTTCCATTGAAAACAATTTGAAATTTGCCATACTATTTTGAAATTAGTTTTCGTGAAGCAGTCCTGGAGTCTTGAAAAAGTAACGAATTATTCAGTCTCACGGAATCATGTTTCGTATTCTGCTGTTGCTACATCTTCCATCGCAACACAGCAAAAGGCAACGTCTCCTTCACTGTCTATGTTGGTGTTATTCGTAAGACTTTCATGCCCTTCACTTTCTTTCTTATTCTGTAGATCACATTGCTCTCTCCCTTTGCAGGTCTCACTTTGCTCAAATACGGAATCGTCCAACCGGTAACTCTCCTCCAACACATCTTGAAAATGCACACGAGGCTGACTCCCCTCAGAAATACGACGTAGCCTGGACTCTTTTAATTCATCCACCTGCGTAATATTGGGAATGGGGACTGTGTTTCTCCTAGGCCTTGATAATCCTTGCTGTTGGTTCTTCATGTTTAGGTTCTGTGACCCGTTAAACATTTGAATAAGATGCTTGCTTGTTTTGGACATAGACCAGTTATGCTCCTGGGTTTCCGTTTGATGATAGTGATTATGATCATGATGATGATTTTGAGCTTCCGCGATAAATCTGGCTGTTTTACTAACTTTCTCCAATTCTGCTTCAGTGACAGCTGTGATGCTGCTTTTTCTGTCTTCCGTGCGCTTCCGAGTGCTGTTCCATCGTTCCTTTCTGGAAGATTGCCTTCGTCTCTGTTCCCACTTGTCGTCTGTCGTGTGGTGCCCATGAGGCTTGACGGTATGTAAGCCTTTATCTTCTGTGATGATTCGTAAAGTTGATCTCCGGCGCGCCGTATGAAAGCCTGCAGGATGTGACCTGACATGTTTTGTGATGGAAGTTTCAAACTTTTCTTCTCCTTTTGAAAGTGTTGACCTATTGGAAAAATAAACCAAACTAATTAAAGGCCTAGTTTATACGTCGAATTTAATTCAGACGAATTTAATTCACATTAAATTCGTCTATAGGTCGACATTATGTCACAGTCCGTTTTAGACGTCGAATTTAATTCTCTGAACTATTGAAAAACAACCATATCCAATGTCACTGAAGCGTGTCAAAGCACAAAAAACGGTTAAAGGACAGAGAATTTGAAAATCAAATTCGCTTTTCCCTCTGTACAGCGTTGTCCTCTCTTAGCTTTCGTTTAAGTTTCAATGCTTAGACCGATGTCAGTTCATTCGCGATAATCTTGATTGCTTTTCTTATCTTCTGTGACTTTTACTTCATTGTTAAAACCGCGTAAACAAACTGTCCGCTGAACATCGGCGATTTTATTATACAATTTCTTCGCTAGTACAATGAACGCTGGAAGGTGTACTCAGATTATTGGCATGATGTCATATTTTCAGTATTTTTTTGAGTCCAACTCGCTTTGCAGCTCGGTTTGTTCTTAGGTTTTCGAGAATTCGCGCCAAAAAATGAGTGAGCGGAAGGGAATGCCTGGGTACTAAGGTACTTTAAACCAATCAGCGCTGTTCTTATATCGAGATGATTACCTTTCATACATTGTGATGCACTGTAATACATTAAAATAATATATGCATTAATTTGACGCGTCGTTAGAGCGTCGTTTAAACTGAAGACGCTCTATCGATATTTTATCCGTCCTGCCCAGACGAATAAAACGTCTAAGACGAATTTAATTCACCGGACGAATTTAATTCGATTTAAACGTCGCACTATCGTCGAATTTAATTGCTTAAAGGACCTTGAATTAAATTCGTCTGAATTAAATTCGACGATACCGCGACGTATAAACTAGGCCAATTTGCAAATCCTTGAGGTACCATTCGAGTTATTCGATTCACGTCGAATACAATAACAGAACTGACACTACTAAATGTCTGAAACGTTTGCTTAGCGAGTTCAGAGGTTTGTTCAGTGTTACCTATTTCAGACTCGCATAGTTTTGGTTAATTTGAAACAAGGCGAAAGGTTCTTTAAAAAGCTGTCCTTTAGCTCCCTTATATTTTTTACAAAAATTAGTTTCTTGGCACAGGAATTGTTTTAAAATATCAAGTGTAGAAGCTTTGCAAAATATGGAAGCCTGGAAAGTTTAAGTGGCAAATTTCTAGTTTCTCCGATCCTCAGGACATGACTAAAGAAAATGATCGCAGAAGAAAAATGTAGGGAACACTGAGGAGAATTCGAACATGCACGTTGATAGAGTGATGATAATCGATTGCCGGCGTCCTTTCTATATAAGGCCTCAGCGTTACGACAACTGGCTATGTCGCAATACCTATAAGTTCTCTGTGTCACTTGTTTTACACTTAGTAATTAACGCACAAAACATTTTCTATGCAAGTACGTTGAAAGTAACTTACTTTCTGGAGAAACAGTTCAGGTTGATGTATTTCATCTCGAGAAATAACCAGGCCAAAATCAAAGACAGCACTGTCATTCCCAGCATGATCTGAAAAAAAAGAAACCACATGTTGAAAGTAGATCTTTACATGACAATTGGACTATGGGTATATGCAAAACATGATGATAATGATGATAATGAGGAGGAGAAGGAGGAGGAGATACGGGAGAAGGAGGATTAGAAGAAGGGGAAGGAGGAGGAAAAGGAGGAGGAGGAGGAGGAAAAAATGTAAAAAAAAAATGTAATTTGTTTACCCACGAAACACTTAGGAGCTCGGAAGCTCTTTAAGACATGTTCGTGCGCTCCAGATCTAACTGGAATTTGGAAGTGTTGGCTTTTGAGGAGAGGGGAAAACTGGAGCACCCGGAGAAAAACCTCTCGGAGCAAGGACGAGAACCAACAACAAACTCAACCCACATATGACACCGGGACCGGGAGTCGAACCCGGGCTACATTGGTGGGAGGCGAGCGCTCTCACCACTGCGCCATCCCCAGGAGGAGGAAGAAGAGGAGGAGGTGGAGGTGGAGGAGGAGAGCTTCAGGGAAACATTATGGCAGTGTGATTATTATGCTGTGGACATCACAAAATCGCTTTCTAACGTAAACTTACCCCCAAATTTTCATAGATGTTGACTTTGTCGAATCCAAATCTGGCCAACACAGCGTTTCCATCTGTACTGATACAATTCAAAGTGGAGTCGTACGCACATTTGAGACGACCATCCTTTAGCAAGACCTTAGTGATAGCCCCATAACCATAGAATTGTGGGTTGATGTAGAACAATAAATTGTAACTGTAAAAAAAAAGGGTTGATATGTCAGTAAGTGTGTTATTCCGAAGGGGGCATTTGAACTGAAATTGAGCCCCCGTCGTAGACGTTTATAGGGCTCGAAACACACTTTACTTTCCATAGAACATCTGCTTAAATGAACAAAATTCCTTTACTTGAAAGAGGCCAGTCATGGGCCATTTCTCAGATGGTATTAAACACGCGACTCAGTTGTTTTCTAGAGCAGCTTGTTTGATTTCTAAATTGAGATGAATTATTATTAAAATCTACAACGTATCAGGTGTTTAGCACATAAATTTCTTCAAGGAAAGACGAGGGCGTACGGCCTAATGCAGCTTCTGGCATGGAGATAATTAAAGAACGAGGAGAAAAAACTAATTGGAATTTTTGTAAAAGATCTTCACGTGAAAGTATTTTTGCCAGTGAAAAATCATATGTGGACACGGCAGACATTGGACTGCATAATTGAGTTCGATCTAGAGTAGTTTTTATTTTAACTTCAACACAGTCACAATACATAGTTTTATAATTTTAGAATTCCTCCCCTTTTTTAGCTATTGTATCTCTTGACGTAATTCAGCCCTTGGCTGCAAGTTTTAAGCGAATAAAGCATCTATCTATCTATCGAAGGCAGCGGTGATTGGCTCTTAATTATACATTAATATATAGCAGATCAGTTGCCGCTCATTTAAATTTAAGGAGACAGACTTAGGAGTAGGAATAGCAGTAAGTAATGATGAACTCCCAAAAGACGCATGCGCAGGAAGCTCTAAGCTAATAAAACAACAAGGTGTAACCATCACGTACCCAGCTGGCATCGCAGGCCTGGGTACTAGAAAGCCCCCCGCAAAGCCAGCAATGGCAGACACCATTGGACAAACTCGGTGCGCGATCCTCGGATACGCACAAATGACCATCATGTAGACTGCGATCCAAGTTTGGTTCAAAACCAATGAAATTACTGTTACCAGGAAGAACTTCCACAGGTCATGTGACGTATTCACCTGAAAAATATTATTAAGGGTAATAAGAAGAAGTATTTTTACAATAGTACAAGCACTAAAAAGCAGAGAGCTCTGCATTGTGCACTTGTAACAACACTCAGCACTTTCAGCAAGCCTAAAACCTCTTAACCGTTTTCAGCCTGGGTGATGGGGGGGGGGGGAGACGCGGGGGGAAGGCACAAGGTGCCTGAACTGACCTTGAACGTTTATAACGTTTCAATATGCAAACAAAAGCCACCAAACTTGATGACTTTTCCAAAAATTTATCTGAAAACAATTTAGTGTGACATTTCATTGTCCATCGAATCTAACGTTGCTGTGGCAACCACATCTTAAGGGGCAATTTTCTCAAAATTTTGAATTTTACCGTTTTAAATAAAATTTTTTGTGACTATTTCTTTAACTTTTACATTTTTATGTCATTTCAGTGTTCTTTCATTGCTTTTTATTACTTTTTGGCCAATTTTCATGGCTTTTGAAGGTTTGGAAAAAGCCAGAAATCTAAGATTGCGGATCAGAGATGGATTCGTGACAGGTTTTGGAATCGCGAAATTAAACATACCGTGAAGTATGTCATGGCAGAACAAACGATCACAGGAAGCAGGCACACAGCAACTGTCCGCACGTATGTTTGTATCACGTTCTCGTGTGACCGACCACAGCCATCTGCGTGCTCAAGACGAAATATCTGTAATAAGTACGAGAAACATGTTGCCTCTAAGTAAAAAGGATAACTCAGAATAGTTCATCAATGTCCTTTGCAGGCAAGGGAGGGGAAAAGAAAGGAAGCACGGAAGGGAGGGAGAGAGGGAGGAAGGGAGGGAAGGAGGGAAGGAGGGAGGGAAAGAGAAATGAAGGGAAGGGATATATGAGCAAGCCAAGTAATGGAAGAAGGGAGAGAGAGAAAGAGGAAAGGATGTAGGAAGGGATGGAAGAAGAAAGAAAGGGAGGAAGGAAGGCAGGGAAGGAATATATGAGGAAGGGAGGGAAGAAGTGAAAAAAGGAAAGTAAGGACTTATTGAGGGAGGGAAGGAGGAAGGAAGGAAGAAAGGAAGGAAGGAAGGAAGGAAGGAAAAGAAGGGAGGAGAGAAAAAAGGAAAGTAGGGAAGAGGGAGTGAGGAATTGGCAATTAAAGTGACACAAGTTGCGCAGTACTTACATCCAACGCTTTGTTGAGGTGCGCCATCAAAACAGAGCTCAGAAACAATGGACTGGAACAACAGTATACACAGTAAGCAGCCATTAGCAGTATCCCATCTTTCTCTCCTGCTCCGAAGTATACAGTTCCTGTAAAAGATTTTAAAGGGAAATTGAAAAAAGAACGCTTCACCAAGTGTTTTTTAATGTGGTGTGGCTTTCTAAAGTTACGTAAAGGTGAGCCCTCAATGCAGCATTAAAGAAATTTCAATATGGGTTTTCCAGATTCTGCCATTCGCAAATTCCCCTCTTCTGCAGTCAAGATGACACAATTTTTACAACTCTTGCTTATGAGATCGCAGTGCTTCTTCGTGGTAATAATAAACATCTGGTTAGATATTAATTTTTTTCCCGAATAATAAGTTCGACCTGAACGTGGCGTTTATTTGCTTATCATTGAAACTTTCGATAGACGTTAACCTGGGGTAAGATTCATAA
This sequence comes from Siderastrea radians, assembly GCA_964017195.1. Lineage (NCBI taxonomy): Eukaryota > Metazoa > Cnidaria > Anthozoa > Scleractinia > Rhizangiidae > Siderastrea > Siderastrea radians. Next base: position 3,792,205 of record OZ024900.1, read on the forward strand.
AGCCCAGAACCAGGCCCTTGGTCATCAGACGAGTTTTCCTTGTCTTTATATATTTTTGGACACCTGTAGCTGAGTAACAAAATCCCGTAAAGAACCTATTTTCTACTGGATAACAACTTGATAAATCTTTAAAAACATTAATGATCTAATGAAAAATAAATGCATTGCATGTTATTGTTGTTTTTGGTTACCTGTTACCAATCCATACATGAAGAATATAAAAGGGAAGTAAAACATTTGCCCAAGAGTTTGCCTCTCTGAAGTTCTTGCTTCCAGAACAAAAGTTCTGTTAAATGTTCCGCCACCTTCCGTGCTGAAGAACAAAAAAGAAGTCAATACCCCGAGGAGAAGACGTTGAAATGATAGTCCACCGGTTTGGTTACAAAACTGATGATTAATGTTACTATCCCTGATAGATAGCATATCACATCTCCTAAAAGGTAATTTTAAACATAAAATCATATTAAGTTAACTTAGCTGTCTAACACTACCGCTACCATGACCACCAAAACCAACACCACCACTGTTGCTACTTCTACACTGCGCTTAGTTTTCGATGGCTCACTCGCGTTTTATAAATTTTCGCTCGAATAAACGCGAAACTCAACTTAAGACAGAGGAAGGACTGGTCTAGGCTATACACTTAGTGGAAACAAAGGACAGCAAAACCACAACTACAAACCAGCGAGAGTTGCCGAATTTGTGACAAAGATCTGGATCAGTAGAAAAACTTGAGCTGAACAAAACTAAAACAACACAGAAAACTGATTCTTACGGCAGAGAAACACACGGAGTAAAAAAGAACAGCTTGAACTAAAAGAAAAACTTATTTACTACTCGTTTGGCGTCCACTTATAAAACCTGCCAATGTAGTTACCAAACACATTTATCAGTTTCATGTTCGTAACATATATACTCATTTTTTTAGTTTTAGCCCCCGGCGAAGGTTTGTGGTTCGAACCAAAATATCGGGCACAAAAAAATCCTTTTTGTATTTTTTTTGCTCTTCTTGACTCTTTGCTTTCTCTGCCGTATTAAAAATCAGTTTGCTGGGTTGTCCTACAAATTTACCGTTTTTCCTTCATGCGTGCTACCGCCATGGATGCATCATTGGTGGCCTGTTTCTTTGCTGTCATGATAGCTTCCTGGACTGCCTGTGGCTCACCACTTGCTTGATAAAAATCTAAAATGGCGCGCCGTGCTTCATAGAAGTTTAGTATGTCCATAATGGTGTCTGTGAAGGAAAGAAAAAGCGAACAACTTGCATCGAAACAACAAAGGAGTGGTTGAAACCTTGCCCAAGGCAACCTCTTAACTGCGAATTAATCAAGTTTGATCACTTGTAAAGTTTCAAGATTTTGGTTGAATAAGGCTCGTTTCAAATGCCAAACGTTTCACCTGCCGAATCTAACGTAACCTAGCCAGGTTCGGACTTGTCACAAACTTGAATAGGAAAACTTGCTAGCGTGCAACCAGCTTTTAGGATTTAAAAACCTTTTGCTAGTAATCTTAGCTTGAGTTAACGTGACACATGAAACCGTAACAAACCTGCCGGGTTCTTGGCGTCAATTTTGGGTGCGTCTTCACTCTGCCGGAATGCCTCTGTTGTTGATTGGATGTAAGCTTTAAGAAAGACTGCTGGGGCCTTGGTGGGCTCACCATAATATGCCACCTGAGAAAAGATAAAATAATTTACAGATGAATAGCAATGTTCATATTGTTTTCTTCTTACCGACGCCAAATGACTGCTAACGAATTAATTTGAGACCAGCTAACAAAAAGTAAAACCAAACTTCCTCTCTGTCTCGAAAACAATATCATTCTTAGGCTTAGTTCAAAACTTGACGTGCCGAGCCTGAAGCAAACGAGCAAAAGCTATTGTTTCTCTTAATTTGCATTAGTTTCGGCACATGAAAAGTTGAACGTTTTAAGTGGGCCTTAGCGACTTTAAACCATTTTCTAAATTTGGCTCTCGTACTTTATGTTTCTACCTTCTAATCGATATAGGTTAACGTAATCTGGTTTAGCAGAAGTTGCTGCAGTGTGGGATTCGATCATTCAGTATCTATCGGTTGTTAACGAAAGGGTATATTAAAAAAACCTTTCTCAGAGCTAATCACGAAAAAAAGCTTTTTGCGAAACGACTGAGGATAGGATGATTTTTGCCTATGTTTTGCCATTCACGTACCTGACCATCACATAACAGAAGAATCTTGTGAAAAAGATGGAATATTTCCAATCTGGGCTGATGAATGGTAAGAATAACAAGTCGGCCAGACTCAGCTACAACATGCAGATGATTTAACAGCTCGAGAGAAGATGAGGCATCCAGTCCTACAAACAAAGGAAACTCTTAGGCTGTAATAACATGCATGGGCCGCCACTAGGCAGGAATTTTTTTATGGGGTGATACATTAGTAGTTACCTCCCAACAACATGGTACAAAGAAATATCTTTGTCGGCTACTTTATCTATGACAAACCTCCATTTTTACCTGAAGTTGGCTCATCAAGAAAGACCACAGATGGCAAGTTGATCATCTGAAGAGCAACACACAGTCTCCGTTTCTGTCCTCCACTAAGCCCTCCCCCCATGGATCCACCAACAACTGCATCAGCCATGGATGTTAGTCCAGTCTGCAGGGAAGGAATCAATAGTGAGCTTAAATTAGCTTTAATGTCTGTCTGTAGTTAGACCTTACAACCACTAGAAGCCATGCAAGGGAAAACCATCCCCCGGTTCCTCACAAAATAAGAAACGGTCATTAGTAGGTCCATTCAGTTTGCTTCTCTCAACTGATTCCCAAATATAGGAAACATAGACAATTAAAAATTTTCTGTCCTGTTTCGCGCCGTTTTTATAACGAGAATTTGTCATTTTACATTGTTCGTTTGCGGAGACGGTTGATAGATATAAAAAAGAGCGAAAAGGACGGGCGGGTAAGTTATAAAATCATATGTTTAGCTACCTCCCGAATGGCTTGTTTGTCGAAATTCACATGACCTTGAAAACGAATTTAAAAAACCGAAATAACGATTTTAAGGCAGTAGTTTAAGTGTTTTAATTACTCAGAAAAGAGCTTACAGGGCTTAATAAATGGCATACCTCAGCAAGAATCTGTTCTACTCGTTCAAACTTTCTTGAGTGGCTCATTTTCTTAGGCAGCCTCATATGTGCAGCAAAAAAGAGATTCTGTCGAACAGTAAGCTCTTCATAGTAAGGTACCGCCAGCTGTAACACATAACCAATCTTACGAGCGTACCAGTCTTGGACTCGTTCCAGACCTACTCCATTGATGTACACGTGACCCTATAGTGATCCAAAAGGGAACATAAGACTGTATTTGTAATTATAGGTTTGAATTTATCTGATTTGAAATCCGAGGGCAGTTGAGATTATTCCTTCATAGAACCTTCACAAAGCTTCCAACAAGAAGCTTTATGGGCTTTAAAAGATAATCGGGGTAGTGGCTAAGCTCGTTGCTCTGAGGGAATCTCTACAAATTTTTGAAACGTCAAAAAAAATTCATCCCAAAACCTTAATATTTATTAGATGAGTCATTTGGTAGTGGAATAGTTTTCTTTCTTTAACATAATTTAAATTACCTTGCTATGCCCGTGTCTCCGCCTCCCTGTCAACAAATCAAGTAACGTTGTCTTTCCACAACCGGAAGGTCCCATGATTGCGACCAATTCGCCAGGATTAAAGTAAACTGACACGTCTTGAAGAATGTTCTTTTCCTGAGGTCTGGGTTCCTCCATTTTTCCATAATCTACTTCCAGTGGTTTTTGTTTTAGCAAATGTTCTCCTATCTCCTTACCATTGCTTAAGTCAATTGCCATCTCAATTGAGCCAGCTCCAGTTTTTCTTTCCAGTTGGAGATTATTTTTCGTAGTCGTGAGAGTAGGACTGTGACCTAGCCCATAATGAGGTGTAGTTACCAGCCCCTCCTCAGCTGTCGCGTCAAAGCCCACGTTATCAGCTGGAAGAGATCCGGGATCTTCCCCAGAACATTGGCTATCACTACTTGCGTCCTCCTCTTCTTCTAATATCGTTGAAATATCGGATCCAATTTCAGTTGCATTATTGGTTTTTGTAGGCTTTTCCTCTGGTCCTAAACATTTTCAAATAGCTGACGATTAGCCTTGTACTCTTGTAGACAACAGTAGTCACATCATGGTCAAAACAGAGAGAGGAATCACAAGCGAAGTGATTGATCCTCTCTGTCACGTGTACATATCCTTGACCTCAAGTTATAATGCATATCCTTATAGACATAGGTTCTCGGCTAATGACCACACAGCGTTTGATGATACCAGTGGAATGATATAAAGGAATGGTTTTCAAAAATCCCTTAAGGTATGGAACCGCACTTAAGGTGATTCCCCGGAAAAAGAATCTGCCATAGATTTGTAATGAAGCTTGGCATAAATATTCAACAAGTCATGTAGGGTCACCAATAAAAGTGGGGGGTCACCGTGCTCGTTTTAGTGGTATACAGCTGACGAATACAGTGTTTAAAGGCATTTTCAGGCAATAAACGCGCGAAGCCAAAATGCTCAATATTTCAACTGCAGATTGATATTTCATGTATAGGTTGACTTTGTACATATGTATAGTCATCTGTGTTGTACAAAACATGAGCGAAAAGCTTCAAATTTACTGGAAACTCAAAAAGTAGACGGTGACGAAGGTAGATTGATGTGCGGTCCTCTACCCTAAATGGCTTTCTCCGTACGATTTTTTTCAACTGTGCAAAATCTGATCATAGATTTTTGCTAACTTTTTAAATTTGCCTTGGGAACACTGTCCTAATTGAGTTTATACAATAAAAAATGGGGGTCACCGTGCTCGATTAGGAGAAAATGACCATTTATTTCTCTAAACAACTCAGTTTTAATAGAAAACCTACCAAGTTCCGAAAGTGCGCGCGCTGGTGCGCGCGCTAATCACGCAAAAAATGATACGCAGAAAGGATGCGCAATGCAATTGAATGGAATCACCTTAAATTTAGTGAGAAATTTTCATTGTGATACAGACAGGCCGTTGACTTAAGCATTCACCCACTCTGATTGGATAGCTAGTACCAGGCTAAAAGCTCATATCTTACTAGTAGAAATCTCACCCAAGTAAATGATGGAAATAACCATACTGTCAATCTTCGTTACGAGAAAATCTTTCTCATACAATGTACGCTGGATACAGGACACTTTGGGAAATAACGCTCATGTGTGACTCAAAAGAGGTGACAGATGATCTTGGTATGTATGTACTCTAAGTAAATATGCAAGATCATACATACAATACCCCCAGATACCAACATACCCGATCACGTGACACCAAATTGCGGCAGACAGAAAAGCATTTGGGAGTGAGGCTATTCTTCTCACTGTCAGGAGCACACTGTTCATGACAACACCAAATCCCCACATTTCGCTCAAAAAGTATTATAAAAAAGTCCATAAGACATCACAAAATAGTACTGCTCAGTAGTGTAGCTTTCATTTGAATGGTCACACTTAAGGTATTTCATCCACAGACTCGAAAGTTAGAACCACAATAAATGTTTTTTCTCACCTTTATCTTTGGTCATTTTCTGCTTTGTAACATCAATCGAGTAGCTCAAGGACAAACAAGCGATGCTGATCCTTTCGTGTGTTCTACAGGGAGGAAGCTGGAGTAAAAGGCAAATATAAAAATCGGTCAACACGAAAATGAGCTGTTTTCTATTTCTATCGATTGTCGAAAGTAATCCATGTTTGTCGACAGTAAACCACGCGCGTTTTCACGCGCTTGGTACCACTTGCATGTATTTTCTTTCATGAATTGAAAAAAAGAGGATTGTGATTATAGCGAGTATGCGAATTCGGGTGTTTTCCGCGATCTTTGTTTCAGAATAAAGTGGAAGGGTGTCTTTCTGCGTTTCGCTAAATACATCCACGATGGGGGCTTAAAGGGGTTACGTCACGAGGATTTTGCTATTATAGGTCAATTCTGTGCTAAAATCACTACCTAGTGCCTTTACTCAAACACAAAGTGCTCCTGTAATACTACGAAGAAGTTATCAAATGAACTTTATCAGCGACAGCTAACCATAATAATTTTTTTGGTGATTTTTAATTAAGAACATAGCATCAAAACTTGAAAAAATTGGCCCAATTTTTTCAAGTTTCAATCCATTTCCATCCTTGCCATCGGTAGCAACAGACGACAGGAAATCGTTTCAGTGCCGTAAGATAGGCTTAAATAGCAAAGCTAGACCATTATTTTTGGAATTCAATTGACGCGAAGATACTTTTAGCTTTTTTTTAAAAAACTACTAAAATAGTGTGACACAGCCCCTTTAAACACAAGAAGTAATGTTCACTCGCCCGCCATAAAAAACTTGTGAGCTGCAGATTATACTATTGCATTTACAAACAAAATAGTTCAGGTAATAAATTTATTCACCTCTTTTTCCAACAGAGAATCTTCACCCTCGTTCAGGAACTGCCTTTGTTTCCATTTCAAGTAGTACTGGTACAATAAAAATGTGGCCTCTAACCCAAAGCTTACAACGGTGATTACCAATGACAATACAAGAATGATTGTTTGAACTGATTGCTTCCAGATGGCGCCTGGATCAACAAATAGTAATTTAGCAGGACATGTTGGGTTGCACTGAGCACCGAGACAACTGTCAATCATTGACATAGGAGATCCACGTGACTGGACCCATGTTGTTATAAAATCCTTTATGCTGCTACTGTTCACTTCGGTCTGGATCTTTGTTGATTCCCATGTTCCACTTTGTATTTTATGGCTGTGAAAGGAGCAAAATGATATTGCTTTTTAAGCGTTTTAAATTAATTTTATATCGAGGCACGTTCCAACAAGACCAGCTCTCTTAGCGCGATCTCTACTTGAGTCGCAATTGACTGAAGTGGGCGAAAATAACGTTGTTTTAACTTTTGAGTCGTCTTAGTTATATTTACCCCGCCGTCAGGACGGAGTCTAGTAATACCCATCTTTTTTCTTTCGTGTCAATCTTCGTTTTTTTTTATGGTCACTTGCCCCAGACTCCCGGTTTTCACCCGACCAATCAAATATTCATCGCAAATTTTCGCTACACCACTTGGGCTCGTATCTTGAGTGACCGTAATACATTTTGCACTCTGAGGGAAGGGAGAACAATCTCGACAGGGTCTAATGCCCCTGGCGCTTTTCTTGTTGAATTAAAACTGTGAGTACTTTCAAGTGATGTGTTGTTATGCTGTAAAACGACAAAATCCTAAAGTGTGACATTCAAATGAAAGCTATTGAGCAGTACTTTGCTGTGGTACTGTTTATTATGCTGTACAAGGTGGTTCTACCTTTTGAGTCTGTGGATGAAATCCTAAAGTGTGATCCCTTATGTGAAAGCTATTGAGCAGTAAATGGCTGTGGTAGTGTTTATGAAGCTATGAAAGGTGGTCCCAGCTTTTGAATGTGTCTTGTGTGTAGCAGAAGCGCAGACAGGTTTTCTCACTAGGGGTCCCGTATGAAAAGTCAATAATAAACGTGTGTTATATGTGGCTGTGCAATAAGCACTGTGCCAATCTGAAAGCTATTATTTTGTACGGTAATGAATCACCGAATTTACAAATCCATAAAGCGTGACTGGGTTTTCACGAGATAGCTGATTTATTATTATTATTATTATTATTATTACTATTATTATTATTATTATTATTATTATTATTATTATTATTATTATTACAAAGGTCTCCTTTGCAATCTTGAGATCAGCCCTTCTATGCCGTAGAGGATCACGATCAACAAGGAGAATCTACATGAATTTACAGGACACGGACTTTGAAGTAGAGGACTGGCATAGTTCAACTACTGATGTTTCTTTTTCCTTTTTACTATATACACATAGATTTTACAGGACACGGACTTAACTAAATGACAGGGCTTCTTTTTTCTTTGCCAATATTATATGATTCATGAGCTTACAAGGCTTGGAATTTGAAATTGAGAGTGGACTTGCAATGTGCTTTTTTATATGTATAAAATTTTTCTCTACATATTTTTATTACCTTTTTTTAACTGTTGTAGACCTTTTTGAACTTATTTAAATAAAGATTATTATTATTATTATTATTATTATTATTATTATTATTATTATTATCATCATTGTCATCATTATTTCGTGCCCAAGGGGGGTACGAGCACCCTCGGACCCCCAGCTACGCCTCTGTGTAGAGGCCATTACCACGGCCACGAAGCATCTAAAGAATGGCAGTTGTATTTTTGTAACGATTCGGTATTTTCGTTTCTTCTTCTTTCAAAAGGGATTCCACTTAACTAACAGTTTTGAGAGAAAATATCATAAGGTCGTTTAGACGGTTTGGCCAATCTTTGAGAAGTTTACCCTTATTTTTAATTCTCTAACAGTTGTAACAGTCTCAAAAATCGCAAAATCGTACAACTTGTTCGTGCAAACTGCCGCAGAATACTGGAGCTCGCGTCATTAGCTCTCGCAGTCACAAAACTACATCAATATTTTGCTCTCTTTTCATTCTCAAGCACGAAAGACTCTCAAACTGAGTGCCTTTGTGAAATGACCTCTTAGAAAGGAAGTCATTTCCACATTAATATCGACAGCTGCAGATTATCTTTCATTATTGAGACATTCTTGTCAAAGTGTAAATGCTGAAAGTAGCTGGTGCGGAAACGAATGACAAAGTCAACGTTTTAATGATGTCGTCGTTACGGTTCCCTGCATTACAGTCAAATTCGTAAAGACAGGGCAATCAAGGGATAACCTTCTCAACAGTAAATTAACAAACAATTACTGAGTTGAAAAAGGAAGAAAAAGTTCCAGTTAAAATAAATCAACGGAAGTGTGGACGTTTTTTTTTATCGAGGAAAGGTACATTGTTAATTCCATCTATTATACCACTGCACAGCCCCGATGACGCAATTCTATAGAAAAAGCATTGGCGAGCTCGGCAAGTTTGACGTGTAGGACGGGTTATCCCAAACAGGTCCGGAAAAAGCCGTCCAACCCCGCATACGTCATTCGTTTCCTTCAGCGCCCGCACGTACTATTCAAACTTTCATTGAATATTCACAAGGTCTTTTCAAAATTTTCCAATAAAATTAAGCAAAAAAGGTGGCCCGACAAAATACTTATTGACTGGGTTACGTTGGGCATGACGGGAAAAAATCTTGCTCTCAGTAATGGTGCAGGAACTCATTGCGCTCAGTCTCTAAGCCATGACCTCGAGTCAAATATTTTTCCGTTCGGCCCTCCCACTCAGTCAATAAGTACATAGTATTAAATAGATAGCCCCTATATATGAGCAAGCAAGCGCTCTGATTGGCTCCCTTCTTGCAGGCTATCAGCTGTTATTATATAGACAGCCCCTGGATATGAGCAAGCACGCACTCTGATTGGCTCCCTTCTAACAGGCTATCAGCTGTTATTATATAGACAGTCCCTGAGAATGAGCAAGCGTGCGCTTTGATTGGCTCTCCACTGATAGGCTATCATCTGTTATTATATAGGTGACCCCTGGATATCAGCAAGCGCGCACTCCGATTGGCTCCCTACTAACAGGCTATCAGCTGTTATTATATAGACAGCCCCTGAAAATGAGCAAGCGTGCGCTTTGATTGTTTCCCTACTAACAAGCTTATGTACAACTCGATTTCGGAAAACCATTGTTTGGACACTTCTGAGAGCGGAATTAACTTTACGTATTTAACGGATTTTAGCCGACTATTTTGGTCCTGAATACTACAAACTTCTACAGGGATATAAATAAAGAAACATGAAGTGATCCTTATAGAAGAAACCCACGTCAATGCCCCTTAGATTGAGCCACTAAACACCCACCAAAAGAACGCACGGGATGTGACAAAAATCCCCCGCAAGAAGAAAGATGTTAATGCAATATTCAATTTTGGGTGCGTGGCCAAAAAACTTGACGTCTCTTACTAAAGAAGGTGTGCAGCCGATATTGCCTTTCCCGAAGGACACTGTTTTTACGCAAACAATTAATGCAATAATTACTAATCATTTTAGCGACCTCCTCACTAAAGACGATAAATATATATATACACTGTGTGAGTTCTATTAGGTAGCCCCCTTCTCTCTCATAAGTCTCCAGTCTTATAATTTAAACTCGGTAAATTCATCAGTACGGAATAAAATTGACAAATGTCTATCCTACATCGAGGAATTCGCTCTAAGTTTTAAAAATATCTGCCAAAAAAGTGCTTCACGGGAATGCCGTGCCAGTTAGAATGCAATTAATCATTGTAAGGGGCCAGGCTACAAGAGAAATAAAACTCCCAATTTTGGACGTCCGAGTTTTAAACAAACCCCCCTCACAATAAAACTCTTCTTCCACTTGTCGATTTATTAGTCAGAATTAAAAGGCTGTCTGATTCGAAGAAGTCCCCCCCAGCAAGCACGCTCCCTCTCTTACAAGCTACAGTAACAAGATTTTCAAACAACAGCAATAACAAACATGTCAATTCATTTTTGGAAATTAAGTGACTAACCTGAGCTTTCCCTTGCCAAGACCAAACTCAGCTGAAGGTGGAAACATCCCTTCTTCACCCCATAAACTTGATGTGCTAAGATAGATGTGCTGAAAACACGCGGGCACAAAGACACTCAAGTTAGAAGCTTGGCTTTCGATGGTTGTGAGAGATTCATTCATTGCTCCGCCGTACATGTTAACAAGCGTAACGTAATCTGCAGTTTTGTCATTTTCTGACTTTCCTTTTTCCTCTAGCTTTCCAAAGAGGTCTTCAAGAATGAAAATATCGTACATGCTGGAGATAAGCAGCAACGGGACGCTTGCGGGATAGTACCCGCGCGCAATCATGCATGACGCCGAGGGACAGCAAGTGTAGCCAAGCGACTTGTCCTGACAAGCAATCAATGAAATGTTAGCAAAAGACTTAAACCTTGGGTTGATTCTAGCTTCTAAGGTGTCTTGAAAGTCAATAAACCATCCTGAATCTATGATAGATTTCAGTGTAGCGTTCAAACGTCGAGATTTGATGACGTTGTTCAAGACCCAATCTGCATGGTTTAAAACACCTATTCCTCCAGCGCTACTTCCAGACAAAATAATTTCCTCAGCTTTGCTCAAGTTATATCGCTGCAACAGATCTTGAAACACGGAACGAAAAATGGTGTGTCCTCTAAAACTGAAGTTATCTACGGACGAATCATTAACGAAGTGGAACGGTTTTTGTGGATTTGTTTTTAATCCAAGCCACAAGTCACTGCTGCAGTAGGGCACAAGAACATGAGTGTAATCATAGAAAGTCGGGTTTTCACTTTTTGATGCAGACAGTAAATCTCTACCAGATACTTTATCTGGCAGCAAAGTTGATGTCATCAACACTGTCGAGTTCTCGTTCAAGTAACGCTTATTGCATTCTTCAAACGAAGCACAAAATCCACCGCTTTCAAAAAACACAATCCATTTGTTACTACTGGATTGCGGTCCAATGAAGAACGTAGCTCTGGAATTGTCATTGCAAACCGCCTCCCTATCACTTGTGTATTTTTTCCATAAGATATCTGATGTTGTTGCAGCGAAGATAATTTGGAGAAAAAAAAATCCTAAAAACAAGAGTGTAACGTTCCAAGTCATGTTTGCTACCTCTGGTATTGCCTGATTGACTAACAAGTACTAACAGCATCATGACTTTATTGAAATTGACGACCGGACGTGATGAACGGCTACCGGAACGAACTTTATTTATACCACTCTGAATTTGGGATTTCGCCCAACGTACAACGGAATTGAAACGTAATGAGGCTCACAAAAGGTTTCCTGTCGGAATATACTGCTTTTTAGGGAATCTGATAAGCCTATTTTTCGTGCGAAATTATTATACGAGGCTGTCATTTGTCATTTCTTCGCATTGTTTAACGCATCTGTTAATCCTTTTAATACCTGTTAATACTTTTAATGCGTCCGTGGGCGAAATTCAAACTGTGACCATATCGAAGAGAATGAAAATTACAAAATCGTTCTCTGACAAAAGAAAAAGAAAACTGAATGCGATCTCTTGGCTGCCGGATCTGCACTCTTCGATGCGCAAAATGACAAAAGGTGTTGAAAAAAGAATCTAAAATACAAATGTGTGGAGAGAAATTACAAAAGAGTAAAGTGGTTCGTGACTCTAGACCCTTTGGCAACTGTTTTCACACTCCTATATCACGGTATAATGTGAAAATAATATTGTCATGGACCATGCATAGTCCGGATGAACGTACTGTTGACAAAGGCAAATTATCGCAAATTATTTTGGAACCCTACGCTAACAACAGTTCCTGTCCACTCCCTTGGTAAAACTTTAAGGCGAGAAAACTGAGGCGAAACGTGAAATCGGCCTGATCGCAGATTTGAACCCTCATTCGATGGATAGCTGCAAAAATTGCAAATCAAATTCAAATAAGAGTGTTAACGGGTTTTTTATTCTCACAGTTAAATATAACTTTTACTACGAAGTTAAGGCTTAAAACCACCGCAAAAACCGTGTACGATCAACCTTGTTCAACGTTGGGCCATCCCGGTCATTTCGTTGCAATAGCAGGAATTGTACCACTTGTCCCTACATTGAACATGGCCGCATTCAATATACTTTTCGTTCCACAGGTAAAACCTATCGTATCAAATTTCATATAACTTGTACTACTTTCAATGTTATCTACATGATTCAATGATTTGTTACTATATATAGTACAAAACTGAAATTTTTATTTTTTTCCTATCATTTCTAAGTAGTCTCAACACATATATATTTCTGTAAATTCGTGATTTGTCTTAAATAAACCTGATGTAGACTAGTATTGGCCAGTGGAATTTCGTAACTATGTATTGTACAAAAAAAGTTTATTTGTTTTCCATCATTTCTAAGTATTCACACCATACCACGTCCAATATGCAACTTCCGCTCGTTGTTATATATTTCTGTAAATTCGGGATCTGCCTTAAATAAACCTGATGAAGACTGGTATTGGCCAGTCGAAATATTGTAACACAAAATTTTGGATTTATCAGCTGAGTCGATAAGGTAATTAGGCAACCGTAAAGAGATTGAAAGCTGACGTTTCGAGCGTTAGCCCTCCGTCAGAGCGAATCAAGGAATTGTAGATTGCACTTGGTTTATATAGAGGGTGGTGGAGCTACGCTATTGGTAGGAACATGGCAACGTGAAAAACAAGAATAAATTAGTTGAAAGAAAAGCGTTCGTTGATACCGTGGGGATTAAGATTAAGTGTGCCGATTTGAAAAATGAATCTGTCATTTTGACAACGATTGCTGAACGTTTTTACCAGTCCACGGATTGTAGCGATCGTAGCGATCATATGGAAACCAGCCTTTACGAAACACCGTAAGGTGTACGATTTCCCCTGCCCTTGCTTTATGGATCACTTGTTTGCGCAGGCTCGAAACAAGTGAATGCGCAAACAACAAAACTACGTGCGAAGATTATTAATCGCAATATTTTAGAGCTTGTGTACACACACGACATTTGATACGGGAGCAAAATACTTCCGGAAAAAAAGCCAGTTGAGTTTAGCTTCACGGAAGCAAATTTACTTGTGTTCATGCGCGTCAACAGAAAACTGGACATTAAAATTCGTAGAAGTTTTCACAACAATTTTTCCTGGTTACGGGGGCCTTGAAGAATGTTGTTCTCTAAAGTAAGTTTGTCTTCCCAGTGGCTGTATCAACTTGCGGCTTAAAAGAACTCATTCAGTTCTGTAAAGTATTCAAAAAACAAGCAAGGGCGTTAGTTTCTAAAGAAACTGTGGTGGTGCGTCGGTGGGGACGTGAAACACAAAATTTTGGATTTATCAACTGAGTTGATAAGATAAATTGGCCATCGTAAAGAGACTGAAAGCTGACGTGTCGAGCGTTAGCGAGCCATCGTCAGAGCGAATCTGACGAAGTAAAGTATTGGTTAAATTAGGTTTGCAGGATTTCCTAACTTAACGGCAAGAGCCACTAGAAATAGAATTGAACAACCAGCGATCCAATACATCCTAGTTATTACGCGCACCTTAGACTGCAAAGTGGCCACCCACGAGCCTTGACATCCCATGCACAATAGGCCATTTCATTTTTGAGAAACTTTTTGTCTTTGTCTTTAAAGAGGCTTGAGTAAATGGTACTTGCCATGCATATTGAATTGAATTAATTATAAAAAAAATACCGTCACGTTCGGTTGCAGAATCATAGTTGTTAGTTGGTGAATAGTGATGCCAGGGGCATCTAGGAATGACGTAGTTATAAAGTTACACCTTTGTTTGTAAGATTCTCTTGTTAGTTCAGTGTACCTTCGCTGCAAAAGCATCAGATACCTTATGGATAAAAAAAATACGCGAGTGTTTTGGAGGCTGGTTGCTGTGATAACTACAGAGTCAAGTTCTCAGTTCTACATTAGACAGCAATCAAGTAACAAACGGACTGTATAAACGGTGGACTCGGTGAATGAACAATAATTGGACGTTATTGACTATCAGTTGACTTCTTGAATTAAATTTACCCAGCCAAAACTGACCGCCAAACATTTTGGTCATAAATAGTAATTTATTTGTAAGCGGATACTGATTAACTTGGTATAACTATCGAACTATTATGAATCGTTTCCCGAAGTTTTAGCTCAACATTGTGACCTGACAAGAATTACAAGAAGACATAAAGATTGATTTTTTTATCAAAAATGGCAGTGGGGCTAAAATAGTTTTTTCACTATACAAACCTCTTTAAATGGTATTGTCAGTGTTTTCTTCATAGCCTGGCTCCAAGGAAGGCTATTTTCAATATTTCTTTTTACGTGAGGTTATTGAATTCTTGACAAACTATATATGTCAAGAGACCTATTTTTGTGATTAAAAAATGTTAGGGTGGCTACTGAGTCATTTCCTATACGACTCTCCCAAATTTGACTCTATTTATATCTCTATCGGCTCTCGACTTATTGAACTTTGATTCACTGCATGGTCCTCTCTTTGAAACTTGGAAATGAACTGTTCTTTTCCCAGTCTTTTCTTTTCTTGGTCCAGAACGGTATCACTCTTTACCGTAAATTATTGCACAAAAATTGCCCAATGAATCTATCTACGTGACCAACATTTACCCTTTAATAGCTCGGGATATTTTTCATGTAAATTTGACAAATGACCTTTGGTCATATTGGCACTTTTATTGGCACTTTCCAAACGACCACTTGAATCAATACACTTGAGGGTATTATTCACAGGCTCAAAAGTTAGAAAAAATGTACTCAATAGCTTTCTTTAAATGGCCACACTTCAGGAATTTATCCACAGACTCAAAAGTTAGAACCACCTTGTACTTGAAATTACTTCTCAATATTTTACTGTTGAGCGGTCACACGTCAAGATTTCATCCACAGGCTCAAAAGCTAGAAACACCTTATACTTGAAATAACTGCTGAATATTTCACTGTTGGGTGGTCACACCTAAGGATTTAAGCTGAAAAGGTAGGGCCACCGAGAGCTACCTTGTACAGCATATACGACGGTACTACAGGAAAGAACGTACTGCTCATCATCTTGTCACTTGAATAAGTCACATTTCAGGCACAGACGTTCAAAGATTAGCTCAAGGGAGCTAAAACGTAAAAGGAAAACAACGTCAATTGATTCAAAATGTTTTTCTTAGCAACGGTCTGGTCGTCGGGTACATGAAGAATTCTGTTTTGACATGCGCCTCAGGTGCACGAAAGGCAATTATCATCAAATTTTCAAAATATCACAAGTTTGTTTGGAACATAACGAAACTTGTCTCTTGAAATGCATTTTTCTTTCCTCACGCCCTTAGGTAATGTGTATCACAATGTTTTATTCCTCGGTTAGAGGGTTAAAAGCGTTTCTAGGATAGCTTTCGAGCATGCGTACTCTGCCTCATAAGCAAAAGTGCGCAACAGGCCGCCTGCGTTGCGAAGGGTTCTTAAGTAAGAATTCCAAACTATAGTCCTTACTGTAGGGTTACTGTCTGCTTGAATTTATAAACATTACTCTCTGTCTCAACATAGGGGCCGGTTTTCGGCGTCTTATGACAGCCGATTCTCTTAGCAAACGGTACACATTGAGAGAAGACGTATAATGATGATTTTATCCGGTAGGTCCAAACATTCTCTTTCGATGTCTTTTCACAAATTAACAATGCGATTATGTTTAAAATTCTTGTGTCTTTTACTCCTTTCGTTGACAGAGATCCTAAGTGTCATTCTAGCATTAGCTGTTGTAGAAATTTTAATATCGAAGCCCACTGCACGAAAAATCCTTGTCTTAAAACATCGCTATCGGTGCTTTGCTAGTCATTACTTCTACCATAAATTAATGCAATTCTTGTTTAATATGATGTTTAACGAAGATAAACCTTATCTTACTGATCCTCTCCCAATGTCAAACTGCTGCATATCAGCTCATGTGGTCGTAAAAATTTTGATTCTGGGGGATTTCCTTGAGTTTGGTTTAAATTTTTTTATCTGGGTGAGTCATATAATTGCGCTTCCAAGCACAATTGCAAAAATAGAGTCATCAAAAGCAGCTAAACGAAAAATGTTCATCCAAAATTGGCGTGCAAATAACAATTCATTAACATAAACAATCGAGCTGTAAAATAGCGTTCCAACTGAATAAAAGTTAACCTCAGACATTCAAGCAAACCCGTCAGGTGTCAAGAGGTGGTGAATAGCGCCCCATTCCCCTGGGTTTCTGCTGTGTTACAATATTTTGAAACTATTTTGCTTTTAATAGGTAGCCCATGATATGCTCTGCAAGATAACTGATAAACATTATCGGCCGATTTTGGTGCTGCTGAGGCCTGTAAAGTCGTTCAAAATGGCGGCCGAGATGGGCGCCATCTTGGATTTTACTCAAAATTTTAAGTTAAATATGTTGCTTTTTTTAGCATTTTCTATTTGTTCACCAAAAAGGCAAAAAACACGGGCTTTACAGCATGCTGCTTTTGATGACATATCTCGTAACCCTAGCAACGGTTCTCACGAAACCTTGCCAAAAATTAATGTGTCTTAAAGGATACGCAAACAGCCTCTGAAAACAGCAAGTGTTTCGACAAAATCTTCTTGAAAAAATTGGAGAAAACTTACCTAGGGTGGCATCCCCCCTCCTTTTTCGTCCGAAAGCTGACATATTTTCTTTATTTTAGCATAAATCTGTGGCAGTGTACAAGGAAGTATGTTAAAATTAGGAATTATGAAAAATTATTTTTCTTTTTAAGCTATGTCATCATACAACACTCACAATTATCCTCCATTCCTACTTCGTGCTTGCGAAAAATTAGCCTTTTCAAGATCATGTGGATTTCGTTTAAATAAAACGTTTCCGATAACTTGGGGCCAATACGGTAAGCAAGCAATACAACGGGCTTACGGATAAGATGGAGTTTTCACGTTATTATTACGGCGGTTTACTATCAGAGACGATGTCCTCATCGCTTAGGAAATCTAACAAAAAGTTTAACGAGTTACAGCGTACACGTCTATGCAAGCTATTCACACATTCACCTCTTATTTCACGTACCCACGTAAAACGTCCACAAAAATAACGCGACGGTGGAATCCTACCCTTACCTGCATCCTGCCCCTAAGGGATTGCGTGAGTAAAATAGGCATCAAACTGTTCCACCTGTTTATAAAAAGGTGAGTCGAGTAGAATCAAAACTTAGTTAAAATCATTAGCCGTGAAGCTAAACTATGGCCTCTTTATGATAAGGAGCAACGAGAGAGGACTTACGTCAGGCTTGTGGTGGCAAGATGCCTGAATTTTTTTTTTTCATTTTGCCAGATTTGCAGTTAATCTTGAAAGGAGCGTAGAAAGAAGCCGCAAGAATTGCCTGAGAATTTGGGGTCATTCTTCTTAAGCATCATGCAGAAATGACTTTGACAGTTAGATCCTTGCTTCTAGGATTGCTCTTTTTTCAGTGGCTCTTTGCTGAACTGGCATCGGGTACATTGTGGAAAAGATATGTTAGCAATACGGAGGCCGTCTGCAATGATAATTCAAGAGCTACCTTCTACATTTTACGGCAATCAAGTTACAAATGGATTGTGTTTTTTGAAAGTGGCGGATTTTGTGCTTCATTTGAAGAGTGCAATAAACGATACATGAACAAGAACTCGACTGTGTTGATGACATCAGCTTTGCTGCCGGATAAAGTTACTGGCAGAGATGTACTCTCTGCGTCGAAAAGTGAAAACCCGACTTTCTATGATTACACTCATGTTCTTGTGCCCTACTGCAGCAGTGACTTGTGGCTTGGATCAAAAACAAATCCACAAAAACCGTTCCACTTCGTTAATGATTCGTCCGTAGATAATTTCAGTTTTAGAGGACACACCATTTTTCGTTCCGTGTTTCAAGATCTGCTGCAGCGATACAATTTGAGCAAAGCTGAGGAAATTATTTTGTCTGGAAGTAGCGCTGGAGGAATAGGTGTTTTAAACCATGCAGATTGGGTCTTGAACCACGTGATCAACTCTCGAGGTTTAAACGCTACAATGAAAACTGTCGTCGACTCAGGGTGGTTTCTAAACTTTCAGGACAGTTTAAAAGCCAGAGTTAGACCCGAATTTTTATCGTTTGCCAATATTTCATCTTTAGCTTGTAAAGATATGTCGCGTGGTTACACATGTTGTCCCTCGGCATCATGCATGATTGCGCACGGGTATTATCCCACGCGTGTCCCGTTAATACTTATCTCTAGTTTATATGATATATTCATGTTTGGAGACGCTTTAAGAAGACTGGAGGGCAAAGGAAAGACGGTAGTTGAGAACTCTGCCGATTATCTGTCCCTAGCTAGTATGTACGGTGGAGCAATGAACGAGTCTCTTGCCATATTTAATAATGAAGGTACAAACCTCAGCGTCATTGCGCCAGCGTGTTTTCAGCACATTTTTCTTTCTACGTCAAGTTTGTGGGACGACGGGGGCGTGTTGCCATCTACAGTGGAAATTGTAAGAGGCAGGGGAATGTTTAGGTAGGTCAAGTAACATATAGCTGTAATTTACATAAAGGACCATACAAATGAGTAGAATGACAGGTGTGTTCAACGATAATGATGATGATATTAATAATGATAACGATGACGATCGCGGTGGTGGTGGTGGTGGTGGTGATAACGACGACGACGACGACGACGATGATGTTGATGATGACGATGACGATGACGATGTTGTTGATGATGATGATGATGACGATGATGATGACGATGATGATGATGATAATGATAATGACGATGATGACGGTGGTAGTGGCGTTGGAGATATGATGAGTGACATTTTTGGCACCTATAGTCCGGAGAATGAAGAAATGGGAAGCCCTTTTTTACCCCTTCTGTAATCTGCAGCTAAGCCACTCTACGAGTTGTTACACTTTTAAGCCCCTGTTTTCTAAGTGAGCTTGTCTGTGGGCTCATAAATCAGATTAAATAAATGTGCGAGCAAGGGCCCAACTAATGTGAAGGTTTCTTATTTTTGTGACATAGTTTGCATACCAATTCTCTTTTAGCCATAGAATTGAGAGTGGGAACTGGGAATTAGCAAAGATCCAAAACGGAACCCACAGCATCAGCATTAAAGAGTTCATAGCAACGTGGATCAAGTCACATGGCACCCCTATGAAATTGATTGACAGCTGTCTTGGTGCCCGCTGTAACCCAACTTGTCCAGACCAGTTGTTGTTTAAAGACCCTGCGACTAAGTGGGGACAAACAGCTCAAATCATTATTCTTGTGTTATCCTTGGCGGTCACAGTTGTGAGCTGTGGGATAAAAGTCTCATTCTTTTTACACCACTTCTACTTGAAGAGGAAACAAGAACAGTATCTGAGTGAGGAACATCCCTTAACTGAGAAAGAGGTACTTGTCTCCTTTCTTGAAAGAACTATCTAGAGTTATCTAGCGGCTTGTGCATCTCAAACCTCCAGTTACGAGTTTATTGAGGTTGCTGAATAAAATGAACTCGTATTTGTACACAGTTAGTCTCAATCTGAAGTAAAATATACACAGGAATGTGCTGCATCCTAAAGTAAGACGATACACAGAGCTGTGTGTTTGTGAATATTTTACTTCAGAGTGAGACCAACCCTGTATAAATGCGTCCTTTGTCTTCTTATCCAGCAGTCTTGATGAACTCGAAACTGGGCTGTTGTTAAAAATGACCCGAAGTTACTTCCAACTAGTGACTTGGGACTTGATTGATTGCTTGTAACCGAAGCATTATGACAGTTATAGAATTAGCCCTCCCGCAGACGTGTCCAATTTTTATTGCTTTTAATGCAGGACATCGTAGAACTGAAGCCGAAGCACTGACAGAGGGCATTACCAGAGGTTGAAATACCTTTGTTAAAAAATAAAAAAAAATTCGC
This sequence comes from Siderastrea radians, assembly GCA_964017195.1. NCBI lineage: Eukaryota > Metazoa > Cnidaria > Anthozoa > Scleractinia > Rhizangiidae > Siderastrea > Siderastrea radians. The sequence continues at coordinate 3,812,633 of OZ024900.1, forward strand.
AAATGAAAGACAACAAAGTAAAAATACTCTCAAAAGCCGAAGGGAGTTTGCTGTTTTTTCCACTGATTGATGGAGAACTCAGTCTCTTTGTTAATATTTATTAGAATATTTTGCGCAATTTTTAGTTCAACCTTATATGAAAGGGTCGTTAAGACAACAACTTAGTAAGCAGGTGACTGTACTATTTTGTTTGATCTTTTATTTCAGCTACCACCGTGCAAACCTCACGAAAGGATCAGTATCGCTTGCTTGTGCTTAAGCTACTCAGTTGGAGTTAGAAAGCAGGGGACGACAAAAGATAAAAGTAAGAAAACTTAAATGTTTTCTGTCAGCATAATCTTAATAATTGCTATCTCGGGCGGGAAACGTATTTAATCTGAGTCAGCAATTCCTTAAAGATGCCCGAGAATCTAGTTTGTGGGCATCTCTCGACAGAAATAAAATAACAATTTTATTCTTTTCAAGTTTTGTGAGAACTTATTGGTATATTGTCTAGGAACTGATAATCTTTGTTTTGGAAAGGAGAGAAATTCTCCTTGTTTGAATTGAGTTCGTCATGTACGTTTTACAACTATTTATTTATTCTGTTATTTATTTGTATTGTAGGTAAACTTCGATCTAAATTGTAACTTTGACTATGATAAAGAAAGCTTATGACTGGTTAAACATGCTAATGAATTTTATATTCAATTATAGTCAATTCAGGAGTCCCGCTGAACGAGAAAGCAAATCACGACAAGCCAACAGCAAAGTTTAACAGCGTACCAAACGGGCAATGTGATAATTATGTTCATTTAGGAAATACGGAAGATAGCTGGATCCCAGAGGAAGACTCCAACTGTGACAGTCAATGTTCTAATGAAGAGAAATGCCGCGAACGCAGTCAGTCTCTTTCGGCTGTTTACTTGGGCTTTAACTCCGAAGCAGATGAGGAGTTGGTCCCTGCTCTTGACAATGGACTAGTTTATGACGCTGCTTTCTCAGAAAAACATTCAAATTTGAAAAGAGAATCTGGGAGTGATTTTGGTAATGAGAAACGCGCAAAGCCCAGTTCTGGCTCGGTTGACAATTTTGGCTTTGACCAGGAGGAACCCGTAACTGCACTTAACGATGAAGTAGTTTCTGGTTCTGCTTGTTTGGGAAATCATTCCCAATTGGAAGCAAAAGGTGGAGTTGGTTTGATTCAGTTTGCGAATGGCATAAATAGTAGTGAGACGACGAGAAAAAACTGGTCGAATCACAAAAGAAAAGGTCAGGAGACTGATTACCTTAAAAAAGTCAAGAGTCCCCGGACAAAGGAGATTCTTAAAGATGTGTCAGCCTATTTTAATCCTGGCGAGTTGATCGCAATCATGGGACCTTCTGGTTGTGGAAAGACAACGTTACTTGATTTGTTGACAGGGAGGCGGAGACACGGGGATAGCAAGGTCTGTGAAAATATTACTGAGTCAGATGCCATAGATTGGTGATCGGGCGATGATGATGGTGACGATAGTGATGATAATGACGACAATTGTCTACCTGTTATCTCTCATATCTTCCTTAGTAACTATCACCTAAACTGCAAGGAGGTAGCAATATAATTTTGGTTTGGTTCTTAAAACAAAAACGGATCCATTTTATGGGCACCTTTATTTTCCTCACCGATATCTACAAAAGGCTAGTATTAAAGCCAAAAAAACGGCTGTGGGGAGGTTCTAGCAGGAGAAAATAGAAAATTTAATCCCTAGGTACCGCATGTCCAAGCAGTCAACATTAAATTTATGTTTAAAAACTAATGATCACTTTCCTTGATCACTACAGGGTCAGGTGTACATCAATGGAGTAGGTCTGGATCGAGTCCAAGACTGGTTCGCTCGCAAGATTGGTTATATGTTACAGCTGGCAGTACCTTACTATGAAGAGCTTACTGTTCGACAAAATCTCTTTTTTGCTGCACATATGAGGCTGTCTAAGAAAATGAGCCACTCAAGAAAGTTTGAACGAGTAGAACAGATACTTGCTGAGGTATGTCAGTCAATCAGTCGGCCACTCAGTCCTTTCAGTTAAACCACTGTTGCAAGGTTCGTCATTGTCAGTTTTTGGTTTCTTTAACGCTATGGTGTTTGTAACATAACCACACGACTTGTGCTGTTAGCCTTATATACGGCTTATTAGTACACTTTTAGATATAATATAAAATGGCTGAAATTCATCCATTTCTTGAAAAGCAGCGGAGCGGCATGAACTGACAAATTCTTTGCATCATGGAAAAAGGAAACCAAGAATGATAATTTTGCGTGTTTCTTTTGGATTTTTTAGTTTTTAGCTCTAACTTACTTCTATATATAGAAAGAAAAAGTTTGCACTCTGTGGACTTTTTAAACAGTTGAAACTTTTATTAAGAAAAGAATTGTGCAGGGGGAATTTGCTCAGAACTAGAAAAAGTGAACTGAATTAAATAAAAGTTAATTTTTTGGTTGTCAGTTAAGACATCTCTTTATTACAGACTGGATTAACATCCATGGCTGATGTAGTTGTCGGTGGATCTATAGGGGGAGGACTCAGTGGAGGACAAAAACGAAGACTGTGTGTTGCCCTTCAGATGATAAACATGCCATCTGTGCTGTTTCTTGATGAGCCAACCTCAGGTAACACTTTGGACAAAACAAACATCCTTTAAGCATTAATGTCCATTAATGACAAAATTAAAAGCATTGACTCTAACAGAAAGAGGATAACCCGCTTAAGGTCTACTATTTTTGTTTTCGAGGAAACTAACATTGTTGCATTTCTTGCAGGTCTAGACGCGTCATCTTCTCTTGAGCTGTTAAATCATCTGAATCTTGTTGCTGAGTCTGGCAGACTTGTCCTCCTCACCATCCATCAGCCCAGATTGGAAATATTCCATCTGTTCCACAAGATTCTTCTGTTATGTGATGGTCAGGTACGGGGGCTGACTATATGATTAGTTAACGCCTTCCTAGCATACCCTGCAACAGTGTTTGTTGACCTAAAGGGAAATAACTGATTGATATCTATCTAAAGAAGAAGAAGAAGAAGAAGAAGAAGTTTGAACAAATTTAAACTTAAGGCCTTTGTAGAAAAAACGTGGTATAGGCGGAGTCTCTAATGACTGAGTAGAATGGCTGAATAACAGAAAAAAGTTCATCTTCCCATTTTATTTATTCTCAGGTGGCGTATTATGGCGAGCCGACCATGGCTCCAGCTGTCTTTCTTGAAGCTTATATCCAGTCGACAAATGGGGAATTTCACCAGAGTAAAGAAGCTCCAAAAATTGACGTTAAAAACCCCGCAGGTTGGTCACTCCCAAGCTTGCGAAAGTGGATTTGTTCCATTGAAAACATTTCAATTAGTTGAATTCATTTCCGTGAATTTATTGGTAATAACAGACGCAGTGAAAATGCCGCTTTAAGACTTGGGCTTTCACAATTTTAAAAGGTTTGGAAGTGTTTAAGAGCCTTTAACAAAAATAGCTGCAATTCTATCCGTGTGGGTGGGGAGTGGAGGACTCTAAACTGACTGGAACAAGAAGAAGGAGTTTCAAAACGTGTTAGCCAGGCGCCGGGCTCCGTAACCGAGGCCCGGCATCTTCACACTCTAGACGTAGACTAGTCTATGATATTCATATATTCATCATTTCACGTAGAATCTGATTGTGTGTTAATTCGATTTCAACGTCTGCCAACCACAAAACATATGAAAAACTGAGATAACTAACCGTTTCTAAGGCATTTAGTGTAACTGTTTAAGGTGGATCAGAGGATAGGCGTTTGTTTGGCACGGTTATAGCCGGAATCTTTTTACCAGACTTCGGTGTGTGTGATGGACTTGGGAGTCTATTGAAAGTCAACCGCTAAAAGTGCGTCGCATTATTTAAACAGATGCCATAATGGATCTGCTGAATGGTCCTCGGTCACGTCGTGACTCTATTCTAAGTTATTACCAAACAAGTGGTGAACCACAGGCAGTTCAGGAAGCCATCAGAACTTCTCAGAAACAAGCTAGTAACAGGGTTACCATACCGCGAAAGAAGCAGAAATAGTAAGTTATACTATATTTTTGTTCGGAGAAAAGGTAAATAAAAGCAGTTGAAAACGATTAAGAGTTGGCGCTATTTTGATAAAATTTAGCAGGAAAACCCGACGCAAACGTCCGGCTAAAAGTTGCAACAAAACATTGGTCAGTGTGTCAGTTGCCAAATGTGTGCTAATGTGTGTTCATCTCTTTAAAGCCGGGATCAAGAACGTTTCATTTAGAAATTTTTTCTACATATTATATCAGCTATTAGCAGAGATTTATAAAATACCCGACATGGTTCCAAACGACTGCTTCCCAAATAATTTGTTTGCTTTTTTTTCTCTAGTGATGACGGTGCAGGAGCATTTAACAGAATCTTTGTTCTGGAAGCTCGAACGTCTGCGAGGCAAACATTGGGGCAGATCTTTTATTTTCCTCTCATATTTTTTACATTCGGAGTTATTGTAGGTAAATATATTAAATAGACAGCAGACTACCGACTGAAAGGACTTTGATTGATTGATTGATTGATTGATTGATTGTTTGATTGATTGATTGATTGATTGATCGATCGATTCATTCATTCATTCATTCATTCATTCATTCATTCGTTCATTCATTCATTTATTCGTTCGTTCTTTCGTTCGTTCGTGCGTGCGTGCGTTCTTTCGTCTGTTCATTTCTTCTTTCCTTTGTTCCTGATTCTTTCTTTTGTTCGTTCGTTCGTTCGTTCGTTCGTTCTTTAAGTCATTCAGACTTATACAGCATAGTTTTTGTGAAAAGTGAAACTGCGTTTGGTAGAAAGTTGTGGAAGTCCAAAAAAAAAATCAACTACCCCATCAAATGCCTTGAACCGTGGTTGTAAAAACGAACTCCAGAGGCTAACTGTACAGTCAGCCTTTCTTCCTCTAACTGTTTATCACTAGAAACCTACCAGGGAATACCAGAAAAAAGTAGTTTCTTCAGTGAGGTGGGGACATGGAGAGGAAACTCAAAAGAAAAAAGGGGTGAAAGACGGGAAAAATCGGGGGGGGGGGGGGAGAAGAATGGCACAATCCCCTGTTCTCCACCTTCTTACCCATGAACCTTCGGTTGTTATGTCCAAACAATGGCTGTTCAAAGGAGCAAGGAATGACTAAACACTTGCAAACATAATATAATGATATATTGGCCCTATGTCCTCTTTTCGTTTAAATTTGTTATAGGAACAGTTTACTGGCAAGCAGAGGAAAAAGATGGAAATCTACTGATGTCCGCTTATGGTGTTTACTGCTGCGCCAGTCCATTGTTTCTTAGCTCTGTTTTAATGGCGCACTTCAATAAAGCTCTAGATGTAAGTAAAACTGGGAAAAGAAACTATGCAGAGGCTCTGGTGGGTTTGTGCCCTGGGGATAAATCCCTATATTTATAACCTATATAGGTATACACCACCCTAAAACCAAACATTATGAGGAAAACATGTATGTCCTCTTATGTCAAGTCATTTTTTAAACAATAGTCTGCAGGATACGGTTAAGAGTATTACTTGCCAAAGAATAGTCTTGGTAATTGATTATTCCAAACAATTTTGACTCAGTCACGCAGCTCTTCAGCAAACGAGTGCTCCGCTGCGCAGAGCTCTTGGTCTGGTTACCTAGCCTCTAGTTAGTTCCTGAAAATGGCTTGATACGAAAGGGTTTTGAGGCTAGGTGCCAGACCCGCTTCCAAAATCTCAGGAGTACCCTCGTAAGAGTGTGCCGCTAGGGGTAAACCATCATACAAGCCACATAGGTTTGTGCCATCCCTAGAGGGTTTGACTTTATGGTTCTGAGGACCAGCGGCACACTTGCATCCAAAATTCCAGGAGTGCCCCCACGGGAGAGTAGGTATGTGCCACCTTAAAGGAATAGGGTTTGGATTTCTATCCGCGGGTGGCACATCCACGTCCAAAATTCCGGGAGTACCCCCACGGGCGTATGTCCCAGGAGAGTAGTTATGTGCCACCTTAAAGGAATAGGGTTTGGATTTCTATCCGCGGGTGGCACATCCACGTCCAAAATTCCGGGAGTACCCCCACGGGCGTATGTCCCAGGAGAGTAGTTATGTGCCACCTTAAAGGAATAGGGTTTGGATTTCTATCCGCGGGTGGCACATCCACGTCCAAAATTCCGGGAGTACCCCCACGGGCGTATGTCCCAGGAGAGTAGTTATGTGCCACCTTAAAGGAATAGGGTTTGGATTTCTATCCGCGGGTGGCACATCCACGTCCAAAATTCCGGGAGTACCCCCACGGGCGTATGTCCCAGGAGAGTAGTTATGTGCCACCTTAAAGGAATAGGGTTTGGATTTCTATCCGCGGGTGGCACACCCACATCCAAAATTCCGGTAGTACCCCTGGGAGTGTGCCTTAAATCCAACCTGGACCTTTATTACGGTTTTCTTTGTTTGATGAAGTATCAACAAGTTTAAGTATTTTTGCCTTCTTGAGAGAGACTTTCATCTTTCTCTCAGATACTTCATCTTGAGCGCGCGGATGGCTGTGGTCGGTCACACGAGAACGTGATACAAACATACGTGCGAACGGCTGCTTTGTGTGTTCTTCCTGTGATCGTGTGTTCCGTCATGTCATACTTCATGGTATGTCTCGCCATTTCAGAAGAATACAATCCCTAATAATGATTACTTTGTTAAAGGAGCTAGTTAGTAGACATGCCAATTATGCAGCTTACAACTTGCCTTGCTCGTAAAAGCTTGGTAACTCAGTAGGGGAAGACCGCTTTCATCGCTCTAACAAAGGATGGGTCCAAATCACGTCCAAACAAGAATTTAGTTTCTGCGCTTCATCATTTACATTTGCTTCAGTTACAACACATCTTCTTGGATTACTTAATTATTCTTTCGTATCAAGTCAATAAATATTCCACTCATGTATTTGATGTATTTATTCTTGCGCAACTTTTTAATTTACATGTGTCCTCAAGCATTTTTATTGTATGGACCTGAATTAAAAGTAAAATAAAACCAAACAAATTCACGTTCGTTTTTGTTTGGTAAAGTCAGATGAACCTTTATTTAAACGATTGGCTGCTGCTTAGCCATTCCCCAAGGGTGCAGATGACCATTTAAATACAGGTTTGACTGTTTGGCCTAGCTGGGAGCAAGTAATAAACTGATCGTAAGAAGGTGTCTGTTTCATGGAGTTGTCCGTAATGTATAGATGTAGCCAAGCCTAAAAGCGGAACTCCACACTTGTTTTGCTAGTACTTATTAATTTGTGAAAGTATTCCACTAGGCCACGAACGCTGACACTACATGAAGAAGTTAATTTTACAACTTATTTCTTTTCCCTATCGACATGAACATGATGGTGTTTTTCCTGGAAAAAATGTGTTCGGACCGCCGCAAAAACCATTGTTGTGAACAGAAAAAACTGGAAGACACTAACTCTGCTATATTTGGCGTCGGAATCGTTCCGAAATTCTGCGAGCTCAAGCGTTGTGCCGACCGAGTTAGCAGCTGAACCGACAACAAAGATGAAGTCCTCGAAGGCCAATTTCGTAACTTGAACTTTTCGCCTTCCACCAAAAAGACAACTGAGTATTCTTTTAAACTTTTTCTTTTCGTTTATACTTATCTGATATTTTTTCTCAAGCAATAAATTTCAGTTCTGTCGAACTGAATCGTTTTGCTAAACAAGCAAAACTTTTAACAAACCTCTTTTTCAAAAGCGACGGTGGTCATACGAGTTCCCGTCAAAAAAACCGCCGGTTTTCCGAAAGCACCGCGCAATTTCCCGCCAAGAAAAGATAGAATTCTCCACCCCTCTGTCAGGTTGTCTTGGGACTCCCATCCCCCTCCCCCAGAGTCTGTACGGGCGGGCGGGCGGGCGCGTACGCTGAAGTCACAACCAAAATTTCTCGGATCGATAGGTTACCAAATTTGCTTAGCAATGGTGTTCCACCAAATTTGCTTAGCAATGGTGTTCCGCTGACGAGCTACGCGCTCGGGCTCCGCTATAAAGGAGCTGTTTAACTGAGTTGAGTATCTTTGCAATCAATTTGTTTTTAAAATACTTGTTACCTCAACAGGTGATGACGTCATATGACTTATGGAAGCTCCTGTTGGTAACAATCATTTCACTGGTTTTAAACCAAACTTGGATTGCAGTCTACATGATGGTCATTTGTGCGCAGCCGCGGATCGCTCATCGTATTTGTCAAATGTTGTCCGCTATAGGTGGCTTTGCGGGAGGCTTCTTGGTACCCAGGCCCTCGATGCCAGCTGGGTGAGTGGCGGTATTGCTATCTCAAGTGTAAATGTACTTTGCAACTCCATTCAGCCAAAAGCCCTCTTCCTTTGCTGCTAAATGTTGAGACATATAAAGCGTGTTTCAATATGATGGAAATTCAAATTTCCGAATCGTGGATACCAACGATCAAGAAACACAACAAGAGACCGGTACGTCAGCGAGCCGCCGAGGGAACAACTTCAAATCTCTCCCAATCACAGCCGACCACCGTGATCCATGTATGATGAAGACTAGCAGTAAGCAATCAAAACGTCGCGATCTACAACTCAAGTGACCACATCGTGAGACAAATGATATACATTATTAGTATTGCATTTACCACGATGAACATTGACCTAATAAATGTTTCAAATTTTTATCTTTTGCAGGTATAATATATTTTTCTACATAAACCCATTGTTCTATGGTTTCTCGGGTATCACTAAAGTCTTGTTAAAGGACGCCCGTCTCAAATGTACGTACGATTCCACCTTGAACTGTATCAGTACAGATGGAAACGCTGTGTTGACAAAATTTGGGTTTGATACAGTAAACATTTACGAAAATTTGGTGGTAAGTTTAAGTTGACAAAGTAATTGTAAGGACGCCTGCCGTGTACAAATGTTAATAAAAACACTATCACGTTATCCTCCTCCTCCTCCTCCTTCTCCTCCTCCTCATCATCATCATCTTCGTCCTTATCGTCAACATCGCTGTTGTCGTCAGAATTATGACAAAAATAAGGAAGACATCTTCGTCTTATAAGGCTTTTGAGTTACAGCGAATAACGTTTCTTTTTTTAGGTGATGCTGGGAATGACAGTTTTGACGTTAATTATGTCCTGGGTGTTTCTCGAAGTAAAGCACGTCAACACCAACTTCTCAAGAAAGTAAGTCACTTTGAACATACTTGGGCAGTGCTACGTTAGGTAAAGTATCTTAAAACAACGGCTCTCTGAAAAACAATTTCTGTGAGAAGAACTTTCCTGTCTAAACCGGTGTTGTAATCATAGGTTATATTTTATTCATCATAAAATTTTATGTCGATAAGTCGTCTTAAACGTCAAACTGGTCGCGCTTACCAACGGTAGATGCATTGAAATGGGGTAGTTAGGCCTCAATAACTTCATGCAGTTCATGACAATTGCGGCCTTTTTACAGGCCTAGGCCTTTATTTAAGTCATTCGACCGATTCTGCTTCTTGAATGTACAGCTGGTTTAGGGTGGTTTAGAGGAACCTAGTCCCTTGTTTTCAGTAGACTTCTGTAAGGATATCGTTTTACCTATATTGAACGTTTTTGATGAGCAGAAGCCAGTTTATTTTTTCAAGAAAATCACTATTTCATTTTTCGCCATCCAAGATAGATGCGTCCCGAATTTGCAGTTAAGAGCAGATGTTTAATACGTCTAGAAGTCTGAGACGTTTCTGGTAAACAAGGCCACTGGGGTTGGTTTAACGGTAATCATATACTGATGAAGAGTCAGTTTACTCGAAAACACCTGTACCACAGTGAGCCTTTGAGTTTAGCGACAGGATTTACTTTTATTATTCAACTTAGATCGTCGACACCATCAAAAGAAGAAGGAGTTTTTGAAACTTCCATCGCCCAGAGCCTGCACAAAGCAGCTTCTGCAGACATCGAGGCCGCACGCCGTAAGTCAACTCTGGGAATCATTACAGAGGACAAAGGCTTGCACACGGTCGAGATCCCAGACACAGGTGACAATGATCATTTAATTCAATGATTTACAAATGTTGAACAGTCTGACAGAACAACAAAAATGAAGTCTCTAAATTGGTATATATATTCTTAAAATACCTTTTAACATCAATTTCATACTCAAAGACAAACCTCAAAGCAATTCAATATAATAGACCCTTCAACGGTTCTTTTCAACTTTTCACAAGGACCAATTAGCGAAAATTTATCGACACTGCCAGATAGAGCGCCTTAAAATTAGTAAACTAGCCGAGTTTGATAGCGATATGTCAGAAACAAGCGAAGACGATATAGCTCCGCAAAGTCACGAAATTTTAAAGTTGTTTGTATGTCTATAAAATTTTGCGCCTTTGCAGAGTTATATCTTTGTTAGTTTTCATCCAAACACTCGCAATCTTGGCAAGGCGCTCTTTTCAGTGGTGTTGATGGATTTTCGCTAACTGGTCCATGTAAAAAGTTGAAAAAACCGTGGAAGGGTCCATTTTGACTGATGTTTGAGCCTCCCTAGTTTAGTCATTGACGTCAGGTAAAATTTGAGCCTGAACTTTTGAGCCTGTAAGTAAAATCTAAAATAATTGGTAAATCCTGGTGAAATTTCTTCGGCAATATTTACATGCTCTCCTTAAAGTGCTGTTTACACGGGCGATTTTTAACCCGTGGGAATTTTTGGCACCGATTTTTGCGGCGGTTTTAAATCGCCTGTGTAAACTACGCGCGATTTTCAATGCGATTTTACAGCAATTTTATGCCGATTTCGAAATGTTGTGCAGCAGAAGAAGCGATACGTGTTTTTGTAAGTGTAAACAGCTTTTTTGCCCAGTTCACAGTTCGCAGTTTGTTCTTCTCCCGTCGCACCAAGGTCGCAATCAAATCGCTGTGAAATTGCACAGAAAACCGTCGGTAGTTCAGATAGGCGATATGAACTCTCTTTTACAATCGCTGCTTATAAAGTGTGACGACGTAAGTGAAATCAACTTTCCCGGAGTACTTTCCGATACTTTCCTGTGGTGCAGTTTGTTTTTCTTTCCTTTTCGGGGATATTTAGTATTTTTACATTTCAATTTTGAGTTTGATTGAGCACTAGCTTCTTAGAATGAAGGTTCTAAAAGAATTGTCGAGTACGACTGCGTAAACGACAATTTGCACTTTATCCATACAATCCCACCCACATCAAAATTAGCTAGTCATTGTATTTTGTCATTGCAGAAGATGTAGCTTTAAAACAAGAAAGTGAGCCCAAACTACTTAGAAGACGATCTTCCAGAAAAGAGCGCTGGCAGAGCACGCGACGACGTGTGGAAGAGAGAAGGACTAGCATTGAGACACAAATAAAGAACGTTGAGAAAGCAGTCAGGAGATCTCTTAAGAAAGCTGAACAGCACAGTAAGGAGGGAGAGCAGAATGGAAAACTGGAAACAAAGATACGCATGCGCACAGTATCATTTGAGCATGAACGTGGGGCTGATTGTGAATTTGTGGCCGTTGATGTAGCAGTGAAAGAACGGGTGAAGCATACGTCGCACAGCGTGCAAGAAACACGATTTTAAAGTGTTTTGATACACTGTTTCATGGGACTGTACCTAACCTTTATAATCGGATACTTGACAGTCTTCTCCTTGTTGTCTTTGTTCGTGCATACGTCCTTTTCAACTAAAAGTGTTCCAGTGAATCTATTGGTGAAAATACTACTAATGTATACTACTGCTACTGCTACTACTTCTACTACTACTACTACTACTACTACTACTACTACTACTACTACTACTACTACTACTACTACTACTACTACTACTACTACTACTGCTGCTGCTGCTGCTGCTACTACTACTTCTACTACAACTGCTACGACTGCTACTACTACAGCTACTACTACTACTACTACCACTGCTGTTGCTGCTGCTGCTACTACTACTACTACTACTACTGCTGCTGCTGCTGCTGCTGTTGCTACTACTACTACTACTACTATGATGAGCTACTATCATTAGAAAAAGAAAAAGAACATTTTAACTATTTAGATCAAGAGGAAACTGAACAAGAAATACGTCAAGCGGTGAAGAAATTGAAGAATGAGAAATCGCCATTTGTTGACAAAATAAGAAATGAAATGATCAAAGCGAGCCTCGAATCGCTTAGGCCTATTTTTATTAAACTTTTTACCCTCATTTTACAATCTGGAAAAATGCCAGATATTTGGTGTCAAGGCCTTATAACCCAAATCTACAAATCGGGTGACAAGAGTGATCCAACAAACTATAGAGGCATATGTGTATCTAGTTGCCCTGGAAAACTGTTTTGTTCCATTTTATATCAAAGACTGTTCTTGTATTTTAAAGAAAACAAGATATTACATAATTCCCAAATTGGCTTTCTACCTGAAAATGGTACTGCAGACCATGTTTTCACTCTAAGGACCCTAATAGATAAATATGTCCACTACCATAAGGAAAAAGTCTATGCTTGTTTCGTAGATTTCCGTAAAGCTTTCGACTCTGTTTGGCACCAGGGATTGCTTTACAAGCTGCTCAAAATCAAAATCAACATAGGAGGACATTTCTACAATTCGGATCAAAAGCCTTTATTGCAATTCTACATGATTGTTCCGTAAGAATCGGAGAAAACAAAACTCGATCTTTCTCATACTCAAGAGGTGGACGTTAAGGATGTATTTTAAGTCGCCTTTTATTTAACCTTTCTATAAACAACTGATTTGCCGTATTTATTCGAAAACACGCTGTCTGATCCATTTGTTCTTCCAAATGGAACAAAAATAAATTCACTATTGTATGCAGATGATTTGATCATCCTATCAAGATCCAAAACAGGATTACAAAACTGTTTAAACACTCTCTTCATATTGCAAAACATGGGTGCTAAAAGTCAATCCTAAGAAAACAAAAATAATGATATTCCAAAAACGCCCAAGGAAATCCGTTGACATCAACTTCAACATAGGCACCGAGCCAATTGAAATTGTTCAAGAATACACCTATTTAGGTAAACGTTTAACTCCAACGGGAAACTTTACTCTTGCACTCGAACACTTAAAAGAAAAAGCCCTGCACGCCTTTTCTAGTATACGAAAACATACACTTCTCAATAGACCTAATCCCAATACCGCATCCCAGATTTTTGACACAATGATATTTCCGATCTTAAGCTACGACAGTGAGATATATGGGGATATACACTAAGCAGAATTTTAAAACATGGGATAGTTCCCCAATAGAAAAAATTCATCTCAAATTTTGTAAACACTACTTAGAAGTAAACAATGAGGCCTCTAACGTAGCTTGCAGAGCCGAACTTGGAAGATTACCACTAATAATCCCAATTAATCAGAAAATTATGAAATATTTTGTTAATCTAAACAACAAAGATAATGACTCTATAGTCAAACAATCTTTCCTCATGTCGAAGAATCTATATTCTATTAATAACTCCGGATTTTATTCCAATTTTATGAACTTAATAGGACAATATCATCAATCCAATTTAGATCCTGAATCTTTAGATAATGATAGAATTAGGCGATATACAACTAATATGAAAGAGAAATATATATCCTTCTGGCGACACAGCCTTGAACATTCAAAGAAATTAGAATTTTATTAAGTTTTTAAAGATGAATACTTTACATCTGATTATTTAAACCAGCTAAGAAACTCTAAAGGTCAAATAAACCAAAATTTTCATAATTCCGCTTTAGCCGTTTAAACGCGTCTTAACACAAAAAGAAATCATTATAAAGTCAAACTGGACCGAAATTTTCCTTCCTGGGACCTTAAAAGGAGTAATAAAGCCAAAAGTACGAAGATATCCGAAGGTTTCACGAAATTGTTTCTGAAATGACCGCGCGCTAGAAATGGAAACGACCTCTGATTCTGTGACGTCACTGTTGATGAGCAGATAGCTCAACTGATCCAAAGGCGAGTATTTAAGAGTATTGTTGTAATTTTTTTGGAAAATTCTCTGTTTTCACCTGTTTTCTTTGCGTTGAAAATGGCCGAGGAGCTCAAACCTGTGGCATTTAACGTAGAGCCATACCAGTTTGAGCTAATTGCCACAGAATCGGACTGCGAAATCTCAGATGATATTCGACCGACAGCAATGGCTTTGAAAGTAAACGACCGAATTGGTAAAGTTTACTGGCGAGCGTTTAAGCTTATTTATTTATTCATTACACTGTGAAAGTTCGCCGTATGATTGTTAATAAATGCGTTACCACTGCATCTGAGGCATTTTTGTTGTTCTTTGCAGCCCTTTTGTACGCTTATCATGATCGATGTTTGTTGTTATGCCTTACAAACTAGACTGACTAGAGTAAAGCAAAGCTTCTTATACATGTATCCATTATAGTTCCTGTGTGCGTACGGTTTTCATCCTCGCGGCAACAGCGACAGGAAATCCAGCTCAAATTTTGAACATAGCCGAAAACAGAGGTTACAGTTCTTGTTGAATGTATCTGTCTACATCGTTATTCTAACGGCAAACAATTTAAGAGAAAAATCTATAAGGACAGTTTAGAAATATTTCTATTTATGCAAATTACGACTCTTTGGCTGATTTGTGCTGCATTTTAGCAGTTTTTATATATAAATATCTTAAAATCGCAGCCACCTAGGAAACTCAGTGTACATTAAGAATGTTTTGATATCATAAAAGATCCTTCAACTGAAAAGAGAAAGTGTCAAGTTTTATCTTACTTGAAATATTGGAGAATATTGCAGGAATGACCAAAATCAGCCCGTAAAAAATGAATCACGATTTACATGAAAACGCTCTTACAGATTTTCCCCTAATTTCGCATATAAGTTGTGTAGGTTGAGTAGTTCAAATATTTCAAGTTTCGTCATAAAGTGTTTACTAAGTTTTCGAGATATTCGACATTACTTAAAATGAGGGGTTGTCCATTACCGTTGCTATGGTGACAGCTGTTGGTAGGAAACCAGTGAGAAAATAAACTTTGATCATATGTTGAAAAGGTGGTGTAGTATCAAGGAAATCGAAGTTTAACTTCTATGCGAAATTTGGACTTCAAAAGATACACTCCAACGCCAAAAAAAACTGTTGCGAGCCTCCTTAAGTGTGACAACGTAACTGAAATCAATTTTCCCGTAGTACTTTCCGATACTTTCCTGTGGGGCAGTTTGTTTTCCTTTCGTTTCCAGGGATATTTTAAATTTTTCATTTCAATTTTGATTTTGATTTTGATTGGGCACTAGCTTCTTGGAATGAAGGGCCTGAGAGAAGTGGAGGGTGACAGGGTGAGGGAGACCGGGAGAAAAGGGGACGAGAAGTGTACAGGAGGCGGGAGAAGAGGGGACGAGAAGTGTACAGGAGTCGGGAGAAGAGGGGACGAGAAGTGTGCAGGAGGCGGGAGAAGAGGGGACGAGAAGTGTGCAGGAGGTGGGAGAAGAGGGGACGAGAAGTGTGCAGGAGGCGGGAGAAGAGGGGACGAGAAGTGTGCAGGAGGCGGGAGATGAGGGGACGAGAAGTGTGCAGGAGGCGGGAGAAGAGGGGGCGGGAAGTGTGCAGGAGGCGGGAGAAGAGGGGGCGGGAAGTGTGCAGGAGGCGGGAGAAGAGGGGACGAGAAGTGTGCAGGAGGCGGGAGAAGAGGGGACGAGAAGTGTGCAGGAGGCGGGAGAAGAGGGGACGAGAAGTGTGCAGGAGGCGGGAGAAGAGGGGGTGGGAAGTGTGCAGGAGGCGGGAGAAGAGGGGGTGGGAAGTGTGCAGGAGGCGGGAGAAGAGGGGGCGGGAGGTGTGCAGGAGGCGGGAGAAGAGGGGGCGGGAAGTGTGCAGGAGGCGGGAGAAGAGGGGGCGGGAAGTGTGCAGGAGGCGGGAGAAGAGGGGGTAGGAAGTGTGCAGGAGGCGGGAGAAGAGGGGGTGGGAAGTGTGCAGGAGGCGGGAGAAGAGGGGGCGGGAGGTGTGCAGGAGGCGGGAGAAGAGGGGGCGGGAAGTGTGCAGGAGGCGGGAGAAGAGGGGGCGGGAAGTGTGCAGGAGGCGGGAGAAGAGGGGGCGGGAAGTGGGAGGAAAAGGGAAAATTACACAACATTGCGCAATATTTCGCAACGGAAAAAATCCAAAGAAGTGGGAGCCAACAAATACAGGGCGGGAAGGATATGGGAAGCGTGAGGTTTAAACTCCCCTGTCTCACAAAGACTTGTTGAGCAGGTCTGCGTAAACGACAATTTGCACTTGTAGCCATACAACCCCACCCACATCAAAATTAGTCACTGCATTTGTCATTGCAGAAAATGAAGCTTTTAAAAAAGTTAGTGAGCCCAAACTATCAAGAAGATGGTCTTCCAGAAAAGAGCGCTAGCAAAGCACTCGACAACGTATGGAAGAGAGAAGGACTAGCATCGAGACACCAATAAAGAACGTTCAGAAAGCAGTCAGAGATCTCCTAAGAAAGCTGAACAGCACAGTGAGGACGGAGAGCATAATGGAAACCTAAAAACAAAGATACGCATGCGCACAGTATCATTTGATCACGAACGTGAGGCTGATTGTAAATTTGTGACCGCTGATGTAGCAGTGAAAGAGAAGGAGAAACACACGTCGTACAGCAAACAAGAAACACGATTTTAAGGTGTTTCAATAGAGTGCTTTTTCGGACCGTACCTAACATTTAGAATCGGATACTTGACAGTCCTCTCCTTGACCTTGCATACCGGCGTCCTTTTCAACTAAACGTGTTCCAGTGAAGCAACGTTAATAAGACTCAAGAATAAAATTGTTTCATCGTCAAGCATGCGTGTTACAAAAGCGGTCGAATTAAAAAATTACAACAAAATTATAATGCGAATGAACTTAGAAAAAGAACTCGTTCTCGACATCACGTACACCATTTCTTTCTTGGCGCGAAATAAAAATTTCTTTCAAGTGATCGATTATTTTTCGGTGAAAAAGAAAAGGTTTAAAATGTTTTTGCGATTTATTTGAAATCAAACATACAGAATTTTTTATTCTTGTATGTTTTTGTTTGGTATTAGCTTTTCATCCCGCAAAATTTCAATTTTACTCTTTTCGAGGATGTTTGTTTATCGTTGTCATGGAAATATCGATTTTCACAAAATGTAAACCACACTTAAGTTCAATCCAAAACCACTGGTGCAAAGTTCACGTCGGATAACATCGATCCGACAAGGAGTACACGGTCTAGGAGCCGATTTTAAAGGTTAGGTATGGTCCCCCAAAGAAACTGGGGGTCGAAAATTTTACAGGCAAATCCGGGGACGCACGCGAACGTAGAAGCTTTTTAAAAAGGGAAATTGGTCTTTATGTAGAATGGAAGTTTGTTTTTTGAAAACGGAAGTTGATGTTGTGAGTAATAAAACAGTCTGTAAAAAGCTCCGACAGAAAAATACGTACTGTATTACATTTGTTTACACCGTTTATTGGGCCTTTCGCTATAGATGTCGGGAAGCAGGATAAACAGCGCCAAATGAGCGGAAATGTTCGGGTAGCCTTCGATCCAATACTGATGTACCCCACGAAATATTCTTTTTCGTTCATTTAACTATCAGATTAACCCCAATCGGACCCTATCATGAAATTTCGCAAAGATCAGAAGAAGAAAAATGAGAGAGCGACGAGTTTCGTGTATTCAACTTCAGTCATTTTTAATTTAGCGCCGAAGAGCGCCGGATGACATGAAAAATCGCCAATTTAGTTGAACTGGCTACATTTAAAAAAATGTGTAGAAAACTGTAAAATTTGTCCAAAAGCGGTAATCGGAAAAATTTTAGTCGCTAGATCTTCAAGGTGACTGAAAAATTGCTAAATTAAGTCGTCACCGATAATAGAAAATTTGTGCAAAATAAACAGCAAAGGTTACATGCATAAGACTACTCGCCTAGAGGGCACCAGTTATCACCTGTTTGGATATAGCAAATTTATATTAGGAGCCGGGAAACCTGTCTGAGATGGAAATGAGTATGACAGAGAATATTTCCCAGCGGGACGACTTTTAAAAGGGCTTAAATATTGATTCGTGATTATTATCCAAAACACTGTGAAACGACAGCAAGATAGCGCCCCGCAAAACACTTCTGCAGCATACGTCAGATCTATGTCAACTTGACACCCATCAATCACTATTCAAGTGGTTCACCTGCTGAAAATACCTTGCATCTTCAGTCTTCCTTGTCTTACTTTTGCACAGGAAGAAACCGATATTTGAAGTCGTACATCTGCGCCGGTTGATTGTTTAAAATGGGGTGTTCGTCTTCAATGCAAAGTAAACCAAAATCGTCCAGGCCTGATATATCGGTCACTATCTCCAACACTCAAAAGCTAATTATTAAAGACACATGGTGCACGATCGACGAGAATCGAACAAAAGTTGGAAAACAAACATTTTTAAGGTAAGAATTCTACACAATGAACAAACAGCAAGTAAAAGGAACGGTGCTTTTGGACTTCGTTTCAATAAATGGATGAATACCTTTTCAAAGTCGAGAGAATTAGTTTTCAAAATATTAAAAAACTAAGCGCACTGTTTACAAAGCTGCCATTTTATTAAAATTCACACATTTGCATGTTTCAATTCTGCCTCTAAAGTAGTAAATCTCTTATCTAGACGACATATAACTCGATGTGTATTTTGTATCCATACTTCAAGTTTAAAAGTATAAAGATAGCATCTTAAGTAAAAATATCTACTTATTCGCAGTATAACAAGGGTAGTTATTGATATCTGTCAATTTGTCTCTCATACGCATGGTTAACTTGATCTGCATAAATATGTTGCAACTTAAACGGGTTTCAAGAAACCTCTTACTCACAAACGACTGTAATAAAGTAAACATCCTGAAAATCTATACGAAGATGTCGAATACTATAGTGATCTTTAGAAAGCTATGAAATAAGACTTTTATCTGTTTTGCTAAAAACAAAACAAAATAACTTTATTTAATGAGGATTGCATTTAGTTGTATATCTTGATTATATGTATATTTAACAGGTATCATAAAACCGCTTTTAGAGAAAAAGTCTAATAATGGCACACTTTAGGCAAACTGCCGTTCTTAAATTGTTAGAGTCGACGATCCATTTCCAACTTATGAAATTACAGTTTCATTTTGTGACCACGGAGTTAAAGGAAAAATAACACTATTCAAAGCACGAACTGAACCAAAATTGCATGCGTATACTCGCTTGTTCTTCTACGTATGAATTCAGAATTTCCAAGGATTCTTCTTCCGATGAATCTCAAGCTTTCGCCAAGAATGACAGTGGAAAGACCTAGCCCTCCCACCCGATTACCAAAATTTCTTTGAGTAAGTAAAAGCTAGTCTTCTTCCTAATTTAGCGCGCTAAACGGGCTCCCTAAACTGACGAGTTCGAGTTGAAAGGGACTGTGAAGTTTCTACAGGAGAGACTGGAAAAGGAGCAAAAGCCTGGAACACTTAAATAAGCGGCCTTTTCCCGCTTTATGGATGCAGAGGATATTAATATAAAACGCGTTTTGATTGCAGTTAGAAACGAGTGACTCGAATAAGATAGAATTCTGTAAGGTAATTTTCACAAGCACTTCTTAGATCACCATTTTGGGATTCAAAACCGGCACAGTGAACAGATGCCCTCATAAAACAATATTAAAAACTGAAAACGTTAAAATTTTAATCATCTAAATTTGGATTTGAACGTTTACTTTTAAGGTTTTGCCAATTACCTCCTGGCGTAAGAGTGATAGGACATAGTATTTCGCAAATTGTCTAAACTGGCTTCCACTAAAAAAATAATAATACAGCACTTGTCCAATAGCAGCATACATCTGCACAGACTCAAAAGAACCACGCGATGCAATAGAAGGCAATTCAGTTGACACTAGTGGAGGAAATGAGTTCACGTATGATTTTTATTGCTTCTGAAAAGCCTTTGGGGGTAAGACTAGAAATAAATGACGGTTTTGCATGAAAAATAAACATTTTCAGCAGCTCTTTACTGTAAAACTGCTCCTTATTCAAAGCATATGTTCAAAGTTAAACCATAAATTTAGCAGCACACGTCTAGATTAATTGCTTCGCAAATTCCAGATGGATGGTCTTTCTTATAAGAAAATGTTTGTTAACCACCATTGCCGCGTGTAAAAATAAAAATGAAGAAGTCCAGAAGAAAACTTTGTTTAAATAAAAAAACAGGTGGTTCCGTCGTTGCTATAGTGAAGTAGGTTGTCAATATCTTAGCTCTGAATGTTGACTATCATTTACATAAAATGCCTCATTTTTAGGGATTTGTGTGCTTTTCAGTAAGAGTTATTATCATTCACGTTATTTTATCTGGCGTTTTAATTGGCCGAGAGACCATTACGTCACTGCAAATAACTGCCTACGAATAATTGTCTGCTCATGCGCATTACGGTGCGACGTTGTTTTGCTGCGAATAATTCTGCTCGTGCGCAGTTGAATCACCTGTTAAGAGCTCAAACTCAAACGCGGGCAAGTAAGCCATTAATGTGCGGAACTTCTGCGATTTTTGACTAAAAAATTTGAAGAAAAAAGTGTGACTGAATCTTCCTTTTGAACGTTGTACTTTTTGGCAAATCAGTTGATGTATTCGTTTTAAAGCAATTAATTATTGGCGTAAGTGGAATTTACTAATTTTGTATTTTTTGTGGAGAATGTTTAAGTTTTGAACGAAATGAACGCGCGCACTTGGTGTAGGAATAAATAATTATGAAACAAGCGTGCTGGTTAAATGCATAAACACATTGTCTTGTTGAATGATAAAACAATTATTAAACTCGATTTGGCAAAATATCGTGATTTGTCAGTGTCTCGCAGATCAATTATTTGCCTCTGCCTTCGGCATCGGCAAATAATTGATCTGCTCGCCACAGACAAATCACGATATTTTGCTCAACCTCGTCCAATAATTGTTTATTATTTCAACACAAGACCACATCCGCGGGGTCCGCTGTAATTCTTGATCATCGTGTTGAAAAAAAAAACATGCTATTATTGTTGAACATTTCTTGTATAAATATGATAAAATAGCAATAGGAAAATAGGTAATTTGATATACACCAAATTTTCAAGTATATGGGAGCACAGGTAGCCAAAACTTCAATTATGACTGAAAATCAATAAAATTCTGTGAAATTAACCATGCTTCTTTCTTTGTATCTTACTTACTTGCTATCTGGGCCAAAGGTTCGCTCTCCGAGCGAGAATTAGTGTCGTTCTAATTTATCGTCCCAATGAGTCAGTATTATAATTATGAAAGGTGATACACAATTCGCCCGCACCAAGCATACCTCTGTTCATTAAATGAGCTATATTTCTTATTGTACGCCAGTTCCACTCATAATGTCCTCAAACCAGAAAACATCGACAGTAAAGAAACAAATATACTTCGGAAAAGTTCCATCTTTCGTAGCGTTTGTCGCTATAAAATGGCAAAATTTTGACCTTCTTGCACAAGAAATCAAACGTCGGCATTCGACCGCCGACCTGTCTTGTCCGATTTATTTAGCATATTTGCATATATTTGTGCGCAGAGGTCGGCGGTCGAATACTGACATTTGATTTCTTGTGCGAGAAGCTCAAATATTGCCGTTTTATAGCGACAAATGCTACGAAAGATGGAACTTTTCCGAAGTATAGTTGATTCTTCATTATGGATTTGTCCCGGTTTGCGGAAATTGTAAGTGGAAATGGCAAACATCAAGAAATGTAGCTCATTTAATGAACAGAGGCATGCTCGGTGCGGGTGAATTGTGTGTCACCTTTCATAATTATAATACCGCATTGGGAAGATAAATTAGAAAGACACTTATTCTTGCTCGGAGAGCGAACTTTTGCCCCACATAGCAAGTAAGTAAGTATAATAAAGAAGTACGGTTAATTTCACAGAATTTTATTGATTTTCAGTCATAACTAAAAGCTTTGGCTACCTGTGATGGGAGTGTTAGAGACTGAACAATAGAGGGGGAGAGCACTTAGCCATTTCTGCATTGTGAGCGGCTAGGGGTGGGAGAAGTTATACTTCTTTAGCTACGTGAAAACAGACGACTAAACATTCAAGTTTCTATGAGTTCTAACAATTGACAGTTTAATTTAATCCAGCGACATATTGGTCTTTGATATTTGAACGTGTCCACTTAATTTGTTTGCTATCTAAAAAAAATTCATACTGCTGGGCACGTACTATTACAGATCGCTTACGTACGTTGTAATCAGCTTGTCTCAGACTTCTTTGGCTAGCGATAACTAATAAAAATTGAAGCAGAATGTGAACAGGAAAAAAACTAAGCAAGACAGCATGCATAGGAGCGGAACAACATGTAAACTCATGCTTATTGGCTTGAGGGCAGGAATATCCCTGTAAAATTAAATTTTCTGTCTGGAGTAACGCTAAATAGAACACGCGTTTTACCTGTTTAACTTCAAAACGTCTACAGAGTTTTAAATCAAATGCTCTTCATTTGTGCTTTATTTTTTCTATACAGAGTTTTCGAAGCAAAACCCGAGTTAAAGAACATGTTTCCAGGGAAAGTTGACATTGAGCAGCTCAAATCAGCACGGACACTATACGGCCATAATAAGATACTCATGAAGTGTCTTGAAAATGCTGTGATTTCTTTGGATGACAACGAAAGTTTTGTTAGTTACCTTGTGGAACTTGGCCGAAGACATCAGGTCCGACCGCTTAAAGCTGAGTACTTGGAGGTAAGTGTTGTAAACAATGCTATCTGACATATATAATATCACGGATGTAGCCTGAGAGAAAGAGATTCTCACCTATATTAGCCTGCGTAGCAGGTGTCCGGGGGGGTATGGGGTGCGAGAAAGTAGGGGGAAGTTTTCTTCTCCCTCTTTCTCCTTCTCCTACCCCATCCCCGTTTACGCCTGTTGCGCAGGCTACACCTAAGCCATAGAAAGGAGCCAGCCCAAAGCCTAAAAAGTATGGTTTTCGACCTCGTTTTCCCTGAAATAATACATGTTTTGCCTAAGGGTCTTAGGTGAGGAGAAGAGGTTAAGTGCTCAGTGTGTCGTACTTTTAATCGGATATTCGATTGGAAGATCAGAGGGTCAGTTGAGTTCAGGCTTGCGTTTCTCGGAAAGCCTTGAAGCTTTCGGGGCCGAATTCGGGCACGATAATTCTCACGGTCTCTTGAAACCAAAGAAGTGTTAAGCATGAAACTATGCTACAAGTTAAACAAAGTTATCTTAAAGACATATGAAAACAACAGCACTCTGGAAAATGAATAGTCCATATTTTTACAAATTGCTTTTCGTGGCCGAAACGTTTCGGAACCTTCGAGAAACGCGCACCAGGGCTTGGCCTCTCTGTTGTTTCCTTAGACAATACCAGGAATGTAAATGTGTAAATAGTTACCAGCGAGCCATTTGAGAATCCTAGTCCTTCATGCTAAAGAAATCAATCTTCAGCACAGAGATGCACACAGAAGAAGTGGTTTCAGTAATCAGTTGAAAACCAATGGTTAGCTTCTAACCATTCATTCATTTTTTTATTCATTCATTCATTCATTCATTCATTCATTCATTCATTCATTCATTCATTCATTCATTTCATTCATTCATTCATTCATTCATTCATTCATCAACATCATCATCATCATACATTTGTATTGTGCAGACTTCCATACAATGTTCAGTAGTGCATAAAAATATCGTTCATTCATTCGTTCTTTCGTTCGTTCGTTCATTCATTCGTTTTTATTCTTTCTGCCGTTTAGGTAATACACGCAGCACTGATGTTTTCATTAAAAGAACTCTTCCAGTCACAGTGGACAACAGACACGTCAGAAGCTTGGAGTGCTTTATTTCGATTTATGTGCGAGGCAATAAAAACAGGGCTTCATGATACTTAACCCTTTTAAAAATTCACTCCCACAATCGTATTATTGTCAACTCACGGGTTCCACGTTTTACAACTGTAACCACACGTCTAGAAGCTAATTGAGCAATACTTTCGGGTGACTCTGTTATTTTGTCGATGTTTTACGAAGTGAACTTTTTGAAACGTATTATTCCCTTTTCAAAGGTGAATAGGCAGTAGGAGGGCTAACAGATATCATCAGCCTACAGTCGGGAAAACGTCCCAGCTGGAAAAATGGTTCACCTTCCTGAAGTCTTTCTCGTTTCGGGAATTTTCAAGCAGCGCGTTTTAGTTAGCCGAGTTCGAAATTTCTGGAATTTGTTGGCAAATGGTAAACAATCCTGGTGTATTAAATACATATCTTTTACGTGGCTATCAATCAGTACACTTTAAGTGAAGCCTTCAATTTTTCAATGACTTTATCTATTCCAAACGTTTATCGTTTTCAGAGCCAAAGTGCTTAAGGTTGTGTCTTTCTCGCTGGACGAAAAAGGTGTTCGTTTGACTCAGGTAAACGGTAAACTGATGTAAAAAACATTAAACACGTTTTCTACTGAGACCTGTACCAAAGGTTACCGTAGGGAAGGATCTCTCACATTCAATAAGAGAGGAAATATTTTCTCGATGTTGATAGAGTTTTTTTTAAAAAAACTGGTTGTACATATACCTGATTATATGGAGATTCAACGGACCCGGTTAGGTGTGTTACTGTATTACGTTAAGTTTTTTATTCGAAGGAAGGAGTCTAAAGATATAGGAATTTTAATTTTCCACTCATTCACAAAATGATGTTACTGCACAAACCCAAAACTTAAATGCAACCACTCCCTGTATGTAATAATGTATATAGCAACTTTTCATTCGCAAACTGATATCACTACACATGCATAACCAAGACATAACTGCAACCACTCCCTGCATAAAATAAATTCACATAGTAAATGGTAAGGCATAGTATTGTAAATAGCAACTGTCAATAGTTTTTAGACATAAGAATGTTTAAGATTAATTTTATTTTGAAAGTTATAATTAAAATTTTAAGTGTCCACATTTAGCGAAAGGGACTTTTCTCTCAGCTACGACATCTCTCAATATGTTAAGTGTATTTACAGGAAGTTAGTCTGTAGCCCTTAATTTGTCATCGGTGAAAACAAAGACCTTCAGTAAGGCAGAAGAGTGCAAAAAAAAAAATGTAAATTTTTTATTTGTGGGAAATGTGACCGAAATTGGCCTATTATTGACAGAGGTCTCAACGAGGTTAATTGTAGCCCCTAAAATAGTGTACTCTCCAGACGACCTCTCATCCTCATGATCTGGTGTTGCTGGCATCCGGGGGAAAGGTGGTCCTGGGAGCAGGTTAGGTCAGCCGCCAGCACACGACGGAATCAGTTCTTATTAGGATACTAATGTTCTGATACTAATGATATCTGAATGGTCTCCACAGTGCCACTGCCATTTCCATCTATCTGTTTACATTTGATCGGTACATAGCTTTCACGTGTGTCATTTTCTATATAGTAATTAACAATTATTGCACGTAAGAGTGCGTTGGATGTGAGGTGGTTAGGCTAATGTTGCCCATGTCTATTTCAAAATTAAAATTTTACAAAATTAACAAACGGCGGGAAATTTTTGAATGCCGCGGCACTTGACGTATTCAATTTCAGTCCTAACACGGAAACGAGTGTTATTGAAAAACTTAAAAAAAACTAATCAAAAATAAATTAAACTGAAACTCTAAAACAACTAAGAAACGTGCTACAAATTAATTTTCATTTATTTGTGAATGCATAGTATAGTTTACAATGCGCCACTCAAGAAACTTGCCGTATCACGGGTTGCA
Organism: Siderastrea radians; assembly: GCA_964017195.1. Lineage (NCBI taxonomy): Eukaryota > Metazoa > Cnidaria > Anthozoa > Scleractinia > Rhizangiidae > Siderastrea > Siderastrea radians. The sequence continues at coordinate 3,838,337 of OZ024900.1, forward strand.
AGCGTCCCGTTGATCTCCTGTGCAGAAAAGGGAAGTTTAAAATGGTGCCAACATGGAAAGAAATCTCTTCGTTCGTACCGTTACTTATTTACAGGATGGTAACTAAAACCTTGCTAAATGTGGGAATTAATTGGGGTATCCCAGTTTGTTTCAATAGCAACTGTACAGCTCAGATTCTGGTCCTGCAAAATTTCTAAAATATAACGCTGTTACATGACAGCAAAAAATTCTCATGCTAACAGGAGCCAGGTAACCCAACAGAGCTGAATAGCGCAGTGTCCATGTTTATAAAGTGACCGTAAACTCGTTACCAGTGTCGTCGCACTAAAGTTTACAATCTCGTACCCAGAGTCCTCGGGCTTCTTGGTAAGCGGGAGGACGCCAAGACGAACTCTGAGGTAGTGGAATTTTTACCGCGGAAATTCTACGTTTCGATTTCTTAGTGTGTATTCTTAGTTGCAAATCGAAAGAATCATAATAAAGAGCCATGAAAAAAATGTTTATTTTTTTTCACTACGTCAGAGTCTCTCCCGGCGATCATGATCACAAAAAACCAATTGCAAGGCTGATCGGACAGCTAAGAAGGGTAATAATTTTATTGCCCAATATTTCGGTGAGACAAAACTCACCTTCATCAGGGGCTGTAAAAGCTAAGTAAAAATCGAATGAAACGGTTACAAGATTTAAAATGATTAAAATGAAAAGATTAAATATGATTGGTTGACAAACATAGAAAGCGGAAACGTGACTAAAAGCTTTTTTTTTAAAATAGAAATAGATTAAGTTTCATCTCGTCTGTTTATTCCGTGAGGTTCAAGTGTCTTGCCCTTTGAAATCAAAAATGCTTCTCTGGCTTTACGAATGCTGTCCCTGTTTGAGTGAATGAGTTCTAGGGGAATGAGTTCTATGTCGTTGATGGAGTGGCCAGGGAGAATGAAGTGATCTGAAACGGCGGTGGGTTGATCAATGTGACGATGGGTGATGGCTTTTTCAATTGCGCGTCTGTGTTCCCCAAATCTGTCGCTGAGTTGACGTTTAGTTTCTCCAATGTATTGTACCTTGCATCTGGAGCACTGTATCATATAGATGAGATTGGAAGATGAGCAAGAGATGTGATGTAGAATTTGCCTTTGTTCGTTGGTGGAGAAGAAGGTGTAAAACGTGGTTCCCTCTGTAATGAAAGGACATGTTTTGCACCTACCTCTGTTACAGCGGAAAGCTCCAGGTGTTTTGGGGGGTGGTCTGCGGTGTGTGGCTCTGACTAGAATGTCACGTAAGTTGTTGCAACGGCGGTATGATATGAGAGGAGGAGAAGGGAATGCTGCTTTGCATCGCTGTGAAGAACGAAGAATGTTTAGGTTGTTGAAAATGATTTGACGTATGTTAGGAAGGGCTGGATTAAATGTTACTACAAACGGGATTCTGTTATTCTCTTGTTTCGTAGATGTTTCGAGGGCTTTGCTGCGTGGAATTTTACGCACTTTCTCCATTTCTTCTTTAAGAAAACGGTGTTGATATCCTCTCTTGATTAAATGTGTTGTGAGTGCGTTGGAACGTGTGTTAAAGAACTCATCCGTTGAACAAATTCTTCTAAGTCGTAAGGCCATGCTGAACGGGATTGATTGTTTGGTGTGAGATGGGTGGCAGGATGATTTAAGGAGATACTGATGTTTGTCTGTGGGCTTAACATAAAGGTCAGTTTCTAATCTGCCGTTGATGAGCAGTACGTTAACATCAAGGAAAGGGATTTCGTTGTAGGAGAAGGAATTGGTAAATTTGATTGTAGGATGTAGGTTGTTTAAGTATGTGATAAAATCATTTAATTTTTCTTCGCCATGTGTCCAGAGGAGGAAGATGTCATCGATGTAACGCCACCAAATTAGGGGAGAATATGAAGCAGCTGCTAGAGCGTCTTTTTCAAATTTTCCCATGAAAAGGTTGGCGTATGAGGGAGCCATTTTGGTCCCCATAGCTGTTCCGTTAATTTGTCTGTAATGCTGATCCTGATCTACACCAAGATCCGGCTTCACCTCGCTACTGTTTGTCCAAGTGGTCCTTGCATCGAGTTACCTGATCATGATCACCCCTGACAAAGAAACCTAGGACGTCTGGGTACGAGATTGTAAAGTTTAGGTTAAGGTTTGGGCCCATTCAAAACCAATACGCAAGTTTTATCAAAGTAATTTTAGAAACTGGAAAACAAAACAAAAAATGCTTAGCTATCCAGGCTTAACCACTAGTTGAACCGAGCTTAAGCAATTAGCTGTGTTTTTTAATAGGAACATTCCTTGGAAGTGGCCGACATTTCAGTGAAAACGTTGAGTCAGCGTTGTCACATGGTTGAGCGTGACTGCTGACTAATTTGAGCGTATTTTAGCTCTTTCCGCTTCCCCAGGAGCGACCCTACGAACTAACATGGGTGCCTGACATTTAACAGTGTGATCTCCTATTTCTGAGCTTTGGGCTCCGAGGAATTTTTCTTAAGCGACAGTCTTGCAGTACTGTTTGGACCCATGAGAGCTTTCTACAAGTACCGTATCAAAATAGTCTTAAGGTGATGGAAATATGAACAACAATAATAAAAAACGCTTCCAGGACGCGTTTATTACGTTTGGAGGCCAGAAATCATCTGATCTTTTATAAACTGAAAGAGCTTGTTCCAGGCCTCTGCAGTCTCCTCGGTCCAGCTGGTTTTGAGTAAATCTTGAAGAGTGACCATCAAAGCGCTCTGCATGGACTGAAAAATAAAATTTGACTATTTACCCCATTTCCTTTTAATTTCGAGTTAGTTTTCTTGCTAAAATGAATGTACAGAAACCGTTGACCTCATTTTTCTGAAGTGAAAGTATGGGCCACACTTTCTCTTCAGGGTAGCGGGGCAGCAGGGGCGTAGCTACCTGTACGCACGGACGCACGTGCGTACCTGAAAAAGTCGGAAAAAAATAATTAGAATAAAATAAAATGAATAAAAAAGCAAGTAAATAAAATAAAAATTACTTCAAAAAAGCACAATTTGCCTCAAGTTATTTTTCTCCGCTTGTTACTTTGAAACGTTGTTTATAAAACAACGGGCGGCACCCGAATGTCGGTTCCAAGGAGAGGCGACGTGATTCGACGTGAAATCAGGCTTGCCGGGATTCGAACCCTGACCTCTGCGATACTGGTGCAGCGCTCCAACCAATTGAGCTAACAAGCCAACTGGGAGCTGGTCATTAGATTGGTTCGTAATATACCCGGGAAAGATGAAGATGAAATAATGAATATATGAAACTTATATATATTTGAACTGCGGAATGAAGAAATAAGTGTAAAGAAGATCCTCGCAGTTATTAACGCAACTTATGCAGTTGCGAAAAGAAAGCCTGAAAAATTCAGGCTTGCCGGGATTCGAACCCTGACCTCTGCGATACTGGTGCAGCGCTCTAACCAATTGAGCTAACAAGCCAACTGGGAGCTGGTCATTAGATTGGTTCGTAATATACCCGGGAAAGATGAAGATGAAATAATGAATATATGAAACTCATATATATTTGAACTGCGGAATGAAGAAATAAGTGTAAAGAAGATCCTCGCTGTTATTAACGCAACTTATGCAGTTGCGAAAAGAAAGCTCCCAGTTGGCTTGTTAGCTCAATTGGTTAGAGCGCTGCACCAGTATCGCAGAGGTCAGGGTTCGAATCCCGGCAAGCCTGATTTTTTCAGGCTTTCTTTTCGCAACTGCATAAGTTGCGTTAATAACTGCGAGGATCTTCTTTACACTTACTTACGACTTAGTTGTCATTTCATACCAAGTAAGAAAGCTTAAGCTTAAAACATAACTTCACCATACTGGTAATAAAGAAAATTTAATCAAGGCTGTTAAAAAAAAGTTAGGACTTGAATGGGGGTAGGGGGATTTGGAAAATTGTGCGTATCTCTAGAAAAGTCCTGGCTACGCCCCTGGCCAGACCCAGGTGTTGATTTGGCCTTTTTCCAGTCATTCGTGAGTTGGTTGGAAGGGATGAGATCACAAATGGTTACGGTTACCATATGCGTCCTTTTTCCCGATTTCATCTTCCAATTTAAAACCGTAAAACGCATTTCATACGGATTTTGCGCCATATACTGGCATAACCACTGCCATTCAAACATACAACAATAATACGACCACCTCGTTATTAGACTCATTACAACTATTTTCTTTGTGGCCCAAATGAAAGCTCTGTCATTTTTTTACCTAGCCTGCGAATACAGTCACCTCTCATCGCTCCCAACCGCTTCGCTCCTAGCAGAATAAAGGGGCTATAGTTGCAGGCCCTGTTTCACACCTGAAAACCTAATGACCACCTTTTAATTTTTAGTTCAAAACAGATTTTACTGTAAAAATTTATGCAATTTACACCACTTAAAATACCAGATCAATTTATAAATGACAAAAGAAGAAAAATGTATTTAGTGAGAGGTTTGCAACTCTTTTGCCTTCTTATGTTGCTGTCTTCTTCTGCTGTTTTTATCTTTGCTCCTCCTCCTTCCTTAATCGCTTTTCTTGGTCGTATTAACACTGGATTTTCACTATAATAATTGGAATCAGTGAAGCCCCGAAAAACGTCTATAATCAATTTCGAAAACATGACGATCAACATGTTTCGAGCAGTCAGAAAAAATCCACACATGATTCTATTCGATCTGTGGATGTGAATTTCTGTTTCACCATGTTAAATACATTGTTACCAATTCAGATCCGCTGTGCCTAAACTTTCTTTACCCCGTGTCCGTGATAAACGATTATCAGTATGAGCAACTTTTATTGTTGAATTGTATCTTTTTGCAATACTGTGTGGATTGTTTACGATTAAATTTCCAGTTGTTGTTACTTACATCCAGGTATGCTGGTTTTAATGCTCGAGTTTTATGTCTTCGTCCCAGCTCATCTAAATATGCACCAAAACTCTCTGCATCGTCCAAAGCGGACACAGCGTTTTCCACAGCTTTCATCACCCGCTTAGCGTGTCCATACAAGGCGTTCGTCTTTTCTAGCTCTGTCGGAGGGACATCTTTAAATTCTGGAAACAGACGCTGGTATTCTGGGTTCTTTTCAAAAAATCTAAAAAATATAAAGATGTGTTGTTTTGATGTGCTAGGTTGATTGGCAGGCAAATGAGATCAGTTGGTTATTAGAGTTGACGAATGAAGATAAATAAAGCGGCACACTGATACGGCAAAAAGAAGGCAGAGGCTAGATTGCTGAAATAAAAATTAAATATGTAGTATTTTCGGGATGAGCGTGCTTATCCCTTGGTCATCAGCTCCGTTGTCACTAGTCTTTTGGATAGGGGTTTGCCACATTCCTCACGCATGATGTGACTAGTCACAAGACGCCGGAGACGACATGCACAAGTTACACAAGACATAACGTGTTTTCTTGGTCAGATATCGTGGATTCTCCACAACTCACGGTATTTCATTCTAGCGAGACAAGTTTATGAAAGGCGTTTTTATCAGTTTAGAGAGATTTCAAGTGTTGGCTAGTTTGGTGTGACACTTTGCTACATGAGGTCACTAGTCACGCAAAACGTGAAGAGATGGTCAAGTCACACAAGACGTGCCTACTTGTTTTTCAGCAACCACGCTTTTCTGTGTCTACAACATTACCCAATCTTATATAAGCCACACAAGTTCATACTCATCCTATGTCCTTACGCATGCGGACCGATTGTTTCTTTTTGTCACAAGAGCAAGTTTCCTGCTTTATTAATCTTCTGCTCAAGTTTTTCTACAGGTCCTGATCAGTCATATTTGTTAGACTGTTCAGTGTCAAAAATTTTTAGTAAGAGTGAATTGTACTTTAGTGGCAAAGCAGTAACATATACGTTAGAGGAAGCCACATGAAGTATTGCTTCCACGTAGAATACTATGAGACAGTTTTTTTCAATTTTAAAAAACTTTAGTGACTTCGAATTTATATTCGAGCAAGTCACTCCTATAAACTGCCTATTCAATGAGCTAAGTGCAATCCGCACAAGTATTCGTTTTTTTAGTCAGGCTGTTCCATTGCGTTGCGAGTGAAACAGCCTAACCAGGTCCGTCGTGGAAGCTGAAAACCTAAATCAGTTCAAAGGATTCGCAACATGTTTACAAACTAGTATTGTAATTTTGTTTTAGCAAAGTGTGTAGCGAAGAGATTTTTTATTTTCACCCGTGAATGGACTGTACGCGTCAAATTGGTATTGAATTTTCAGCCATCAACGGGCAGTTTAACTGGGAGTTTTTACCTTCCACTGTAAAGGCTTGAGTGGGTTTAATCGCGTAAGGATCTAATGATAAGAATTGATTTTGCCCTCCGCTTCAAAACGCTATTGGTTTGAATCGTCAAAGCCTTACCCCATTAAGAACCTCAAAGTGTATAAACATATGAACAGGGTCTTTGGACTCTCAGTGCTTGTGGCCTTGGATTTTAGTTTGTTTTGTGGGGTTGCGATCAAAACAATTCAACAGGCAGCTGTATGACCGCCGCGATGATTCGTGTCGAGGATTAAATTAAAACCCTCGAAGATTAATCTTGCAATTTGCTTTAAAAAGCACTAAGTACTCACTTTTTCACAGAGATGTAAATAAGACGCCGTACCCAGCTGTCAGTGGGGTTATTGGCGAATCTTTTTCGCACTGTTTACAGGCAAGTAATTAAGACGACAAAAAGAGGATTATTTTGAAAGTCCTTCGAGTCCTTCGAAAAAGGAATAGTGGCAAAAGGTTACGAGAGGTAATGTCTGAGGTTATGGAAATTTTTTATACATCTTTAAATTTTGCAGTTTTGTACATCGGGCACGTTTAAATATATGACAGCTTTATTCATGCAGAATGCAGTTATATTAGAATGCTCCGTTTTCGCAAAAATAATATTGCGTTGTGTTTACTTTTGCCACATTACATGTATTCATCGCCACCAACGTTTAGTTTAATCTAACTTAACCATCTGTTGAAGTTATTTCATAAAACGTGGAGCTTGAGCTTTTGTTTTATGCTTCACCCTGCGTTTTCGAGGAAATGTGTGACAAGTTCATCAATTTTACTTAATTATTCGTTGTTTGAAGTAGAAATGAATAATGTTTTCTCCAAAAATTATTACCCCTTTTCTTGGTGCGGGTTTTAATACGGTTATTTTCGCACATTGTTGACAGTTCGCGAGAACAAGGCCCATGAAAAATAATCCAAGGATAGGAAATGTAAAGATATTACCGATGTTACTGCCTGTTATGACATAAATGTAGGCTGCATATTATTGTAAATGTTTTGACCATACAATTTCTAATTTTTCAAATAGAGGTTTCTTCAGTATCTCTGTTATTAAGAGCGTGAACGTTTTTAATACCGACGAGTATATGGAGAGCTCCACAGTAACGTGTAACTGAAAATTACCCATTTTGCTTCAGTAAAATGCAATAAAGATTCACTGCCCACCAAAATGACATATACTTAAACACCCTTCTTTGAATGATCCTCTGGGCCCGGTTGCTTAAAGCAACTTAAAATTAAGTGGGACATTTTTGCAACCGTTCCCTGTGTACCGAAGGATTTGCTTGTGCTCTCTTTGTGTTTCCTATACTCAATTTTCTTCTTCGGCCGAGTTATCCGTGATACTGTGGAAGAAAACCCTCAAGAACAAAGGGAGAATTCGCACTTAATCTTAAGTTGCTTTATGCAACCGGACCCTGGTTTTGAAACACACTATGACAGTAGAGTTCATTTCATATTTTTCCAGGGGCAATTTGCAGTTTTGTAGGTTGGCCCAGCCTCATTTTACCGGAGGGTCAATTTTATGCCTGCAAATGATTTTCGCAAATTCTAACGGCCACAGAGATAAAACTGAGGCATTTGTATATACAGCGTACGTTGGGAGGGGGAATGGCTCCCTACAGTAGATATGCACTTTCTAGAGCACTCAATTGCAACGAACTGAGAAATTGTTTTAAGATCTGAGCGGAGGTTCGAGATGCGAGAGTATCGAAATATCAAACAATGAAAAAGGAATATGATGCAATACCAATATGAAGAGTTCAGCTATCAAATTTAAACATTGCAATCAACGCATGCTACAATGTTTTCTGGTTTGTTTGTTTGTTTGTTTTTTGCCAGAATATTCCTTGTTTACTTTGTAACATGCGCGTGGTCTTTATACACAATTTCACCTTTTCATAAAAGAAAACCAAAACATTTTTTGAAAGAAGAGCTTGAATCGTTTTCAGAAATCATCAATTTATCTTTTTTCTGCCTGAGAGAAACGCTCTGAGTTCAGAGGAACACAGCCTTGACATTAATTGTTGCCCTCCTGCGTTAATGATGAGTAAAATAGTGAAATTATCATAAGAAAATGAACAATAAAGAACTCTAGCTCTGTCTCTTAAACAGCTATTTAAACAGTGGGTGCGTTTCAGATGAAAATCTTTTTTTTTTAGATCAAAACGAAAACGACTACGGTAAGTCAATTTCTCCTGGATAAGTAAATTACTCGCGAGTGAACATCAGTCGATTGCAAAACGATTGATATTAGTTGTTTGACCTGTCTGAAAATCTGTACATTTTTATAGATTAAAAAATCTTGGAAGAGACTAGAAAATAAGCAGTTAAGATATTTCTTTCCATTTTTCTGCCCTCGTCGAGGATATGAACGCATAACGAAAAGACGCGAACTAAATGCATAAGTTTGTACAGCTGGGATTACACATGTCAAAATTTTTGTTGTTATACACATGTTTTAAGAACCACTCTCGGCTCATCAGTTCTACCCCCTTCGAATGTAAATTTCTTAGTTTCATATTATTCGGCTGGAAGAAAGAATCCGTCGATACTCGTGCAGCTAAAGCGAAGGCCTTGAAATAAATAGAATCTCAACTGAAATACGACATGGAGTCAAGAAAAAGCTTCGATAAAATTTGCAATATGCGTGTACCTGAACATGGCATTTTCTTGCGAAGTGATCTGTTTATTTAGCATACGCTCACAATCCGCCAGCAACAAACAAAGGTTTGTGAAAATTGCTGATCAAAGGTTTGTGAAAATTGCAAGCCATATCTTCTATTCTCAAAAGTTGATTCTCTCTACAACGCAGCTATTTTTAACGGTTTTAGTTCCGATTTCCCAGAATCAAGAGTAAAAAGTCAATAAACCTTTCTTCAAATACACCTTAAAATAAGCAAAGGAGACCGTTTCGCCATTCGATACTTCATATGACATCAAGCATTTGACTGCAGCTTTATGTACTTACTTCAAAAAAGTCTTCTTTCCCACAGAATTTTTATGAAGTTCGACAACCTCCCACGTTTCACGAACCAGGTACTTTTGAGCTGAAGAAAGTTGAATTAAAGTGGGTTTGTCTTTGCACTTGCGAAGCGATGAAGACCCACATCCCATGGTAGAAAGAGAATGGAGACCACCTGTAATGAAATGAAAGAGTTCAATTGAGATATCGAGAAAACGTCATCCACAAAAAATATCTACTTTGGCAGTTTGACAGAGCGTTTTTATTTTACGCCATTTATGTCGCTACCTTTGTTCATGATTGAATGATTGTTTTCTTTCTGCAGCCCGGGGGGGTGTACTTCCCAGTAATAGGCTAATGGGGATGTGCCGCTGGATGGGGTCGCATTTTCACGACTGGATTGACTATAATGGGGTTGCATTTTCATTAAGAGCTAATAGAGTTACTAGAATGGGGTCGCACATTTGCGGGATTTCGGGGGTAAGTAAATTCCGGCAAGTAGAGATTTGGGGTATATTTGCCCAAAAGTGACTAACATGGGGTCTATAATTGGCTACAGAATAGACTATAATGGGGTAGGGGTCTGGATAGGCCAGCGGCACATACCCAGCAAAACTTGACCCAAGTACCCCCCCGGGTTCTGCAGATAAAACGTAAATTAAAATTTGTACTGATTGAAAACACTAAAACTGAAAACGGCCACATACAGCAAGCATTGTTTTCTGCACTTTGCACCGGAAAACGTTGAAGTGGTTTTTTACAACTGCTTTAAATCATAAAATTAGTGGCAATTTTAAAATATAAACAAAATTAATAATTTTCACATATAAACGTTACTTAGGGAAGTGACTCGGAAATAACCATTTCCAAAACATGTTGAGCCTAATCACAAATTTATTAAAAACATGTTGAAAAGTTTTAGGCTGCCAAATGAAACTTAATGCTTAAGTGTTCGTAAAGGCAATAATCAAGTGTTCTGATCTTTGTAAGAATATACGTGTGTATTGATCAGTGTCAACCAACGAGAGCTCGATCGTTCAATTGTTCATGGACATCGGTTAAAATACCCATAAGTACATTTAAAGTTACTTTATTCCCTTGATTGTTTTGAGATTGTTACTTTTGAAAATAGCCTCGAATAAACACCGGGTTCAAATAAACGCCGGGTGCACACGGTCAAATAAAAAAAAAAAACGCCCTCTACACTTATTCGAGATACTGGCGTTTATTTTAGGTCCGGCGTTTATTCGAAACTGAACATTTGTGTTACTGTGTACTTATAGGCTCGTGAACCACTACAGTACTTCAGTTCAATTTATTCCACTCATTCCAACCTAACGAAGTTGCGTAATGTACTCTATACTTTACTGACTCTACTAAGCATCAAACCCGCCCACCTTGCTTTGAATTTTATCCACTAAAGACGAAATGGGTGACTTTTAATTATGCTGTGCTATATTTTGCTACAATTTTAGTAAAGTATTAGAGACCAATTAAGAACAAGGCTATCGAAAATGATGAAAACATCCCTCTTTAATAAACGCCGGGCCCCGAATAAACGCCGGGTCTACGAGGGTTAGTTTTAAATAAACGCACCCGGCGTTTAATTGCGAAATACGGTATTTGAGCTCCGATTGAGCGGCAGTCAGTCACTTTTAATCCCAGCCAAGCCATAATATTAATTTTATGGTTTACTCCATGTAAATCTAATAAAAGGGCTATCATAAATTAAGTACAAAACAACCCATTGCCTTTAGCAGGTTTCATTTCGGAGATTTTGTGTGCGATATTCTCCAGTCACTTGAAGTTTTAAAAACACTACCTGACCTTAGCAGAATTTTCAGAAGCAAGTAGAAATCATTCAATCTTTTAAAATTGCGAGTCTTATTCTAAGGTCGCGTTCTTAAGTTTGAACTTAGTTGCCCAAATGAAGCCTTATTTAAGTTGTCAGCGTTTTAAGTGGTTTTTATGGCTGACGTAGAAGAGGGTCTCAATGAGGTTGGCCGTTAGCCGTAAAACGGACCAAAATTTAGGTTTAAAAATTGAAAATTTTAAACCATTAGTCGTAAAAAAAGGTAACCGTAAAAACTTTTCTAGCTACGATTTGTCATTTCGAAAGTGTCAAGATCTCTTGTTAAGACTGTTATGTGTCCTGTCTCGTGTTCAGGGCGGCTATGACCGCTACACACTTTGCCCTCAGGCCTCTTTGGACTCGAGACCCGAGAGCCTTCTTTATTACCCTTTTCTTCATCCCGAAATAGCACTATAACATTGAAATGCGCTTACAACAATATAATTAATGTTTACTTTTTAAAGAAAGGAAATTAATGTTTTAAACTCCTGTTAACCGCAACGAAAAGAAATTAACCGTTAGCCATAAAAATACGAGAAATTAAACCGTTAACCGTAAAGGCCTTTACCCATTGAGACCCTCGTAAATGGCCCAGAAATAGTGCATTTACACCCTCCTCTCAGTTATAAGACTATTGTTGACATTATTTGCTTCCGATTCATGGGGGACATACCATTAGAAAAGTTATTGGGGGTGGGAGGCATTCTCACCCTGCATGAATTTTTTTGTCTCCATTTTGCTGTGCAGCTGATTTTTTAAAGGTAAGAAACCCTGTTTTTCATGTGTTGCTCGCTGTGTAATGTCACCCAATTTTCCCTCGCATGATTTTTCCTTTTCATTTCGCCCATCCCCATAAAGTTTCTAAGGGTCCTTCCGTAATTTCTATGGGTAAGGGATATGCGTCGGGACGCACAAACGAAAGCCCTGTCGCGCTCATAGGATGCAATGAATTACATGTCCATACGACAATACGACATGAATATATGCGTTAAAAGGTATGTAAAAAAAACCTGGTATAATTGAAGTCCCTTCATCATGTTGAAAGCTTCAGGGTTTGTAGGACATTGGAAGACCAACACTTGGTCAAACTTGCGTTCTGCAAGAATGCTTCTTGGGTGCGCAAACGAGCGGGGAACAATGTTTGCTTGTTGCACAAACTAAGACGCATTTCGCTGAAACAAACGGTTGCGCCTGCTCAATTTAAGAAATGCACCTTTTGTCTCCCACTCAAGCGGACCGGACCCAACCAACCTCGTCTCCAGGGCATTCTCGGTATTCGAAATGGCGAAGCGGAAGATCACGTGGGCGACATACTTAAAATTAACCCACTTAATGTGTTAAAAGGTTTGCTTTTCTGAAAACGATGAAAAAGTCATGCTATCTGTAGCGTGTGAAGTTATAAGCGGGTATGAACTTAAATATGGCCTGAAATTAAACAAAATGACAACCTACTCTCACACCTAGCTGGGAGAAACAGTTTTTCTATCCATCAATTTTAATTTTCAAACATTCTCGATGAACACCAAAGACGACCGAAAATTATCTGGGTCATTTAAGCTTTTCAGATTGTTTTGCAATATTTTTTGTTTTTAAAAATAGGCAAAGGCTAGCTGGCTTACTGACTTGAAAATTTCGCAGGCAATTGGGATAACAAGCCGGCTGGCTGGGTGAAAGATAGCTGTTACTATGGTTGGCTGGCTATGAGACAGCCCACTGTTAAACTGAGAACAACATGCAATCTAAAATAGAATAATAGCCATTTCTATCTAAATTGGCGGTTGTTTTTTTCATTTTCAAGTTGTTTTGTTCTCCTGTAGGTTCACACTAGACTGGACCGATTTTCGTGCCGGTATCTTTACGTAAAAGAAACGGCTAAAATGGCATGTGTAGTTGCAATTGTTAACCCTATCTCAGATAGGCATTGTGTAGGAGCAATCCGTGAAGCAAGACTTGTTTGGCATGCCCCTCTCGTCTATGTACCTTTCGCATTACACTTAGAACGTGCCCAGATCAACACAAAAGGCCTATTCCTATCTGAAATGGTTCTTGTGCCGACACAATGCAAAGGTTATCCATTACACTCTTTTTTTTATAAGAACGTCTAATTTTTAAGCTGAGGCTGAACCGGAACTGAATGTTCTTATTTTTTTGGCGATTTGAGCCTCAGACGTTCTTAACAATGTTCTTAAGATTAATTGAACAGCATTTCATAAATCATAGTTCTCAATGAAAGAAAGAACAAATGGGTCAAATGTCTATCAATTTCTTAAAAGTTTTGCGACATCACAAAAATTCTAGCACTTGGGGCTCAAAAAGGCTGTAACTTACTCTGACCAAATTATTATACTTAATTTTATTTTCACATAGCTTATTCTACAAATATGAAGACAAGATAAAGACGTTCTTAACAAAATCTCAGCCTGGGTATGTTCTTAGCATGTTCTTAAAATTTCGGCAAATCTCAGCCTCGACGTTCTTATAAAAAAGGTTCTTATAAAAAAAAGAGTGTATATCGTGCACACATAGCCTACTACTACTGTCTTCGTTCGTCACTTTGTAACAGCATCAGATAGTTCCGAAATGCTTGTATATTTATCTGAGGTGCCATGCAGGGATGCCGAAACCGATTTTCACAAAACTTAGCGGAATTGAGACTGTCTAAATGAAATATGGTAATTTGCAAAATGGGATGTTGTCAGAATTTGCAGAGAGAAAATTGAATTCATCTTGTCTTCAAGTGTTTAAATATAGGTCCGTAAGTTAATATTTTTCGCCGACGATTCACACATATTTTTGTTTCTCATTTTAGCGTTTGTAAAACATTTTCGGTAAGCAGTAAGTTAAGTCTACATGATTTATAAGCACTTTCCCGAACTAAATGAAAAAATACGTTAAAGAGCTCGACATCTGTTCATTATAGAGACAACATGCAAATTACAAAAATGCATCACGTGACATCAGCACCAACCAAATATGTACTTTGCTCGCCAGGAATTTCCGAACCTGTTTTAAAATAAAACCATTAGTTGACTGCTAGTTTGGCAACTTAAGCGCGTTTGGTTTATTTAATTTATTCGTCCAGTTAAAGTCATTCGGCAAAAAGCAAGTTCAAGAAATTAATTCTGGAACCGATTCAAGGTAGACGAGTAATGTTACAAGTTTAAAGATTTAGAAGGTGTTCATATTGAGAAGCGACAAATAAAACATGTGGGTGACAGAAAGCTAGTTTACATAAGGTAATATGCCAGCTTTCTTCGGTACACTAATTACACGTTTTGTTTTCAGTCGTAGGGTGGACGACAGACTGAGGAAGCGCTAACGTTGTTTTTCATTGAACATGGGATGTTCGTCTTCCATAAATCACAAAGGACACCATGTTTCGATTCCTCTTTCTGATACACAAAAATCTCTGGTGAGAGAAACATGGGAAACGGTGGATCAACACAAAAACAATGTCGGAAAGAAAACGTTTCTAAGGTAACCCGTTTCGTTTTTAAATTATTACGAAGTTTAAGTAGCCACCATAGATTCACCTAGACACATACGTATCTCTTACAAAACAAGCTCAATTATTTGTGCGGCGTTTCGTAATTATAAAAAGGGATTTATGTTTCTTTCCATAATCTTCTTTCTCAATGTTATTCAAGACAATTGCGCACAAACATGAAACGAAACACAAAAAATCCACCAGCACGAATTCACATTCTCCATGAAACCAGAATTGAAGCTATTAACCTTGTTTGTTGACAACTGCTAGGAAATGTTAAAAAATTTACAACTGCAGCCGATTTTGAACTTGCAGATTCACAATGCAGTACTACCTCAACACTTTCTTGCGTTTGTGTAATTGATCCTGAAGCAGTCTTGGTTTGACTTTTATGCAATTCGTATTTTCCAAAATATAGTGTAAACTTTTTGCCGTTTCCTGTCTTTTGACCTTGTGCAGTAATTGTCAATAGGTGTTTCTTCTGTTGTATTCCATCATTATGGAAAATAAAGGGGGCTATTGATTTTCCTTCTATGTGAATTCAAAATGATCAAAACTACTAGAGAAACTCTAGATAGCTTATGAATAAATACTATATTTGACAGCGGAGTGCTTGATATCCTTTTTATTATCAACAGACAGGCCAAGGCTTAAATAACTACAATTTTCGACTGATTTTGCGTGCGCTTGCCGCTTCATGTCTGTTGTAGGAGAGCTATACGTTATAAATATGTCGGTCACATTGTCCTAAAACTTTAAATTGCCTTCCATACTTCGTGCAATTTTTATCAATAAATGCGAAAGACAGATAAAGCCACTATGCTTTTTAACGTGATCTGTAAATTCGCTCGACTCATGCAAAAGGAAAAAAACCTTGTACAGATTGTCGTGCTATTTTTGAATAGTAATCACAGAAGGGGAAGTTGAGGGAATTCTAAAAGCAGAACAGGTGCATTTGCGTACTATGGCGCGATGAAATAATAAAAAATTCAACATACAGTTTCGGTCACTCGCAAGATAGCAGCGACGTTTTTCGCCGTTTGTCGCTTCTTTCAGCTAAAGAGGGTATGGTCTTTTCTTCGAAAAAAAGAAAACTTAGTGGAGTTAAATTGCAGATTTCTAGTCACAGTTCAGAGAAAGAGATGTCTAGCTTGTTCCTGGCTGATCATGTCGTTTCAACTCAAGGAAGTGTAGCAAAATTTGAATATGTGAAATAAATTTGTTTGTGTTTTCCAGAACCTGCTAAGAGGATGCTGTTTCTGTCTTTAGCTAACATAGAGTACTTTAAAAATACAACATTGTATTTTGCATAAAGAACAAGTGATACCGCATGAAAGTACAGCTTAAAAGATTTTAAATTCGATAGTCGGTTTATGATTAAATTCAGAGAGTCAAAAAATACCGGGCCAAGTTTGACTTCTGAGAGAGAAAAGATGTAAACGCCTTATTTATCAAGCAATAAATGGACCTCAGATCAAGATTTAAAAAACACTTCAACAAACCAAACATATGTATGATTATCATTATTGCTAGCGACAGCAAAGAAAACACCAACCTGCGCGATTCAAAATGTTCCTTCAGAAGTTTTCTTTTCACCAGAATTACGTTGTTTGGCACTCTAAACTCTAAACTCTTTTAATTACTAGAATGGAACAGGAATGATACCTCACTCCTTATATTTTGTCTTTGTTAGTTAGCTTTAAGGAAACAATTAATTAAGCACAGTGAGTTAAAATTACTTCCACCCATTGTGTTGTGACAACCTTTAGATGACTCCAGGTCAATTAAAATTCATTGAAGTTGAATTCACGCTTGTCTTGTAAGAAAGCTTGTTGACAAAGCACGTACTTTATGTGAAAAGACTTGGCACTCAGAAGTCACTTAGGACTTAGCTTTCTTTATCGTACTCTTAATAGCTTGTAGCAACATTTTGTTACCCCCAGTTCTTTTGTAAACATGTTTACAAAAGAGTTGTGAATATGACTGAGTTTATTGTACACCACACTTAATTAATAGCCTGTGGCAAAATTTTGTTCTGACCATTCCTTTTGTAAACATGCTAATATCAGAGTTAAAACGTGAAAGAACACATTTGCGGTCAAAAAAGAGCATTTACCGGCAAAATTTTGTCTACGTTAATTAAACTGACTCGTTCACCCGGAAGACATTGTTAAATTTATAGCAAATCCGGTCCCTTGCGAGGCTATTTTTTGGGTGTTGTTTACATGAAAGGCATTAAAAGGTATTTTCTAGACTATTAGTCGCAACGGTCAACGAGTCGACTGCGTAAATGACTTGCATTCATGTCGATTCATATATCCGGTTATCCTATCACAGAAACGTGAATTTTCGCGCCACAAAATCTTCGCGGAAAAAGAGGGCCGATTATTTATAGGAGAGTCTCGACAAATACTTCAAATTGGTGAAAATTAAGTAGCGAAATAAGATGTCGCGAAAATTTCCTGCCAGAAGGTGTACCTTCGCAGTAATGTTGATACGAAACTGGAGGATGAATTTTTAAAAATTATTTCTAAAACATCAGACACTTTTAGGGTCATCGATATTAATTTTTATAACTAGATAAAGAAGTACTCCCGTGCTTTTTGATTTTTTAGATTTTTCCAGCTGAACCCTGAGTACCAAAAGCTGTTCCCGGAATTCAAAGACGTGGATCCTTTAGAGCTTCAAAACACCAGCGCTCTGTATGGTCACGCAAAACGCGTCATGAAAGCTGTCGAGAATGCCGTGTCCTCACTGGACGATGCTTTTAGCTTTGCTGCATATCTGGAGGAACTGGGCAGGAGGCATAAGTCCCGGTCATTGAAGCCAGTTTATCTTGATGTAAGAAGAACTCAATTGTCACTCAATACTAACGTTATTAATCAACCTCGTCCTCAGGGCCTCCTCCTGGTTCAAAATGGCGGATCGGAGAAACCCCTGGTCAAGGCTGCTGAAATACTCCAAGAATCGTGTAGTGTTTTGTCACGTGACACATGATGAAAGGGCTTTTTCGGAGGTTGTTTCCAGCGTATGAAGCCTGTTTGTTTTCTGCAAAAACGAAGACATTTCGTCGTGTTTACGTGACGAAATTCTAACGAATTTTTGGAGCCACTTTGGCAGCCTTGGCCAGGGGTTTCTCCGATCTACTATATCGAACAAGGAGAAAGCCCCGGGGACGAGGTTGGTTATTAATAGCTCATTTTTATTCGAAAATATGGCGACGAAATTTGAGCATTCTCAAACTGAGTGTGGAAGCTCTGCGTTGCTCAAGGGATTTAGTTCGTTGGACTTTTCATCGAATTTTCGATCGGAATATCGTACTTGGATACACATGGCGTATTCATTACTGGGCCATCTTAAAAACCTGCTAACCTGCGCGTAGTAGTAGGTATTTAACGTGCACTAAGGTGAACATCTACTAAATATAATAGCTACATGTATTTAATGTGAAATCTCAAAATAATAAACTAGTAGATAGGATTAAACATTACCCTCAAAAGGACTCTTCTATAAAATGGATACAAACGGTATATTTATCGCCTGTCCATCTTATAAAAAACCTTCTTTCATCTCTTTTGGTTACTAATTTTTACAGGCAATGCAGGAATCGTTGATGTACGCCTTAAAACTAGTAGATATGATTAAACATTACCCGCAAAGTGACTCTTCTATAAAAGGGATAAAAACGGTATATTCATTACCTGTCCATCTTAAGAACCTTCTTTCTTCACTTTCGACTACTTATTTCTACAGGCAATGCAGGAATCGTTGATGTACACCTTAAAAGAACTGCTAAATCATCAATGGACGCACGAAACAGAGGAGGCCTGGAACAGACTGTTCCGTTTTATTTCGTCTACGATGATTAAAGGACTGCAGGCACCGTAAACAGTTTGTCCTTCAACACGACAGTTCATTATGCAAAAAACATCGTATGGCTGGCCATCGAAAGCGAGAAAAATTTGTTGCGGAAACATTTAAAATTCATTGTTTCCTCAAATATTCCGTCATTTGCACATACGCACTCAACATTCGCGGAAGCAAATTTAGAAAGCAAGCGATGTTTCTGAATATTTTTTTTAATATTAAACAATATACTTCCGCAACAAATGTCGATTGTCCAGGTAAACGAGAAAGCATTACCAGCCAAATGAGCAATGCATTTTTAATTTTTAATAGCACTTTTTAAATTTATTGGTGCCTCGTTTTGTTACTGCGCATAAGTTCTGCGCATCTCGGGTCTGGTCCGAGATATTCGTCTCTCTTAAGGAATTTGCCTACTAATACAACGGTGCTTTTACGCGGCTATTAACTTATGGAAAAGCAGATCTTAGCAAGGGCTATCAGAATCCAAAAAGAAAATTGGGGATAACCACGCATTTTTCAGAGATAATTGAGCTTAAATTTAAAAAGAAAATGTCGTACATTCTTTGCGGTATTTGAAAGCTTTTTTAGAATTATGGTTGCTTGATTATCTCTGAAAAATGCGTGGTCACCCACATTGTTTTTTAGATTCCAATAGGTCTTGCTAAGATCTGCTTTTTCTCCATAGTTATAACTTTTGCAAAAATACCTCTACTACTTCCACTACTAGAGCCTTTCATCGGTGCCTGTAAATTTGGAGTCTGTGGATGATCATGGAATCCAAAATTGTAACCATTCAAGATTTAGAAAGCTACTGAGCAGCACTTTTCTGTGGTTCTATTATGAACGACGTGTCCGTAATAGAGAGGTGAAGTACAGTAATGAGAATTTTGGTATCAGTTTCCAGGGGCAACCAACGGTCCGTTTTCGGGGAATATCTGTTCGGAAGGCCTAAATCGCCTCAGATATTTAACAATTATCCTGCGAAGTCGCGCGGAATATCACCTGATACTTAGCCGACGAGGCTGTAGGCCGAGTTGGCTAAATCAGGGGATATTCCGCAAGATTGAGCACGACAATTGTTTTATTATTCAACAAATTCTCATCGACTACCATTTTCAGAACGAGAAAAACTATGGTTCTATGATGAAAACGCTAAAAGCTAGCAACACATAAGCTTAATAAAAATCAAAACAGAACTTCAAGAAATCGAAGTTTACTACCGTTCACTAAAAAGACTTATTTACAAAGTCATGTTTGGAAAGCAAGTGTGCTGCTTCGTTCGCAGCAGCATTTTCTTGGTTGAGTCCTCACTATGAAAATTCCAAGTCAACCTCTGGATATCTCTGTGATCTGAAGCAAATACTTGTTGACTTTTTGAGAGCATTTAATCGTGGACAGCTTCTTCCAGGGAGTTAAAATTTCCGGAAAACACTGCTCAAACTGCCTCGCTTTTCAAAATGGCCGCCAGACAAGCAATGAAAGAAAATCTGCAGTACACTTCCTAATATGGTCATTTACGTATATCGCAGGATATCTGTCATGTACGGATGACAGATATTGGCTTCCTTACCATATATGGGCATAGTAACAATTTGTTGAATAATAATGGTTTAATTGCAGTGAAAACTAGAGATTTCTCAGGAAGAACATCACCTCAGACGTTCGTAGCAAGGAGACTGATTGATTTCTACGGTTTTCGGAGGGACAAATATGTCGTTTAGAAAGTAAAATAAAGCCAGCTATAGTACTTTCGGAGGGCCATCAGCAGCTCGAAATATGGCAGATAGGAGTCAGTTTCCTACAATTTTCGGCTGCGGCCTAAATCTTCAGCTAAAAACGTACTCCGAACGGACCAACTTATGTTAGCTTACACAAATATGCCTTAAAAAAGCCCTAAAACAATCTAAGAAGTAGAAATGACATTTCAAGTATAGAACTTTCTCGTTGAGTGCCCTGAATTTCGGACCAAGCAAACCGTCCGTTTTATAGAGTTGGCTGCAAGAGGAGGTTCGAGTGTATAGCATACTTCGGGGGCCCGTCTCACGAAAGTCCCCATAGCTTTTCGGGCTCGGAAAGCTATGTGAGCGTAAAATTTAGATTCAAATTTTGCTGGTTTTTAAAGCTAAGAAGTAAAATTCTAAGTTGACGAAACAAGTCGAGGTAGTTCGCGGGCTAAAAGCTACACCACCATTCTAAAGATTTTGATTTTAAAATATAGCACCGAGCCTGAAAAGTTACCGGGACTTTCGAGAAACGGGCCGCGGGTCCTATTTCCTTGCACAAAGAATGTAAATAAACCTTAATATGAAATTATGAATATATAAAATTCACTATATTTGAACTGCGGAATGAAGAAATAAATGTAAAGAAGATCCTCGCAGTTATTAACGCAACTTACGCAGTTGCGAAAAGAAAGCCTGAAAAAAATCAGGCTTGCCGGGATTCGAACCCTGACCTCTGCGATACCGGTACAGTGCTCTAACCAATTGAGCTAACAAGCCAACTTTTTTTTTCTTCATTCCGCAGTTCAAATATATGAATTTCATATATTCATAATTTTATCTTCATCTTTCCGGGGTATATTACGAACCAAATTAATGACCAGCTCCCAGTTGGCTAATAACTGTGAGGATCTTCTTTACATTTATTTTTAAAAAAATCTTAATAGTTGACTTCTACTTTATATACAGTACTCAAGAGATGTGCATGTAATACCCATACATGCATTGTTGTAAATTAATTTACTTGCTCCCAACTTGGTACTTGCAGAGTTCGCTCTGTGATGTATATAAAATATAGATAAATCATACGTACATACATAGATCTCCTCATTCTGCAAGTCTCTATGCAAGGGATATTGACCTTATGCATGGTTGACAATCATAAAGGCAATCGAGTGACGAACACAAAATGTTGAAATACAAATATCATTAAGGTGTTTCGATACAGTTTTTTTGGGGCCATACCTAACTTTTAGAATCGGCTCTTAGACAGTCTTCTCCTTGTCAGATCAACGTGAAATTCTCAATGCCTGTTGGTTTTGGATTGAACTTTAGTGTGGTTTACATTTTGTGAAAATCAGTATTTCCATGACAACGATAAACAAAAATCCTCCAAAACAGTAAAATTGAAATTTTGCGCGATCCAGCCTTCACTTTGAAAAGCAAATACCAACATCTTAAACTGCGGTGTGTGACAAACAAAATATACAAAACTAAAAAAATTCTGTATGTTTGTTTTGAAGTAAATTGCAAAAACATTTTCAACCTTAGTTTTTGCATAGTAATAGTAAATGCACCAAAAAATAATCAATGCTTTGATCAAATGGCTGGAAAATACTGTTAAAATGTGTCTTTTATTTACTATGTTACGCGAAGAAAGTTTTGTTGAAACTGGTGTTCCCGATCTCGAGAACGAAGTGTTTTTCTTAGATCATTGGCATAATAATTTGTGGTAATTTTTGAATTTGAACGCTTTTGTGAAAAACTTAAGAACGGCTCGATAGATTTTTAAAACATTAAACACGCGTGCTTGACGATGTGAGCAATTTTATTATTGGGTCTTATTAACATTGATTCACTGGAACATTTTCAGATTTAACGTTAAAGAGAACGTATTAACCGTCGGAAAGCTTGCGGTCCATATTCACAGTTGGCAAATAAATGTTAATATAGTCAAAGTAATGCGCAATGCGTTCCTCCGTGATTTTTACTTTTCGTTGTAATCTACAATGCCATAAAGAACAAAGAAACCAAATAAAAATCACGAAGCAACGAAAAAACTAGGTATAGTCCAAAAAAAAAACTATATCGAAACACCTTAATATATAGATTTAACCAAGCCTAAAAGCTTCGCTATTAGGTTTGGTTACATCTATATGTTAATGATATCGATATTTTAGGCTTGGTTAAATCTGCTCTGCTCATATTAATGATATTTTAGGCTTAGTTAATTATATCTGCTCTAAAAATCTGCTCTTAAATCTGCTCTGAAAAGCGAGCCCGAGCCGCCGGCATCGCAGGTAGGCACGAGGACCACTACGCCATGAAAACTAACACTTTTAAAGCACTAGTTAATTTTCTACTTATTTTTTCCCGTGACAAGATGCCAATCGACATACTGCTGGTATTTTTCCTGGGAAAATGTGTTCGGACCGCCGTAAAAACCATGGTTGTGGACAGATAAAGCCAGAAGGCACTAGCTCTGCTATAATTGGCGTCGGGACCGCTGCCAAATGCTGCGAATTCAAGCGTTGTGCCGACCGAGTTCGCAGCAGAACCGACAACAAAGATAAAGTCATCGAAGGCGAATTTCGTAACTTGAACTTGTCGCCTTCCACCAAAAAGACAACTGAGTATCCTTTTGAGTTTTCTCTTTCCATTTATAGATATTTGATATTTTTTTCAAGTTCTAAACTTCACTTCTGTCGACCTGAATCGTTTTGCTAAACAAGCTAAGCTTTTTAAAAAAATCCCTTTTTCAAAAGCGACGATGGTCACGCGATTTCCCGCCAAGAAAAACGCTGGTTGCCCAAAAGCACCGTGTGATGGCATTCTCCCCCCCCCCCCCGGGTTTCCCTGGGACTCCCCTCTCCCTCCCTCAGAGTCTGTACGGGCGGACGGACGGACGTATGCTGACGTCAGAACCAAAATTTCTCGGATCGATATGTTGCCAGACTTGCTTACCCATGGTGCTCTGCTCTGCGGTCTTCGGCCGCAAAGGAGCTCGGTTATAACTGTGTAAAAAAATTCAAAACAAGTCGGTCTGCCATCATCGTCAGTTACAATGGATCGGAAACAGAATTATCTTAATTCATACTTATAGTGTATGGTGATGATAATGTGTGAAATACATATTAAATTAGAAATACCAAAACAGGTTTCAAAACGGGTTGTTGTTATGTCGCCAGTTCCTGTCATAGCTATATTTCTACTGTAGTTCGAGGACGATAATTTGAACTGCAAGGAGTCATTCATGATGGCTGAATAACTGAGTTAAATAGCACCAATTATCAATTCCACATAATTTCACTGCGCACAATGACTTAAGGTGAAAGCTCAAAAATTAGCTCAGGACATTAAGCTGAGTAAGACGGAAGCAAGCCAAGCTCTGATAGACCAGCCGACCGTTGCTCTCGCTCTCGTTTTATCCACGGCTTTCCTGCAGGCGATCTCAAAAATTTCGATTTTGCTCGATCTTTCACTACATCGATAAGCTTTATACACTTGGTGCTCCCACGCTTTTCTCGCACTACTGAGTCCGTTAGAGGGACGCTTATAAGCATGCATACTAAAAAGTTGGAACTCTTATCAATTCTCATCGACATTTGTTATCGTTTGACCGGTTGTACAGCTTCTAGGAGCAGTTTGATAGAGCTATGAGCTACACCAGCCAACAGATTCGAACCAGAAACGACATACAATCTTTTGAGTTGCAATCAATCATTTTTTAAATGCTTCATTTGACGCGTGTATCATAAATCGTATCATTGCTGATTGCAGCTGGCGATTCTGTAACGGGAACTCTTGTGAAATCTCTCAAATCATTTTCGTTTCTATGAAATAGACAGGGTTCTGTTAAAAATACTTAAAGCAAAATTAAAAAAGACCTGGAGAACTAGTCACAACGACGCTAATCTTAATGGCTTACAAATTTCGCAACTGTCAATTAAGACGTGTTAAGGCTCTCAAGGCTGTTTTGCCCTTCCGTCCAGATTATAAACTACATTTTAAATTGACTACGATAAATTTAGTTTTCCTCGGAAAAATATCATTTCACTAAAAACATATGAATTGTCAATTTTAGAATCAGTCAACTAAAATCTTAGTACTACCGAAAAAAGGCCACGAAATTAGAATGTCAAGAAACTGTCGATATAAAATTGCTAGATATACTATAAACTGGTAAGAAAATAAGACTGTAAACTTACCAAGTAATTTTCACAAGCTTCGGTGTTCTTCTCATGAAAATATTTCACGTTTAGAAATTAAGAAAACAAAAGAAACCACCGGTTTTCATCCTTTTCTCAGTTCATAAAAGGACACAAAACTTTGAAAGGGTTGCACGAGCCCAACCGACAGAGTGGACCGCTAAAGTGCGGCCGGATTAAAGGTCTTTGGACAAAGGCGAATGCTTTTATAGAAATAAAAGAACATTTGCCAATCGAAGCAATGCACAATATAAGCTTTCAGTAGGAAGTTGAATTGTGTGAACTGTAAAGTAAAATGATTCTAGTCTATTTCCGACGAGGCGATCTTGTTGTGTATCTAAACTTCTAAAAATAAAGTCTGAATAAATTACTAAATGAGGAATTCATTGCTGTGCCACATGGTTACAAGAGTACTCTAGCAGTAGGATATTGAAAAAGAAAACTCCTGCCATTCAATTTAATCCACGAAATGCCAACCTTTTAAGGATAAGTGAAGGACCCACTTAAAGGTGCTGTGTTTTTCATAGTTACAATTGCGTCAATGTTTGAGAACCGATTAAATAGAAAGAAAGAAATTGTCTTGAAAAGTGGGAAACCCTGAAAGAACACGCCTGGTATTGAATGCACCATAAGCTTCAAATGTCATCAAATGTCACGAATGATCAAGGGGTAAATGATAGAAACTAAACTAAACTTTTTAGTTGTTAAAAAGTATTAAGAAACACATATGTTGTCAACATTTTCTTGATTCATATGATGGTTCTGCGGACTTTTCTTGTTATTATGATGATTAGTGAAGCATTTTCCAAAAATGTATTTGCAATTCAAATACATACAGAAAACACTAATAACTGTTATAAATCAACACACAGGATGTGCTGATAATGATGTTTTGTTGTTTTAGTTTTGTTAGTATTACTGATCTGTAGACATGTACACCCAAAATTAGGAAGGAAATGAAAAGATGAAAACAAGGTCAAGGTCTCAATTTAAAATCCGAAAACTCAAACAATAAAACAAGTCAGACCGGTTTTTACACCTCCATTTTCAAAAGCAATTTCACGAGACACTTGAAGCTCCGAACCTCTTGAAGTTAAAAACAGTCAGTCTTTTGGTCAATCCATCCTCAAAACACGACCACTGCTACGACATATTCGTATATTTAGCCTTACTGAAAAGCATTTATGAGGTTTTATTTTCTTGCATTAAATTTCCAAAATACACTCATCTAAACATTTAAAATAAAAATAGAACTTTGCAGAGTGGCTTTTCTTATCCTTTATTTCCATTTCAGACCGGAAATTAAAAGTTGAAAGCGTTGATTTTTTGGTGGGTTGAAGCTAAGGAACATACCAGAGAAAGACCTTCGAATAAAGACGAGGAAAAAAAAAACCAAAGACAACGACCCACCATTTTTTTCCCAGTCTGGTACTGTTTGAACCCCAAACACACTTGTTGGAGGCGAGCACTTCTCATCGGTACTTCAACCATTCTTCTCTCTCTCATTGGACTAAACAATTTTTGAACAGTGCGTCGAGATAGTTGGGATGAGATCGTTAGTTTCGTGGTGAGACACCAGAAGTAGTAATAATAACTAAATTATAAACGGTAGCCACTTGTCTGAGTTATACAACTTTTATCAACGTTGGCCCTGTAAAATAAAATAATAATATGGTATAGACCAAACAAACATGAATCTTCCTCGAGAATACAATACTTAACAGACTATTTTTTACCGAAGTGGAGGTGAGAAGCAGATACTATCCCAAGTTTGAGTAGCTAATCAGGGCGCGCAAAAAACACTATCCACTGGTTTGGTATAGAGCTCTTATTCGGTGTTTTGGTCGATAATATGCGCGGACATTCTACTCATTACTCATTACTCATTACTACGCAACTCGTAAAATAACCATGCGTATTATCAAACAAAACACGAATAAGGTGTATTTACTTAAAAATTCCTGCAAGAGATTTTCAGTGCTAAATTAACAGTAAAACTACAGCGCAGACGGCAAAAATCAGTGCTAAAAGAAAAGAAAAAATTGAAAAAAACTGACTTAACTTATGCCAAAAACTTGTCAAATAATTAACATAAGATTTCAAAACCACAGCTTAGACTACAAAGTTACCTAAAAAAAAGAAAATAAAAAACTCGTGCTTTGAATTTATCTAATAATTTACATTTGCGTCTGTTTTATATCATTTGATTTTGGTGCTGAGAGGAATATTAGCAAACTTGGGAAATATTCTGAAAATGATGAGAATCGTTCAAATGACCGCTGGACCATTTGAGGAAATTTTCGGACAACTTGAGTCGGGATGATAAGGAAAATTCCAAAACCTAAACGACAATTTTCGAAAATTTCGTGAGCAAATTTCGACAATTTTCACGACATTACTCTAATTGACACGATGTACGTATGTTATAGCCAGTGCCCTCGAGCGGTATCAAGGGGAGGGATATGTTCAAGTGCTCGGAGCAATAAATACAAGTACTTCACTATTCGCTTGGGGCAACAATGTCCCATGATTAGCTATAGAGAGCAATGTCCTTTAGGCAACTAACGATGCTACCCAATGTAACTGTAGCAATCTACAACGCTGAAACTTAAATTTAGTAATTTATAAAACAGAGCACCCCATTGAAGGTCAAAGTTAAATATAGCTTCTTTCGGAGTTAGCTTCTCTTTAATTGCATCACAATGTTTACCGATTCTTCCTTGATCAAAAATAAGATGCTTACACAAAAAGACAACGTACAGATTTGTCAGCGTGGTTGGAGGCTTTACAGTAAAAACCAAATATCAAATGCCCTCAGCACTTCAGCTAAGCTGAGAGGACTATCATATTTCGATCAAATTAAAAAATTGTTAGCTTTGGGGCCCAAAAGATTCTCAGAACCTGACCGTCTTTTGAAGCTGGTTATTTCAAGTATACAATTTGTTTAAATAAATCATGATAAAGCAATCATTTTAAAGCAAACTTAATTAATATGAAGGAAAAAGTAACAAGGAATACTCAACAGGGTTTTTTATCCTAAGGATGAAGGCTATAGGCACCAAGAGAAGTATAAAATGCCGGAAATCCATTACCGGCCAGAAAAATGTGTCGGAAAAATTAAATACTTCAAAATAATCAGAAATATAAACGTTTTAATTTTAATACGACATTGGATGATCTTGGCGTGGATACAACCTAATGCACTTAATCCTTGCGATGTTTTCATTTCAAACAAAAATTGTCAAATTTTACGAAAAAAAACGGCTAATACTATGAACAATGCGCAAGAACAGTGAAAAAACAAACATTTTCTCCAAAATGATGCTTTTTAGTTAAAACGACTTTCACTCTCAACAGCCAGTTAAAGCACTTGTCGGCTTATCGGACAGGATTCCTTTTCGATAACTATCTTTCGCTTCGATGTTTCTCCTCTTACCTTACTTAACAATTTTGGAACGTGGATTTTTTCGTTAAGGTAAATGGAATATTAAGAGCCACAGTCTGTAACTTTCGAGAATCCGCGGTCAGGAAGCGAAAATTCGAATTTTCTTTTTCTACACCAAAAAGCCCCTTTTCGTGAACCTTTTTAAAAAATGATACCCAAAAGTTCCAGCGAGGCCTTATTTTGACAAAAACGGACAAAGTTCGAAAAGCTGCCCAACCGCCGTCGAAGGCCGAGGTAAATGATGCAAATTAGCGTATTTTCAACTCGCCAGAACATGACAACAAAAGCTCGGACTAAATTCACTTTTTCACCATTTGTTATTCATCCCTTGGACTTCCTTTTAAACTACATTTCATTGCCATGTTAACAATTTTTCTTTGCTATTTACACGCTTAAAAAATATAGCATTCGCTCTTCAGTTGATTCATCAAATTTTACCTTATTTCGGAAGATCACAGCGCCGGGGGTATACGTATCTACAGGGCAAAAAGGGATTCTATCGAACGGGCAATTATTCTTCTTTATCATACTGAAATGGTTAGTTTGGCCCGTAAAAAGCAAGCGCGCTAGAGGCAAAAACGTAGAGACCATTTTCACACATTTCGCCGTTTTCTCTGTTGTTCTCATATTACAAGCTGCATATCATTTTGAAACAAAAATCAATGATACGTTGGTCATTTTGGTCAATGCTCCCAATTTTATTTGTTTTTAAATTTTAACACTTTATATCTGTAGCAATAACTTGACTATTTTAAATCAAACTCGATTATTTTCAAATAAGGGAACATTAAGCACTAAATAAACAATCCTCCGACGTGTGTACGGGGGAATTCGAACAAGAAGCTGTACAAACGTCGAAAAGAATTAGGTTTGTAATGGAAAACCGCCGAGTAGCCACCTTTCCATATTTCGCCAATCGATATGCTTTTAGTTGACGTACTGATTATTAGACTTGCTTACTTTAATAGGAACTTTGAACGACAAATATTAAAACGTTTACCATGAGAGATAAATTCTACTGCGTCACACCACACTACAGACAATCTTATATCACTAAAATTTTGATTTTGCGCCGTAAAAAGTAACGCTTAAACATGCATAACAACACTGTCAACAACGTGTTGCTGCTGAGACTATGTTAATATAAATAGGTATAAAGGAAAATACATTATTTGTATGTGGCGCTTCTCTCTGTTCGCTCTGATTTCAATTCAATATCCGACCTGAGTCAAAGGCCACCTACGAAATCTTTTTTGTTGCCTATATAAGTATTGTTATTCACTTACTCGTCTTTTTGTGGTATAGACGTCTGAACAATGCGGAAGATGTCTTATCCCCTTCGAAGAGAAGGCAGCAAATTGGAAGTTTCTTCCTGGTTGGAGTACGTTTTTATTTTGTGGAGGCGACAACAGGTTGTCACGTTGCGTGACATACAATATTACATGGATATGCACAGCAGCGCCTCCGCGAAAATTAATATTAGAAAAAGAAAACAGAAAAAGGAAAACGAAAACAAAAACCACAAGAAGAGTGGCAGAAAACTAACACATTTCCCTAAGAAAATGTTCTCGACTCATCAACAAAACCAATGACGAAAACAAAGCCAGAAATAAATTTATATATAAAAAAATAAGGCTATCTCTAAAATAGGAACGGGGAATGGAGGAATGGGGAACGGGGAACGGGGAACGGGGAACGGGGAATGGGGAACGGGGAATCTCTAAAATAGGGAATATCTAAAATGGGGAATCTCTAAAATAGGGAATCTCTAAAATAGGGAATCTCTAAAATAGGGAATCTCTAAAACGGGGAATCTCTAAAATAGGGAATCTCTAAAATAGGGAATCTCTAAAACGGGGAATCTCTAAAATAGGAAATCTCTAAAACGGGGAATCTCTAAAACGGGGAATCCCTAAAATAGGGAATCTCTAAAATAGGGAATCTCTAAAATGGGGAATCTCTAAAACGGGGAATCTCTAAAATAGGGAATCTCTAAAATAGGGAATCTCTAAAATAGGGAATCTCTAAAATAGGGAATCTCTAAAACGGGGAATCTCTAAAACGGGGAATCTCTAAAACGGGGAATCTCTAAAACAGGGAATATCTAAAACAGGGAATCTCTAAAATAGGGAATCTCTAAAATAGGGAATCTCTAAAATAGGGAATCTCTAAAACGGGGAATCTCTAAAACGGGGAATCTCTAAAATAGGGAATCTCTAAAATAGGGAATCTCTAAAACGGGGAATCTCTAAAATAGGGAATCTCTAAAATAGGGAATCTCTAAAATGGGGAATCTCTAAAACGGGGAATCTCTAAAATAGGGAATCTCTAAAATAGGGAATATCTAAAATAGGGAATCTCTAAAACGGGGAATCTCTAAAACGGGGAATCTCTAAAATAGGGAATCTCTAAAACGGGGAATCTCTAAAATAGGGAATCTCTAAAATGGGGAATCTCTAAAACGGGGAATCTCTCAAATAGGGAATCTCTAAATCCACAAGCCCGAACTAAAATCTCATGTCTGTTTTTCTCTCTACCATAATTTGGAAAGGATAGATAACCCAAGGGACCCTATAAACGCGTTGCGTGACCAACTCGTCACACATCCCTTTAATAAGGCACCGTAATTGCAGATTGAAGAGAGGTATCTTTTTCGGTGTAATAAAATTGAGTGAACTGAAATAAATCACATCCTGCTGATTGTGATACAATTTATTTTTGTGTGTTGACTGCCGATACTACTTGCAACGCTTCTTTAAGTCTTATTCCACGCTCCAGTTTCTCATTACTGTCACCTGTATTTTGATTGAACTGGTTAGCATTTGTATTACAATAAGAAGATACTGCACAGCTAAGTCGCGGAAACGCACACAGGAACGTTGTTGGCCAGATTCCATCCCCACTTTCCTGTTTACCTTTCAAATAAAGAGTTTATGTTTGCTACACGTAGAAGAGAGTCAGAACACCTCGACTTCTCATTCTGAACAGTGCGTAAGATATTTGATGCAAACTGACGGACCCGTGAGGAAACCGAAACTAAATAGGATCCAAACCCACCAATGGCAGTTCACGTTTGTAATGGGAATTCTTTGGATAATTTTTTCATGGCCAATCAAAGAAAACGTAATGATAACTTTGTACAAGTGGCATCGGAACGGCGCGCAGCACTGTAACAGAAAAGCGCTGCTTCGATTGCGAATTGCCGAGTAGACCAAGCCGTGTTCCACCGTGGAAAGGTAAGCAAACATCACCACCCGTGATACCCTGCTAACAGAGACTTTTCGTTTTGTATTCACGATAAACAAAAGAACTAAGCGAAATACGAGAGACGCGAACATCATCATACATGCTAA
Source organism: Siderastrea radians (assembly GCA_964017195.1). NCBI lineage: Eukaryota > Metazoa > Cnidaria > Anthozoa > Scleractinia > Rhizangiidae > Siderastrea > Siderastrea radians. The sequence goes on from OZ024900.1 coordinate 3,869,505, forward strand.
GAAAACTTTCCAGAAAGAAACACTCTGCTAGCAGGGCATACCTATAAACTGTAAACTGTTAAGCACGTTTTCAATACCTATGTTATATTATTTTACTGTAAGCAAAAGAAAAAAATGTACAACAGCCTCATTTTACCAATAACTAATAAAGGAGCCATTTACGCTGGCTTTGCGCCTCGAGACAACATGTGACTGTGATGTCGTGACCTTTTACGTCTCGACTGTGATGGCGTGACTTTTGACATCTTGAGCCAAAAACATGTTGCGTTTTGAGCGGTGACTGTTATTGTCTAGACCTGTTCCAGATATACCTTATTACCCCGCCGTCAGGACGGGGTCTAGTAATACCCATTTTTTTTCCGTGGTTGTTTTACCCCGCCGTCAGGACGGGGTCTAGTAATACCCTTTTTACCCCGCCGTCAGGACGGGGTCTAGTAATACCCATTTTTTTTCCGTGGTTGTTTTACCCCGCCGTCAGGACGGGGTCTAGTAATACCCTTTTTACCCCGCCGTCAGGACGGGGTCTAGTAATACCCGTTTTTTTTTTTTTTTTTTTACCCCGCCGTCAGGACGGGGTCTAGTAATACCCGTTTTTTTTTTTTTTTTTTTTTTTTGTCGTGGTCAGTTGCCCCAGACCTGCGCTCGGTCAAAACAATACTTGCCGGTAAACTTTGTTCGTTCAGCGTTTATTCGCCAGAATTTTCATGAAAGTTGGTGTAGAAAATTACCGGCGATTTAATGGCATGAAAATTCCTTCGATGAAAGCAAGAACGAAGGTGCTAGCGAGCTTTGAAGCTGGTATGAATTTGCCAAACCTGCCCTGGCACGTAAACATTACATCACTGAAACACAAAAGGTGATCGGGGAAGTCCCTTGCTTTCGCCAAGTTGAAAAATTCAACAGTGAAATGCAAGCATATTTTTGGCAGTTTTGCTTTGCTTCGCCAAAATCTTTAGGGAAAGTTGTGTAGAAAAGTACAACAAATTCAATGGAGTTGACTTCTCTTCAATGAGAGCAAGGACGAAGGTGCTAGCGAGCTTTGAAAGCCAATGATTCATGCCACGTGCCGTAGCACATAAACATTACGTGATTGAAACACAGAAGCCGATTCGGAGAAGTAAACTTGCTTGCACCAAATCACTCATCGAATGACGGCCTAAAATAGACTTTTACGGTTTTTCATAGCTATCAGTTTCCTTTAGATTTTAGAATGAGTTTTTTATCAAGAAATCTATTTAAATTTCCGTGCCCTTGCTATTTAGAATTACGCTGACATGTCAGTTCGTTTATTTAAAAAAAATGTGACTTAACTGAGTCACGCTATGGTCAAAATATTTCGTCACGTTCTTCTTCGCGAAAGCTAGGACAAGTGGATGACCAAGGAATGAGGGATGGGGTTCATACTATCAGGGATTCATGTTACCACAGGGAGAAGGGTGCGGAGCAGATGCATAAGGGGAAATGGCAGCAAACACAGGTACGATAAATCATCAACTTTAAAATTTACACCACTTGAGCTCGTATCTTGAGTGATCGAAATATATTCTGCTCCCTGGGAGGAGGAGAAAAACGGCGGGGTCCAATGAAAGTAGGAACGAAGGAGCTAGCGAGCTTTGAAGCTGGAATGAATTCGCCTAACTTGCCGTGGCACGTAAACATTACATTACTGAAACACAGAAGCCGATTCGGGGAAGTCCCTTGCTTTCGCCAAGTTGAATAATTCAGCAGTCAAATGCAAGCATTTTTTGGCAGTTTTGCTTCGCTTCGCCAAAATCTTTAGGGAAAGTTGTGTAGAAAAGTACAAGGAATTCAATGGAGTTAACATTTCTTCGACGAGAGCAAGGACGAATGTACTAGGGAGCTTAAGTTTGAAAGCTGGCATCAACTCGCGATCGCTATGAACTTAGTAATTATGATGTAAAGTATGTATGTACGAGTGCCAAGAAGTGAGTAATACTGCCTTCCATAATTTCCCCCCGACCACAGGCCTTAAAAGTAAGAAATTAGAAATGAGAACCAAGATAAAAGAAAAATCTTTGACCCCGGCGGGATTCGAACCCACGACCTCCGGATTAGAACACCGTCGCTCAACCAACTGAGCTACGAGGCCAGGGTGAGTCACGCTATGATCAAAATAATAATTTCATCACGCTCTTCGTCACGCACACTAAAACAGGGTGATTAGGCAAGTCGTGTCTTGATTTATATTATCATCGTAAGCACGTAAAAGATACGATAAATCAACAACTTTTACCTGGCCGTAATATATTTTGGACCCCAAGGGCAGAGAGAACAACGGCGGGGTTAACGCCCCCTGGGGCTTTTCTTGTTTTTTTTGTCGTGGTCAGTTGCCCCAGACCTGCGCTCGGTCAAAACAATACTTGCCGGTAAACTTTGTTCGTTCAGCGTTTATTCGCCAGAATTTTCATGAAAGTTGGTGTAGAAAATTACCGGCGATTTAATGGCATGAAAATTCCTTCGATGAAAGCAAGAACGAAGGTGCTAGCGAGCTTTGAAGCTGGCATGAATTTGCCAAACCTGCCCTGGCACGTAAACATTACATCACTGAAACACAAAAGGTGATCGGGGAAGTCCCTTGCTTTCGCCAAGTTGAAAAATTCAACAGTGAAATGCAAGCATATTTTTGGCAGTTTTGCTTTGCTTCGCCAAAATCTTTAGGGAAAGTTGTGTAGAAAAGTACAAGAAATTCAATGGAGTTGACTTCTCAGTGACTTCTCTTCAATGAGAGCAAGGACGAAGGTGCTAGCGAGCTTTGAAAGCCAATGATTCATGCCACGTGCCGTAGCACATAAACATTACGTGATTGAAACACAGAAGCCGATTCGGAGAAGTAAACTTGCTTGCACCAAATCTCTCATCGAATCACGGCCTAAAATAGACTTTTACGGTTTTTCATAGCTATCAGTTTCCTTTAGATTTTAGAATGAGTTTTTTATCAAAAATCTATTTAAATTTCCGTGCCCTTGCTATTTAGAATTACGCTGACATGTCAGTTCGTTTATTCAAAAAAATGTGACTTAACTGAGTCACGCTATGGTCAAAATATTTCGTCACGTTCTTCTTCGCGAAAGCTAGGACAAGTGGATGACCAAGGAATGAGGGATGGGGTTCATACTATCAGGGATTCATGTTACCACAGGGAGAAGGGTGCGGAGCAGATGCATAAGGGGAAATGGCAGCAAACACAGGTACGATAAATCATCAACTTTAAAATTTACACCACTTGAGCTCGTATCTTGAGTGATCGAAATATATTTTGCTCCCTGGGAGGAGGAGAAAAACGGCGGGGTCCAATGAAAGTAGGAACGAAGGAGCTAGCGAGCTTTGAAGCTGGAATGAATTCGCCTAACTTGCCGTGGCACGTAAACATTACATTACTGAAACACAGAAGCCGATTCGGGGAAGTCCCTTGCTTTCGCCAAGTTGATTAATTCAACAGTCAAATGCAAGCATTTTTTTGGCAGTTTTGCTTTGCTTCGCCAAAATCTTTAGGGAAAGTTGTGTAGAAAAGTACAAGGAATTCAATGGTGTTAACATTTCTTCGACGAGAGCAAGGACGAATGTACTAGGGAGCTTAAGTTTGAAAGCTGGCATGAACTCGCGATCGCTATGAACTTAGTAATTATGATGTAAAGTATGTATGTACGAGTGCCAAGAAGTGAGTAATACTGCCTTCCATAATTTCCCCCCGACCACAGGCCTTAAAAGTAAGAAATTAGAAATGAGAACCAAGATAAAAGAAAAATCTTTGACCCCGGCGGGATTCGAACCCACGACCTCCGGATTAGAACACCGTCGCTCAACCAACTGAGCTACGAGGCCAGGGTGAGTCACGCTATGATCAAAATAATAATTTCATCACGCTCTTCGTCACGCACGCTAAAACAGGGTGATTAGGCAAGTCGTGTCTTGATTTATATTATCATCGCAAGCACGTAAAAGATACGATAAATCAACAACTTTTACCTGGCCGTAATATATTTTGGACCCCAAGGGCAGAGAGAACAACGGCGGGGTTAACGCCCCCTGGGGCTTTTCTTGTTACCCCGCCGTCAGGACGGGGTCTAGTAATACCCGTTTTTTTTTTTTTTTTTTTTTACCCCGCCGTCAGGACGGGGTCTAGCAATACTCCTTTTTTTTTTTTTTTTTTTTTTTTTTTGTCGTGGTCAGTTGCCCCAGACCTCCGCTCGGTCAAAACAATACTTGCCGGTAAACTTTGTTCATTAAGTGTTTATTCGCCAGAATTTTCATGAAAGTTGGTGTAGAAAATTACCGGCGATTTAATGGCATGAAAATTCCTTCGATGAAAGCAAGAACGAAGGTGCTAGCGAGCTTTGAAGCTGGCATGAATTTGCCAAACCTGCCCTGGCACGTAAACATTACATCACTGAAACACAAAAGGTGATCCGGGGAAGTCCCTTGCTTTCGCCAAGTTGAAAAATTCAACAGTGAAATGCAAGCATATTTTTGGCAGTTTTGCTTTGTTTCACCGAAATCTTTAGGGAAAGTTGTGTAGAAAAGTACAAGAAATTCAATGGAGTTGACTTCTCTTCAATGAGAGCAAGGACGAAGGTGCTAGCGAGCTTTGAAAGCCAGTGATTCATGCTACGTGCCGTAGCACATAAACATTACGTCATTGAAACACAGAAGCCGATTCGGAGAAGTAAACTTGCTTGCGCCAAATCACTCATCGAATCACGGCCTAAAATAGACTTTTACGGTTTTTCATAGCTACCAGTCTCCTTTCGATTTTAGAATGAGTTTTTTATCAAGAAATCTATTTAAATTTCCGTGCCCTTGCTATTTAGAATTACGCTGACATGTCAGTTCGTTTATTTAAAAAAAACGTGCCTTAACTGAGTCACGCTATGGTCAAAATATTTCGTCACGTTCTTCTTCGCGAAAGCTAGGACAAGTGGATGACCAAGGATGAGGGATGGGGTTCATACTATCAGGGATTCATGTTACCACAGGGAGAAGGGTGCGGAGCAGACGCATAAGGGGAAATGGCAGCAAACACAGGTACGATAAATCATCAACTTTAAAATTTACACCACTTGAGCTCGTATCTTGAGTGACCGTAATATATTTTGCTCCCTGGGAGGAGGAGAAAAACGGCGGGGTCCAATGAAAGTAGGAACGAAGGTGCTAGCGAGCTTTGAAGCTGGAATGAATTCGCCTAACTTGCCGTGGCGCGTAAACATTACATCACTGAAACACAGAAGCCGATTCGGGGAAGTCCTTGCTTTCGCCAAGTTGAATAATTCAACAGTCAAATGCAAGCATTTTTTTGGCAGTTTTGCTTTGCTTCGCCAAAATCTTTAGGGAAAGTTGTGTAGAAAAGTACAAGGAATTCAATGGATTTAACATTTCTTCGACGAGAGCAAGGACGAATGTACTAGGGAGCTTAAGTTTGAAAGCTGGCATGAACTCGCGATCGCTATGAGTTTAGTAATTTATGATGTAAAGTATGTATGTATGAGTGCCAAGAAGTGAGTAATACTGCCCTCCATAATTTCCCCCCGACCACAGGCCTTAAAAGTAAGATAAAAGAAAAATCTTTGACCCCGGCGGGATCCGAACCCACGACCTCCGGATTAGAACACCGTCGCTCAACCAACTGAGCTACGACGCCAGGCTGAGTCACGCTATGATCAAAATAATAGTTTCATCACGCTTTTCGTCACGCACGCTAAAACAGGATGATTAGGCAAGTCGTGCCTTGATTTATATTATCATCGCAAGCACGTAAAAGCTACGATAAATCACCAACTTTTACCTGGCCGTAATATATTTTGGACCCCAAGGGCAGAGAGAACAACGGCGGGGTTAATGCCCCCTGGGGCTTTTCTTGTTTTTTTTGTCGTGGTCAGTTGCCCCAGACCTGCGCTCGGTCAAAACAATACTTGCCGGTAAACTTTGTTCATTTAGTGTTTATTCGCCAGAATTTTCATGAAAGTTGGTGTAGAAAATTACCGGCGATTTAATGGCATGAAAATTCCTTCGATGAAAGCAAGAACGAAGGTGCTAGCGAGCTTTGAAGCTGGCATGAATTTGCCAAACCTGCCCTGGCACGTAAACATTACATCACTGAAACACAAAAGGTGATCCGGGGAAGTCCCTTGCTTTCGCCAAGTTGAAAAATTCAACAGTGAAATGCAAGCATATTTTTGGCAGTTTTGCTTTGCTTCGCCAAAATCTTTAGGGAAAGTTGTGTAGAAAAGTACAAGAAATTCAATGGAGTTGACTTCTCTTCAATGAGAGCAAGGACGAAGGTGCTAGCGAGCTTTGAAAGCCAGTGATTCATGCTACGTGCCGTAGCACATAAACATTACGTCATTGAAACACAGAAGCCGATTCGGAGAAGTAAACTTGCTTGCGCCAAATCACTCATCGAATGACGGCCTAAAATAGACTTTTACGGTTTTTCATAGCTATCAGTTTCCTTTAGATTTTAGAATGAGTTTTTTATCAAGAAATCTATTTAAATTTCCGTGCCCTTGCTATTTAGAATTACGCTGACATGTCAGTTCGTTTATTTAAAAAAAATGTGACTTAACTGAGTCACGCTATGGTCAAAATATTTCGTCACGTTCTTCTTCGCGAAAGCTAGGACAAGTGGATGACCAAGGATGAGGGATGGGGTTCATACTATCAGGGATTCATGTTACCACAGGGAGAAGGGTGCGGAGCAGACGCATAAGGGGAAATGGCAGCAAACACAGGTACGATAAATCATCAACTTTAAAATTTACACCACTTGAGCTCGTATCTTGAGTGACCGTAATATATTTTGCTCCCTGGGAGGAGGAGAAAAACGGCGGGGTCCAATGAAAGTAGGAACGAAGGTGCTAGCGAGCTTTGACGCTGGAATGAATTCGCCTAACTTGCCGTGGCACGTAAACATTACATCACTGAAACACAGAAGCCGATTCGGGGAAGTCCTTGCTTTCGCCAAGTTGAATAATTCAACAGTCAAATGCAAGAATTTTTTTGGCAGTTTTGCTTTGCTTCGCCAAAATCTTTAGGGAAAGTTGTGTAGAAAAGTACAAGGAATTCAATGGATTTAACATTTCTTCGACGAGAGCAAGGACGAATGTACTAGGGAGCTTAAGTTTGAAAGCTGGCATGAACTCGCGATCGCTATGAGCTTAGTAATTTATGATGTAAAGTATGTATGTATGAGTGCCAAGAAGTGAGTAATACTGCCCTCCATAATTTCCCCCCGACTACAGGCCTTAAAGGTAGTAAATTAGAAATGAGAACCAAGATAAAAGAAAAATCTTTGACCCCGGCGGGATTCGAACCCACGACCTCTGGATTAGAACACCGTCGCTCAACCAACTGAGCTACGAGGCCAGGCTGAGTCACGCTATGATCAAAATAATAGTTTCATCACGCTTTTCGTCACGCACGCTAAAACAGGATGATTAGGCAAGTCGTGCCTTGATTTATATTATCATCGCAAGCACGTAAAAGCTACGATAAATCACCAACTTTTACCTGGCCGTAATATATTTTGGACCCCAAGGGCAGAGAGAACAACGGCGGGGTTAATGCCCCCTGGGGCTTTTTACCCCGCCGTCAGGACGGGGTCTAGTAATACCCGTTTTGTTTTTTTTTTGTTTTTTTTTTGTCGTGGTGAGTTGCCCCAGACCTGCGCTCGGTCAAAACAATACTTGCCGGTAAACTTTGTTCGTTCAGCGTTTATTCGCCAGAATTTTCATGAAAGTTGGTGTAGAAAATTACCGACGATTTAATGGCATGAAAATTCCTTCGATGAAAGCAAGAACGAAGGTGCTAGCGAGCTTTGAAGCTGGCATGAATTTGCCAAACCTGCCCTGGCACGTAAACATTACATCACTGAAACACAAAAGGTGATCCGGGGAAGTCCCTTGCTTTCGCCAAGTTGAAAAATTCAACAGTGAAATGCAAGCATATTTTTGGCAGTTTTGCTTTGCTTCGCCAAAATCTTTAGGGAAAGTTGTGTAGAAAAGTACAAGAAATTCAATGGAGTTGACTTCTCTTCAATGAGAGCAAGGACGAAGGTGCTACCGAGCTTTGAACGCCAATGATTCATGCCACGTGCCGTAGCACATAAACATTACGTGATTGAAACACAGAAGCCGATTCGGAGAAGTCAACTTGCTTGCACCAAATCACTCATCGAATCACGGCCTAAAATAGACTTTTACGGTTTTTCATAGCTATCAGTTTCCTTTAGATTTTAGAATGAGTTTTTTATCAAGAAATCTATTTAAATTTCCGTGCCCTTGCTATTTAGAGTTACGCTGACATGTCAGTTCGTTTATTTAAAAAAAACGTGACTTAACTGAGTCACGCTATGGTCAAAATATTTCGTCACGTTCTTCTTCGCGAAAGCTAGGACAAGTGGATGACCAAGGAATGAGGGATGGGGTTCATACTATCAGGGATTCATGTTACCACAGGGAGAAGGGTGCGGAGCAGATGCATAAGGGGAAATGGCAGCAAACACAGGTACGATAAATCATCAACTTTAAAATTTACACCACTTGAGCTCGTATGTTGAGTGATCGAAATATATTTTGCTCCCTGGGAGGAGGAGAAAAACGGCGGGGTCCAATGAAAGTAGGAACGAAGGAGCTAGCGAGCTTTGAAGCTGGAATGAATTCGCCTAACTTGCCGTGGCACGTAAACATTACATTACTGAAACACAGAAGCCGATTCGGGGAAGTCCCTTGCTTTCGCCAAGTTGAATAATTCAGCAGTCAAATGCAAGCATTTTTTTTGGCAGTTTTGCTTTGCTTCGCCAAAATCTTTAGGGAAAGTTGTGTAGAAAAGTACAAGGAATTCAATGGAGTTAACATTTCTTCGACGAGAGCAAGGACGAATGTACTAGGGAGCTTAAGTTTGAAAGCTGGCATGAACTCGCGATCGCTATGAACTTAGTAATTATGATGTAAAGTATGTATGTACGAGTGCCAAGAAGTGAGTAATACTGCCTTCCATAATTTCCCCCCGACCACAGGCCTTAAAAGTAAGAAATTAGAAATGAGAACCAAGATAAAACAAAAATCTTTGACCCCGGCGGGATTCGAACCCACGACCTCCGGATTAGAACACCGTCGCTCAACCTACTGAGCTACGAGGCCAGGCTGAGTCACGCTGTGATCAAAATAATAATTTCATCACCCTCTTCGTCACGCACGCTAAAACAGAGTGATTAGGCAAGTCGTGTCTTGATTTATATTATCATCGCAAGCACGTAAAAGATACGATAAATCAACAACTTTTACCTGGCCGTAATATATTTTGGACCCCAAGGGCAGAGAGAACAACGGCGGGGTTAACGCCCCCTGGGGCTTTTCTTGTTTTTTTTGTCGTCGTGGTCACTTGCCCCAGACCTCCGCTCGGTCAAAACAATACTTGCCGGTAATGTGCGTTCGTTTAGCGTTTATTCGCCAGAATTTTCATGAAAGTTGGTGTAGAAAACTACTGGCGATTTAATGGCATAAAAACCGCTTCGCTGAAAGCAAGAACGAAGGTGCTAGCGAGCTTTCAAGCTGGCATGAATTCTAATAACTTGCCCTGGCACGTAAACATTACATCACTGAAACAGAAGCCGATTCGGGGAAGTCCCTTGCTTTCGCCAAGTTGAATAATTCAACAGTGAAATGCAAGCAGTTTCTGGGCAGTTTTGCTTTACTTCGCCAAAATCTTTAGGGAAAGTTGTGTAGAAAAGTACAAGAAATTCAATGGAGTTGACTTCTCTTCGATGAGAGCAAGGACGAAGGTGCTAGCGAGCCTTGAAAGCCAATGATTCAAGCTACGTGCCGTAGCACATAAACATTACGTCATTGAAAGACAGAAGCCGATTCGGAGAAGTAACTTGCTTGCACCAAATCACTCATCAAATCACGGCCTAAAATAGACTTTTCATTTTTTCCCCATAGCTACCAGTTTCCTTTAGATTTTAGAATAAGTTTCTTTATCAAGAAATCTATTTAAATTTCAGTGCCCTTGCTATTTAGAATTACGCTGGCATGTCAGTTCGTTTATTTAAAAAACGTGACGTAACTGAGTCACGCTACGGTCAAAATATTTCGTCACGTTCTTCTTCGCAAAAGCTAGGACAAAGGGATGACCAAGGAATGAGGGATGGGGTTCATACTATCAGGGATTCATGTTATCACAGGGAGAAGGGTGCGGAGAAGACGTAAGGGGGAATGGCAGCAAACACGTGAAAGGTACGATAAATCACAAACTTTAAAATTTACACGCCTTGGGCTCGTATGTTGAGTGACCGTAACATATTTTGCCCCCTGGGAGGAGGAGAAAAACAGCGGGGTCCAATGCCCCTGGGGCATTTCTTGTTTTTTTTTTTTTTGTCGTGGTCAGTTGCCCCAGACCTGCGCTCGGTCAAAACAATACTTGCCGGTAAACTTTGTTCCTTCAGCGTTTATTCGCCAGAATTTTCATGAAAGTTGGTGTAGAAAATTACCGGCGATTTAATGGCATGAAAATTCCTTCGATGAAAGCAAGAACGAAGGTGCTAGCGAGCTTTGAAGCTGGCATGAATTTGCCAAACCTGCCCTGGCACGTAAACATTACATCACTGAAACACAAAAGGTGATCGGAGAAGTCCCTTGCTTTCGCCAAGTTGAAAAATTCAACAGTGAAATGCAAGCATATTTTTGGCAGTTTTGCTTTGCTTCGCCAAAATCTTTAGGGAAAGTTGTGTAGAAAAGTACAAGAAATTCAATGGAGTTGACTTCTCTTCAATGAGAGCAAGGACGAAGGTGCTAGCGAGCTTTGAAAGCCAATGATTCATGCCACGTGCCGTAGCACATAAACATTACGTGATTGAAACACAGAAGCCGACTTGCTTGCACCAAATCACTCATCGAATCACGGCCTAAAATAGACTTTTACGGTTTTTCATAGCTATCAGTTTCCTTTAGATTTTAGAATGAGTTTTTTTATCAAGAAATCTATTTAAATTTCCGTGCCCTTGCTATTTAGAATCACGCTGACATGTCAGTTCGTTTATTTAAAAAAAGTGTGACTTAACTGAGTCACGCTATGGTCAAAATATTTCGTCACGTTCTTCTTCGCGAAAGCTAGGACAAGTGGATGACCAAGGAATGAGGGATGGGGTTCATACTATCAGGGATTCATGTTACCACAGGGAGAAGGGTGCGGAGCAGATGCATAAGGGGAAATGGCAGCAAACACAGGTACGATAAATCATCACCTTTAAAATTTACACCACTTGAGCTCGTATCTTGAGTGATCGAAATATATTTTGCTCCTTGGGAGGAGGAGAAAAACGGCGGGGTCCAATGAAAGTAGGAGCGAAGGAGCTAGCGAGCTTTGAAGCTGGAATGAATTCGCCTAACTTGCCGTGGCACGTAAACATTACATTACTGAAACACAGAAGCCGATTCGGGGAAGTCCCTTGCTTTCGCCAAGTTGAATAATTCAACAGTCAAATGCAAGCATTTTTTTGGCAGTTTTGCTTTGCTTCGCCAAAATCTTTAGGGAAAGTTGTGTAGAAAAGTACAAGGAATTCAATGGAGTTAACATTTCTTCGACGAGAGCAAGGACGAATGTACTAGGGAGCTTAAGTTTGAAAGCTGGCATGAACTCGCGATCGCTATCAACTTAGTAATTATGATGTAAAGTATGTATGTACGAGTGCCAAGAAGTGAGTAATACTGCCTTCTATAATTTTCCCCCGACCACAGGCCTTAAAAGTAAGAAATTAGAAATGAGAACCAAGATAGAAGAAAAATATTTGACCCCGGCGGGATTCGAATCCACGACCTCCGGATTAGAACACCGTCGCTCAACCAACTGAGCTACGAGGCCAGGGTGAGTCACGCTATGATCAAAATAATAATTTCATCACGCTCTTCGTCACGCACGCTAAAACAGGGTGATTAGGCAAGTCGTGTCTTGATTTATATTATCATCGCAAGCACGTAAAAGATACGATAAATCAACAACTTTTACCTGGCCGTAATATATTTTGGACCCCATTGGCAGAGAGAACAACGGCGGGGTTAACGCCCCCTGGGGCTTTTCTTGTTTTTTTTGGTGGTCACTTGCCCCAGACCTCCGGTTTTCACTCGGCCAAAGAAATACTCGTCGTGTCTTTCGCTACACAGCCAAGGGCTTTTATCATGAGTGACCGTAACATATTTTACACCCCCCCGGGGAGGGGGGACAACGGCGGGGTCTAATGCCCCTGGGGCTTTTCTTGTTTTTTTTTTTTTTGGTGGTCACTTGCCCCAGACCTCCGGTTTTCGCTCGGCCGAACCAATACGTCTTGCAGACGTTCGGTCAACAGAAGTACTATCTTCAGTCGGTTAGCGTCGATTCGCCAAAATCTTCATGAAAAACGGTGTAGAAAATTACTAGCGATGCAATGGCATAACACTCTCTTCGACGAGAGCGAGGAAGAAGATGCTAGCAAGCTTTGAAGGTCAGAGATTCGATGTTATTTATATTTTCGTTGGTTACTCGACGCGAGTCAAATTCAACAGTGAAATGCAAGCATTTTTGACAGGTTTGCTTTGCTTCGCCAAAACCTTTGTTTACAACGTTACCAGGAATTTAATGGAGTTAACTTCTCTTCAACGAAAGCACGGACGAAGGTGCTAGCGAGCTTTGAAAGCCAACGATTCAAGCTGACATGAATTGGCCTTTTGATGCGGGAATAACAAGTCTTGGCACGTAAACATCACGTCATTCAAGACAGAAGCCGATTCGTGGAATTTCCTTGCTTCCGCTAAAGCATTCATAGAATCATGGCCTAAAAGTAGACTTTTACGTTTCCTTTTCAGTAGATAACCGTACCCTTTAGATTTTAGGATAATCTTTTCTTTATCAATCTATTTAAATTTCCGTGCCCTTCTTGTTTAGAATTACGCTGAGATGTCAGTGCTTTAAAAAAAAAACGTGGTGTAAGTGGGTCACGTTATGGCCAAAACTATTTCGTCACGTTCTTCTTCGCTAGTGCCAGAACAGGTGGATGACCAAGGAATGAGGGATGGGATAGGTGTTCATACTATTTGGGATTCATGTTACCACAAGGGGAAGGGTGCAGTGCAGACGTGGGTGGTCGGGGGGGGGGGTGGCAGCGAACACGTCAAAGGTAAGATAAATCACCAACTTGAAAAATTTACACCACTTGGGCTCATATCTTGAGTGACCGTGCAGTATTTTGCACCCCGAGCAGAGAGGGAAAAACGGCGGGGTCCAATGCCCCTGGGGCTTTTCTTGTTTTTACTTATTCTCGCGCGTCTTAATTTTAGTGAATTGAAAAAAAATTGAGAAATTAAAGGCCAGCACAAAAAATCCTCTCAAAATTTACACACGCAGAATGTAATACACTCGTGAGAAATTTACATAATCAAACATATGAATCAATAAATATAAGAGCGATTTTCGTTTGACCTTGAAGTAACTACGTGCGAACAAACAAGAAAGGAATCAAACAATGGCAATTTAATTTAATTGGTTTAGGGAACAGACACAAACGCACACGGCGTTTGGTTGGTTTAGCGAACATCAAGCATTTTCCACCTAGTAAAGAGCTTTCATGTACCTCTGTATTCAGCAATACGATTGCACAATGGAACAATGCTTTACCCATATTAGGGTTCTCTTCACCGGTAAAGGAACGAGGTCTTGTTTTCACATTTTTAACTAGTGGCTGATGAAACAAATAACGAACGCTTACGGAAACACTTTTTCAAGGTCAAACGAAAATCGCTCTATTAGCAAGTTCTTACCTACATACCCACTACCGTCTTGATCTGCAAACTACTGAATGACGGATTGTTCATTACCTCTGCAGAGGTTTAGAAAAGTAACATTTTATGGACACTTTTTTCACGAAATGGAATGCTCTTTCACCAGTTTGTCTTCTTGAAATCGCGAAATCAAAGCCTCGTAAATATTGGCTGGCCAAAATGGCGAAATTAAGTACGAATAAGGTGTGTTGATTTTTCAATGGTTTTAGTTAAGGTTTTAGTAGATTGCCAGCACTCCTTTCCTCAGTCGGGCGAGACAACACGAAAGACAGCTGCCGCTTCGCTGTTAGAAACGTGACGCGCGTGAGGTACGCGTATCACATGCGCCTCACGTTTCCGCGCGGCAGTCGACTTTTGCGCGCGTTCCCATGATCTTTTTCATTAGTCTATCCGGCTTTTGAGATTTGCCATTTCTAAATTCAAGGTGATTCCATCGAAATGGAATCAAACTTGGTCCAGCTGTTTAAATAAAAATGAACTTGGTTAAGAATAAAACACAAACTGCGTTGATAAACATTGTGAATAAACGCATTTTGATGAACTTGACGTTTCGTGCGCTAGTCAACATACATTTTCAATGACAAACCAGTGAGGAGTGATGCACCTTCTGTAGACCTGGATCAGTAAAAATCTTGAATACTAAAGTTCACAACAGCAAAGTGATGCTTACGGCAAGGGGACTGAGAAAAGGAGGAATAAACAAAATAAAAATGCTAAGTGTATTTGCCCGATATTTCGGTTTGCCAAACAAACCAAATATGGGGCTAAAATAGAAAAATGAATACAAATACAAGTTGGCCGTTACATATGCGGGTTTTGAAACACAGTTTAGGTAGTGTAGGATGGTTTGGCGATGTTCACCAAAGCTAAAATAAGTTTTAAGATTTACAACTAACGGGATCGGTGATATGTCGTTTATCTTTGGTAGCGAAGAAAGTGTATTTCATTTGGCCTTTGGTGAACATCGCCGATCTATCCTCAATCACAGTCAGCTTATCAACCCACTCCTGTTTCAGAACATTTTAACCAACCTGCCCATTCCATCAACGGCGTCCTCTTGTTCCTCTGGAATTTTAAATGTACAACAACTGTAACTCTGTCACAAAAACAAGCGAGGCTCACCTTATTGATAGAGCCATGACACTAGACCCTCGTGGTAGCCCCCCTAGAAGGATTGTTTTGCAAACTGAAATATCGGGCAAATACCTTTTAGTATTTTTATTTCGTTTCTGCCTCAATTTCTCAGTCTTGTTGCCGTAAGCATCAGTTTATGTTTTTAACTCCAGTTGGTAACTACGTATTGGACATTTCAAATATGCAATTAAAAATAGGCCTCACCCCGCTCGTTTTCGCACAGCGAATGGATAGCTGATCGACAGCAACTACACCCCCCGCATGTGCAATAAAGTATCATCATCATTATTTTATTATTTGGCATAGAATGACGCCGAAAAATTACGTCTTAGTGCGGAGGTTCATTCATTCATTCACTCATTCATTTGATTTTTTGTAGCCTGACCCATGGTCATGCATGAAGAATGTCGCTATTCAAAGTTCCGAAGCTAAGGAAGAAGAATAGTTCATGGGAGTCAACTTTCAACAATACTGGGCAAGAAGATACATGTGAAACCTTTGATTTCCGTGAAATCAGTGATTTAGTAGAAATCGGTAGAGGAAGTTTTGCAGCTGTGTTCGCGGCACAGTACACAATAGCTAAAAGTTCAGCATCTAAACAAGTGGTTGTCAAAAAGTTATTTGACCTTGATGTCTGTGAAAAGGGCCTTTTTCTGAAAGAAGTGAGACTATTACACACTTTAAAGCATGCCAACATCGTCTCGTTCCACGGAATGTGCACTACGCCTCCATCGATAATGATGGAATACATGTGCTTTGATTTTAGTCCATTTGAAAGGGAACAGAAGGTTCACTCGTTGAAAGAGCTACTGAGTGAACTAGCCGACGGAGATCCCAGCGATTTTATACACGTAATGCCTATTATCGCCTCCGATGTAACCAAAGGCCTGAGGTACCTACACGACAACGGAGTGGTACATCGCGACCTCAAACCAGCCAATGTCCTTGTTTCAAACCAGCATTATTGCAATCTTGCAGACCTTACGGAGGTCGAAAGGTCTTGGTCAACGGTACCAGTGATTTGCAAACTGTCAGATTTTGGAGAAGCTCGTTCGCAGCTTATTATGACCCGCAACTTAAACTTAACAACAACAAAGGACGTTAACAGAGGAACACCAGCATTTAGGGCGCCAGAAGTCTTGGACTTCTGTTTTTTTGCGTTGTCAACCCAGGCCTCTCAACACCATACAGTTACGAATTCAAGACGGGTGAAAACAATGGAAACAATGAATTCTAAGTGAAGTCGTTTGAGGCAAACAGCTGTGCAGTAGTTGCGTAATTGATACTGCATCCGGTATCAGTCAGCCAATAAATCGTCGCTTTCCCATTGTCTAAAGTCTGTCTGTCTAAATATCAGTTATTTGACATATACATATAATAACCATTTTTAAAGTATTTGTTTCAACGCGCAAATTGTTAAGATCGAACTTACTACGGCTGTATATCGCGGGTTTGATGGCCGGGTATCTTGTCGAGATCAAAAGGGGAAAGAAGAAATCGAAACAGAAAGTTGCCGCTTGAAAGGTTATTGGAAAATGGGAATGCAGTCTACAGGACGCGCTTTGCTGATTTGGCAAACATCGAATCCGGCTCGGGTTAATCTTTCCCAGTGCCTTCGATGATGTTTATTTTTTCTCTGGAAGCCCAGTTCGAACAAGTTTGAGTGTCTTGTTATTGACCTTAAAACAAGAATTTTTTTGTTTTGGCCCTTAAATGCCTTGCTTAACTTGTGTCAGTTACAGGGCCCTAACAAGCAGTACCAAGTCGCATGGGATTGTTGTTGTTGTTGATAACACTGTTAAAAACGTATCCTAATAATTACAACTGTTAACGAACACTGTTTGCTGCCAAACGTATCAGAAATGCAGTTTTTTTCACGAGAGTTTCAGAGAATACAGTTTATTCTATGTAAGATAAGGGTGCAAATTCGTAAAAGAGAAGAGTTTTGTTGAAATTACAATTAAAAAGGGTTTTAATTCAACCATAGGTAATAAAAGAATCTGGTTTATGAAGCTCAGTGAAGTCCTTTGTTTTATTACTTTTGTTCGGTTTTGAATTTTGCATGAGCAACTAACCAATCAAATTGTTACTGTTAAGATATTCAGCCACAGCATATGAACTTTAAACAAAGGAATGTGCACGGTCATGGTACTTATAAACTTGCAAGGTTTTGTAGCCAGTTTTTAATTTGGCAATTCACACGTTTCCTTTTCGGTAAGGACATGTTATTGTTTGGTATTGTCTAAAGTTTTATCCGTCACAATGACGCATAAATTTCAAAGCAACGTAACTAGGGATAATTACTTACTCATTTCTTCGCCTCTTCGGAATATTTCACCCGATCCAGTCTGAAAGGTGTAGCAGAGAAAACCAGCAGTCGCGATTTCCAGTAACGTTTCCAGTGTGCTCGGAAAAATTGACAGAAAATGGAAAAATGTTTCTGCTTACATTTTCTGATCAGCTACACCCCTTCAACTTCAAGGATTCTAAACCATTTCTGAACTGAAATTTCATTACAATGTTTTGACATCCGATTCCCTCTTTCTCGCGCAGACACTGTAATCCGCACCATATTTGGATCAATTGAAAGGCCTATTATTCAGGCTGAGAAAAAAATGCATACCGACGAAAGTAGGATCCTATATGTTAGAGATTCCCTATTATAGAGATTCCCTATTTTAGAGATTCCCTGTTTTAGATATTCCCTATTTTAGAGATTCCCTGTTTTAGAGATTCCCTATTTTAGAGATTCCCTGTTTTAGAGATTTCCTGTTTTAGAGATTCCCCATTTTAGAGATTCCCCATTTTAGAGATTCCCTATTTTAGAGATTCCCTATTTTAGAGATTCCCTATTTTAAAGATTCCCTATTTTAGAGATTCCCTATTTTAGAGATTCCCTATTTTACAGATTCCCTGTTTTAGAGATTCCCCGTTTTAGAGATTCCCCATTTTAGAGATTCCCCGTTTTAGAGATTCCCCGTTTTAGAGATTCCCCGTTTTAGAGATTCCCTATTTTAGAGATTCCCCATTTTAGAGATTCCCCATTTTAGAGATTCCCCGTTTTAGAGATTCCCTATTTTAGAGATTCCCTATTTTAGAGATTCCCCGTTTTAGAGATTCCCTATTTTAGAGATTCCCCATTTTAGAGATTCCCTATTTTAGAGATTCCCTGTTTTAGATATTCCCTGTTTTAGAGATTCCCTGTTTTAGAGATTCCCTGTTTTAGAGATTCCCCGTTTTAGAGATTCCCCGTTTTAGAGATTCCCTATTTCAGAGATTCCCCATTTTAGAGATTCCCTATTTTAGAGATTCCCTATTTTAGAGATTCCCCGTTTTAGAGATTCCCTATTTTAGAGATTCCCCGTTTTAGAGATTCCCCGTTTTAGAGATTCCCTGTTTTAGAGATTCCCCATTTTAGAGATTCCCCGTTTTAGAGATTCCCCGTTTTAGAGATTCCCCGTTTTAGAGATTCCCTATTTTAGAGATTCCCTATTTTAGAGATTCCCCATTTTAGAGATTCCCTATTTTAGAGATTCCCTATTTTAGAGATTCCCCGTTTTAGAGATTCCCTATTTTAGAGATTCCCTATTTTAGAGATTCCCTATTTTAGAGATTCCCCGTTTTAGAGATTCCCTATTTTAGAGATTCCCCATTTTAGAGATTCCCTATTTTAGAGATTCCCTGTTTTAGATATTCCCTATTTTAGAGATTCCCTGTTTTAGATATTCCCTATTTTAGAGATTCCCCGTTCCCCATTCCCCGTTCCCCGTTCCCCGTTCCCCGTTCCCCGTTCCTCGATTCCCCGTTCTCTATTTTAGAGATAGCCAAAAAAATAATAATTTGAACGTTTGAGAATACAGAAAAGGATATTCCCATAACTTGGGGATGAAAATAGGATGCATTCCAGCAACCGATAAAAAATGGAGAGATTTTGGAAGGCCTGATTTACGATTGTCCTTCATACATGACAATTTTGTTATTTTCTTTGGCAGGAGGGGGAGGGGGAGCGTGGGAGTGAGGGGTATGAGTAAATCGCAAAAATGCAAAGCTTTAGCACAAGTGAGAATGTCCAGTAACACGAAGCAACCGCGTCGTTTCCTATCTTAACCTCCTGAGTGAAATAAAATCTGTGCCAAGTATTTATATGTAGCCGCCACGGAATAAAACGTTCGGACTAAAACATCTAAACAAAACAAAACGCTTCCCCAAATATAAACGGTTCCACCTCCGCAGGTACGTAAACAGAAAACCCGACACGCCAAAATTTTGATTTTGAAAACCATATACGAAGGAATCATGATTTATTCTGGCTTGGTGGTCCAGCCTCTCATATGACAATTCAAGGAAATGACGGTTTTCGATGTACAGTAGAATTTCCATAACTCAACTTAAACCGTCAATGGATACCCAGAACTAACCCGCTTTAACGAAAGGTCTTGCTATCGAGTTTTACTATGATGAAGTGAGATAAGTAGTTCTATTTAGCTTAGATTTCGAACTAAAAGAGGTTCGGGTTATAGAGATTGTATGATCGTATCCTGGGGGGACTCTCGTATGAAAGTGGCGGGGATGCTCGTCGGAAAATTAGAATTAAACCCCTAAAGGAGACCAATCTGGGCGTGGCACAGGCTTAATTTGACCTCTAAGGGAGACCATGCTAAAACAGACCACCAAGTAAGAGCTACTGACAGTGATTTTAATTGCGCTAAATATTGACGGTGTTTGGTTTTTTCATATAGATGTTTCTTTAAGCACAACCCTAAGCAATGGGTAAAAATATTGGCTTACCGTAAACCCTAAGCGACACCAAAATCTGCAATTCAGACCCCTAAGCGAGACGACCAGCATTCCCGTCACTTTCATTTAGGAGTCCCCCCGAGGGGGATCGTATGAAATGAGAGTGTTAATCGGATCCTGAGAGTCAAGAGCGGCCGCCACAAGAACAACCAGCAACAAGATCACTAAGCGCCGCAATATACGGGGCCTTTTTGCTGCGGCCGGATTGAGTAGACACCTCTAATTTCAATTTCTTACAGAGCGTCTCCAGCAAACCCATTTTACCCATATAAATACTCAGGAGGTTAAGATAGGAAACGACGCGGTTGCTTCGTGTTACTGGACATTCTCACTTGTGCTAAAGCTTTGCATTTTTGCGATTTACTCATACCCCTCACTCCCACCCTCCCCCTCCCCCTCCTGGCCAAAGAAAATAACAAAATTGTCATGTATGAAGGACAATCGTAAATCAGGCCTTCCAAAATATCTCTATTTTTTATCGGTTGCTGGTTTGCATCCTATTTTCATCCCCAAGTTATGGGAATATCCTTTTCTGTATTCTCAAACGTTCATATTATTTTTATTTATATATATAAATTTATTTCTGGCTTTGTTTTCGTTATTGGTTTTGTCGATGAGTCGAGAACATTTTCTTAGGGAAATGTGTTAGTTTTCTGCCACTCTTCTTGTGATTTTTGTTTTCGTTTTCCTTTTTCTGTTTTCTTTTTCTAATTTTCGCGGACGCGCTGCTGTGCATATCCATGTAATTTTGTGTGTCACGCAACGTGACAACCTGTTGTCGCCTCCACAAAATAAAAACGTACACCTACCAGAAGAAAATTCCAATTTGCTGCCTTCTCTTCGAAGGGGATAAGACATCTTCCGCATTGTTCAGACGTCTGTACCACAAAAAGACGAGTAAGTGAATAACTATACTTATATAGGCAACAAAAAAGATTTCGTAGGTGGCCTTTGACTCAGGTCGGATATTGAATTGAAATCAGAGCGAACAGAGAGAAGCGCCTTATACAAATAATGTATTTTCCTTTATACCTATTTATATTAACATAGTCTCAGCAGCAACACGTTGTTGACAGTGTTGTTATGCATGTTTAAGCGTTACTTTTTACGGCGCAAAATCAAAATTTTAGTGATATAAGATTGTCTGTAGTGTGGTGTGACGCAGTAGAATTTATCTCTCATGGTAAACGTTTTAATATTTGTCGTTCAAAGTTCCTATTAAAGTAAGCAAGTCTAATAATCAGTACGTCAACTAAAAGCATATCGATTGGCGAAATATGGAAAGGTGGCTACTCGGCGGTTTTCTATTACAAACCTAATTCTTTTCGACGTTTGTACAGCTTCTTGTTCGAATTCCCCCGTACACACGTCGGAGGATTGTTTATTTAGTGCTTAATGTTCCCTTATTTGAAAATAATCGAGTTTGATTTAAAATAGTCAAGTTATTGCTACAGATATAAAGTGTTAAAATTTAAAAACAAATAAAATTGGGAGCATTGACCAAAATGACCAACGTATCATTGATTTTTGTTTCAAAATGATATGCAGCTTGTAATATGAGAACAACAGAGAAAACGGCGAAATGTGTGAAAATGGTCTCTACGTTTTTGCCTCTAGCGCGCTTGCTTTTTACGGGCCAAACTAACCATTTCAGTATGATAAAGAAGAATAATTGCCCGTTCGATAGAATCCCTTTTTGCCCTGTGGATACGTATACCCCCGGCGCTGTGATCTTCCGAAATAAGGTAAAATTTGATGAATCAACTGAAGAGCGAATGCTATATTTTTAAGCGTGTAAATAGCAAAGAAACATTGTTAACATGGCAATGAAATGTAGTTTAAAAGGAAGTCCAAGGGATGAATAACAAATGGTGAAAAAGTGAATTTAGTCCGAGCTTTTGTTGTCATGTTCTGGCGAGTTGAAAATACGCTAGTTTGCATAATTTACCTTGGCCTTCGACGGCGGTTGGGCAGCTTTTCGAACTTTGTCCGTTTTTGTCAAAATAAGGCCTCGCTGGAACTTTTGGGTATCATTTTTTAAAAAGGTTCACGAAAAGGGTCTTTTTGGTGTAGAAAAAGAAAATTCGAATTTTCGCTTCCTGACCGCGGATTCTCGAAAGTTACAGACAGTGGCTCTTAAAAAACTAAAATTTACCCTTCGCGTTCTAAATGCGTAAAAAAGGAAGATTATTTCCCTAAAAGTGGATACTTAACTTTAAATATATTCCTCCAATTTAGCTAGAGAAGATTCAAAGGCAACCGACCTACAGATTTGGTTATAAGTTTGACCAAGCTTGAGTTAAAAATCAAAACAAAGATATTGCAGGCAATGCCATTCAGGGTAAAATCTTCACTTCTTATATTTCAGTATTACATCGGTTTGGGTTATTTTTTGGTTTATTTTTTAATCAGATAATTTTTTCATCTTTCATTTCATTCACGCTCCAATAACAATGGAGCAATGACATTAAAACGTGAACTTTCCTATTCTACGCTCGACTTCGTGCGCACAAAAAAAGAAGTTTACCGAAAATTTAGTATGTTAACTTTAAAAGTGTCAGGAGCTGAACGAACCAAGATGATACAAAAAAGCCGCTTTGATGTAATGAAATCAATACACATCAAATTACCGATAACAGTTTCTAATAGGGACTTTAAAACTTTACTTATTTGAGTTTTTTAAAGTACTGTTCACCGAGTCTTTCCATCAAAGACTGAATAAGTAACGTACGGAATGGGTTGTTCAGCATCTGTGACACAACAGCCAGAAAATGGAACTTTTGGGTCTGTACCACTTTCAACCAAACAAAAGTGCCTTCTGAGGAAGTCATGGAATCTGGTGAAGATGAACAGAACACTAGTTGGGAAAACATTATTTCTCAGGTGAGCCTGAAAACAATTAACTACAGTATAACAGCCCCAGGCCAGTTGATCATTGCCAGAGAACTTACATATAGCACTAAACCAATTAACCTACCGAAGGTTTAATGAAGATCTTTAATTTTGTTTCGTATCGGATACTGAAGAAATATTACTTCCTATAAATCTCTTAGCAAATTGATCTTTGCCTAATGTACTAGGATTAGGAGCATGGACTTTTGGCAATTTTAGGAAGATTTGTGGGACTTCATTTTTGTAGTTTCAAAAAGGTAGATGAATGGGAAAACAGCATTAACAGAGGCCCTTGATTGAGTAATTTCTTTACAAACGGATAAATTTACTAAACCTCGTGTTGTAGTTGTTCAGGTTATTGCTTCTCAAAAAAGCCACAAACTAAACAGAAAGCTACAAAGGAAACAATTCCACGTTATATAAACTAATTATAATAGTCTAAAGATCGTTTGAATAAACATCGCCAAAATGCAGTGCTTGAACGTTATTTTGATACCGAATATTGCTCCAGAAACGTGGAACTATTGATGTTGTAATTTTTTTTCCGTGAGGCTGTTTCACATGAAACCAGATCTCCCAAAATTGTTTCCAGAATTCAAGAGTGTCAGTAGTGGACACCTGGATACGTCAAACGCCTTTTTTGCTCATGCTGAACGAGTCATGAAAGCGGGGGAAAACGCCGTGTCAGCATTGGACGATGCCGTAAGTTTCACAGCCTATTTGGAGGAACTGGGGAGGAGGCACAAGGTTCGAGCGTTAAAATCTGATTACTTGGAGGTGACAATTTTTTTTCAGTTTACATTTTGGTACGTTTGTCATGGCTTATTTCTTCCTGTCTTCTAATTCTTAAATAAAAATTGTTCGGAGAAGGCAGCTGGCCTCTGATAGTTTTCCACGACCCAGTCACCGTCTGAAATGTGAAGCTTTCATAATTGGCTGGAATTTGAAACTCCATGATTTAATGCTGACCATCAGTCTAGCAAACTCTGTAACGGAGTGGGAGAAATATATCATTACCAAGTCCTTTTTGTCCGTTTGGAGTTGCTTGAAGTAGTGCATTCAGAAACTGTTGCAGCGTAAAGCTCTTTGCTAAAAATTTTTATGTCATAACTCACTGTTAAGACATGTTTTGGTCTATTATAGAATTTCCATTTAACGGCACATGAATTGTTCTCTATAGGGACCTGCGCTATTATGTGCCGTAACGGACTGTATAAAATACTGCTGACAAAAAAATAGGGAACGAAAGCAACTAAAACTGTAGACTGAAATAAAGGGACTAGAAAAAGATCGTAAAATCTGGTTCTATTCTCCCGTTCTGTAAAGTTTATTCGGCACTTTGCAACTAGAATCCCCATTGTTTAATGATATTTATTCATTACACGATAGTATCCGCAAAATACTAATAACTGCCTTCATTGACTATAACTTTAGTGGTTTACACCTCTTGATCTCAACTTTTGTTAGATGCATAAAGTACATTTGGTAGTACGATTATATTTCTTTTTGTTAAGGCGATGCACAAAGCATTTATGTGGACCTTGAACGACCTTTTACACTCCACCTGGAACAATGAGTTTGCGGAAGCCTGGAGCCAACTTTTCATGTTCATCTGTGACGTCATGATAAGAGGATTACGAGATTAGCTAAGAAACTATGCACCTAAATAATGATCGGTTCGAGAGTAGCAAATTGTTAGTTTAGTGTTTAGAAATAAGTATAGTATGGGCTTAAACCCACTCAATTCTTAAATGCTACACGCGTGTTTTTTTGCTTTTTTATCCCGGTAATTAAGTGAATGGCCGTAAAAAATGAAGCATAATTTCTTGAGCAGGAGGTCTCCTACTTTTATTTAAACATGCGCTTGCAAAATCGAAATTTTAGTCGACGCTACCGTTATAGTTTTAAAGCCCCCGGACGGACGTACAACGGTTGTGAATGCCCCCCGCTCCCCCGTATGTTTATTGACCAATTTTTTCAAGAAGTTCTTTTTTTGCCAGCATATGCCGTTTTCTGTAGCTATTTGTTTACCTCAGTTAGAAACCAATCGTGAGAAAAAAAATGCGTATGTTGGAACCTTTTTAGCGAGGAAAAAAAACATAAAATGTTAGCAATTTCCGAATAATTTTCTATAACTTCGATTGCTGGTTGAAATTCAAGATGGAACCTCATCAGCGCCATATCTTATAATATCAGCCTTATCTTGTAGAGGACAATCTACTAGTGTTAAACGCTTTCCATTATATTGTATGGTAAAGGTTCCACCCCCCCCCCCCTCCTCTTTCTTGTACCATGGTGAGGATATGCAGTGAGAGCATCTTTCTAATAACTGTACTCATATAAAGTCATCAGTGACGTGGTAAACCAACTAGTAATACAAACTGACTTATTTAGAGTACACTGATTAATTACCTATCAAAGCATATTTAAATGATCTAATAATAATAATAATAATAATAATATTTCGGCTTTAGGAGAACTTAAACAGAGTCTCAGTGCTCTTACAATTATGCTGATAAAAGATATCAACTAATACTAAACCTAATTACACAGATCAGACTGTTGCAACTGTCCAATTTTGACGTCACAAAAACATGGACTAGTCTCTCAGTGTCATTCTGACTTAAGTATCGTCTGATTCTGCCTATGTTACGGATGGCTAAGGACGCCGACTTGCATACATTGTTCACAGGAGATGAAAGGCTAAGGTGCCTATCTAGAACTACTCCAAGACTGTGCGCTGAGTTTACAGGGATAACAAGAATTCCGTTCACTGAGACACTAGGTATGGGCTCAGAGGCAACAAACCGTGAAGTAAAGTGGACGACTTCAGTCTAGATCACCCCACCCAGCTTGTATTTGACATTTTAGTGAGAGCTGTATCACCCATAAATGTGATACTCACCATAAATGTAATAAGTTTTAGCCGTAAATGTAATAAACAGGATACCAGTGGCTATTAGGATACTTCAACTTCGCAAACCTTTCTTTCAAGGACTTTCTATCAATGATTATGTAAAATTATTTATTAATTATTGAAGCAAGTTACTCATTTTGAGGAAATAAAAGGAGAATGTTGATTCACTATTCCCTTACTGGTATGCCACGCAAGTAAATTGCTGCTGTGGCGTTCATGAAATATATTGTTGTGTTACTATCAAAAGAGGTCAATTAATATCCTCGCTTGGTTATTATTTAAGTTAAAGGTTTCAACTTTGACAAATCAATGGCTACTGTAGAACTTTTTGTTACCAAATAAGCGAATTTAACCCTCGGGCGTACAAGCGAGGGGGGTGGATGCCACCACCCCCATAATGTTTTTCTTGAATTTTTCCAAGACGAATTATTATCTAAACTGCCGTTTTCAGTAGCTGTGTGCATATCCCTTAGACACATTTTGACACAAGTTTGGTGAGAATCGGTTACTATGGTTACGAGATATGACATCATAAGTAGCAGGTGGTCGAGCCATTTTTGAAGAAAAATGCGTGTTTTTTACCCTTTTTACGTGAAAAATGCAAACAATGTCAACAAAAAGCAGTAAAATGTTTAATTATGTCATAGTCTACATGTCCAGCATAAAAAATTTCAAATTTTTAACGTTTTTTGACAATTTTTGGTAAAATCCAAGACGGCGTTCAAGATGGCAGCCATCTTCGATGACGTCACAGGTCCCCAGCAGCGTGGCAACCTATAATATGTACCTCATCTTGTGGAGCACATCACAGGCTTTCTACTAAAGGTGAAATCTTTTCGACATAGTGCAACATAGCAAAAACCTACAAGGGGGATCCATCAACACCACCCCCCCCCCCTTGTACCACGGTGGGGTGTGACTTTGCTTGTTAATATATTGCAATTCAAACAAATGCTGGCGAAAACGGCGAAATTCAGTTTGAACATCTCACAGAAATTATACATAGGGAGTGTAGTTTGGTTGTGAATGCATTCTTTAGAACTCTTTGGAATTAAGCAGTTACATTATTTGTATACTACAGTAGCAAAACGTTTTGGACTTTCTACCGCTTTTAATTAGCCACTGAGATTTTCCGACAAACAATAGCCGGAGATGGTTTTTCTTGGCTTGTCGTGGGCTATGTAGAAGCTGTGCGCAGCAGTATACGTAAGCCGGGTTATGGAAATCGCGACTGAAATTTTGGTAGAATATTTACATTGTAAATGTGAGGAAGTACGTGGCCTTTGAGCGACTGGAAGTCAAGAAGAAGCGCGAGTGTACATCTAACACGTGCAAAACACTGCTGTATTTTGTTTATAACAGATAAGAGAAACATAGGTTAATTGTTGGTCTGTAATACTATATATGAAGGGGCTACCAAGGGAAAGGATTTAAACACGGGGGGCATTCTGATTATTTAGCTGCGGCCTCACAAATATAGAGACCGAATGGAGACTGAAACAGAAAAAAAAACGGATTGCAAACTCCTTAAAAGTCGTCATGCATAGCGACAGAGAGCTATCTATGCTACACGTAAGCACAGTGTATTGAAGCGAACTTGCTTACTTACGATGGCCGAAATCGTCTTGTTTTTTTTGTTACAAAGTAGTTTTCGAGATGATTACTCTCAAGCTACCCACTTAAAACAGTTTTAAATCCCATTTACAGTTAGAAGCCATTTCATGGACTCTTACTGCATTTATGGTTAAAATTTATTGCATTTATGGCAAGTCGGATTACTACATTTATGGTTGATCGTTATTACATTTATGGTCGGTATTACATTTATGGTTGATTTTTATTACATTTATGGTGATTAATACGTTTGTGGTTGTTATTACATTTATGGGTGATACAAGAGCATCTTTCTAATAACTGTACTTATAAGTCATCAGTGATGTGGTAAACCAACTAGTAATACACACTGACTTATTTAGAGCACACTGATTAATTACCAATGAAAGCATATTTAAATGATGTAGATCACCCCACCCCGCTTGTATTTGACACTTTAGAAAAAAATTTTCGTCAAGTCCTTACTATAATACTAAGTAGGACGCCAAATGGTCAAGATGCCTAACCTGAATCCTGGTTACAGATCTTCGATTTCCTTATGCTCGACATTGGTGCGCCTCGTTTTTTCAACCCGCTTCTCGGTGTTTTGATACACTGATGAAACACTTTCTCGTGTTCGATATATTACATCACTGAAAAACGATACACGAAATCTATACATTATGTCAGGAATGCCTCTAATGTTTTTGTTTATCGACTATCTGGGCAACACCTATGTAAATCTGGATCAACAGATATTCATTAAGTATTTACTCCTTTTGTATTTTCTTTTTGAATTGTTAGAGTGTTGACATTAGAACTGAGAAATCCTAATCAGATGCATATCAATATATATCGTGGTCTCTGTTCAGAGGGATTGTTTAACAAAGGAAAAAATCGGTCAAACGACTTTAACCTTCATAAAACAGTATTTATTTCTATATTCATTCATTCATTCATTCGTCCGTTCGTCCGTCCGTCCGTCCGTCCGTCCTTTCGTTCATTCGTTCGTTCATTCATAATTCATTCAATTACTCTGCATTACAGCAAGATCATTAAAAGCACACTGTCACACTTCACTACAGGGCGCAATACTTAGAAATTGAAATTCAGAGGGATTGTTCAACAAAGAAAAAGTCACAAACCTACAAGCTGGATGCGCAGTACAAAATGCTCATCGGTCAAACGACTTTAACCTTCATAAAACAGTATTTATTTCTATATTCATTCATTCATTCATTCATTCATTCATTCATTCATTCATTCATTCATTCATTCATCCATTCATTCATTCATTCATTCATTCATTCCTTACTTCCTTCCTTCCTTCCTTCCTTCCTTCATTCATTCATTCATTTGTCCGTCCGTCCGCTCGTTCGTTCGTTCGTTCGTTCATCCATTTACTCTGCATTACAACAAAATCATTACAAACACAGTGTCACACTACACTACAAGGCGCAGTATTTAGAAACTGGAATTGAAGGCTGACAGAAATACGTACTTCTGACTCTCATTTTGTATTTTAAAAGTTACCTTTATTTTTAGTTCAGGTGGTAGCGCGTTGGATGTCTTCGGTCTGTTAACTCCTTATGACAGTCTTGATAAAACTTGTAAGTTTGCTTTGCTTTTGTACTCGAAGGGCTTCGTGCTCCAACCAATAAATAACCCTATTTGGTGACTTACCGGCTTGTGTGCGCTTCCACCGCTTAGCAACGGTTACACATGTTTCCGCGCTTGGTATAGTACTGGTTGCACGTTGGTTGTTTTTTTTCGCGATTGGCACCATTTGGACGCTTCCCATCGAGATCCCATTTCCCAATTGGTGTATTGGAAGTATTTAGATTTTTCTTAAACAGCTGTGATTAACAAAGACACAAATCGCGTTCTACCGTATTGCATTATTGGTGCCACGGCTTCAGTACGTTTCACTTTTCATTTAAAATTAAAAAAAAAGACATCAAGACTCCACAGGGTACTCATGTAGGTTGACATAAAAACTTGAGGATTCAGGTCCTTGATCTGATCAAACACAGCTTTTATACTCATAAAAATTGTGCAGTGTTGTTTGCTGTTGATATCCAATCAAACATCTTTATTACCGTCCTTCAGTTCAGATAAGGAGTATGAAATTTTGGCTAAGGTAAGTCACACTTTGTTTGCAGTGGCCCGTTTCTCGAAAGTCCCGGTTACTTTTCGGGCCCGGAGCTGTATTTTAAAATCAAAATCTATAGAACGTTGGCGTAATTTTTGCCTGCATATCAGCCCGACTTGTTTTATCAACTTAGAATTTTATTGTTCAGTTTTCAAAACCAACAAAATTTGAGTCTTGAAGGCAAACATCGCGCACACAAAATAGCTTTCCGGGGCCGAAAAGTTATCGGGACTTTCGAGAAACGGACCCCGAATATTAGAAGATATTCGGTATATCCAAGAGATCGGGGGATTATTGTTTTTTCGAGTGCTGTGAATGGCCAGATATACTTGTTTGGTTTTGCTTCCAGAACGCCTTTTAACTAAGTGTTGAAAGTGATGCCCAGTTCCCTTCATAAAAGGTGCCTGCAGGGTATCATGGGATTTGTTTGCAGAATGAATTACGTCTGGAAAAACAACCCAGTCCTCGTCCTGGTTGGACGAGGACGTAAGCCTATTGCTAGTTAATTATATTGTAATTATTTTGTACCACGAGTTGTTTGGCTAGCAATGCTAATAAAACCAACACCAATAGGAAATAAGACCTGCTAAGAAATGGTGCGTTGCTATGCAACCGGGATAACGCTTATTTTGGAACTTGTTACTCATAGCAATTACATACACACATAAAAATGTAATTAGTGAACCCTTAAGAGACTGAATGCGTATAACACATGTCGTTTTTCACATGTCCCATAAAAATGGTGCGCGGACTTTGCTGATCGCTCAAAACTCGAAGGTAAGGCATCAGATTTCTCATAGGTTGATCGTTAAAATAGTTATAAATTTTGTCCAAACATATTTTTAAAAAAAAGGTAATTGCCGTTCAGATTGGACAGAGAAACTATGGATCTTCTTGGAAAGAACTCCACGAAATTAGCAAAGTCACAGGCTTTTTTTTATCTGTGTACCTCGCTTTAAGTGGGGTATGTACCTAGTAAAAGTTAATTGCAATTTTACGAACGGTTGTACCACGTGCGGGTGTCCGAGTTCTCCTGATCTACACCGTTGAACGACGTAAACAAATACCTGCTGACCGAGTTACACATCACAATATTCTTGACTCCATGTATGTGACATATCTTTGAAATTTTGGATCTTTCCAATTTACTCTTTAAAGATTTTCAACAAACGCTAGTTTTCTCAAAACCTCATGCAAAATCTAGAAGAACTTCATTTAATAAGACAACGTTTTGGGGGATTATTATATATTTGAATGTCTTCATTTTCGCTTTTAGCGCTTCACAATAATGAACATTTTGCTGTAATGTTGATATTATGCTTTGCTCTTTGTGTTTCTTTTTTTTTTGGAGAGGTATTCCTATGATAAAAGAAGGAAAATATTTATCGCTTATGGTCGCTTTTAAGCTCGATGCCGCGGAAGCACAGTTTTCATACTGAATTCTCGTAAATTTAGAAATGCGAACCGTTAGTACGTTAACGTTATATATAATTATAAAACATCATTGGACAGTTTTTTATTTACATAATGCATTTAATGACTTTCACAAGCACTCGCAACAAATCGTGTCACCATAAAAAGGTCAGAAAAAGTAATGTTGTGACTCCAACTCTCGCTTACGTGCAATATGAATTGTGTTGATGCATATACAGACTGCGTTTCGTGCATCAAATCGTAAAAGAAAACAAATTGAACCAGAAAATGATAAAAACAAAACTCTACGTCCATAGTTTGATGTTTAATTGGATGGATCAAGATAGCACATACGGTAAAAAAAAGCATCGCCTTTGCTGCAAGTTCAAAACCGTCTTCGAACTGGCCGGGGTGTTCCCTGTATTTCATGAAATTTTCAAGCAACGCGTTAAAATGAAAATTTGACGATTTTTTTTTCTTAATTTATTTTCATCGTGGGAAACCTCAGCAGGAAAGCATTCATTAACAGCTTTCATTTTAATGGCTACATTAATTCACCGTCTTAAAAGTAAAAGCAACCTCTTACATCAGAATTAAATGTACAAAATGAATATACTCGTCAGTAGCTTTAATTTGAATGGTGTCGCTTTAAGCACGCGGACTCAAAACTTTGGACTATCAATCTTTAATTTGTGTTCCTCAGTAATCAAAAACTATACTTTTGTTCCCTTGTAAACCAAAAACCTTGCTCACAGGTTAACATTCCTCCCGCCTAACGTATCTTTAAATCAAGATTCAAGCACCTCCGCTACTTGTTGTGATTATATTGATATTCTACAATTGTTGATTAAAACAATCAGAGGTAACGCTTTGATCCAAAAAGGGCTTTTTAACATCCGGACCTGGGAAATATCTTCTGTTAATACACATATATTTTTAATTTTAGTTTCATAATGATGACTTGCCTTGTTGACAGTGTCTTCATTTTAAACACTTGATCACTTGCTTTCACTGTAGCAATTTCAGCAATTACTGAATACACACCTGATGGGCTGTGCTAGGTCTCAGCACTTAAAGAAACCTCGCTCGATTTACCCTAAGGCTTCAAGCTCAACTAGCACGAAAGTTTCACTACCGGTTTCAGATGAAAACAAAGACATCTTGAGAGAATCTTGGAAACGTCTGGAAGAAGAAAAAACCACATTATGCAAGAATGTGTTTATAAGGTAATGAACGTGTTTGGAAATGTAGGGTCAGGTACAGACCTGAATAAGACACAGGGAGAGGGGGTGGGAATAAATAAGGTCAGACTAAAATTTTCTCAAAATGAAAAACGTTAAAGGCTAGAAAGAGGGAGGGGTCAATGAGAGCTTAAATGGATTTGCCACTCAAATTACCCCATTTTTAAAGCGATTCACGTCTGAAAGCAGCCGCGATAAAAACTAGACTTATCTCAAATGTTTTAGAGATATTGCAAATCAGACAGCATTATCTCAAGGAACTGTCCAAAAGCTTTCATTTGAGGTGCTGCAGAGCTGTGCAATTTGTCGAGTAAATTTTGACACAACACTCGATAAAAGTCAGAAATTTCTAAGACAATTTTTGGTGAAATCATATCTTTATCACTCATTTGAACTTGGCAATGATTTCATGAAGACATTAAAACGTTTTTCTGTAGTTACTCGTAAAAGAAATTGAAGAAATTTGAACGGCAGATGCAAAACGCCTTAACTTACTCTTCATTACTTTTGTACAGACTTCTTCAACTGAATCCAAATCTTCAAGACACGTTTCCATCTTTCAAAGGAGTGGCTCTTGATGAGCTCATGAACTCTCGCTCATTATTCTTGCACTCTAAACGTTTGATGGAGGCATTAGAGATTGCTATTTCTTCACTTGACGATGGGCAAGACTTCACTGAATATCTTACGCACCTGGGAGAAAGACATACAGCAATCTCGATCACTGAAAATCACTTTAAGGTAGGATTATCTTCGCTCAAGTTTGGGTAAAAAAACTGTTATGGCGTTAGCAGGCCAAGTTTTTTTCGAATGAGGTGCGAATGAGAAGGGCAAAAAATTTTAACCTTATTTTGGCAATGATAGTTACCAAACGAAAACAACCGAAGTTTTGCTCTCTAACCACAGCGAGCAGTCCTTGATTATTTAAATAACAGAGTGTAACTGTAGAGGTCATTGCATGCCCTCGGAAATTTGACGTTCTTTTTAAAAAAGAAATGCTAGCCCGAGAAGAGAAGCTTCGAGGGCTTCCAGGCCAGTTTTAAGAACACCAAATTTCCAAGGGAAAGTGTCAGACCGATATTTCCGAGACAGAAGCACTCTATTATTTTTATTGTTCAAATGATAAGTTTCTTCCAAACAAAAATCACAGAAGCTGGCATTTCGAATTTATAACACACTAATTTATCCTTTTGGAGAACGGTTGAAATAAAATACAATATATAAATACAATGAAAGCAACCTGTTTTTAGTGGATTACAAAAATAAGTGAAGGGGTTCTTGTTTGAGGGCGAGTTCTATGCATTCAGACATTTTCGCCAGATGGATCGCCTGATGGCATCTCTTTGTCTCTTTACTTTGAACAATGACACGTAACGTGATCAATTTAAACCAAACAGACTCAGAGAATACTCGAATCTGATGGGCTCAGCCGTCACTGTCTATCCGCTGTAGACAAACCTTGATAAGTAAAGTAAAATTTCCTTAAATTGCTTTTATTTATTTATTTATTTATTTATTTACTTATTTATTTATTTATTTATTGCTAAGAAGACCTAAAAATCGCTGTTACAATCAATTCCATGCTTACTCAAACAATTAGCCGGAGTTCCGCTTTACTATGAAAATAGTCAATTCGGCACTCTATTGGGCTCAGTCTCCAGCCGTGTGTCTCGATGCGCCCGCTATTTTCGCCACCTTCACGGCTGGGCGCACGGGTTTGGTTATTGTTCAGACTTACCAATCAGAGACAAGCCCCCTGAAATTTGCGGGGCGGAATGCGCGACATAATTTAGCAGGATTTCGTCTTTCTCTTGAAATTTCTTTAGGAGGACGTTTCAGGCATACTTTACGCATTTCGCTTTTTTTCAAGACGATAAAAAAACACAGATAAAATTTAAGCAAATAACGTGTGGATTGTCTGCATACTTATTAAAATTGTAATGACGTCACGGACATGCAACCAAACCCGTGCGCCCAGCCGTGAAGGAGGCGAGAATCGCGGGCGCATCGAGACACTCACGGCTGGAGACTGAGCCTAGCACTCTACTCGATCATGGAAAAATCGGCCTCGGCCTTTGGTTTATCATCAAGCAGGCTGATCATCAAGGTTATTATACAATTCTTCTGACTTCTTCTCATGATCAGTCTGACTTTTTATGTTTCGAATCCTTGTCAACCGTAGAAAAAACTTATTAATAAGCTGTTATCACTTGTAGGAGAACAATTGCTTTTTCGTTCAGAGAGGAGACGATTTAAATTGGTAAAAAGAGAAGACGACAACGAATAACTTGTTTTCTTTTCTCTACTTTCTGTCAGATCATGGAGAAAGCTTTGATTTTTGCATTAAAAGACATGCTTGGTGAGAGTTGCACCGAAGACGTTGCAAACGCCTGGAGGGAATTTTTTCAATCCATGGCTGGGACCATGTTGGCAGCAAAGAAGCAGGCACAAGAGAATCATAATTTGCTGGTCTAATGGCTTAGGCAAGTGGCAGATCTAGGGGAACCCCCTACCCCCCCACCCTACTCCCCTGACTGCTGCCCCACAATACAAGTGTGGATCTTTCACTATCGCCGTCTACAGGAAACTGAATAACTGAGAAAAGAAAGCAATTGTCACAATTGTATAATCTTAAGAAACAAAATATAACCATGGACATTTACGTATTGTTGTAGCTTGCAAACGCAGACGTATTTCCGGCTGTCGTTTCTCTCCGTCTGCGTTGGCAGGCTAGTATTGCTGAAGGGATCTTTTTTTAGTGGCCTACACTTTTCGGTTTTGGTCAAAGAACCATATGATGTTAATTAACCGACATGATTGCTTGAGGCTAGAGAGGATGAAGAAAGAAAGCGAATCCCCATACATGGGCCTATTCCGATGAAAAGTATTTGAAATCTATTTTTGGTTCTGAGTCATACTATGTAATTATTTTAAGGACAACACCTCATTGGTCAGTTAGAATGACGTTGTGTAATTTTAGATCGTTAACATGGAAACAACAGATAAAAATAATCTTCGCAACATAGGTGCGAACTATAAATAACAAATTTTAAATAATTATCATGTGGCACGGGGATTCACTCTCTTAGTTCATCCTCTCTTGCTTCTGCTTATTTACCCACGTGCATCTTTTCCTTTTAGTGACGGTGTTAGACAAAGTATGTTTACCATTAAATTTTGATATGATGTTCCACTGTTATCTCTGTTCCAGCGTTTAGATCGCCTGTTACTGTAAACCAAATAAAATAATCTTTCTATTCTAAGCACGGCATGCCGTGGACCTTGTTTCGAATACCGTGGGGTTTCATTGGCATTTTTATCGCTTTTTGCTTTTTGTGTTGTTATGCTTACCATGTTTGTTCACTGTACACAGCAATAAAGCTGGTATCATACAAGCCCACCCCTTCCCCCACCCTCAAATGTAGGCCATAATCATAAATCATCATAAATCATTCATCATAATTATCATAATTCATAAAGGATATAAACAAGACAAAATGACGTATTATATTGTCACAAAAAAGTCCAGCATTTGGGAACCCTTGAGAAACAGCACGGACCGTTTCGAGTTCCCAGTTGCCCGACGTGTATAGATACATGGTTTTTCTGTCTCTAAACTTTAGAGGCCTGAAATAAACCATCTTCTAGTAAAGGACCAAAGCCACATTCAAAATTATGTGAAAAGGAGTAGTAAAGGAGTAAAAATGAGAACTTTATGACTCAACGTCTTGTCTGTTTACCATGCAAATATCATGTTGCTGTGCTAGATTACAATTAATTGTTTTAAACGGGTGCTCCATCAATTTCCTTTAACATCGTTCTTGTTATGAAATTAAACAGCTCTTTCCAGGCTTCTATGACTTGGCTTGTGCAGTCAGTTTGAAGCATGTCCTGTAAAGTCCACAGCAGAGCTTCACCTACAACCTAGGGAATGAAAAGGAAACTTCATATACAGCAGACTTTAAGAGAGGGAATGACTTACTAGTCATCCTCTCGTTTCTTTTTACAAACCAAGGGGTGGGGCCGGAGAAGGTAGCAACGCCACATTTTCCTATAAGTACGCTGTGATGCAAAAGACTGATACGGTTTACCTGTACGGCAAACTACATAAAATACACATGAATATCTGGAGAAGAGATAAGAAGGCATAACAGCGTAAATAGAGGAGGGTGTAATTTACTTTGTTAACTCTGTTGTTCTCTGTTATACGATAAAACACGTGGGTCTCCAGCGTGTTTTCGTAACGTAAGGACCGTGCCTCCTAATACAGCTGTACTTTTGCAAAGGTTATGAATATGTGGAAAAAGAAGATCTTAGCAAGGGTTATTGGAATCCAAAAAGAACAATGCGAGTAACCACGCATTTTTCAGAGGTAATTAAACAACCATGATTCCAAAAAAGCGTTAAAATACAAAGAATGTAGGGCAATTTCTTTCCAAATTTAAGCTCAATTTTCTCTGAAAAATGCGTGGTTGCCCCCAATTTTCTTTTTGGATTCTAATAGCCCTTGCTAAAACCTGCTTTTCCCACATAGACATAAACCGTGCAAAAATATTGTTGTATTAGGGGGCAAATTCCTTAAGAGACCCGAATATCCTGAGATTCGCAGAACGTATGCGCAGTAACAAAAGGAGGCAACGTCCTCAACGCTTAGTCACGTGCGTGCCCTACGTCAAGCTTGTGCTTCATTTAGTTTTAATATGCAATGGACCGAGAAAACGCGAGTTTTGATTGGTCTTGGGAGTACAAAGGCACGAACGACGTAATGAGCCGCAAAGTTCTGCACGTGCAAATCATCATTAAATTACAAAGATTTAAAAAAAAACATGTCCAATTTGTGCGGGATAATAGCCTCCATAGCAAGCGTTTCCATAGAGCTTTCGGCAGGCTTGAAGGATTTTCGGTTTATGGCCGCGCGAAAATTTGAGGCGAGCGCAGAACGGGCGTAAAACAGCACGGAAACGCTTGCTACACAGGCTAGCGGGATAACCGCTATCAAACTTGTTTTCAAAAAAATAGATTCCATTTGACCGTGCGTGTGTACTCTGATAACGCACGAAACATCAGTCACGCCGCCTGCCTGGGGCTTCTTTCAGTTACCACGTTTTGACGTCACCTGTGTGTTATCGGGATACACACGTACGGCCACCGGCAAATGGAATCTATTGGTTAAATAAAGAGCGAAGGTACCGTCACGGGTGCGAGCACAAACAAATCTTGGGGCATTATGTAGAGGAAGATAATGCACTCGGTGTGTTTTTCTTCTTAGAATTTTACCTTAAAATGCTCCTCTCTTAGGGACCAAGGCTTGTGTCTTCGGCCCAGCTTCTTAAGGGTCTCGATCAACTTCTCGGCGTCGTCTAAAGAACAGATGGTTTGTTCTACGGCATCCATGACTCGCTTAGCATGAAGATACAGCGAACGAGAGTTCATCACTTCATCAAGGCTCACGCCCTTGAATGATGGAAAGGTGTCTTGGATATTTGGATGGGTCTGGAAAAGTCTAAAGGTTATGAAATAACTGTTATATTTAACAATTTACACAAGGCCGGTACTCTATGAGCGGATAATCAACGAGACGGCTAGGCTAGATGACTGAAGCTTCCAAAACGCGGTTGATTAGTCTAACTGTTTTAATAGACAACTAAAGGATTGCAATCGAATAAAAACGATATTTAAGTCGTATTTACAAAACAAGAAAAAAGAGTCATGTTATGCTCTGGTTTTTTTTCCGAACACTAGAACTCGCGTGCTGCGACAAGCGAAGCTCAATTTGAGAACATTTAAGGACGGTGCCTCCTAATACAGATATATTGGAATGCAAAAAGAAAAATATGGGTAGCCACGCATGTTTCAGAGATATTTAAGCAACCATAATTCTAAAAAAGCGTTAAAATACAAAGAGTGTATGCAATTTCTTTCTGGATTCTAATAACTCTTGCTAAGATCTGCTTTTTCCACGTACTCATAACCTGTACAAAAATATTGTTGTATTAGGGGGCAAATTCCTTAAGAAACCCGAATATCCCGAGATGCGCAGAACGTATGCGCAGTAACAAAAGGAGGCACCGTCCTTAAGCATATTTTTGCATTGCATGTGTTGTCTGGATTTTAAGACACGTACAATCCATCTACTCGGAATAGCCTGCAAGGTACCTATGGAGTAAAAACTAAGTTAAGCTTGTTTGAAATGTCTTTCAAAGTGAAGAAGGATGGTGTTTACTGTTTTGAAATATCTTGAATCATTGCAGAGATACTCAAGTTTTTGCATTATGCAGATTGGAAATTGATGACGTCATAACTGGTTACAGCCTGAAGACAAATCACAAAATGAAGTGTATCTCAGGAAAGAATGGACGAAAAGCACTCGGCTCAAGTCAGCATAAGTTTCATTTACTAAAATAGCGCCGATATTGGCTCAGTGGATTCCATTCACTCTAAAAATTTCAAACCACTATTTTTCATAAATCAACGTTTGACACTGATAGAGAAAGGGTTATTGCGTGAAGGAGAATTTTATGACCAGCTTACCTCACAAACATTGCTTTTCCTACGTCGGTTTTAACTGGTTCAACAAGTTTCCAGGACTCTCTTAAAGTAGTTTTTGTCTTGTTTGATAAGGAAACTGGAACAGTCTTAAACTCAACGTTGTTCGGCATATTTTCCCAAGAACGGTGGTGAAATGAAGCGGAACATCCCATTGTAAAAGAGCTTCCTGAAATAGGGGGAAACAATAAACAAATCGTATAAGCACTCAGCGTAACTGTTTATAATTATCAAAGAGAAAATAGTTTTCCAGTTCTCATGTACGAAAATAATTGCGATAAGAGAATGCGCTGATCTTTCTTCAACAGTCTAAAAACATAGAAAACCCGACAGCAGTAAGTTTGTAGGGGCCAACTTAACCAATTAACCACTCGTTCATCTGTATTGTAGTGTAACACCTTAGTGTGTGAACTACTTGAAGTTGTAAGTAGTTAATCTTTAACAGGGTAATTGACTTGCCAATGATGGAACGACCCAGAAGAATAACTAGATCATTGATAACCAATAGCAGTTTAGGATAAGTCGTCGAAAGATTAAGTCGTCTACACAGAGGTTGGCATAAATACACGCGCTTTATAAGTAGTTCTTGATCTTTGGTTACGCCCGACCCGGCTACACTTGCCGAGGTTACTCCCGTGCTGTTACCCCGGTGGGTTACACCTCCGGTGGGGACGCCGGTGACAACGATCCAGTCCTGTACGTAGTTGTATCTGTTGCAATGTTTAGTGAAAAATCTGGTGATATCTTAGAGGTATCGCAGTTATTAAAGTTTACTGTTGGAGCCAAGTACTGTCTACTCTCTGGTTCTCGACGATTTCTGCTGTATAGTTCCCGTACTTCCGCAGCCAGCAAGTGACTCCCCCAAGTTGAGAAGGAGGTTTTTTAGAGTTCCAGAGTTATTGTCCAGTTATCCCAAAAACTTGTCATCACATAATGCATGTTAAAAGTCTAGAAAAACTGCTATTGGACGCACTAGAGGAACGCGCGTGTGTTTAACGGCTTTTCTTTACCTCTAAAGTAACGGATGTGATCAGTCTCCGTCTTCCTTTCGGGCAGTGAAACATTCCCAGAAAAAAGCGAAACTAGCGAGCGGGGTTTACCTCGGTATAGGAACCTGACAAGATTTTCTTAGTTTGTTAGCTTTTGTTTTGATATAAGCTATTGTTTTAAATGGTTTGTTTCCTTTATTTTACGTCATCCGCCAGTGAGTTTCACAGATCCTACACCGAGGTAAAGCCAGCAAGCGACCCAAATAAGAGAATATGAGAGTGATGCTAAAATTTGGCCTAATCGCAGGTTACTTCAAAACAGTGTTGTTTCGTTATATGGGACTCGAAAACTATAATGCTGTATAAGCATTTACAAGGACTCACAACTACAACTGCGAATTGAGAACGCAAAACTGGCTATGAATAAACTACAATTACCACCATTTTCGGAAGCGTATTGCAAAGTGCTTAGAGGTGTTTTGAAAAGAAAAATCTCGATGACTTACGTCGTTACATCGCCCTGTTCCACTTATCACGTTCTTTGGTAATCACATTGAGCTATACCGTAGAAGTAGACATGAAACTAAGCTTAAATATTTTCCTTGATTCCCCGTTCCCGCTTTTATAAATAATGGTTTTCCTTCAGTGCTATCATGTCCTAGCGTTAGGTTTACATTCTCGAAACGTAGAACAATAAACGTTATAAAGCGCTTATGCTATCTGTTTGTTTTTCATTCTATTCCTCGAGCAGTGTTTCTTGCAAAAATAATCCAACAAGACGTACGTGCGTTTCTCAGTTCAGCTTTCTTCTTGTCAAGCCCATTTTCTTCACGAATCGGTTGTTTGATGGCACACTGATCATGATTCGTTTTCCCGTTTCATACTCTATCCACTACTACACCTAATTACAATAACGTCGTCATACAAAAATGGAAAAAAGAATAAAGAAGAAAGCCAAATAGGAATTAATTAGCCATGCAAATTACATTTTTAGATCTTCATAATTCTCAAAGTGCTTATGGACGACGGTGTGATACTTCAATTTGATAGCAAATGAGTTGAAACAAGTTAATTGGCCACCTAAAAGACCTTTTGAGCCTTAACCAATCGTCAGAGCAATTCCCTGAATGTAGTTAGCGTACCTAATTTATTCCTATTTGGGTTTTTTCTTTTCCCTTTTTTCATTTTTATATGACAACGTTATTGCAATTAGGTGTAAATTTCGTCCTCGTACACTTAACAATTATCCTGCGAAATCGCGCAGAATATCACCTGTTATTATATGACAAGCAATTCTCCAGTCTAAATCGAGTGTTCTGATTGGTTAGTTTTCGGTCGGGATTCTACAGTACGGACCATTACTATGGAAACGGTCCTTTTTGGATATTTTTTTTTTCGCGCTCCCGCTCCCGCAAAATTCAAACTAAGAAAACGAAAAAAGAAACAAAAAAACGGAACGGTTTGGAGCTGGTACAAAACTGGAATGAACGAAGTAAACACGCCTGGTTAGAAAGAGCGCTCTTCAATTTACCAACTTTTTTATATAAGCAAAACACTCGCCAGCAGTGAATCAAAAAGCATGGCGAACGTTTTTCAGTGACTGTGTGTTTACTGTTTTTTTTTTGTGCGGCTATTAGACTGTAAGCTGTAAAGAGCCGCGTAAATCGCGATCGGCCAACACTTTAACAATAATCATTAAAATTCAGCATTAACAAAAGAGTACGTTTCTCACAAGAAAACCTCTCGGCGAAAAAAACTGAAAACTGCAAAACAACTAGCAAACGGCTTTCATCAGCAACTGTAAATCGAAAGGAAACGATCATGTTCATGTCTAGTTTAATATTGGCCATCGCTTCAGTCAGCGCTTTCCACAAGAACAATTAAAGCTACACGGACATGTATTAAACTAACAGTGTACCTTGATTCCTCAGCGAATCAAGGTACACTTGGTTCAAGGTTCTTTCATTTCAGTTGAAATGCGCCTGCGTTTTGCACGAGATTCTTTAATCTCAGAATCCCAGTATTTTTCATTTTTTTGGTGTATGCTCTTGTACCATGGTGAGGGTATGCAGTGAGAGCATCTTTCTAATAACTGTACTCATATAAAGTCATCAGTAACGTGGTAAACCAACTAGTAATACAAACTGACTTATTTAGAGTACACTGATTAATTACCTATCAAAGCATATTTAAATGATCTAATAATAATAATAATAATAATAATATTTCGGCTTTAGGAGAACTTAAACAGAGTCTCAGTGCTCTTACAATTATGCAGATAAAAGATATCAACTAATACTAAACCTAATTACATAGATCAGACTGTTGCAACTGTCCAATTTTGACGTCACAAAAACATGGACTAGTCTCTCAGTGTCATTCTGACTTAAGTATCGTCTGATTCTGCCTATGTTACGGATGGCTAAGGACGCCGACTTGCATACATTGTTCACATGAGATGAAAGGCTAAGGTGCCTATCTAGAACTACTCCAAGACTGTGCGCTGAGTTTACAGGGATAACAAGAGTTCCGTTCACTGAGACACTAGGTATGGGCTCAGAGGCAACAAACCGTGAAGTAAAGTGGACGACTTCAGTCCAGATCACCCCACCCAGCTTGTATTTGACATTTTAGTGAGAGCTGTATCA
Source organism: Siderastrea radians (assembly GCA_964017195.1). Lineage (NCBI taxonomy): Eukaryota > Metazoa > Cnidaria > Anthozoa > Scleractinia > Rhizangiidae > Siderastrea > Siderastrea radians. The sequence goes on from OZ024900.1 coordinate 3,911,650, forward strand.
CCCATAAATGTAATAACACCATACTGATGTAATACTCACCATAAATGTAATAAGTTTTAGTCGTAAATGTAATAAACAGGATACCAGTGGCTATTAGGATACTTCAACTTCGCAAACCTTTCTTTCAAGGACTTTCTATCAATGATTATGTAAAATTATTTATTAATTATTGAAGCAAGTTACTCATTTTGAGGAAATAAAAGGAGAATGTTGATTCACTATTCCCTTACTGGTATGCCACGCAAGTAAATCGCTGCTGTGGCGTTCATGAAATATATTGTTGTGTTACTATCAAAAGAGATCAATTAATATCCCCGCTTGGTTATTATTTAAGTTAAAGGTTTCAACTTTGACAAATCAATGGCTACTGTAGAACTTTTTGTTGCCAAATAAGCGAATTTAACCCTCGGGCGTACAAGCGAGGGGGGTGGATGCCACCGCCCCCATAATGTTTTTCTTGAATTTTTCCAAGACGAATTATTATCTAAACTGCCGTTTTCAGTAGCTGTGTGCATATCCCTTAGACACATTTTGACACAAGTTTGGTGAGAATCGGTTACTATGGTTACGAGATATGACATCATAAGTAGCAGGTGGTCGAGCCATTTTTGAAGAAAAATGCGTGTTTTTTACCCTTTTTACGTGAAAAATGCAAACAATGTCAACAAAAAGCAGCAAAATGTTTAATTATGTCATGTTCTACATGTCCAGCATAACAAAATTTCCAATTTTAACGTTTTTTGACAATTTTCGGTAAAATCCAAGACGGCGTCCTAGATGGCAGCCATCTTCGATGACGTCACAGGTCCCCAGCAGCGCGGCAACCTATAACATGTACCTCATCTTGTGGAGCACATCACAGGCTTTCTACTAAAGGTGAAATCTTTTCGACATAGTGCAACATAGCAAAAACCTACAAGGGGGGTCCATCAACACCACCCCCCCCCCCACGGTGGGGGTGTGACTTTGCTTGTTAATATATTGCAATTCAAACAAATGCTGGCGAAAACGGCGAAATTCAATTTGAACATCTCACAGAAATTATACATAGGGAGTGTAGTTTGGTTGTGAATGCATTCTTTAGAACTCTTTAGAATTAAGCAGTTACATTATTTGTATACTACAGTAGCAAAACGTTTTGGACTTTCTACCGCTTTTAATTAGCCACTGAGATTTTCCGACAAACAATAGCCGGAGATGGTTTTTCTTGGCTTGTCGTGGGCTATGTAGAAGCTGTGCGCAGCAGTATACGTAAGCCGGGTTATGGAAATCGCGACTGAAATTTTGGTAGAATATTTACATTGTAAAATGTGAGGAAGTACGTGGCCTTTGACCGACTGGAAGTCAAGAAGAAGCGCGAGTGTACATCTAACACGTGCAAAACTCTGCTGTATTTTGTTTATAACAGATAAGAGAAACATAGGTTAATTGTTGCTCTGTAATACTATATATGAAGGGGCTACCAAGGGTAAGGATTTAAACACGGGGGGCATCCTGATTATTTAGCTGCGGCCTAAGAAATATAGAGACCGAATGGAGACTGAAACAGAAAAAAAAACGGATTACAAACTCCTTAAAAGTCGTCATGCATACCGACAGAGAGCTATCTATGCTACACGTAAGCACAGTGTATTGAAGTGAACTTGCTTACTTACGATGCCCGAAATCGTCTTGATTTTTTGGTTACAAAGTAGTTTTCGAGATGATTACTCTCAAGCTACCCACTTAAAACAGTTTTAAATCCCATTTACTGTTAGAAGCCATTTCATGGACTTTTATTGCATTTATGGTTAAAATTTATTACATTTATGGTAAGTCGGATTACTACATTTATAGTTGATCGTTATTACATTTATGGTCGGTATTACAGTAATTTATGGTTGATTTTTATTACATTTATGGTGATTATTACGTTTATGGTTGTTATTACATTTATGGGTGATACAACAGCATCTTTCTAATAAATGTACTTATAAGTCATCAGTGATGTGGTAAACCAACTAGTAATACACACTGACTTATTTAGAGCACACTGATTAATTACCAATCAAAGCATATTTAAATGATGTAGATCACCCCACCCCGCTTGTATTTGACATTTTAGAAAAAAAGTTTCGTGAAGTCCTTACTATAATACTACGTAGGACGCCAAATGGTCAAGATGCCTAACCTGAATCCTGGTTACGGATCTTCGATTTTCTTACGCTCGAAGTTGGTGCGCCTGCGCCGGCTGCGCCTCGTTTTTTCAACCCGCTTCTCGGTGTTTTGATATCCTGATGAGACACTTTCTCGTGTTCGATATATTACATCACTGAAAAATGATACACGAAGTCTATACATTATGTCAGGAATGCCTCTAATGTTTTTGTTTATCGACTTTCTGGGCAGCACCCATGTAAATCTGGATCAACAGATATTCATTAAATATTTACTCCTTTTGTATTTTCTTTTTGAATTGTTAGAGTGTTGACATTAGAATTGAGAAATCCTAATCAGATGCATATCAATATATATCGTGGTCTCTGTTCAGAGGGATTGTTCAACAAAGAAAAAAGTTACAAATATACAAGCTGGATGCGCAGTACAAAAGGCTCATCGGTCAAACGACTTTAACCTTCATAAAACAGTATTTATTTCTATATTCATTCATTTATTCATTCATTCGTTCGTCCGTCCGTCCGTCCGTCCGTTCCTTCGTTCGTTCATAACTCACTCAATTACTCTGCATTACAACAAAATCATTAAAAACACACTGTCGCACTTCACTACAGGGCGCAATACTTAGAAATTGAAATTCAGAGGGATTGTTCAACAAAGAAAAAGTTACAAATATACAAGCTGGATGCGCAGTACAAAAGGCTCATCGGTCAAACGACTTTAACCTTCATAAAACAGTATTTATTTCTATATTCATTCATTCATTCATTCATTCATTCAATCATTCCTTCCTTCCTTCCTTCCTTCATTCATTCATTCATTCATTCATTCATTCATTCATTCAATCATTCCTTCCTTCCTTCCTTCCTTCCTTCCTTCCTTCATTCATTCATTCATTCATTCATTCACTCACTCATTCAATCATTCATTCACCTATTCATTCATTCATTCATTCATTCATTCATTCCTTCCTTCCTTCCTTCCTTCCTTCCCTCCTTCCTTCCTTCCTTCATTCATTCATTCATTCATTCATTCATTCTGTCCGTCCGTCCGTTCGTTCGTTCGTTCGTTCATCCATTTACTCTGCATTACAACAAAATCATTGCAAACACAGTGTCACACTACATTACAAGGCGCAGTACTTAGAAACTGGAATTGAAGGCTGACAGAAATACATACTGCTGACTCTCGTTTTGTATTTTAAAAGTTACCTTTTTTTAGTTCAGGTGGTAGTGCGTTGGATGTCTTCGGTCTGTTAACTCCTTATGACAGTCTTGATAAAACTTGTAAGTTTGCTTTGCTTTTGTATTCGAAGAGCTTCGTGCTCCGACCAATAAATTCCCCTGTTTGGTGACTTACTGGCTTGCGTGCGCTTCCACCGCTTAGCAACGGTTACACATGTTTCCGTGCTTGGTATAGTACTGGTTGCACGTTGGTTTTTTTTTTGGTTTTTTTTTTTTGGCGATTAGCACCATTTGGACGTTTCCCATCGAGATCCCATTTCCCGATTGGTGTATTGGAAGTATTTAGATTTTTCTTAAACAGTTGTGATTAACAAAGACGCAAATCGCGTTCTACCGTATTGCATTATTGGTGTCACGGCTTCAGTACTTTTCACTTCTCATTTAAAAGTAAAAAAAAAAACATGAAAACTACCACAGGGTACTCAGTCATGTAGATTGACATTATAACTTGAGGATTCAGGTCCTTGTCTGATCAAACACAGCTTTTATATTCATAATAATTGTGCAGCGTTGTTTGCTGTTGATATCCAGTCAAACATCCTTATTACCGTACTTCAGTTCAGATAAGGAGCATGAAATTTTGCCCAAGGTAAGTCACACTTTGTTTGCAGTAGCCCGTTTCTCGAAAGTCCCGGTAACTTTTCGGGCCCGGAGCTGTATTTTAAAATCAAAATCTATAGAACGTTGGCGTATTTTTTCGCCTGCATATCAGCCCGACTTGTTTTATCAACTTAGAATTTTATTGTTCAGCTTTCAAAACCAACAAAATTTGAGTCTTTAATGCAAACGTCGCGCACACAAAATAGCTTTCCTGGCCGGAAAAGTTTTCAGCACTTTCGAGAAACGGACCCCTAGATATTAGAAGACATCCAGTATATCCACTAAATGCTGAAAGTGATGCCCAGCTCCCTCTATAAAAGGTGCCTGCAGGGTATCATGGAATTTGTTTGCAGAATGAATTACGTCTGGAAAAACAACCTAGTCCTCGTCCTGGATGGACGAGGACGTAAGCCTATTGCTAGTTGATTATATTGTAATTATATTGTACCACATGTTGTTTGGCTAGCAATGCTAATAAAACCAACACCAATAGGAAATAAGACCTGCTAAGAAATGGTGCGTTGCTATGCGACCGGGATGACGTTTATTGTGGAACTTGTTACTCAAAGCAATTACATACACACATAAAAATGTAATTAGTGAACCCTTAAGAGACTGAGTGCGTATAACACATGTCGTTTTTCACATGTCCCATAAAAATGGTGCACGGACTTTGCTGATCGCTCAAAAATCGAAGGTAAGGCATCAGATTTCTCATAGGTTGATCGTTAAAATAGTTATAAATTTTGTCCAAACATATTTTTAAAAAAAAGTAATTGCCGTTCAGATTGGACAGAGAAACTATGGATCTTCTTGGAAAGAACTCCACGAAATTAGCGCAGTCACAGGTTGTTTTCAGTTTATCTGTGTACCTCGCTTTAAGTGGGGTATGCACCTAGTAAGAGTTGCAGTTTTACGAACGGTTGTACCACGTGCGGGTGTCCGATTTCTCCTGATCTACACCGTTGAACGACGTAAACAAATACCTGCTGACCGAGTTACACATCACAATATTCTTGACTCCATGTATGTGACATATCTTTGAAATTTTGGATCTTTCCAATTTACTCTTTAAAGATTTTCAACAAAGGTTAGTTTTCTCCAAACCACATGCAAAATCTACAAGAACTTCATTTAATAAGACGCCGTTTTGGGGGATTATTATAAATTTGAATGTCTTCATTTTCGCTTTTAGCGCTTCACAATAATGAACATTTTGCTGTGATGTTGATATTATGCTTTGCTCTTTGTGTTTCCTTTTTTTTTTTTGGAGAGGTATTCCTATGATAAAAGAAGGAAAATATTTATCGCTTATGGTCGCTTTTAAGCTCGATGCCCCGGAAGTACAGTTTTCATACTGAATTCTCATAAATTTAGAAATGCGAACCGTTAGTACGTTAACGTTATATATAATTATAAAACATCATTGAACAGCTTTTTATTTACATAATGCATTTCACCATATCACCATAAAAAGGTCAGAAAAAGTAATGTTGTGACTCCAACTCTCGCTTACGTGCAATATGAATTGTGTTGATGCATATATAGACTGCGTTTCATGCATCAAATCGTAAAAGAAAACAAATTGAACCAGAAAACGATAAAAACAAAACTCTACGTCCATAGTTTGATGTTCAATTGGATGGATCAAGATAGCACATAGGGTAAAAAAAACGAATAATTAAAAAAAAAGCATCGCCTTTACAAGTTAAAAACCGTCTTAGAACTGACCGGGGTGTTCCCGGTATTTCATGAAATTTTCAAGCAACGCGTTAAAATCAAAATTTGGCGATTTTTTTTCTTAATTTATTTTCTTCGTGGGAAAACTTCAGCAGGAAAGCATTCATTAACAGCTTTTATTTTATTGGATACATTCGCCGTCTTAAAAGTAAAAGCAACCTCTTACATCAGAACTAAATGTGCAAAATGAATATACTCGTCAGTAGCTTTAATTTGAATGGTGTCACTTTAAGCACGCGGACTCAAAACTTTAGACTATCAATCTTGTGTTCCGCAGTTATCAAAATCTATATTTTTGTTCCCTTGTAAACCAAAAACCTTGCTCACAGGTTAACATTCCTCCTGTCTAACGTATCTTTAAATCAAGATTCAAGCAGCTGCGCTACTTGTTGTAATTATATTGATATTCTACAATTGTTGTTTTAAACAATCAGAGATAACGCTTTGAACAAAAAAGGGCTTTTTAACATCCGGACCTAGGACATATCTCCTGTTAATACACATATATTTTTTATTTTATTTTCATAATATAATGATGACTTGCCTTGTTGACAGTGTCTTCATTTTAAACACTTGATCACTTGCTTTCACTGTAGCAATTTCAGCAATTACTGAATACACACCTGATGGGCTGTGCTAGATCTCAGCACTTGAAGAAAACTCGCTTGATTTACCCAAAGGCTTCAAGCTTAACTAGCACGAAAGTTTCACTACCAGTTTCAGATGAAAACAAAGACATCTTGAGAGAATCTTGGAAACGTCTAGAAGAAGAAAAAACCACATTATGCAAGAATGTGTTTATAAGGTAATGAACGTGTTTGGAAATGTAGGGTCAGGTACAGACCTGAATAAGACACAGGGAGATGGGGTGGGAATAAATAAGGTCAGACTAAAAATTTCTCAAAATGAAAAACGTTAAAGGCTAGAAAGAGGGAGGGGTCAATGAGAGCTTAAATGGATTCGCCACTCAAATTAGCCCCATTTTTAAAGCGATTCACGTCTGAAAGCAGCCGCGATAAAAACTAGACTTATCTCAAATGTTTTAGAGATATTGCAAATCAGACAGCATTATCTCAAGGAACTGTCCAAAAGCTTTCATTTGAGGTGCTGCAGAGCTGTGCAATTTGACGAGTAAATTTTGACACAACACTTGATCAAAGTCAGAAATTTCTAAGACAATTTTTGGTGAAATCACAACTTTATCACTCATTTGAACTTGGCAATGATTTCATGAAGACATTAAAACGTTTTTCTGTAGTTACTCGTAAAAGAAATTGAAGAAATTTGAACGGCAGATGCAAAACGCCTTAACTTACTCTTCATTAGTTTTGTACAGACTTCTCCAACTGAATCCAAATCTTCAAGACACGTTTCCATCTTTCAAAGGAGTGGCTCTTGATGAGCTCATGAACTCTCGCTCATTATTCTTGCACTCTAAACGTTTGATGGAGGCATTAGAGATTGCTATTTCTTCACTTGACGATGGGCAAGACTTCACTGAATATCTTACGCACCTGGGAGAAAGACATACAGCAATCTCGATCGCTGAAAATCACTTTAAGGTAGGATTATCTTCGCTCAAGTTTGGGTAAAAAAACTGTTATGGCGTTAGCAGGCCAAGTTTTTTTCGAATGAGGTGCGAATGAGAAGGGCAAAAAATTTTAACCTTATTTTGGCAATGATAGTTACCAAACGAAAACAACCGAAGTTTTGCTCTCTGAACCACAGCGAGCAATCCTTGATTATTTAAATAACAGAGTGTAACTGTAGAGGTCATTGCATGCCCTCGGAAATTTGACGTTCTTTTTAAAAAAGAAATGCTAGCCCGAGAAGAGAAGCTTCGAGGGCTTCTAGGCCAGTTTTAAGAACACCAAATTTCCAAGGGAAAGTGTCAGACCGATATTTCCGAGACAGAAGCACTCTATTATTTTTATTGTTCAAATGATAAGTTTCTTCCAAACAAAAATCACAGAAGCTGGCATTTCGAATTTATAACACACTAATTTATCCTTTTGGAGAACGGTTGAAATAAAATACAATATATAAATACTATGAAAGCAACCTGTTTTTAGTGGATTACAAAAATAAGTGAAGGGGTTCTTGTTTGAGGGCGAGTTCTATGTATTCAGACATTTTCGCCAGATGGATCGCCTGATGGCATCTCTTTGTCTCTTTACTTTGAACAATGACACGTAACGTGATCAATTTAAACCAAACAGACTCAGAGAATACTCGAATCTGATTGGCTCAGCCGTCACTGTGTATCCGCTGTAGACAAACCTTGATAAGTAAAGTAAAATTTCCTTAAATTGCTTTTATTTATTTATTTATTTATTTATTTACTTATTTATTTATTTATTTATTGCTAAGAAGACCTAAAAATCGCTGTTACAATCAATTCCATGCTTACTCAAACAATTAGCCGGAGTTCCGCTTTACTATGAAAATAGTCAATTCGGCACTCTATTAGGCTCAGTCTCAAGCCGTGTGTCTCGATGCGCCCGCTATTTTCGCCACCTTCACGGCTGGGCGCGCGGGTTTGGTTATTGTTCAGACTTACCAATCAGAGACAAGCCCCCTGAAATTTGCGGGGTGGAATGCGCGACATAATTTAGCAGGATTTCGTCTTTCTCTTGAAATTTCACACTTTTAGGAGGACGTTTCAGGCATACTTTACGCATTTCGCTTTTTTTCAAGACGATAAAAAAAACACAGAGAAAATTTAAGCAAATAACGTGTGGATTGTCTGCATACTTATTAAAATTGTAATGACGTCACGGACATGCAACCAAACCCGTGCGCCCAGCCGTGAAGGAGGCGAGAATCGCGGGCGCATCGAGACACTCACGGCTGGAGACTGAGCCTAGCACTCTACTCGATCATGGAAAAATCGGCCTCGGCCTTTGGTTTATCATCAAGCAGGCTGATCATCAAGGTTATTATACAATTCTTCTGACTTCTTCTCATGATCAGTCTGACTTTTTATGTTTCGAATCCTTGTCAACCGTAGAAAAAACTTATTAATAAGCTGTTATCACTTGTAGGAGAACAATTGCTTTTTCGTTCAGAGAGGAGACGATTTAAATTGGCAAACAGAGAAGACGACAACGGATAACTTGTTTTCTTTTCTCTACTTTCTGTCAGATCATGGAGAAAGCTTTGATTTTTGCATTAAAAGACAAGCTTGGTGAGAGTTGCACCGAAGACGTTGCAAACGCCTGGAGGGAATTTTTTCAATCCATGGCTGGGACCATGTTGGCAGCAAAGAAGCAGGCACAAGAGAATCATAATTTGCTGGTCTAATGGCTTAAGCAAGTGGCAGATCTAGGGGAACCCCCTACCCCCCCCCCCCCCACCCTACTCCCCTGACTGCTGCCCCACAATACAAGTGTGGATCTTTCACTATCGCCGTCTACAGGAAACTGAATAACTGAGAAAAGAAAGCAATTGTTACAATTGCATAATCTTAAGAAACAAAATATAACCATGGACATTTACGTATTGTTGTAGCTTGCAAACGCAGATGTATTTCCGGCTGTCGTTTCTCTCCGTCTGCGTTGGCAGGCTAGTATTGCTGAAAGGATCTTTTTTTAGTGGCCTACACTTTTCGGTTTTGGACAAAGAACCATATGATGTTAATTAACCGACATCTGACTCCGGGAAATAAAACTCGTCATGATTGCTTGAGGCTAGAGAGGATGAAGGAAGAAAGCGAATCCCCCATACATGGGCCTATTCCGCTGAAAATTATTTGAAATCTATTTTTGGTTCTGAGTCATACTATGTGGTTATTTTAAGGACAACACCTCATTGGTCAGTTAGAATGACGTTGTGTAATTTTAGATTGTTGACATGGAAACAACAGATAAAAATAATCTTCGCAACATAGGTGCGAACTAATAACAAATTTTAAATAATTATCATGTGGCACGGGGATTCACTCTCTTAGTTCATCCTCTCTTGCTTCTGCTTATTTACCCACGTGCATCTTTTCCTTTTAGTGACGGTGTTAGACAAAATATGTTTACCATTAAATTTTGATATGATGTTCCACTGTTATCTCTGTTCCAGCGTTTAGATCGCCTGTTACTGTAAACCAAATAAAATAATCTTTCTATTCTAAGCACGGCATGCCGTGGACCTTGTTTCGAATACCGTGGGGTTTCATTGGCATTTTTATCGCTTTTTGCTTTTTGTGTTGTTATGCTTACCATGTTTGTTCACTGTACACAGCAATAAAGCTGGTATCATACAAGCCCATCCCTTCCCCCACCCTCAAATGTAGGCCCATAATCATAAATCATCATAAACCATTCATCATAATTATCATAATTCATAAAGGATATAAACAAGACAAAATGACGTATTATATTGTCACAAAAAAGTCCGGCATTTGGGAACCCTTGAGAAACAGCACGGACCGTTTCGAGTTCCCAGTTGCCCGACGTGTATAGATACATGTTTTTTCTGTCTCTAAACTTTAGAGGCCTGAAACAAACCATCTTCTAGTAAAGGACCAAAGCTGCATTCAAAATTATGTGAAAAGGAGTAGTAAAGGAGTAAAAATGAGAACTTTATGACTCAACGTCTTGTCTGTTTACCATGTAAATATCATGTTGTTGTGCTCGATTACAATTAATTGTTTTAAATGGGTGCTCCATCAATTTCCTTTAACATCGTTCCTGTTATGAAATTAAACAGCTCTTTCCAAGCTTCTATGACTTGGCTTGTGCAGACAGTTTGAAGCATGTCCTGTAAAGTCCACAGCAGAGCTTCACCTACAACCTAGGGAATGAAAAGGAAACTTCATATACAGCAGACTTTAAGAGAGGGAATGACTTACTAGTCATCCTCTCGTTTCTTTTTACAAACCAAGGGGTGGGGCCGGAGAAGGTAGCAACGCCACATTTTCCTATAAGTACGCTGTGATGCAAAAGACTGATACGGTTTACCTGTACGGCAAACTACATAAAATACACATGAATATCTGGAGAAGAGATAAGAAGGCATAACAGCGTAAATAGAGGAGGGTGTAATTTACTTTGTTAACTCTGTTGTTCTCTGTTATACGATAAAACACGTGGGTCTCCAGCGTGTTTTCGTAACGTAAGGACCGTGCCTCCTAATACAGCTGTACTTTTGCAAAGGTTATGAATATGTGGAAAAAGAAGATCTTAGCAAGGGTTATTGGAATCCAAAAAGAACAATGCGAGTAACCACGCATTTTTCAGAGGTAATTAAACAACCATGATTCCAAAAAAGCGTTAAAATACAAAGAATGTAGGGCAATTTCTTTCCAAATTTAAGCTCAATTTTCTCTGAAAAATGCGTGGTTGCCCCCAATTTTCTTTTTGGATTCTAATAGCCCTTGCTAAAACCTGCTTTTCCCACATAGACATAAACCGTGCAAAAATATTGTTGTATTAGGGGGCAAATTCCTTAAGAGACCCGAATATCCTGAGATTCGCAGAACGTATGCGCAGTAACAAAAGGAGGCAACGTCCTCAACGCTTAGTCACGTGCGTGCCCTACGTCAAGCTTGTGCTTCATTTAGTTTTAATATGCAATGGACCGAGAAAACGCGAGTTTTGATTGGTCTTGGGAGTACAAAGGCACGAACGACGTAATGAGCCGCAAAGTTCTGCACGTGCAAATCATCATTAAATTACAAAGATTTAAAAAAAAACATGTCCAATTTGTGCGGGATAATAGCCTCCATAGCAAGCGTTTCCATAGAGCTTTCGGCAGGCTTGAAGGATTTTCGGTTTATGGCCGCGCGAAAATTTGAGGCGAGCGCAGAACGGGCGTAAAACAGCACGGAAACGCTTGCTACACAGGCTAGCGGGATAACCGCTATCAAACTTGTTTTCAAAAAAATAGATTCCATTTGACCGTGCGTGTGTACTCTGATAACGCACGAAACATCAGTCACGCCGCCTGCCTGGGGCTTCTTTCAGTTACCACGTTTTGACGTCACCTGTGTGTTATCGGGATACACACGTACGGCCACCGGCAAATGGAATCTATTGGTTAAATAAAGAGCGAAGGTACCGTCACGGGTGCGAGCACAAACAAATCTTGGGGCATTATGTAGAGGAAGATAATGCACTCGGTGTGTTTTTCTTCTTAGAATTTTACCTTAAAATGCTCCTCTCTTAGGGACCAAGGCTTGTGTCTTCGGCCCAGCTTCTTAAGGGTCTCGATCAACTTCTCGGCGTCGTCTAAAGAACAGATGGTTTGTTCTACGGCATCCATGACTCGCTTAGCATGAAGATACAGCGAACGAGAGTTCATCACTTCATCAAGGCTCACGCCCTTGAATGATGGAAAGGTGTCTTGGATATTTGGATGGGTCTGGAAAAGTCTAAAGGTTATGAAATAACTGTTATATTTAACAATTTACACAAGGCCGGTACTCTATGAGCGGATAATCAACGAGACGGCTAGGCTAGATGACTGAAGCTTCCAAAACGCGGTTGATTAGTCTAACTGTTTTAATAGACAACTAAAGGATTGCAATCGAATAAAAACGATATTTAAGTCGTATTTACAAAACAAGAAAAAAGAGTCATGTTATGCTCTGGTTTTTTTTCCGAACACTAGAACTCGCGTGCTGCGACAAGCGAAGCTCAATTTGAGAACATTTAAGGACGGTGCCTCCTAATACAGATATATTGGAATGCAAAAAGAAAAATATGGGTAGCCACGCATGTTTCAGAGATATTTAAGCAACCATAATTCTAAAAAAGCGTTAAAATACAAAGAGTGTATGCAATTTCTTTCTGGATTCTAATAACTCTTGCTAAGATCTGCTTTTTCCACGTACTCATAACCTGTACAAAAATATTGTTGTATTAGGGGGCAAATTCCTTAAGAAACCCGAATATCCCGAGATGCGCAGAACGTATGCGCAGTAACAAAAGGAGGCACCGTCCTTAAGCATATTTTTGCATTGCATGTGTTGTCTGGATTTTAAGACACGTACAATCCATCTACTCGGAATAGCCTGCAAGGTACCTATGGAGTAAAAACTAAGTTAAGCTTGTTTGAAATGTCTTTCAAAGTGAAGAAGGATGGTGTTTACTGTTTTGAAATATCTTGAATCATTGCAGAGATACTCAAGTTTTTGCATTATGCAGATTGGAAATTGATGACGTCATAACTGGTTACAGCCTGAAGACAAATCACAAAATGAAGTGTATCTCAGGAAAGAATGGACGAAAAGCACTCGGCTCAAGTCAGCATAAGTTTCATTTACTAAAATAGCGCCGATATTGGCTCAGTGGATTCCATTCACTCTAAAAATTTCAAACCACTATTTTTCATAAATCAACGTTTGACACTGATAGAGAAAGGGTTATTGCGTGAAGGAGAATTTTATGACCAGCTTACCTCACAAACATTGCTTTTCCTACGTCGGTTTTAACTGGTTCAACAAGTTTCCAGGACTCTCTTAAAGTAGTTTTTGTCTTGTTTGATAAGGAAACTGGAACAGTCTTAAACTCAACGTTGTTCGGCATATTTTCCCAAGAACGGTGGTGAAATGAAGCGGAACATCCCATTGTAAAAGAGCTTCCTGAAATAGGGGGAAACAATAAACAAATCGTATAAGCACTCAGCGTAACTGTTTATAATTATCAAAGAGAAAATAGTTTTCCAGTTCTCATGTACGAAAATAATTGCGATAAGAGAATGCGCTGATCTTTCTTCAACAGTCTAAAAACATAGAAAACCCGACAGCAGTAAGTTTGTAGGGGCCAACTTAACCAATTAACCACTCGTTCATCTGTATTGTAGTGTAACACCTTAGTGTGTGAACTACTTGAAGTTGTAAGTAGTTAATCTTTAACAGGGTAATTGACTTGCCAATGATGGAACGACCCAGAAGAATAACTAGATCATTGATAACCAATAGCAGTTTAGGATAAGTCGTCGAAAGATTAAGTCGTCTACACAGAGGTTGGCATAAATACACGCGCTTTATAAGTAGTTCTTGATCTTTGGTTACGCCCGACCCGGCTACACTTGCCGAGGTTACTCCCGTGCTGTTACCCCGGTGGGTTACACCTCCGGTGGGGACGCCGGTGACAACGATCCAGTCCTGTACGTAGTTGTATCTGTTGCAATGTTTAGTGAAAAATCTGGTGATATCTTAGAGGTATCGCAGTTATTAAAGTTTACTGTTGGAGCCAAGTACTGTCTACTCTCTGGTTCTCGACGATTTCTGCTGTATAGTTCCCGTACTTCCGCAGCCAGCAAGTGACTCCCCCAAGTTGAGAAGGAGGTTTTTTAGAGTTCCAGAGTTATTGTCCAGTTATCCCAAAAACTTGTCATCACATAATGCATGTTAAAAGTCTAGAAAAACTGCTATTGGACGCACTAGAGGAACGCGCGTGTGTTTAACGGCTTTTCTTTACCTCTAAAGTAACGGATGTGATCAGTCTCCGTCTTCCTTTCGGGCAGTGAAACATTCCCAGAAAAAAGCGAAACTAGCGAGCGGGGTTTACCTCGGTATAGGAACCTGACAAGATTTTCTTAGTTTGTTAGCTTTTGTTTTGATATAAGCTATTGTTTTAAATGGTTTGTTTCCTTTATTTTACGTCATCCGCCAGTGAGTTTCACAGATCCTACACCGAGGTAAAGCCAGCAAGCGACCCAAATAAGAGAATATGAGAGTGATGCTAAAATTTGGCCTAATCGCAGGTTACTTCAAAACAGTGTTGTTTCGTTATATGGGACTCGAAAACTATAATGCTGTATAAGCATTTACAAGGACTCACAACTACAACTGCGAATTGAGAACGCAAAACTGGCTATGAATAAACTACAATTACCACCATTTTCGGAAGCGTATTGCAAAGTGCTTAGAGGTGTTTTGAAAAGAAAAATCTCGATGACTTACGTCGTTACATCGCCCTGTTCCACTTATCACGTTCTTTGGTAATCACATTGAGCTATACCGTAGAAGTAGACATGAAACTAAGCTTAAATATTTTCCTTGATTCCCCGTTCCCGCTTTTATAAATAATGGTTTTCCTTCAGTGCTATCATGTCCTAGCGTTAGGTTTACATTCTCGAAACGTAGAACAATAAACGTTATAAAGCGCTTATGCTATCTGTTTGTTTTTCATTCTATTCCTCGAGCAGTGTTTCTTGCAAAAATAATCCAACAAGACGTACGTGCGTTTCTCAGTTCAGCTTTCTTCTTGTCAAGCCCATTTTCTTCACGAATCGGTTGTTTGATGGCACACTGATCATGATTCGTTTTCCCGTTTCATACTCTATCCACTACTACACCTAATTACAATAACGTCGTCATACAAAAATGGAAAAAAGAATAAAGAAGAAAGCCAAATAGGAATTAATTAGCCATGCAAATTACATTTTTAGATCTTCATAATTCTCAAAGTGCTTATGGACGACGGTGTGATACTTCAATTTGATAGCAAATGAGTTGAAACAAGTTAATTGGCCACCTAAAAGACCTTTTGAGCCTTAACCAATCGTCAGAGCAATTCCCTGAATGTAGTTAGCGTACCTAATTTATTCCTATTTGGGTTTTTTCTTTTCCCTTTTTTCATTTTTATATGACAACGTTATTGCAATTAGGTGTAAATTTCGTCCTCGTACACTTAACAATTATCCTGCGAAATCGCGCAGAATATCACCTGTTATTATATGACAAGCAATTCTCCAGTCTAAATCGAGTGTTCTGATTGGTTAGTTTTCGGTCGGGATTCTACAGTACGGACCATTACTATGGAAACGGTCCTTTTTGGATATTTTTTTTTTCGCGCTCCCGCTCCCGCAAAATTCAAACTAAGAAAACGAAAAAAGAAACAAAAAAACGGAACGGTTTGGAGCTGGTACAAAACTGGAATGAACGAAGTAAACACGCCTGGTTAGAAAGAGCGCTCTTCAATTTACCAACTTTTTTATATAAGCAAAACACTCGCCAGCAGTGAATCAAAAAGCATGGCGAACGTTTTTCAGTGACTGTGTGTTTACTGTTTTTTTTTTGTGCGGCTATTAGACTGTAAGCTGTAAAGAGCCGCGTAAATCGCGATCGGCCAACACTTTAACAATAATCATTAAAATTCAGCATTAACAAAAGAGTACGTTTCTCACAAGAAAACCTCTCGGCGAAAAAAACTGAAAACTGCAAAACAACTAGCAAACGGCTTTCATCAGCAACTGTAAATCGAAAGGAAACGATCATGTTCATGTCTAGTTTAATATTGGCCATCGCTTCAGTCAGCGCTTTCCACAAGAACAATTAAAGCTACACGGACATGTATTAAACTAACAGTGTACCTTGATTCCTCAGCGAATCAAGGTACACTTGGTTCAAGGTTCTTTCATTTCAGTTGAAATGCGCCTGCGTTTTGCACGAGATTCTTTAATCTCAGAATCCCAGTATTTTTCATTTTTTTGGTGTATGCTCTTGTACCATGGTGAGGGTATGCAGTGAGAGCATCTTTCTAATAACTGTACTCATATAAAGTCATCAGTAACGTGGTAAACCAACTAGTAATACAAACTGACTTATTTAGAGTACACTGATTAATTACCTATCAAAGCATATTTAAATGATCTAATAATAATAATAATAATAATAATATTTCGGCTTTAGGAGAACTTAAACAGAGTCTCAGTGCTCTTACAATTATGCAGATAAAAGATATCAACTAATACTAAACCTAATTACATAGATCAGACTGTTGCAACTGTCCAATTTTGACGTCACAAAAACATGGACTAGTCTCTCAGTGTCATTCTGACTTAAGTATCGTCTGATTCTGCCTATGTTACGGATGGCTAAGGACGCCGACTTGCATACATTGTTCACATGAGATGAAAGGCTAAGGTGCCTATCTAGAACTACTCCAAGACTGTGCGCTGAGTTTACAGGGATAACAAGAGTTCCGTTCACTGAGACACTAGGTATGGGCTCAGAGGCAACAAACCGTGAAGTAAAGTGGACGACTTCAGTCCAGATCACCCCACCCAGCTTGTATTTGACATTTTAGTGAGAGCTGTATCACCCATAAATGTAATAACACCATACTGATGTAATACTCACCATAAATGTAATAAGTTTTAGTCGTAAATGTAATAAACAGGATACCAGTGGCTATTAGGATACTTCAACTTCGCAAACCTTTCTTTCAAGGACTTTCTATCAATGATTATGTAAAATTATTTATTAATTATTGAAGCAAGTTACTCATTTTGAGGAAATAAAAGGAGAATGTTGATTCACTATTCCCTTACTGGTATGCCACGCAAGTAAATCGCTGCTGTGGCGTTCATGAAATATATTGTTGTGTTACTATCAAAAGAGATCAATTAATATCCCCGCTTGGTTATTATTTAAGTTAAAGGTTTCAACTTTGACAAATCAATGGCTACTGTAGAACTTTTTGTTGCCAAATAAGCGAATTTAACCCTCGGGCGTACAAGCGAGGGGGGTGGATGCCACCGCCCCCATAATGTTTTTCTTGAATTTTTCCAAGACGAATTATTATCTAAACTGCCGTTTTCAGTAGCTGTGTGCATATCCCTTAGACACATTTTGACACAAGTTTGGTGAGAATCGGTTACTATGGTTACGAGATATGACATCATAAGTAGCAGGTGGTCGAGCCATTTTTGAAGAAAAATGCGTGTTTTTTACCCTTTTTACGTGAAAAATGCAAACAATGTCAACAAAAAGCAGCAAAATGTTTAATTATGTCATGTTCTACATGTCCAGCATAACAAAATTTCCAATTTTAACGTTTTTTGACAATTTTCGGTAAAATCCAAGACGGCGTCCTAGATGGCAGCCATCTTCGATGACGTCACAGGTCCCCAGCAGCGCGGCAACCTATAACATGTACCTCATCTTGTGGAGCACATCACAGGCTTTCTACTAAAGGTGAAATCTTTTCGACATAGTGCAACATAGCAAAAACCTACAAGGGGGGTCCATCAACACCACCCCCCCCCCCACGGTGGGGGTGTGACTTTGCTTGTTAATATATTGCAATTCAAACAAATGCTGGCGAAAACGGCGAAATTCAATTTGAACATCTCACAGAAATTATACATAGGGAGTGTAGTTTGGTTGTGAATGCATTCTTTAGAACTCTTTAGAATTAAGCAGTTACATTATTTGTATACTACAGTAGCAAAACGTTTTGGACTTTCTACCGCTTTTAATTAGCCACTGAGATTTTCCGACAAACAATAGCCGGAGATGGTTTTTCTTGGCTTGTCGTGGGCTATGTAGAAGCTGTGCGCAGCAGTATACGTAAGCCGGGTTATGGAAATCGCGACTGAAATTTTGGTAGAATATTTACATTGTAAAATGTGAGGAAGTACGTGGCCTTTGACCGACTGGAAGTCAAGAAGAAGCGCGAGTGTACATCTAACACGTGCAAAACTCTGCTGTATTTTGTTTATAACAGATAAGAGAAACATAGGTTAATTGTTGCTCTGTAATACTATATATGAAGGGGCTACCAAGGGTAAGGATTTAAACACGGGGGGCATCCTGATTATTTAGCTGCGGCCTAAGAAATATAGAGACCGAATGGAGACTGAAACAGAAAAAAAAACGGATTACAAACTCCTTAAAAGTCGTCATGCATACCGACAGAGAGCTATCTATGCTACACGTAAGCACAGTGTATTGAAGTGAACTTGCTTACTTACGATGCCCGAAATCGTCTTGATTTTTTGGTTACAAAGTAGTTTTCGAGATGATTACTCTCAAGCTACCCACTTAAAACAGTTTTAAATCCCATTTACTGTTAGAAGCCATTTCATGGACTTTTATTGCATTTATGGTTAAAATTTATTACATTTATGGTAAGTCGGATTACTACATTTATAGTTGATCGTTATTACATTTATGGTCGGTATTACAGTAATTTATGGTTGATTTTTATTACATTTATGGTGATTATTACGTTTATGGTTGTTATTACATTTATGGGTGATACAACAGCATCTTTCTAATAAATGTACTTATAAGTCATCAGTGATGTGGTAAACCAACTAGTAATACACACTGACTTATTTAGAGCACACTGATTAATTACCAATCAAAGCATATTTAAATGATGTAGATCACCCCACCCCGCTTGTATTTGACATTTTAGAAAAAAAGTTTCGTGAAGTCCTTACTATAATACTACGTAGGACGCCAAATGGTCAAGATGCCTAACCTGAATCCTGGTTACGGATCTTCGATTTTCTTACGCTCGAAGTTGGTGCGCCTGCGCCGGCTGCGCCTCGTTTTTTCAACCCGCTTCTCGGTGTTTTGATATCCTGATGAGACACTTTCTCGTGTTCGATATATTACATCACTGAAAAATGATACACGAAGTCTATACATTATGTCAGGAATGCCTCTAATGTTTTTGTTTATCGACTTTCTGGGCAGCACCCATGTAAATCTGGATCAACAGATATTCATTAAATATTTACTCCTTTTGTATTTTCTTTTTGAATTGTTAGAGTGTTGACATTAGAATTGAGAAATCCTAATCAGATGCATATCAATATATATCGTGGTCTCTGTTCAGAGGGATTGTTCAACAAAGAAAAAAGTTACAAATATACAAGCTGGATGCGCAGTACAAAAGGCTCATCGGTCAAACGACTTTAACCTTCATAAAACAGTATTTATTTCTATATTCATTCATTTATTCATTCATTCGTTCGTCCGTCCGTCCGTCCGTCCGTTCCTTCGTTCGTTCATAACTCACTCAATTACTCTGCATTACAACAAAATCATTAAAAACACACTGTCGCACTTCACTACAGGGCGCAATACTTAGAAATTGAAATTCAGAGGGATTGTTCAACAAAGAAAAAGTTACAAATATACAAGCTGGATGCGCAGTACAAAAGGCTCATCGGTCAAACGACTTTAACCTTCATAAAACAGTATTTATTTCTATATTCATTCATTCATTCATTCATTCATTCAATCATTCCTTCCTTCCTTCCTTCCTTCATTCATTCATTCATTCATTCATTCATTCATTCATTCAATCATTCCTTCCTTCCTTCCTTCCTTCCTTCCTTCCTTCATTCATTCATTCATTCATTCATTCACTCACTCATTCAATCATTCATTCACCTATTCATTCATTCATTCATTCATTCATTCATTCCTTCCTTCCTTCCTTCCTTCCTTCCCTCCTTCCTTCCTTCCTTCATTCATTCATTCATTCATTCATTCATTCTGTCCGTCCGTCCGTTCGTTCGTTCGTTCGTTCATCCATTTACTCTGCATTACAACAAAATCATTGCAAACACAGTGTCACACTACATTACAAGGCGCAGTACTTAGAAACTGGAATTGAAGGCTGACAGAAATACATACTGCTGACTCTCGTTTTGTATTTTAAAAGTTACCTTTTTTTAGTTCAGGTGGTAGTGCGTTGGATGTCTTCGGTCTGTTAACTCCTTATGACAGTCTTGATAAAACTTGTAAGTTTGCTTTGCTTTTGTATTCGAAGAGCTTCGTGCTCCGACCAATAAATTCCCCTGTTTGGTGACTTACTGGCTTGCGTGCGCTTCCACCGCTTAGCAACGGTTACACATGTTTCCGTGCTTGGTATAGTACTGGTTGCACGTTGGTTTTTTTTTTGGTTTTTTTTTTTTGGCGATTAGCACCATTTGGACGTTTCCCATCGAGATCCCATTTCCCGATTGGTGTATTGGAAGTATTTAGATTTTTCTTAAACAGTTGTGATTAACAAAGACGCAAATCGCGTTCTACCGTATTGCATTATTGGTGTCACGGCTTCAGTACTTTTCACTTCTCATTTAAAAGTAAAAAAAAAAACATGAAAACTACCACAGGGTACTCAGTCATGTAGATTGACATTATAACTTGAGGATTCAGGTCCTTGTCTGATCAAACACAGCTTTTATATTCATAATAATTGTGCAGCGTTGTTTGCTGTTGATATCCAGTCAAACATCCTTATTACCGTACTTCAGTTCAGATAAGGAGCATGAAATTTTGCCCAAGGTAAGTCACACTTTGTTTGCAGTAGCCCGTTTCTCGAAAGTCCCGGTAACTTTTCGGGCCCGGAGCTGTATTTTAAAATCAAAATCTATAGAACGTTGGCGTATTTTTTCGCCTGCATATCAGCCCGACTTGTTTTATCAACTTAGAATTTTATTGTTCAGCTTTCAAAACCAACAAAATTTGAGTCTTTAATGCAAACGTCGCGCACACAAAATAGCTTTCCTGGCCGGAAAAGTTTTCAGCACTTTCGAGAAACGGACCCCTAGATATTAGAAGACATCCAGTATATCCACTAAATGCTGAAAGTGATGCCCAGCTCCCTCTATAAAAGGTGCCTGCAGGGTATCATGGAATTTGTTTGCAGAATGAATTACGTCTGGAAAAACAACCTAGTCCTCGTCCTGGATGGACGAGGACGTAAGCCTATTGCTAGTTGATTATATTGTAATTATATTGTACCACATGTTGTTTGGCTAGCAATGCTAATAAAACCAACACCAATAGGAAATAAGACCTGCTAAGAAATGGTGCGTTGCTATGCGACCGGGATGACGTTTATTGTGGAACTTGTTACTCAAAGCAATTACATACACACATAAAAATGTAATTAGTGAACCCTTAAGAGACTGAGTGCGTATAACACATGTCGTTTTTCACATGTCCCATAAAAATGGTGCACGGACTTTGCTGATCGCTCAAAAATCGAAGGTAAGGCATCAGATTTCTCATAGGTTGATCGTTAAAATAGTTATAAATTTTGTCCAAACATATTTTTAAAAAAAAGTAATTGCCGTTCAGATTGGACAGAGAAACTATGGATCTTCTTGGAAAGAACTCCACGAAATTAGCGCAGTCACAGGTTGTTTTCAGTTTATCTGTGTACCTCGCTTTAAGTGGGGTATGCACCTAGTAAGAGTTGCAGTTTTACGAACGGTTGTACCACGTGCGGGTGTCCGATTTCTCCTGATCTACACCGTTGAACGACGTAAACAAATACCTGCTGACCGAGTTACACATCACAATATTCTTGACTCCATGTATGTGACATATCTTTGAAATTTTGGATCTTTCCAATTTACTCTTTAAAGATTTTCAACAAAGGTTAGTTTTCTCCAAACCACATGCAAAATCTACAAGAACTTCATTTAATAAGACGCCGTTTTGGGGGATTATTATAAATTTGAATGTCTTCATTTTCGCTTTTAGCGCTTCACAATAATGAACATTTTGCTGTGATGTTGATATTATGCTTTGCTCTTTGTGTTTCCTTTTTTTTTTTTGGAGAGGTATTCCTATGATAAAAGAAGGAAAATATTTATCGCTTATGGTCGCTTTTAAGCTCGATGCCCCGGAAGTACAGTTTTCATACTGAATTCTCATAAATTTAGAAATGCGAACCGTTAGTACGTTAACGTTATATATAATTATAAAACATCATTGAACAGCTTTTTATTTACATAATGCATTTCACCATATCACCATAAAAAGGTCAGAAAAAGTAATGTTGTGACTCCAACTCTCGCTTACGTGCAATATGAATTGTGTTGATGCATATATAGACTGCGTTTCATGCATCAAATCGTAAAAGAAAACAAATTGAACCAGAAAACGATAAAAACAAAACTCTACGTCCATAGTTTGATGTTCAATTGGATGGATCAAGATAGCACATAGGGTAAAAAAAACGAATAATTAAAAAAAAAGCATCGCCTTTACAAGTTAAAAACCGTCTTAGAACTGACCGGGGTGTTCCCGGTATTTCATGAAATTTTCAAGCAACGCGTTAAAATCAAAATTTGGCGATTTTTTTTCTTAATTTATTTTCTTCGTGGGAAAACTTCAGCAGGAAAGCATTCATTAACAGCTTTTATTTTATTGGATACATTCGCCGTCTTAAAAGTAAAAGCAACCTCTTACATCAGAACTAAATGTGCAAAATGAATATACTCGTCAGTAGCTTTAATTTGAATGGTGTCACTTTAAGCACGCGGACTCAAAACTTTAGACTATCAATCTTGTGTTCCGCAGTTATCAAAATCTATATTTTTGTTCCCTTGTAAACCAAAAACCTTGCTCACAGGTTAACATTCCTCCTGTCTAACGTATCTTTAAATCAAGATTCAAGCAGCTGCGCTACTTGTTGTAATTATATTGATATTCTACAATTGTTGTTTTAAACAATCAGAGATAACGCTTTGAACAAAAAAGGGCTTTTTAACATCCGGACCTAGGACATATCTCCTGTTAATACACATATATTTTTTATTTTATTTTCATAATATAATGATGACTTGCCTTGTTGACAGTGTCTTCATTTTAAACACTTGATCACTTGCTTTCACTGTAGCAATTTCAGCAATTACTGAATACACACCTGATGGGCTGTGCTAGATCTCAGCACTTGAAGAAAACTCGCTTGATTTACCCAAAGGCTTCAAGCTTAACTAGCACGAAAGTTTCACTACCAGTTTCAGATGAAAACAAAGACATCTTGAGAGAATCTTGGAAACGTCTAGAAGAAGAAAAAACCACATTATGCAAGAATGTGTTTATAAGGTAATGAACGTGTTTGGAAATGTAGGGTCAGGTACAGACCTGAATAAGACACAGGGAGATGGGGTGGGAATAAATAAGGTCAGACTAAAAATTTCTCAAAATGAAAAACGTTAAAGGCTAGAAAGAGGGAGGGGTCAATGAGAGCTTAAATGGATTCGCCACTCAAATTAGCCCCATTTTTAAAGCGATTCACGTCTGAAAGCAGCCGCGATAAAAACTAGACTTATCTCAAATGTTTTAGAGATATTGCAAATCAGACAGCATTATCTCAAGGAACTGTCCAAAAGCTTTCATTTGAGGTGCTGCAGAGCTGTGCAATTTGACGAGTAAATTTTGACACAACACTTGATCAAAGTCAGAAATTTCTAAGACAATTTTTGGTGAAATCACAACTTTATCACTCATTTGAACTTGGCAATGATTTCATGAAGACATTAAAACGTTTTTCTGTAGTTACTCGTAAAAGAAATTGAAGAAATTTGAACGGCAGATGCAAAACGCCTTAACTTACTCTTCATTAGTTTTGTACAGACTTCTCCAACTGAATCCAAATCTTCAAGACACGTTTCCATCTTTCAAAGGAGTGGCTCTTGATGAGCTCATGAACTCTCGCTCATTATTCTTGCACTCTAAACGTTTGATGGAGGCATTAGAGATTGCTATTTCTTCACTTGACGATGGGCAAGACTTCACTGAATATCTTACGCACCTGGGAGAAAGACATACAGCAATCTCGATCGCTGAAAATCACTTTAAGGTAGGATTATCTTCGCTCAAGTTTGGGTAAAAAAACTGTTATGGCGTTAGCAGGCCAAGTTTTTTTCGAATGAGGTGCGAATGAGAAGGGCAAAAAATTTTAACCTTATTTTGGCAATGATAGTTACCAAACGAAAACAACCGAAGTTTTGCTCTCTGAACCACAGCGAGCAATCCTTGATTATTTAAATAACAGAGTGTAACTGTAGAGGTCATTGCATGCCCTCGGAAATTTGACGTTCTTTTTAAAAAAGAAATGCTAGCCCGAGAAGAGAAGCTTCGAGGGCTTCTAGGCCAGTTTTAAGAACACCAAATTTCCAAGGGAAAGTGTCAGACCGATATTTCCGAGACAGAAGCACTCTATTATTTTTATTGTTCAAATGATAAGTTTCTTCCAAACAAAAATCACAGAAGCTGGCATTTCGAATTTATAACACACTAATTTATCCTTTTGGAGAACGGTTGAAATAAAATACAATATATAAATACTATGAAAGCAACCTGTTTTTAGTGGATTACAAAAATAAGTGAAGGGGTTCTTGTTTGAGGGCGAGTTCTATGTATTCAGACATTTTCGCCAGATGGATCGCCTGATGGCATCTCTTTGTCTCTTTACTTTGAACAATGACACGTAACGTGATCAATTTAAACCAAACAGACTCAGAGAATACTCGAATCTGATTGGCTCAGCCGTCACTGTGTATCCGCTGTAGACAAACCTTGATAAGTAAAGTAAAATTTCCTTAAATTGCTTTTATTTATTTATTTATTTATTTATTTACTTATTTATTTATTTATTTATTGCTAAGAAGACCTAAAAATCGCTGTTACAATCAATTCCATGCTTACTCAAACAATTAGCCGGAGTTCCGCTTTACTATGAAAATAGTCAATTCGGCACTCTATTAGGCTCAGTCTCAAGCCGTGTGTCTCGATGCGCCCGCTATTTTCGCCACCTTCACGGCTGGGCGCGCGGGTTTGGTTATTGTTCAGACTTACCAATCAGAGACAAGCCCCCTGAAATTTGCGGGGTGGAATGCGCGACATAATTTAGCAGGATTTCGTCTTTCTCTTGAAATTTCACACTTTTAGGAGGACGTTTCAGGCATACTTTACGCATTTCGCTTTTTTTCAAGACGATAAAAAAAACACAGAGAAAATTTAAGCAAATAACGTGTGGATTGTCTGCATACTTATTAAAATTGTAATGACGTCACGGACATGCAACCAAACCCGTGCGCCCAGCCGTGAAGGAGGCGAGAATCGCGGGCGCATCGAGACACTCACGGCTGGAGACTGAGCCTAGCACTCTACTCGATCATGGAAAAATCGGCCTCGGCCTTTGGTTTATCATCAAGCAGGCTGATCATCAAGGTTATTATACAATTCTTCTGACTTCTTCTCATGATCAGTCTGACTTTTTATGTTTCGAATCCTTGTCAACCGTAGAAAAAACTTATTAATAAGCTGTTATCACTTGTAGGAGAACAATTGCTTTTTCGTTCAGAGAGGAGACGATTTAAATTGGCAAACAGAGAAGACGACAACGGATAACTTGTTTTCTTTTCTCTACTTTCTGTCAGATCATGGAGAAAGCTTTGATTTTTGCATTAAAAGACAAGCTTGGTGAGAGTTGCACCGAAGACGTTGCAAACGCCTGGAGGGAATTTTTTCAATCCATGGCTGGGACCATGTTGGCAGCAAAGAAGCAGGCACAAGAGAATCATAATTTGCTGGTCTAATGGCTTAAGCAAGTGGCAGATCTAGGGGAACCCCCTACCCCCCCCCCCACCCTACTCCCCTGACTGCTGCCCCACAATACAAGTGTGGATCTTTCACTATCGCCGTCTACAGGAAACTGAATAACTGAGAAAAGAAAGCAATTGTTACAATTGCATAATCTTAAGAAACAAAATATAACCATGGACATTTACGTATTGTTGTAGCTTGCAAACGCAGATGTATTTCCGGCTGTCGTTTCTCTCCGTCTGCGTTGGCAGGCTAGTATTGCTGAAAGGATCTTTTTTTAGTGGCCTACACTTTTCGGTTTTGGACAAAGAACCATATGATGTTAATTAACCGACATCTGACTCCGGGAAATAAAACTCGTCATGATTGCTTGAGGCTAGAGAGGATGAAGGAAGAAAGCGAATCCCCCATACATGGGCCTATTCCGCTGAAAATTATTTGAAATCTATTTTTGGTTCTGAGTCATACTATGTGGTTATTTTAAGGACAACACCTCATTGGTCAGTTAGAATGACGTTGTGTAATTTTAGATTGTTGACATGGAAACAACAGATAAAAATAATCTTCGCAACATAGGTGCGAACTAATAACAAATTTTAAATAATTATCATGTGGCACGGGGATTCACTCTCTTAGTTCATCCTCTCTTGCTTCTGCTTATTTACCCACGTGCATCTTTTCCTTTTAGTGACGGTGTTAGACAAAATATGTTTACCATTAAATTTTGATATGATGTTCCACTGTTATCTCTGTTCCAGCGTTTAGATCGCCTGTTACTGTAAACCAAATAAAATAATCTTTCTATTCTAAGCACGGCATGCCGTGGACCTTGTTTCGAATACCGTGGGGTTTCATTGGCATTTTTATCGCTTTTTGCTTTTTGTGTTGTTATGCTTACCATGTTTGTTCACTGTACACAGCAATAAAGCTGGTATCATACAAGCCCATCCCTTCCCCCACCCTCAAATGTAGGCCCATAATCATAAATCATCATAAACCATTCATCATAATTATCATAATTCATAAAGGATATAAACAAGACAAAATGACGTATTATATTGTCACAAAAAAGTCCGGCATTTGGGAACCCTTGAGAAACAGCACGGACCGTTTCGAGTTCCCAGTTGCCCGACGTGTATAGATACATGTTTTTTCTGTCTCTAAACTTTAGAGGCCTGAAACAAACCATCTTCTAGTAAAGGACCAAAGCTGCATTCAAAATTATGTGAAAAGGAGTAGTAAAGGAGTAAAAATGAGAACTTTATGACTCAACGTCTTGTCTGTTTACCATGTAAATATCATGTTGTTGTGCTCGATTACAATTAATTGTTTTAAATGGGTGCTCCATCAATTTCCTTTAACATCGTTCCTGTTATGAAATTAAACAGCTCTTTCCAAGCTTCTATGACTTGGCTTGTGCAGACAGTTTGAAGCATGTCCTGTAAAGTCCACAGCAGAGCTTCACCTACAACCTACGGAATGAAAAGGAAACTTCATATACAGCAGACTTTAAGAGAGGGAATGACTTACTAGTCATCCTCTCGTTTCTTTTTACAAACCAAGGGGTGGGGCCGGAGAAGGTAGCAACGCCACATTTTCCTATAAGTACGCTGTGATGCAAAAGACTGATACGGTTTACCTGTACGGCAAACTACATAAAATACACATGAATATCTGGAGAAGAGATAAGAAGGCATAACAGCGTAAATAGAGGAGGGTGTAATTTACTTTGTTAACTCTGTTGTTCTCTGTTATACGATAAAACACGTGGGTCTCCAGCGTGTTTTCGTAACGTAAGGACCGTGCCTCCTAATACAGCTGTACTTTTGCAAAGGTTATGAATATGTGGAAAAAGAAGATCTTAGCAAGGGTTATTGGAATCCAAAAAGAACAATGCGAGTAACCACGCATTTTTCAGAGGTAATTAAACAACCATGATTCCAAAAAAGCGTTAAAATACAAAGAATGTATGGCAATTTCTTTCCAAATTTAAGCTCAATTTTCTCTGAAAAATGCGTGGTTGCCCCCAATTTTCTTTTTGGATTCTAATAGCCCTTGCTAAAACCTGCTTTTTCCACATAGTCATAAACCGTGCAAAAATATTGTTGTATTAGGGGGCAAATTCCTTAAGAGACCCGAATATCCTGAGATTCGCAGAACGTATGCGCAGTAACAAAAGGAGGCAACGTCCTCAACGCTTAGTCACGTGCGTGCCCTACGTCAAGCTTGTGCTTCATTTAGTTTTAATATGCAATGGACCGAGAAAACGCGAGTTTTGATTGGTCTTGGGAGTACAAAGGCACGAACGACGTAATGAGCCGCAAAGTTCTGCACGTGCAAATCATCATTAAATTACAAAGATTTAAAAAAAAACATGTCCAATTTGTGCGGGATAATAGCCTCCATAGCAAGCGTTTCCATAGGGCTTTCGGCAGGCTTGAAGGATTTTTCGGTTTATGGCCGCGCGAAAATTTGAGGCGAGCGCAGAACGGGCGTAAAACAGCACGGAAACGCTTGCTACACAGGCTAGCGGGATAACCGCTATCAAACTTGTTTTCAAAAAAATAGATTCCATTTGACCGTGCGTGTGTACTCTGATAACGCACGAAACATCAGTCACGCCGCCTGCCTGGGGCTTCTTTCAGTTACCACGTTTTGACGTCACCTGTGTGTTATCGGGATACACACGTACGGCCACCGGCAAATGGAATCTATTGGTTAAATAAGGAGCGAAGGTACCGTCACGGGTGCGAGCACAAACAAATCTTGGGGCATTTTGTAGAGGAAGATAATGCACTCGGTGTGTTTTTCTTCTTAGAATTTTACCTTAAAATGCTCCTCTCTTAGGGACCAAGGCTTGTGTCTTCGGCCCAGCTTCTTAAGGGTCTCGATCAACTTCTCGGCGTCGTCTAAAGAACAGATGGTTTGTTCTACGGCATCCATGACTCGCTTAGCATGAAGATACAGCGAACGAGAGTTCATCACTTCATCAAGGCTCACGCCCTTGAATGATGGAAAGGTGTCTTGGATATTTGGATGGGTCTGGAAAAGTCTAAAGGTTATGAAATAACTGTTATATTTAACAATTTACACAAGGCCGGTACTCTATGAGCGGATAATCAACGAGACGGCTAGGCTAGATGACTGAAGCTTCCAAAACGCGGTTGATTAGTCTAACTGTTTTAATAGACAACTAAAGGATTGCAATCGAATAACAACGATATTTAAGTCGTATTTACAAAACAAGAAAAAAGAGTCATGTAATACTCTGGGTTTTTTTCCGAACACTAGAACTCGCGTGCTGCGACAAGCGAAGCTCAATTTGTGAACATTTAAGGACGGTGCCTCCTAATACAGATATATTTTTGCAAAGATTATGACTATGGGGAAAAAGTAGATCTTAGCAAGGGTTATTGGAATGCAAAAAGAAAAATGTGGGTAGCCACGCATGTTTCAGAGATATTTAAGCAACCATAATTCTAAAAAAGCGTTAAAATACAAAGAGTGTATGCAATTTCTTTCTGGATTCTAATAACTCTTGCTAAGATCTGCTTTTTCCACGTACTCATAAACTGTACAAAAATATTGTTGTATTAGGGGGCAAATTCCTTAAGAAACCCGAATATCCCGAGATGCGCAGAACGTATGCGCAGTAACAAAAGGAGGCACCGTCCTTAAGCATATTTTTGCATTGCATGTGTTGTCTGGATTTTAAGACACGTACAATCCATCTACTCGGAATAGCCTGCAAGGTACCTATGGAGTAAAAACTAAGTTAAGCTTGTTTGAAATGTCTTTCAAAGTGAAGAAGGATGGTGTTTACTGTTTTGAAATATCTTGAATCATTGCAGAGATACTCAAGTTTTTGCATTATGCAGATTGGAAATTGATGACGTCATAACTGGTTACAGCCTGAAGACAAATCACAAAATGAAGTGTATCTCAGGAAAGAATGGACGAAAAGCACTCAGCTCAAGTCAGCATAAGTTTCATTTACTAAAATAGCGCCGATATTGGCTCAGTGGATTCCATTCACTCTAAAAATTTCAAACCACTATTTTTCATAAATCAACGTTTGACACTGATAGAGAAAGGGTTATTGCGTGAAGGAGAATTTTATGACCAGCTTACCTCACAAACATTGCTTTTCCTACGTCGGTTTTAACTGGTTCAACAAGTTTCCAGGACTCTCTTAAAGTAGTTTTTGTCTTGTTTGATAAGGAAACTGGAACAGTCTTAAACTCAACGTTGTTCGGCATATTTTCCCAAGAACGGTGGTGAAATGAAGCGGAACATCCCATTGTAAAAGAGCTTCCTGAAATAGGGGGAAACAATAAACAAATCGTATAAGCACTCAGCGTAACTGTTTATAATTATCAAAGAGAAAATAGTTTTCCAGTTCTCATGTACGAAAATAATTGCGATAAGAGAATGCGCTGATCTTTCTTCAACAGTCTAAAAACATAGAAAACCCGACAGCAGTAAGTTTGTAGGGGCCAACTTAACAAATTAACCACTCGTTCATCTGTATTGTAGTGTAACACCTTAGTGTGTGAACTACTTGAAGTTGTAAGTAGTTAATCTTTAACAGGGTAATTGACTTGCCAATGATGGAACGACCCAGAAGAATAACGATAACCAGTAGCAGTTTAGGATAAGTCGTCGAAAGATTAAGTCGTCTACACAGAGGTTGGCATAAATACACGCGCTTTATAAGTAGTTCTTGATCTTCGGTTACGCCCGACCCGGCTACACTTGCCGAGGTTACTCCCGTGCTGTTACCCCGGTGGGTTACACCTCCGGTGGGGACGCCGGTGACAACGATCCAGTCCCGTACGTAGTTGTATCTGTTGCAATGTTTAGTGAAAAATCTGGTGATATCTTAGAGGTATCGCAGTTATTAAAGTTTACTGTTGGAGCCAAGTACTGTCTACTCTCTGGTTCTCGACGATTTCTGCTGTATAGTTCCCGTACTTCCACAGCCAGCAAGTGACTCCCCCAAGTTGAGAAGGAGGTTTTTTAGAGTTCCAGAGTTATTGTCCAGTTATCCCAAAAACTTGTCATCACATGATGCATGTTAAAAGTCTAGAAAAACTGCTATTGGACGCACTAGAGGAACGCGCGTGTGTTTAATGGCTTTTCTTTACCTCTAAAGTAACGGATGTGATCAGTCTCCGTCTTCCTTTCGGGCAGTGAAACATTCCCAGAAAAAAGCGAAACTAGCGAGCGGGGTTTACCTCGGTGTAAGAACCTGACAAGATTTTCTTTGTTTGTTAGCTTTTGTTTTGATATACGCTATTGTTTTAAATGGTTTGTTTCCTTTATTTTACGTCATCCGCCAGTGAGTTTCACAGATCCTACACCGAGGTAAAGCCAGCAAGCGACCCAAATAAGAGAATATGAGAGCGATGCTAAGATTTGGCGTGATCGCAGGTTACTTCAAAACAGCGTTGTTTCGTTACATGGGACTCGAAAACTATAATGCTGTATAAGCATTTACAAGGACTCACAACTACAACTGCGAATTGAGAACGCAAAACTGGCTATGAATAAACTACAATTACCACCATTTTCGGAAGCGTATTGCAAAGTGCTTAGAGGTGTTTTGAAAAGAAAAATCTCGATGACTTACGTCGTTACATCGCCCTGTTCCACTTATCACGTTCTTTGGTAATCACATTGAGCTATACCGTAGAAGTAGACATGAAACTAAGCTTAAATATTTTCCTTGATTCCCCGTTCCCGCTTTTATAAATAATGGTTTTCCTTCAGTGCTATCATGTCCTAGCGTTAGGTTTACATTCTCGAAACGTAGAACAATAAACGTTATAAAGCGCTTATGCTATCTGTTTGTTTTTCATTCTATTCCTCGAGCAGTGTTTCTTGCAAAAATAATCCAACAAGACGTACGTGCGTTTCTCAGTTCAGCTTTCTTCTTGTCAAGCCCATTTTCTTCACGAATCGGTTGTTTGATGGCACACTGATCATGATTCGTTTTCCCGTTTCATACTCTATCCACTACTACACCTAATTACAATAACGTTGTCATACAAAAATGGAAAAAAGAATAAAGAAGAAAGCCAAATAGGAATTAATTAGCCATGCAAATTACATTTTTAGATCTTCATAATTCTCAAAGCGCTTATGGACGACGGTGTGATACTTCAATTTGATAGCAAATGAGTTGAAACAAGTTAATTGGCCACCTAAAAGACCTTTTGAGCCTTAACCAATCGTCAGAGCAATTCCCTGAATGTAGTTAGCGTACCTAATTTATTCCTATTTGGGTTTTTTCTTTTCCCTTTTTTCATTTTTATATGACAACGTTATTGCAATTAGGTGTAAATTTCGTCCTCGTACACTTAACAATTATCCTGCGAAATCGCGCAGAATATCACCTGTTATTATATGACAAGCAATTCTCCAGTCTAAATCGAGTGTTCTGATTGGTTAGTTTTCGGTCGGGATTCTACAGTACGGACCATTACTATGGAAACGGTCCTTTTTGGATTTTTTTTTTTCGCGCTCCCGCTCCCGCAAAATTCAAACTAAGAAAACGAAAAAAGAAACAAAAAAACGGAACGGTTTGGAGCTGGTACAAAACTGGAATGAACGAAGTAAACACGCCTGGTTAGAAAGAGCGCTCTTCAATTTACCAACTTTTTTATATAAGCAAAACACTCGCCAGCAGTGAATCAAAAAGCATGGCGAACGTTTTTCAGTGACTGTGTGTTTACTGTTTTTTTTTTGTGCGGCTATTAGACTGTAAGCTGTAAAGAGCCGCGTAAATCGCGATCGGCCAACACTTTAACAATAATCATTAAAATTCAGCATTAACAAGAGAGTACGTTTCTCACAAGAAAACCTCTCGGCGAAAAAAACTGAAAACTGCAAAACAACTAGCAAACGGCTTTCATCAGCAACTGTAAATCGAAAGGAAACGATCATGTTCATGTCTAGTTTAATATTGGCCATTGCTTCAGTCAGAGCTTTCCACAAGAACAATTAAAGCTACACGGACATGTATTAAACTAACAGTGTACCTTGATTCCTCAGCGAATCAAGGTACACTTGGTTCAAGGTTCTTTCATTTCAGTTGAAATGCGCCTGCGTTTTGCACGAGATTCTTTAATCTCAGAATCCCAGTATTTTTCATTTTTTTGGTGTATGCTCTTGGCTTTCGTTCTCTTTTCTGCAATGCCCAAAGGCGAGTTTCTGTCTGTAGGACGTCTGCTGGACTATCCCAGTTGTTTGATTTTCTTCTTAATACTCCCCTTGCATCATCGTTATTTTTTTCCACTCCTGAAATTAAAATTGCAATTGGGCAGTTAACCATTATATATGTA
Source organism: Siderastrea radians (assembly GCA_964017195.1). Classification (NCBI taxonomy): domain Eukaryota; kingdom Metazoa; phylum Cnidaria; class Anthozoa; order Scleractinia; family Rhizangiidae; genus Siderastrea; species Siderastrea radians. The sequence continues at coordinate 3,944,832 of OZ024900.1, forward strand.
GACTGCTACTAAAGTGTGTAGAGGCAGGCCTTGAAATATGAAACTTGGTGCTGCTCAACTTTAAGTTTATTCCTGAACAGTACCCACAAAACAATATTAATAGGGGCATTTACAGAAAATAGGATGGTAGGTGAAATACCCTGGCATTTTGCTTAAGAGTAGTGAAAGTCAAATTTTCATTTGTTTTCATTTGATGCTCTACCACAGGCTTAATGTAAAATTGTACCATTGTTATAATCATATATTATTTATTGGCTGTAGTATGGGAATCATCACAGAGGATATGTAAATTCCTACAGTTGTACCTTGTCCAGTAAACTGTTTTACATTAGTATGTCTCTTTATCGCCTCTGGCAGATGGTACACCATGGAATGCATGTAGCATGTTACATTTTTCTTTCCGTAACCAGTTCGCTTGTTGCCCAAAGAACAAAATAAGTTAACCCAATCTTTTGCCTGTAAAAAGAAAGACACACAGTCTAGAGCTTATATATTTACGTAACTTTGAAGTACACGACTACAAAATACCTCAAAAAAACTTTAAATTCTAAAAAAATATTCAATATGTTGAGTAAAATTTGTAACAAGGAATTGATTATCAGCACATTTTGACAGAATGAGGTTGCATCAACAGAGCCCATAACGGAAATATAGTCAAAATATAGTTCTCCAAAATCCTGTTGAATAAGAAATATGACGTTGAAAGTTTCATTAACTTGGCATCAGGAGATGAATGCATTAACTTAACATAATATATTTGCCATTAATTTGGTGTTATGAGATGAATGCTTTAACTTCTGGCAGGGAAGGCTGGGTGTGGTGGAGGGTAGGGATTGGGGCTTCCATATTCCTGCAAGGGCGATAGGGATGATTGTCAGAACTCTCTTGAAGAAAACCTGACTACAGGGTACCAGAATCTTGTTCTGGGGCAGAGTTCTGGTACTGTTAGGAGGTACCATGGGGCTCATCAACAAGCTGTTTGATGTCTTACTTGTCTGGCTTAAAATCCTTGAAAGTACAGTACATTACTGTACATTTACCCAGGTTAAAATTTATTTATGAACATTTAGTGATCAGTTTATGCAGTTTATCTAAACAGATTACCTGTGAGTCTTTTTTATTTTATTTTAGGGAGATTTGATCACAAAATGTTTTTACCTTATTGAAATGGTCTAGTACAGCTAGATCTAATTTCTGTAATTACATGTAGCCACTGGGAGTCATCTGTTACTTAAATCCATTTAGTGGATTGAAATGATGAGTGGATTTTAATGTACCTTGTGTTTTAAAAATGAATTATTTTACATGATCCAATTTAGAATAAAGTAAAATTGTCAGTTGTAGGCATTGTGTACTGAGGACAGTAGTACAGTGTATTCATACCTTCCATATTTTCTCCACTGTTTTAGCGGTGTCTTGCCGCAAAAGAGAAGAAAAGTGTTCGGGGAAGGTCTTTAATAACAGTTTTTTCTCATTGCCCATCAGACTGGTGCAGTCGTAGGTACCGGATCCCTTGCCATCCGCATTCTTTTTCTCCCAGACTTGGAAAGTCACACCACATTTGTTGATGGCATCCACTGCTTTCTTCAAGTGCTGTCCAATTGATGCTGGCTTTGCAACTTTCTTTTTGTGGGACTCCTCATCATCCCACTCGATCATCTCATCCAAGACATTACGAGTTAGCACATCTGTTACCCTGAGTAACAGATGTAGCTCATCAAGGATGATATAATCCAGTGGGATGTTGAGGAGTGGGGTGTTAACACAGCAAAAGTTTTTGTTCCCTCTCTTTAAATGGCAGCATTTTTTGATATCTTCCAGCGTCCGTTTTTTGAGGCTACTCTCATAGTAATCATCGGGCTTGGACATATCATACCTGTGGTGTGACACATTAGGTTAACTCTCAATTATAAAAGGTTCAAACATTCCAGATTGAGTACCTCAGTAATTGTTACTGGATTGTTCTCATGTTTTGTCTTCTCGTCATGAAATTAACCTGCTAAATTATATTATCGACACACTAACCTTTCATCTTTGTGAATAGTGCACCACAGGCAAGAATAGTTTGATGTGGCACCACTAAGCCCCATGATAAGCAAAAGAAACTGCAAAACAATAATTAAAGTTACCTTTTGTAAAGAAAATAAACTGTATAAAAGTGTCCATTATCTGGAAATAATTCTCTCCTTACAATGTACATGACTTTGTATATGGTATTTTTGTGGTACAATTTTAGTTTAATTTGCATTTTTGCTTAATTAGATTCCTTTTCTTCATTGATATGTATTATATCTAGGTATACATCTATAGTAGTGTACTACTAACTTTGTAGTCGCCACCTAGGAACAACTCCACAGGTATCTTCTCTTCTTCCACTTCCACAAAGCCGTCTGCTTGTACCTCATTAATTTCTTGAAACACTTCCTTAAAAGATTCAGCTATTGTAGCATAGTCTTCGCTGCCCTTGACTACTGCAATTGTTCGGGTTCCTGTAAAAAAGAATCGGACAAGAAGGGAAAGGGCAGACAAAGTGATGGTTAGTTGGGAATTTCTTTCACCCCTATTCTTATCTATAGAGGGCCCTCGGGTTTCTCCACAGGCTTGTTTTGTGTCTGTTAGAATTCCACTGCCAAGGAAGTATGGACTAACACTAATAACCCCTTAATATCCCACACTGAAAAAGAAGTAGCTATATACTTGACTTGATGTTTAAATATTGTGAGCACATCAGTGACTAATCAGTTTATTATTTATTGACAATTCAGTTATGTTAATTTATGAAACTGTACAGTCATGTACCTCTTGATGACATCACTTCTTCTTTTTGCAGAATTGAGAATGACACAATAACATAGTTACTGTTTCGTGTCATTCTCGCACCATCCCCACTGACCTTCACTTTGATTGGCTCTTTGGCATCAATCAATGAATCACTTTCTCCTCTCTACAATAGTGGAATTATCGAAATTAATTCCACTATACAGTATGAGTGGAAGAACTGTGAATGCCAAAAATATCTTTGTTAAGTTAATTATGTTGGAAGGTCCTTTTAATACTTTGTTGGTTTTATGCTTTTAGTAGATCTCACAGTCATTGTTTCCAATAAACATTTCATTTTATTTCATTTTCTTGTAACATATATATCACAAAAACATCTCCAGGAAGAGTGAATGAAATACCTACCAAATCAGTTATCTGCTCCCTGAGAAACTCCTTAAATGAAGTTTGCACTCCTGGTGATGTTCCTGGTGTGACTGTGAGGTGACGCATTGCATTCAAATTGCTTTTGCACTGCTTTACTAAATACGATCTTGGTAAACCGTCAAATATCATGGTGAGGTTATGGTAGAACTCGTCACTTACACCAAACCGGTCCATCAAAAATAAAACTTCTTCCACCTTTTTCCTCTCATCTTCTGGCAGTGTTAAATATTTAGAACTGTTGCGGGTGTTGCCAGTGTCGACTGTTGTGCTGGTGGTGTTGGGAAAGTCATCTAAGCTTAAGTTATGCTTGGTTTTGTTGTTTTCCTCTACCTCTAAACTCTTTAATTTCAGACCATAAGCGTTCATGAACCATAGGGCCTTCTGTGCCCTAGTTTTTAGGTCTCTCAGGTACTGCCATCTGGTAGTGGGACTCACTGTTGACAAGTCTTTCCCATTCTTGTCAGTCTCCTTGCTTTTTTCCAGTTTTTCAATGTATTGTTTCAGTGATTCAGTTTCAGATAACGGATCATCTTCTCTTAACTTTTTTTGTTTAACCTCCTCAATGAGTTCTTCATATAATTTTTTTGTTTTCTTTTTCTAGATTTTTTTTCGCTTCTGTCTCCAACTTTAAATCCTTACTTAACCTCTCAACTGACTCCACTTCTGCCACAAAAATGTTCATTTTGTAGCTCCCCAACAAAAGATCTCTTTTTTTGCGGCCAGAAGCGGCTTTAAAACGGTTGGAAATAAAAGAGCATTTGACTCGGAGCCGCTCCTCGATTCTTGCAGCATCCTGTTTGACAGCAAACCCACATCCAGGGATGTTTTCATTCAAGCTTCACAAATGAGACAAAATCCGTGGTATTTTTTTGAATCGTTTCCCAGCACAGTAACATTGACAGCGGAATGTCGATACAACAAAACGATTCATTGTTTTTTTGCTTTTGTTCTAGAACGTAATTAAGCTGATTATTTCTCCAAGGCTGAACAGATAATCCCCTGATGTCTTGCGTGACATAGTCAGGAAGAAAGCTGCTTAAAACGGGGGTATACGGGGGTATCAGACATGATTACCGGTTTTTTAACAACTTCGTAGTAGTAGAGTTTCTACTACGTTTTCATTCATTCACTGATGAATGAAATACTACAAGCTGCCAAATTTGTCGCGCGTTTATTTATATTTCGCGGCAATTTTTATCTTCGCCAATAATGGGCTTTCTTTCATCGATCAACTATTGTGTTAATCAGACCAATCACGAGTCCTGTATTATAAGAAACTAGTACTCAGGCCTACTTCAAATGATGAGAGCAAAATGGCGGCGAGAATTGAAGAAAGATGGTTTGAAGTGAAGACGGTTTTCAGCTGAATTTTAACGCGCGGACATCGGCGAATGCTTCACGTGGTCACGCTACTGTGTGGGTTATATTACGACCTGAATTTTAAGCTTTGTTGTTGTGAGACGGGAAGGATGAGGATTCATTTATGGACGACAAAAACACTGACAAGTTGAAGAGATGACTGTGTACTTGAAGTTTCCGATCGAACAAATGGGAATTTGTACATAGCGCTGTCGGCAGAAGGCATGGAAAAATGTCATTTTGAAGCACAATGATCGAGTTTGTAGAGATCTGATGGGCGACGAAGGTAAGTTGTATTGCATTTGTTTTTCTTTTTCTGGGAAGCGCGGAATTTGAAGCTACAAATTCAATATTGCCAAAACTAATATCTAAAGAAGTTCTACTTTCAATATCAGATCGAACAAATTGTTCAGGTTCGTATCAGCCTAAATTATTTATCGTACAAGTTTTACCTCCCCACATTTCTCTGTAAAATTACGCTGTTTGAATTTATCGTTTTTTTCTAAGTGTCGATAGCTAGTGCGCGTGCGTGAAATTTAATTTTGGACATGTTTAGCTTATTCACGAAATTAAACGCAAGCTTACCATCCGCCACATGGGGTAATCCACACATGCATGCACCGAGCAGGTATTTACAAAGGCCAAACGTGAAGTATTCTTGCAACACCAACGACTCTAAAGCCTCTTACGAGTCAATATATGACTGGCCAGGGCGGATTTACGGGATAATTTGGTGCATCTTTATTTCGTCGAGCCCAATTTCCGACTTGCGGTAAAATGGCACACTTCCCATATAAGGTATGATTGACGGAAACGTATCGCAAAGTGCTCAGAGGTGTTTCGAAAAGAAAAGTCGCGTAGTTGTGAAATGGTGGTAAACATCCTTGAAACGCTTTAATATAAGCCGCAAAAAGCTTTTCCATTTTTCTTTGCGATCCTTAAAAAGTTTTTGGAAGGTTTCCCAACCTCTAAAGACCTTACGCTTTCCTTAAGTTTCGATCGACCGATTTAAGTGAAATAAAAAAACCTGTCGTAATTACGAGATTAAACCAGTCCAAAAGTTGAGGCCAGTTAATTTACCATATCAGCAACAAATGTTCAACATTTAAAACTTTCCTAAATATTCAGGTATTCAGGCTTGTTGTTTTATTAAATATTAATCTACTTATCGCGAACAGCCATCCTAAAAGGATATTTCAAGGACGCACCAGAGACGTTTTCACACAAATAAACAATTTCGTGCGGTAAACACGGTATTAATATCTAGAAAGATTTAGTGAGGAATCCAGTTACGACAAAACTACAAAAGGTGAAATAGATTATTGAAATTTGCAACTACGCTCGAAAACGGTAGTGGGGTTTCGTTCACGATTAATTGCCAAACCTTACTACAAACATGATATTTTAGCACCTTGCAAAATACTAAATAATTCCAAAAGAAGTGTTAGAAATAAGCAGATAAAGTGAAAAAAGACGAGTAAGAACTCACCTATATAGAACAGAGGAAGAAGTTTGATACACAAGTGCAAAATTCTACGTGACTCAGTCGATTACCCATAGTCTAAAAATGATGCAAATTCAAAGAAAACCATCTGTCAACACTTTAATGACCTATCACACTGTAATATAATGACATTTCAATGACGCAGTTTCTTTTCTTTTTCTTTATCTTATGCGTGTTTGTATCCAGCGATATTATAAAACAAGTGGTCTCTTTAATATCGAACATTGTAATTATTTCCTCCCAAATTTGCTATTTCTATAACTAATATTGTCCATCGAAGACACAAGTTTCAATATCAGTGATAATGTATGTGGTCAATAGCAGTATTAAAGGCCGTTGCAAAGGTGATAAAAAGAAAGTGGTTTCTCTTTATAAATTTGGTTATTGGTAACACAGTAGCATTTCCAAGTTTCAATTTCAATAATTTTAAGCTGACAGATATGAATGACAACTAACTGAACGTTTCACGGTTATTCTGAATTTAGTTCATGTCAAATTCAAAATTAAGGCATGTATTATGCACTAAAAGAACAGTCAATTGCATGGAATTAATGCAAAAACTGCACGGAAGGGAAAATTAAAGCGCTCATCTGGTTAGGTTATACTCTGACAAGTTCACAGACCGACGAATAGAGACGAACCTCTCTCAATCAAAAAAACCATTGACCACAATAATTAACTACATAATCTATACGCTTGGTGCATGTTTCACAGACAGTCTAAGGACGAAACAAATTGACAGTGGATCTCCGATGTATAAACGAGCCCCGATATAACGGACACAATCCATGCAGCCCAAAAGTAAAATTTACCCTGATATAACGAATAAACGTCATCACGCAAATGAAGTTGTTGAATGCGGTAACAGTTCAACAGAGATGCATACAGGACCTAAATCACGAATTTTATTTAATCGATCAAATCTGGATGTAATTGCACGACTAAAGCGTTTTGGCATAACACTCTAATATTTACGGCAAAATAATTATTAGCCAAACCCCGACATAACGATGATTTTGGTCGTTTTTCCACAACTTCGTTATAACGGGCTCTCGTCGAACTCCCGTTATAACGAACCATTTTCCCAGTCCCTTGCGGGCTCTTCGTTACGTCGGGGTTTCACTGTAAGAGCTACATAATATATCAAGCTAAACCCACATATGAGGCTAAAAGCTACACATCAGGCCCCAGTTGTTCAAAAGTTGGAAAGCGCTATCCATCGGATAAATCACTATCCAATGGATAACGCAATTGGTTTCCCTATCACTTACCCAGCGGATAGTGATTTATCCGGTGGATAGTGCTATCCAACTTTTGAACAACTGGGGCCTGGCCAATAACTATGGAGAGAAGAATATTAGGAGTATCTCTAACGACCTACTTGCCCACAGGCGGAGGGTCAAACGGTGAAGGCATTTTTATATGAGAGTGAATCAAAGTTTTATTCATTGAATAATTAATCCTTGAATCGTATTGCACATCCTTTCTGAGTCCATAGCCAGCGGCGAGGAACTCGCAGCACAGAGTTGGCTATGATTTCCTGCGCAAGGAGATTGGATGAAAGAATTGTTTTAACATACGGATTATGAAAAATTTTATTACCTTATCAAAACAGTCTGAAGCTATTCCTCGGAACTCCTCTACTCGTTGGACATGAGTTGATTCGCTGTCAGTAGGGGGCCAAGAACGCCTGCTTGCTCATATCCAGGGGTAACCTAACTTAGCTTATTAAATTCACCTGCACAAGGTAAGGAGTGGACGGGCTATGGAGCATGTTTCAAGAATGTTTTTAGAGGGAATAAAAAAACGGATTATTGGCGGGCGAAGCTAGCCGAGGCCCTTGACAAGGAAAACAGAAAACGCGGTGGCGGCATGATATTATATTGCGAATTACATTAGTAAGAAAGAACGAAAGAACGACAGAAAAGCGGTTTTCTGCTCTCAGACTCTGAACATAGAAAAATTTGTCGTAAGCATTTACCCAGGGGCACCCAACGGTTCGTTTCCGGGAGAATATCTGTTATCACCTGAGATATTCGGTGGATTTAATTGTAGTGAAAACTAAAGATTTCTTTGGCGAAACGTCACCTCTGACTTCCGTAGCAAGGGACTGATAAATTCCTGTTGTTTCGGAGGGACAAACATGTCGTTTAGAGTGTAAAATAAGGTCAGCAACTTGTAGCATTTTCGGAGAGCTATCAGTAGCTCGCAAATTCGGCGGATAGGATTCTGTTTCCTAAAATTTTCTGCGGCCTAAATTTTCAGCTAAAACTCCGAACTGATCAACTGGTAAGTATTAGATTACACAAATATGTCTTTGAAACGCTCTGAAACAATCTAGGAAAGTTAAGTAGAGAATGATATTTAAAGCATTTCGCTAAGATTTTCTCGTTGGGTGCCCCTGGTTTAATCAAGAAGTATCAGGTTCCTTGAATAACAATCACTGAAATCCTTCAAGTCCTTTTGTAGCTGAACCTGTTTGGAATAGATTTCTCCGAAATCGAATAGAATGAATATTAATGTATTCAGCCTAACCAATTACCTAACTTGATTAAGTAAGCGCACTTTTGGACAAACAGAGATGATATAACTAATTAGTCACTTCTTTGCGGGACTGACACAATTAAAAATAATTTGGTGTCTGTCTGTTCAGGTTCCTCGTGCTGATGTTTCTCAATCAGATTTGGAGAAATCATTAAAAAAACATATGTTACATTTACTAACAAAAAAAGGAAGTAAACCCTAGTCGAACGTTGCCGAGAGTTGAATGGCTGCAGTTATTTTATAAGAAAAAAAATTCAATACAAAAACAAACTGGAAAAAAAAAGTAAATTTATCATTGTACACGGCTATGTAAGATTGCGTGAGCAACTATTTATTCACGGCAAAGGGTGACGGTGACTCGTGTAAAATTAATATAAGAGCGATACTTAAAATATTTGTAGATATTATGTAGCATCGATTTATACGGTAAAGGGAGAGTGCAGAGAATGTTGCCTTAACTTTTAAGGATCGGAACTTGTTCCAAGAAATGGACGTTTCGAGTGGACGTTATATCTTATGTAAGTTTTGTAAACATCAAACAAGTCGTTTTTCTTTTGTTGTTGTTTTTGTTGTTTTCTCAAGAATGGAAAGCAAGTTATGCATGGAGGGGAAAGGGAGTTTTACATCACGTGATCAGGTTAGCTGGTGGGGATTGAAAGACAAATTTACGGTGGGGTGCAAATAAAATCCTTATTTCCAGTAATGTGTCCGGCCATCTGAGTTAGTGATGTTGTGCGAAACCAAAAGCAAATTTGGGGTTTGGTTCACAGTGGCAAGGCGAACGCATAACACTGGCAATTTTACTGCAACTTATCTCGCAACAAAATTGCGACACAAGTTGACTTACTTTAAACGGAATTATCTTGCACGTAGCTTCTAAAAATTCCTGAAAGTGAAATTATAAAATTGAACGTGTTTGGTTTTCTGTCGCATATCTGTCCCCGTTATGCAGGCAGAGAAACTCAAAAATCAAATCTTAGTCCGTTTTTAGTCGCTTTATTTTAGCGATTCATTCGTTTTACCCATTCATCTCATAATCATTCCGAGCGAATTGACTACGAGTCCGGGCGAAGCACCTTCGTCCGAAATGGGTAAATTGAAATGGGTAAATTGAAATGGGTAAATTGTTCGACAAAAATTTTGGGAATTTACTTCTCTTATGATGAGAAAGCAAACAATGAATTGAATTTTAACCTCAAACTTCAAAGATTACAATCGAATCTCGACATCTGGTGCTCAAGGGACCTTACGCTATTTGGTAAAGTACTCATAATCGAGACTATGGGAATATCGTCCCTGGTGTATTTTGCTGCTAATATTGATGCCCCTTCGAAAGTTATAAATGTTATCAAAAGTCAAATTTTCAGGTTTTTGTGGAAGAAGAAAGGAGACAAAATTTAAAAGAGAAGGACTCTATCAGGATTATGAGAAAGGTGGTTTCCGCATGGTTGACTTTGAGATTTTGGGTGGATTTCCAGCCTTTTACAAGAACGGCACACAAACTGGAAAACTGTTCCAGTCCACTTTTTCGATAAACTTGGATGATTTAATTTCTCACTTACTAGCAATTAAGATGTGAAATATTGCGAAAACGTACCACGTGTTTACAGAGACATACTATCTTTCTTCTCTCACCTAAAGTCCCTTTACGATTTTGTACAGTAACAAAGAAATCTTGATTGGTGGAAATTAAAGCCTTTTTTCAATAAGGAATGGTTCTCGAAAGGTATCAAATCAATTAAAGATCTTAACCCGGACGGCACCTTCGTAAAAGTTTGAGGAGTTTAATGCTAGATACTCCCTAGAGAAAAGTTCTTTTCTCCATTTCTCTCAAGTCTAATGAAAGCAAAAGAAAACGATCTGTACTGGCTTCTACTGATTAACAGATTAGGGACTGTGCAATAATTACCTGGAGGGGGGGTTGGGAAATGGGTAAAATATGGCTCAAAATTAAGTCGCACCCCCCCTCTCACTAAGTAAAAATTAACTTTAACCTCCCCTCACCTACTGATAATATTAAAGTCAACCCCCCTTCCCTGCTTCCTCCCCGCATTGGTTTCCTCATACCTAATTTACGTGTAGAGTAGTTATATAGTTGGGGGTACGAAAGCATTTTTTCAAAATGCTCTCTTACCAAACCCAACTATATATCTACTTTCCATCTGATGGTAATATTTTATGGAATTCTATATGTTTTTATTTCATATGGTACCGAACGCATTTTTCCATTTGATGAAATCTATATGTTTTTATTTCATGCGGAAACCAACGCATTTTCACATTGCGTGACTTCATACAACAGGGACTTTCCCGAGGAAATGAGTCATTAAGTTTTTCAATTGTTTGTTTAACGCGTTAGACAGTTTTTTTTGTCTTGAAAACCACAGGGACTTTCCCGAGGAAATGAGTCATTAAGTCTTTCAATTGTCTGTCTAGCGTGTTAGACAGTTTTTTTTGTCTTGAAAACCACAGGGACTTTCCCGATGAGTCATCAGATTGTCATGTAATATCAGATGAACTTGTATTTGAAGTAAAGTTTGTCAGTAAAGTTTGTCAGTAAAGTTTGTCAGTAAAGTTTGTCAGTAAAGTTTGTCAGTAAAGTTTGTCAGTAAAGTTTGTCAGTGAAGTTTGTAGTGAAAAGATTTGAGATGCCGAAGTCTATATCAACTATCCAAAATCAGATTAGTGGGAAATTGTATGCGTTTGTTTGTTATTTCTTAGAAAAGTAGACTGTGCTTACGGAACTTGTATATAGACCGCCACAGCTGTGTCGTGACATCATGACATAAAAAATGATATCTCATGAAATAGATTGCTTTTGTGATACCTGTAAGATTTAGACCGCCACAGCTGTGGCGTGACGTCACATCTTCAGATTGCATAATGTCCGTATGCGTAACTTTTGATTCCGTCGTTTGCTATATATCGTTTATCGTCAAAACAGCTGAGTGATACCTTATTGAGTTCATAGCTTCCGAGTTGATGATTGATACTTCTGATTGTTTTCATGGTATGATGGATTTGTTTGTTATTAATTAATACATTCTTATAATCTTCATGTTTGATGTTGTTCTTTATTATGTTCTTCTTGATTCCCTTGGCTGTTTTTCCCACTTTCTGGTTGTCTTTTATGTAACTGTACATTTTTGATCGCAAACCGACGAATTCAGTTATTGGTATTCCAGCTGCTTCATCTTTGAATTTACCGATTACTTTCTTGTTTGTCTTATCGAAATACTGAGAGTTTTCTGGATAGTCGCTGTTATCGAATTTATCTTTGTCATTCCAAAAGTCTTGGTATACATCTTCAGCTTCGATCTCATATGTCAGACTGTCTGTGTCTGTGAAGAGCAGCTTGGCTTTGCGCCCATACTTTTCTTTTATGTAGTTATAATGAAAATCATACATCAGAGTTTTGCTCAGATCAAGAATACACATACCCACATATGCTGGCCTGTTTAGAGTTATTGTTTCTTTGATCTTATGTACTGCTACCAGATTTTCATTGAATATCTTACTGCTTACATAAGTTGGTTTAGAAGCCATCTTCAATAGTTTATTCTCATCTATAACAAGTCTGACATCGACACGCTTTCTTATGTTCTCCATTGTCTTTCCAAACACTGAATTGTTCATTAGCTTGAAGAAGTCTTTTTCGAATGAATTTTTCGCTTGAGTACGTTTTTGTGTATTGAAGTTAATGTATTGTTTAAGCCAAGGTGACTGATTGAATTCTAATACTCTGTGAACTTTCTTTACTTTCAATCCAAGATCAAGATACAGCTGTAGGTTTCTGTAGTGTAGAACATATTTTTCTTTGTTACATAATGTAGGGATAAGTTTGTGAACTAGTCCCGTCGATATTTTGAACTTGTTTTGTATCTTCTTACAATATCCTGACAACATGTTATTAGTTACTTTAATTTTTTTCGGTCCTAGAGGGTAGTCGTTATGAAGGTCATGCAACTCTTTGGGGTATTCTAGATCAACTTCTAGTATTAACCCTTTATTGCTGTCTTCATTATACTGAGCTAAATTGATTTTATTAATCTGCTTTTCAGTCATCCATTTGAAATCACCAGTGGGGAGATATTGACTCATAGCCCAACCGTATAAATTATTAGCATCAAGATACATGATATACTTTGATGGCGCCTTCTCATCGTATTCTTTCATGTACTTATTGTTTGCTTTACCATATCGATTGGCTATATAAGATATACCGCCTCTCATGCCTTTTTCAATGAATTGAAACATGTCTATGTCTGTCATTAGTTCAATTGAATATTAGTCATTTTTAGCATAGCATCCCAAGATAATCCTGGAGATGTAAAGTAGTGACACGGATCAAGTTTATAATACTGAAGACAGGTTTTACGGAAGTTTTCAAACACGTCAGCTAATAGAAGAATATCAGACTTAAGATATAGATTGTGGTATTCACCCATATTTTTAAGATTGAATGTCTCCCAAACAATCCGAGCATGTTTATATTCATCATCTGAAATATGCTCATTATTCAATATGCTGTAAAATTCTTCTTTCGTTGGTAATTCTGTTTTATTGAATTTCTCAAAACTGTCCATGTAATCATAAGGATAAACACCTTTTCGCGTCATAAGCTCGAATTTTTTGCCCTTGAATTTTTTGTTTGTATACTTTAAAGCTTCTGCTGGTAAGTTGCTGACTAATTTATCCAAACTTGAGCTCATGAATTGGAAACTGTCAATGAATGTCAGATGGTTACCAAGCATGAAAGCCATATATTTTTCCATATTGTTTGGAATTGCATTTATGTCCATTTGTTTCTCCTCTCCTTTCTTATTTTTGTATGCATGTTTCTTAACAATAGCTCCAATCTCTTGCATTATAAAATGACTGTCATAACCTCTCAAATTATGGAATATAACAGGAATTTTTATTTCTTTTGGATTTATTCTGAGTTTCAGATTACAGTCTTGATGTGCTGAGCCTCTGTATTTACCAGTAATATGGCAATGATCTCTGACTCGAATGTCTTTTTCAGTATATTTTTTATCACAGATGTGACATGTTGTTGCTTTTTTGAATTCATCTTCATCCTCTTTTGTCATTCTCAATGGTTTATCGAAATGTTTTTTCATGACTTTTTTACAGTATTTTACTTCTTCTAACATATTTTCCATGAATTTGTACACAGCCTTTTCACCTCTATATAGTTGTATTGGTTTTGTATATTTGTCATCATAACAACAAACCACTTTATAACCATATCCACAGTCTGTATGTCTTTGGTAAGCTTCAGTATATGATGACTCATTATTCTGTTGACATCCTTGAATCTTCTCTGTTATGGCCTCAAAATCAGCATAAATAACAAATGGCACAGGTTGCTGTTTATGAAAGTTGTTGAATTTCAGTATGTTATTGTCTTTATCAGGCATTTTTATTGCTTGCTGGCCGTTCACTTGAATACAGTTTTCTTTGTGATTGTTTAATACTCTTTCTGAACTGAAACATTGAAGACAGTACATACAAAAGTGTTTCCTCTCTTTGTGTTTTGTTTGGTTATACATGAATTTGTTGAAATCCTTTATCAGAACATAATGCTTGTTTTCATTTTCCGTTATCAGAAGTAGTTCCATATGAACTTCATACTTTTCTTTGGAAACATAGATGGGGTACGGTTGTTTGTCTTCATATCCGAATACGCTTATATTGATACTGTTTTGCTTCTCAATTTTGTTGTAATGTTTGACACTGACTGGAAATTCAACACCTGAGTAATCTAACTTCTCAATATATGGTTTATCGACTTTTTTAATCCTTTGAGGATATTTTTCTTGCTGATTTATATGTCTGATATGACACCATCTGAAACATTCATTATCCTCATTTTTCATGTTTATTAAGCCTTTAGCGCTGTTTCGCAGTTCGTAAGGTAGTTGGATATATGAGGATCCTTTCATGGGTTTGTATTTGACAATGTTGAGGTAATGGCTATCAACAGATTGGATGGTCCATCCTGAACCTTCTGATATCCACTGGGAGATCAGGTTCAAGATATTTTGTTTAGACATTTGTAATGCTTCATTGATTTCTATTTGGTTGATTATTGTTTGAGGTGTACTGTTGAAATATGCATTTTTAATCACTGTTTCACCATCAGACATTTTGCTAAATGTGACTTTCAATGTTTCAACGTATTTCAAGCCTTTCATTTCATTCAACAAAGTTATTACACGATGTTCTATAGCGTTTCTCGTGTTTTGCATTTGTGCTAAGGGGTCTTTATTGTTTTTGATGCTAATTTCATAAGACTTAGTGTAACCTTTTAAAGCTTTGTCTGTTTGTTCTATTTTGGTTCTAGGTGTTGGAACTGGTTTATCCAATAGCTTCTTAGTTCTAGGTGCTGGAACTGGTTTGTAATCATCCCTGAATTCTAGAGGCGGTATAATGATGTTTTCTTCATATTCTTTAGCCATCTGTTTGACACTCTTGCGAGGTGTTGGTACAGGTGGTCTTGGTTTATAAGTCCTTTGTGCTGGAACTGGTTTGGTATCATCTGCTATGATGATTTCAGGCTTCCTTTTCTTTTGATTCAGAAGCAATTTGATAAGCTGTGATTTGCTGAGTTTCTTCAAACTAGCTTTGTTCATTTCTATATAATTATATTCTTTTATTTCCATTTATATATACTATAGTATTGATATTCTTTTAAGCCTTTTCAATAGCGCGTTTAAATGGGGTTATAATTCAAATGATCCAAAGCATGGATCCTTAGAACTATATTGAAAGAATTTATTTTTTGTGTATTATGTCAATTATTTTTCTCCATGATATTGATGCAATGCTATTTTTTCGGTGCTTTATCGTCTTCAAATGGCACCATTTACCAGCAAGAGTATAATTTAGTCCATTTTTACAAACGTCACAATACCATTCCTTATTTAGCATGTACTTCGATTTTTGTTGTTTTATAGCCTCCTTCTTCTCCTCTTCAGTTGAATACTTTTTTGGTCGACCTCGACCTCTCTTTACATTTTGATTTTCCATATATATAATCTATATATTATTTTTCTCTTTATAAGTGTTTGTGTATGAATTTTAAATGATTGCTTAATGTTTCTGTTGACTTGAATTTTCTGGAACAATGTTTGCATTTGATTCTTACACCCTGGAAATAAAGTATGATTTCTTTAATGATTTCATCATAATCGTTGCTGACTAATATTTTGTAATTGTTGTTTTCGTACTCTTGTAGCATCATCTCCTGTTCTTCTGAAAGCTTTCCATAACCAGTTGGTGTTTTAAATTCGATTGCAAAACCTGAGTACTTCAAATGCATATTTCCAATGAATAGATCACAAGCTCCCTTCTGATAACCCATGTTGTATGATTTTATTCTCATGTTACCATTAATTTGGTTTTCACCTAATGTTGGGATTAGGATTGCTTTAGGATAATTGTTTCTAATAAAGTTGACTACCTTTTTATGTAAATCATATTCTGTGTTGATATTGAATGTCAGCATTTTGTATGGTCTGTTGTTGAATTCATACTTACCAGTTTTTCTGATTGATGGTAAAACTTCCTTAGTAACCCATCGTTGGAAATCTTTAGCTTTATCCATTTTTGATCTCAATATTAGGCTGTACAATCCAGATTCATTTATATAAATCGTGTTTCCAGCGTTCCGTGTTAAAGGGGACGAATCGTCCCCCTTGGATTTGAGCCTCTTAAGTAAACATTTATCTTCTTCATCAACATGTTTGAAAATCGCTTTCTTGGTATCTTCATATCCCAAAATGCTAGCAACTGTTTTACCACGAAACCAAATATCATCATCCTTTTTGATAATATTCAGTTTTTTTCCTTCATAAGTGAAAATTTCCATATGTAGGTATTAATGCTATATATTATTTTCTGTTTAAATAAGATAGCCAGAAACAATTATCTTTTTGGCTACCAAAAGCAAAAGACAGTATATACTGTATAGGATATACTATATATTAGATATTTCTCTTTAAAACATTTTATATATCTCTTAAGTCCTTGAACGGTATCCAACTGTTGAAGTCATCACTATATCCTTTCCATTTC
Source organism: Siderastrea radians (assembly GCA_964017195.1). NCBI lineage: Eukaryota > Metazoa > Cnidaria > Anthozoa > Scleractinia > Rhizangiidae > Siderastrea > Siderastrea radians. The sequence continues at coordinate 3,961,525 of OZ024900.1, forward strand.
ACTAAAGTTTGTTTCTTCTTGTAATCTCTCCGAATGACTTTATCAATTCTGAATACCTCCTGTTTTGCTTTTAATAATTCAGGTTCATAGAAAGATCCCTTTATCTCTTCACCTCTGAGATCCTTTAGTTTGTAAGTTATTGGATTCGTATATTGGATTTTATCAACTGTAAAAACTTCCTCAGACCAATTTGGTGTATAGCCCTTATCAAACACATTCCGTTTATACTTACTTATTCTAACCTTATCACCTATTTTGAATTTTGGTTTAGATGATACTTGCTCCAAACTACCATACAGATTAAAGTAAACAGTGCCTTCATTTTTCTTTTTACTGGCTTCTATGGGTGTCATTTTGATAGAACTATGTTTAGTATTGTTATACTGTTTCACTAATTTGGGTAGCATTTCTAAATACTGTGTATTACCTTGGACAGTGAACTGTTTCCACATTTTGGTTTTGATTGTACGGTTCCATCTTTCACAAACACTAGATTTTTCCTCATTTTCGGTTGAGTATAAGGTTATTTTATTCTTATCAAGTAGTTCTTTAACATGTTTATTATAATACTCTTTTCCTTTATCTGTCCAAAGATATTGTGGTTTTCTACCTTCTTTAAGGATTGTTTTCAATGCCTCAGTAACAGTTTCTCCTTTTTTGTCTTTTAAAGGGACAATCCAACCATATTTAGAGAATACATCTAAAACCATAAGAAGATATCTGTAGCCAGCGTTCCATCGACTAAACTTTTGCATCTCAACAATATCAGAGCACCATATTTTGTCAATATGGTTTACAATTACTCGCCGTCGAGTAAAATTTCGTTTTATGGGCTTATGAAGCTCATCAGCTAATTCTTGTTGCCAGTTTTCTTCACTCGACGGCCTTTTCCGTTTTTTGTCTTCCTTTGTTTTACACCGAGACCGAGTTTCTGCTTTTTGTCGATTAGAAATCGTGCTGTTTGACCCCATTTTGGCATCTGGCCATAAGGAATCATATCAAGTGACTTAACCATTTGTTTGTCACATTCACCTTTGTTTTTCCCCATATCATAACAAATATCATGATGAGCTGCTATTTCATCCACTTTATTGTAAGGTTGTACGTGCCACTTGGTGACCTCTCCAGTGTTCCTATCATACTCTAACTGTTTATCGAGAGGATTGTATGGCCCCATGTATTTATACTTTCCAGGAGTCCATCCAGCTTTTGGTTTCGGTATTTTCCCAATTAGTTTATGTATATCAACACCAGCGCCATCCAAATCCTTTCTGTCAGTTTTATACTTTCTATTCGGTCTGATTTTGTTTGATAATTGATTAAGAGCTTGACTTCCAACATTTTGAATCATTGGATTCAACTTATCCAGAGCATAATCGATAGCCTTTTTCTGCAGTTTTGGGTTTCTCAAGGCTTCTGATCCATAATATCTTCCCATTTCAACTGCCTTTTTTCCCAGCCAAGGAATACCGTGGTGAATCAATAAATCAGTACCAGTCGATGCTACTGTATCTAGTACGCCCGCCCCTTTCGACGGGCCAACCCGTTTCCCGCCTGTTTAACGAATTTCGTCTTAGTGATTCCACATTCAGAGCATTTGCATTTAAGCATAAGCCTCCCATTTTTAGCCTTAACATGTCGTTCACTCCCAGGTACACATTCTGTAACCTTTTTTTGTTTCACGCAATATGATCTCATATATAATATGATTAGATTAGATTAAGGTTCAATATATACGTTCTCATATTTACCAGTTTTTGGATTTTTCACCAAACGCATGACAGTACCCTTCTTTGGTTTAGTCCAGAATTTCTTGCTTGTTATACCTGTTGGTCCTGTGAAAGCACCTTTTAAGATATCACCAGACCAATATCGGTCAAATACATGGTTGGTTGATGGAATTACTTTGCGAGTTATTTGTTCGGCTATTTTGGCTGCCTCGAAAGCTTTACCTAATGGATTTTCACCTCCTTTTTGGCTTTTGATAAATTTGGTTTTCGTAATACCACATTCACCACAAATACATTTCATCATAAGTCTGTTATTTTTGGCTCTCACATATCTTTCACTCCCTGGAACACATTCTGTGACCTTTTTTTGTTTCACGCAATATGATCTCATATATGTATGAGTTAGATATTTTTGAAATACTGTTCTAGAAACCTCTCATTCTTCTTTGTATCATATATGTCGAAAACTTCCAACAGATCAAAATATGATATCCCTTTGTTCATTTCATTCAAAAAGTACAGACAGAAGTAACCGCATGTTGTCGTTAGTAAATTTTTTGTATTTGATTGTTCTGATGAAGCAATGTTAAATTCTTTTTTCTCGCATGATTGACCATTTCTTGGAAGGGAGGCAAACCAACACTATCAAAGTAATTGATGACTTTGTCCTTAACATAAGTAGCCACCCAATGACTCCCAGACATATAACTCGGTTCAAGATTGTAAATGAATAGAGCCTGTCTATGATTGTGAGGAACATTTTCATCTCTTGACAATACATCATTAATTGGGATATTCAGATATTTACACCATTTTATTAAATCATAATTTGACAAAGGAATGTTTTTATGAAATTTGGGTTTTATAATAGAATGTTTAAGAGAGGGACGTTTTTGAATGGTGAGTTTTTGCCTAATAGTAGACCTTTGCCCTTTTTCTGAGCTTTTTTTTTGGGAGCTTTTTTTTTAGTCCCCATACCTAATGTTTGATCAGGCCAATTTCCATAAAAAGGTGGAGTTCTATACATTGGGACTAACAAACCACCATCTTGATTGTTAACAGTAGTTGGTTTTGGTATAGATCTGGGTGGTCTTTGTTTAGGCTGTCCCATCTGAGGGGCACCTTTACCAGTCATCTTCTTTATTACCTCAATAGCTAAAGGGACTCCAATTGATGCAAGAAGAGTACCTAAGAACCCACCCGTTTGTACTTTTGTTGGTTTTATATGAACACCAGAACCTGTTTGTAGAGCATTTAATATATCCTTCTTTTGTTTGGTGGTCAAAAGATGTTTATATGTTATCAACTGATCGATTTTATTTTGTGGTATGAGGAACCCACCAGTTTGAACACCTTTTCCAGATATCTTCTTAACAATCTGAGATGCTCCTTCACTAGCTGCTCCAGCTAAAGCTGACAAACCGATAGTTTTTGCTAATGTTGGACCAAAAGTTCTTCCAAGCGTCAGAACTGTAGACAGAAGAGATCCACCTACTTGCTTTCGAATGTTTGTTTTAGAAAGTTTAATGTCCATCCCTTTCTTAAGTTTCCGATTTTTTTCCAATCGTTTAACTATATTCTGAGGTACATACAGAGTGTCATTCCCAGATAGAGAGTCCTTCGTGAGCCTTAGAACTATTGTTTCTCTTTTATTATACGCGTTACTAAGATTCTTTTTCTGGTTTGGTGATAAACTAACTTTGATTTCGTATAGTTGTGTCATATTATATATGTTAGATAAATTCTGTTTTAAAAAACATATTCATTTAAATTTTCATCGATGTTAAAAAACTTATTCATTTAAACTATCATCAATTCATTTCCAACTGTCTTAACAACAACCTCACTCTCGTAAAATACGATACTATGGGCTCGGACGTTAGCAGCTGGGGCAACATTCAAACGATAATGGAGAATCAACTGTTTAGGATCTCTTGTCACTACCTCTTTTTGATATGTCAAATCGAAATATATTAATCCGTACAAACTACTAAAATTAGATACATTAAGTTGTGTCCCAGAATTGTAATCGTTTTTACGAAATGCATAACTCATGAGATCATTGAATATCCTGATTTTAGAATCTGCATCGTATTCTAGTTCGGGATAGAACGTGTTGTTTCCATATTCTAAACGACAACTCGAGAGAGAGCTATTAGCGTCAGCAGCATTCAACTTGAAAGTGTCAAACAAATACGGACTTCTCTCGGATTCATCATTATTTGGTCCGTCTGTCCGCTGGAGATATATAAAAACATGTTTAACGTCGTCGATAGCTGGACTGATTTGAAACATATTCTGAATAGTTCTGGTATTTGCTGACTGATTGTAGAGATCTCGCATATATGTCCAGGTTGTTGGCTTGAGAAACTCTGAAACGAAATTACTATACATGCTGTCTTTTGGGATTAATCTTGGGAGCCAAAGATACAATCTCTTTACTACAACACGACCAGCGTCTGTGCCGTTTGCCATGTGAATCATTTCACTGTCTTCGTTAAGTGTAAGTTCAAATGTGAGCTGCATTGGGGGCAACATTTTTTTTTCTAATTCTTGGAAAAAACTGTATCGGTTCAACGGTATCATCTCGTTATTCGATTTAGCTCCTCCGCCGCCGTTATTCTGATTAGCCTGGGTTAAAATGCGACGGGCTTCGAAACCTGTGTTTGTATCTGCTGTAGTTCTGTCAGTATCAAGATACCAGAACGAATTCTTTCCAACGGATCTACTAAAATCATCACTATATTCGAGTAAATTTTTAACATTCGTAATTCTATGTAAATTATCACTCTCGTATACTATTTTACCAGACGATTTAATAACCATATGTTTGATCAAACTAGAAGATCCGTTTATCATGGTGATGCGATCTGCTTGAGCATATCCAGTACCATCTGCCTTTTTTTGAAGCTCTTTAGTTACTTCGAAATACCCATTAAAAAAATCGAACATAGTCGACCTATCGTTGATTGTGAATCTGTAACCCGTCTTTTCTGTGATTGATTGTTAGCAGGTTGCTCAATGACATTGTCCAAATGGAAATGAACGTATTCATATCTTTGTAAATTATCACTTGTTCTGAAACTCATTATATATTGATAGTTTAGATAAAATTCACTTTTTATATAAACCATTTCCCACTTGTTAGTCTATTTATAATTGGATAAAATTCACTTTTTAATAACATTTTATCGTCTTAATCCAGTACCAGATATAAGTCTATTCAGAATTGTGTTGTAATCTTCTTCTTGTTTTGGTTTAGTAGGTTTGGTTGGTTTCATGGTTTTATTCATTGATTGTTTAGTTGAACCGTGTAATTTTCTCATAATAAGCTCTCCGCTTTTTTCAGCTGCTTTTTTTCCCAGTTTGTCTCCAGCATGTGAAATACCAGATTCAAGCGCTTTTTTGGCAAAAGGTTTTAAAACCATTTCTGGAACTTTACTTAACACCCTTCCAACAGGTTTGAAAATGTTGTCAACAATGATCCCAGATCCTTTATGTTCATAAACAAATCGTCCAAGTTTTGGATGATAAATACGCTTGTATTCATACGACGACATATATAACTATTAGTTAGATTAATCTCTCTTCTCTCTTAAAATCAAACTGAATGAAGTGTCACTATGATTAAGATCTATAATTCTTCGTTTACCGTCGGTGATATAAATCCGAATTTTATTAATCGTATTTTTATTGACAGGATTGAACTGTACTCGTCTTGGCTCTTGTGTGAAACTATAACTCGGGGTGAGAGTTGAGGTACTGAAACTATATATAATATCCGTTTCATCACCATCAACTAGACTTTCGGATATGAGGTCACAATGAACGTTCAAGATTTCCCTGTCTTGAGAGAGATTAGGAATGTAATCACTAACATTTTCAGAAGAAGTTAGAATCTTTTTATTGAAACCGATGAGATTATTGAAATCTGACTGAGTCAGATCTAATCTATAATTTGTGGCTAATGTGATTATTGTGCGAAATATTGTATCGTCGAATTCGAGACTGATCGGATATGACGGATTGTTAGCTGTTCCTGTTTTAGTTTTATCCTTTAAAAAATATTGAAATCGACATAGTTCCATACACCAGGACTTAATATCAACTCTGTCCAATTAGTACCACTATCAGATGAATATCTGATTTTCTGATTATTGAGTTCTTTTGTCACATTAAACCAAGTAAATGACATTGAAATGATTCGGTCTAGTCCGATTTCATATTGTCGATTTGGATTGAGAATTATCGGATTGATGTATTTGATTATGAAATCACTCGGTTTATTACTATTCTTGTCTCTGACTGAATGGGATGATAAGATAAGTTGTCTATCCATTATATGATTAGTTTACATAAAATAGTTTTTGTATATTTTGTTATATTGTGGTCTGTTCAAAATATAGTTTTTTAACAAGATGTCGAGAAGTGCGACACCTGTGTTTCTTAGCTCTATGCTATTATTACCAGCAATCATCGATCCGATAATCAGTTCAAGTTTTTTAATCATTTCTGTCGGATTATTGAAAAACATTACCTGTCCACCTCTTTTTGTTTTTTTCTTCAAACCAGACCCTTAAATATTTTTTAATCTTTGATTGTTGTAATCGATATAATCAGTAAGAACCTTTCTTGTATCTTGAATAATTTTTCTTCGATATTGAGCCTCAGCTTCAGTGATTGAACCACTATTTAATTTTTTTTTTAACATTCATCAATTTACCATTTAGTATTTGCCTTTGTTCTTTAGCCATCTTCAAGACCTTTTTAAGATAAGCTTTACTCTTTTGATCATTCATATCTTCTTGTTGAAGTCGTAATTCAATCTCATCATAGTTAGGAATTTGAAGTTCATCCAAAACTTGGTTAATTGCATCCTCCTCGAGAATGTTATAATCAGGTCCTTTTTCTTCGTATTCAGGTGGAAGATCTTCAGGTTCATACATAAATGCTGGATCTATATACATTTGTTTTTCACCTGATGCTAAATCCTTAAGGACATCTTCATAACTTGGAGGTTTTGGAACCAATTGTTTGTCATTTTGTGGTAGAACTTGATCACCAAATAGATCTTCCAATCCATAATCAGGCACTTCATCATCAATAGCTATTCCATAATCTGGAACAGGTCGCTTTTTCTTTACCAATCTTCTCAACGGTGCTTTTGGGGCTGTAAGTTCCTTTAACTCAGATGTTATAGGTTTGAAAAGTTTCTCTGCCTCGACTTCACCCATTTGATCAGATATCGTTTTTTGTTTTATTGTCTCTCTTACTGTGTTAATCTTTTTACCAAGCTCGGATCGTTTCTCAGCCATTTCTTTCCATTTGAGTAAACTCATTATATCATTTGTTTACATAAAATTTCGTATTTTGTTTGGAAAAATTAGGGTTATCATATATAAAAACGCTCGCATAGCGTGTCGCATAGCGTGTCGCATAGCGTGTCGCTATGCGATAAAATTGTATAACATAGTATCATATGAAGATTCAAAATTACGACATTCAAGATGATGAAAACAACGATTTTGTTCAATTAAAGAGTTTCATGCCAAACCGATGTTTCAGGATGCTTATTTGTGCTCCCTCTGGTGGTGGTAAGACTAACCTTTTGCTTGATATGATATATAGGCTTCTCTATTTTGATAAGATATACCTTTATGCTCGAAATCTCTCCCAAAGCAAATATAAGCATCTGTTGAAATCTCTTGAACCAATATCAAAAGAGGTCGGTTATGACGTGATAGAAGCAAGCTTAAGTAACGATGAAATCATCCCTCTGACAGATTTGTCTGATGAAAACCAAAAATTAATCATATTTGATGACTATTTGAATACAGGTAAGAAAAATGACGAACGGATACGAGACTACTTCACCAATTCAAGAAATAAAAATTGTTGTTGTATATATTTGAGTCAAAGCTATTACGGAACCGATAAAACAATAAGACTGAATAGTTCACATTTTTGTGTTTTTGATTTTCCTTCTATAAACGAGCAATCGATGATTTGCCGAGAACTGAACATAAATAAATCAGATTATCAGAAAGCTACTAAGGATCCATATAGTTTTTTGTATGTTGATAAGGTCAAAAAAAAGGTAGCCCGAAATTTCGACGAAAAAATCTAAACTAATATTATATGAGTTATACAAACGGTATTCTTAATCATGTTGATTCTCAAGGACAAGGTCAGATAGGCCCAAGAGGGTTGCCTGGGTTACCTGGTCCTAAAGGCGATAAAGGCGATAAAGGTGATAAAGGTGATAAAGGCGATAAGGGTTCAAAAGGTGATAAAGGGGACAAAGGAGACGTTGGTACGCGGGGTCCACAGGGTAATCCTGGACTGAAGGGAGACAAAGGTGATCGTGGACCTCAGGGTAGTGCTAGTGGTTCATCTGATATTGACATGCAAGGTAAATACAATATTTTAAGATTAAAAAGCAACCCTTATCCTATCCATGGTGATCTGACAAAGGTAATAAACTATCAGGATACGAGAAATATCTTTCTTTCTAAAAAAGAAGGCGGAAAAATGCAAGCAAGCATTGATATGAACAATAATACAATCTACAACGTAAAAGATCCATTACAGGCAGATCAAGCAACAAATAAAAAATATGTCGATAATCAGCTTGTGAAAAAATTGGATAAAAATGTTGATATTGATATGACAAATAAATCAATTACTAATCTTAAATTTCCATCAAACCAAAAAGACGCCACAAGTGTAGAGTTTGTTAACAAAAGACTTAGTGAGACACAAAAAGAATATCTTAAACTTGATGGCACAACAAGTATGTCTGGAAACTTGAATTTAAATAACAATAAAATTATTAACTTACAAACCGATTCAAAAAATTCGAAATCCGCAGTTAATGTTGAGTTAATGGAAAATGAAATAACAGATTTGAGAAATCTTGTCACTCAAAAAATTCATGAATCTCAGATTATTAATTCAGGACAAAAAAAAGACGCCTTCAGATATTTAATGGAAAACGACGACGAATCTTCAAGTGAATTAAATATTCAGGTTTTGGGTATTGTTGATTTTTCCAGTTCTCCACATCAAATTAATAAAAAAGCTTACCAACTTAAACTCCTGTTTCAAAAAAGCTCACCAAACCAGTACCAATCACGCCTCGGTTTTAACCTTTATAAACTTCCAGTCGGTTACTATACTTTGGTAGTTGAATGGTTTCCGCCAGAAATGAGTGAGTTGAGTGTGGCAGTGCAAGGCACTACGATTTCAATTTCTAATTATGCAACAAAAACATTCGAAAACTATACCAAAACAGTTATCAATTTTCACCGATGGGGTAGCTCACCTCCACAATTTATTTATCTCGATCTACACGGTACAGTTACTTTTCCATCACTTTTAACAATTGGACATCTAATTGTTTATGGTGTTAAAGAAACAATTTCAAACGTTGACCCAAGTGTCTATGACACCGCTTTTGTAATTGAGAATGGTAAAATGGTGATGGAAACAGATTTATCTTTAAACGGACATCGTTTGCGTGGTTCCGTTCATTACATAAATGGGAGTTTAGATACGAAAAATGGTGAAACATTTTTTTCAATAAATGGTAATTCTAATGTACTCCTTCCAGAAAAAAGCTATATATTAAATATAACAGTATTATATAAAAAAATCAGAGGCCCATTTCCACGTATTCCTTTAAAAATATTTAAAAGTGGCCCTCCAAAAACTTTCAATTCAACACAATCAACTCAAAAACAAACAATAGACATTAATTTAGAACTACCAAATGGCATTTTAATGGTGCAATTGCATTCTTCAAATTTCAAAAAAGAAAAATTCTTAATGTTGATTAAATATAGAGTACCATAAATATTTTTACATTTATTATATAACACAATGCGGGACATATCAACCAAACACTTCAAAGCTGACCGATGTTTCGACATCGTTTACAGGATGAATAATCTAACTTATATATATATGAGAACAGCTATTTTAATTAATGAAATTCTCGAAAGCATAGAAAGATTGATTAAAAACATCAAAAAATTATACCATAGTATTAAATTATCATTCAAGAAGAAAAAAAATGTAACCGTATAATATATGACAAAAAATATTTTTAATTGGAACCATGTGTCAGAAAAATTAACTGACGATCAAATATATGAGTTGAAAGCATTGTATAAATTCTATCATAAAAAATATTGGCTTTTCAAAATGACTTACAAATATTTCAAAAAGGCAGAACTTGCATGCAATATTGGATCTGTTTTTTTTTTGTAGTAACAGGGACAGTTGTCGGTGGTGTAACACTAAACCCTATTGTTCTCGGAACAGTATCTGGTGCAGGGCTTTTGCTTAAAACATATTCAGAGGCTAAAAATTACAAAAGAAAGATTGAGATGTGTAAATTCGCGTACACTACGTATGAAAAGGTTTTAACTCATTTACGGTGCTTTATGAGAGGACTGGAGTATAATGACAAAGAATTTATTGATTATGTTAAAGTTCTCGATGATATAATCATTGATATGTGTCCTATCACTGACAAATTTGAAAAGAAATATAATAAGGTATTCATCCAATAATAGATTTTATTTCATCCCCTATCAACAACATGATGTGCTTCCAATATTTATCGCAGAAAGCTAAAGTTTTTTTCGATTTACTAATTGGAATATTTTTGTAAGGTATTCCCATCATCTTGAATATCTTTCTCATAATAAAATTAACGCTAATCATCCTTTTCCGAGTTCCATTAACTTCATTAAGAACCTTACCTATCTCGACATATATAGCATCAATCTTATGTTTCTGACAGTTTGATATTTCAATATTATATTTTTCTTCGATATCGAGTAATATGTTGTTGATGTGGTACTCTCGATGGTAAATAGATTTCCTCTTCAGTTTATGTCTGTTCTCATAAAAATTAACATACTCTACTGATGATTTATATCCTTGAACAATACCACAACTTAAACATGCTAACATCCCATCGTCGTTAATAATATACTGATTATCACAGCATGAATAATATTTCACTAAACGATCTTGTGGTTTTTCATTAGAATCTTCCAATTTTTGGTCACAAAAAGGACAAACAATATCTCCTGATTCTTTCAGTTCATCATGTAATTCCTTGTTACAATTCATTCTATACTATTATATGAGATATTTTTTTATGTACTTACAAACATGACGTCACGCCACAGCTGTGGCGTTTTGTGGCTTAATATTATTTAAACCCATTGACACAATAGCTATTAGTGATGACGTCACGCCACAGCTGTGGCGTTTTGTGGCTTAATATAATTTAACCCATTGACACAATAGCTATTAGTGATGACGTCACGACACAGCTGTGTCGGTCTCCATACAAGTTCCGTAAGCACAGTCTACTTTTCTAAGAAATAGCAAACAAGCGCATACAATTTCCCACTAATCTGATTTTGGATAGTTGATATAGACTTCGGCATCTCAAATCTTTTCACTACAAACTTCACTGACAAACTTCACCAATAAACTTTACTAACAAACTTTACTTTAAATTACAAGATCATCTGAAATCATATGATAATCATATGACCCAAAAAACAATAGAAATCTGATGACTCATTTCCTCGGGAAAGTCCCTGTGGTTTTCAAGACAAAAAAACTGTCTAACGCGCTAGACAGACAATTGAAAGACTTAATGACTCATTTCCTTGGGAAAGTCCCTGTGGTTTTCAAGACAAAAAAAACTGTCTAACGCGTTAAACAAACAATTGAAAAACGTAATGACTCATTTCCTCGGGAAAGTCCCTGTTGTATGAAGTCACGCGATGTGAAAATGCGTTGGTTTCCGCATGAAATAAAAACATATAGATTTCATCAAATGGAAAAATGCGTTCGGTACCATATGAAATAAAAACATATAGAATTCCATAAAATATTACCATCAGATGGAAAGTAGATATATAGTTGGGTTTGGTAAGAGAGCATTTTGAAAAAATGCTTTCGTACCCCCAACTATATAACTACTGTGTAGGATGTCTTCCTCAGGCACAAAAAGTACTTCAAATGACTCTTCAACGTCTGAGTTCTCTCCATCGGAATCACTTGACTCTGATTCTGAAATTGTGTCGTATTCACACGAGTTATTAAATTCTTCATCTTCCAGAACATCTCTGGAAGCATTTCCACGTGCGTGACCGCTGACAACTCGTTCAGTAAAATCAGCCATACTTCCGCTTATCTTGAGACCACGTTGTTTCAAGTACATTTTCAGCTGGTTGTTCGTAAGCGCTTCCACATCTTTTTCATTTTTCCCAGAAATATTACACGGAAGAGCGTTCCTTTCTCTTGCTTTTTTTTCGCCTTTGCATCCAAGAACTCAAGGTTCTCTACATAACTTTTACATGCAGTCTCGTCCACGTTGAACTGGGACCAGAACTCTTGCAAAGACCTTTCTTCAGAGGAGGACAATTTTCCCTCGTTGAACAATTTCTTTATCTGGACACTCGGGAGAAGTTTATAAGCTTACTTTGCAAAGCATGTAATCAAACTGTTTATATTTACATAGTTCAATTTATTGCTATTAAAGTCAACAGTTGGGCTTTCCATTCTCTTTAATTAAAGTACAATGTAGGCTATCCTACATTGGCATCTTTCTTTTTCATTGAATAACATCATAGTGTCAGGGCCGTAGCCAGACTTTTCTGATAACCGAGGCAATTGCGAAAGCGCCGAAGGCACGAGCTTTTAGGAGGGTCTGGGGGCATGCTCCCCCAGAAAATGTCGAAATCTAGACGCTCGGAAATGCCATTTTTAGTGTTTTCCTGGTGGTATTTTCCCCCAAACATAATCAAAATCCAAACTAAGTTTAACAGCATTCCTGGTGCTAATAAAGTAGAGCTGTTTTAATATATAACAGAGGCATTCCTTTCCTACTGCATGACAGATAGAAAAATATTTAATAATCAGCCAGTTCAGAGATCAAAGCACCTGGAGTTGACATTTCCCAGTTTAATTCCAGTGTAAGCAAGTATAAATGTTTGAACTCTAACAGCTCTTCTACCACTTTTCCAGTTTGTGAAAAAGAGTGAAAAAAGTAATGCCCCCCCCCCCTTGTGTGTATTAAATTTTACATCCAACCCCCCTCTTTCTAGTTGTGATTTGCCCCTATGCCCCCCTCTGGTTTCCCAACCCCCCCCCCCCTCCACGTAATTATTGCACAGTCCCTTATATAAGAAAGATCAAACGGGCCCAAGCCGCTGGAATAAAGTCATTCCAATGGAGAAGACAGAATGGTGTAAGGACCTGTAAGGAACCTAAATTGAAAGAATTTAGTTTCAAGTTTACCCACCGTATCGTTGTTACGAAAAAAAAACTTTTCAGGTTCAAGATAAAACCCGATGGCAACTGTGTATAATGTAGGGGGCCAGATTCGATGGACCATACTTTTTTAGCTTGCCGTTGTATACAGTCTTTTGTAGCGAAAGTCCTTAAATGGTTCAACCTTGACAATGGCACTGTTTTCAGTTTAGATTCGTGAAAAATTCTCTTTGGACTATTAAATGAACATGGGCCATCAGTAGCTAAATTAAATTACACTTTGCTCTTCTTGCGATACTATATTTATCAAGAGAAACTCCAGGAAGACTCATAGGTTCTACAGCATTATGTTATTGTTAGTTATAATAATAATAATAATAATAATAATAATAATAATAATAATATTTAATATTTATATTGCGCATTTTCTATTTTAGTCAAATATGATATAAACATTCGCTTGAAAAACTTTAAGCAATTTTGTCCTTTTATTACTTATCAACTTTTACTTCCCTATTTGCTGTTTTCTCCTTTTCCTCCAGTGCATGGGTTGAATTGCAAATAAATACAATATAGTATTGTATTATCTGTAATCAGCGTTAGAGTAATGTAGTATTGTTATAAAATTACCTTTCGTGTAAAAAAAAAATAGCAAGGAGTTGTTAACTGTAATCACTGTCACGTAATCTGTAATATGAGGTATTGTAAGTAATGGAAGTAAGGTTAACTATGTCATATTTGTACTCTGTTTGATTGTCAATAAAGTTTCTTTTTCAGTGTTTAAAAAACCTCCGTCCGAGTCGTTTTCCGGGTGAATCGAGCGGGTGCCAATGAAACTTGCATTTGAAGGTCTGCCTGTCTTCCAGTGCGTTCGACAACATTATCGTCATCACCTTCTTCTAGCAATAATGTCGCACTCGCGGCAAAACTGAGATCTTGTTCGTCAAAACCATCTTCAGATTAAGACCTTCAGTCCACGTCAGAGTTGACTCCATCGTCAGGAACGGCGAAGTTTTGATCCAAAGATAATCGGTCAATTCGTCCTCCGTAAAGCACTTGGCGGCATCTGTCATAATGACAAGGCCTTGTTGAAAAAAGTTGAAAAAAATGAAGAAGAAGCGCGAGTGTACATCTAACACGTGCAAAACTCTGCTGTGTATTGTTTGTAACAGATAAGAGAAACATAGGTTAATTGTTGGTCTGTTATATTACATATGAAGGGGCTACCAAGGGTAAGGATTTAAACACGGGGCGCGTCCTGATTATTTAGCTGTGGCCTCACAAACATGGAGACAGAATGGAGACTGAAACAGAAAAAAAAAACAGATTGCAAACTCCTTAAAAGTCGTCTCCATGCATACCGCAGAGAGCTATCTAAGCTACACGTAAGCACAGTGCAGTGAAGCGAACCTGCTTACTCGTACGATGCCCGAAATCGTCTTGATTTTTTTGTCACAAAGTAGTTTCCGAGACGATTACTCTCAAGCTACCCACTTAAAACAGTTTTTAAATCCCATTTACCGTTAGAAGCCATTTCATGGACTTTTATTACATTTATGGTTAAAATTTATCACATTTATGGTGAGTCGGATTATTATATTTATGGTTGATCGTTATTACATTTATGGTTGATTTTTATTACATTTTTTATTATTACGTTTGTGGTTGTTATTACATTTATGGTTGTTATTACATTTATGGGTGATACAAGAGCATCTTTCTAATAACTGTACTTATAAGTCATCAGTGATGTGGTAAACCAACTAGTAATACACACTGACTTATTTAGAGCACACTAATTAATTACCTATCAAAGCATATTTAAATGATGTAGATCACCCCACCCCGCTTGTATTTGACACTTTAGAAAAAAGTTTTCGTCAGGTCCTTACCATACTACGTAGGACGCCAAATGGTCAAGATGCCTAACCTGAATCCTGGTTACGGATCTTCGATTTCCTTACGCTCGAAATTGGTGCCCTTGCGTCGGCTGCACCTCGTTTTTTCAACCCGCTTCTCGGTGTTTTGATATCCTGATGAGACACTTTCTCGTGTTCGATATATTACATCACTGAAAAATGATACATGAAGTCTATACATTATGTCAGGAATGCCTCTAATGTTTTTTGTTTATCGACTATCTGGGCAACACCTATGTAAATCTGGATCGACAGGTATTCATTAAGTATTTACTCCTTTTGTATTTTCTTTTTGAATTGTTAGAGTGTTGACATTAGAACTGAGAAATCCTAATCAGATTCATATTAATATATATCGTGGTCTCTGTTCAGAGGGATTGTTCAACAAAGAAAAATATCGGTCAAACGACTTTAACCTTCAAAAAACAGTATTTATTTCTATATTCATTCATTCATTTATTCATTCGTCCGTCCGTCCGTCCGTCCGTTCATTCGTCCGTCCGTCCGTTACAGCAAGATCATTTGCTGTTGATATCCACAGCAAGATCATTAAAAACACACTGTCACACTTCATTACGGGGGCGCAATACTTAGAAATTGAAATTCAGAGGGATTGTTCAACAAAGAAAAAGTTACAAACCTACAAGCTGGATGCGCAGTACAAAACGCTCATCGGTCAAACGGCTTTAACCTTCATAAAACAGTATTTATTTCTATATTTATTCATTCATTCATTCATTCCTTCCTTCCTTCCTTCCTTCCTTCATTCATTCATTCATTCATTCATTCATTTATTCATTCATTCATTCATTCATTCATTTGTCCGTCCGTCCGCTCGTTCGTTCGTTCGTTCGTTCGTTCGTTCATCAATTTACTCTTCATTACAACAAAATCATTACAAACACAGTGTCACACTACACTACAAGGCGCAGTATTTAGAAACTGGAATTGAAGGCTGACAGAAATACGTACTTCTGACTCTCATTTTGTATTTTAAAAGTTACCTTTATTTTTAGTTCAGGTGGTAGCGCGTTGGAGGTCTTCGGTCTGTTAACTCCTTATGACAGTCTTGATAAAACTTGCAAGTTTGCTTTGCTTTTGTATTCGAAGAGCTTCGTGCTCCAACCAATAAATTCCCCTATTTGGTGACTTACCGGCTTGCGTGCGCTTCCACCGCTTAGCAATAGCCATGACAGTTACACATGTTTCCGCGCTTGGTATAATACTGGTTGCACGTTGGTTGTGTTTTTTTCGCGACTGGCACCATTTGGACGTTTCCCATCGAGATCCCATTTCCCGATTGGTGTATTGGAAGTATTTCGATTTTTCTAAAACAGTTGTGATTAACAAAGACACAAATCGCGTTCTACCGTATTGCATTATTGGTGTCACGGCTTCAGTACTTTTCACTTTTCATTTAAAATTAAAAAAAAAAAAGACATGGAGACTACCACAGGGTACTCATGTAGGTTGACATAAAAACTTGAGGATTCAGGTCCTTGTCTGATCAAACACAGCTTTTATACCCATAAAAATTGTGCAGTGTTGTTTGCTGTTGATATCCAATCAAACATCCTTATTACCGTCCCTCAGTTCAGATAAGGAGTATGAAATTTTGGCCAAGGTAAGTCACACTTTGTTTGCAGTGGCCCGTTTCTCGAAAGTCCCGGTTACTTTTCGGGCCCGGAGCTGTATTTTAAAATCAAAATCTATAGAACGTTGGCGTAATTTTTGCCTGCATATCAGCCCGACTAGTTTTATCAACTTAGAATTTTATTGTTCAGTTTTCAAAATCAACAAAATTTGAGTCTTTAAGGCAAACATCGCGCACACAAAACGAAAAGTTATCGGGACTTTCGAGAAACGGACCCTGAACATTAGAAGACATCCGGTATATCCAAGAGATCGGGGCATTATTGTTTTTTCGAGTTCTGTTAATGGCCAGATATACTTGTTTGGTTTTGCTTCCAGAAAGCCTTTTAACTAAGTGTTGAAAGTGATGCCCAGTTCCCTTTATAAAAGGTGCCTGCAGGGTATCATGGGATTTGTTTGCAGAATGAATTACGTCTGGAAAAACAACCCAGTCCTCGTCCTGGTTGGACGAGGACGTAAGCCTATTGCTTGTTAATTATATTGTACCACGAGTTGTTTGGCTACCAATGCTAATAAAACCAACACCAATAGGAAATAAGACCTGCTAAGAAATGGTGCGTTGCTATGCAACCGGGATAACGCTTATTTTGGAACTTTTACTCATAGCAATTACATACACACATAAAAATGTAATTAGTGAACCCTTAAGAGACTGAGTGCGTATAACACATGTCGTTTTTCACATGTCCCATAAAAAATGGTGCGCAGACTTTGCTGATCGCTCAAAAATCGAAGGTAAGGCATCAGATTTCTCTTAGGTTGATCTTGAAAATAGTTATAAATTTTGTCCAAACATTTTTAAAAAAAGTAATTGCCGTTCAGATTGGACAGAGAAACTATGGATCTTCTTGGAAAGAGCTCCACGAAATTAGCGCAGTCACAGGTTGTTTTCAGTTTATCTGTGTACCTCGCTTTAAGTGGGGTATGTACCTAGTAAAAGTTGCAATTTTACGAACGGTTGTACCACGCGCGGGTGTCTGATTTCTCCTCATCTACACCGTTGAACGACGTAAACAAATACCTGCTGACTGAGTTACACATCACAATATTCTTGACTCCATGTATGTGACATATCTTTGAAATTTTGGATCTTTCCAATTTACTCTTTAAAGATTTTCAACAAAGGCTAGTTTTCTCCAAACCACATGCAAAATCTAGAAGAACTTCATTTAATAAGACGCCGTTTTGGGGGATTATTATATATTTGAATGTCTTCATTTTCGCTTTTAGCGCTTCACAATAATCAACATTTTGCTGTGATGTTGATATTATGATTTGCTCTTTGTGTTTCTTTTTTTTTTTTTTGGAGAGGTATTCCTATGATAAAAGAAGGAAAATATTTATCGCTTATGGTCGCTTTTAAGCTCGATGCCCCGGAAGTACAGTTTTCATACTGAATTCTCATAAATTTAGAAATGCGAACCGTTAGTACGTTAACGTTATATATAATTATAAAACATCATTGAACAGCTTTTTATTTACATAATGCATTTCATCATATCACCATAAAAAGGTCAGAAAAAGTAATGTTGTGACTCCAACTCTCGCTTACGTGCAATATGAATTGTGTTGATGCATATATAGACTGCGTTTCATGCATCAAATCGTAAAAGAAAACAAATTGAACCAGAAAACGATAAAAACAAAACTCTACGTCCATAGTTTGATGTTCAATTGGATGGATCAAGATAGCACATAGGGTAAAAAAAAACGAATAATTAAAAAAAAAAGCATCGCCTTTACAAGTTAAAAACCGTCTTCGAACTGGCCGGGGTGTTTCCGGTATTTCATGAAATTTTCAAGCAACGCGTTAAAATCAAAATTTGGCGATTTTTTTTTCTTAATTTATTTTCATCGTGGGAAAACTTCAGCAGGAAAGCATTCATTAACAGCTTTCATTTTATTGGATACATTCGCCGTCTTAAAAGTAAAAGCAACCTCTTACATCAGAACTAAATGTGCAAAATGAATATACTCGTCAGTAGCTTTAATTTGAATGGTGTCACTTTAAGTACGCGGACTCAAAACTTTAGACTATCAATCTTGTGTTCCGCAGTTATCAAAATCTATATTTTTGTTCCCTTGTAAACCAAAAACCTTGCTCACAGGTTAACATTCCTCCTGTCTAACGTATCTTTAAATCAAGATTCAAGCAGCTGCGCTACTTGTTGTAATTATATTGATATTCAACAATTGTTGTTTAAAACAATCAGAGATAACGCTTTGAACAAAAAAGGGCTTTTTAACATCCGGACCTTGGACATATCTCCTGTTAATACACATATATTTTTTATTTTATTTTCATAATATAATGATGACTTGCCTTGTTGACAGTGTCTTCATTCTAAACACTTGATCACTTGCTTTCACTGTAGCAATTTCAGCAATTACTGAATACACACCTGATGGGCTGTGCTAGATCTCAGCACTTGAAGAAAACTCGCTTGATTTACCCAAAGGCTTCAAGCTTAACTAGCACGAAAGTTTCACTACCGGTTTCAGATGAAAACAAAGACATCTTGAGAGAATCTTGGAAACGTCTAGAAGAAGAAAAAACCACATTGTGCAAGAATGTGTTTATAAGGTAATGAACGTGTTTGGAAATGTAGGGTCAGGTACAGACCTGAATAAGACACAGGGAGAGGGGGAGGGAATAAATAAGGTCAGACTAAAAATTTCTCAAAATAAAAAACGTTAAAGGCTAGAAAGAGGGAGGGGTCAATGAGACCTTACATGGATTCGCCACTCAAATTAGCCCTATTTTTAAAGCGATTCACGTCTGAAAGGAGCCGCGATAAAAACTAGATTTATCTCAAATTTATCTTTTAGAGATATTACAAATCAGACAGCATTATCGCAAGGAACTGTCCAAAAGTTTCCATTTGAGTTACTGTAGAGCTGTACAATTTGACGACTGAATTTTGACACAACACTCGATCAAAGTCAGAAATTTCTAAGACAAGTTTTGGTGAAAATCATAACTTTATAACTCATTTGAACTTGGCAATGATTTCATGAAGACATTAAAACGTTTTTCTGTAGTTACTCACGGGTGAAAGAAATTGATTAAGAAATTCGAACGGCTGATGCAAAACGCCTTAACTTACTCTTCATTACTTTTGCATAGACTTCTCCAACTGAATCCAAATCTACAAGACACGTTCCCATCTTTCAAAGGAGTGGCTCTTGATGAGCTCATGAACTCTCGCTCATTATTTTTGCACTCTAAACGTTTGATGGAGGCATTAGAGATTGCTATTTCTTCACTTGACGATGGACAAGACTTCGCTGAATATTTTACGTACCTGGGAGAAAGACACGCAGCAATCTCGATCACTGAAAATCACTTTAAGGTAGGATTATGTTCGCTTATGTTTAGGGAGAAAAAAAACTGCTATGACGTTAGCAGGCCAAGTTTTCTATTAGGGCTAATTGCGAATGAGGTGCGAATGAGAAGCCGGCAAAAAATTTTAACCTTATTTTGGCAATGATAGTTACCAAAGAAAACAACCGAAATTTTGCTCTCTAACCACAGCGAGCAATCCTTGATTATTTAAATGACAGAGTGTTTCTGTCGAGGTAGCTGCATACCCGGGGAATTTTGACGTTCTTTTTAAAAAAAGAAATGCTAGCCCAAGAAGAGAAGCTTCGAGGGCTTCTAGCCCAGTTTAAGAACACCAAATTTCCAATGGAAAATGTCAGACCGATATTCCGAGACAGAAGCACTCTATTAATTTTATTGTTCAAATAATAAGTTTCTTCCGAACACTAACACAAATCACAGAAGCTGGCATTTCGAATTTATAACCCACTAATTTGATCTTTTGTGCGAAAGGTTGAAATAAAATACAATATATAAACACAATGAAAGCAACCTGTTTTTTAATGGATTACGAATAATATAAGTGCAGGGGTTCTTGTTTGAAGACGAGTTGTATACGTTCAGACATTTTCGCCGGATGAAACGCTTGACAGTGTCTCTTTGTCTCTTCAAGATAAACAATGTCACGTCACGTGATCAATTTAAACCAATCAGACTCAGAGAATACTCGAATCTGATTGGCTCAGCCGTCACTGTCTATCCGCTGATAGACAAACCTTGATAAGTAAAATTTCCTTAGTTCCGCTTCACGGTTTTTTAATTTTAATTTTTATTTATTTATTTATTTATTTATTTATCTATTTATTATTTCTTTGCAAATGAGACCTAAAAGTCGTTCTTTTCATTACACTCATTTAGATGTCTACTTAAACAATTAGCCCGCTTAGCCGCTTTTACTATGAAAATAGTAAACTCGTCACTCATCTGCTCATGGAAAACCTGACCTCGGCCTCTGGTTTCTCGTCAAGTTTATATAGAATACTTCATCGAAAGTGTGTGCGTACGGTATTTAATTTACGCACGAGTTGGCCAAGTTTCGGAAATCGAACGAGTGAGCGCAGCGAGCGAATGAGATTTCTGATACAAACCAACGAGTGTGTAAATACTGTACGCATACACTTTCCATGGTGTATTATGTTTATTATACACATACTGAGATTTAAATTCTTGTATAACGACAAACTGTGTTGCACAGATTCAAGTCAAAAGCTCATAAAAGATGTAAGTAGCTAAATGTTTTGACGGTAGACATTTTCCAGTCAACTCAAACTGTTTATCCTTGACGATACTCACCATGGAGTAGTTATTCTTCTTCAAATGCCTCTCAATACTTTAAGGCTTGAGAGCTCATAATCTTCTCCGTCTTTATGTCTAACAAAGCGAATAAACTCCGCAAGACACTTGTTTGATTCTGCTGGCTAAATAGTGTCCACTCCCTGCTCGTCGTTCTTTTCGTTTCACAAAAATTCTTCCAACAATTTCACATCTCGCTTCTTCTTCTCTTTTGTGTTTTTGCCTTCGAGACTTTCCACATAATCCTCAACTAAAGTATCGTGGGCAACAAACGTTTTCTCGCTTACGTTTTAAGCTTAAAAGAAAGTTAACTTCAACCCTTGGGAAAGATTTTGAAAAGTGAAAGCCTGAATAAGAATCATCTTGTTACGGCTCACACGTCAAAAAACATAATACGCGGCACCTGATTGGACGTATCGTTTTCTTCACACGTGAAAAAAGTGAAAAGCGACATTTCATTGGCTTTCAGCTACTTAGACCAGCTTGTGAACGAAAATTTATTTCGCGCCTTTTCAGTGGGGAAATCTCAGTATGTATATAATAAATCGTACAATTCTTCTGACTTCCTACTTTTTTTTGTTTCGTATCCTTGCCAATTTCGAAAAAACTTAAAGGTCAAATACACCAAAATTTCAACATTTTTTCTTTCAACCTAATGTCCTTGTTATGTGTTGATTAAGTATCAAATAAACATAGTCTGAAGTTTCAAGTCAACTGGACTCAGGATCGCAGAGATAATGGAACGTGAAAAGTGCTACTTTTTGGCCTTCGTTGTCGTATAGTGGTCGGGAAAGTTGTCGGTAAATTGTCGGAAATAACACTAGTGACGTCACTGTTGGCGAGCTGGGAAAATTGCGGGCATTCGAAGTGTGAGGACTTGAGTGGAAAATCATGGTGCTGCTATAAGAGTAAAGTAAGTAATTTTAAGTTTCCAGAAGATTCAAAACTGCCTCAAGAATGGCTCAAGTAATGAAAAGAGGATCGTTTCAACCTATACAAAACATTCACGCGTCTGTGCAGACCAGTTTACACCACAGGAAACCAAAGCGATTCGATCGATAACAATTGGCGGTTTTCCATGGAAAATACCTAAAAATCCAAATAAAGTTTGAAAAGCTTACCTGTTACGTGTTTACTGTGTTTTTGCCGGTTTTCCCAACTTCTGGAGGTCGTTTTGAGCGATATGTTACAGCGGTATAGACCATCCATGTCCGCCGAAGAACGGAGCAACTTCACACGAGAATTCCAGTTGCGTGTTCAGCATTTACACAACGTAGAAACTTAGAGGTACAAATTTTGCATTTTGTTTAATATAACTATGACTAGGTTGTATCTTCAGATGGTTGTTCGTTCTTTCAGTTAG
The DNA here is from genome assembly GCA_964017195.1 of Siderastrea radians. Taxonomy (NCBI): domain Eukaryota; kingdom Metazoa; phylum Cnidaria; class Anthozoa; order Scleractinia; family Rhizangiidae; genus Siderastrea; species Siderastrea radians. Next base: position 3,984,169 of record OZ024900.1, read on the forward strand.
TTGAAGTGAGAGTTGTAAGTCATAGCAGTTACTAAGCATTAGCAATAACCTCGGGTTTTTGGCTCGGATAATACGGCTACAAGATTGTATTTACAATCGTTGTACATGTAAGTCGAGTTTACAAATGTACATTTTGAGCTCTGAATGATATTTTTCACACACTAAAATATTTCATTTTTATCGCTTTCATACAGCGGCTGAAGGCCCTTCCTAAGCCTCTCACAAGCCAACACTCAAGACAGCCAAAAAGTTGTAACACAACATAAACCCAGATTAATAAACTATCCTAATTGCTAAGTGTTGGGGCTTTTCACTGGCAAGCAGGTGCCCCAGGCTGCTCCATGACCCTCCATGTTCATGCTTTTTAGGTGAGGCAGAAATGACATCACGTCAAAATGAGCATGCCCCTAAGTTTATGACAGGTGTATCACTTAATATAATTATGGATCCACCCTTCGTACAGCTGCTATCTAAGTACTCCCCAGGGGGGGGGGGGTGGAATGTTGACCCATAAAAATTGAAGTAATTGACTGTTGAAATTTTTGAAACAATAAAAAAAGCAAAAACGTCTTTTGTGGGTGTCGCATATGTTCATTGTTACTCTAAGAAGTACTAATACCTCTTGAAAAGTTGTTCCTGCCAGCATGAATTTCTGACATTATAGTACCTGAAAACCCTAGAAAGTATCAAAACATGCTGACAATGGTCATGTTTTAATTCAAACACCCTAAGTGGTACCAAGACATGAATTGTAATCACGGTGATCCCTCGACTACACTGTGGGAGCCCCTCCCCTCTCACCTCCTACAAAGTTTAGAAACTTTTCAAAGAGTAGTACAACTGTCAACCAAATATGATGTTAATATTATCTAGCAAGACTGCCAGACTGTTAACGGACATATCCAAAGCCCTTACAGTTTCCACTTTTACTTGGGAAGCTCTCTCTAAATTTTTAAAACCAGACAAGATGGAATGGCTATCGAGATTTGTCGTCCTAACTTCATATGTATCCAGTAAGTGTATTGCCTATAAGCAACATTACTGTATACATGTTCTGAAAGAGAAAGAGGAAACAACAGACTCAAAACATAAGAAAAATACACAGATGAGTAAAAGGTAACTCATCAGTAAAGGGATTAAATAAATATGTCCACTACAAAAATAAATATATATTAAATAAATAAACAGGTTAGCTAACCAGTAACAACAGTAGAAAACAACATTAACTCGATTTCACGTAACATATCAAACACGAGAAAGAGTGTTTCATCAGGATATCCAAACGCCGAGAAGTGGGTTGAAAAAACGAGGCGCAGCCGAGTTTTTTTGACCGACTTCGAGGTGTTTGGAGACCAGATGAAACACTCTTTCGAGTTTTTGGTATGGCTTCTCAAACCATTCATAATTCTTGGAGAAATTCAAAGGAAAAGTTTGCAAAATTTTATGCTAATTAAGATCCGGTATCCAAACCACCGTCACGGTAGTGATTTCCTTTGTTTTCTCTTTATGAATTATTAATGAGTTTGAGAAAGTCTTAGAAATAATGAAATCACATTTGATTTGTTTAATTCAACATTTTAGAGTTTGTTTTTGCTTTTAACTAACAATTATATGACTTATATGTTGTACTGGTAGTACAACTGATTGTAAATCCGATACTTGTTAAACCATTAAGTGCCACTGGGACCAGAATTTCAGAATTCCATATTTTTGCGTTTTCGAAAATAGTCTGTGGTTGTTAGTTACCATGCCAAATTTCAACTCATTACGATGACTGGAAGTCGCTTTTTTCGGACGGTTTTTGTCGAGATTTTTACAGCCGCCAATACTGGCCCTTATTCCGGAAGCTGGTTTGCGAATAAGCGGAAGTGACGTTAGAGGCTCACCTCAAACCTAGTACCTTCATAAGGTTACTTGCCGCGGGAAGTAACTGTCGTCGAGGGAAGATTTCCTGCCAACTGTTTGCTGTACGGCCTTGAAATTTTCGTTGCTGAAGCAGTTAAGAAGGGAATTACTTGTGTTGTACAATGCTACAACAATAAATCCAACCACCGAGCTGGTATTTCGCTTCGTCAAAGCCTTGCGAGCGGACCCGCAATGGAAAAATGGATAATGTGCGTACTCTCACACAGTGCAAATTTCAATGAGAGGTATTTTTGTCGGCTGTTCTGACCACTTCACGGACGAGTGTGTTCATTTCGAAGGATCCCAGAGGTCGATTATTCCATTGTCCATTTCAACTACATGGAAAAAAAGATCCGGAAAAAACGAGACGAAAGGTACCTAATCTTAACACAGATGAAGTGATAGCTTGTTTCTTTTTTAACGCATCCACCATTGTGCAAAACTTATTTTCTTTTAACGTATTTTAAAATTTATTTTGCTTGTGGAAAACCCTTTCAGTTCTGCCGTCTGCTAGCGTGAAGATCTTCGGCGTAGTTCTCATAAAATGCATCCTGGGCGAATGCAGGACGGCATAGTTTGTATTGCTTAGTTTTTTCTTTTCTTTTTTTTTTTTTAATTCCGCGTGTGTTAATTTCAAAGCAGTAATCGCTTAGAAGCATGGACATTTATTTTATAGCATACCATCCTGAATGTCGAGAAACTTTTCTCCTTATTCCCTGTCGGTGAAGAGTCGATTGACATTATTGTTCGAAATATATAAAGGCTTCAATAGGTCGGTTCGTCTTGCGTGGAAATTTAAGTTGAGAAAAAAATATCACATGCCACTATTTGTCTAAGGGTTTTATAATGTTATTTCTTTTAACTGTCGTGCCAACCTTAGTAAATGAACTACCAAGAAAAATGATTAGATATCAAGTTATTATTTTTACACAATGAATAAAGCAAGTAAAAGCTTCGTTTCCTCGGCGGTCGGCATGTTGTTGTTGAGCAGCAGAAAATTTTCCTTGTGGCTTTGATTTGCACTACAAATATTTAGATTCCGGTCACACAAGGCCTACAGTTCTTAAAAAAAGGTCTTGGTTTATTTCAGTTTTTTCGGCTCAAGTTAAGAATTCTGCAAAAACTGTCCAAAATATTTAGAAACGCCAAGCACTTGTGTTTCAATGCATTAAGCGACCACTGTACTATGATGGACACGATAAGCTTCATCGGCTGACTGCCAGATGACTACAAGATTACGGCTCTTCAAGAAAGTTTCCCATACTATGCTAAGAATGGCCAAAAATCTCATTGCTTTACAATATCTAATGAATATAAACAACGGGAGACAAAATATAGCTTTTTTGTGTCTAGTGCGTAGCACGTAGACACTATCGAAAAGCGAAAGAAAATTCGATAAGTACTTCATATAATCGAAAATATGACGTAACACGCATAAGGTTCTTACCAGGTTTACATTATCTTTTAGCTAACATGAAGTGGAGATTGAAGCGTTAGCACAAATATGTTTGGAACACGTAACCACGTCGATATATAATCGTGAAGACCAATTCTGACGAATTTTGGGATATTCGACCAATTGGATTCGAAAAAAGAACGCCAGGGGTAATCGGAACCAATATGAATTCGAGGACGAAAGATTACGAAAGATTACGACGAATCTCTGTGGATCTCTGTGCTTTTGACCACGAAGAAATTCATTGAGCAAGCGGAAATGCTGAGCAAGCGGAAACCTTTTTCAGCGTCTGGGAAGAGGATTTGATGAGTGAACGTATGCTTTTTTAACCTCTACGATGAATTTCTCTAAAAACTACTTTTTCAGTATCCCACAGTTATAAAATGGGGTTGGAAGGCCTGCACGACTCCTACTTCACGTTTTCGTACGCTTCGCCTCACATGTCTCGGTCTTTCGACCAATTTTGCTTCTTGTATTCTTGTAGTGGGTTTAGTTGGCTCCTTTTGGATAGCCAATAGGAATAAAGGATTTTCGATCCGCGCAGTGGGTATAAATACACAACGCATAACCTATGTCAAACAGAATGTTTTGTCATTCTCGCAAAGTACATGAGCTTGCATAAAGAGCAACTTACAAAGCCAATCCCGGCAACTGATGAGACCCATGTGGAGGGTCGAAACCATGGTCTTGCCTGTACATATTGGCATACACAACCACGCAGTCGATAGACTTGCTAAGAACAGGAGGAAAGATATAAAGCTCCTAGACACGAAACTCTCAGTTTCAAGAGGAGCTCACTCACACATGTTTGACTGAAGCAGAGCTCAGCCATCTATTACATGTTACATAGCTAGAAAGAAGCTACAATTTCATGACGAGAAGGGTCTATAGATCACACTCCGTGATGCGAAACACAACATCCTGCGACAGAATTATACAATTATGCTGGGCCCCGCGTTACAAACATCAGCAGGGAAATTAACTCATCACGTTGCAGATAGTATTTCAGATCCTTTATTGTCACAACTACAAACATGAGAGGCTGAAAAGCAGTATCAAGTTCCTAAACGAGCCAGACTCAACGTACCTAGTATGCCGAAAGCGGCATAGAAACCACATTTAGTCGCTTAAAAAAAGTGATCCAAGGTCAAATTTAACTGAGAATAACAAACAGTGCGCGCAAGCCGCAAGAATCCAACGGTTATCAGAAAAAGATCGTTATGACCTCGAGATCAAAGTCTAAAAATGCGACGTTTAAGTTGAAATGGCTCAATTCAGTAACCATTTAAAAATCCTCCTTACTAAACCCACTACAAGAATACAAGAAGCAAAATTGGTCAAAAGACCGAGACATGTAAGGCGAAGCGTACGAAAACGTGAAGTAGGAGTCGTACAGGCCTCCCAACCCCATTTTATAACCGTGTCAATCTGGCCGAATAAAAGGCTTTAAAAGATACCTTCAAGTGTTCCATCTGTCGGCGTCAACAGCTAAATGTACACACTTTAATGACTACGCTGCATTCCAAAGCAAATACTAAGCCTCTTTTGCGAGGAATCGAGTCCCGTTTGGGGATTATTGAGCCTCTTTTGGGCAAATTTGTGCCCCGTCTGGGGATTATTGAGCCCCTCAGTTTTAGGGAGAATTGAGCCCTGTTTTGGGATTATAAAGCCCGTGAACGGATTAAATACGAAGCCCAATTTGGGAAATGTATTTCACGTAGCTAGAAAATCTGATGCCACTGAACTGAAAACTCCTTTGATTGACGACACATCTGAGAAAGCTGCGGTCTATTTATGTCGTCAAAGTCATATTAAGAGTAATAAAATCGTAAGCGTCGATTTATTAAAATCGACTAATGAGAGCTTACTGTCTTCACGTGCGACAACAACTTGTAGACGTTTTAAAATAGCCAAACAAATGAAACGACGTAGGGATCGAGACCCGTCTAGATTGTCGATGGAGAAGGTGTTAAGGTCCATGACCAAAAGAAAAGCTCGAAACAAATTAAACTAAAGGTTTGGATTAGGAAGTCTATTCCGAAATCTTCGAAATTGTACAGCTTTGCTACTGACTATAAGTTTTTGCTATTTAAGATATCTAAAAATGAAACTATGAAACTTTTGACTTTAGGTGATATTGAATTAAATCCAGGTCCCCAGCAAAATGTCAACACCCAAACTACATTGTTACTAGGCTCCACCACATGATTAAACTTTCGATTATGGCAGCTGGGATTGAGACCCCTAGATGTTGGTGGTGCAGGTGACCGTTTCTTTAGAGCTGTTTCTCATCAGTTATATGGTGACCCATGTCACCACTTGCATGTTAGACAAGTTGGTATTAATTATTTGAGAGCAAACCCAGGACACTTCATTGAAAGCAACACCAAGCATTCATGGAATGAATCTTTGACTTATATGTCACTGCAAGGTTCATGGTGTGATGCACTCATTGTTCAAGCAGTTGCATGAATTTGACTAAATAAATATACCACAGCTTTCGCAGATATGTCATCAATCAAAGGAGTTTTCAGTTTAGTGGCAGCAAATTTTCTAGCTTTACGAAATACATTCCCTAATTGGGCTTTGTACTTAATCCCTTCACAGGCTTTCTAACCCAAAACAGGGCCCAATTCTTCCCAAACGGGGATCAAATTTCTCCAAAAGGGGCTTAATAACCCCAAACGGAGCTCGATTCTTCGCAAAAGAGGCTTAGTACTTGCTTTGGAATGCAGCGTAGTCATCAAATCGTGTACATTCAGCTGTTAGCGCCGAGAGCATTGAAATTCATCATAAAGGTTAACAAAGCAAACTTTCACTCACTAAATTCTCTTCGCAGTCGCTGAAAAAGGTTTCCGCTCGCTCAGCGTGTCAAAGATACAATCTCGCACTAGACACATCTACGCATTGCGGACCTATTTTTTATTTCTCCAACGAAGCGAACAATATTAAAAATCGATCAACCGATGCTTGAGAATTCGCGAGCATCAAATTCTAGAGTTTTTACAGGTGTTTTGTCTAAATTTCCAATGCTTAAAACATCAGTTTTTCGACTAGCTGGACAGCGATTTATCCGTTAGATAAGAGTTATCCGCTCTTTGAGCAACTTGTTCCTGAACTGTAATCACTGTATAAGCATTATTTCGAATTATTTCGCGCATAGTTTGAACTCCCGCCAATAAGGCGAGAAAAACGACTTTGAGCAGTTTGTTTACAAACTTATAAGCTGAAATCTCCTGACATCAGTTTTTACATCGTAAGGTAAGGAATTCTTTATTTGCCGAATGAAATGAATCCTCTGATGCTTCGGAAGCTAAAGACTGTTCCGAATCGTAGAAATACTCTTCGGAGGTTTCGCAGTCGATGGTAGGCATCTTGAGTCAAAACACAATGAACCGCGACTGAGGTGAGCCTCTGACGTCACAAGCTATTAAATTGCGCAATCACCCAGGAACACGTTTTCAGCAATGGCGGACACATTTTAGGCAACTTTGAAGCTAAAAAATATTAGGATGGACGGTTTCTTGTTCAGTTTTCTGGGTAAATATAGCCACAAAGCGATATTCTGCGACATAACTTGGCCGAAATAAACCTACCAATTTTCGTCTCAGTGGCACTTTAACAGTCCGGGATCGTTATCAATTTTGATAACTCAGAGCAAAACAAACCATTAGCCAATCGCCTCTCAAATTTTTGTGCACGTGACGCTATTTGCGAGGCATCGGCCATAAATTCAATATGGCGGACGAATGCGAGACGATTTCGGAAAGGCTGAGAAGTACTTACATTGTACCTTCTTCAAGTGAATTTCATGTTTATATCACAGGAATATGAAAAGAACATTATTTGAGAATGGTATTACGTATTAGACGTCTCTTCCCTCCGAACGCGGCAAGCTGCCGGAGCGCGGAGACGCAGCTGTATTCGCAGGCTAAGAAATTATTTCCAAAAGCTGTGACATGAATTTCCAATACTTCATTGACCCAGCTCGATATCCTGTTAGTAGAGTCTCCTTCGATCTAGAAAAATCGGAGGAAGATTGAAGGAGACTTTGCTCGCAGGATACGACGTCAAATTTTCTCAAGCAACAACTGTTCTGAGGGAAATGACAAGTGAAGGAAGACAACGATTATTCGGTCAGTACAAAATGCAGACTGCAGACTGCAGACTGCAGACTGCAGACCGGGTACAAAATGCAGACTAGGTACAAAATGCAGACTGCAGACTGCAGACTGGGTACAAAATGCAGACTGACATTTGAAACGGTTTTTTTTTTTTCGTTTTTTTTTTATATTATTTCATTTTATAACTTACCTGTTGTGACGCAATCCCTTTCCGATGTCATATTCCACGAAAACTCGCATTACCGGGGAATGATCTTGCTCCATTACTCGAAATATACTTTTTAAACGAAGTCTCGAAGATCAATTCGTTCTTAAACATGATTTAAACCTTCTCAGTCTTCTTACTTCAAGCGCGAGATCGCATAACATAAAATAAAAACACTCGTTGCAACATGATACCGAGAAACCAGCAGACACGACCTTCCGTGCACGTGGTCGCTTTCTTTGCCCCTTCGCCGGTTCGTCATGGATGCCTTTCGGAGGTCGGTTAATGCGGTAAGTAGCAGTTAAATCACCTTCCTTTTAACCAATGTGTGTTAATATAAAAATACTTATACCTCGTGAGAGAATTTAGATCTTGCATGTGAAGTAGGAGCACAGATGTCGTGTTGTATTTTACCATTTCTTTGTAGCTTTTTGATCGGATTGTATTTTTACAAGTTCGTTTTTGTATTTTCTCTTAGTCTTGTTCGCGGGTTGACCTCACTTAGTCACTATGTCGAGTGACAGTGGTGAAGAAGAAGTGCCTTCGTCCCCTTGCTCGTTATGGTTGGTTAGCAAAAATATATTTTGCAGAAAATTAAAGAAAGTTTAAGTTTCCTACATTTGCAATGTGTTTTATCTGTACTTATTAATTAATAAACCAGGAAGATAACAAAAGTCAAATCGGGGGAATTTTTCGAGGACAAGATTCCGTGACTGACTGTTTGTTTACATTTGTTGTGGTTTTATCGCTTCGGATCATGAATGACCACACAATTGCTACACAAAATGAAACCATGACTCAGCGTTTTCGTTTCGAGTAATGAAGCAAGATCATTCCCCGGCAATGCAAGTTTTCGTGGAATATGACATCGGAAAAGGGATTGCGTGACAACCGGTAATAATATGAAAAAAAAAAGTTTCAAATGTCAGTCTGCATTTTGTACCAAGTCTGCAGTCTGCAGTCTGCATTTTGTACCTAGTCTGCATTTTGTACCCGGTCTGCAGTCTGCAGTCTGCAGTCTGCAGTCTGCAGTCTGCATTTTGTACTGACCGAACGATTATTCTATTAACAAAGCGTTTATTCATTCATCTGATTACATTTTATTTTCACAGTGTTCGCTCTGTTCTTGCTTCTTTTTCTTTGCCGTGTTCATGGCAGGGAAGGTGAACGTTCATCAGTCTGTAGTAAAAACGAAATAATCACCGTAAACAAATATTGCTTTCACAAACGATGATACAGCTTATACTTGTGCTTGTATATTGAAGTATTCTATTGCACGGGAGGTGATTGAGGCTGCAATTGTTCACGCATTTAAGACTTAATTTGCATGTGCGGAAGTTTGTTTAGAACGAAAGATATAAGCTTAGCTCTAAAGAAGCTACAACTTTCAATTTCTTGACGAAAAAGGTCTATAGCTACACTTCGTGATGCGCAACACAACATCCTGCAACAGAATTAAACACAATAAGCCGCGGCCGGGCCGGCTAAACTTTAGAATACCCGGGCACATATTTGCATGTCATTGAATATTAAACAATTGTTTCTTTTGTATTCATATGGCTCGTTCTTCAAAGCATTGAAAGATATGTAGATAAGTGGCCAGGTATTCTAAAGTCGCTCCGAGAGCAGCTCATTAAAACCACATTTAGTCGCTTAACAGACGATCAGATTTGGTCAAATTTAACTAAGAATAACACACAGGCACTAAGCCACAAGATATCAGAAAAAGACAGATATGAACTCGAGATCAAAGTCTTAAAGATGCGACGCCTAACCTTATAAACTGCTCAATTCAGTCATCATTCAAACATCCTCCAAACTAAACCCACTACAAAAATGTAAGAAGCAAAATTGGTCGAAAGATCGAGATATATCAGACGCGGCTTACAAAGACGTGAAGTAGGAGTCGTGCAGGTCCTCTAATACCATTTTATAGCCGTAAGCTTAAGCTTTAAAGCTTAAATTTGTCACAGAAATTCAAACGCATCTGCGTAACAATGTCTGGGGATTACCACAAAAATCTATTTAACGAAGCATCTTAGACACGACGGATCAAGCGACGCAGTCAATAGGATCACAAAATGGCGGTTAGTGATGCAATCGGACTGCAAATCAAAATACCCCAGTGCACTTTTTAAATAAATCGTGCACAACGATAAACAAACGACAAATCGAAAGGAATAAGGTTAAAGATTACGACATAATTTTTGTGGATGCCACAAAAATCTTTAAACAACTCAAATTTAACGGCAAAGTGGAAAAACATACCTGATTTGGACGCAGAATCTGTAGTGTTCTTTCTCTTTGCGAGTAAAATTTGCTTCTTCATCGTCTGCCTTCATCCGCCATCTTTGACACACGTGGAGTTCATTCCTTCCCTGGCTTTCTCGAATAGAACTATTGGTATATAACCCGAGTATTACCGAACAAATAACGAATAAAGCTGACCAAGTACGAACATCCCCGATTTCTGAAATGGCCGCCATGTTGTGACGTAACATGGTTATCAAAATTGATAACGATCCCGGACTGTTTAAAGAAGTCATAAAGTGCACAAGGTGCACAAAGAACTTAATATACTGTTTATGTAATCATGTTCATTCATGTAATAAGGGTTTTTGTAATTTTCATTTCATTATTGTTCCTTGATCTTTTACTACTTTTACGTCACCTTTTGACAAATATCTTAGTACTTAGCACACAACCCCATAAGCGTTACAACATTTTGATTCTCATCATGTATCAATAACGGATCTTATCTCGCGAACACAATTTATAGGTTATTCATTTTCGGACCAAAATATGTAATTTTGCCACTGGTCCCCTCATCTGTTCCCTGGTCCCAGAGGTTTTTCTTTCTCTTTTCCCAAACAAAATTCAACCACAAAGCAGCTTTCAGTTTACCCACTGTCAGACCAAACGTGTAATTTTCCTTACCCATCTTGAGAACAAGGTGTGTAATTTTTCCTACCAATTTTCAAAACTGACAAGACATAACTGTCACCCCCGAATGAATTACCATTTTCAAACCTGACTCTTAAGTCAATAACCATTTTCAGACCAAAATGGCTCTAAAACCATACCCATTTGGGTTGCACCAATCTATACATGGAGTTTGTTCTCTGCCCCCCCCCCTCCCCCCCAAAGAAAAGAGCCCAAAGCAAAATTACATTCATATGTACGTCCTCCAGCCTTCATTTTCAAAATACTGATTCAAATCTGTCTCAATGACAGCTGGATTTTTGCATACAGAGGTAAATTCTCTTCATCTGTCTGTAGGACGTAGCAGATGGTATCTCATCACAGGATTTGGGAATTTCACGACAGCAAACACTTTCTCGCCCCGTTTGCATTGGTACAAAGTTGCCAAAATTTAAATGCACCTAAATTTTGAGCCCAAGATTGTATACGTGCAAAACAACAAACAAAGACAGTCTAGTCAGTCTAGTTAGTAAGGCATAACAAAAAATATCGACAAGTGTACAAAAGGGCTGCAAAGAACAACAAAAATGCCTAAAATGAAGTGATAACGCATTTATTAACAAGTCTACGGCAAACTGTTACAGTGTAATGAATAAATAAGCTTAAAGGCTCACCAGTAAACTTTACCAATTCGGTCGTTTTATACTTTCGAAGACCGATTGCTGTCGGTCGAATATCATCTGATCGCAGTCCGATTTCGTGGCAATTAGCTTAAACTGGTACGGCTCAACGCTAAGAAAACGGGTGAAAACACAGAATTTTCCAAAAAATTACAACAATACTCTTCAATACTCGCCTTTGGATCTTGAGCTATCGCTGCTCATCAACAGGGACGTCACAGAATCAGAGATCGTTTCCATTCCTTCCATTCAAGCGCGCGGTCATTTCAGAAACGATTTCGTGACTTCGTTCTTTTGGCTTTATTACTCCTTTTAAGGTCTCAGGAAGGAAAATTTCGGTCCAGTTTTGCTTTATAATGATTTCTTTTTGTGACAAGACGCGTTTAAATGGCTAAAGCGGAATTATCAAAATTTTGGTTTATTTGACCTTTAACCTGTTATCACTTGTAGGAGAACAAGTTTTTTTTTTCTTTCAGAGAAGTAACGATTTCAGTGAATTCTTTCAGAGAAGTGACGGATAACTTGTTTTCTTTTTTTTTCTTTCTGTCAGATCATGGAGAAAGCTTTAATTTTCGCATTAAAAGACATGCTTGGTGAGAGTTGTACCGAAGACGTTGCAAACGCCTGGAGGGAATTTTTTCAATCCATGGCTGGGACCGTGTTGGCAGCAAAGAAGCAGGCACAAGAAAATCATAACCTGCTAGTCTAATAGGTTAAACAAAGGGCAGATCTAGGCCCCCCTCCCCCCTTCCCCCTTTACTCCCTGGACTGCTGCCCCACAATGCAAGTGTGGATCCTCCAGTATCGCCGTCTACAGGAAACTGAATAACTGAGAAAAGAAAGCAATTGTTAATGCATAACATTAAGAAACAAAATATAACCACAGACGTTTACGTGTTGCTGTAGCCTGCGAACGCCGACGTATTTCCGGCTGTCGTTTCTCTCCGCCAGCCAGAAATACGTCTGCGTTCGCAGGTTAGTATTGCTGAAGGGATCTTTTTTTAGTGGCCTGCACTTCTCGGTTTTGGTCAAAGAACCACATGATCTTAATTTAGAGACATTTGACTCGGGGAAAAAAAAAACTAGTCATGATTGCTTGAGGCTAGGGAAGATGAAGGAAGAGAGCGAATCCCCCATACATGGGTCTCTTCCGATGAAAATTATTTGAAATCTATTTTTGGTTCTGTGTCATGCTACGTGGTTATTTTAAGGACGACACCTCATTGGTCAGTTAGAATGACGTCGTGTAATTTTAGATTGTTGACGTGGAAACAACAGATAAAAATAATCTTCGCAACATGGGTGCGAACTCACAACAAATTTCAAATAATTATCATGAGGCACGGGGATTCATTCTCTTACTTCATCCTCTCTTGCTTCAGCTTATTTAACTACGCGCATCTTTTCCTTTTACTGTAGTGACGGTGTTAGACAAAATATGTTTACCACTAAATTTTGATATGATGTTCCACTGTTATCTCTGTTCCAGCGTTTAGATCGCCTGTTACTTTATGCGGAATAAACTATATCTTTCTATTCTAAGCACGGCATGCCGTGAACCTTGTTTCGAATACCATGGGGTTTAATTGGCATTTTTATCGCTTTTTGCTTTTTTGTGTTTTTATACGTTGCGTGTTTGTTTACTTTATGCAGCAATAAAGTTGATATCATACAAATCCCGGTTATAAGCCCATCCGCCGAGGCCTTCCTCCACCCCCAAATGTAGGCCCATCATCTTAAATCATCATAAGTCGTTCATCCTTTATGTCATAATACATAAAGGATATAAACAAGACAAAACGATGTATTATATTGTCACAAAAAAGTCCAGCATTTGAGAGCCCTTGAGAAACAACTGACACGGACCGTTTCGTGTTCCCAATTGCCCGACGTGTATAAATACATGGTTTTGCTGTCTCTAGACTTAAGAGGCCTGAGAAATCAACCTTAAAACAAAACATCTTTTAGTTAAAGGACCAAAGCTGCCTTAAAAATTATGTGTAAAGGAGTAAAAATGAGAACTTTATGACTCAACTTCTTGTTTATTTACCATGTAAATATCATGTTGTTGTGCTCGATTACAATTACTTATTTTAAATGGGTGCTTCATGAGTTTCCTTTAACATCGTTCTTGTTATGAAATTAAACAGCTCTTTCCAGGCTTCTATGACTTGGCTTGTGCAGTCAGTTTGAAGCATGTCCTGTAAAGTCCACAGCAGAGCTTCACCTACAACCTAGGGAATGAACAGGAAACTTCATATACACCAGACTTAAAACAGGGAATGCCTTACTACAGGCCCGTATCAGAGGGAGGGGCAGAGGGGGCTCGGGCCCCCCCAGAATTTTTGGAAGTTAAGAACGTTACAATTAATGTGCCAAAAAATATATAATTGAAACAAATTAATGTGCAACAATCAGTCTTGAATGCTGATACGAAAAGTGGACTTCAAAAATCTACTAGCCCACCGCACATTTCAGTCGCCCAGGTTCCTTACCAATGTCTTTCTTCACCCATATCACCTTTACCCTAGCAGTGTAGCTTAAGACTATGAAGGACCTTAATACCTTTAATAGCTAAGCGACTGCTGTGTTTTTGCTGCAAGCTTTAAGCCCGTTGTTGTAAAACAAGTCTAAGGAACTAGACTATATTTATCTCACCAATCGAGTGACAAACGTTACGTAAACGTTTAAGAGAGTTAGATAAAACAGGTCTAAAATTCGTAGCTTAGCTGTCGAAATGTTTGAAACAAACCTTGTGACAAATCTTGTAACTTTAAGGATACTTTTTTGCTATAAATCTGGTAGATGTTGCCAACAGCTTTGTCAGCGAAAAAGCAAACAGCAAGCAGCTTGTTGGCGAATTTTCAACGAACGATGTCCCCATAAAGGTGTCCTTTTTGACGAAATCAGTACAAACTGTGGCATTGTGAACAGTATTAGTATCTATCTGCGTCTGTATTTTGACTGGGTGCGGGGGTGGGGGGCTTTGACTAGGCCAATTTGCTCAGCCCCCCCAGTTACTTCAGCTTGCTACGGGCCTTTTACTAGCCATCCTCTCGTTTCTTTCTCCAAACCAAGGGGGAGGGGCCGGAGAAGGGAGCAACGCGACATTTTCCTTTAAGTACGCTGTGACGCAAAAGTCGACTGATACGGTTTACCTGTACAAACTACGTAAAATACACATGAATATCTGGAGAAGAAATGAGGGCATAACAGCGAAAATAGAGGCGGATGCAGTTTACTTTTTATTTATCTCTGTTGTACTCTATAACACGTGGGTTTCGAGCGCGTTTTCCTAACTTAACGCTTAGTCACGTGGTACGAAGTACAGAATCTACAAATTCTTTCAGCCCAAGAAAGTTAAATGTTAAATTTCCATAATGTGCGTGCCCTACGTCAAGTGCGTGCTTTATTGAGTTTTATACAATGGACCGAGAAAACGTGGTTTTGATTGATCTTGGGGATACAGAGGCACGAACGACGTAATGGCCGCAAAGTTCTACACTTGCAAATCATCATTAAATTACGAAGATTTTAAAAAACATTTCCAAATTGTGCGGGATAACCGCTATCAAACTTGTATTTAAAAAAAATAGATTCCATTTTGCCGTGCGTGTGTACTCTGATAACGCACAGAACATCAGTCACGCTACTCGCCTGCGGCTCGTAGCGTACTTCTTTGTTCTTACCACGTTTTGACGTCACCTGTGTGTTACCAGGATACACATGTAGGGCCAAATGGAATCTATATGTTATAAAACAAGGCGCGAAGGCAGCGTCACGAGTGCGAGCACAAACAAATCTTGGGACATTTTGTAAAGGAAGATAATGCACTCGGCTCGTTTTTTCCCGCAGAATTTCACCTTAAAATGCTCCTCTCTTAGGGACCAAGGCTTGTGTCTTCGGCCCAGCTTCTTAAGGGTCTCGATCAACTTCTCAGCGTCATCGAAAGAACAGATGGTTTGTTCTACGGCATCCATGACTCGCTTAGCATGAAGATACAGCGAACGAGAGTTCATCACTTCATCAAGACTCACGCCCTTGAATGATGGAAAGGTGTCTTGGATATTTGGATGGGTCTCGAAAAGTCTAAAGGTTATGAAATAACTGTTATATTTAACAATTTACACAAGGTTGGCACTCTATGAGCGAATAACCAAGGAGACGTAGGCGAAATAACTAACGCTCATCTGACTCGTCTCTAGTCGTCTTCATTAGGGACTTTCATACCGGGAGGTCTGGGAGGTGAGGGCAACTTATCAAACATGGCGGTCTTCTATGAGAAAGCGTGACCATCATGGTAAAGCGCTTTTGCTGCTCAGCGTTTTGTAACAATAACTTTCGAACCCGAAACTCAAAAGGGGAACCCATTAAGATTTATCGTTTAACCCGTGTCCCTAAGGTTCAAGTTGCGTACAAGGAGGATTCTTCAAACATCGGGTATAAACTGGCATTCGGGTCATATCTGTGCTGCACATTGAAGCCGTGGATTCAGAGAAAGTGTGAGTGCTGATTTACCTGACATCATGGTAATTTGGTCCACAAGGGCAAGGAGCCTTCAAATTGCTTATGTTTACTATCAGTAAGGACCTCTTGTCTTGAAGCTGAGTTTCAATACTGGCAATGACTTGGTTATTCTCTTGACTGATTGCCTCATACAAAACGTTGTTAGTATCTCTTGTCCCTGAATTTGAGGTTTGTTCCTTAACCTTCTGTTCACTTGCTTTAACCGCACATTTAGAAGTTAGAGCTCTCTGAATGCTGTTTGCCACTAGATCCATTTTAGTTCCATTACAATCGACTCTTTCCTGACAAAATGATTCGTCACAGTAATCATGATCAACTAGAGCTTGAGATTTTCTTAAAGGGTATCTGTAATCTAAATGTTGATATAGGGATGTTGTTGGTCCAATAATTGAATTTTGAAGTACTGTGTACACATGATGTTCAAAGCGTTTAATCGTTACCTCGATTTTAGTGATTTCTCTTTTCATTGGCCTGAGAAAACAGCCGACGTCTCGCGAGGTCGCCACTTGAGCCCTCGTAAAACGACGTCTGAGTAACGAGCGCAGAAATTCCTACTGATGACGTGTCACTACCCAGATCTAGGTAGTGCTTCTGATTGGTTGAAACGAAACTCCCTCGTGTTTCAACCAATCAGAAGCACTACGTAGTTGTGGGTAGTGGAACGTCATCAGTATGGAATTTCTGCGCTCGATACTCAGACGTCATTTTGCGAGGACTCAAGTGGCGACCTCGCGAAACGTCGGCTGTTTTCTCGGGCTATCTTTTCGTTTCCTCGCTCATTTTTTGAACATAACGTTTCATTGTGCTATTTTGGGGATCAGCTGCTTGAATGCCACCTCCTTTTCTTTCAACATGTACAGCAGTGGTACCACTGGTATAGAACTCTTGTGTGAACATCGACGCCATTTTTGTAGTTGTTCTGTACTTGTTAAAGCTAGCATTCTTTCTCCAGTTTCATGATAGTGCGTCAAAAAGAGCAGTAGTTCTAATACATGGCAACATATTCCACTAAATCCTTATGGAGAACTACAGTGATCTTTGCTGGGTATTTCATTTTCAAACATAATAAATGTGGGGCGTTGCATGGACCCGTAAGATTTTTTTATCATAGCTTTAACGTAAACTACTTGCCCATCGACTAGAGTTTTAACATTGACAATTTTTCTACTTGCGAACGTTTGTAACGCTTTCTTTTGCTGACCAGCACTACCCTCTTGTTTCTTTGAAACATAATGAGTGAACATTTTACTATAGACCCTGGGAAGATCGTCGCTAGCTGCCCTTCATTTGGCTGTAGCTGGTGGGATATCAACGGAATCGAGACTACAAGGAATTATATAGGCTTTTTCTGACTTTGCTTTGAGTTTCTGGAATAGTCCTGGATTTAAATGTTAGTTCTTGTTTTGAAACAGATGTAGAGGCTCCGATATCTGCCAGCCACTTCACACAGTTTTGCTTGTTATGTTCTACACTCTTCTCTATATTTCTTGAATTTCTTTCTCACCTGAACTTGAAAGCGTGTATTTTCTTAACATTTACATGGTGTTATCTATCTTCGAGGTGGAAATTCAGATGAAAACGTTTATAAAACTGATGCACTTTTCGAAGGACCGCACCACTATTGAATTTTGCCGCGAAATTTTGTCCCTACAGGCCGCTAAACTGGTAACCAGACTTCCCGGTATGAAAGTCCTTGATTTGACGTGCGCGGCACGGGAGCACAGGCGCTAGGTGTGACATTTAGGTCGTACTTACAAAACAAGACAAAAGAGACATGTAATACAAATTATTAATTATTACAAACAACACATATTAATTATTAAATATCATATTCATGATTATTACTATTACCTGCTGAATATTAGCCTTCTTTGTTTTGCCTGTCATTTGTAAATATTTACGGGATAATTAACACCTTGCTATTTCAAGTGTATATGACAGATTTTTTTTTATTTGCCTGAACGAATCTAAATGGCATCCTGATATTGATATGAATATCAAAAATTGTTTTTCGATTTCGATTTTCCTTCCCCGCGCTTTTGTCGTTTAAAAATGTGAATTTTACTTCCGGTCATGTCAAAAACCGCGCAAAGGGAGACCTGGGCATAGTCACGTTGTGACGTCATACCAGGAACCAGGCGGAGATCTAATACATTTTATTTTTCTTCATTCCGCAACCGCCAAATTAAAGACGGTGGCCCCTATTGCTAACGCGCACATTTTCTGCGCATCGGGCGTTCATCCCGCGCGATCGGGCGATTCCTGTATGTGCAGTGGTGCGAAAATAAAATTTTAGGTGTATTGAGTTGTTGTTTTTGTATTTCGCTTCCGCTGTGGGAGTGTTGACCCGCAAATGGGGAACGGGAAACCATAAACGAAATGGTAGGTTAATGAAAGAATCCGGGCCGTCGAAGCGCCAGCGCTTGCACGACAAAAAACAAACATCGACACCGGCTTTCCACAACAAGTGAAACAAGGAACGCAGCGCGGAAGGGACGAAGTTGACTTGGCGAGCAGGTGGACGAACATTGGATCTCGGCGTGTTAGCTGAACAGACTTGTTTTTCAGAGGATATCTGGAAAGCGACCTTCTGAAAAGACCACGAGAGCGTCAACCTTTCGGTTGAATTCTCAAATACTTCGCTTCCACTTCAACGGTAAAGAAAATTATCAATTTGATTGTGGATTTATATATTATAAGAATTGTTTAATTGAGAGACTTCCTATGTTGAAAATGATATTCTTAAGATGTTAAAGCGAATGTTCGAATGGAATTGCTTCCGAGTAATTTTTTAAATCTTTGGAACAAAATAATACAGCAACTGATCACGAGTTAAATCACTTTGCCGAATAACACTTCGCAGGCGAAAAACTTGTGCCATTTTCCTCTATAATTTACATGTGCTTGGAAGCTTTCAAAAACCTTTTTTTGGTAATTTTTGCCGGTAAACTGCCAGATGCCGCCGGTAGCAATACTATTTATTTTAGCAAAGTTGTTTGATGGTTGACAGAACTTAACAGCCAGCAGGATGCATACGAATCAGTAAGAAATTCGTTTTTACATTGACAAATCTATGAAGTCGCTACCGGCAGCAAGTTAAAATGGCATTATTAGAGCAACTGTAGTTTCACGAGTACTCTCCTTGAAGTTAATTAGCTTTCCAAAGAATGCTGGAAGAAGAGCTGCCCGTGAAAGTTGTGCTGAAGTCTTGTTTTTGAAGAAAAATAGGTCAACTTCACTGTTTCCTCAGCGGTCCGCATTCTGTTTTTGCCTTTATGTTTTCCCATTGTCGTTTTTCATCTTTTGGCGAATAACGACTGAAATGTACTGTATTTTAGGGGCCAATGAGTTGAGAAGAATCTTTACAAACCACAAATGCACTCCAGTGTATGAGTGTTTAGCGTGATCAGGATAAAAACGCAGAACAATTAGTAGACAAGTATGAAGTTTTATGATGGCATGGCCTTCCTCTCTCTCTTTTAGAATGCTTTTAAAACAGTGTTTCAAAATGAAAGTCGTAAAAAGAACTGTCTAGAGGACAAATTTGAAGCAAACTACTTGTCTAGATTGAAACTGTGTCTCACCTAACGCGAAAACCGAATTTTTTAGACACTTACGAGCAGTATTGTATTTCAGATCTTTTGCAGTGAAATAATCACTCCTATTTTTAAGGTACTAACATGTTGTCATTTCCACGTGTGGCATTTTCTTAGCAGAGGGAAAGGAAACGTATCTAAGGCTTACATCTGATGAAAAATCTTTCCATTTGTAATTTGTTCGTAAGAGATTAGAAAGAGTCAAAAGCGTAAACAAATTGTGAAGCAACTTCTTGAAAGAAAAACAAAAGCGGCACCTAACTGACCCGCCCGATAGTCTATGAAATATTAAAAGAAAACCTACCTCCTCTCGGTCTGGAAAAATGTCGATAGCTGTTATAAACTGCAGCAAGAAATCAGGTTAACCTGCTGAAGTAGACGAGTAGCCGATTTTGATAACTCCACTGAGCGATCTAGCCGAATGAGAAGGAGCAAATCGAAAACTTGACGAGAAATTTCAACTTTTGATTATAGCTAGGTTAGTTCGCTTCAGAGCTACAGATTCCGATTTAGTGGCATTTCGTGTTTAATATTTGTCAAGATCCGAACACGATGAAAACCCAAAACAATAAGTTATACTTAGCTGCTGTAGATAAGCAACGTTTCCAGTTCATTCAAACAAACAGCCAAAAAGTCTGAGATGATTTGACACGCCTTGACAGTTAAATGACAGAATATTGAAACATTGTAAAAACCAAGGAACACGGCGCAAGAAGAAGAAAATATTTCATGCAGACAGTTTGAAGCTCGAAAAAAATTAATGACAACAGTAGTGTGAATTTCGAGTTCGGATTGTTGTAAAGCAATTCGCGGGAAAATTTTGCTAAAATTTGCGGCGTTGTGCAAACACTTTCGAAAGAACATCGCGCCCGAAACTAGCCCCGCAAAAATTTTGGGCCCGAAGAGTTTTCGGGTTTTTTGAGAAACGAACACCAGCTTATTTATGGGAGCTCCAGGGTTTGGCTAGCTAGCCTAGCTATATATATATAACAGGCTTGGTCTGACCCCACTGACAATTTGCAGTAGCCTTCTAGAACTTCCAAGCATGTAAACAGCAATCAAGATTCTCGCTGCACAACATTCATTGAACAATGAAATCGCCTAACGGCACTCCGTTATAGTATGTTCTTTGATAAGGCAATTGTAAAATCCCCATACAGTTGGCAGAGATAAAATCAATCGATGTTTTACGGAGATTTTGCTTTGCTGCATCCTTTCACCACACGTCCGCTCCGCTATCTTCGATTCCCAGCATCCATCACTTCGACTTACATTTTATTCCCCACCGGGGAGGAGAGCGTCAAGAAAATCGTCACTGATGGAAAACATGTTGTGCGTGAGTTAGGAAAAAGTGAAGTTAACTTTTTAAAATGCACGGTTACCCCTAGTTTTTATGTAATCAATCAAAAGCATGACAACTGTTCGGTATTGTGAAATACTTTTTTTCAGACGAAAAACCGTCTGTCAAAAGTAATTTTACAAAACGTTCCAATCTACTGGGTCAAATAATGGCCCGCCAAGAACAGGAAATTCGCATATAGAATTCGGCAGCATGTTGAGAATTGTATCTTTGTTATTCATTACAAAGCACCTATCAGTTTAGACCTCTTCATCTCCTTCTTAAGTCAAATAATGGCTATCTTTTAGTTGAAAAAGTTATTTTTCCTAATTTTTTAAAAATGCTCAATCAGCACTTTTGTACCATATTTGGGCCTAATTATCTCTGAAAAATGCACGGTAACCCCCCATTTTCTTTTTGGATTTTAACAGCCTTAGGTACGAGGAACAAATCCCACATGGGGACAAATAAGAAAAAATGCCTTCCTATTAGGGGCCACCGTCCTTAAGCACGAAATTATGTGAAACTGCTGATGTTACAAATAATCTGGGCAGTGATTTGGAGCTTTTAGAGTCCATCGAATGCGAATCGCTAACTTCTGAAGTTGAAAGCGAAACAGAACTCGAGATCGAGAAAGAAGCTTTTCAGAACCAGAAGATCCTTACATAGACAAGCCGCTTGCCGATGAATATTGACTTAGACGATACTATCGAGAGACAAAGGAGGCAGAACGAATAAATCACACGCTAGAAAACCTATTTGATGGTACCAAAGCGCTCGAGACGTAGTAAGAAATGCCATGATTTCTCATCTCCTGGTGTAAATATTATAATCGTGCTCGGCTATATAAACACCTTTAATGCAGGTTATACTTTCATACTCTTACACCTGTAGTACATGTAGTAACCGTGCCTTAAACCATCTGCAAAACGCCTTAGATTGTCTCTGCTGCAAAGAAATTCAGAAATGTGTCGAATCTCTCGAAGCGCTGTTGTCTCGCGCGAAACCGCGAACTTGACACAACAACAGGATGTGTAACAATGCAGCCGGGATTCAGTGTTGTCTGCCTAAAACAGATCAGGGTGACAACGAGGTATGTGTTTTCAACGCTGATCCCAATTTGGAACGCAAATTTCTGATCCTTGATTCCAAACGTGGGACCAAATTTCGTCCCTGATCCCACAAATATGGCACAGCCTGATCCCTGATCCCTTAAAAAAACTGCTGATCCCGATCCCATGGTCTGTGATCCCTGATCCCAGGTCTGTGATCCCAGATCCCACCCTTCTGATCCCTGATCCCACCCCTTTGATTCCTTATCCCACATACCTCGTTACGACCCTGACAGATGGTCGCTATGATCAGATGCAGCAAAATATAATGGAATAGACGGAAGAAAGTGTGGTCAGATTAGTTCGGAAGGGAAGTGAGAAATTCTGTGCGTTCTTGTGGATTCTCTGAAACATTCCTTTTGCATTACAGTCTACGCAAACACTCGAAATTTCTGCACTGTCTACTTCCGATATATTGACCAGTGTTGATTCATAACTGTGGTAAAGATTATAACATCCCTCAATTGTGCATAACTGGACTACGGATAATTATAAAATGATGATGAAAACATGTCTGACTAAGTTTTGAACGGAATGAGCAAACTCTAATCTTACTACAGCTTATTGAAAGACCTGAAATATCAATCAAATTGGCTATTGTACAATTTACATAGACAAAACAACAAAGTTTCAGAGAGTCCACAAGAACGCAGAGAATTACTCACTCCTCTTCCCAACCAATCTAACGATACTTTCTTCCCCCTATCGTATTATATTTTGCTGCATCTGATCGTGGTATTTCTTACCACGTCTCGAACGCTTCGTTCGTTCTGTCTCCTCTATCTCTTGATAGTATTCTCTAAGTCAACTTTCATCGGCCGGCAAGCGCTTGTCTGTGTAAGGACCTTCTGGTTGTGAATAGTCTTCCTTCGTGTTCCCGAGTTCTGCTTCGCTCAGATATTTACACCGGGAAATGAGAAATCGTTGCATTTCTTGCGATTCGCATTCGATGGACTCTAAAAGCTCCAAATCACTGCCCAGATTACTTGTAACATCAGCAGTTTTACATAAGTTCGTGCTTAATTTGGCCGTTGCGGAATAAAGAAAAATGAAATGTATTAGATCTCCGCAATGCAGCCAAAGTAGTTTGTTTTGGCATCAACTCCGTTTCTGGTATGACGTCACAACGTGACTATGCCCAGGTCTCCCTTTGCGCGGTTTTTGACATGACCAGTAGTAAAATTTCTCGTTTTTAAACGGTAAAAGCGCGAGGAAGGAAAATCGAAATCGAAAAACAATTTTTGATATTCATATCAGGATTCCATTTAGATTCGTCCAGGCAAATAAAAGAAATCTGTCATATACACTTTAACATCTGCGCTTTTTGTACGCCGGTCACTCGGTGGGGATTGTAATGAAATATAACTCAAATAAGTAAATTTTTGCATTGTGTTGTCTGGATTTTGGACATGAATAATCCATCTACTCGGATTAGCCTTTATCCTTTAAATGAAAGAAAGTATTGCTCAACATAGCTTTCATATTTTAAGTGGTCACTCTTTAGGATTTTATCCACAACCTCAAACTTTAAACAGTTGTAACCACAGAGAATTACTGCCCAACTAGCTTTTATTTAGTGTTATGGTGCCCACTCCGGCTTATATATTTTAGGATTCCATTCACAATAAAATTTTAGAACCACCTTTTTTCAAGAATTTACGTTTGATGCGTTATTACACTGCTGTAAAGAAGAATTTAAGGCCTACCTCACAAACATCGCTTTTCCCGCGTCGGTCTTAACTGGTTCAATAAGTTTCCAGGACTCTCTTAAAATGATTTTTGTCTTGCGTGATAAAGAAATTGGAACAGTTTTGAACCCAGCATTGGTCGGCATATTTTCCCAAGAAGAACGGTGGTGAAATGATGCCGAGCATCCCATTGCAAAGAGCTTCCTGAAAAAAGGAGAAAACAACAAACGTTCATCCTGACTGTTTACCAAAGATAAAATAGTTTTCTAGTTCTCATACACAAAAATAATGCTTGGAACGCGGGTGCGTTCAACAGTTTTTTTTTTTAATTTACCTCAAAAGAGCATTACATCCTTATAGGACTGGAAATCCACAAATTTGTTTACAAGGACACGCACTGCTACAACTGCGAATTGATAACGCAAAAACTAGCAATAAACTACACTTAAAATCTTTGAAATGCTTTAATACAAGCTACAAAAAGCTTTTCCAGTTTTCTTTGCGAGCCTTAAAAAATTTCTGGAAGGTTTCCCAACCCTTATGGACCTTACGTTTTCCTTGATTTTCGATCTGGTATTCAAGTTGAACGAAAAAAGCCTCTCGTATTCACGAGATTAAGCCTGACCATAATTGTTGTTGCCAATCATTACTTTCCTGAGAGTTGCGGCCTGTCAATTTACCTTATCAGCAACAAATTATCAACATTTAAAACTTTCATAAATATTTAGGCATTCAGGTCTCAATGTACTTATCGCGAACAATCATGACGCACCAGAGACGTTTTCACCCAAATAAACAATTTTGTGCGGTAAATACGGTATTGATATCTAGAAAGATTTGGTGAGGAATCCAGTTGCCGTGTAGCACTAATTTTTTGGGGGAGTTTAATTTTGCGAATGGGCGATTTTTTGTGTTTTGCGGGAACTAATTTTTGCGATTTTCAGGAAGTCGCCTTCTTTTTGGAATTAAAACATTCTTTTTTTTTTAGTATAAGCAGGTGAACAACATGCAGATGTATAACACGTTAACCAGTTAATCATGGAGTACCTTCAGAGAATCCTTTTATTAATAGCTTTTTAACAGTTAAGGACTTGTAGTGTACCAACTGCAATTTTATAGGTTTATTTCTGAATGTTTTGTTTCTAATTTCGTTTTTCTTCTGAACGAACATGGCACCAACATAATTTTACATTACATGTAAAAGGCGATGTTTGTCTGTAATTTCGACAGTGGAGTAAATTTTTGCGGAGAAAATTTTGCGGGAAATTCTTTTCGCGGGAACTTTTTTTTGCGGATCGTAAAATAAACCGCAAAAATTAGAACCAGCAAAATTTTAGTGCCACAAGGTATGACAAAACTACAAAAGGTGAAATAGATTATTGAAATTTGCAATTGCGTGCAAATTTCAACCGATGTATCCCCTGACTACGCTCGAGAACGATTGTGAGGTGTCTTCCACGGTTAATTGCCAAACCTTATTACAAACCATATTTTAGCACCTTGCAAAATCCGTCTTAATAATTCAAAAGAAGTCTAAGAAATAAGCAGATAAACTGAAAAACGACGAGTAACAACTCACCTATAGATAATATGAGAAGCAGTTTGATACACAAGTACAAAATTTTACGTGATTCAGTTGATTACCCCATGGTCTAAAAATGATGCAAATTCAAAGAAGTCCATCTGTCTGTCAACATTTTAATGACATATTACAGTGTAATATAATGACAATTCAATGACGCAGTTTCTTTTCTTTTTCTGTATTTTTTTAAACTTTTTGTGGGGCATCTAGCGATATTTATAAAACAATTGGTCTCTTTAATATCAAACATTGTAATTCTTTCCTCCCAAATTTGCTATTTCCATGACTAATATTGTCCATTGAAGACACAAGTTTCAATATCAGTGAAAATGTATGTGGTCAGTGACAGTAAGGTCCGTTGCAAAGGTGATAAAAAGAACGTGGTTTCTCTTTATAATTTAGGTTAATGGTAGGAAGACAGAAATGAATGACAATTAAGTGAACGTTTCACGGTTATTCTGATATTTTGTTCATGTCAAATTCAAAACTAAGAGATTAGTGCATGTATTATGCACTAAAATAACAATCAATTGCATAGAATTAATGCAAAAACAGCACGGAAGGGAAATTTGAAGCGCTCATCTGTTAGGTTATGCTTTCATAAGCTCACAGACTGACGAATAAAGAATTATTTCTCTCGATCCAAAAAATTATTGAACATTATTAACTACCTAATCTACGCTTGGTGCATGATTGACAGACAATCCACTAGAAGGACGAATCAAATTACGGTGGATCTCCGATATGAGCCCCCGATATAAAGGACACAATCCAGAAGCCCAAACGTAAAATTTACCTGATATAACGAATAAACTTCATCGCGCAAATGAAGTTGAATGCGTAACAGTTCAACAGAGATGCATGCACCATCCATAGCTCTTGGCCTGATGTGTAGCTTTTAGCCTCATATGTAGGTTAAGCGTGATATATGTAGCTCTTACAGTGAAACCCCGACGTAACGAAGAGCCAATGGACTGGGAAAGTATGTTCGTTATAACGTTATAACGAATTTGTGGAAAAACGACCACAATCTTCGTTATATCGGGGTTTGGCTAATAATTATCTTTAATCGTGCAATTATATCCAGATTTGAACGATTAAACAAAATTCACGATTTCGGTCCCGCATGCATCTTTGTTGAACTGTTACGCATTCAACTTCATTTGCGCGTTTTCTGTTTTCCTTGTCAAGGGCCTCGGCTTCGTTTACCTAGCGTCAGCCGCCAATAATCCGTTCTTTTAATCCCTCTAATATCATTCAGACAGGCGGAAGGCCAAACGTGAAGGCATTTTTATGTAAGAGTGAATCAAAGTGTTATTCACTGAATAATTATTCCTTGAATCGTATCGCACATGAGCCCATAGCCAGTGAGGAACTCGCAGCACAGAGTTGGCTATGATTTCCTGTACGAGGAGATTGAGTGGAATAATTGTTTTAACGTACGGATTATGAGAAATGTTACTACCTTATCAAAACAGTCTTTTCTGTTAAAAGAAGCTTTTTGCCATCTATTCCTCGAAACTCCTCTACTCGTTGGATTTGAGTTGATACGCTGTCAGTAGGGAGCCAATAAAAACGCTTGGTTGCTCATATCCAGGGGTAGCCTAACTTATTAGATAGACCTGCACAAGGTTAGGGAGTGGACGAACCATGCGGCATGTTTCAAGAATGTTTTTAGAGGGGATAAAAGAACGGATTATTGGCGGTCGACGCTAGGTAAACGAACCCGAGGCCCTTAACAAGGAAAACAGAAAACGCGGTGGCGGAATGATATTATATTGCGAATTACATTAGTAATGAGTATGGAAAGAACGACAGAACTAAAAGCGGATTTCTGCTGACGTTATGTTTATCAACAAACCTTTTCAATTCCAAACACCGCTCAGACTGTGAA
This sequence comes from Siderastrea radians, assembly GCA_964017195.1. Lineage (NCBI taxonomy): Eukaryota > Metazoa > Cnidaria > Anthozoa > Scleractinia > Rhizangiidae > Siderastrea > Siderastrea radians. The sequence goes on from OZ024900.1 coordinate 4,011,199, forward strand.
CAAAGAAACATTTGTCATAAGCATCCAATTAAGAAGTACCAGGTTCCTTAATAATAACAATAACTGAAATCCTTCAAATCCTTCTGTAGCTGAACCTGTTTGGAATGGATTTCTCAGAAATCGAATAGAATGAATTAATGTTTTCAGCCTAACCAATTGCCTTACTTGATTAAGTAAGCACACTTTTGGACAAACACAGATGATATAACTTATTAGTCACTTCGTTGCGAGACTGACACAATTAAAAATAATTTGGTGTCTGTCTGTTCAGGTTCCTCGTGCTGATGTTTCTTAATCAGATTTGAAGAAATCATTAAAAAAAAAACATATGTTACATTCACTTACAAAAAAAGGAAGTAAACCTAGTCGAACGTTGCTGATAGTTGAATGACTGCAATTTATAACCAAAAATATCAATACAAAAACAAACTGAAAAAAGTAAATTTATCATTGTACACGGCCATGTAAGATTGCGTTATTGAAGTAAGCAAGTATTTAGTCACGGCAAAGGGCGACGGTGACTCGTGTAAAATTAATATAAAAGCGATGCTTAAAATATTTGTAGATATCATTACGGTTTTGCGCCCCATGAAACACGACGATCGAACATGCAAATTAGCTTCCATAAAAACGTACAGGGCATGCGTAACAAGATGCGAAACTGTCAATCATTCAAGTCCCGAGTGTATATCAATGTCATAACCATTGTTTCTGCTCTCAGCGTTCGAATCAATGACCTATTCATCGAGGAACAATGCCCGTAATTAGGAAAGCCATCGCGGTTTAACCTCTATTGTATAAAATAATTCACACCTGAAATTCACACCTGAAAATTCACACCTGAAATTAAAATAAACGTGAAGCAGTATGAACATGTCGTGTGAAGTCCGTAGATTTTTTTAAATGGATTAGAATAAACAGATAAACTATTAGGAAAACGAGCAAACGATCAATCGAACACGTAAATAAGATTAAAATTTAAACAGACAACAGCAGATGGTCGATGTCTGTGTAGATTTCCACACGACTGGTGTAAGCTTAAGTGTATTCCCACGCGGCGGTCGCTCGAAGTTTTCTTTGTAATAAACGAAATATTTTTCGCATGTTTCTGGTTGAGCAATTTTCATTTCCTCTACAGCCAGCATTAATCGAAAGTGAGAGCATTTTTCGCACCTTTCCACAATAGCAATTACTCCAATTGTCTTTTCACAGACGGGAAGGACAGCCATATAATTATAAATCCCTTTTGGGAATATTCGGTATTGAAGTAAAAGAGAACCGAAAATGGCGGCGTGCTTTGTGAGCGTGCACAGCATCGTGGATACCCCACATTTTTCGGGCGACGCAGTTCATGGGGCGCGAAACCGTAATGGCCTGTGTAGCGCCGATTTATACTATAAAGGGAGAATTCAGAGAATGTTGCCCTAAGTTTTAAGGATCGGGATTGTTACAAGAAATGGACCTTTTCCGGTGGACGTTACATATCGTTTGTAAGTTTTGTAAACATCAAAAAATTGTTGTTCCTTTTGATGTTGTTGTTGTTGTTTTCTCAAGAATGGCAAGCAAGTTATGCATGGAGGGCAAAGGGGGTTTTACATCACGTGATCAGGTTAACTGGCGGGGATTCAAAGACAAATTTACAGTGGCGTGCAAATAAAATCTTTATTTCCAGTAATGAGTCAGGTCATCAGTTAGTGATGTTGTGCGATACCAAAAGCAAAATTGGGATTCCGTTTGGTTCACAGTGGCAAAGCGCACGCATAACACTGCCAAAGGTTACTAAAACTTGTCTCGCAACAAAATTGCGACACAAGTTGACTTCCTAGTACTTCTGACCACCCTGATTCGCTTGCGCGTAGCTTTCCTGACGGTGAAAATTGAACGTGTTTGTTTTCCGTCGCATATCTGTCTCCGTTATGCAGGCAAAGAAACTCAAAAACAAATCTTAGTCCGTTTTTAGTCGCTATTTTAGGGATTCATTCGTTTTACCAATTCATCTGATAATCATTCCGAGCGAATTGACTACGAGTCACCTTCGTCCGAAATGGGTAAATTGTCCTACAAAAATTTTTGGAATTCACTTCTCTTATGATGAGAAAGCAAACAATGTATTGAATTTTAACCTCAAACTTCAAAGATTACAATCGAATCTCGACATCTGGTGCTCAAGGGACCTTACGCTATTTGGTAAAGTACTCATAATCAAGACTATGGGAATATCGTCCCTGGTGTATTCTGCCGCTAATATTGATGTCCCTTCGGAAGTTATAAATGTTGTCAAGGAGGGCTAAATTTTCAGGTTTTTGTGGAAGAACAAGAAAGACAAAATTAAAAGAGAAGAACTCTATCAGGCTTATGAGAAAGGTGTGGTCTTCGCCTGGTTGACTTTGAGATTTTGCGTGGATTTTCAGACGTTTACAAGAACGGCAATCAAACTGGAAAACTGTTCCTGTCCACATTTCATTAAACTTGGAGGATTAAATTTCTTACTTACTTGCAATTATGATGTAAAAAAAAATTACGAAAACTTACCGCGTTTTTACGGAGACATACTATCTTTCTTCTCTAATCTAATATAAAGTCCCTTTATGAGGATAAAATGTGCAAAAGGAATTTGATTTTGTACAATAACAAAGAAATATCGAAAGGTATCAAATCGATTAAAGAACTTCTTAACCCGGACGGCACCTTCCTAACGTTTGAGGAGTTTAAGGCTAGATACTCCCTGGAAAAAGTTCTCTTCTCCATTTCTATCAAGTAGTTAGTGCCATGCCAAACCATTTGCTAAATAAAGCAAGAGCTCCAGAAAATCTGCATATCGAAAACACAGATGAAGATGTGACACCTTTCCAACTAGACGACAATGTTGCGATTAATCTAATCAAAGCAAAAGGAAACGATTTTTACTGACTTCTAATTAGCAGATTATACAAGAAAGATCAAACGGGGCGGGCCCAAGCCGCTGAATTGTTTTTGGACTATTAAATGAACGTGGACCGTCAGTAGCTAAATACATCTTATTCGATGGTTTAACATATAATACGCGCGGATATTTTGCGAGTTGCGTAGCGAAGAAAAATACGAGCAATGAGCAAAATGTCCGCGCGTATTATCTGTTAACCCTTTGAATAAGAGATTTATTATTCCACTTCAAAATTTGGTTTTTTCAGTCCTTCGGCCAGAAAACCTGTGAAACCTGGATTTTGCAGTGCAATACATAATTTTACTGTGTAATACCGTGGCATATTTGCGCGTTCTCTTGACCTTATATGGTAAAATGGCACAAGAGTGGAATAATAAATTAAATTATCAAAAACTGGACTAGGTATATTGGATTTCTAGCATTTTGATTGGCTGAACGGAGCTAGGCTATCAGCTCATATACCTGCTGCGACCAAATATGGTCAATGAACATTCAACGACAAAATGACAAAGTGAGCTGAAAGTTTTTTCCTCGCGAGCAACCCGGCGAGCAAAATGGACGAGAAACATCACTTGACAGGGAATTTAAATTAAGCAGAAATTCCAACAGCGTCACCAACAAGCATCACCAACAGCGTCGTCTAACACAAGTCAAAATTGTTTCAAGAAACTGTGCAGAAATAGAAATTTAAGCATTAAGCGTTGTGTTTACAATTAACTTCTTTCTTCGATCGTCACGTCGGTCATTAAAATTGAACAAACGGTAGGTTTTATCAAGAAGGCTTTCCACTTCAAAATATCAAGACAAGACATAAAACAAAACACAGTGAAATGGGCAGAAGCATTTAATAAAAACTATCACACATTCATGGCGAGTCGGCGGGTGCGAAAATCATGAAGCAGTCTAAACAAGTAAGCTTACTAAACAAACTACAGCTGCAAACTACCAAGAAGGAACGAAGGGTGAGATTTTTTTTCGGCTTTATCACACAAAATTGACATTGGTTTACCTGCACTCGTTGCATCTCTGTGTTCCAAAAAGCCCAAATGCTTAGGTAGAAATCGGATGCCATGTAAACAGAGTTGAATCGCTTTTCCAGTTGTTCGAATTTACCATTCCGTCCGCAACCTCTAAACCGAGAACCACTACATTTTGTGCTTTGCGTTTAACAAACTATAACGGTGAATTCTAATGTTCCTCGCAACAGTAATCTTGCTTCTGAGCTGCATGGAAATGTCAATGATGCGGAGGCAAACCGAAATAAGTATTATGCCATCATCCGGTTATGCCATCATCCCGAACTTGATAGGTTTTCTATGGAAGCTGAGCTGTTCAGGGAAATAAATGGTCGTTTTCTCCCAAACGAACTCGGTGACCCCACTTTTTTATTCCATTTATTTAAGGAAAATACGACTCTACATGATATATTCAAATTTGAAGAATTTTTCGTTATTCAATTTTGAAATACTCCGGTTGATTCACTGTTACGGTCAGATTTTAGGCGTTTCACTGGAACCGTGGAGACGCTCGATTTGCCTATTATTTCAAATAAGTTTCATTGTTATGGCAATTTTAAGACGTTTTACTGTAACATTGTACTTCTATCTTCTTTGCCTATTATTTCAAATTAGTTTCATTGTTATGGCAATTTTAAGACGGTTTACTGTAACATTGTACTTCTATCATAAGAATAATGCTTATACTTCATTGCCAGTTATAACTTTGTTGAAGTAATGGGTGTCTCTAGTACAACGATAGGTTTTTTAATATTGCTGTCTAAAGATAGCAAATTACCTATATACTACAGCCCCGTAGCGTGAAATCAGGCACGGTGACCCCCTCTTTTTATTTTATTTTATTTTATTTTTTTGATGTACTAGGTGAAATTAGTAACTCTGCAAAGTTTCAACAAATTCTCATTACAACTTCTTTTTCGATGGAATCACCTTAAGCACTGTGTTTACAATTAATTTCTTTCATCGATTTTCACGGCGATCATTAAAATTGAACAAATGGTAGGTTTTATTAGGAAGGCTTTCCACTTCAAAATATCAAGACAAGACATGAAATAAAACACATGCAGTGGCTTTAACACGCAAAATTGACACTGGTTTACCTGCACTCGTTGTAGCGCTGTGCCTAACAAGTCCAAATGTTCAGATAGAAATGGGATGCAAAGTAAACGGGGTTGAATCGCTTTCCCAGTTGTTTGAGTGTTGTTTTTACCATTCCGTCCGCAACCTCGAAATCGAGAACAACTGCGTTTAGTGCTTTGCGTTTAATAAACTATGATGGTGTATAATAATGCGTTTAGTGCTTTGCGTTTAATAAACTATGATGGCCGGTGTATAATAATGTTCCTCGCTACCTGTAATCTTGCTTCTGAGCTGCATAGAAATTACCTCAAGTTCAAATTAGTTCTGTCCTCAGTTCAATCAAACACGCACATGATGGCTCCATTGTGCGAACGGTGATTACAAACTTGTTCCGTTTCAACTCCAGCAGCTAATATGGTGAAATCGTACAGCTTCAATCCGCTTTAAACGATGATTACAACAATGTTTCAGGAAAAAACAAACGCGTACCATATTTCAGAGCCAATAATTAGAAGATTTTTTCCAAAACTTGTGCCACCTCGTTCACTTTCGAACAGTTTCATTGATTCAGTCAGGTTTGCAATGAAACGCTGCAACACTTTGCAAGGTTTTGGCGCCTTTTTCGCTCAGTCATGTGATCGATTCTTGTTCCCTTTTTCTCTCTTTTATCTCTTTTCTCATTTCATGCCTTTCTTTCTTGTTAATAGCGGTTAAGTTTTTAATAAAGTAATTATTCTACTCGGGCTTGCTGAATATCAAATGATTATAACCAACTCGGCGCTACGCGCCTTGTTGGTTATCTATTTAACAATTATCCTGCGAAATCGCGTGGAATATCACCTGATACTTAGCCGACGAGGCCGTAGGCCGAGTAGGCTAAATCAGGGGATATTCCGCGACTGAAGATTGAGCAGGATAATTGTTTTATTATTCAACAAATTCCCATCGACTACCATTTTCAGAACGAGAAAAACTTCGGCTCTATGATGAAAACACTAAAAGCTAGCAACACATAAGCTTAATAAAAATCAAAACAGAACTTCAAGAAATCGAAGTTTACTACCGTTCACTTAAAAAGACTTATTTACAAACTCATGTTTGGAAATGACAACACAAAGTAAAAAAAATATTGCTACCTTACCGAGAATAAGTCCTCTTATGTAAATTAAAATCTTTTCAACTTTAGTCTTTACAACTTTCCGTGAGCAAGTGTGCTGCTTCGTTCGCAATAGCAATTTCTTGGTTGAGTTCTCACTATGAAAATTCCAAGTCAACCTCTGGATATCTTTGTGAGCTGAAGCAAATACTTGTTGACTTTTTGAGAGCATTTAATCGTGGAAAGTTTCTTCCAGGGAATTAAAATTTCCAGAGAACACTGCTGAAACTGCTTCGCTTTTCAAAATGGCCGCCAAACAAGCAATGAAAGAAAATCTGCAGTGCACTTCCACATATGGTCATTTACGTATATCGCAGGATATCTGTCATGTACGGATGACAGGGGGAAGGGGAGGGGGAGGGGGAAGAGTAGTCTGAACCTCCCACTTCCTGCACTCCCATTTTCTGCCCTTCTGTCTCTGTTCTTGTTTCTGCTACAAAATGTTGCAAAAAAATTCCTTTTTCTCCCAGATCCCACCCTCTGGGTTATACCGCATCCCTCCCTCTTTTCTCCCACCTCCTGTCCCCATTACTCTCGGATTCCGACCGTTAGGCTGTCCCCTCCCTATGAAGAAGGTACAATTAAGGGTTGAAAAGGGAGAAAATAGGAAAAGAAGAAGAATGACAGTCTCTTTCTAGCTTCTTGTGTTATTTTTTTTGTCCCCTCTCCGAATATACCTCTTTATGGTGTGCAAGATTTTCCGACATTTGGGGTGAAAGGGGGTTATTGTAACCGACAGAACAATTTGTCACAAAGACAGGAATGTGTTCGTCTAAAGCTATCGCAGTTTTACATAAGACGATTCCGGATCCTTTAGGTTACGACCAGTTCCTATCTCGTAGCTCCGCTCAGGGATATTTGTGGGCGTGCACGAATATATAGCCTTCCTGCCGCCATGCAACTTTTTTGTGCGCTTGCATGTTCTTTCTGCTTCAAATGTCCCTGAGTGGAAAGAGTGGTTAGACAAATGTGGACCCTGGCTGGGAACGAGGTTGGGTTACAATAGGAACTGAAACATGCAAAGAATTGGCCCTTTCTCAAAATATAAACAACAGCCATTGTTTTGTATCCCATGAAAATTCAATTAGCCGATTCAAGACAAAAGAAGAAATTAATGTAACAATGGATACATGTCATTGCGCTTTTGCTTTATAGAGAAGTTGGTACTTACCATAAAAAAAAATACAGAATCTTATGGTTCATGATCAGTTGGCTGTCCATGCATTAAAATGCAAGGCATACGCTAATGCAGTGATGCAATAATTAACTTCAGTCATAGACTGAATTGAAAACCCAAATCAAAAGTTGCGATGAAGAACAGGAAACTGTTATTTCCACGTTTGCCATTTCACAGAAAATTACAGTAAAAATTAAAGCTGTTCACAGTTCGAGGGGGAGGGGTTCGAAAAGGTTAAAGCTTATAATTACCGATTGATTGTCGGATTTAAATATACAATTGTTCCGAATTCGAATTCAATGAATAATCTAACGGATTCACGGATCCTGCACATAGTCAGCAAATTTAACGGGTTACACCTAATTTCTTTATATGTGGATAATTTTTAAGCTTTAGCCTGAGAAGCTTATTCATTAATCAAAGATCGAAGGCTAAAAAAGCTTATTTATCCTGTTTAACGAAGCTCTGTACGGTCAACTTAGGTAAATATAATCCCATTGATAACATTAAAAATAAAGATTTGAAACAAAGCAACTAACCGTACCGTCAACTATCTCGTAGATCCCATTTGTAAAGGCAAAGAGAAACTACAATATCTTCCTCCATTTTGAATAAATTAAAATCTCCAATATTTTTGGAGACACGTGACCTGCCGTTTGCCAGGGTCTCCACCAACCGCCATTTTGAAAGCCGGGAAGGCCCTGGGGACGAGGTTGTTCACGTTGACTATGTGCTCAAAATGAAGTACTGTCAGCAACAAGTTCTCTCTGTGCGAAGTTCGGTTTTTCAGGCCAATTTATAAATCGGCGTCATATGAACTTCACGCTTGTACACCTTTGAACTGCTCCATTCTTCAAGGCTCTGAAAACCCGTTTGACCGCTGTTAAAACTCGCCATGTCGTATACTTAACCGACATATAGGCCATCGACCAGGATATTTTAACGGATTTAAAAGGACACTGAAATACACCGTAAAGTGAAACAGTTCGCAAGTAGATTTAAGCACTAAAAAGAGTTGCAAAATTTTGTAAGAAATTACAACTCGAAATATACAAATGCTTTCGAGCTATCAAACTTTAAACCGACTGGAAAACCGCGAAAAAAAGGTGGCTAACATTTTTTTTTCAAACCATTTACAGTGATTTTCCACGATTTTCTCAGCGATTTCGTTCGAGCTTTGCGGTGTAAGAAAGGGGTGCAGCTGTTGTTCCAGGCATTTAAAAGTTGTATAATTTCGATAGCAATTAGTATTTAAAAGGGTAAAGTTTTGAACTTCGGGGTGCACACACATTATACTTTGTTCAGTAAAATCTTAAGTTTTCAAAACTGGTATCGAGTTTTGGGGCTGAAGTGAAACTTTCGACATTTCCTTGTATTTTTCTTTGGAAAATTATGGCGGGAACTTCACACGCGTCGGACGTTTCACCAAGGTGAATCCCCCTAGGGCAACATCCATCCAAGGATAAGTCAACATACTTGTTATTCAGGATCGATGCTTTGAAAAATAACTTTTTCTTGAATTTTTTACTGAAGTATTATTTTGCTTAGATTGCGTTGAGAGCTATAATTTTAAAAACGCTTCTCTTGATTCAAACTGGTTTGAACTGATTACGAGAGAAGAGACTGATTATTGCTCAGGATCACCAAGGAAGTTTCAAGTTGTCGATTTGTTTTGTTTGCTCTCCCAAACCCCATCCGGTCGTTTTTAGCAATACGTCTCCACTCTTATGTTCACTAAGATCACAAGTTAGCAACTGACAAACATTATGCGTCAAATAGATATCTGGGCCCGGTTGTTCAAAGGGTGGATAACGCTAACCACCGGGTAAATCGCTATCCAGCGGATAAATAATAACGAAACAGAGTACACTATCCACTGGATAGTGATTTATCCGGTGGATAGAGTTATCCGCTCTTTGAACAACCGGGGCCTGGAAGACAGTTCCTTGCAGTGCACACATTTTTCCAGTTCTCATTTCTAGCAAGGCTTTGAGCCTAAAGGAACAAAGAGGGGGACTTGTTTCAGGTTAGTATGGCTTTTCGTTGATTTAGGAAAACAAGTATGTGTCAAAGAGCGTCTTAGGGGTTGGTTACCAAAAGGCATGGAATTGACCATTTCAGATTGGTATGGAAGATTCTTCGTCTTCTTTCTTTCTTTCTTTCTTTCTTTCTTTCTTTCAAAGTGATGGAGTTCTTAACTAATAAGCGAGTTTTTCTTTAAGCTTTGTAGTGTAAGGGAGGGCTACAGCTGTTGTTCTAGGTATACAGAAGATGTACTTTTCGATATAGAAATTGGTATATGAAAAAGTAAGGGCTTTGAATCTCAGGGCGCACCGTATGAAACTTTACTGAGTAGAAAAATTAAGTTTCAGAAACGGCGCTAATTTTTCCGATTATAAGGCTACAGCCTACCTTGAGAGGTGTCCTTCGGAAAAAGAATCGTACGCGCGCCAGTTATTAAGAAACCACGCCAAATTACATATCAATGGGAAGCTTAATAACTATAGAATTTATCCTGTATCGAAAGTAGGCGCTGAAGCCAAACAACAGCACGGTGTTAATCCTAAAGGATTAATCAACGAAACGGCGCGAGGCTTTATCGATATTGCGATTGATTTTTGAGATATCCAAGTGCAAAGTTTGAGTAGAGAAAAAGTCGAGAGGCCCGATACGATAGATCCGGGCTATCAAACGGAAATTATTTTGAATATTAAAATTCCCCGACACCGTTTTGTTTGCAATTATTGTTGGGGTGTTGTGACCAAATTTCACCAAAATCCGTCAAATCTACATGCCCTATAAATTCGTTCAAAGAGGCCGTATTCTCTCGAAAACCGATGCGAGAAAACCGATGCGAGTTTTTAACCTCAAGGAAATAAAGCGACGATGAAGCCAACCTACGGGAAGCGTACAGTAATAATAAAAAACGCTACTTTAAGTGTTGGAGTGAGTTGGGGATTACAAATTTTAAGTTTTCCTTCTCTGACCTATTTCAATTTGAAGATGAAAACGAACTTTAGGGAGTTTTGTTCTCCACTTTTGGTTTTGAGCTTTAGAGTTTTTGTGAGGGAAATGGTTAATACGGACCAGTTTGATTTGCGGGCTTTCTTTTTTCCAGAACTCAAAGGTGAAGTTGATATGTTGACAAAGAAAGTGGACGCGCTGATCAATCCGGAAGAAAGGTATATGGTTTGTTATCAGCTTTGCCAATTGCGCTGAAGATCAATACAAAGGTTATTTGAGGTGTTTCCTTTGTTACTTGATCAACAATAATTTGAACACATTAGACTGGAATTCGTTGTATCAGAAAAGTGCCAATCTTTTATTCATGTTATGGAAAATACAACCAGTTAGAAAACCGGAATAACGTTTTTTATTTGATACACACCGGGTCAGCTGTCATCAAAATGTGCGTGGTCATCTTTAGTCTCATTTTAATTTTCTTTATCTTAGAAAAAATATGAATAAATGCAGCAGGCTGGTAGAGTATTTATTTAGTGTTTTATTATATCTATTTTATGTTTTTTAATGGTTTTGGCAAGGGAAAGGAGTTTCTAAGATAACGGCATTTCAATGTGGAAAATATAAAGGCGAGAATAAAAGAAGATAGTTCAATAACTTCAGAAGAGGAAAATAATCAGATATCAAATAATCAAAGGTCAAAGGAAACTTAAGATGTATTTGTTAGTGAGTGTCACAGGCATGCTCAGAAAAAAAAAAGTCCGAGTTTTCCCAACAGGTGTCGACCCTATGACCTTACATTACTAGTCTGAACACTCTACCGCTGAGCTACAGGAGACTATGGAAGCTTGGCTATTAAACAAGGTCTTGCCAGTATTTGCGGCATATGCGCAATGGGTGAAAACGCAAGAAAACGCAAGAATTAGCTAAGTTGATAGTCACATACAAGCACTGGCCGACATGAGTTGGGAGCTTGGGTCCACTTGCGATTCTGTTTGGACAGGACTTAAAATACCTAGAATCAAGCAGTTTATTACATTCAGCAGTCAGCGGGGGCTTAGTGGTTGGTTCAAGGCTGTTTCTGCATCGCATCGTGTCCGTCTCCTTCATGTCCTTAACCCATTAACGCCGGGATTTTTATAAACAAACAAACAAAGTAACTGAAAACTTTAAAAATGACTTAAAAATTCATCAATTGAGATGATCAAATGCAACAAAAAGCTTACATTTTACTCTACCTTCGAAACAGATGTAACTACCTCTAACTCACTAGAACTCATTACAAACCAGAAACATCGGCGGGCAGTAGCAAAACTTAGGGCAGGTAATCATAACCTAAGAATTGAAACTGGAAGACATTCCACACCTAAACTGCCTGAGCATCTGAGAATCTGTCAATACTGCAGCTCAAATGAAGTTGAAAACGAAGCACACTTCCTCTTATTTTGCAACAAATATGACACAATTAGAAATTCTTTAGTGGAAGATATCATTAGCAAATATCCCGAATTCGATTATTTAAATGCTGATAACAAAATTGTTTTTCTCTTTAATAGCACTGATGCTTTCATTTGTAAAAAATTAGGTCACTTCATTTACGAAGCTGTTACATTAAGAAATGAATCATTAAATATGAGAATTGTAAATTAACCGCTTTCGCTACTTTAATTTTATACTTTTTCTTCTTTTTCGTTTTTTTAATGTTGCAATACCATTTGTAATTGGGAATGCAAATATACTGTTGTTGTTGTTGTTGTTGTTGTTGTTGTTGTTGTTGTTGTTGTTGTTGTTGCATGCGATGACCTGTGCGATGGGATCTATAGTGCTTTGAGTAAGCTCAAGAACGGGTGCTCAAGGATAATCCTATTACCGTACGTATTAACACCGCATCAATCAAAGGCTTTGTATTCATTCTTAACTGGAAGGGATACTATGGTAAGTCTGCCGATGGGGGCACAGGAAATCGCTGATATACCAACTTGCAGTTGGCTTATTGTACTTTGCGAAACGAAATAAAACGAAACGAAAAGAGACGCAATGAAATAAAAAAACTGTACTTTGGGAAATAAAAAATCTGTGCTTTGCTTCAGCCATGTAGAATCAGGATGTTTTGGTTTTTTCCCCCAGTTCGAGGAAAACATGTTCAAGTTCACGCGCTTGATAATTGATCGACGACTAGGCTGCGCAGCTAAGGGAAGGCACGTTTTTTCTTTGGGGGGGAGGGCTGGGGCCTCAGAGGGGAGGGTCATCAGTGAAAGTGAGCACCAAAAGGGGAGGGCCATACCTCATGTGAGCTATTCAAGGGAGGGTCACACATCTTTTCCAGAATTTTTTAATGAGAATTTTTGTGATGTTGCTTTCCATTTTTCTTACAGATTAAGTTTTTCTTTTTCACCTACTTTGATTTAATTTGGTGTTTTATTATAGGTACTAGGTTACGTTTTTACATGAATATTATGCCATGGCACATAGTTTTTCTCGGAGGACTCGTGTCCTTTTCCGTCCGTATCGAGAAGTACTTGACTCAGGTATCGTTTCTTCAGCCTCTTGCTGTTGGCTATCCGCTGCCTGATCTCCTGAGTCGTTTAGTTCTGAAGAGTTACTAGTAGATCCAACAATGCGCTCTACCCTGTCGGAAATGTCGGAAATATTTGTTTTTGAGAGGCAGATTTCGCAAGCTAAACAACTAAACCTTTCTGTTAAAATAACCAACAGCAATGCCGGCTAGTCGGAGAAAGAAGCGCGTGTATTTTCCCTTAGATATTTTATGTCCAAAACTTTTATAATACTCAAATACTTCCATATTCAAACTTCAGCTATAAAACGTAAATATCCCACAATGATTATTCGCATTTTCCTTGTTTCACGCACACATTCAATATCGAGATCTATTCATATTCAAACACTTTGCGTTCACAAGCGAAACGTTCTGACGTTTCTACAGCATGGAACATACCATGTTGTAGTGAGGGGAGGGTCGCGCTTTTGTCAGTCACCTAAAGGTGGGGGGTCAGGAGTTTTTTTATTAAAACGCAAGGGAGGGCCAACACTTTTTTGGGAAAAAATAACAAAATTCCCCAGCCCTCCCCCCCCCCCCCCAAGAAAAAACGTACCTTCCCTAACGGTTTTGTTGGGGAGCGCGTGCGAGCGAGCGGTGAAGCCGCGAGTGGAAAGGGGAGGAGGGAAATTCGCCGCTCGCTCGGTCGCTCTCGCGCACTTCCCAACGAAACCGCCAGCTATGCAGGCTAATCGAAGACTCACTGACCGACAGACATGCCGATCGATAGAATATAGTTGGATTTGTTTCACGTAGGAAAAAAACATCAATGAGGAATCAAAACAAAACACCAGGGTATACTAGGTATGAATCTGCTCGAACTACTAGGAAGACAAAGCTTGCTACATTAAGACAACCAAATGTGAGGGAAATTAAAGAAAAACTTGTTTGCATAACAACAGGGGGTGCCAACTCTAAGAATATCTGTTTCGGAAGAACGGCAAAATTTATTGGGGAATCTGAAGATATTGCCGGGAATCGGAAGCTTCGAGAAATTATTCGGGAAACTGCAAATAATATTGGAATACTACATAATACATTTGGAGGTTGCATCTAACTTTGTTTTAAATCAGGAGACGTCTCCTTTTGCTTGAACGTGGTTAATTGTAAATTGTAAAAACTAATTTAACCTTCTAGCTAAAAATATCCGCTGTCTTATCTTGGAAAAATCTTTTCTAAGTACTGAGAGATGACGCGAGATTTTAATCAGCCAAACATGTAAACTTGGGTTAAACTGTGCACATCAACGGTGCACAACAAGATACTCTACTCGGTTCTGTCGCTCATGAATTAATCTGACGATACATGGGCCGGTTATTTAAACAAGGTCTAACTGAGACTGCGGCTTAAGACAATGACTGTACCTCCCAAATCTGTTCATAGGCGGGTCATTTTAAGGAGATAAAAGTTATTCTTCTCTGTGCTATATGCCTTCTTTACCCTGTCTACTGTAAGCAACGTTGAAATATCAGGGTCGTTCACTCTGAAATTGGTTTAGATCAGGGCCGCCTATTTTTAAAGTTTAACTAGTGAAAAATATTAAACAATAGTTTCAATCTACCCTTGAGGGATAATTTAAATACTGTCGCCTAGCTGTCTGTCAAAGATAATACAGAGATACCTTCTAGAAATCGGCTTTGCTTTGTGAGCACTTTTCTATTAGGTAATCATTGAGGCACTAACAATCTGAAATAGCCAGAATCATTCAGTTCGCCCTTTTTAAGGTAGAAGCCGGGAAAAATACTACTGGAGACAAAACTATGCCCACAAAACGAGATGCTGGCCCCTCTAAAGGATACCTTGTAAAATTTTCTTTCCTTTTTTTTTAATAGGGGAGCCTCCCCCAGGCATACACGTTGCAAACTCACTGCATGAGTTGAAGCACTAAACCGGCTTTGAATGCTATTTATCACCAGCGTCAAAATGACAATAGAACGATTGCTATTTTAGTCTCGACAAAGCTAACTGAAAAATACCGATTTCATTCCAGTTTCAAAATTATGAAATATGCCAACCTTTTGTCTAAGAGAAGCAGCGCGTGCAAAATGGGCCCGTATATTTGCCTCAGCTTGTCTTGACAAAAATATATGCATAAAAATGTCGAAAGTAAGTCCACTCTTGCTTGACGTTTACACGACTTACAGGAGTTTACACCTAACCCCGATCAAAGAAAAGAAACATCATGAAGAAATTTGTTCTGTCTTTGGCCTTGGTCTCTCAAAACAAAGATGTGCACAAAACACACGCCGGACCTTGAGTCAGGCAGGGGCATCCAATTAACCAGTTATTTCTCTAGAATACCAATTCGGAAGATAATAACCGCCTCAGAAATTCGGTTTTGACCGTGGAAAAATGTTTGCCTGCATGTCATCTCAAAACCTAACCTTTGTACCATAGGAAAATTAATTCCTTTTGTTTTATGTCGTATATAATGCGAAATTAAGTCAGGTATAGCATTTTTTAATAAGAGCAAACAGCAGCTCGGTAATTCGGCCGATAATTTGTTTCCTATAACGCTCTGCGACTTAAAACAAAACAAGTTTTAGCTAAGAAACCGAACAAATCAATCAGTGTTATCGTATTTAAATTAATATCCATTTTGAAGGCCCTGAAACAATTAATCGGAGAAAACAGAAAATGAGATTTCCTGTATTTCGCTTACATTTTCCTGTCTGGTGCCTATGCTTAGCGTGCTACAGATAAACAAAGATCAAAAGTGATTGAATCTCCTTACAGTGGCCAATTTACCTTATTTTAACTCAATCTACTATCAATTTGAAAAGATACCTTCCTGGACCCACCGAACCAGCTTCTTTAGAAATTATTTTTTGACATTTTAGTTTTTAAGGCGGCTATCTGTTTACCATATCTTCTGAAGGCCTATACTTCGCAACAGCATCGTTTAGAACTGCTGGCCGTTGCTAATACAGTCAGTAAACACAATGCAATTGGCTCTCCTCTTTTAGCTTTCCACAGTCTATTCTAGTAGGAACGTGGCCTAAATTTCAGCCGTCTCCTCTGTTTACCTCTAAGAGTAAGCGACCAGAAGAGACGGAGGAAATGTATAAAGCTGCGTAACATCGACGAAATGTGGAAGCGGACGAAAAGATAACGTGGGTTGATACTGAGGAGTGAGGAGTGCCACGAATCCACGAATCCATCACTGCAGACGTCCGAGAACCGCTGTCCCGCGCTAAGCAGTTTGACTGACAGTAAATTCTGGATTTATCAACTGAGTTGATAAGGTAAATTGGTCCCCGTAAAGAGATTGAAAGCTGACGTTTCGAGCGTTAGCCCTTAGTCAGAGCGAAACGTCAGCTTTCAATCGCTTTACAGTGGCCAATTTACCTTATCAGCTCAGTTGATAAATCCAAAATCCCCTGTTGTTCAAAAGTTGGATGGCACTATCCACCGGATAAATCACTATCCAGTGGATAAGTGTTAGGGAAACCAATTGCGTCATCCACTGGATAGAGATTTATCCGGTGGATAGCACTATCCAGCTTTGAAACAACTGAATGTTAAAAATCGACATTGCACGTGCGTAGCTAGTGCCAGTCAACAACTACACATTAAAAAGAAAAATCTCTAAAACTGAGGGAAAAAGGTAGAGTTCCGACTTTTTTTGCGAATTGGTGATAATTGAGCTTTCTTTATAATCTGACGCAAGCGATTACTATTATTACAAAGAATAGAAAAACTACAGCACAAAATGTATAAATATACGTTTTTGTGACGTCAACTTCCAATACGTCACGTTTTGCAACTTGATGGCCGTTAAATATTCGCACTGTTTCGAATAACCAAAACTGGATGCCGTTTGAGTTTTAGGATTTTTTTTTCTGATTAGGTCACGTGACCTGCCAAATATGGTTGTGACTCGAAAATTTTGAACACCTTTCCCATTGAACGAATGTGGCCAAGCAGCTTATCTGTGGAAGTTAGAGTTTCCAAGATATGACGATTATAGGTACAACCCATATGATAGCAACATTATGGTAGTTAAGAGTCTCGACCCCCCTTAAGTGTGACTATTTAAGTGAAAGCCATCTATTTAGTAGCACTATAGCACTGTTTATTATGCTGTAAAGGACACCTCGCTTTTAGGAGCACCCACTTATTCCTTCTCCTCTTCCCCGCAAGGCCAGCTTTGCAGTGTCGCTCCCATGCCGGTAGATTCGTAAAGGGCCGTTTTTATACTAGAGACGGATGATCCGTCTGGGACGAACTTGGGCAATGAAAGTTAGTTCGTTTGGTTATGCACCTCAGCGTACTGACGGGCACAAGATGGATTATGCATCTAGGCGAACTGCGGTTGTGCGTCTTCCAAGACGAACTACCAAAGTTAGTTCGTCTAGACGCATAATCCACGTTGAGCTATTTGTTCGATATTTGTGCCCGTCTTTATACTGAGACGTATAACCAGACGTATTAACTGTCTTTACCCAAGTTCGTCCCAGACGGATTATCCGTCTCCAGTATAAAAACGACCATTAAGAACAGCTTTTAATCTGAGAAAAGCTTGTCAACTGTCAGAAGTGCCTTTGTTTGTTTCTGTCTCTGAATAAATTTTTAATCGCACTCGAATTTTAGTGGATTTTTGACTTGCAAATTCCGAACTGAATCCCTCACATTTAACGAGTTTACGAGTGTCGATTTCAAGCCCTTTTGAATATCAATGACAGTCAAATCATTCGTTTAAAAAGTTTTAAACATGAACATAAAAAAATGATATTTTTTATCTCTGAAGTGAACAAACATTTTAACGGAGGAGACATCAGTTTCTCAATGTGAGTTTATTCTAACGATAATTCAGACAGTCAGATGAGATGGATAGATCAGAGCCAACAATCGCTGTATATCGGCCGATTTATATTGACTGCTGGCCAATGAAATTTAGACCATTCTTTAAGTCATATGTGAAAAATTCCTAGTTACTACTTGATTTCTGCCCTAGCCTGATAATGAAACCACCAACCTGCATTTATCGTGAAACACATATTAGTAACCAGGACCATTTTCGGTTGAAAATATCTCAGTACAGTTGAACTACGTTTACCATGACTGATTAGTCAACAGTTGGGATCGTGCCTTACGGGGGGGGTACTCCCTATAGTGGACTATAAGGGGAAGCTCCGCCCTAAAGGGTGCCTTTTCTAAGCTCACAGTAGATAAAAGGGTAGGGAAAATTGCAATATAAGTGTACGAAAAGGGCTCAAAATCGGCTGCAAAGTAGAAGAAATGGTGGCTAAAGCGAAGTATATCATGCAGAGGTTGCCACATTTTGGCAGATATGACTACGCAGCTGAATCAGAATGACTGAAAACCCAGGAAAAATGTGGCGATTACAGTAAATTCTATTGTTTTGGCTTATCCTTGAGGTATAAGAAAAGGGTGCAATTTTGCTCTAGGAATGTGAAAGGGGTACGATTTTGGTAAAAATTATTACATGGGTAAGGGTTTGAACCTCCGGGCGGAACCTCCCGGTACAAAACTTTATTTAGTAGTCCCCCGGAGGGGCTGGAACACACTTTGCCACGAGCCAATAAGGGACATCTGAAATCAATTCAATTAAGATTAAATGTCAGTAACGAAATCGAAGAAATGACACGGAGACAGCTCAATTTAGCTCACACGACAATTACGGATTGCAAGCGATAACTGATCGGTGATTAAATAATTGGAATGCACTGTTTGTGGAAGTTAGATAAATTCGACTTAGCCTGCATGGCCGGCGTTCGAAGGGGAAGGGAGAAGGGGAGTTACGATCGCGCTTCGCGCTCGAACTCCCCTTCTCCCTTCCCCTTCGAACGCCTGCCACGCAGGCTAAATTCGACTGGGATACGGGTTTTCTCCCATTATTATTACTGGTTAAAAAGTTTTGCTGATGCACATTTTCCCTAACGTTAGCTTATTGTTTATTTATTTATAGTTTTTTCGCGAGACAACGGTTACTGAAAACCTCGTGATCCCTCGTGATAGTTTTCGCGCGCATTTGACCTCGCGCACCGCAGCCTCGACATGAGAGCGAGAGTCCCAGCGGTACAATTGGCAGCCAATCAGAAAGCGACGCACGAAGTTCAAGATTCCGTTCGAATGTTCGCGTAGGATGCTGTACTGCTCACACGGTCATTTTATTTGTGTCTTGCAATTGGTAAGTTCCCCTTACTTTATTACTTCGTTCTTGCTTTTTAAAGCCGAATAGCTGACAATTTTTGTGTCCACTAAGGTACACTGAAAGTTTCAGACTCGACAAGTAACGTGTGTTTGTTTTCTGGTCACAGATAAACAGTTGGGCAGTTACAAAAATCGAGTGCATGGAATAAATCCCAGCGTATAGAAGTTGTGAGCTTTGGAAAGAGAAAGTAAAGATGCCTTCCAAACTTCTAGACTACGACATTCTCAGTGAAATAGGTTCTGGTTCGTATGGCACATGCAAGAAAGTTCGTCGAAGGAGTGACAACAAGGTATTCCCCTGGGATTCGACTGCACTTGAACAAGCGCTTATTTTTAAACTGTCAGTCGGTTTCCATGGACTTTTCAAAGCCACGGCAGAGCTCAGTAAAGTTGTCAAACTTTGCACAGTTTTTGCTTGACTGTTGTGCGTTGGGTAATGTGTTAAAATACATAATATTAGGTGAAAAAGCTAAAGCAATTTTCGATATTTTGGCTTGATTTTTACCAAATTAAACTTGTCTTATTCGAATTATCGCATTTGTGAAGTTGGTAATTTACATAAGCTTAAAGTTTTACTACAAGCAGAGCAAAAGAAGAGTGGGTGAAATTTCTTGGCACCCCCATGTATAAAATATGCATACATATTCTGTCCCTTGGCTCTATTCGTGATTACTCTTTGTTTATAAGAAAAAGTATGAAAGTAAGCTTATAGTTGAATGCATAATTATTGATAGATAGATAGATAGATAAAACTTTATTTTAACACGATAATAATAAAAGCTAAAAGCTTGTGGGGTCGTGTATTTAAATTTAAGATTAAAATTACAATTAAATATCTAAAATTACAATTCTTATGTTTACAGTAAAATTAATTATTTAATTAATTACTAACTAGAACTGTTACTATACTAGATGATTAAAATAAACTAACTAAAAGCTAATTATATATAAAATCACTATGTCTGTGGCGGGTTGTTGAAGCCGACAGGGCGTTAAAATTAAAATCTTTAAAATATGCTCTATTTACAACATGCTTTCTTAGCTCTAAAGGGCTGTAAAGCCCTTGTAAAGGGCTCTAAAGCCCTTGTAAAGGGCTGTGCGAAATTTTCCCATGTTTCTGATAATTTTTGTCATAGAAACTGACAGGATGTCTTCAACTTAAGGATGGTGCCTCCTAATTCAGATGTATTTTTGCAAAGGTTAGGACTGTGGGGAAAAAGTCTAGATCTTAGCAAGGGTTATTGGAATCCAAAAAGGAAAATGTGGGTAACCATGCATTTTTCAGAGATAATTAAGCCACCATAATTCCAAAAAAGTGCTAAAATACAAAGAATGTATGGCAATTTCTTTCCAAATTTAAGCTCAATTAGCTCTGAAAAATGCATGGTTACCCCTAATTTTCTTTTTGGATTCTCATGGCCCTTGCTAAGATCTGCTTTTTCCACATAGTCACAAACTGCGCTAACATTGTTGTATTAGTGGGGAAATTCCTTAACAAACTTGAATATCCCGAGATGCGCAGACATATGCACAGTAAGATAGGGAGGCACCATCCTTAACAGGATAAGTCTAGGTTTCGGTATCATACAAGGGTAGAGTTTGTTGTTGGTTCTTACCCCGTTAAAATCTAACATTTTCATTTCCAATGTGACCTGCATGTATATTAAGAGAGGATCTGCATCCACACATGGATGATGTGGCTTTCATCTCCAGATAATAGATTTCTCTTTATTGCAGTTTTAGGAAAGAAAATTAATGCTGTAAATTATGTAGCTTGAGAAAACAGCCGACATTTCACGAGGTCACCACTTCAGCCCTCGCAAAACAACGTCTGAATAACGAGCGCAGAAATTCCATACTGATGACGTACACTATCCAGATCTTGGTAGTGCTTCTGATTGGTTGTGCCATGCCAGGGATGTAGAGAAAAGCCAGCAGCCAGAAAAAATCGCCAGCTATTCCTAAATAATTTCCGGCTGATGAATCTTGGAAGGATGATACACAACTGCCGAAATAGAAAACGTGATGCAGAAGCCACAAGCGGCTTCTAGTGCCTGCTGCCTATTACAAGTATTCTTCCATCTATTGAAAATTCTAACTACAACCCTGCATGCGGGAATTTTCTTTCAACCAATCAGAAGCACTACCAAGATCTGGGTAGTGTACATCATCAGTATGGAATATCTGCGCTTGTTACTCAGACGTCATTTTGCGAGGGCTCAAGTGGCGACCTCGTGAAACGTCGGCTATTTTCTCAGGCTAAAAATTATGCAATTCAGCCAGTTGGCTGCAATGTTAGTAGTTTGTTTGTAATAAAGCTATCTAGTAATCATTTCAATGGAGGAGTACCCCAGGTGTACCACTGACTATGTAAGAGGCATGTTGGGGTGTATTATGGTCTATCAAAAGTGGTGCATCTCAGCAAATTTTAACTGAGTCTCAAAATCAAGGCAAAAATGTGTGGAATCTGGGGTTTGCGAGAATCGGGGTCTTTCTCTAAACCTCACATTTTAAAAAATTGGATCTCAGAGTCAGGCAAAGTGAATCTTGTGTGACTTAACTTGAAAGTTTCTGCTAGCGAGTCTTGGTGATGGCTTTGACAGAGAAAGTAAAGTTAATCTGGCTCAGATATTTAACCAAGGGTCTCAGTGAGTCTCTTTTACTCCCTGGCATGTCTATTAATAACAAATGATGACCAGGCCTGCCTTTGTTTGCTATTCAGATTCTGGTTTGGAAAGAACTGGACTATGGCAAAATGACAGAAGTCGAAAAGCAGATGCTTGTTTCTGAAGTGAATCTACTGAGGGAACTGAAGCATCCTCATATTGTACGGTACTATGACAGAGTTATTGATCGCTCTAATACAACCATCTACATAGTAATGGAATACTGTGAAGGCGGTGACCTGGGAGCGTTGATAGCCAAACACAGGAGAGAAAAGTAAGTGTTGGTTAATTGCATTATCAATAGCATTCCATTTATTTTATTTGCATTAGCAGCAGAACTGGGAATCAAAAGTTATGTGGTAGTCATTTCCAATGCCTTCCCCCCCCCCCTCAGCCAGTCTCTGGGTGTTAAGAATATTTAACAATTATTCGCCTCAGGCTCAGTAAATATTGGGGAATATTTACCGAGCCAAAGGCAAGGTAACTATTCGCCAATATTTACTGAGCCTGAGGCAAATAATTATTATTGTTTTAGTATAATTTTGAGATGCGGACATCAAAATAAAGTTAAAAAAAATTCGAGCTAAAACTTGACAAACAACACAGGAAAAAAGTAACTTAGCTTAGTAGCTGCGCCTTGAAATATTATATTGACCGGGTAGCACAGTGAATATAGCATTGAAATTATACTAATTTTAATTATTGAACAATTTGAGAAACTTCCCATGCTGAGGAAAAAAGATGTGTTCTAATGTTCCAAAGTCATCATTTTTGTGTGTTTGTGTGTCTGGGCTAATTTTCGGTTCACCAAATTAAGTTAATCCAGGGAAAAATACTGAAAAGAAACTAGAAAGAAGCGTTTCTTTTCAGTATTTTTTCGTTCCTAATGGACCCACCTTCTCATTCATCCTACAATGTAACTAGAGCCAGTTGGCCACATATTTGTCACTTTTGCTAATTTCCTCATGAGGTGTTGCTGAAATGAGATCACAGTATTGCCTCTTGAATGCTCAAAGCTTTGGGGTGGAAAACTTGAGAAAATGCCCCACTAATGCCTGCATGGGGGATGGCCCTGCTGAAAGTGATTGATACTTTGGTGCTATAAATATCTGAGTTCATAACAGATTTTAATTTATTTAGCAAATTATGTTCTTGCCATAAAAGGTGGCAATGTTGGCAGTTGTTAGCATATCAGAGCGCTTTTCAAATGTGAGTGTTGTAAAACCAAAACCAATGAAAGTAATTACCCCAGCCAATCACAACAAACACAAATTACCCAATGAACCAATCAGAAGTCAAAGCAAATACATGTAACCAGCGCCAAGAGCAGGAAAACGCATGCGACTTGGATTGGTTTGAGTTTTACTTCTGATTGGTCGAGAAAGTGGCGCAAGATTTTTAACCAATCACAGCGTGAAGTTAAGCAAAACCAAAGCAAAACGCGAATTGCTTTCGACACTCAATTGAAAACCGCTCTATTAATAATAATAATAATAATAATAATAATAATAATAATAATAATAACTTAATTGACCACTCCCCATGAGGGGCTTTTCAGGGCAATGAAAGAAATAGTCCAAATAAACATAATAGTGTTAAGAACCCAACTGGTGAGAGGCAGACCAGCTGGCTATTTACAAGCAGGGCCAAGGAGTTGAACTCGGGACTACCGAGAACAACTCCAGTTAGTGCTCAGAACGGCATCATCATCACTCAGGGCTGTCACATGGGAAATAGTTGGGAAAATGAAAAAAGTACATGTATCCAGGGATCAAATAAGTTAATGATAGCCAATTGAGATTCCTGGCCTCCATGCACACCTTATTGATAGGTAAGGCCTGAATCACTTCACCAAAAGTGAAAATATATTTATTCTGATTCTTTCTAAATTAGGAGATTTATAGATGAAGAGTTTATACTGAAGATTATGTACCAGCTAGTCTTGGCACTCCAGGAATGCCATCGCAGAAAGGATGGTGCCCATGTCTTGCACAGAGACCTAAAGCCAGCTAACGTTTTCTTAGATGGCAAAGATAATGTGAAACTAGGGGACTTTGGATTAGCGAGGGTACTTCAACATGACACAAGCTTTGCCAAAACATTTGTTGGAACACCTTACTACATGTCACCAGTAAGTATTGAGCTTCCCCGACTTGTTTTAAATTTAACTCCAGGTTCAGAGATAATTACCAGTAAATGGATAACTTATCACAAACTAGTGCTCAGTGAAGAGATGTTTAGAACAATAAATACACCACTCTGATTTATTGAAAGAATGTTCTAAGTTCTTGATGTATACCTAATTCAATAAAAGTTGCTTTGGCAATTGGTCATTGGCATTTGGGCATACGGAACACAATGCAATTTGCTTTGCTTGAGTGACCACCAAACAATAGCTTCCCAATGCGCAATTGCCCAATGCCCAGAGCAACCTTTATTGAATTAGATATATATACATCCATCACTTTTTTGTTCCAATAGATTTCTCACTATTTCATGTTGCTCTCATTATCATCATGATTATTGCATTTATTGCATTGTTTGTTTTTTTCCTTTGTTTTCTTTATTTTTCTTTTTACTTCTTCCATGAGCACTTTCCTTCACTGGGTGTTTCTTGGTGTTACAGAAACCATTGTTCGTTAGCTTTAATTTGTGTCTTGGGTCTGTGTATAACTATTGTTCATTGCCTTTTCAATCTTTTGTTTAACGTCATTTGGTGATCACAACATCCGCAACACCAAGAAATTAAACTGCCTCTTCATTCTTGTTAATTGTTCTGTCAGTGTACCATGATTGCTGCAACATCCCAACTGCAAAGAACAGTCTGTCATCTAACAAATGTCCAGTAAAATTTTGGATTTTAACTGGTGAAATCTCAGTTTGGCCTGACAAAATGACCTGTGGAATATGCTAGTTAATGACATTAAATTTGAAACAGAAAATCATAAATTTTGCTGATGGCCTATTAAAGCATCTCGCAAAAAAAATGTGTCCGACTGGACCGGCCTCTTGTCCAGTGGACATTTATAAACCCGGACTTACAAATGCCCTGATCAGGGAAAAAATTATATTACTTATTTACAGGCTTGGCAACACACCGCCTCTCTGACATTTTCTTTGATAATTATTTTTAGGAACAAGTGAATAAACAAAGTTACAATGAGAAATCAGACATATGGTCCCTGGGATGCCTGGTTTATGAGCTCTGCTCTTTGTCTCCACCCTTCACTGCAATGAATCAAAGAAGTCTTGAAGCAAAGATCAGAATAGGAAAATTCCGTCCAATCTCAGAACAGTATTCAAAGGAACTAAGTGACATTGTAAATTCAACGCTTAGAGTAAATGTAAGTACATTTTATAAATATAAGGTTCGCCGACTCCGTTCTTAGTTAGTGGTGTAAAACTTCCAAGTTTTCATAAGGATTTTTCTTTTGGTTTATTTCAATTGTTTGTTTGAAACATTTTAACATCATGACAGTTGTTACTTACATGCTGAACAAGTAATGCAGCAACAGCCTTTTTCTTTTCATTTACATTGCACAGGAAGACCGTAGACCATCAATTGATAAACTTCTTTGCAGTCCAATCTTTCAAAGATTTCAGGGAGAATCAGAGCCGCAGTGAGTAATAAAACGTTCATGCCATTGATCATTCAGAAGTGATCGCATTTTCAGGAGTCATGAAGCCTATGATGGCTCATTGGACACAGACACAAATTAAATTAGAAGTGATTGTGTACTTTCAAGACAAGGTTTCCTTTTATTTTTAGGAATGATGTTAAGAAACAAGACGAGTTCTTTAGAAGCTGGGAACGACAACTAACTGAGAAACAGAAAGAGCTGGACAGTATGTATACCACACTGCAATAAGAATGTATAGTTGACCTTTTCTTTTTTCTTTTTCAATTAAAACATGAATATTTACCTGTCATTTTTAATGGGACTCAACAGGAAGAGAGAAAATGCTACTAGAAAAAGAAAGAGTTGTGGCTGAAAGAGAGGAGAAAGTAACAAGGTATGCTACTGATACCAATGTGTGGTTCCAGAAAATATCCATACCCCCACCTCAAAGGGTCACTGGGACTTCCAAGGGGGAAGGGGGTTTTAAAGGCCAAAATTTTTAAAGAAAAGTATGAGCCTAAACTGGAATTTCCAGAGGGGTGGGGGGTCCAAACCAAAAAAACCCTCCATGGGGGTAGGATGGATGTTTTCTGGAACAACACAATTCAGCGTCACAAGCTTTGTATTGGACATCCATTTGCCAGTTTTCCCCTTCTGTTAGCAAAAGTTGCAAGTTGCAGGTAGTCTCAGTATTCCAAAATCAAAATATTGCAACGTGCCCTAATGATGCATGTAAAGATGAGTTGTAGATTATTCTGATTTTATTATCAAAATGGTTACCATAAATAAACGTACACAGACAGACAAAAAAGGAAAAACTTGCCAGGGGTTAAACCTAAAATAAATGGCAATTATGGTAAGAATGGTTTTACTTAAAACAACAAACTTCACTTTGAGCATGAAACCTTTTTGAGTCATAATTTCATAATGAATACAATGCTTTTGTTCTCTTTTGAATCTACAGGGCTGAAAATAATCATCGTCTTCTTGGATTCCAAGACGGTGTACCTTTGCTTCCCAAAAGGCAACATTTATATAGTAATTTAGCGATGGACAAGGAAAATGATGTTCTAAATGTAAAAAGAAAATACACCTTTGATCCTGAAAGTAGAGCGAAACTGTATGAAGATGTGACAAACAATGGTTTTGGTGCTGGACGGCATCTGCCTGAGCTAGGTTTTAGACATGCAAATATTCCCAGTGGATATATTCGACCACGTGTGTTATCCGACTTTAGATAAGAACTGCAGCTTATAACTGCTGAAAGGTTTGAGTTTCAAGATTTACAGTCTTACTCAGAGACATCTTACACGCTTTTCAATCATTATAAATTCCAATTTGTACATTTCTGATGTATTGTACATGTATGTCTATAGAATTCTATTACTATGTGTAATTTGTAACATCTGACTGGAAGTAGCTGTATACTGTTTATAACATTTAATGGACGTCTCATCCTTGCACATAATATTAGATCAAGATGGTGTTACAGAGGCCAATAAGTAATTTTTTCTTGCAACTTACAATACAGTGGATAAATACATCAAATATTGGGAGGCAAGGTAAGAAGGGTTGCTTTTCAGACAACTTGCAACATAATTTTTCTTGCAACACTTGATTTCACTGACAGCTGTCGGAAAGTAAAACAACAGAAGTCTTGTGTGTTTTGCAACCTTGAAAAATAATTAAGTCGCAGCATGTGAATATATACTTTGTGACTTGTCTCACAATACTTGCCTCCATTTCATTCCAAGTTGCAAGACTCATTGTCTTGACTGTGTAACAGCACCTTTAGTAATGGGATGTTTTTTTTTTCGGTTTCAAATTTCTAACTTGTGCATATTTTGTTCAGTAATAATTCAAGTAAATTTTATTATACAATTATCCTATTGTAAGATACTGTAAATATTTATTTAGAAATAAAAGAAAGTGACTATCGATTTAATTGTTTTCGTTTGTTTGGTAGTTAGTGTAAATTAATATAGTAGTGCTTTGCTTGTTTGATTGCAGCAATTTCACAGCATCATTTGCCTCATCGACACTGGATCAACACATTCTGAACCTGGGACCTAAGTAAGCCATTGCATGACTTGGAAGTGTTGCAGAAGTATGAATGGGTTTTAGGAAACCTTCAATTCAAAGCGATCAGCATTTCCATTTGACGGCAGTAAAACCATAATTGAAGAAAATCATTGAAAAGCTTTGTTTTATTTATCAGAGTGTACAATGGATGTATGCATCAATGTTTGCATAATGCAAGCCATAATAATTATTATCAATCAACAAAAGTGAAGGCTCAACACATTGCAGCAATTCAAAATTGCACTTTGTCCACCCCTTTAATAATATCCATGCTGCAGTTTTGTTGTGTACCTTGTTGCAATGTGTGTCCAGGGCTTAAACCTTTATATACAAAGTATCAATAACATTTTGGCTTTTTTATATCTTCTATATACACCCAATAAACATTTTTCTTTTTACAATATAATGTACAGAAAGATTTTTAAGGGGCTGTATCACGGTTATTTTGCTTGTGTTTCGACAAAACTTTGCCAAAATTATGATTAAATGCCTCGCTCACACAGAAAATGCTCCTGGAACACCAAGAGCAAGCCATCAAGTGAATTTACACAAGGAGAGCAAACCATAATATATTTTCAATGATTTTCGCAAGATACAAACACAGAACTTGAAAACTGGTGTCTGAACAAAAAATAGACCATTATTTTAGGTTTTCATTTAAAATATGTAAAAAGACTATTGGCTTTTCAGAGGGGTACAAATGCGAGAAAAATCCCCGTGATACTGCCCCTTTAAAATCATGCACTCAATGAAATATACATACTTCAAACCTTTAAATATTACAAGTATGTCTGATGACAGGGCACCTCAAAATGTGCCTCCCATTTAAAAATCAAAACACTAGGAAGCATAGATTTTCACCCTTAAAGCTTTCTAAAGAATAACATTAAACTTCCAAAATCAATTTTAGTGGCTACGTAAATAACTTAGCAGTTTAATTTGGAGCTGCCAAACTAAAAAATTAAAATATATTTACTTATTACTTAATCCTGTTTTCAAGTGTTCACTACATAAAGTAGTCACTAAAATACACATAAAATAAATAACATAGATTGGTCACTGGTTGTAATAGATACTTTTTGGCTTTGCTCCTCACCAACTACCAGCCAAAGAGACCTCGAACATCATAATGGACTTAAGAAAATTCTTACCATTTCAAGTTAAGTTTTCATGGATGTCAATCAAAGAAAAAAATCTGTTGAAATGGTTTCAATTTAAGCTCACTGATGCATGGCTAACCTTAGCCTGCAAATGTGGGCTATAAAGCACAAGTCACCTTTTTTCATTTAATTCTGAACACCATCTTTCGTGAAATTTCTAACTGGCTTTGAATATTATTATTTGATTCTTAAAATAAACTCATGAATACTGCTGTAAAATTTATAAAAACACAAGTTAAATTTGGGAGAACAAGAAGACTGAAACCCACCATTTTTTCAAAGTAATACCAAACTTCCATGAGTATTTCGCTTAATACGAAAATGAAAGAATTTTCTATTTCCTCAAGAAAAATAACATGCCAAAATTAACCATTGATGTCTCACTGAACTTAGAAGCAGCTTTCAACTTAACATGCATGCATATACTAAAACTTGCTTTTTCAACTGTATAAAATTATTAAACTGTCTTATTATTGAAAGTTGTGGGCAAGTTTTATCAGAGTCCAATTTTTTTGTCTCTTAAATTGAGGCAGAGGTACGTTTTTGGAAGTTTCAAATATTTTCATTTCTCAACTGAAATAAAGCAACTCTAAAAACAATAAATTATTCCCTATATTACTGATCTCTAATACTGTCCAGCATCTCAGCCATAATGTTTGATCAGTACATTCAATGGGAAGTGAACTCATACACCTTGCAGAGGTAATGATTGCATTTAACCACTTCATCTGAAGATTTATCTTCTTTTAACTGAGGATGTTTTACAACCTTATAGTTACATACACGCACACCTTAAAAATCATGCAGGTAGTTTACGTTCGGAATGTCTCCAGTCTGGGCTGTACTCCCTCAAACCTAAAGTTGGCACAAAAACAGGCCTGTTAGTAACATTCATCCCTTAAGATATTACAGCCAATTTTAGTCCTGTACACAGGCCCAGATTTTGAACCAGGATTCAGTGCCTACTGGGTATTCAGCCACCTTGATACATGTAATAAGCATGCAATGGTTGAGTAAAAATAATTAATTTGACCATAGAGTCCTCAGCACAAATAGGTACAACTAACTTCGTAAAAATATCAAATTCCATACAGAAAAGGATTTGTGAAGTTCCTTAACCATTTTCTGGCCATGGGCAAATCATAAAGGGCAGATCATACATGTAGCTGGCAATTATTGTGCTTAAAAGACTTGGGTGTGTGCTGTAGAGTGAAAACTATGCAGATGATGTAGTTATATTTCAGGAAGTAAAAGTATAAACTGATTTTATCTTTTGGACTCATTTTATGGGTGAATTTCCTTCACCACTGTCAAATCATGACAGGCAAATCATGGCCATTGAATCACCCGTGACAAACCTGGCTCTCCCTGGTGAAAAACCTCACAGGATCTTCAAGGATCTTTAAGGATTGTCAAAAGACCTGCCAAAGATCCTTAAAGACAAGGATCTTTAAAGGATCCTCAAAGGATCTTTGAAAGATCCTCAAAGATCTTTATATGCAAAATCATTTGTTAAGATCCTCAAGGATTTGACAAAGATCTTCCAAGGATCCTACAAAGATCCTAATAAAGATCCTAGCAAAGATCTTTGCAAGGATCCTTCAAGATCCTCAAGGACTAAACAAGGATCTTTCAAAGATCTTAAAAGGATCCTTTCAAGGATCTTTTTAAAGATCTTAGCAAGGATCCTCAAGGATTTGGTCAGGATCTCTTTAGGATCCTTGTCAAGATCTTCACAAGATCTTTGCAAGGATCCTTCAAGATCCTCGAGGACTAAACAAGGACCTTTCAAAGATCTTAAAAGGATCCTTTCAAGGATCTTGTTAAGATCTTAGCCAGGATCCTCAAGGATTTGGTCAGGATCTTACAAGGATCCTTGTCAAGATCTTTGCAAGATCTGTGCAAGGATCCTTCGAGATCCTCAAGGATTTAATGAGGATCTTTCAAAGATCTTAAAAAGATTAAGGATCTTGTTAAGATCTTTGCTAGGATCCTTAAGGATTTGGTCAGGATCCCTTGTTAAGATCTTTACAAGATTTGTGCAAGGTTCCTTCAAGATCCTCAAGGATTTAATGAAGTTCCTTCGAAGACCTAAAAAGATGCATTTAAGGATCCTATAAAGATCTTAGAAAGGATTCTTAAGGATTTGATCGGGATCTTGCAAGGAATCTGTAATTTTATGCCAATAATTATTATTGACATCGTTACAAGATCTTTGCAAGGATCCTGCAAGATCCTCAAGGATTTCAAAGATCTTGAAAACATTCCGTTAAAGTATTTGCTTTGATCTGGGTACCATACAAGGTTCCTTCACAAGATCTTACAAAATCCTTGAAAAATTTGACACAGTTGACAGAATCTTCAAAGATTTGATGAGGATCCTTACAAACATCATTGCAAGGATTTTCCTAAGATCTTTGCTGGGTTCCTTCAATATCCTCGTTGAAAGGACTAAAATAATGAGGATCTTGCAAGGTGGTGAGTATTATTCTAATGTCTGATCTGCTGTGTGATCAAAAAACAAAACTGCTTTCACTACAAAGTACATGTATCCAACACAATTTCCAGACTTGATAAGCAATAAGTCTCAATTTCTGCTTGGAATGTTATGCTTAGTTTGTGCAAGAATTAACCATAAAACAGAAAAATTCATTTGTCAAAAAATAATTAGTTTTACTTTACCTTGTTAATTTACATGATCATATTTGAATTGTTCAGCATAAGTTGCTTATATTTTGTCTTAATATTCAGGCAGTCAGTCTCAGCAATTTACCGATGAAAATCCTTAGTTTTTGAACTTCTGCTGGGGTGAATTTGTTCTGAGTCTCCACAGGTCCCGAAAAACGATTCAGGAGTGAATTCTTAGCAGAATGCAATCCTTTAAAAGAGCAAGAAAAACAGAGCCAGGAGCAGCCGCCATTTTGGATTCTCGGAGAGACTGGTAATGAATGAGCCGCTTTTGGTCAGCAGCCTTATCATGCGGGCTCAGAGAAAACGGTTGAATTCATCAATTTCGAGTTCGTTTCAAAGGGTCAACACATGCTTCCTTGGATTTCCTATTATTTCAAGCTTAAATGATGCCTCAAGGCAGTAAAATTTGGATATCTACACTTAAGAAGGAAGTTAGTTCAAAAGAAAATGATTTGTAATGAAAGATTGGCTTCAAAATAAACGATTCAAAGAAGATCATGTTCTTTCCTATCTTCTTCAATCTGCTTCCATTCAAACCTACACAATTGTAAGCTACAAGCTTATATTAATTTACGTGTAACTAGTTACACTTGAGGCAGGCTGAATTGCGAGTTTATTTAACTAAAGAAGCAGTTATGGCATAATTGTGCAGTTTATAGAAAAGTTAAAATGAAACATCCAATACAATGTTCTCCAGTGCTTTTCCACTGTAAAGTGTTTCCATCACTGTAGTTAAAAGGACATGCACTAGCACAAGACAACTGATCTGTCTTGAGTTTACAATGTCTTGATTTAAAAGCAATAATAGAGATCATCTTCTAGAGAATTGTAAGAATGGAACTGTTAACTGAATACAAAACAATTCAGAAATGATTTTAACCACAAAATGACCAATTTGTTCTGTTTTGTTCTACATTTATTCATGATCAGCTGCTGTTAAACCAGATGTAACACTTATGGCCAAAGCACTGCAGTGTCCGAGTCAGGAGTAGCCTGCTATGTGCTCAGTATTAAAGCTAAGTCACTTCTAATGAGCATAGCAGTCAATTTTACTGATTTCCCTTTCTGTGAATCATAACTACTCAATCTACCAGGACACAATGCAATTGTAAATGTATTATAAGTTATCTCTATAAATCCACTCTGAATGAACACAGCAAAATATTTTGAGAAAAAAGACAATCAAGACAATGTTGTCTATTTCACTCTGTGTATACTGATGAAGCTTTGTGTAAAGTAGTTCTAGGTGTAACAATTCAGAATAATAATAATATATTTATTGTAATTTTCCCAATGTTGAATTAACAATGTATTCAGTGATGTGAAATTCAGAGGACAATACATAGGTCATGTACATAGGTCCGAAAAATACATAATTTTATGAAAACTCTTGTGAACTTCATGGAGATGTTATTTTAATCACAGCTACACTGTGGGGAGAGTTGAAAACACTGACCCCCGGTCCACGGACTACCCACTGACCCTGACTCCGCGGACTACCCCATGGACTACCCCTACGGACTACCCTCAATAATCAACCAAATTTACTTGTACCTACCTGCACTACCTACACGATCGTAAACAGCCACCATCTTGCTTTTGCCCGTTTCCTCAACCCAGTCCTTCTTATTGCAACCTAACTTCGTGCCCAGTACTTCTCAGGAGACTTTTAGGTGAGTTGTATTCAAAATGGCGACTTCCAAAATTGGCTCCATCTCCTGCTTGGGTGTTGGGTTATAAATTTTTAAGGTGGACATCGATTGACTGATTTTATGAAATATGAGCTGTCATCGGCTGGCACGTATTTCATGAGGGACTGATGATATCGCTGATGTCATCTATCATGCAGGTGAGAACTATATGCAAGCGCAAGACCCACGAGTCAATCTTCCAACACTCTTTTATTATTTTTGTTTTTTTTTAAAGACATTTAATGTGGAATGAAACTTACAGTGCAAGATGTTGCTTAGAGCCTCAAACTGTTATCTGGTATACATGCAAGCTAACACTTACTCGTGTTATCAGTAAGGAAGGTTTAAAAAAGCTGCTTTTCAGCAAATGTTAATGTCGACAGCAAACATTTGAAAAATATTAAAACGATTAACATTCACCTAACACTTACCGAGCATCCACCGGCGTATTGAAGAATGGACCGAGACTGAAAAAAGACTGGGACGAGGAAACGGGCGAATAGCAAGATGGCAGCTGTTTAAGACCGCGTAGGTAGCGCAGACCTGTAGGTTTGTCTCTTTGCCCCGTAAAAGTAAATTTGGTTGATTATTTAGGGTAGTCCGCAGGGGTAGTCTGCAGAGTAGCCCATAGGGTAGTCTGCGGAGTCGGGGTCAGTGGGTAGTCCGCGGACTGGGGCTCAGTGTTTTCAACTCTCCCTACACTGTGTCAGTACATGATGTAGTCTCTAGGCTAGTTTCCAGATTGCTGAAACTGTGGTAAATTAATGCTCTAAATATATCTGCAAGAAAGTGTTTTAAGGTTTCATAATACAGGCCTTAAGTTTAAAATTTTCATTTAGAAAGTAAACTTGTGAAGAATCCTTGCAATTTCTGCAATAAAATTAATGCTTAATCAACTTTAAGTTTGTTTGTTGTTTGATGTACATTAGATGCTAATGTTTGCTATTCTCAGTAATGCTAGGAGCTCAATTTTTCCTCAAATTTTATCATATTCTGTCAGTTTCCTAGCAATTTCTTCCACGCTAATCTAAGACCATGCAAAGCTTGGAATTCCTAGGAATTCCTAGCTTCATTTTGTAAGGGCTTGCAACATCCTCAATGGTCCTCAAAGATTGTTTTGGATCTTGAAAGAACCAAAAAGAACTTTGAGAGATTTTTGAAGATCTTTTTGAATCTTGCAAGAACTTGATGACCTTTTGAAGATCCTTGAAGATCCTGGCAAGAATTGTGGAGAAATTTGAAGATATTGGGAAGAATTTTGAAGATCAAAATAGATATTGGCAAGAATTTTGAAGATCCTTAAAGATCTTGGTAAGAACATTGAATATCTTGACAAGAATTTTGAAGATCTTGACAAGAATTTTGATGATCCTTAAAGTTCTTGGCAAGAACATTGAAGATCTTGACAAGAATTTTGAAGATCCTCAAAAATCTTGGGAAGAACATCAAAGATCTTGACAAGAATTTTGAAGATCCTTAAAGATCTTGGCAAGAACATTGAAGATCTTGATTGAAGATCTTGGCCAGAACTTTGAAGATCTTGAGAGGAATTTTGAGGATCCTTAAAGATCTTGGCAAGAATGTTGAAGATCCTTGAAGATCTTTGCAAGAACTTTGAATATCCTTGTAGATCTGGCAAGAATTTTGAAGATCTTGGCAAGAAATTGAAAGATCTTTGTAGATCCTTGAGGATCTTGGCAAGAAAATAAAAGATCCTTGAAGATCTTGGTAAGAACCTTGAAGATCCTTGAAGATCTTGGCAAGAATTTTGAAGATCCTTGAAGATCCTTGAAGATTTTATAAAGATCTTTGTCAAGATCCTCAGAAGGATCCTCAAAGGTCCTCATGGAGATCTTTAAGGATCCTTGAAGATCCCTCAAAGATTTTCACCGGGGTCTAAAAACTGCAGTGAAATTGGTTGTAATTCAATTCAAAACTAACTCAATTCCTATGAAATGACATCCATGGTCTTTGTTTGCAATGGTGTAGTCTGTGGTTGGCCTGCTAGTTCGGTCTTTTTTACTGTTTGTTGTTTACTTAGACAAGCCAGGTGTACATGTATGAATGGGTACAGGCAAAAAAATGCGTGGGGTAACCTAGCAATGGACTAGCAAGTCCCACCCAGGGGGAAGTAGTAACACCGGAACTTCCAGTTGCTCCATGCTACAGAAACCAAGCTCTGAGCACATGGGCTAACTTGGGCCAAAGTGCAACTTTACTTACTTATTAGGCTAGTATTGTTCAAATATGATGCATATTTGTTCAGAAGGGATAACTGGGATTCATAACTTCCTAACTTAGGAGAGCTTCACAAATTTGGCCACAGTGGTTCAGTTGTGTAACAAATGAAATGATTTTGATCAACACCAGACAGAAATGACTTTACCTGCTGAGTTTAAACAGAGGTTTGTCACTCTCAGAGGCATCTACTAGCTTTCTGAAAGAAGAAGATAATAATTAAAATCAGATTAAAAGGTCACAACTGAGAATCAATTCACAGGGTTCATAAGGGCAGTGACTTTATTAGAAGGTGGATTCTGGTGGTTTTCCTTCCAGCAGACTCTTGGATCTGAAGATAAATTTTGACTTCAATGTTTATGACAAATTGCCCCAGGCTTAAAGAATCTGGAAGACCCTTCAGAAGTTGTGTACATGCATGTAACTGCAAAGGTGTTCCATGCTCGATTAATCTTTATTCTACAGTTCAGACAAAATTTTCAATTCATTTTACTACAAAGACATTATGAATTCATAAAATAAAACTTTGCCCCTGTTTTAAAAACATTTTGCCATCATTTGAAGTTTTTGACTTTTTTACGGACTCCAAAACTTACGAAAAACTAAGCATCATTTGTCGCACGACCAAGTCAGAAGGGGCACTGGTCTATTCCTGATTTGACATCACGAACTGCTTTGCATACATGTTTACAAAGACTAAAGGAGAGGCAAATCAGTTTGTGATGTCAAATCAGGAGTAGACCCATGCCCCTCACTAGCTCGGTCGTGTAACAGATGATGGCTACATTTCAGAACTTTTTACAGCCTATAAAAAGTCAAGACTGAGGGGGATTTCATAAAAAAAAGCCGCAATGCTTTTTGAACAGGTGCAAAGAGTTATTTTAGCGAAAAAAATATTTTGGGGTTAGGTGCACTTTAAGTTGCGCACATAAATGCGGGGGTCTTCCATCTATTCAATCTCACATAAAAAAGTAGTTCTGAAAAGTGCTGCAGATTACAATTTATTATGTAAAAAACCAATGCGGATTCTCAAATGTGTGGTTCCAGAAAATATCCATACCCCCACCACGGAGGGAATTTCACTTAGGACCCCCCCTCCTCCCCGGATTTTCCATTTTTTAAGTAAGCTATAACCCCCCCATCCCTCTGGATTTTCCACAGTTTGTCAAACACCCCCCCCAACCCCTCTGGAAAATTTCATTCAAGAAGGGAGAGTGTTAAAACTGAAGCAACTGATCCAAATTTAAGTGAAGCTAAGCCGTTCCGATTATCGTAGGACGCGTTTATACTATTTATTAGCGTTTAAAATAATAACGTACATAGTCATAGCTTACTCATAACATATTATCTTACCAATACCAACTGTACTTCTCTACGTCAAACAGATATACTAGGTATCTGTAAAATTACTTTGGCAAAAGCATGTAAAACGTTCGTTTTCATTGAAGAATTCGCTTGAAAAGTCGCAGTGTTGCTGATAAACGTTACTTCAACATGAACGCGATCATGAACAAAGAAAACGCACAAACAAAATTAAGGGGAAATGATCAAAATAGAAAGAATAACGAATATTGAGTTCTCTAAAGTCGTTACCCTGCATACCAGCCCTCAGTTTAGAGCCTGTTACATGAAAGTGCAAGAGTAGCAAGAAAGCCCGTAAACGTATTTGGCGACACTTGTACTTTGCAATAAATATTCTTGTTGCTGAGCTTAGCAAAACACGACTTCTACGAGTCAATGAGATCGCGCTTCGCTTGCCAGTTGCCACATAGGGAAGTTAAAAAGGACGAACTGATTGTTCGTAAACAACGCTTATAATTAATGTCAATCGTGAAGGCAAGCTTAAAATTTAGGTTCTTTAGACGACGAAGGCATTTCGTCGAAGGATCGTCGTCTCAATAAGTAAATGTAACCACTGCTGGTACGCGTTGCTGTCTTCTTGAAGACTGGTAACGAGTAATGGCGGCTACTTCTACGCGACGACGATGTTTATTTCCTTTCCACCCCAATATTGCTTCCAAAGCGCCTTTGGGAGAAAGAATGCCTGTTTTACGTTTAACAAAAGTGTTTACTTAGCAGTTAAACTAATTTAATTCCACAATAAAGATCTACAATTTTCGAACTTTATCTGCAGCTTACATCGGAATGAATCGAAGTTGACCCTCTGGAAAGTAATTTATCTGTTCACCCCCCCCCCCCTCTCCTCTGGATTTTCCTGGGTTTTTTACCCCCCCCCACCCCTCCGGAATTTCCAATTCCCTCCGTGGTGGGGGTATGGATATTTTCTGGAACCACACAATGCAGCAAAAATTACTTAAATGAAAAATTTAAAAAAAACCTACCTCCTAGCAACTGCATTTCTGTTGTATTCATCCCTTTTATCCTCATTTTCCTTTTGCTGTCTCTAAAATTTAACAACATATAACATATGAAACTTTTAATTGCTGCCCTTCTAATAAGGAATATTTAAAGTTAGGACAAGTGCAGTCACAAAACTGTATGGAGCCAAATAAACCGAGTGACCAACCTACCCACTTTCATGAGATTGAGGGCAATGGAAAATGGAAGAATTAATAATTAATTTACAAGGTACTAAGTAAAGTAAATTGCCAATTTTGCTGATCTGGAGTAAACAGGTTATAAATTAATAATAAATTAATTTTAGCTCTGCAAATATCAAACAACCTGATCAACTTAGAAAATTAATACCTTCTTTTCTGCTCTTTCATCCTTGTCTTTTTGTTTTTGTTCATTAAACCAGTCTCGTTGATATCCCATACACATTAAATGCTTGAAGTTCACGGGCTCAGAATCTCTACGATACAAATAAAACAACCATGATATTGATTTATCTGCACTTACTGTGCAGTTTGAGGTCCACGATGGCAACTGATCTCAGCTGATACAAACTACAAACAATCAATAAGATTTTTTTGGTAAAGCTGTCTTCTAGAGTTCATTTTTTTAAAGTCTGAATGAAATTTGACCTTGCTGTTGCTGACCATGAGAGAAGGAGGCCTTATGCCAGGAGTGAGATTGGTGTGAGACATGATAAACCTACGGGATACATACTAAGGTTTGAAATATTACACATCCGTTGACTCAATCTTGTACTGTCTAGTTGTACATGTACTATGATTTGAATGTCTCTAGTGCGCAATCCACAGGATCTGTTGTAAACACTTATAAATCAAGAAGTAGGTACATGTGTCCATTTACTAACATTTTTGGAAGTCTAACTTGTCTTCGTTGAGGTTCACTTTTCTGAGCTTCCTTTAGTTCTTCAAATCTTTTATCTGGCTTGTGAATTCTCTTCAAAGGAGGAAGCCTAACATTGCTTGGGATTTCTCTTTCTTCCTTAACATCCCTGCAAAGCAAAAGTTTGTTAAATCAAGACAGTTAACTTAATAAAATTTTGTATTGTGAGATTGTGTGTGTACTACATCAAAATGCACTGTAGCAATTCATTATTAAATATTAATTTAAAATGTTTCTGTATACATACCGTTGCCATTTTGAGAGGTTATCAAATCCAATGATTGGCCGTTTGGTTCGATAGGAACCTGTCACAACTTCGTCATCTGATGGCAAGTCATGTACATGAACATACCAATCAGGAAGGACATGATATCTGAAAAATAACCCCCACAATGTTAAGTCTGAAGTTCTTGCAATAAACCTCTTTACAAGATGATCTGAGTACCACCAGTGTGTCACAAACTGGATAACTAAATACAAGCTGTGCTCTTTCTTTTATAATTATATTTGCTTCATTCAAATCACTATATTTGAGCCCTTTGTTTAGCGACTACCGTACCTCTCCTTGGCGATCACTTGTTATGGCATTTTGGAAGGTCACTTTATATTCACATTTTGCAGTTGCAGAAAATATGCATACCCAATGGAAGGTTATTCGGAATCCCAAAGGGTGGGGAGTCTGAGAAGCCAAAATTCTGAAGGCAAATGTGAAGCTAAACTGGAATTTAATTTCTAGAGGGGTGAAGGGGGTTTAAACCAAAAAACCTTCCATGGGGAAGGGATGTGGATATTTTCTGAAACAACACATTGAAATACCCTGGCTTTGGCTCCTTATGTTCCTCCTCATGGTCAATTATGTGACCAGGATCATCAAATTCTGCATCCTCTCCTGGATGATCATGATCAAACCAGTCAACTCTCGGATATGGAACAGGCTCAGCGTCTTTTACAGGTGGACTGCGAAACGCCAATAGATCCTTCCGCCCACCTGCCTTGGCCAGTTTAATGTACTTTGAATCAGTGTCCCTAATCCACTTTCTTCTAAAGTGTCTGTCATCTTTCTCAGGATCAGCAAGCTCATCTTTGAGTCCTCCTATACCTGGGATCTGTGACGCAGGGGGAGCCGGCTTGGGAGATTTTGTGGTCCTTTTGCTAGGTGCATGGTAGTACCAGTCTAAGAGATTTAAAGAAGTAACTTGTATCATAAAGCTGCAACTTAACTCATGAAGGGAAGGCAGAACTTATTAAAAGATGGTTCCAAGAGGTAACGTAACATGGCTATCTCTTTCCAATAAAATTTCAAATGACTACATTTTACAGCCACCCCTTGAATTTGCTATGTTAAAGAGAAAGAGAAAAGCTGCAACTGTTCGATAAACGAATAAACAAATAAGTTTTTTTTGGAATAATATTCTAGTATTCAAAAAGGTTTTGGCTGAGTCGAGACACTCGTATCAGTTCGAGACCGACAACTCCCTGTCAAGAAATCCGGTCAAGAAATTTTTAACAGTCAAGCCACTTGTATTAGTTCTAGGACGTCGAAAGGTTCTTGGCATGATATGATTTCTTGACGGTTTCCAACTGACATCAACTGATACGGTACCAGTTCAAAAGTTCCGCCAAGAAATTCGAGTATCGTTACCCTCGACAACTAACGAACAAAGTTTACAGCTCTCACTCAGCTGGTGTAAAACAAAGCTCTAAACGTATGATTTTGCCACCTAAGATCGTCCATTTCCCCTGTTACTAATCATAGAACTAGGCAGAGATCTCTTTTTCCCCTAAAGTACCTCTCAGTTCAGTTAATTAAGCTTAAGCTTAATGCTTTACATGAAAAGTGGAATCTAAAAGAGAGGGAACATGGCGAGCAAACATCATGCAACCATGCAAGAGGCATTTGCTATTCGGTTGAATAGA
Source organism: Siderastrea radians (assembly GCA_964017195.1). Taxonomy (NCBI): domain Eukaryota; kingdom Metazoa; phylum Cnidaria; class Anthozoa; order Scleractinia; family Rhizangiidae; genus Siderastrea; species Siderastrea radians. The sequence goes on from OZ024900.1 coordinate 4,051,569, forward strand.
AAGTTCACAGTTCTACAAAAAACGAAGAACTGTTTACCTTGAGTCGATATGTGTGGATTAGGCATTTATATCGTTCACCGTTCAATAAAGAAAGTTGCGTTTTCTCTTCTCCGCTGTTTTCAACTGTCTCAGGGCGAAGCAACAGAAATATGAAGTTGAAAGACGAGATGTTTGTTGCTATGGCAACAAAAGTTGTCCATTGTCTTATGGGCGTGACGGACTATATATGTGTGACAAAAAGTCGCGCATTTCTCTGACCGTACAGTAGCCTGTTCCAGGCTCTCAGATTGTTGGGATGGCACGAAAATTAGAAAGGGAACGCGAAAATAAGACGCGCGGGATCTGGAAAAATGGGGGCGGTGGCTGGACCTTTTTTTTTTGCGCTCTTTTTCTCAATTCACGCTTTCCCCACTATCTCGGAGCTGTACATCAGAAAGCAATAATTTCTTAACTTTCAGCCTTATTTTTGTTGTCTCTTCGAGGTTTTACGAATTCCAAAACTGCAATCACAGATATGCAGTGCAAGTTCCGGTAAGACGTAGAAAGGATTGAAATTGTGAAAGAGTCGTGAAGAACTTGAATTGTGAACAATTTTAAGGATTAAAAGATTTTAAGATGATTAAAATTAAAATCCGAAGTTAGTGACACCAAAACCGTTTGCTATCAACCCGATTCGAGGTGCTCTTGTGTGGTCAGCGGCCTAACTACAGCAGGTTTCTTTTACAGGTCTCATTCCTCAGGTCACCCGTACAGGTCAGTGTGTTACCGAGAAATAAACAAGCTAAACAGTGTCCCCTAGCCCTAATTCAGGCTAAAACATCACCTAGTATGCCAGGGGACACTGTCCAATGTATTTATATGTCAGCAACACAGTGACATGTACTTGTGACCTGTGAAATGTGAGCTGTAAAACATACCTCTCCGTCTAACTACCCCACCTACATCAAGGAGTCGGGATTAAATAGGTTTTATCCCAAAATTACTTTTTCCAAAACAGTAATGGAAAGGAGGTGCACCGAATCGCGGCAGAAGCACATTTATAAACGATGGACCTTCATCAAATCCTTTTTGATCCCTTTTCAGTCAAGCATTGCATCTAGGATAGAATATCTAGTACAGTGGAACCCAAATGTGTTCGTTGCAACGGGAATTCGTGTATGTCGGGGTCCTTTTCCGTACATTTCGCTACTAATGGGCTGAAGAATATATAACGAACGATCTAGATCGTTCGTTAAACCGGGTTCTTAATATTAGGGGTTTGTTATATCGGGTTTCCGCTGTAGCCATAATCCAAATCACCTTTTATGACCACTTAAATCAGTTTTGGAGACAAAACTGGCCTTCTTTTTTAACCTGTTCCAGGCTCCGAGATAGTGGGGAAAGCGCGAACCGAGAAACCGAGTGCGAAAACAGACTCGTACTCAGTCGCTTCTCTTGCCCACGCTGTGGTTTATGGATAGGATTTGATGAGTTTGCGGTGCATCAAGGGAAGGACGAATTTTCTCCCTCCGTCGTAAAAGGCTTTGCGCGTATTGATCGCCTTCCCATATTCCAATGCGAAAAGGAATAAATAAGTGGCGACTAGGTACGAGTCTGTGAAAAATGCGTGGGGACTGGGAACACCCTCTTTTCTCCAGTGCGTCTAATTTTCACGTTCCCTTTCTATTTTTTATGCCGTCCCTACTATCTGCGTGCCTGGAACAGGCTATTCTCTGCTACAAATAGAATGAAATTTTTCCCACGTATGATAAGTTTGACTCGACTTTAAGTGCTCCAATTCTTACACCCAATACTAAGCAAATTTAAAGCGGGTCTCCCCCGGCGGCACTCAGCTTTAGTCCAATAAAGTTATGCCAGGAGGTAAAAATGCTTGCAACATAATTTTTATTTTTACATTGTTTGCTTTTGAGGCATGTATGTTAACATACTAAAAGTCAACAAAAATCAACTCATGGGAAATACGAAAAAATTCCACGTGTTGACGACTGCCATGTTTTTATGCTAATTAGCCACTGAAAACTGTCCCATCAAGACATTTATCACTTTTAGTTTCACTTAACATGTAAAAACAAAGGACGGTAAAGTAAAGTGTACATTTAGGTTCTATCATGGACCGTTTTCCAACAAATATTCAACAAAAAAGTGTTTAAAGGAACTGCGTCACGGATTTTAGCCAAATTCATGCATGGGAAATGTCCATCAAATTCGGTGAAATATAACACAGCAAATACAAAAGAAGGCACGGATGGCTAAAAGTGAAGAAGATTGAAACGGATTGCGATATATGTTTGTGAAATGCTGTTGGGCTGAACAGTTTTCAAAGTTATCCTCATTTGCTTGTAACTTTAAATTAATGTCTCAAACATATAGCATCACCTGATTATCTATCGGTACCTTTTTAAGTTAACAGTACTGAAGTTAAGCAATAAGGCATTTGACCCGACTTCCTCTGTATCGCTATCTGGATCTGTCAGAACGTGGATTGAAACAAACACTTCCACGACACTCTCCACAGGCAGGTGAACAGTCAAGTCCGTGCTTTCTGCAACTGCATCGAGCCGTGTTACAGTCCACCTTGCAGTAACATCTGATAACTCGGAGGAGAGTTTCCGGTGCAGGTGGTTTGTTGGTCTTTACCGGAATTAGAGTACCATCTGTTTCTTTCCATCCCCAGTCACACGGTTGAAGCTCTTGATTTCAAGTCCAAAGTTGAACCTGGTAATAAACGCGAAGGGAATGAAATTTCGGAGACGTCGGAGGCAAGGACTTCACCTGACTGCGGTTGTGCTTTTAGCTGTCGTTTCGCAAAATCGTCAATATCGAAAGGCCTCCAAACTGTCGCTCACCTTGCCGCCATACACCTCTACCAATGCGTGTTCTCCTGCTTTGATAAAATCTTCTTTTTTCAACGAATTGGCATGATAAAATACTTCGGCATGCTGTTACAACTGTGATCTCTTCTTAAGACCGACGGCCTTTCCAATACTAAACAACCGTGACGTGGAACCACATCCCAGCAAAGCGTGTAGAAATGGAAGATGCCTGCAGAAGTTTGACCCGAGCACAGAACAAGTAGCCTCGATGTCCCAAACCTTGCCTTGCGCGGACCCTTGTTTCGGCTGTGGTTTGAAGAAAATTTTCTTTTCGGAGTTGTTTCCTTGGTGGCAGAGTAAAATTAAAATGTCTGTGTCATCTGCAATGACGACAGTGTCTCTGGTAGCAGATACAGAGACCGCAGACTGACCTATCAAGAAATCAGCATCGCCTGCAGCATGAATGGTGTCACACCCCGCCTCCTTTTACTTCTCACTCAACATATTGATGAAACGTTGTTTGTTCTGTTTGTTTCGCAGGAAAACGTCTTTCTTTACAGTGTGTTCACAAGATCACAGTGTACAGCTACAGCGTTGTTTGATCGTCTTTTTAAGCGAGCTTCGTCTTTAACTGAGGGCCCATAGATAGACATATAACCTTTATTTAAACACGATAAATATTTTAGCTTACAGCTTGTGGGGTCGTGTGGGAAAATAAAAATAAAAATTTAAATTTACTCAATATTTACACGTTTCTAAAAATGATCAACATTTACAGATTCGTGTGCTATAACTCCTGATGCTATGCTTCTTAGTGAGGTATCATCCTTGGAAAAGGAGTTCCTAGTTACTCTGTATCCTTCCAGTCTCTCTCTTGTCAAGTATCTGAAGCTTCTACGTGTTGCTCGCTAGTGTTATAAGCGACGCCGGTGAAATCTTGCATAGTGCTGTATACGTTGCAACAGAAAGACATAGACTTGACTCACACTAATCTTTGCACCACATTCTTTCCTATGTCTCTTGAAAGGCCACCAGTCGAGTCGATGTTGCGCATTAGCGTCTGTTCGATTACCAAATAAGTTGAAAGACTAGCCCTTAATCTATCAGTGTGGCGGACAACATGCAGATTATTTAGAAAAAAGGAATAGATATCTCGATGGTCAGTTTGTAGTATAACAATTTGCTGAAGGTAAACGTAGATTGTGTTGGTATACAAATTATGCCCAGCTGTCCAATTCTTACACAGCTATTTAAAAAAACATCTATTTTCTCATAAGATGTGAACCGTAGTTTGCAAACAAAGAAGAAATTCTTGTAAAAATTTGCTGCACAGTGCACGTGGTCTCAGTAGTGTTTCTCTAGAAATAACAATGTTTTAATTTTGCGAACAACTGTAGCTTTAAGTACTCCAATGCAAGGACTCCAGCCGGAATCGTCTTATGCAAAGCGCACAACAAAAGCATTACATGAAATACATAGTTTTACCTCAAGGTTGGATAACGGGACTGGCGGGACTTGCTCGTCATCTGTCGTAAATAAACGCTGCCCTACCAACATGTACTAATCTCCCAGGGAACTGGTGTCGACCTTATACTCTATCGTCATCTTCGACGCGAAACTGAACCGAACTCAATCTTTTCGTTTGCTTACATTGATTAATTGTTCTTTACACTACTTTGCAGTTGTAATATCAAAGTGCTCTGTGAGAGCTAAAAAAAAAATTAAACTTCGTAACACTAACCGTAATAATAGTAGTAAAAGTAATATTTCTTAGCGAGAATATTCGATAAGTAAACCAAAGCCTTAAGTCTCCCTTTAAAAACACTTTACTAAAACAAGTTAGTTGATTAATGCCACTTAAAATGAAATTTTGTTGTAAAACTTGTCTGTGATAAGGCTAATTTGCATAAAAACATGGCGTCTAAAAGGCAAAATGACAGAGGCAAAAAAACTTGCATTTTTTTCATATTTCGCCAGGGTTGATTTTTGTTGACTTTTAATATGTTTATCTGGAGTCCTTAACGAAAACGTCCCTGAAAATAAAAATTCTGTTGCAAGCATTTTGACCTTACGGTACCAAATCGCGTTAACTTTCCTGGACTACTTGCCATAAAAACAGAGACTGAATTACACCAGTACCCGGGCAGCAGACTCATACCCAGTCGCTATTTATGAGTCTGGGGGAAAGGGAGAGAAGATTGGATTCTATTGAGGCGCGCATGGTGTCATGGGAAGGGAGGAAGAAAGAATAGCTATATCAACCTCGTCCCCAGGGCCTTCTCCTCGTTCAAAATGGAAGATCGAAGAAACCCCTGGCCAAGGCTGCTGAAATACTCCAAGAATCTTGGAGTATTTTGTCACGTGACACATGGGGAAATGGCTTTTTCGGAGGTTGTTTCCAGCGTCTAGCGGACCTGTTTGTTTTCTTGCAATCTGAAACCGTTGTTAAAACGTAACGAAAACATTTAATCGTGTTTACGTGACAAAACCCTCACGAATTTTTGGAGCCATTTTGGCAGCCTTGGCCAGGGGTTTTTCCGATCCGCCATTTTGAATGAAGAGAAGGCCCTGGGGACGAGGTTGATAGCTATATTTTTCCTTCGCCCCTTCCCATGTCACCCCGAGCAGCTCAATAGAATCCAATCTTCTCTCCCTTTCTGCCAAACTCATAAATAGCGACTGGGCGGAGTCTACCTGGGCATTCACCGTGGTCAAACGAGAAAAATAAGAAAAGTGCTTCAAAGATAAGGGAATTATTTTCACTGCTTATTAAAGTGCACCTAACCCCAAAATATGTTTTTCACTAAAATAAACCTTTGCACCTGTTTGAAAAGCATTGTGCCTTTTTTATGAAATCCCTCTCAGTCTTGACTTTTTATAGGCTGTAAAAGTTACGAATTCTAGCCATCATCTGTTACACGACCGAGCTAGTGAGGGGCATGGGTCTATTCCTGATTTGACATCACAAACTGATTTGCATCTCCTTAAGTCTTTGTAAACATGCAGGCAAAGCAGTTCGTGACATCAAATCAGGAAGAGACCCATGCGCCTTCTGACTCGGTCGTGCGACAAATGATGCTTAGTTTTTCGTAAGTTTTGAAGCCCGTAAAAAAGTCAAAAACTGTAAATAATGGTGAAATGTTTTTAAAATAGGTGCAAAGTTTTATATTAGCGTAAAAAATATTTTGAGGTTAGGTGCACTTTAAAGTTTGATACTTAATCAGTATCCTGTAGATTTACTAAATTGTTTCGAACTTTACTAAAAAAGTTCTTAGCGTTTGAAAACGGGAGACGGACATGTCGGTGCAATTTTTAAAAGTAACCTTGTTCAGGTGCGCAACATTTATATAGCAAAAAAACTTGTTCATCTGAGAGAAATGAAAATATATTTACACTCAACCACTGTTATATATATGCTTGCTCATGTTTCGACTGCGTCTTGAATAAATCTTACGAATTAAAACGAAAAAAACTGCCTCAGACATTTGACCGTGGTGGAGCCCGGGCAGCTCAGCCCGGGAACTAAATACGATAAAAAAAAAAGCAATGCTGATTCAACGGTAGGGAAACTGAGTGTATATTTTAACCAATATTTTAAAAGCCACAGCCTTTCTTCTTCAGGGTCTTACAGAGAATGACTCTAAGGGCAAAAACGTTACAATTTAAACAAAGGGTACAATATGATACTAGAATAACAACATGCAGCTTATATTACAACGTTTAAAAACTGGCGTCCTGAACCGCTCTTGTCATCTTGTGAGGATTTGAAGGCGTAAAACAACGCTGATTAGATCCTTTGCTACAGGATCCGGTACTTTGATTTTGTTACGGTGGTCCTTGCAAAGTTAATTGTTTCAGCCCGGGAAGCCGGTTTGCATACTGCAAAAGAAGACTAGCCTTTTCCAGGCTTTCGGATATTAGGGACATAGCCTGCGTAGCAAGCGTTTTCCGTAGGTTTTTCCGCCCGTCAGAGGAATTTTTCGCTTTTTGGAGTCGCGAAAATTGGGGCGAGCACATTTTTGCGCTCGCCCCAATTTTCGCGCGGCCAAAAAGCGAAAAATGCGGAAAGCCTTACGGAAACGCTTGCTAAGCAGGCTAGTAGGGACGGCACTAAAATTAGAAAGGATATGCAAAAATAATTGACATGTGGGAACGGGAAAAAGGGCGTTTTTCGTGCTCGTTTTCTTCTCCTTTATGCATCAGTCAATTCCAGCGGTGCCCATCCCCCCCCCCGAGCATTAGTGGGGCATTTTTCCTCATTGTCCGTCCCGGGGGCGGGGCATTAGTCTACCCCGGGGCATTTGACAGTCTTGTGATTTTCACGTCACAGTACTGTCACTTCCTTTCAGTGATAAGTTTATCGGGCAAGGACGATAAATTTGTGATTAACTTTGTCTAAAGAGGACAAAATGAGACGGTAGATCCACAGAACTAATGATTACTGAAGCAATACACAGAAATAAGACTTATATATTGCAGACTTAGTTTGGCCTGATTTAGCTTTGTTTAGTATGGAGATAAGCCCGAAAACTAAGAAATCAACTTTTTTTTTTTACCTGTACCGCGGGGCATTTGAACAGCTTGTTTGTCCCCGCCGTGGGACATTTGCCAGTTTGTTTTCAAAAAATGCTAATGCCCGGGATCGGCCCGGGGGGGGGGGATGGGCACTGCTGGAATTGACTGATGCATTAGGCCATTGCCACGTAGGCTTAATTCTTACTGGTTTTCCACACTATCGCTGATCCCGAAACGGCTTACTTTAGACCGGAAGTCGGATGGAGGTGAGGCCATCATCAATGCCAAAGACTGATCACGGTCAGGAGCCCATCAAAACGGTTCAATATGACATCCTTAGGTTAGAGGGAGGGGGGGTTCAGTTTTTTATTTGCCATTATGTTTTCAAAAGTGCGAGAGCCGATGCCTACGTGCTAATTGACGTATCTATTTTTAATTTCTCTGGCTAAAATAGCTGCCTATCAGAAGGCGAGAAAGTTTAATTATGTCCTGAGTTACGTCAGTGCGAACCCTAGAACATCTGATCTTTCCCCGGTTCGGTAACAGGATGTTGTCTCTTGCTACAGTTAGCTAGTTTTATGAAATAACATACTGCCGGAGTATTTACTTAGTTATGCAAACAGTTTTAGAGCACTTGCACCGATATTGCATGTCGTATTGGAGTTACAATGCCGACCCTTAAGCTAGAATTTTTTGTGAATTTGTGTTTAACAGTTTCAACATTTTAATTTTTTCAGTTGTATAGACAACCCTGAAAATTATTTTCATCAGCTCAATTTTAGGCCGAAACCCGTTGTAGAATTTCACCCGTTTGGAACAAAAACATTGATCAATAAACAAGTCTTCATCGTCTAGAACTGTATGTTTCCCCATGTTTCTACATTCGCCGTGTAGGCGCGGAGAGACGGCTTCAGCCGAAGACTGAAAACCTGGAACGGCTTCAACAGGAAGTCATACAGTGATGCAATTCGAGAAGAGACTAAAAACGAAAACAGCCCAAGCAGCGGGGAGTGAGATATAACTGCATACATGTATGTTAATTAAAGTATGACATAAAGATATTGCAATTAAAATTAAACCATTCCGGTGTCACAGCGGATTTTGTCCCCCCGCCGATTTTGTCCCCCCGGACCAAATCCGCTAGCGGATATTGTCCCCCCGGACAATATCCGCTAGCCGATATTGTCCCCCTTCGCCGAATTTGTCCCCCCCTCAACAATTGTTATTTAAGCTTTGTTTCCCTCTTACTCTTAATTAGAGTCCAGTAATCTTATTGTCCTGTATCTTTTCAGGTTTTTGTAAATTCACTCAACCGAACATTTATTCTAATAAACAAACTTGACACTGGGACTTGTTAGCCGAACATTGTTTATTAGTCGAAAGTTATGTCCGGGGGGACAAAATCCAGGGGGGACAAAATCGGCTAGGACACCGGCAATTAAGCATACCTTCAGTATATTGCCAGTGAAGCGATATAAACTGCTGACTCATTTAGGAGCTGTTATGGCTGGTGTTATGTTAATGCCTTGAACTTTCGGCCAAGTTTGTCAATTATTAATTAGCAATATAGAGGCGTATAGGCACGTTTGAGAAGATTATGACTGTTTGGGGTTACTTGACGTCACAATTTAAAAGCTGAAGTATCACCCACGACCGTATAAAGCAAATTTGTTGTATGCCGAGTGTTATATTTGGCTGTTTACAGATAAGATGGCTGCGATGGAATTGTACAGGTTATCTTCGTTCACTTTAGTCTTCATCGGAGTTGTCTTGTCGACTGACATCCAGTTTAGAAGCAGGACTTGCTTCGTCGAAGGTAATATGCGAACTTTGTCTTAAACTTCATGCATTAATTATTTCGTTTTCCGCTTCGTTATTTTCACAGTTTTGTTGTGTATTTTAAAGTGATTCAGTTAAAGGTTAATTCTGTTGTTTAAGTCGCGAACTTAAATATCCTCTGTTTTGATGGCTCTTTTAGGGGCGTCTGGTGAGGACGAGAAACGGTTGGTAGACCACGTAGTTGGAATAACCAACTCCAACGTGCGTCCTGTGAACAATTCGTTGGATGCCGTGAACGTGACTCTCGATATTACCTTCCATGGCGTGATAGAAATGGTAAGCAACATAATATTTTTTTCGACATCGGCCATTATTTAGTTTAAATACGCCAGTGTATTTGAAGAACATCTCTTTGTTGCTGCTAGTCTTTTCAAGTTGACTTCATGCGATCGTGCCAGGAAACAACAGCTGCTTACGACTTCCTGTTTTTACCTACTAATGCAGAAAGTCACTAATTCGAAATATTGAAAGATGAATAATACCGCATGAAGTTGGTCTCTGGTAGCTTTCATTTAATTTGCTTTATTATTCTGCCTACAGAAGTACGTTCCATATTCCGCAGTATGATAAGTTATGTAAGCTTATATGAAACTCGTTTTGTTATATAGATTAAAACAGGCAATCGTTATCAGCAAGTGAAGTAAACGAAAACCATCTTTTAATTAAGCTTTTACATCTAAGCTAATATAAAGTTCGTGATTATTTAACGAGGTATAACTTATAAAAAAACAAAACATATTTGACGTGTTTAGGTTTGTTATAAAGAATGTTGTCTTAGTTTCAGGAATATTTCGCAGAAAAATGCGAGTGATTAAATGGCAACAAATGTTTTGTGTTCACTCAGTAAATTAACATAATTTTGAGTGTTCTCACGCAGAGAACTAGGTGGACAGTAACACAGAATTAAATATTAAAAAAGAGTCATTGCTATTCAGCCGTAGGAAATAAATAACACAAGAATAGCTCTTTGACCCATGAGGTGGCACGGGTTATGAAACCAAGTTCTGCAGCTTTTCGGCCCGCCCTTATTAAACCTATAATCTTATGTTTACAAATTGCCTGCAGATCGTTTTAAAACAATTTTGCAAATCCTCTTGCATTGTAAAATGGTTTGCAAGTAAGCCTTTATGCTTAAAAAACCTGATTTCGATTTCAGTCGGATGAAGTATATAAATATTTTTCAAAGCAACTAGGAGCACCACTGTCCAAATATATTTTTAGTGAAACAATTAAGTATTAGCATGGAAGTGTTCCATTAAAATTATATGCCAGGTTAGAGAAAATGTCGTTTATCACGAAAAAACAATTTTAAAAAATTGGCTGGGAACACCTGCTGGTTCGGTGTATATAGAATTTGATGAAATTTATCGAAGCTTTCTTTAAAAGTTTTTAGGCTTGTTTTAAAGGACTTAATAAAAATACTCGGAAATAAAGATGCTATTGCTTTCTGGCTTGGCACAGAAATTGTAATTTAACCGCGGCAATCATTGAACATCTCGCCTTTTTGAAGATAAGCTTATCTTAAGAAACCCACGTGAATTTCCTGTCACGCGAACTCTGCAACTTAGGAAAAAACAGAATTGTTTCTATTTCTCATTGATTAGTTTGAACTAAGACAACAAAAAAATTGTTTCCTGCTAACACTACTTGTCTAACATGGAATTTAGAAGGTCAGATTGTTTGGAGGATGACGGAACAGGTTATCTGACAAGACAAATAAGGCTGCGAAATTATGGATATGCCGATTCGTTTAACTTTTAGGACGAAGCAAAACAGCCTGGAGCTGTTTTCGTCTTTGCGAAGCAGAGGTCGTAAAGCGTACGTCATGCTCTTACCGCGGTGTTTAATCAAAAAGAAAGTTTACTTTTGTTTTATCAAATGAAAATATAAACACACCTGGGTAGGTTCTCAAGTATTGGTAATATAAACATCCTCCGGCGGTCTCGCACCGACGAAGAACGCTCTAGACCACGATGTAACAGGAAGAAAAGCGCAAATAATTTGTTACGTGGTAGTTAACACTTGCAAAACTTCAAAACTTCAAAACTTCCGGGAGGTTTTAACGTGTGGAAGTGAAGTGTTTTGTTTTATGTAGGAAAACAGTGGTTTTGAACCCAACTGAAGACAAAGAACACAAGCTGCGAATTTATTGTTTGAATTCTAAAACAACAATAGGGAAAACTGACAATTGCACTAATTCAAACGTCGACTTCATGCAAATTTTTAATACTCAACATCTCTGATATGCTCTTAGCGGGTAGGCGTGAGAGCAGAGAGATTTTTGTGATGTTCGGTCATCTTTAGACCTAAACTGACCCCAGGGGCCTGTTTCTCGAAAGTCCCGATGACGTTTCAGGCCCGCAGCTATATTTTAAGATCAAAATCTATCAAACGTTGGCTTAGTTTTGCGGGGGTCATAGAATTTTATAACTCAGCTTTCAAAACCAACAAAATTTGAGTCTTTAATGTAAACATTGCGCGCATAAAATGGCTTTCCGGGCCCGAAAAGTTAGCGGGACCTTCGAGAAACGGGCCCCAGGCACGTTTTGTTCTTTTAAATTGAAGGAAATACAAAAAAAAAAATAAAAGTTTGCAAAGTATTGAAAACGAACATCACAACGCGAAAGTGCTGCTCAGTAGCTTTCATTCGAACGGTCACTTTTGGGTTTCGTCCATCTGGTACAGCACATTAAACAGCACCACAGGAATGAACACTCAAGGTTTTTTTATCCATAGACCCAAACGTTAGAATCGCATTAGATATTTGAGATAGTAATACCACGTTATGGCCCCGGCCTTGAGATGAGACGGTGAACGAGAAATAGCTCCAAGAGCCTTGACCGCCTCCACCGCCTTAAAGAGCGGATAACTTTATCAAGCAGATAAATCCCGTCTCATTAAGATAAAATGTGTTCGCTAAGATAAATTCTAACTGCTGGACAGAAGAGATAAAGCTCTTGTCTCTTTGAGCAACCCGAAGAAGAATTTTGTTTTGCCTCAAAAGAAAGCTTGCGGCACGGAATTTCTTGTATCCTAAGTTTATATTGGGAAGGGTACCATCAAGATAAGATAACTTAACCTAAGATCTCGTTTAAATAACACAGTAGTCAAGGCTTTGCTAAAAAGAAGCTGTATGTATGCTTGTTATACAAGCGAATTGATTTCAGTTTGGCATGCAAATTAAAATTTTGTGTTGGTCATATTGGCTCGATAAACTCGGTCAAACCAATACTGCGGATATTTTGCCACAAGAAGATACACAAATAGTATTTGATTTTAATAGTTAGTATTTCGTCTCCTCTCATCCCTTTTCAGTGCTTGACTGATTGCAATGAGTCCCTGGCTTCATTCATTTTGTGCAAAATTTTAAACATCATTACTGTAACTGGCGAGAGAAGAAGGGACATTCGATCGTGCTGACGGTGTTTAGATAGAGTTCCTTGAAATTTGGCGGTTTTGAACGAAAACCAGAATGTTAGTTATTTCCGGTATCGTGATTGTAGCATACAACTCCAAGCCGCAACATGAAAAGCTAAAGTGCAATGTTTTCAATTTGTGTAACGAGATCTTAAAAAGCTGAAGCTCGTTCTCTTCAAATTTATTTAGAAATAACCCTTTTACAAGCCTTACAGTCTTGCTTTTGAATGCTTCGATGTTATAGATGGCCATCTCTATGTTGGCGTTATTCTTATCGAGTTTCATCTCATAAATTCATCAATAGCTATCTTCGTAATCCTAAAACGCAGTAATTTCAGACGGAAGGAATATAACGTTGCTAAATATATCCTCCCGTATGCGCATGGAAAACAAATAAACACCAATTTGCGTTGGCGACATCACGCAGGTTTTGGTCCCTAATTTATGATAATTATGCAGCTTTCTCTCTCTGGCACACCTATCGCTGTTAACGACATTTTCTTCAGGAATGTTTGAATCAAACAGTTACGAAAAGGACCTCTGGTATTATTCTTTCCTCCCGTTAAGACCTGTAAAGGGGTTTGGTGTGGGAGTCCTTTCTCAACTATCTGTGGCATGCGTGCACACGTACGCACTTCCTTCGTGCCTAGTCGACCCTGGTGTCTCCTATGAAACTGAATATCTGCACGAAGAGTTCACATGTCTGGCTGACATTGCTGAATGATGTTGAACGAAATTTGATTGCCACCAAACTTTCGATCCAACACCATTCAAGAGTTTAAACTTTTCCAGAGCGCACAAGAGTCAATGTGAGATCACGAGAGAAAGAGGCAAAACGAACGCGTGTGTTTGAACTTTCATGAATTCTAATTAAAATTTGAGCAGATTCAAAAGTCTTCCAAGGCGCACGAGAGTCGCCGAGAGCTTACTAGAGTTTGAAGCCAAACGAGACGGTGTGGCTCTCCTTCCCGTTTGGCTGGGCTTTAGGCTGACATTTGCAAGTGTTGAACACATGCATGCACGTGCAGGAAACACCCTTTTGCAACAACATTCAACGTCATTCGACAGGGTGGTCAAATGTGGAAGTTTAATTCGACAATGTCTAAAGAGGTTGAATCAAGATGACGAATTCGTTTGGCTAACTCGTTCAACATCGTGTAACTAAGTTGTATTCCATGGCCACAATCCGTTTGCCCCAGGGGGGGGGGGGGTTACTACGAACAGGTGTTTTTGACTTGCATACAGCCTGCGTAGCAAGCGTTTCCTTAGCCTTTTCCACCTGTTCTAGGTATCAACCCTCTGCCCGTTTCCTAATTCAAGATGGCGCCTTATAACATACGAAGGATTATTCAGCGCTCCGGCTCGTCCAAAATACGCCTGCACGGCAGGCTAACTTGCATATAATAAAAAATTTAGGCGCGATTTTTTTTTTGGAAACGGTCTAAATCGTTTTCAATCTAGGCAACACGAATATGTAAACGTTTTTGACCATAATTAATGTCAAACTATATGTATAAAACTGTCGCAGCGGATAGGAATTTTAAAGAGGATCAAATGCTGCTTACCTCTAAAACATAGACTACTTTACTATAACACCATGATTAGACCGATTATAGATTATGTGAGCGTGGTTTGGACCAGCTGTGACAAACATACCCTCATACGTGTTCTAAAGCTGCAGAAGAGGGCTGCTAGAGTAATTCTAGATGCCAATCGCCAAGCGAACTCTGTCAAACTGTTCAATAAACTTAACTGGATACCATTTTCCGAACAGGCTAAACTAACTAAGTGCTGTATTATATACAAGCGTTTACAGGGGCATGTACCCACCTATCTGAAAAGCTTACTTAAGCTTACTAGCGGGATTCATTCACGTTAGACTAGATATGCCAATTTTAATATTGTTCGCCCAGTTGTCAAACGACAAACTGAAGGAGGAAGAACATTTACCGTGACTGCCTGTCAATCCTGGAACAGCTTACCGCTATCTGTGCGAGAATTACCCACGATTAAATCTTTTGGGAACTCTCTTTGGAAGAGAATTTTTAAAGAACAGCAGCTTTTAAATCATTTTATTCTGTAATTTAGTTACACTTTTTACCTTTTTTACCTTTCTAATATCTTATCTCGTATTTCTTGTATTGTTATTCGTTATATTGTCTCATAGTTTATCCATAGTTTTAATATTCGTATTCTAGTGTATTTTTATATTTTATTGTAAATAATTTTAGGGGGCCACTGGTTTGTTAGCATTATGCTATTTTAGTGCTACCCTCGTTTAAATAAAGACTTTACTTACTTGCTTACTAAACAGCCATGTAGCACAGACTGCAAGAAAATTTATCTCATATAACCTCCTTATAAACAGTTGTAGAGGTTCATTAGTTACCTGACTTTGTTTAACACTTTAAGCTCCAATATCAACATGTATGTTCTCCTCACTATTCTTCATACACCGTAAAATTCCGGTTTAAAGCCCCCCTTCCCCCCGGTTATATGCCTCTTGGTTATAGGCCCAGCTACCTGTTAACAAAAATTATATTCCGATTATAAGCCTCCCCGGACATAAGCCCCCTCGATTTGTCCTAACTAAATTCTCGATTTATTGTGACGCTTAAAAGCCTGAAGACATGAGTAAATGGAAAACGTATTTGGAAAGTGCTCTATGTTAGTCTTAATTTATTTCTTATCTGCTCATTCCAAAACAATTTCTTATACCGTTTATAAACTCCTCCCTCTCCCCCCCCCCCCCCGTTTATAAGCCCACCCAAAACCCCTTACGAACTTGTATAAGCCCAGAGCTTATAAGCGGGATTTTAAGGTATCTCTTATGGTTCAAGTTAGGAGAAAATCAAAACACCATGGTAGTTTTACAAGGCCTAATTTTCGGCTTTAGTTTTGCTAGTTTGATATAAAACCGATACAGCCATTATAGATGCACAGCCCACCACACAAACAGAGGATGGTAAGCCTGTGGTTTCCAGTCAGTAGCCTGAGTCTGAAAAAGTCAACAGCTCAACTGGTTAGACGAGTTTTGATGCTAAACCTGGGACTCAAAGTTTAATCCGATGATCAGCTTTGATCACAAGTAATTGCTAACTAACTAATTAATCCTAATTAATAAATTGGTTGTTCTAATTTTCCTTCCAGGACGAAAAATATCAAATTCTCTCTAGTAGTGTTTGGGTCAGACAGGTGAGTCCTGGGACCAAGGCAACAAAACTCGTCCTCAAGCCCTCTCTCTATCTTATAACAAATTGGCAAACCATGTGTTGCGGCAACTCGTGATCAGCGGTCGTCCAAACAAGAGGTCTTACGTCATCGACCTTAAGATTCGAGAGAGGGCTGAGGACGAAGGGTATTGAGCATGCTTACAGTAGTAACTCCTTACTTTTCCAGGACGAAAAACACCAAATTCTTACTACAGACATCTGGTTGAGACAGGTAAGAACTAAAACAACATTACAAGACAGACGTTGTTACTTGTTATAAAGAGCACATACGTGGCTCACTTGAAGGAGCACCGTCTGGTCAGGAAACACGTCTCTCTACACGCACTCATCGCCAGAATCACTCCCACCATCGCAACGCAGCCAGAGTCAGGCCCGTAGCAGGGGGAGGGGCAGGGGGGGGGGGGGCTTGGGCCCGCAAGAATTTTTGGAAATGAAAAAAAAAACACATTACAATTGATGGGCCAAAAAATATGCAATTAAAACAAATTAATGTACTACAGTCAGTCTTGAATGCTGATGCTAAAAGTGCCTTTTATAATTTCACAACCTTTAACAGGGTTCGACATCTGTTGCGGGATTGAATCACTAGCCACCGGGCAAGTGGGCTTCAAAACTCTACTAGCTAGCCCACCGGACATTTCAGTCGCCCAGGTTCCTTACCAATGTCTTTCTTCACCCGTAACACATTTGAACTTGGCAGTATAGCTTAAGACTGTGAACGACCTTAACACCCTTAATAGCTAAGCGACTGCTGTGTATTTGCTGCAAGCTTTAATCCCAATGTTGTAAAACACGTCGAAGGAACAAAATTATATTTATCTCACCAATCGAGTGACAAACTACGTAAACGTTTACGAGGGTTAGGTAAAACAGGTCCGCAGCTCGTAGATTAGCTGTCAAAATGTTTGAATTTTAACAAACCTTGTAACTTTAAGAATACTTTTCTAAAACTGATGCTATAAAACTGGTGGATGTTGCCAACAACTTTTTCGGCGAAAAAGCAAACAGGAAGCAGGTTTTTGGCAAATTTTCAAGGAACGATGTCCCCACAAAGGTGTCCTTTTTGACGAAATTGACACAAACTGTGGCATTGTGAACAGTGTTAGTATCTATCTGACATGAATTTTTGTATGCCGTATGACCTATTTGTTAACGTCTGTATTTTGAAGGGATGGGTGGGGGGGGGGGGCTTTGACTAGGCCAATTTGCTTGGCCCTCCAGTTATTTAAGCCTTGCTACGGGCCTGAGAGTTGGAAACGTCGTTGCATAATCACGGGAGGAAGCAAGACTAGTTGTATCTGTACGTGAACGCGTGTTTTTCTCCTTAGATGAGCAACACTAAGGTGCCAAGGCCAATTCTGTTTTATTTTATGGTGATGTTACTTCTTTGAAACATTCTCCATAAGCGCACCCAGAACAAGAATAGATTTGCAGTATTTCTGTATATAGTGAGCCTGTTCATCCATATTCGATAGTTTTTACCTTTCTACCGTTTTTACCTTCTTACCGTCTCCAGTCGACTTCACACCCACCAACCATTTTCACTTAGTGGTTTGAGGCCGGGAAGGGGGGGGGGGGGGGGTGGGTACTCCCTTATATATGCTATATAGGTATGTGCCGCCCGATAGGGTAGGGTTTTTGAGGTGCTCAGTCCTTAAATAGGGTATCCTTTTTGGTATTTTTTGGTATTGTGATCCTTAGATGTTCCTTAGATAGGGTCACTAAACGGCAGTATCCACCTCAACGCGCAAAACGAAAAAGATATGGTCTGTTAAAACTGTACTATACGCCCGAATACACTTTATAAAGTTTAACAAAGCGATTTTAAAAGGACGTTTATAGCTTGTGTTGCTGTACGTGCGCTCCTCACTTTCACGCAGCCGTCACTTATGAGCTATCTTGTTTCCCTTAAATAGGGTGCCATTTCTTGGTTTTGGGCCTTTAAAAGGGTATCAATTCTCGATTTTCTACCCTTAAGTAGGGTTAGGGTTTGAGAACCTTGGCGACACACACCTATCATAAATTGGCAGGAGTAACCCCCCCCGCGGGGGGGGTTGAGGTTTTCTTCACCATTTAAAACGAGGCCAAACGTGATGCAAATTGCTCTTTTTATGGGAATCCAACGCATAACAGGAGCCCGTAGTAATGTAAATCTATAAGTTCACCCACCCTCAGTGCTAGCCGTCAAGGAAATTTCTTGGTATTGACTCTCAAAACATTGATTCTCTGTCTTCGCTATAAAACTTTGATTGGCAAGTTATATTAATGCATATTTCTTTCCTGTCACAGGAGTGGACGAATCATCTCGTCAAATGGCTTCCTGAGGATTATGGCGGACTAAAGCAAGTATCTGTTGATTCCTCACAAATATGGCAGCCGGACATTGTCCTTTACAACAAGTAAGTCATGGCGTTTGACATTAATTGAACCATACATTTAAACCTTTGTTAAGCCCCAGTGTTGAGCAGCATCAAATTTCGCCTTGTAAGAATAAAGGACAAGTTCACCCAAGATGAACTCTCGTAATATTTTCACTAGCAGTTACTGCTATAATAAATTGTATGAAGGCAATAAAGGAGAATATTAGCTTGATTGATATTGGACTTAAAAGGTTCCTTTCATTCCCATGCAAGAGAGACAGAAACAGAAAAAAAAGATCTCTAACTTCATTCTGCAAATCGTTGAAAACAAGCATAACCACAAGAAAGTGCTAGTCAGAGCTTTCATATGAATGTTACACTTTAGGATTTAATCCTCAGACTCAAAAGTTAGAACTGCATTTCTGATTTGAGATTTAATTGTGAGAGGGATCTGGTGTATCAGAAGCAAGAAGATGTCGGACGGTCTGCCCGAACGCTATCACCTATTACTATTACTACCATTGTAATAGATTACATTTGAATCTTCACAGTTCAGGATTTCATCCAGACTCGAAAGTAAGAACCATCTTGTACAGCATAATAAACGGCACCACAGGAAAGTATTGCTCAGTAGCTTTCATTTGAATGGTCACACTTTAAGATTTCAATCACAGACTCAAAAGTTAGAACCACCTTGTACAGCATAATAAACAGCACCACAGGAAAGTACTGCTCAGTAGGTTTCATATGAATGGTCACACTTTAAGATTTCAATCACAGACTCAAAAGTTAGAACCACCTTGTACAGCATAATAAACAGCACCACAGGAAAGTACTGCTCAGTAGCTTTCATTTGAATGATCACACTTTGAGATTTCAATCACAGACTCAAAAGTTAGAACCACCTTGTACAGCGTAATAAACAGCACCACAGGAAAGTACTGCTAAGTAGCTTTCATTTGAATGATCACACTTTGAGATTTCAATCACAGACTCAAAAGTTAGAACCACCTTGTACAGCATAATAAACAGCACCACAGGAAAGTACTACTCAGTAGAGTTCATTTGAATGGTCACACTTTCGGATTTTATCCACAGAGGCAAACGTTAGTTCACAACTTAAGGTTTGGTCCAAGGGCTGAATAGTTAAGACGATTTCCGCTCAACGTTCGAGCAGTAAGTGCAAAAATTAAGTTACCAAAACAATACTTACAGCACTGTCACATTTTGAGAACAGATAAGAAGAACTTATCGTTACTTTTGCTCCCAAGCTGACCCCGCGAGAGGAAATTGGACGCTTCATGTCAATTCATACTTTTACGAGATTTGAAATTAATTTTCTTGAGAATGCTTGAGAATTTCATCGCGGGGTCACTTGGGCAAGTGAACTAGAGTGAGATGTTTCAAATAGCATTTAAAATGTTACCGTGCTATGAGTAGTTTTTTGGTTAATAGTTTTTGCACTTATTGCTCGAACGTTGAGCGGAATCCGTCTTAAACTGTAATAAACTGTCGTGGGCTAGCGTTCCACCTAGGCGGTGTAGGTCTTGGTAACGTCTTGTTAAAGAAGCCAGTAATAAGCACTACCTGTTAGGGGGTGGGGGTGGGGGAGGGAGCTAACAGATCTTACTTCTCATTCTCTTTGATTTTTTTAAATTTTGCTTTTGTAGCGTTTTTGAAGAATTTGACGGTAGAATGGACAACGTTAAAACACGAGTACGTGTTCGCCATGATGGCCACTGCTACTGGGCGGCACCGTTCATCTTCAAATCATCCTGCCCTTTTGACGTGCGCGATTTTCCATTTGATGAACAAAAGTGCAAACTCAAGTTCGGTTCATGGCAGTATCATGGCAAACAACTTGATTTGTTTCGCAAGAAAGACCAAGCAGCAATAGCGACGGACAGAGTGGATAACGGCGAATGGAACGTTACAACGGTCGAGATCCAGAAAAACGTCATCAAATATGACTGTTGCCCTGACGAGTTATACCCCGACATAACCTTCGTCATCAATCTTCAGAGGCGCTCGCTGTTTTACACTTATAATTTGATCATCCCGAATTTTCTCATAGCTCTACTTGCATTCTTTTCGTTCTACATCCCGGTGGAATGCGGCGAGAGAATTTCGTTTGTGATCACAGTGCTTTTGAGTATGACTGTTTTCCTGCTGTTGGTTGCAGAGAGCATCCCTCCCACTTCTGAGGCTGTTCCAGTGATAGGGATGTATTACACTTGTTCTATCATCGAGGTAGCTCTCGCATTGGTCGCTACTGGGATCAGTTTGAAAGTGTACTACAGTTATCTGTACAAAGGTGGTTTGTCACCTGGGCTAAAAAGATTCCTCTTTTATCGTCTCGCGCCGCTGCTGTGCATCGATACCGACATCACTGGTGGAAAGGAACACCTCAAAAACAAATCATGCCTTGGAAATCCCTTCAGATTTCTCAAAAAACTCAAAGAAAGAAGCTCTTCACGTAACGGTGATGTATCCATGTACAATGTCACAGAAAACAAAGGGAAACACGCTGACAGTTTAGAGGAAAACTCGCAGAAAAACGATGCTGACTTGCTGTCCATTGATGTCAGAGATACTTCCGGGTCTGATATTGGTGTTATGTACTCGTACGGCGATTCATCAGATCAGGAAATAAGGAAAAGATGCAGCAAACATGAATCCATGTCGTCTGAACTGAAGGTGATCACCTCAGTTGTCAAGGATCACAAAGATTCCGAAAAACACGCCGCGGAGTGTAGGATTGCCGCGGCCATTGTTGATCGAGCTTTCATGGTGCTGTTTGTTGTGGTATTTTTCATTTCCACCCTCGTTATTTTGTGTTTGCCTTTCATCGGTAAGCGAGAAAATTAAAGGACTCGAATTGAGGGGTTACCACGTGTCTTGAAAAGCATCTGTCACGCAGGATGAAAACACCTTCTTATTTGGGTGTAGTGTAAAATCATGACTTGCGTTACTAAAACCTCGCAAAGCGGTCACGCACAGAGGAGAATAACGTCCTCGAGATGCGTTCCCTGAAAGCGCGATTAAGCTAATTCAGGGTTATTGCCAGCATTTTAAGATTTGCTGTTATTGTAACAGTAACAAACGCTTTGAAACGAGAGAAAATAAGACCTCGGTTGACGCATAACCCAGAATAAGCGGTAATCGGCATTCAAAGAACCGGCAAGGCGTTGTTCATTCATGTCGCTAGCGAGACATAACTAGCTTGAAAAGAGGTCACGCAGTCCTCTACATTAGAGGTTTTGAGTCAAAAGGATTTGAAAAAGGTGTTTATACTTCCTAACCAGTGACAATTAAAATTGTACTGCTATACAAAAACCCCAACTAAGCCAATAGTAGATGGACAATTCGTCCTACAATGTTTCAGTATCTTGCCACCAAAGTTTCAGCTATTGATGTTGTTCTGTTTAAAGAAGAAGTCCATTGCTGTAATGCAATGTATATTTTTGATGCATTTTTAGTTAACTCTTTCTCTTAGTGAAAGATAAGTTTTTTGTAAATCCGTTGATGCAAGGAATTGTACGTTAAATTAAGGTCATTTTATCGTTATTTTACGAAAACGAAGAATTAACCGAAAGTTATCTTAACTGGCTTTGTGAGGGCAGGTGAACAATCGCACCTTGAAAACTTCCTTATTGTAGACTTTGTACAGCATATCATCAAAAGAAAAAATTGTATGTTAAATTATTAAAAATTTAAAGACGTGGTCCATAATTGTAAAAGAAATATCATTTAAGAGAACATAATTGTTGATGAAAAATTTTGTGAGGTTTTGGTTTTGATTTTAAAAATTCGGATGTGACGAAGCGCTCTCGTCATTTTTCATGTCTGGCTGGCCTGAGGAAGTCGAGGGTATTAAAATGCGACTAGAATCTTTTTCAATTGAGTGTCGAAAGTAATCAGTCGTGTTTGCTTTGGTGTTACTTTACAACGTTCTATCAGATTGGTTTAAAAATCGCGCCATTTTTTTCAACCAATCAGAAGTAAAACAAAACCAATCGGGATGTGCTCGCACGCTTTTTGCCGCGCTTGACGAAAGCTCCGTGCATTTGTTTCGAGTTCTGATTGGTTCGTCGTGCTGTTTACGTCTGTTGTGATTGGCTAGAATAATAGCTTTGGTTTTGGTTTTACGACACTCAATTGGAAAACGCTCCAAGTGCGTTTGTGATGTGGCTGAACACATCCTTTGCCAACTAATGCCTAGTAAACCAAGGCAAGGAAATTTCCCGCCCTTTTTGCGTACCGTGCTAGAGAAGGAGAGCTGGCTAGTCCAAGTACCGCCAAAGTAGAGACCTTTCTAAAACCCGTTTGAAAAAACGTTGTCGCGTGAAAAGCATAAACGATGGACAATGCGACACAATGGAACTCTGGAAAGATGGCAGGGGCAAGTTTGCTACTAGTTTTCGTTTCTTGATATTCAAAATATTTTCTTTCCATGATAACTTAAAGAGTAAATTAAGGCATGCTGTGTTATTATAAGTGTACGTGTTCAAGAATAGAGGCAAGTTTTCATGCTTCCCAGAGTACCATTGGGTCGCATCGTCAATAATTTATGCTTCTTCTCAGACAAGGTTTTTTCAATTGGGTGTATACCAACTGAAACGTTCCAATCTGGCCGGCCTGACCTGAAAAGTGAAAAGCTCCCCAAGATAATTGTTAATTTACACTATCCTGTTGATCGAAGTCCTTTTATGAGTTGCATTCATGTTTAATAGCTGTACCAAGACCAAGATTTTTGTTAACAATAAATAAGCTCTGTAATATTCCTTTGTTCTGTTTGTTATGGAATTAGAGATTGACATTTTTGGTCAGGCTTTACTTTTTTGACTCTTAAATTTTCGTATTACTATGACCTCAGTTTTCCGCGACCTTTTTCCAGTTTTTATGGCCTTAAAGCTGGCCAGTTGTTTGCGACAATTGTCAACCAAATCTGATTCTTGACGCGCTAAATTCTCTTTTCTTGCTCTTTTTATTCACAGAAAAAACAATCTCCTTTAGAATGAATGAACTTCATTTTCACGACTTTCCATGACCCTCGCTTAATTTTCATGATTTTTTTCCTGGACAGGAAAAGGAAATTCTACAGTTCCCTCAATATGTCCATTATGTCGGTTAGACCTTGTTAACACACTCGGAGGTTTTTCGGACAAATCAGAAATCTGCATGAATGGTGAGGGGCGTACCAAAAGATTGTCTCAGCAACTTGTCGCCATGATGACGTCAGGTTACTTAGCAACCTGTCATGAAACCGCAGGCTCAGTTAAATATTGGCGTGGGGATTGAGGTACCAACAATAAGATACTTGATTGCAGCGTGTTCTAAGAATGGCAGAATGCGGAAGGAAGTACACCATAACAAACCTGAAATATTACACGAATGTAATTTTAAACAGTTTTCATGCATATAAATGGAAACACCTTAGGATATCATGAACTGATTCAAACGTTAAGACTACTACATCATTAAAAAAAAAACAGCACTACAGGAACTTGCTGCTCGTTAGCTCCCATTTGAATGGTCGCTCTTTCAATTTAGGATTTCATCCACGGATTTTTATAGTACAACGCTAAATTTTGGCGTGCTCCCATTGGTCGAAATCGATCACGTTACGAGGTAGTGTCTTTCCTCAGCGGATAGTGCCCGTTTTTGGCAGTTTTCGCGAAAATTTAGCGTTGTGCGATAAAAACAATAGAGTCCTTCTGTCTCGGGCCCTATGTGTGGGAGGTTCCCTCGGAAATTTGATGTTCAAACTTCATGTAAGCCCTCGAACTACGTTCTCGGGCTAATGTTTGTTGTGAACATAACTTTCCTCGGGCAACCTATCACACGATAGTGCCTTCGACAGAAGAACTCTATTTTTTGAGTAGTTAACAGTACAAACAACTTGCTCAGTAATAATATCTTTTGACTGACAGAAAAACCATGATAGATAGAATCAACGCAGGGAGGAAAAGGTAGAAAACAGAAAAATATTTTCCATAATGTGTTTTAGCCAGAGTAAGACCGGAAGTCGTATACTTGTTGCCCTTTATTTCACTTTATTTACTCACAAATATAGCTACTCAGAAAACACGTCTTTACAATTAAGACTTATAACTACGAAATTTGAAAAAGCTTCTGAGTTTAACATTTCTCTGTATTACTTTACTTCTAAACACTTCATTTTTTAAGGTCTGCCGACTGACCCACCAATATCGCCAGTATCGTATTTTTAATCGTCGCCATTGATTTGATCGTTAATCCACCGGGCAAAAACGGACACCCGAGTATACACACCATATTTTCCAATTCTACCGCAGCCATCCCCCCAGGAAATGATGCCCGCGAGCACCCAACGCTGGTCATCATCACTCAATGTAAGGCTGTTTTCGATGGTCAGTGGTCCACCCGAGTCTCCCTGGCAAGCGTCACCAAGTGTCCCATTGTGATGACCGGCGCAGAACATGTTGCTTGTGACGACATATCTTTGGTGTGCTCTCTTGCAGAGGTCCTGGTCTACAATTGGTACTTTCACCTTATGCATTCTTTTCAGGGTTCTTTTTCCCTCTCCTTTACCACCCCAACCTGAAATAAATTTTTGCGCATGCTTGTTAACTTATACCGTACAATTCAGATAATAAGCCCTGGGCTTATATTTGTTCAAAAGGCCTTTTTTGTGTGAGCTTATTATCGGGAGGGCTTATTTTCGAGGGCAGGGGTGGGGGGAGGGCTTATTATTGGAAAGAGTTTTGTGCTTGAAAAATAGTTCGGCTCATCACATTTGGAAGGGATTTTGTGTCTGAAAATCAGTGAGATATTTTGGGCCTGAAAATGGGCGATTTTTCGTGATTGGCACTTTTATGCAAGCATAACGCTCAATTCTCTGACCTTTTATAACGGTGATACAAAGACAATTGTCAGTTACCCTAAGCGGGGATCCGCACGAAAGACTCGAAATTATCGGGCGCACAGTAGGTTAATATGAAAGTTAGTAAGCCTCGTTTTGAACCTGACGCAAAGACACTTTGGAAGCTTCGTGATGGGTTGTTATTCCCAACAAACCATAAAATTCCGATAACCCTCCCCCCCCCCCCCGAAATAAGCCCTCCTGAATATAAAACCCCCCAAATCTCATTCGCAAAACGCTCTCCGATAGTAAGTCCTCCCGAATATAAGCCCATGGGCTTATAGTAAGTTTTCATCCCAAGAACGATAACAACGTAATATTCTCCGATACAAGTCCCCACGCAAACTGCCGTATTATTCTACAGTTTTCTACCTACGTAAATAGAAATCTGAATGCTGTACGTACAGCAAGTGGTCTATTTACCACAACAGGGTGCCATACAAAAAGAAACAAGCAAGTTACATTTAAAGTTTGATCGTACAATCATTCAACTGAGAACCTATTTCAAGACTTCAAAAAGACCGACATTTGTTTAGCACAAGAAAGATTAAGCTATCAAAAACATTTACTTGTAGTAGATAATAGCTTGTTTAGTCTGGCCCCTCTCCCGTAGACCAATTCAGCATGGTTGAACCTTCCAGGAGCATAAGCTCCAGCTGACATATCTCTAGGGGTCGTAAGGGCACGCAAGCCTCCCCGCCACAACAAGGCACAGCACCAGGGGAAACAGCGCCCCGGCCCTCCAGGTTGGAGGTTAAGCGCAGGGCTAACAACCCTTCCTTGTAAATCAACCCATGTTACTGAAACCTCACTAGGAAAATCAAGCCATTGTCGTCCTGGAGGCTTGAGGCACTGCGGTGCTAGTATGAATGGCTCGGGTGAAAACCAACTGGGAACCCGTGCTAGGAAAGCGAGTCTCTTAGACGCCAAAACACATCTTAGGATTGGCACGTGGAATGTGCGAACGATGTTTGCTACCTCAAGAACAACACAGGTCCTCAGAGAAATGCAGAGTTACAAGCTACATATCCTCGGGGTTAGTGAATGCAGGTGGACAGGTTTCGGGCAGTTAACGATGGGCACAGGAAAAACCATCCTGTATTCAGGGAGAGATGATGACCAACACATGGCTAGAGTTGCAATCATCCTGAAAAAGGGGCTGAAGAAAGCACTGATAGAGTGGCAGCCAGTAAATGAAAGATTTATAAGGGCAAGATTCAACGGCAAGCATACTAAGCTATCAATTATACAGTGGTATGCGCCCACAAACGATGCGGATGACGAAGGCAAGGATGCTTTCTATAGAAGGTTACAAGAAGAGGTGGATAAGGTACCAGCCCATGATGTCTTGTGTGTTATGGGGGACATGAACGCTAAGGTGGGGGACAACAACACCAATCGAGTACAAGTCATGGGCAACCACGGGTGTGGTGACTTAAATGACAATGGGGAGCGGCTCAGCGACTTCTGCTTGGAAAATAGACTAATCATAGGAGGAACCTTATTTCCTCACAAGACTTTTCACAAGCTCACATGGGTGTCACCAAACGGAAAGGTTGACCATGTGTTAGTGAATCAGAAGTGGCGCAGATCGCTCTTTGATGTGCGTGCCTGCAGGGGGGTAGATGTGGGCAGCGATCATCATCTTGGGAAGGCTGTGCTGAAACTGAAATTAAGATCTAATGCTCCAGCGAGCACAAATCGACCCACAAGATATAACCTCCACCTGTTGAGTGATGTTGGAATTAGCAAGGAATTCTCAATTGAGGTGCGTAATAGATATCAGATACTCGAGGTCCAACAGACTACTGATATTGGTGCTGAAATGTCAGTCGAAGAGAAATGGAGTCATGCCAAGGAAGCATACCATTCAACTAGTAAGAACATACTTGGTATCAAGAAGAGGCAGCACAAGGAATGGATTAGCTTGGAGACCTTAGATTGTATCAATCGGAGGAGGACCTTGAAGAACAAGATCAGCCAGACCAAATCCGAGCGCCAGAGGGACAGACTGCGCATAGAATATGCTGAGCTAAATAAACTGGTGAAAAAGTGTGCGAGGGCTGACAAGAAACAGCAGAAAAAGCAGAAACAGCAGAAAAAGCAGCTTCCAGAAATGAAATGCGAACTGTTCACGGGATCACCCGGCAATTATGTGGAGAAAAACACCGTAGAAACATCCCTGTCAAGGATAAGCAAGGTAACCTTCTGACATCTGAACGGGATCGAGATGAAAGGTGGACTGAACACTTCTCAGAGGTGCTGAATCGACCTGAACCAGAGCTCCCTCCTGATATTCCACCAGCTCAGGAAGACCTGGATGTGAGGGTAGACCCACCATCTCGACAGGAAATTCTTAATGCCATTAAGTCCCTGAAGAACAACAAGGCGCCAGGCCAGGATGCGATTCCGGCAGAACTTCTTAAAGTTAACCCCGAGCTTGCCAGTGACGTTCTCCAACCTTTGTTTATTGACATATGGGAAAAGGAGGAGCTTCCACGGGAATGGACACAGGGGAACATTGTCCAAATACCAAAAAAAGGGAATCTTGCAGATTGCAACAATTGGAGGGGGGTTACATTACTCTCGTTACCTAGCAAAGTATTCTGCAAGGTGGTCATGATGCGCATAACGGAAGCAGTGGATGAAAGACTCCGAAAGGAACAAGCAGGGTTTAGGCCAGGGAGAGGAACCACTGAGCACATATTTACGCTTCGGAATATTCTGGAGCAGTGCAACGAGTGGCAGAGGGATATCTATGTAAACTTTTTGGATTTTGAGAAGGCCTTTGACAGCGTCGACAGAACCAGCTTGTGGAAAATACTCCGGCAGTACGGAATATCTCAGAAGATTGTCTACATCATCACCCTTTTTTACAACAATTTTACCTGTTGTGTGCAAAATTCCAGCTCAAGCTTTGCTGTCAACTCGGGTGTTCGCCAGGGTTGCGTTTTGTCCTCCTTTCTATTCATACCGATTATTGATTGGATTATGAAGAATGGCACAGAGCAGGAGAGAACTGGCATTAGGTGGACGCTGCTGACGAAGTTGGAAGACCTAGACTTTGCTGATGATATTGTTCTAATATCACATACACGGTCCCATTTACAACAGAAGAGTGGAAGGATTAATGAATTAGCAGAAGCTGTTGGCCTGAAGATCAACATAGGCAAGACTTAGGTTATGTCCAACAAAGCAACCAAGGAGCCGGTCTTCATCAACAACCAACCATTGGATTATACGGATCAGTTCACCTACCTTGGTAGCGTGGTAAGCATGAGTGGTGGAACGGAAGAGGACATTACAGCACGCCTTGGGAAAGCAAGATCTGCCTTCCGCACGGTTGAAGCCTGTGTGGAAATCCAATGCCTACAGCCGCGCAACCAAGCTCAGGATATACAAAAGTAACGTCCTACCCGTGCTATTATATGGAGCCGAATGCTGGAGAATGACTGCAAAAGATCTCAGTAGACTAAGCACCTTCCATACCACCTGCTTGCGACGAATCATGAGGGTCTTCTGGCCGAATAGAATTTCCAATAGTGACCTCTTGGAAGCTACTAAGCAGGAAACAATGAATAATATTTTCAAGAGAAAGCGATGGCGATGGATTGGTCATACCCTGAGGATGGAACCATCAGTTCATGCCAGAATAGCCTTAACATGGACACCAGAGGGTAGAAGAAAGAGAGAACGTCCACGTTGCACATGGAGGAGGACGATGTTGGGGGAATTGAAAGAAGCTGGAATGGTGTGGTCAGCAGCAGTAAAAAGAGCCCAGGACAGAAATGAGTGGAGAGACCTAGTAGAGGCCTTATGTGCCCCTCGGCACGAAGAGGTTGAGTGAGTGAGTGAGCGAGCGAGCGAGTGAGTGAGTGAGTGAGTGAGTGAGTGAGTGAGTGAGTGAGTGAGTGAGTGAGTGAGTGAGTGAGTGAGTGAGTGAGTGAGTGAGTGAGTGCGTGCGTGCGTGCGTGCGTGCGTGAGTGAGTGAGTGAGTGAGTGAGTGAGTGAGTGAGTGAGTGAGTGAGTGAGTGAGTGAGTGAGTGAGTGAGATAATAGCTCAAGTCAAACCTACTTAAGAGAAATGTTTTAGTTTTGAGGTAATTTTAAAACTTAAACTTTGAGGGTCGAAGCATTAATCGAATTTAAAACATGTTAGGAATGTTAGAGTATTGTGACGGATATTTCACCTGGTCAAGGAATTATCAAAATTCACTCTGTGAAAGAGACCTTAAATCCTACCTGTGATGATCCCAATTCTCCCTGTTCTTAACAGAGTCTTATCTGCGTCATTTTTTCGCAGCGGAAGGCAGATCGGTTTGACGTAATCAGTGTAAACAGCGCTACTGCTGAGATGAATCAGAGCCACATCTGAGTCGTAGTCGATAACGACGGTGGAGTACTGGGGATGAATTTTGATCCTGTCGGGCCTGATGACCTGCTCCCTTCCACGTTCTCTCTTGTTGGTGTACAATTTCCCGAGACGCACCTCGATGTCTCCGATTGAAATACCTGTAACAGAGTATATAAACAGTGTCAAACGAGAACAATAATCGACGTGAATTGACAAGGTCAAACTCCCTTACCCTTTAAGTCCCAATAGTGACAATCATCTAATTTCTCCTTACAGTATTACTACTTGATCAAACAAACAGGTCATGAGAATAAAGAAAATGATCACCAATGATCAAGTGTCTTGATTCTTAATCAAATTTTCCCAACTAATGGCATAAGAAATATAAGGAAAATAGTGTGGAGAATATGGACGTTAATATTGGGCATTAAACGGTTAAGTCGGAAAGTCTTACTGTCTCTAGTACACTCTCAATTTTAGTTTCCTGAAAATTGTCGTTAGTTTTGTCTTCCCGTAATAAAATAATGCATCAAATTTCGGCGAATTCGTGTCAAATTTCTCTCTTTTCCCATAAGCCTATCGATACGATACTGAGAGGTAAAGAAATCTCTCATCCTTTAACTCTTAATGACTAGCTCTCGAGTATTTTTTGTTTGGTCCGGTCTTAGAGAACGCCATAAAGCTATCTCGATTATAGAAATAATTTTATGGTAGCCTGCTCAGGATGCTCCTAAACGTATCGTTGTCACGTGACTTTGAATTTGCAACATGGAAAGAAAACCTGAGATAACTGGGTTCCGGATTGAATGGAATTATGAAATCCTGTCTTCATGGACGAAAGAAAACCGAAGAACCGGAGAAATGAATTACTTCAAGGACAAGAACAGAAAACCAAACTCAACCCCTTTATGAAGCCGAGTCCCGGATTCGACCGAACCCAGTAGACGCGGATTAGGGGAGAACGCTCTCATCAATTCACTATTCGATTTACTTTCTGTTTGCCACAACTCACGGCCTACCTGTGGCAACGCAGTGAGCAGCGGTGACCACCCATCTCTCAGCAACAAGTGATCCACCACAGAAGTGTTTGTTCTGTCTTGTGTTCCACAGACTCACTTGCCAGGGAAAGGAACCCGCTTCAACCTTAGTACCACCAACTATCTTGCCACGAGTCGACAGGGACGGTCGACCGCAGTCTAAAGGGTGGAGATGAAAAGAGACTTAATTTTATTGTTGGTGGCTGCCTTACACTTCTGATGGATTTAATTCCTCGTTTAAGTGCTAGTTAAGAACAGCATTACGGACAAGTAATGCTCAAAAACGTTCATGTTTGAATTATAACACGTCTTTGTTTCGTCCAGTCTCTTAAGTTACACCTTGTGCAGCGTAGCAAACATCTCCACAAAAATCACTGCTCAAAAACCTTCATTTAACAGTATGCATGGTATAAGCCAGGTTTAGGGTATCTTACACAGATTCAATCTTGGCGACACATAAGGTAAGCCGAACTTCAAAGGACGTCTAAGGATGTATATTGTCAGAAGACAATCTTACGCTGATAACCACATCTGTAAGGCATGATTCTCATTCTTGGGTAAAAATCTCAGTCAGCCATTTTCAGACGTCATGCAAAGATCCGGACTTGGGACTGACAGGTAAAAGAAAGGTTTCCAGCAATCAGTGAATCCATCAATGTGTTTCCTTCTCTACTTCTTGCCTCACTAACCTGCGTCAAGCGGTCTCAACACCTTCAGGTAAGCGCGTGCCACTCTGCTGCCAGCCTTATTCGTTGCGTTACAGACGTACCAGCCTCTATCTTCACGGTATACGCGCAGAATCAGTAGACCGCTCCTCAAGAAAGCAAAGTTGTCTCCAGACAAGACCTTTCCGTCTTTATACCATGTGATTTTTGTATCCGGGGTGGATGCCGTGCACGTCAACATGGCATTTTCTGTTTCTTCAGCAGTTGTGTTGCTTGGAGTATGATGAAATCTTGGAAGGGCTGAGGACAAAAAGAGGAAAGGCATAAAATGATAAGCTCATTATTTGTAATCCAAGAAGCAAACAGAAGGGGAAAAAAGGTTTATTAAAAAAAATTACTGACGGTTTCTCTTTGAGCTGCATCTTGCAGATTGCAGCAATCCACGAACGTAATTCAAAAAAATTGCCAGGGGTCAATTTAATAAGGAAACTACACTTGTCACTTTTACACGTGTAATTTACACGTGTAAAGTCCAACTTGTAAATACAAGAATTTGACAAAAGAATTTTCTACTTTCGTACCTACACGT
Organism: Siderastrea radians; assembly: GCA_964017195.1. Classification (NCBI taxonomy): domain Eukaryota; kingdom Metazoa; phylum Cnidaria; class Anthozoa; order Scleractinia; family Rhizangiidae; genus Siderastrea; species Siderastrea radians. The sequence goes on from OZ024900.1 coordinate 4,083,295, forward strand.
GTAGCACGAGTCAGATACAAGAGTAAATTACAATTGTAGTCCTACAATTGTAAACTCCGCTGGAATGCACTTGTAGGTTACAAGTGTACAATCCAATCTCTCTGCTTTAATCTATGCTAATGTATACTCTAATAGCAGGTTTATTAATTCCAAAAGATGAGCGAAAGCCGCCTCAGAGAAACAAAAATTCACCCGAAATTCCCTTGGATTTCCCGTGTCTAACAGCCGCCTTTCCTCGAAATTCCTAGGTTGCCGGATACCGAGATACCTCAGTAGCTCGTCGAGTTCTTTTTTGCTAGAGGGAAACATATTTTGTCACAAAAATACGCTTTTTACAAGACAAACCCAATGTTTACAAGTGACATGCGACTTGTAATTTGCACTTTTCATTTACAAGTTGGACTCTTGTAAAAAATACAAGTCGGACTCCTGTAAAAGTTTTATTAATTTTGATACTTACCATATTTTACACGTGTAGCGCTACACCTGTAATTACAAGTCGGACACGTGTAACTTGGACTTGTAACGATGTTTATTAAACTCGTTTTCGTCTGCGCTTGTAAATACAATGGTCCGACTTGTAAATTACAAGTGCAAAAGTTTTATTAAATTGACCCCAGGTTGCAGATACGAGACGTCTGAGGAGGTTGAAAACAACTGCCTAGCCACAGGCTAAGGGGGAGGAGACAGAGACAATCATTGCTGGCAGGCCGCTACGTAAAAACGTTGCTATCAGTTTGAAACGCAAGGCGACTGAGAAACGATAAGCCCTCATGTGAGATTAGAGGCTGTTAGTTATTCATCAGGTCGCAAAGAAAGCAAAAGAACGCAACAGAAAATAACCCTTTTAAATGCGCCCATTGTTAGAAGTCTTTTAACAAAGAAGAGAATCTCATAAGTCATAAATAAAAAAACATCACTCATAGGCTTATTTAGTAAACAAGCCTACGATAAAGCACTGTTGTAAGTGCTTGAACCATTCACCAACCTCTAAGGGACACGAAAGAACACACACAATAGAGATGCCTTGTAAATAAATCACTCTAACGTTTTTTAGCAAGGCATAGAATCTAATGAGTCGTAAAAGAACGTTACACACTGCACTGCTATGACAGTTAAAGTCAATCATCATCTACCGAAAGAACAAGAACGAACACACTAAGGAGAGAAACCCGGCCCGCTGTAAGTGGCGTCAGCTGTTGCGGTGTCCCTGCCTACCCCCTTCTTTAATTTAGTTACGTTGAATGTTTTGGTTTCTTTGGCGAAGCTAATAAAATGAATGCAAGCAATGTAACTACAACCTATTAGCAAGAAAGAGAATCTAATGAGTCATAAAAGAACGTTACACATAAGCTTGATGCAAGCGTTGGCATAGGTCCCTTAGCCATTTTACCACTCAGCCAAGGAATATAGATTGGAGTGAAAAAAAAAACAATCCTCTTACTAAGGCATTCAGGAGCCTTGTCACTCCAGCGGCCATCACTCAAACATTTGCGTGTCACAGGCCCATGGAGGTCAAACTGAGGGAAACAAGTGTATCGGATCACACTGCCTTGTGGGTAATCATTGCCCTCTTTTGGTGCCGGGATCCTGTCGCCATTTACCGGGTCACCTGGGTCTGGACAGCGAACACTGGGATCAACTGAAATAAAAAAAGAAAATTAAAGTATTTTCCTTCACAATTACAAGCGGGTAATCATATGGTGATTATTTTAATGACAGCGTGATAAAATGCATGACACCTCTTTCACGAGGACCCGCAGAGTAGGTCCTGTGAGTAGGTCCTGTGCCGTAAGTTAGTCACTTGTTGTTCTTTTCTTCATCTCACTATCCGGAGGTCGATGGATCTACAATCATCTTGCCCCTTCGATGCGACACTGTACCATATTGCTTTCAAACCAAGGCATGCAATCGAACAGTTTGGGAAGCCCAAACGTTGTTAGTTTTTTTTTTTTTTGGGGGGGGGGGGGGCGTTGGGGGAGGACTAGCGTCGCATCCAGGGGAGCAGTGGTCAATATTGACCGCTTAATGTTGTGACCGGCCACAGATAAATTCCCAGTTGTGAGAGCCACTAAACTCGAATGCCGACTACTATACTTTACGATATTCACTTTGTATCCCAGGCTAAAAGATTTTGTTTATACAACGCGAGCTCCAATTAGGTACGTAGCCGTTTTGTGTAGTCAAGAGTATCAGTAACCTCGTTCCCAGGGTCTCCCTTCTTCCTTCCCATGGAGCGAGGGAGAGAAGGGAAGGGAAGAAGAGAGACCCTGAGAACGAGGTTGGAGTAAGTATCAGGAGACATTTTTTGGCTCTGTCACTTAAAGGACTTTTAATTTTAACTTAAAACTAACAAACCTGGCGGAGTCGCTTTGAAGATAGCAAATCCTGTTGGCCGCTCAAGGCCCTGGGCTACAGTTACCACATCTTTACCAGTGTCTTTGTCGACAGAGTGAATTCCGGATGTATCCCAGTCACTCCAAAACAATCTGAAACGAAGAGGGGACGCTCTTGAGTACCACCAACTAAAATGATCAAACTTAGTTTGCTTCCAAAAAGGAAATGAGCTACCAACCTTTCATTCTCATACCTAGGAGTACCCATGCGCAGTATGTGTAAAGGTCTCAAATCAATTTTCTCAAAGCTTTCGGCAGAAGTTTACAGCACCGCAGAAAGGGAGCGTTCCCCTCTAAAACAAAAAAACACTTGCCTTTGAACTGTGAGACTGTTGAATTTTAATGACATACAGGCTGAAATAGTCACAACCCTTATTACGTGTACTTGAATACAGGTTTGACTCTGATGCCGAAAGGTATAAGTGTTGACGGGAAGGGTTAATAAAGAAAAGTGTTCTTTGCTTTTTTCCGTTAAATCATCCACGACGCTCGAACAAGCGACACTTTGAGAACTACAGATAAAACCATCAAAAATAACTCATTTTGCTTGCCAATTCTGGAAAAGAGTGGTTAAATATTCATTTTCTTTTCCAGGAGTGCCCAAGCGCAAAATTTGGAAAAATTATTAAATCTTATGTCTTAATCTCATCCAAAGCTAAAACAACAGATCAGGAAAGAGAGGATGCGCTTGTTTGAACTGAAACACTGTAGGATCGAAGGATTTAAAAATCATAAACGTCTGGCATGTACTTGAATCAAGGTTCCAATCTTAAAGTCTCCATTAGAATCTCCTCTCATTTAAGACATTTAACCATCATGCTATGAATACCCTGGATATGAACTATTTATTGCATTCAGGATTGGCTGCGGCTACTCCCTGGATTACCATGACAACTATCATAACAATATTTACCTGTTGTTTAGGATGGCGAGAGAGAACGGATGGTGCACATGTGGAGTACTGAGTAGTGTATGACGATTCCGTCCCTGCAGACAAAAGAAATTGTTAAACACACTTGTCCAAAGAAAAAGAAAACATTGAAGAGGCTATAAAAGGTCACGTTATTTTAGATACTATGTTACGCTGTTATAAAAATTCTTCTTTAGGGGAAGATCTTCAACAAACGCGCAGTGATGATGAAATTATACATTGCACATTACATATAAATATGTTCAAAGGCGCTACTCTAATCTTGATAGATAATTTTACCAATAAATCGGAAAATTCTATTTTATCCAAGCCAGCGTCTGCCCAAAAGAGCTTTTGCGAAGCCGCGTCAATAACTAAACCATTCGGCCATTTTAACTGTCCTCGCACAATCGGTCTCGGGTTGCTACCATCTAAGTTGGCTCGTGCAATCTTTGGTGTGCTTCCCCAGTCTGTCCAATACATCAACCTAGAGTCAAAGGAAATAAGTGTATTTTAACTGTTCGCTGCCAAGCATAACCCACCTTTAATTAAGTCCGTTTTTTCAGAAATATTGAACAACAAATACACCACAGGGAAGAATTTTTCTGTGGCTTTTATTTAAGAGGTCACTCTTTAGATCACTTTAGGAAAAGGTTTAAACCTTAAAAATTTCCGAAAAGCACTGTTCACGATTTCATCCACAGACTCAAAACTATGAACCACCTTGTACAGCGTAATCAGTAAACAATACTACAGCACTACTCAGTAGCTTCCAACTGAATTGAGATTTCGTCACAGACTCGAAGATTTGAATCGCCTTGTACAGTTAAGTATTAAATTAGGTTCCACTGAAAAATACTGGTTTATCACAGAACGGTCACAATTAAGGAGGCTCGAAAGGGTTTTTAGCCACGCGCTCGCGTAGCCTACACACGACATAGCTAGAATGCACGCGTCAGTTGAGTGAATCCAAATTTCTATTATAAAGGCCCGGACACACTCTGCAACATTGCGCGCAACTTGAAAGTTGCACCGTGTATCCACCCTTGAAACTGTTGCACGCAACGTTGCGTGCAACTGTTGCAGAAGTACAATCGGCTCCTACTTCTGCAACATCACACGCAACAGTTTCACCGTGTGTCCATCATCTGCAACATTGCGTGCAACTTCTTGACGCAATGTTGCCCGCAAAATACCGTAAAATCGTAAAATCGCGCAATCCGGAAATAAAACGTGCATGAAACATTTGTTTTTATCTCGAGATTTTGCCCGGTGACCCATCCTGATTTTTTTGCATGCATGTAACATTAAGTGTGCCAACTCAAATAGAAGCGTTTGGAGGAAAGTTATTCTGTGGAAGAACTTAGCAAGCTTTTCCAAAAATGCAATAAAACGGGTAGGTCACAGACTTAGTTTTTCAGATAATTGGCAAAAACCGATATTTGGAGGCTCTTTTTGTAGAACTTTAGTGTTGCCATGGTAACGGATATGACGTCACAACCAGCCTTAAAGTTTTGCCTGACAAAAGAGTTGTCAAGATATTCATATTTTACCCACATGGTGGGAAATATTTCTTTGTAATCTTTCCTCGTTTCAAAAGGATTATAACAGTTAAAAAACCCTTTCCAGCCACCTTAAGAACCTCAACCAGAGTGTGTTTTTTTGCCGCCTACTCCTCAGTGTTATACGTTGGTGTTTTTAACACGCGAAGAAACAAAAAACAATGATTGCGTACCTTCTCGGTTTATAAATGATGATAGCTCTTGGTTTATCCAAACCCGATATTATAGTGTCGCGGTTTCCTCCATCTAAGTCTGCGCGTTCAATCTGCTGATATGTGACGTCAGTCCAGTAAATATAGTCATCTTCAACATCAAGTGTTAGGCCATCCACGACACCAATATTATTCCTGTATAGGCCAACACCATTCCAACATTGGTATTATACTCTACAGTGAAACACTACTATTTGCTAATCGTTTTCAATATCTGCCCTGTTTAACTGTGAAACAAACCGTGAGCCTGAGCTTTGCGATGAAGAAAGACCTTTACCTCAGACTAAGACTAATGGCTCGACTAGCAGTAATAAACAATATAGAGTATGGAGGTCTTAAATTAGCAGATTTGGAAACTTCAATTAAATCTTTAAGATTAGCCTGGCTTGGCAGGCTTTTCGCAGAAGGCTCAACTCCGTGGAAGGCATTTGTAAATTTTCTCCTCGAAGATTTCGGGGGAAAATTTTTATTCAGGTGTAATTACAATGTAAAGGAATATAACATTAACTCTACATTTTACAAAGAACTTCTTCTGTGGTGGGCTGATTTCAGAGCAGATTTTTCAACCACACCTCCAATTTCCGATTCAATTATTTGGAACAATAAGAATATTAAGATAGATCATAAAACAATATACTATCCACATTACGTAAAAGCTGGAATTTTAATTTGCCAGCACATGCTTTTGAATATGAATAATTTAGAATCTTATAATAGTGCGAAACGAAATGGTTTGAAACACACAAATTTTTTAGTTTGGACCGGAATTCGTCAGGCTATTCCTCTCGATCTCAGACTTCGAGAGATAAATGTAAATGAATTGATGACATTAGAATTTCAGTGTGAAGGAAAATTATTTGATCCTTTAACAAGCAGAAGTAAACAATTTTATGAACTGCTCATTTTAAAGAAAGCTAAGGTATCAAGAGGTTTCTCTAAGTTGAAAGAGAAATTCAGCTTGAACGATGAAACTGTTTCCAAAGCATTTTTAAATGTGAGAACCATCTCGTCCGAAACCTTTGTAAGGAGCTTCCAATTTAAGATTTTGAACGATATCACTTTTACTAACCATCGCTTAGCCAAAATAGGATACGTCCCAAACGACCTTTGTACATTTTGTGGAATTGAATCGGAAACTATAGGTCACCTATTTTTTGAATGCCATTTTTCTAGAATAATCTGGAATGAGTTAAAATTCTTCTGGTTTTCGATTTCTGGCGAACGGGTGGACCTCACATTACAAGATGTGTTACTAGGTAAATTGGATACGGAAACAGATCTGCTAAACTATTTTATTACTCTTATTAAAATACATATTTGGACAAGTAGGAAACATGATGTAAAACCCAATTTTGATCTGTTCAGACAAATCGTCGAGGAAAAATTCAGGACTGAAAAATATTTAGCGTTGAAAAATAACAGAATGTAAATTTCAGGCTAGATGGCTACCATATCTAAACAGTAGATTAAGAACTTAGATTAACTCAATCTGAGAGCTTTAATTTAATTTAAATATGATAACAGGACACACAACTGTTAATTCCAGTGGTGATAAGTGTTATTAATATCATGTTGTAACATAATTGAGCTTCATAAGATCTTAATAAAAAGTGGAAAAAAAAAAAGATATGACTTTTGTGGTCTATTGATCTCGAGAGCTAAGGATTAACTGAAACAGAAATACAAGAGTAATTGTATGATCAAACTGAGTATAATGCTTAAGTTTTTCCTTTCGGTAAATGTCACGTTTATTGATCAGAACGCAAAAGTCTGTAATAAAGTGACAATTTTAGTTGTTCATCGCGGGAAATTATATTTGCAATAGTTCTGCCGTGAAACCAAAACCCTATAAAAAATCATTAATATTCTGGCCAATAAGAAAAGGCGCAAACAACTCAATGAACCCATCATCTCTCGAAAAAAAGAGGAAAATGACACAAGTGCGGGAAAACGCGTGCAGCCAAGTCAAAATTGGTTTTGGTTTTTACTTTTTATTGGTCGAGGTAGATGGGAGAGATATTTTACCTATCACAGAGCGTACACGCGTACGCTAAGAGCGTAGTAAGGCAAAAACGAGCCAAACACGAGTTACTTTCAAAACTCGGTTGTAAACCCGCCCAAGCACAAATCACTATCCATGACATAACAAAGGCTACCTTATTTTCTAAGTCGGTAAAGTATGATCGTCCGGGTGACTGTAGTTCTGAGAAGGACTGTTTGTGGTGACATTGACTGCCGTTTCGACAACTGAGCGGAAGTTGACTCTGATGATGACTTCCGCAAAGGTTGTCGAAACGTCAGTCAATGTCAACACAAACAGTCCTTCTCAGAGCTACACTCACTCAGACGATCATACTTAACCGACTTATGATATGACTCCTGGGCTCAAACCATTTGGAAGCTTATTTTCTAAGTGATTTTTATATACGAAACCACAGTTATCAAGTAGCTTACCAAACTATCGTATCCACTCCTCCAACACCAGTCACCGACATGCGATTTATTTTATTGGCTTGCACGTCACTCCAATACACTTTCTTATCTACCGGGTTATAATCCAGGGCGACAAACATCAAGGGATTATCAATCTGCAGCTTTCTGAAAGTGGCTTGATTTAGTTTCGTGTCTACGAACTGCTGCCATATTGAAGTCGAGGCAGCTACCAGAATCGAATAGCTTGGCAGAGGCGCTGTTAAAAAAATCAAGAGGAATAATCCACAGAAACTTCGCAGACTCATAAAGTAAAGAAAAATCAACACATTTGGGAAAATTCGCCAGTTGCATTATCAAAGACGTTTTAATGAGTGACTTACACGGACAGCATTTAGCAAATGCATCAATGGGTGAAGAATGGCAGTATGTGTTAGCAGGACACACGTTCCGTGGTGCTCCTCTTCCACAGAAATAATCTCTTCCGGTTCGTGGGTTCTGGATGGGTGTCATACCATGGCACGGAGGAACTGGGGAGAAATAAAAATGTGTTATTTTTAAGAGCGCGTTCTTAGTTGGAGATGATGATGATGATGACGATGATGATGATGATGATGATGATGATGATGATGATGATGATGATGATGATGATGATGATGATGATGATGATGATGATGATGATGTTGATGATGAAAGAAACGGTTAGAAAGAGAGACACCTCAGAACTAATGCTGGGTAATTTGGAGATCGGAGGGCACACACACACACAAACAAAACTAGAAAAAGCTTCACCAAACGATTCAAACTGGCCAGAACCGCTCTGGATAAAGTCAAATTATAGAAAAGAATTTAAACAAAACTCATGCAATATTTATTGGAGATTCTGCGACGGTCCCTTATTCTGCTGAGGATAAGATTGTCTCATTTTGTATCGTTAGATAAAGCACTATGCTCTACGTACACGTACAAGGTTCACTAGAGTTAAGATTTGGTAGTGCTGATCAACAGTTGTGAGTATCACGCTTCCGTCTCCGTCGACTTAATTCCAACTCACCATTCTGACAAGTTTTGCCATCACCCTTAAGCTCCATGAGTGCTGGGCACGAGCATTTAACTTTCCAGTGACCTAATGAGGAGCACACGTGACTGCAGCCTCCATTGTTTATTGTGCAGGAATCTGAAAAAGAAAATATCACAAACAAATTACCTTTCATAGACAAGTAAAAACGAACGATATAATTTCCCGACGTTTCGGCGACTTCATGACGCCATTTTCAAGGGTCAAATGAGAATTAACTAAATGCGAGTTCAAGAGTTATAACTCAAATTTACATAGCGGAGGTGGCTACACAAATACTTTGGCACGGATTGAATCCGTTTGCACGTTCAAACTCGGTGTTCAAACGGATTCAATCCGTGCCAAAGTATTTGTGTAGCCACCTCCGCTATGTAAATTTGAGTTATAACTCTTGAACTCGCATTTAGTTAATTCTCATTTGACCCTTGAAAATGGCGTCATGAAGTCGCCGAAACGTCGGGAAATTATATCGTTCGTTTTTACTTTTCTATGTATAACTAAATCATTGTTAATACGAAATTACCTTTCGACCCTTTTATAAAGAAAAGCCTCATTAATTTAACTTGCAAATTTTCCACTGGTTATGAGATTTGATTTAAATGGCACATGACATTACATGTTGATGCGTTTTACAACACATTGACATGTATGTCGTTGCCATGGTTGCAATGCAAAGGAGACCATGACAACCACTGTCAATCGATATGTGATCTCACGCCGCCCACCCGAACCAAGAATGAATGTTAGACTAATGTTAACAAACCAGACCACAACACCATGGACTACGTACCCTACTCTTTCTAAACAAAGATGTGGGTTCTTTGACGTGCTCTTCTTATAAAACATGAGGTGTAGCACGTGACTGGCCGCTTAACTTCTTCGCCTGTGACGCGATCATCGATCGACAAGGTTTTGAACACACCCTGGTCAGCGGTCCGGCCGGGATTCAGTTCGAACTCGCAATCTCACGCTCTGCAGCAACTGAATTAATCACTAAACAGGAGTTGAAACGCGTAACACCTCTAGCTTTTGGTCATCTGAACACCGTTTGACGAAAAAAAAGGCAGTAAAGTTTTTTTGTACATACCATAGCGAAGAAAAACAAAACATCTTTGCACAGATACCTACAAAAGCTGACGAACTCCTACCTCGCGCGCGTCATACGTTATTCAAATTATTCATGCACCTAAAAATTGCACAAGCACCTGCTGCACAGGCTACCTACCCCACCCCCCCCCCCCCCAACCCCCGTTTCATCGCCAGTCGCCAAAAAAAAACGTACCTCCTCTGTTTGAGACACATGTATCCTGCACTGCGCATGTTTGTTGCGATGTGCAAGGCGGACTGCACAGCGGTTGCGTTGCCTTGGTAATCTGTCGCGCCAACACTACGCCAGCTTCTAGCCACGTGACAAGCGCTCCTTGAAGCTTGTTGTTGTAGAGTAACATAGGATCCTTCTGTTCTCTGCCGAATGCAAGTTGTAAATCACCTGAGAAGAAATTAATTTATTAGTATTAAGACAGAAAAGTTCCAACTTGGTTGCTTCTTTCAGGTTGCCAAAACATGGCTGTGTGATAAAATCATGGAAAATATGAAAACAACACGTTTTCAAGACAAAGATGGTAAATACGAAGATCGATCAAGTAATAAGTAAGCTATATTCAGCTGGTCACGAGCGTCACACGAACTAAATGCTTGACATAGGTCAGTCTGATGGGTTAGACTCCAGTCGAAGAATTTTAATGTAGTTCCACACTCTCCCAAACTTAGCAGAATATACTGAATTAATACATTACCAAGCTAACGATCTTTCTTTCTGCAACCAAACATCAGACTGATTTATCTTCACTGTTTATAAGTATTTTAATTGTTGTCATCTTCGGTAATCGTGAGTAGCTATTTGCAAAATTTTGGGACCAATTTATGCTTAGTGGCTAAAAGGTTTGTCCGCATGGCACCTAACATGACATCCAGCTTCCTTGTTAAGGCTGAGAACTTGATAATAACCCTTCCACTCGTAGAAAAAGTTATGGTGAGATGATTTGTCACTCTAACTTTTTACTCTGTTGACAAAATCCTATCGTGTTACCATTCAAATGAAACCTCTTTGGCAGAACTTTTGCATAGGACGATTTATTTCTTAGGAGTTTACGAAATGTTTGGTGAATTTTTTGTGTTGGCCTCTTTAGGAGTGAAAGGGATAATGACCCCTAAACACAGTGAGACCCTCGGATGAGGATTCTGAATAACGTGTTATTAGCAGTGAGCGGAGGCAGGTTGCGCTCCAGCACCTATTCTTTGAGAGGCAGTGATATTTTGTCCGTCCCTAAAGTGAATACATCGTTATGGCCTTCATTCTTTTAGATACTTAGCGGCCAAATGCTTGAATGCACTCCCCGATAATTATGGGACCTCTGTAGAGTTCAATCAATTCTGCTAATTAATTACGTCTTATAATAGTATTTTATAAATTGTCATTTCAGAAATCCTTTTAATTTATTTTGTATTCTTTTTTGTTAAGTTATTAGTTTTTCGCTCGGAGATGTTACCATTTCCATGCTACTCTTAAATTCCAGCGTAAATAAAGTTTGTTTTTGTTTTGTTGCTGTTGTTAAAACTGAGACTTTACCTTGAAGAAGTTCTCCTCCTATTGCCCAAGCACCCCGACTTTGCTGTTGCCAGAAAAGATAATGGTTGTGGTTTATCGGAAAGTACATTGCTGCCGGAGTTCTCACTTGCTTTGTTGCCAAGCAACTGTACGGTTTAACGTCCCGGATGTAGCGCTTTCGAGTCACCAGAACTGAGGCTGTTTGTAGAAAGTGCCTACCATTGTCTGAATCTTCCCAATACAACATCAATCTGTTTGGTTAAGAAAAGCGTCCAGACATCAAAGTCATTAACATCGTTAACCCTTTAAGCCCTGACATCATTATACAAATTCTCCTTACTGGTCTCCATACATTTCATTTACTACTAGTTGGGAGAACTTGTTTAAACATCAGACAATTTCATCATCATTTCCTAAATTCGCATGACCTACATGTGTTATAGTGCACAGATATGATGACGAGATAATTGATGCTGTTCACTATTGGGCTAAAAGGGTTAAGCCTTCTCTTCCAATACGCTGTTCAACGTGGTTCTGACTTTTGAGTCTGCACGTGGATAAACACCTAAAGTCCGTCAGTTCAGTGAAAGCTACCGATCAGAACTTTATTGCTGTGCTGTTAATTACGCTTTCCAAAGTTGTTACAACTTTTGAGTCTATGCATGAAATTCTTAAGTGCGAACATTAAAATGAAACCTCCTGAGCGTTACTTTTCTGCTGTTCTGTTTGTTATGTTGTACAAGGCGGTTCAAACGTTTGAGTCGGGGGATGATATCCTAAGTGTCACAATTCAAATGAAAGCTACTGCGCAGTACTTTCCTGTGGTGCTATTTATTATGCTGTACGAGGTGGTTCTACCTTTTGAATCTGCGGATGATATCCTAAGTGTTACCATTTTAATGAAAGCTCCTGAACAGTACTTAAAGTGCACCTAAGCCCAAAATTTTTTCCCCCGTCAAATAAATTCTGTAATCATTTGGAGCATTTTGCCACAAAAAGTTTTTGATTTGGTTTAATCCTTGATTTTCTGTGCGCAGTTGAAGTACTGAAAATCGGGCGAAAATAGTCACCATTTTGGTTCAGGGTCGAGCAGTGAGGGCATGGGACTAGTCACGTTGTGACGTCAAATCAAGAACTCGCAGTCTCCTGCTATCTCCATCGGAACTATATTTCTCTTGAGCTCTCGAAGATAAACAGAAACATGTCGACCGTTCGTATTGCTCCGAGATGTAGTAACCAAAGAAACGAATCACTAGACGTATCACTACATAATACAGCATTTTTTGACGACGAGCGACCGGAGGTGAAAAGACGAAATGAATGGATTTTGTAAAGCAATAGCGAGCAAAGCGGCAGCCTTCCAAGCACTCAGTCGACAGACTTGACACTACGCTCGATGCATTTCAAGCAAAGATTTGTTGTCGCAGAAGAAGGCATCCGATCAAACGATAGCTTTTTGGGTATTTCCAATTATTCAACGACCGATTAACCACAGAATACCTTGCCACATGAACTGTTTTTTGTGGAGCCCTCTACGTGATACGCGGTACGCAGAAAATGACTGCCTTTGCGAATTATTCAAGTTGGCTACACGGTAAGCGCTAAATAATTACATGTAAGGGGTGGCCAAAACAGCCTAGGGTAGGATCGCACGTTGAAGCAAGAAAAACTATTGGTAAGATCATCTCAGTTGAACCGATACTAACAAACTCTCGAGCTTATAATTCTCGTCAATTTGCCTTCCTGATTCTCTAGTGTTATAAATTGTTGTTATTGTTATGCGCCGATCAATTCGAAACTTCAACATCCCACTCCCGGGCATACCCCGGGCATTTGACTGTGCATCGTGCCCTGGGAGGGGGGAATTTGAACGTTACGTTGGAAGGGTGAGGAATTTGAACCGGATTTATCTCTTGTTCTGACGTAATAGGCCTGTGAACGTTTTCTGTTTTTGCGGGGTCTGACGGATTTACTAGATAGAATTCCACCTTTGTTAGTGAATAACTCTTTGAAAACGGTCTTTAAAAGAAGATTGAAGGTGTCATTACGGCATATCTCTCTCTGAAAGGCATGTAAAGTGCTTGATTGAAGACCAAATTTGTCTTTGAGGAGAGGCAGTTCAGTATTAATTGCTGGGGCATTTGAACGGCTTTCTTGCCCCGAGGGGAGGGAATTTGAACAAGCCAATCTTCAAAAATTCAAATGCCCGGGGGTTGCCCGGCCGGAGGATGTTGAACTTTCGAATTGATCGGCGCATTAATGCTTGGTTACAGAAATGGACAAGACGTATTAAAGTAATATTGCAGTTTCCACATTTACTTCTATGTAAAATAAATAATGAAGAAAGGAATGCTTTATTAAAATCTTCATTTCTATAAGAGATTCCCTCAGCTTGAATATAAATCTCAAATGCGAGAAGCGGAGAGCAGGAAAACCAAGACCAAACGTGAAGACCGAACGTGCGAAATGAAGTGTAAACACTCACGGGCGAAGCTCATCATTCCGGCTTCTTCACGGCCCTCCAAGGCCAATCGTTGCTTTATTTGCTGTTCCAGTTCTTAGTTTGCCTTTATTTCCTTTTTGCCTTGAGCGATTCATTCTTCGTTAGTTAGCGGGTTATTAGCAGACATGGCCAGGACGGCACTTTCTTCATCATTTGTCGGTGTACTGTCGACTTCGTGTTCCGCATCTATCTCGTATTCAGAGCTAAAATTCATCTACAAATCAGCAGAATCCGCGTAGCTCGTCTCAGTATGTACTTTGGATTACAACATTGGAATTTTAGTTATACTATGACTTTGTTCGAATTAGCTAGAAGGTCACAAGGCTTCTATCAACAATTAGTATAAATCTACTAGCGTTCTATCACTAATGATGTTCTCTGATTGGCTACGCTACTCACTATCTATTCTGTTGTAGATAGTGAGTAGAGTGTTTTCCGCGCGCGGTGTGACCTATTTATATCATTTTTCAATAAAAACGTGTAGTGTCTGCTGTTAAGTTTTGAACGTCTAGTAGATTTATACTAAAACAATTAGATTATTCGCTCTCGATTTCTATGCGTGATAGTTGATTCGGCCTCATCAACTATCACGCGATAGAAATCTCGAGCTCATAATCTAATTGTTAAATAAAGTCAGAGAAACACAGCTAAAAACTAAGTGGCGTGGAATTCTTGGTTCTTGATCTGACGTCCCAACTACGGCTCGCCCCAGGTTCCTCTTACTCGGACTTGAACCAAATTTTTGTTGAATTTAACAGGGCACAGAAAATCGAGAATTTAACCAAATCAAAAAATGTTTGCGAAGAAATGTTCCAGATGATAACAGAATTTATTTAGCCGAAAAAAGAATTTAGGGGTTAGATGCACTTTAACTTTCAAGTGGTGCTTGTCACTACTCAGAGTTGTTCTGACTTTTAAGCTTTGAAAGAAAATCTAAATTGGGCCATTCAGAAAAAATCTAATCATTTCCTTATTGTGCTGTGCGTGGTTGGAACGTGAAAAGACGTTTATTTTCTTACCAAGAGCCGAAAATTTTCCGTCGAAATAAGTAATAATTTCTATCATTAACCTGGGCAACTTCTCTACTGTTGCATCCTCGTAGAGTGGGGCGAGGGAAAGTCGGAACGGGCGGAAAAAATGTGGGCGAAGAAAAGTTGCCCTTGACTTTTCTTCGCCCACCCCACTTTTCTTTCGCTCGTTCCGTCTTTCTCTCGTTCCACTATCTGCCCCTGGGTCTCCGAGGATGCTATTGTTGGGATATTTAACAGCTATTTAACGAAATCTAGACTTGCATGAGTTCATAGGCAAAAGACGCACGGCGCCGAGTTGGCTCTCACTGTAAACGTTTTTTTTTTGTTTTTGTTTTTGTTTGTTTGTTTTTTTTGGCCTTCCGCTTTTCTACTCGCACGTCTCTACTCGCAGGCCTATGAGCTGATAGTCGGTTAGTAGACAGCCAAGTAGATCGCGGGCTTGCTCATCTCAGGGGTTGTCTATATAAGAAAAGCTGATAGCGTCGAAGCAGGAAAGGAAAAAAAAAAGAGAAACTATTGCACGCAAGGAACTGGCTGAGTGATAACGGAAGAAGTGGTTCCATCCGGGCTCTAACATACCTGTCAGTGAACTCATTGTAATACCCACTAGTCCTTGCAAGCGTCTTGTTAGTGTATCCAACAAAGTTTTTCGTGCTAGCGGAATCGGTGTTCGATGCATGCCCACCGGTAGCATTTCTCTTGGTGAGAACTATCATATGCAAGCCAGATTGCAGGTTGAAGTCAGCGTCAGCGACGCCGCCACTCTCGACTGTGCACGTGAAGTAGAATTCGTTTCTCTTGGAGTCGAAAAAGATATTTGGCTCATATGCGTTTCCCTTAAAGTCGCAGATTGCTTCAGCTTTTAGAACTTTCCCTGCTGGGGTAACAAACACGCCCGCTACTTCTTTATGGCCTCCATCCACTACAACAGCTGCTACATAACCGCCTGGAAATAAATAACAAGGGTACAACTTATTTTGTAACATTTTGGAGCAAAGAAACCTTTCTACAGTTATCAAAGGCCTGTACTAACGCAACTTGGTATTTGTTAGTTCTACTACAAGCGTTGCCAAATGTTCCTGGCTCAGAGTTCTGAAAGCTGGGATTGCTTATGAGTAAAAGTTCCGGCATTAAGTGAACATTTAAGGACTAAACAGTGCTAACCTGCGATCAGGCTTTCTTTTTTTTCGCGGCGGAGGGAGGGCGAAAAAAAAAGGAAAGCCTGATACAATTACTTGTTGAATCGTCTGCCGCCCCCCAATTAAAGTGTCTGTCAACGAGAGTGTCAGCGATGCCATCAGATAAGAGTGAGCCAATCACAATTTACCGGAAGTCGCTTCGTTGGCGGGAATCAGCAGAGGCGCGAAGCGGGCACGAAGTGTGCAAACAGCTTTATGTTGCCTTTTGTTTCCCGACCAATCAGAAAAAAGTCCAGATTCTGGACTTTTTACAGACGACTCGACAAGTAATTGTATCAGGCGTTCATTTTTCCGTTGACTACACCGCCGCGAGAAAAATAACGCCTGATCGCAGGTTAAAACAGTGCTTATTTGAGTGACTGTCGGAAGTAATTGGCGTTTGGTTTTTCCGTTTTGTTTTGTTTTTGTTTTTTTGTTTGTGCGCTCTGTGATTAATAAAAACATCCACCATTTTCTCAACCAAAACGATTAGAAGGAGAACCAAAACCAATCGCCTATTCAATCACACTTGATCACACCCGATGGATTCTTCGCTTGTTTCCTATTACCTTTCAGGCCCGTAGCAAGGATGAAATTACTGGGGGGGGGGGGCGAGCAAATTGGTCTAGTCAACCCCTCCCCCCCGTCAAAATACATACATTAACAAATAGGTCATTAGGCATACGAAAATTCATGTTCGACGGGTCGAAACAGGGCAACAATATTAGTTAGGTGCTTTCAAGGCTGACGTTACACGTAAACGTATTCTGTTATGCAAGACACATTGCTAAGTTCCTACCTGTGGCGCTGTTATACTTTATTACAGGGTTTGTTGCGTCCACCCAGTCCGTCGGACCTCTTGGTCCATTGGCCTTTATGAGCAGGGAGGGACCAGCGGCCCTTTCTGTACGCGAGCTCTGTACTCTTTGACTTATTATAATGTATTTGTTTGAGAAGAACTGCCATATTCCACTACGAAACTGGAAAGCGATTAAGTACTCGTCGGCCCTCGTGTTATAAGCAACGCTTGGCCAGCCCTGGTTCCCTAGAAAATTCAGTAACAATTCAGTATAAATAAGAGAAGAGTTATTCCAAGTCAGAGAATAAAATGCTAAGGTATGATCATTCAAGTAAAAGACACCAAGCAGTACTTTCCTGTTATGCAGTAGTAGTTTGTTCTAAGTTAGAGATTTGTCGATATGATTCCAAAGTGTAACCATTCGAATAAAACTATCGGTGCTCTTTAATATGCTTTACAAAATGGTCGATCTAACTTTGGAGTCTCCTGATGAAATCTTAAAGTGTGACCATTCAAATGAAAGCTACTATGTACTTATTGACTGAGTGGGAGGGCCGGACGGGAAAATATTTGGCTCGAGGTCAGGACGTACGGACCGAGCGCAGCGAGGTCCGTGCGTCCTGACCGAGAGCCAAATATTTTCCCGTCCGGCCCGACCTAACTCAGTCAATAAGCATTTTATCATATGACCACTGAATTTTTTTGTCTTTCTTTCGTGGATACAGACGCCGCGGCCCGTTTCGCGCGCATTTTGAAAAGCCAATGGTAGCTTGTAATTTGTTTGGGAAGCCAGTAAAGTGCATTTGAACTGCGATGTGCGTACAAAATTTTTGAACTTCTGTTAAAATTGTCAACCAAATCTCCGAGTCTTAGCTCCATTCCAAGAAGATTTAAATCCGTCTAAATTCCTCGTGCATGATTGCAGTTAGTAGAAATTTCAAAGGAAACGTTTATGAAGGACTACAACAAAGAATTTGCACGATGTTTCGGCTCAGTCGTGCTCGTCTCTCAGCGAAGACTGAATTTATCCTGATTGAACAACTTAGCGACGTTTCTTCTGAGCCGAAACTCACAATTGGTTTGAACGAGAGGATTAATTAATTTTCCACCAAGGATTTTGGATGTTAAAAACAACATTAGATCTTAATTTATGAAACTACATAAAGACTTGGAAAGGGATTGTACAGGCTGTTAAGGATTTTGCTACGCTTCGTTTCCCTTCAGCTTCAAGTTGTTTAGTTTACCACAGATCGTAGGATTCATGAACGTCTGCTGTTCGACGATGTTGCGCTCTGCATTACAGTTGATGTCCAAATTGTGCTTAAAATGCTTCGTGCAAACAAGCGGGAAACTGTGTCATTGCCAGGTTAGCCGTAAACATGTACTCGCATTTTGTTTGTTGTGATTTAAAAATTACGCAGCAGAAAAAGAAATTTGAGTTTACTTCGCATTTGCATTTTTTCTTCGATGTTTATCATGACTTCAAACCAGGATACGTCTTTGTCCGATTATGTTGTTTCAGTTTTTGACGGCTTTTAGTTCGATTTTATTGTTGTTGTCAGGAGTATTTCTTCATCATTTGCCAAGTTTAAACACGTTTTGTTTTAATTTTTGCGCCTGCTAACTACATCGCTTTCTAGATAGTAAAGTTTTAATAAACATGTTGGACATTCTTTGCTTTTTAGAAAAATCTTAACTATCGTTCATCTGAATTCAAAGCTGTGGAATCAACTGGTTCCAATCCCGTCATCTTGCGGCAGTAGCGGGGCCGTACGCTTTTCTAGTAGGGCCGTACGGCTTTTTCCGGCCCTGCTAGAGCGAGGCGTACGGCCCTCATACGGGACTTTTTTTCATATGGTTTTCCAAGGAAATTGCGCGCGGGTCCGTACGGGTCATATGATAATGAGCAGTACTTTCCTGTGGTGCTGATTATTATGCTGTATCAGGTGGTTCTAACTTTAGAGACAGTGGAGAACATTCTAACTGTGTCTTAAATGAAGCTGCTGAACAGTACTTTCCTGTGGTGCTGTTTATTATGCTATACAAGGTGATCCTAACTTTGACTCTGTGGATGAAATCCTAAAGTGTGACCATTCAAATGAAAGCTACTGAGCAGTACTTTCCTGTGGTGCTGTTTATTATGCTATACAAGGTGATTCTAACTTTGACTCTGTGGATGAAATCCTAAAGTGTGACCATTCAAATGAAAGCTACTGAGCAGTACTTTCCTGTGGTGCTGTTTATTAAGCTGTACGAGGTGGTTCTAAGTTTTGAGTCTGTCGATGAAATCCTACATACTTAGCGATCAACGAAATAAAAGCTACTGAGCAGCACTTTCCTATGTGATGTTTATTATGCTGTACAAGGTGATTCTATCTTTTGAGTCTGTGGATGAGATTCTAAAGTGTGACCATTCAAATAAAAGCTTTTGAGCAGTACTTTCCTGTGGTGCTGATTATTATGCTGTATCAGGTGGTTCTAACTTTAGAGACAGTGGAGAACATCCTAACTATGTCTTAAATGAAGCTGCTGAGCAGTACTTTCCTGTGGTACCGTTTATTATCAAGTACAGGTGGTTCTAGCTTTTAAGACTGTGGATGAAATCCTAGCGTGTGACCATTCAAATGAAAGCTACAGAACAGTATTTTCCTGTGGTACCGTTTGGTTTGTTTTAGAAGGTGGTTCTACGTTTTGAGTCTGTGGATAAAATCCCAAAGTGTGAGCATTCAAATAAAAACTACTGAGCAGGCCTTTCTTACGATACTGTTAATGTGGATTAACTTGGGAAATTTATTGGTTTTCCAAAACATTTTAATAATCTCTCTCTCTCTCTCTCTCTCTCTCTCTCTCTCTCTCTCTCTCTCTCTCTCTCTCTCTCTCTCTCTCTCTCTCTCTCTCTCTCTCTCTCTCCAGAAGAAAAGTCGGGCACTTTTGTAACTTTTGTCTCTCTTGATGATAGCTATGCTTAGATCTTTGCAGAAAAAACTAAATAAAATCATGGGAATACTTACTGCTGTAAACCCACTGCATGCAAGTGGTCAGTTAATACCGCACAAATCTGCTTGTATTAGGCTCTGATGTGTCCTCGAGAGGTTACGAAAGTGCCCTATGTTGTGGTAACTGTTTGTTTAAAAGCAATAAAATCCATTTCTGTGCTAAATTGTAGCTATTGCCTTACCATTTATGCGCCAAACGATTCTCTCAATTACCACAGCACTTTAAATCTGAGTTATTTTGGCTCACAAAAATCTGCCGTGTATGTGTTTGACTTTTCATGTCCATGAAAAGAATCACGATTCGGAAAAAGCCCATTTTTTACATCACGAATTTGAACAAATGAGTTTGACAATTTAGGTCGGTCAATCGCGCTATAATTTTAGGAGAAGTTGAAGCTATCTTTTGCCAATGCAACAAAGAAAACTTGGAGTGAATCGGATAAATCCTTATTTTTTTATGGAGATTTCAAGTTACTGATGTCAAAAAAGCGGCGATGTTACAAAAGTTCCCTATTTGCTAGAAGTTCCAGAAGGTAGTTTCACAATAATTTCTTGAGAGATTGTGAAGTTTAATGCAATCAAATTAAACTTTAGTATGACAGAAATAGTTGACCAAAAATTGAACTTTGTCCTAAAAAAGGAAGAGGAGTTAGAGCTGTGGAAATGTATTTATTCTACTTTGGCGCTTTTCGCGGTAATGGCGGTAAGGGTGTATGGTTGCAGGAACTGTATATACGACTCAATGTATCGCTGAATTATAGTAAAAACGAGTAATACTAATTGTGTAATATACAACTGACTGCCTGTGAGCTATTCTGTTGCTTAGAAACATTCCAAAGCAATGCACAAAACGGTCAAGTTTTATACAGTACCCGAGACAACCATAGGGTTTCTTATATGTTACCATGTTTTGAAAAGATTTTGCCTTTAGTCTGTGATGTGCTCTACAAGATGAGATATATTTTACGGGTTGTGGCGCTGCTGGGGGCCTGTGACGCCACCATCTAGTATTGTAGAAGTTCTCATAAAAAGGCGGAAATTGACATTTTCAATGCTACACAAATAGAATATGACATAATTAAGCACTTTGCTTCTTTATCTTTTATCACCTAACAACACGCATTTTTACTCAAAAACCGCTTGACCACCTGCTACTTATGACGTCATATCTCGTAACCGTAGTAAACGATTCTCACCAAACTTAGGTCAAAATGTGTCTAAGGTATATGCGTACAGCTACTGAAAATGGCAGGTGCTGGTGAAGAATCATGTTAGAAAAATTCAAGAAAAACCTTATGGGGGCTGGCAACCCCCCCCCCCCCCATACCTTGTACGTCCGAGGTTAAGAATTGTGAGGACAAAAATTGAATCCAACTCCGAGAGTATTAAAGCCTTGACAAGAAAATGTCGAGGGTGATGTAGGTGTCCCAAAACGTTTCCTTTGAGGTCCAATAACAACATTTGATGACGTCACCTGACGTAATTCCTTGCTTTTGCCAAAACCTTGAGCGTGAACCATTAACATTTTACAATAACATTGAAAAGCAACATAAGAAGGCTCAAATGGTGTAAAAATGTAAAAGTTAGCGAAGTGGAAATAAAATTTTTCATTTAGAACAGTAAAACTTAAAATTGTGAAAAAGCACCTGTCAAAATATGGTTGCCATGGCAACACCAAATTGGATGGACAAAGACTGTCACACCAAATTGTTTCTAGATAAATTTTAGGGAAATTAACACAGTTTGGTGGCTTTTGCTTGCATATTAGACAGCTTTTAGCGTTCAAATTGAGCGTGGGCACTCCCAAGCTAAATAGGGTTTAAAGCCCTAAGCTGTAAGACTGTAACCCGATCTATACCGTTAAATAGGTGACCAAGAAAAGTCCTTGCGTATTTAGCTACACGCAGGGTAGGGAAGTGATTAGTTACAAATTACTAAGGAAAGTCACTTAAGAACCTTATAGGAGCCACTTAACTTGTTAGCTGGCCATAAGTTCCAAGAAGTCTTTTATCCTTCATCTTTTGAATTAATAGGTTGCTGAGATGAAAAGCGTCGTTGAGATTGGATAAACGTCTATTTTATGCCACATGAACGCCAAAGTTCCATAGCAATTTGTGGGCCTACGCAATAAGAGCGCAAGGTGAACACTGCCTTACCCGAACGCGGGATAGAATAAAATTACAAGTACATTTATTGATTTTCTCCTGAGGATTTTGAAAACCAATTTGCAACGTTTCTTGACTACAATAACTTATAATTACAGTGAAGAAAAACATTAAAATTCTAATAAGAAAAATTTGATTTACATAAAAAAAAAAAAACTAACGTGCACATAAATCAAATTGCGAGGCATCTTATGCGAGGGTAACCCTGCACTTGGGACCTGCGACTAATTATTACGCCAGGTGTTAAGGCTGTGAATACTACACCTCAAGGTAAACAAGCTCTGGAAGTACACAGGAACTAGACCGTTCAAACATTTTTATACATAAACGTCGCAAGTCTTAGATACAGTTGGTGTGAGGTAGAAAACAGGTAGACGTTTGTGTTATTTCTTTTCCGACCTATCACCGGCCGGTAACAATCACAAATCTTAAATTTCACTTCTTGGTCTTGCCTTTTCTTAAGTGTTGTATTATTTTTCATGGCATGTCAGAAGGCTTTCTCCCTTCCACAGAATCCACTGACACCTAGTGATACCTAAACCAGCTCACTTGTTCTTTGTGTTTACTAATTATATGATGTTCTTTTAATTCTTGTAACAACCCAAACCCTTTTAATTTTCCTTATTTTCAGGTTTTGACTTTTGTGTAACAACACTACATTTGTTGGGCCAAGACGGTTCTTTTCTTATGTAAAATGACCGTTCATTGCATCTTGCTTTAAGAGCAAAAAATTGACTAAAAGATAGTTTAAATTGAGGGTTTATGTGTTCGTTGAGTTCCAACAGATGTCGTAGTCGCAGTTTCAACTAAATGCAGTATACCAGTCATTTCAGGTTATCCGACCTGGAAAAAGATTGGAATTTTTTTTTTGTCCGGAAAAGGGATAGAGCTCCTTAGTAGATATAATGTACATGAATTCTGCCTGCATGAAAAAACATTTCGTCATATTTTTGACAGGTTAGGCTTGGCAAAAATGTAAAAAAAAATGGTTGGTAAATAGTGCGGACAAACGTGTGGAATTTTGCCGCTTAAATTCTGTACGGACGGTGAAGGTGATCCAGATTGTTTTGTTAAGAAATCGTAAACAGAAGGTTGTAACTATGTATTTTAACGAAATCAACAAAGAGATTTGACTATTGGAACAATCCCCATTTTTCTAGGTTGATTAAAGAGGTGACTGTGCGACACTGTCCCTACACTCGTTGCTAAAGTTCCCTGTTTCTACGTTACAAAAGTTCCTTGCCGTTACCAAAGTTCCCTGTCGTTACAAAAGTTCCCCATTAATCGTTACAAAAGTTCCCTTTTTTCGTTACAAAAGTTCCCGACGTTACAAAAGTTCCCTTTTTTCGTTACGAAAGTTCCCTTTTTTCGTTACAAAAGTGCCCTTTCCTCTGGCTCTCTCTCTCTCTCTCTCTCTCTCTCTCTCTCTCTCTCTCTTTTTATTTTTATCAATTTTGAACTCGACGTTCTTGGCAGTGAAGGAGTTAACGTAGTTTGGTAGAATACAATACCTGCTTTTCTGTTGATGTTAGCAGTGTAGTTAAGAATTCTTTTATCCACTATTCCTCCTAATGTGTTGACTCTCAAAGCATACAGATGGTCTGGGAGATTATCATTATCAACGTCAAAGTCAAACGTGATCAGATATTCATTTCGTCGTGGATTATACGCTGAATCGTGATGCAAAACCTTCCCAAGACGACTAAGGAAGCCTGGGACGATTCTGAACAGAGGTCCTGACTTTTGCGTTGATCCAACGAAAACGATCTGCGAAATTTATACAATACATATATCACTCAAAGAAGGCTAACGTAAGTAATAGTTGACATTACAGCTGCCCCCCGCTGTTAAGATTTTTTTGTGAACGTATTTATTAATTTTGAAGGTTTCCTTTTTCTTGATTTACACTCTTTTTTTATAAGAACCATTTTTACAAGAACAGTGAGGCTGAAATTGACCCAGATTTTAAGAACATGCTAAGAATGTACCCAAGCTGACACTAAGAGACAAAGCAGTAATTTTTATTCAGTTCTGTTCCGTTTTTGCATCGAGCTAAAAACACATAGTAACAACATTTATTTCTATCGAATCACATTTTTTTGTTTGTTTGTTTGTTTGTTTGTGTGATTTTTTAATGCAGAGCTAAGACTATATTTTCTTGTCATTCTCAACTGTGGAAGAGTAATAAAGTGAATTTTGCTGAGAAGAAAAAACAACAACGGCATATAATTATGTCTGAAATAATACAGAGCACAATGGTCGTTTTAAGGTTTCCTGGTCACGTTTATATCAGCTTTCTGAAATTCCATACCACGTAACTTAGGCTATGTTTACACGGGACCGGTCCGGAACGGATCCGGTTCGATTTTCGGACTGGATAGGCCTTCTGTTTACACGGGACCGTCCTGGAACCGGTCCGGAACGGATCCAAAACTGGACCTGCTGTTTTGCAGGTCCAGCATCGGATCCGATCCGGACCGGTTCCAGAAAGGTCCCGTGTAAACACCTGGACCGGTTCCAAACAGTTCCATGTAAACAGAAGCCGATCCGGTCCGGTTCGGTTCGGAACGGTTCCGGACCGGTCCCGTGTAAACGTAGCCTTAAGAACGTGCTAAGAACATTTTAGGCTCAAAACGTGAAAAAAAAATAAAATTCAGTTTCGGTTCAGTCTAAGCCGGAAAGTTAGACGTTCTTGCATAGAAAAAAAAAGTGTACTTAGAAACACTTGTGTGCGGCTTTTTTTTTTCTGTAGTATAATTTAGGTTTTCGATTGTTTCTGCAGAAGCAGGCCAAGTTTAGATTAGCACTCAGTCCAGTGCTAAGAGATTTAATTTACTAACATTGAGGAATCGCGCCAATTGAAACAGGTTGATCACTAATACAAATGAGCTCTACTTTTTCTGTCAACCATGGAACTTCTTTGTGTTTGGGTATTGTTTGGGTGCAAATTAGTCGAACCTATTAATTGATTGAGAGACAACTTAGAAGAACAATAAGCAGCAAGAGAATAAACTTAAAGCTAATTGCACGAGTCACGTGCCGAAAAATATAAACAGTAATGCGTGGTGAACGATTTGTTCCTCCGATCTTCTTTCGATAATCTTTCTTTATTAGAACAAACATTGTAGTGAAAATTTCATGGACAAATTGCACTAAAATGCGGGAGAGCAACTTCCCGTGGAAATAATTTCCATGTACGCAATGTAAACAATGAAGTACCACGAACGTAACTTTTCATACAAAATGCGTTTCCTCGGATGCATTTCGTACATTACAAGCAAGATTTTTCACAGAGACAATCAACTACATGAATTAAATTCGCAATCAATCAAGTAAAATTGAAAAAGCGGCTATATTTGCCAGTATTTGTTAATGTAGTGAAATTTCATACTCGCTCAAAACATCTTGCAAGGTATTAATCTGAAAAGTTATAAATAATGAGTTCTCGGCTCGACTTGCAAGTATACAAAAACTGATAAATTCGACCGAGAAATTTCTCAAGAAATTCACTGTTTCCATGAGCTATTTCTGAGGGGAAGTGCTACATTTGTTGTGTTTCCACGCGACCTAATACAATCTTGTAACGCAATAGTTCTCGCGAGTTTTAAAAAACAAAATTGATGTCTGTAGGGTTTACTGGTGTTGAAATTCACTCGTTCGCTAAGCAATGCTTGCTTGTTTGTTGACCGAGTTTTTCAGTCCCCCAAAGTGATTTGTGTCTGACTAAACATTTCCAATCAATGACTTGTGTATTATGCGTGTCAGACAAATAGACATACGCAGAGTCTCTGGATCCAAAATTTCTTTGGCCAAACTCGAACTTTTCCTTCTCGTGGCCAGAGAATTTACTCGACATTTACGTTGGCTTTCTACGGGAATAAAATGAGGCAAACAGAACTAAAAACTTCAGTTTCTCTCCCCCCTTCAAAACAGCTGCTCTGCGGGATTTATATACTAAAAACATGTGCGGTTAAGGAAACACTCGCAGTATGACTGACAGAAAAAGAACCCACGCGTTTTCTTGAATACCGTGCACCCCCTAGATAGAGATTTCTGATTCACTTACACAGTCACGTTACCCATATATTCCCTTCGGGCATTTACTGATGCTAAGTCATCATTACCCATTTGTTCCGTTCGGGCGTTTAGTGATGGAACGTCATCATTACCCACTTACTCCGTGCGCGCCCTATTCTGGCAAGTCGAGATTTGATCTGCTGTATATTTTAACTGTAAGCACTTCACTTTCTATACTTTATTTTTTTTACTTTATATACGCGCGAGCTATAAGGATGCCTCCTTGGGATTTTGCCTCTAGGCAAAATCCCTGCAGGGGCAATAAGACATGCGACATTCCAAAGAGGCAAAGAAGACGTCTTCCAAGACAAGAAGCCAACTAAAGGGTGCGAGGGAGCGGTGGTGCTATCAAACATGCAAGAACCAACAGAACGAATTGCAAGATAAATATTATAGTAAGGCAACAAAGCCCGGTCAGACCACAAGTTAATTTAAGGAAACTGCTTGTTTATCCAAAAGAATAAATCAAAAATGCATGATGGAACAAAATCACCATAATTGAACATACAAGACAAGAGACATCTTATAAACTGAAGGGATGTGGACTTCTGGGTAATGAGGTTGACGGTTCAAACGAATTCTAACGAGTGCAATTTTCTTGTGATGTGGTTAAATGCGCAAAACAAGATGGTTCTAACTTTTGCGTCTGTGCATGGAATCTTAAAGTGTGACCATTCATATGAAACCTACTGAGCAGTACTTTCCTGTGATGCTGTTTATTATGCTGTGCAAGGTGGTTCTTCCTTTTGAGTCTGTGGATGAAATCCTAAAGTGTGACTTAAATGAAAGCTATTGAGCAGTACATTCCTGTCGTCTTGTTTATTGTGTGATTCTAATTATCTTTTGAGTCTGTGGAAGTGTGACCATTCAAATGAAAGCTACTGAGCAGTACTTTCCTGTGATGCTGTTTATTGTGCTGTACGAGGTGTTTCTAACTTTAAACTCTGTGGACGAGACTCTGAGGGCTGCGACCGGTATTGAAGCCTGTTCATCTTTGGAAGGAAACCAATTCAATTGGTTCCTCGAAGCGTACCTTTTTAACGTCCACATATTTCTCCTCCTGACCCTCGCCGTTGACCACTGTCACTGCATAGTACAGCTCTGTGTTAACCGGGGGATACAAATCTTTGAAGTTGTTTATTCCTGAGGTTTGCAATGTCTTGTCAAGCTTTCCCGACACGTACGGCTTCATACCAGACACGTTGTCAAAATAGGAAGTGCTCCGGTAAATGTTGTAATGTCTAAACTCCTCATTTATTGAGCGTCTGCTTGGACTGCAAAAAAAAAGGGTTTACAAAGTTTTGTAGCCCTTGGTAAAATACGGTGCGAAACTAAAAACCTTAAAGAACTCTTAAACACTTTTATTAAACTTTTTCAAGAACTATATACTGAAATAGAAGACATAGTATTTTGAAAAAAATTAGCCAGATGGCCCCGTCACTGTCCGTTTGTGAAGGGCCTCTAGTGCATGTACGGTGGTGTTTGCAGTGTCTTGTTACTTAACGTTACTTTTATATTTCCTAAGGTTTGAACTCTAATTCAATAGGTAACTACGATATAAGTCAATTTATTGAGAGTGCTCATTGGTTTTTGATTCGCACTCCTTCACTACCAGAGAGATTGGAATTCTTTTCAAGGCAAAAAGGTAAGGTACCACAGGTGGCCCACTTGGCTAGGGCTTAAATGCCGGTCCATCAACAGGTAACCCACAGAATTATGTCCAATATACCAGCACGACGGTAGAGACCAGGGGCTGGATTCACGAAGCCCTCCTAAGTAAAGATGTATCCTAGGTCTTGTTTCTTAACAATAGCCTATTACTGGAATAAAAATAAGCTATTGTAAAAAACAATACTTAGGATACATCTTTAATCAGGAGGGCTTCGTGAGTCTCACCCAAAGCCTCAAACGACCAACCTTCAGAGCTGAAGTCCAGTTCTTTCTAATGGTAGGATTTATTATTCTGCGCAAGATAGCTCTAACGTTTACGTCTTTGAATGAATTCCTAAATTGACGTTTTTAAGCAGTATTCAGTTCCTAAGGTCTGTTTATGCTGTACAAGGCCGATGATTCAAATTCTTTAATCTGAGGATGAAACGCTCAGGTTTGACCACTGAAGTGTAAACTATTGGGCAATAATTTCTGATGTTCAGAAGATTTTTTCAAAATAACTTCCAAATAGAATTTGGATTGATAAAAAAAGAAAGATGGTGAATTTTAAGCTCGGAGAAGAAATAAGAAAAGATGGAATATTCAGCATGTCGCAAGCGTGGGACAAAGAAAAAAATCTGGATTTTTCTTCAGTTACTTGTGAAGCAATGGCAGTTAATTAAGGTCAAAATAGAATTAAGCATTGAGATTTAATTTATTTTTTCAAATCAACTTTTATTAAAAGTCTTAAAAGGACAAATGGGCCGGGTGTAAACGCGGTTTAAAGGTCAACCGACGGATACTGAAGAAATGTTACTTTCCGACTTGATACCTGAATGGCAAGTTCAGTCTATCCCACTGAAGCAGGATCCCATCGCAATCTTGTTTGGCTGTGAGGCCCTGGACCCGGTTTGAGGCGCCCACCACAACAACCTGACGCCGGACTCTGGTCGCTGCGTGACTTGGGATGTCACGTTTGACTACAGAAACTTTCTCCTCTTGATTGGCTGGGAGAAAAGAAAAGAAAAGCAAATCACAAATTGAACCGAATTATGCATTATGTTACTAGTAGCAATCTTTAAACCAATAAACCTTGAATTCCTTGAGTTTGACAGTTCAAATGAAATCTATTCAGCAATACTTTCCTGCAAAACTGTTTATCATGCTGTACCAAGTGGTTCAAACGTCTGTATAAGCCTGTGTTTGAAATCGTGAAGATTAATGCCATTCTGTTATTTCTCTTCGGAGGAAAAGATAAATGCCCATATAAATGGAACAGTCCTGTAGCGAGCCTGCAAGTCCTGTTACGTAATCCAAGACAGAAAACGTTATTTTAAGTAATTAATTCCAGTCTTCTTTACTTACCAAAGCGAACTGGATTCAAGTTTAAATCATACTGTATATCGCCAAGGTCACTACTGATGACTTGCACGTCATAGTCCAGAGCTAAAAAATAATCAAAAGTCAGTTCAGTTAAATGGCAGAGAATTTGACCCGTTTATCAAAATTCTAGTTCATTACTTTACCAGTGATAAATGCAAGTGCTACACTACCCTTAAGTTCGATTTACCCTTTTTATCACCATCTGCATCTATGTTCCAAGACGTAGGGCGAGAGCGCGGGGTGGAGGGGGGAGTGCCACCCCATATACACTATATGGGTGTGTACCTCTAGATGACGTGGGAGGTCCCATTTTTGACCTTCAAGGTCTTTATTGAGGTTCCAGTCTCGACCTTTTTGTCTGAGATGGGGTAATATGTTTCCAGTTTTGTTTATTTATACAGATTTTAATAACAGTTTCTTTCCTTGTTTTGCTGATTAATTGGTACTAGACACTTTGTGTCTCCTCATACTAATTTAGTTTGTTATGAAATGTAACCCAGTGAGGTGAGGAACATATTAAAATAGGTTTGGTCCAAGAACCCAGCAGAACACTCCGGGGGGAGGGGGGGGGGCAGGTATGGTGCAATGGTGACAGGACTAGCCTCCCATCGTTGTGATGTGGGTTCAACTCCTTAATCCCGAAAATCAAACTACAGATTCTCCTTTTTTGTCTCCATACAATGGTTATAGCATTAGTGGGGAGAAGTTATTAAAATATAAAAAGAATTCATCTCGGAAGATCATGTCCTATGTTCTCATGACCTCCTTATTAGTTTTACAAGAGAAATTTGATGCTGGTCACTATTGGGTTAAATCCCAGTGGGTTGAGCTTGTCGTTTCTCGCTTTCCTTGAGAGTTTCTTCCGGATTCTCCAGTTTCAGTCTGTCCATAAAAGCAAACTTTTTCCAAATCTCAATTTGATCTGCACAAGAGAACTTGCGTGAAAACTGATCACTAACTAACTTTTTCCACGATTCGCTTATGTTACTGAACTTAATTGTTGCAACATGTGGATTTCTGTCCTTCCTGAGTTCACTCCTTTTATAGATTTTTAGAATAACCCCAAGCGAGCGCAGGCCCCCGCAGGGGGCAAAAGGGTGCAAGGAATCGCTTGTGGAGTCAGATGTAGAGGAGTACAAACCAAAACTGTTCAAAACTATTGAAATATCGATCGGCATTAATTCAATCACTGTTACAAGCTTTTCTGTAAGAGTAATTAGAATGACAAAATAGCTAAAGTGAAAAAGAACTCAGACTAAGAACAACATCAAGGCTGGTACATAAAATTTAACAGCAAGAGATATATCAAGTTACAAAGATACGTGATTTTGAGCCGTTCGCCGACGCATGCCTTTGTTTTACCACAAATATTTTTACAGCTGGTGAATACGAAAATTTTGACCATTTCTTCACGTCTAAATCCCTTGTTATGGTCGAGAGCCCATTGTGCTTATCACATGTTCGATAATCGAGGAAGCAATCGGATAATGAAGGCTGTCTGGTTCGATTTACAGATATAACAGCAACCTCTTAGATTAGCTTAGATTGTACACTGCTTGGAAGAAGCTGCTGAGACATTTCACTTTGTTGGCGTACTTGCATTAAGATATCATGTTTAGACGAAACTGAAACACACGAGAAAGTACGTACCTCGTATCGCATGTGTTTCGTAACTAATGATTTGCATGATCGTGCAATAACACCCGGAATAAAGTGTCGACAAAAAGCAAACAAAGTACTTACCATGAGAAGAGAGGATGCATTTTAAGATAAAAGCGACGAATAAACTCCTGCAACAGTTCATGGTTCATGCTATGCTTCGTGGCTGCTCTGTAACTGAATTTTTATCAATTCAATCACCCTTTCAAGCGAATATCTTCCTTTTCAGCGCGTTTATGAAAGGAAGTGATTAGGTTTCAACAGGCATCAAGTTGAGAGGTCGCGTCATCTAAAGAGTGCCAAAATACATGATAAGGGATAACATAATACACTTGCCAAAAATTTCACTTCTGAAATCCTTACCAACAGCGCCACAGGAAAAAATGCACCTCAAAAGATTTTCATTCCCAAACTTAATAGTGAAAACCACCTTGCACAGCATAGGAAAAAGTGTCACGGAAACGTACTGCTAGATAGCAGTATTTAGTATTTCATACATATAGTAAACACTATCACAGGAAAGCACTGCTCAGTAGCTGTAATGTTGGAAAAATCTAATTGATACACAAGGTCAAGTACCCCAAAATTACCCTCCTATGTAATTCAGTTGCTTAAAACCCCATATAAATTCATCCCCCCTGCCTATTCAGTGTTGATTTGTAAGCCTGCCTCTGCAATCACCATCTTCCTTAGGGGAGGTGGGGAGGAAAATGGAGGCGGGGAGAGGGAGGAATAACATTCTCTTACATAGTAACATCCTCTTCTCCCCTCCCCCCTTCCTCTTCACCCCCCACACTCCAGAAAAGTCTGATAATCAGGTTACAGTTTGGAGATGTATCAAAACTCCTCGAATGAGGCGGGACAGAAGACTACTTCCTGTCTTGTTTTTGTTTATTCATGCTGAAAGAGCTCATTAGATATAAAGAGTCATTGGGCGTAACGAAAGATTTGCGAAATAATTTTCATATTAAGCTGATTGAGACCAAATCGCCTTTTCTAAACAATTTCCTTTTCCTTTGAACAAATTCCAGAACTGACCAAGTCAACAAATCAGAAACTGCTTCAACTGAAGCGGATGTAAATTCAAAGCCACTTGACATTGCAATTTTCTGATGGTCAGATCACCTGAAAAATGCTGAACTAGCCCACGAGCAATCTGCATTTTTTTTTTCAAAGATAGTTAACCGCGGGCAGCCAATATGACACGAACAACAATGGGTGAAAAGAGATGACGCGATTCTCAACTGGCGCTGGCTCTACCATTTTTGAAGTAGAGACTACAGGCAATCTCAGCTCAGTCAAATTCCTAGCAAATGCAAACGAAGAAACATTCGCATGCACGGAGCACTTTTTGGGGAAGCAAAATTTTGTCTTTTCTTTTCCTTTTCTTTTTTAATTTTAAAACTTTAAAAATTGAGAGAAATAGTTTTTTCTTCTCGGAATAAATTTCCGTTTTCCGCGACTAGCATAATGTCGCATAATTGATCGCAACGATATCTATTTCTTCGTTTTAAGGCGCAATCTTAGCCTTGTTCCCACTCTTCCTTGGCTCGTAATCGAATGTGACGTTCTGAAGGTCTCTTCTATCGCTGAGCGCGTTGATGCCTGGTAACAATCGAGCCTGATGGATATTCATTCGCTTCCCGGGGGGGTACTCACTATAATGGCCTATACGGGGAGGCTCCGCCCGAAAGGGGTACCTATTTCAGGCTCCAGGTATATAAAAGGGTAGGGATTTCACGAGCTGAAGTATATGAAAGGGTAGGGAAATCTGTCATTCAGGTATCTAAAAAGGCCTTTAATTTTCGAGTAGATAACAATATTGTTTTTTGGTTAAAGTCTCTTCCGGTAATACTGTTCTCCCCTAATATCGTTCATTACTGCATTCCAAGGGTTTAGAAAAGGGATGCAGTGTTCTTAAGTAGGTACGTGAAAGGGGTACCATTTTTCAATGAAAGGTATACGAAAGGGGGACCTTTCCTGTCAAAAATGGTATATAAAAGGGAAAGGGGTTGGACACCGGGGCGGAGCCTCCCCGTATAAAACTCTGTTGAGTGCCCCCCTCCCCGATTCGCTTTAGGCGTATGTGTAATGGTAATGGGGTTACGTCCTTCAGCTCAGCTAAGTAATGTAGACATAAAAGCTATTTGTCTGCTTTTAGTAAATTGCCTCATGTACGAGAGAGGGTATTACAAAAAAAAGAAACCACCACCTGTCTTCATTTTGAAAGCTTTCAAATAACCTTAACGTTTTTTTTTTTCACTTCATAGGCACTTAAACAGTACAAACAACCTGTACAGACACATGATAGATTAGATCAACTCAGAGAGGAAAAGGAAGAATGCAAGCAAATATTTTCCGTAACTTATTTTAGCCAGAATACGTCCTGAAGTCATATATTGTTGTCTTTTATTTTACTTCATTTACTTACTAAAAATAACTTATTCCGAAAAAAAACTTCTTTAAGAAACCAATAACTCTGAAGCATAAAAAATCTTATGAGTTTTAACAGTTCTCTCCTTTTACTTTACTTTTAAACACTTCTTTATGGTGTGTCAACTGACCCGCATATTTTTAATCATAATCATACAATATTTTTAGTCATATTTTTAATCGTCATCATTTATTTGATCATTGATCCACCGAGCGAAAACGGACACACGGGTATACACGCCATATTTTCCAATTCTACCGCAGCCATCCCCCCAGGAAATGATGCCCGCGAGAACCCAGCGCTGGTCACTCGACTTAAGACTGTTGTCAATGGCCAGCGGTCCACCTGAATCTCCTTGGCAAGCGTCACCAAGTGTTCCATTGTAATGACCGGCGCAGAACATGTTGCTTGTCACGACATATCTCTGGTGGGCTTTTTTACAGGTGGCCTGGTCTACAATTGGAACGTTTACTTTGTGCATTCTTTTAAGAATCTTCTTTTTCTTTCCTTTTCCGCCCCAACCTGAAATTAAGTTTTGCGCAT
The DNA here is from genome assembly GCA_964017195.1 of Siderastrea radians. Taxonomy (NCBI): domain Eukaryota; kingdom Metazoa; phylum Cnidaria; class Anthozoa; order Scleractinia; family Rhizangiidae; genus Siderastrea; species Siderastrea radians. The sequence goes on from OZ024900.1 coordinate 4,116,909, forward strand.
ACTTGTTAACATATATGCCGGCAATGATAATATTTACGAATTACCTTTGCCTCAGGTTCAAGGCGAGGCTTAATACCTTTATACCTCAGGCTCAAGATGAGGCTTACCGTTTATATCCAGCTAGTTTTAATCGGTTTTAATATGAAAGGTTACGCACTGATCCCCGCTTAGATGAAGTCACCCATGAGCCACAGGGCCCCCACACGGCCGGAGCTTAACCCGGTTTCTGTTGCATGAAGCAACTGAGAGTATTGCGACTTCCCCCCCCCGGATGGTATGCTAGCCCGTCGCAGGGTTACCCCCAGCAGTATGTTTACCTGGGTGGAGAGAGACAATGGGGAGTAAAGTTTTTTTTGTCTAGGAAAACAATACGATGGCAGGGACAGAACCTCCGACCTTCAGTGAATATCCACTTCAAGAGCTCATAGAGACTAACACTTATTTCATCTGGGAACACATCCTTAGAGACAGGTTTTAGACTTGAGAATATATTGCAAAATTTTAGGAGCTTTAAATTAATTCCAAGACGACTGGATTAGAATAGTTGAGCATTCGTGAAATTAAGTCAAAATCCCATTTACCGACACCTTTGTGTGGCCGATATTTCACCTGAACATGGAATTTTCAAAATTCACCTCCATGAAAGGGACCCCATAGGTCAGGAGTCCATCCATTGGAGCCTCTATCTCCACTAATTTATTGAGTCGACGCTTTTCCGAGTACATTTATTTTTAGAACGGCTTTTTCCCGCGAAAAGAATCATGTTTCCGTTGTGTCTCGCATGTAACCGCGAACCGCGTGAAAAAAAAAAATGGCGGACGTAGGGAAAACAAGGAACCCGTCCTTCGACTGTTTTCCTTTTACCGTGTATCCATTTTCCCGATTTTACAGCCGATGGGATCTGAGTATCAGTAAATAAACGTTAATGAATAACTTGATTACGCATGAAGCGATGGCATATCGGTTAGTTAAGAGATAAGGTGTGGTGACATTTTGGTCTCCCTGTCTGACTCCTACCTGTGATGGTTCCAACGTTTCCTGGTCTCAGCAGAATCTTATCAGCGTCATGCTTTCGCAGCGGAAGGCAAATCGGTTTAACGTAATCAGTGTAAACAGCGCTGCTGTTGAGGTGAATCAGAGCCACATCTGAGTCGTAATCGATGACGACGGTGGAGAACTGGGGATGAATTTTAATCTTGTCGGGCCTTATGATCTGTTCTCTGCCGCGTTCTTGTTTGTTGGTGTACAATTTCCCGAGTCGTACCTCGATGTCTGCGATTGAAATACCTGAACATAAATAGTACATACGTGTACATAAATACTTGAAATGCCTGTGCATTAACATTACATAAACAGTGTAAAGTCGGAGCCAAACGAGAGCAATATCGACGCAAATTAACGAGCTCAAGCTCTCGCTCTCGTTTCTCTCTTCCCTATACTGAGTTATAGTACAACTCTAAATTTTTGAGTGCTCCCATTGGTCGAAATCGATCACGTGACGCGTAGTGTCTCTCCTCAGCGGGCGACTATCAGCGCATAGTGCCCGTTTTTGGCAATTTTTCGCTCAAAAACTAGCGTTGTACGATAAAAACAATAGAGTCCTTCTGTCTCAGGCCCTATGTGTGATAGGTTCCCTCGGAAATTTGATGTTCAAACTTCATATAAGCCCTCGAACTACGTTCTCGGGCTAATATTTGTTGTGAACATCAAATTTCCTCGGGCAACCTATCACACGACACTACCTTCGAAAGAACAACTTTATTGTTTAAATGAAAACAATAAATGGCAGATTAAATGGGTGACCTTATCAAGTGGCATTGAAAATTTCAGGGACACCCAAAGGTACATTTCTAAAATTTTCTGCGGCCTAGATTTTCAGCAAAAAACTCCGAACAGCTTCCACAAATATGCCTTTAAAAAGCTCTGAAACAATCTGAGAAACCAGAAAATGATATTTCAAGTATATTTCTAAAATTTTCTCGTTGGGTACCCCTGAAATTTGTAACATGAACAGCAAAAATTCGGGAAACAAGTAAAAGGAATAAAAGGACCAATACAAATCCTTCTCAAAATTCTAAAAAATACGAACTTTGAACACTAAAACCCGGTTTGTCTACTTGTTTACTTCAAGTCGGTACTTCCGGAAGGACCGCCACTGACGAAATACCCGTTCTTATGACACTTGGCAGAGGAGTCCCAAAACTAAATTTCACCTGACATCGCCGATTAACATTATGGTAACAACATGAGATTCCCCATTGAAATGGAAATAAGAAATGTTTTTTTACAGTAAAAGGAAACTGGAGAACCTAGAGGAAACCCAGTCAGAGCAAAGACTAGAACCAACAACAAATTCCCTTTGCGGCAAAGTTTGGGATTCGAACCCAATATAAACTGGTTGGAAGCTTAAGTGGGCGCTCTCACCTCTGTACTATCCTATTAACTCTTCGTTTTCATGGTCCACAACTAACGACCTACCTATAGCGACACAGTGAGCAGCGGTGACCACCCATCTCTCGGCAACAAGCGATCCACCACAGAAGTGTTTGTTCTGTCTCGTGTTCCACAGACTCACTTGCCAGGGAAAGGAACCCGCCTCAACCTTAGTACCACCAACTATCTTGCCACGAGTTGTCAGAGATGGTCGACCGCAGTCTAAAGAGTGGAGATAAAAAGAAAACATTTTTATTGCGTGTGGGTTGCCTTACACTTTTCTACCGAGTTGAGAACAGCATTACAGGCAAGTGCTGCTCAACGGCATTCATTTGAGTAGCAACCTGTTATTATTTCACTTAGTCTTCAAAGGTACAAATACCCTGTACTGCATAATAAACATCACTGCATGGAAGTAATGTGTAAATAGTCGCACTATAAGCCTGGCTAAGGGTGTCTTCCGCACTTCTAAATTTTGGCCTCATATAAAGCAAGGAGGACCTAAACGATCTCTAAGGATTTCTTTTGCCAGAGGGCGATCTAAGGCATGTCTCTAATTTTGCTTAATCATCTATTAAAGACAGCCATTTCCATATACCATGACAAAGACTGTAGGTGTCCATCAGACCTGCACTTTTCAAAATGGCCCCCTGCAGGCTGAGCTGGCTAGATGACAGTCAAAAAGAAGCTTTTCAGTAGAGCAATCGATCAATGCGCATGCTTCTCTACATCTTTTAATACTCACTAACCTGCGTCAAGCGGTCTCAACACCTTCAGGTATGCGCGCGCCACTCTGCTGCCTGCCCTGTTCGTTGCTTTACAGACGTACCAGCCTCTATCCTCACGGTACACGCGCAGAATCAGTAGACCGCTCCTCAAGAAAGCAAAGTTGTGTCCAGACACAACCTTCCCGTCTTTATACCACGTGATGTTTGTATTTGGGGTCGATACCGAACACCTGAACATGGCATTTTCTGTTTCTTTAGCGGTTATGTTGCTTGGGGTATGATGAAATCTTGGAAGAGCTGAGATCAAAATAGCAATGGCATAATAAAAGGGCTAAACTAGAATATAGAGCCACTTATTTGCATGCCATTGCAAAACAGTGGTGCTAAGTGATACGCCACGTTCTTCACAGAGATCTGACACATGAAAATGAGGTGCACCAAAGTGGACGTGTATTCTATAATTGCTCTAGGATAAGGTCATAATTTCTTTTAAAAAAGATAAGTAAATTAAAACCAAAAATTTTTTTTGAGAAAATGGTAGATGGTTTCTCCGTGGCGCGTCAGAGAAGCCATGTTTTAGATTGCAACTAAACACAAGCAGACTTAACAATTGAATGGTAGATACGAGACATCTTAAAAGGTTGAACAGGTCTTGCCTGGCCAAATGCCAAAGAAGAGACCGAAGCAATCAATGCAAACAGCCTTGTACATTAGAAACGCTTGCCTTTATATAAAAACATCGACACGACTGAGAAATAAAAAAGCCCACTTGGGAAATTAGATGCTGCTGATCATTTATGAGATCACTAGGAACAGGAACAAGTCATTTAGCACAGTAGAGATTCTAATGAGTCATAATAAAAAAAGGCTACTCATAGGCTTAAGGCAAGCATTGCTACAAATGCTTGAACCCAGAAGAAGAATGAATAGTATCCCACAATCCTTTGCATTTGCAACTATATTATCAAAATCTGAAGTGATGTCATCAGTCTCTCGAGGAATAGATTGAATGAGTTTCACTCAAATGGCGGCAGCTTCGTTTGTAACGTGTTACAACGCAAAATACTCCGTTTCGTAATAACGCGTCTGGTCTAGTACTCACGCTGCGTATCAGTGGAAGAATTTAGTGTTCAGCTGAAAGGTTTTGCCTATGCTGCACTTTACTGCAAGGAAATTCGCTAGAGTTTCCTCGAAAGTTTGCAGAGCTGAAGGGTCCGATTGTTCTCGAAGTACATCGATGATCGCTCAGTTGAAGAACAGTTCGTCGGTTTGTGCGGTCCTACTTGATTCAAATAAATCGTATTTGCGACATTGCCGTGAGTATATTCTTAATTGTCATATTTCGATCATCGACTCGAATTCGTTGTTAAAGACGAGATCCAGCGAGTTGTATCTTGTGTTTACTCGAGGATGTTGTTGATGATTGTAAGCAATGTATTCAAAGTCGCTTCCTTGAATTCTTCCTCGAGTAGTTTTTTAAATGCACAGGACAATGGACAATTAACTGGAACAATAATTTGCGATCTCGAAGTTTTGTGTCAAACTACCTCGACCATTTCAATAAGAGACAGTATTAAATAGTGATATTTGTCACCCAGTTGACCATACTCAAGGAGAAAGCGACTGCTAATAACTGGTAATCTTCATGGCTCCTTTTGAGTTCATCTAACAAAACAAAAACGATTAATTCACTCCTAGCTCGCACGGAAAGCACAACAAAGAAAAAGCGCAATTAATCTCCTTTAACCCTGCTTATTACTCTACTATATTTGTCGCGGAATCGCCATGTGAGTTAAAACGTGATACTCGCAATTGCTGGGATTTGGACCATTTCCGAACCTTCAGAAATTTGAAACTGTCGGGTCACTAAGGGTCACTATGGTACAAAGTTGTCCAAATACCTTTTAATTATTCAGATTTTAACTGTTTCTGTAAATTACTCAAGCATAAAGAGACCTATAATTAATTTCGTGCAACTCATTGAAGCGGTGGTAACGGATGGCGTCAGAAATCGTTATTCTTATTATCTAAAAAACCTATTTCTAATGCACTAAATTCAAAAGAGACAACACCTATTTCATATTGAAAGTGGCAAGTTTGTGTTTTGAAGTGTGCTATCCCCAGCGAAACGCTTTATCTGTGAACAATTCCAAAGCGAAAACAGGCAAAAACCGCCATGTGTCACAAGACATTCGCCATCTTCACGAAATTCCATGAGGCAAAGGATTGTGGGATACTATTCGTTCTTCTTCTGGCTTGAACCATTCACCAAATCGCAAGGAACACAAGAGAACACACTCAAGAGTGAATCCTTGTAAATGCAATTACTGTTACGTCTTTTAGCAAGGCAGAGGATCTAATGAGTCATAAAGCCGCGGCTACACGAGCGATTTTTTGCTTGCGATGGTGATGCGAGTTTTTCATAATTGTCGCGTGACCGGCGCGCGGTGGTGGTACACGTGGCGACAAAGTCCGTGATTTTGACGCAAAAAATTCAACTCATTCAATTTCTCGCGATTTTGTTCCTGCAATTTTTCAGATGTCACATCACCTGTGCGAGGGTGGCTACACATGCGATTCTCGCCGAGCATCGGCGACGCGACAATTTTCAAAAAATCGCATCACCATCGCAAGCAAAAAATCGTTCGTGTAGCCTCAGCTTAAAAGAAAGGTTAAATGCAAGCATTGGTGTGAGTGCTTTAGCTAATTATCAGCTTTGGAACGAACATGAACGAACACACTAAGGAGAGAAACGTGGTAAACGTAAGCAATGTAACTATAGCCTCTTAGCAAGACAGAATACGATGAGTCATGAAAGAACGTTACACATTTTGCCAATGCAAGCACTGGCATAAGTGCCTTAGCCATTCACCTGTCTACAAGGAACATTGAATAGAATGAAATAACAGTCTCTTACTAAGGCATTCAGGAGCCTTGTTACTCCAGCGGCCATCACTCAAGCACATGCGCGTCACAGGCCCATGGAGGTCAAACTGAGGGAAACAAGTGTATCGGATCACACTGCCTTGTGGGTAATCATTGCCCTGGTTTGGAGCCGGGATCCTGTCGCCATTTACTGGGTCACCTGGGTCTTGACAGCGAACACTGGGATCAACTGAAATAAAAAAGAAAATTTTACCGTGCGTTCATTCATATTTACAAGCAGGCGATGGTACGGTAAATTCTTAAATGACACCCTTTACAAAATGGGCACCTTCGTCAAGACATAACGCAGAGAAGGTCCTTGCAGTATGTCAGTCAGTTATTGTTCTTTTTTTGATCTCTCTATCCGGAGGTTGATAACTCTGCCCTCGTGCTGCCTCTTCGACACCACACTGCACCATACTGCTTTTGCACCAAGGGATGCGATCGAACTGTTTCGGAAACCCAAGAATATGTTGGAGGGGGTATGGACAGCGTCCCATTTAGGGAAGAAGCAATCAATATTGCTAGTCTCTTAATGTTAAGGAAGTCGGCTGGCTTAGTCAGCCCAGTCGAACACAATCTAAACTCGAAGGCCGACTACTATGCTTTGTGATATTCACTTTACGTTCCAGATTAAAGGATTTTGCGCATATAACGCACGCTCTGATTGGTTTTTTTATATGAGATTATGTATCACAGGTATGACGTCAACTTTTATTTGGCTTCACATAAGTACTTCCGAGTTTTTCGAAACTCTATCGAGTATTTGTCTTAAGTTATGTTCGCACGCCTGCCGTTTTCTATTTCCGAACTAGAATTTAAAACTAACAAACCTGGGGGAGTCGCTTTGAACACAGCAAATCCTGTTGGCCGCTCAAGGCCTTGGGCTATAGTTACCACATCTTTACCAGTGTCTTTGTCGACAGAGTGAATCCCGGACGTTTCCCAATCACTCCAAAACAATCTGAAACGAAGAGGAGACGCTTTTGAGTACCACCAACTAAAAAATGATCAAACTTAGTTTGCTTCCAAAAGGGAAATGAGCTACCAACCTTTCATTCTCATACCTAGGAGTACCCATGCACAATATGTGTAAAGGTCTCAAATCATTTTTCTCAAAGCTTTCGGCAGAAGTTTACTGCACCGCAGAAAGGGAGCGTTCCCCTCTAAAACAAAAAACCACTTGCCTTTGAACTGTGAGACTGTTGAATTTTACTGACATACAGGCTGAAATAGTCACAACCCTTATTACGTGTACTTGAATACAGGTTGGCTGATGCCGAAAGGTATAAGTGTTGAGGGGATGGGTTAATAAAGAAAGGTGTTGCTTTTTTCCGTTAAATCATCCACGATGCTCTTCTTTTCGCGAAACAATTTTCTACATTCTTTTTCTCAGATCAAAACTAAAACAGCTGTTTACTTTTGAAGCATACAATTTCCACAACGTATCTTCTCATTTGGCTTGAAGAAATCATGCGTGAGAAACCTCATAAATGGAAGAAACTTCAGTGACTTCCCTTCTCGTGTGTCTCTATTAGAGGTTCCTCTAAGACAACTCTCATTTTTAAATAACCTGCGTAGCAAGCGTTTCCGTGGGCTTTTCCGCCCTCCCGAGGCATTTTTCGCTTTTTATCTCGCACTTTTTTGCTGTCGCCCCAATTTTCGCGCGGCCAAAAAACAAAAATGTTTCAAACCTGCGGAAAACTTTAGAGAAACGTTAGCCTGTTCCAGGCGTTTAGATAGTGGAAAGCGAGCGAAAAATTTAGCGAGCAAAGGAGTGGAAAAAACGAGGGGATACTGCGGCCTCTTCCCCAGTCTCCCCTCGTTTTTTCCCGCTCTTTCGCTCGCTATGTCCTCGCTATATTGATAATTTTCGCTCGCGCTACACTTTCTGGACGCCTGGAACAGGCTACAGAAACGCTTTCTACGCAGGTTAATTTTTTAAATGACATATTTACCTGTTGTTTAGGATGACGAGAGAGTATGGATGTTTCACGTGCGGGCTGCTGAGTAGTACGCTACGTCCTCGACCCTGAAGGCGAAAAAAATTGTTAACGAACACACTTACTTCTTTAAATGGGAAAACAAACATTAAAAAGGGGATAAGGGGTCGCATTATTCTAGGAAACGTGATTAGGCTGGGACACTCTGGCTTAGGTGAACAGGAACGCTATGTCAAAAGGAGATTCCTGCAAAAAAAATGGTACTTCATAACGGGAAAAATTTGAACAGTAATTTTAAATGTCAATATTGATCATGGAGTATTTTTGGAAGCAAACGAGCCTCGGTTTTAATGGCAATGATAATGAAAATTAAGATAGCGCAAATTACACATAAATATGTTCAAAAGCGCTTAACAATTCTACTGCCGAGGGATGATTTTACCAACAAATCTGAAGTTTCAATTTTATCCAGGCCAGCATCTGCCCAAAAGAGTCTTTGCGAAGCTTTGTCAATAACTAAACCATTCGGCCATTTTAACTGCCCCCAAACAATCGTTCCCCTGTTGCTGCCGTCTAAGCTGGCTCGTTCAATCTTTGGTGTAACTCCCCAGTCAGTCCAATACATCAACCTAGAATAAAGTAAAAGAGCAAATTTTAACTCTTCACTGTCAAGCATGACCTGCATTCATCTTGAAAGATACATACAAAAAAAACATCACACGTACTGCTCTATAGCTCTTATTTCATTGGTTTTACTTTAGGATATCATTCGCAAGTGGGGGGGGGGGGGCAGTGGTGAAGCGGTTAGCTCGTTGGACTTCAGATCTGAAGGTCGGTCGTTCGACACCCAGTCCCTGCCATCGTGTCAGTTTCCTTAGACAAGAAACTTTACCCCACATTGTCTCTCTCCACCCAGGTGTATAAATGGGTACCGGCAACATACCGCTGGTAACCGACTAGCATCCCACCCAGGGGGGAGTAGCAGTACTCTCAGTTGCTTCAGCTACAGAAACCGGGATAAGCTCCGGCCGTGTGGGCCTCCTTGGCTCGTGTGGGTCCTTACCTTACCTACCATATCATTCGCAAACTCAAAAGTTAGATTCAACTAGAACAGCATAATAAACAGCACCACAGGAAAGTGCTGCTCAGTAGCTTTTATTTGAAAGGTCACAATTTAGATCACTTAAGGATAAAGTAGAAGTTTAAACCCCCTTGTACAGCATAACGAACAGTACCACCAGAAGAACTGCTCAGCAGCCTTCGTTTGAATTGTTACGCATTGGGCCTTTAAATTTTTCTTTCGTCTACAGACAAAAAAGTTTGAACCACCTTAATTGTACAATATCATTATCTATAACAGGGGATCTATTAAAAATAAACAAAAATAAAACAAATAAGATATATTATAATTAGTTCTACTGGAAAGAACCGCTCAATAACTCTTATCGGAATGGTCACTCTTCAAAGTTTCAAAGGTTAGAACCGCCAGGGAATGACCTTTAGCCGCTTACTCCTCACTGTCACACATTGGTGCTTTTAAAAATTACAGAATAAAAAATACGTTTTCCATACCTTCTAGGTTTATAAAGGACGATAGCTCTTGGTTTACCTAAGCCGGATAGAATAGTTCTGCGGTTTCCTCCACGTAAGTTTGCGCGCTCAATCCTGTGATGTGTGACGTCAGTCCAGTAAATATGGTCATCTTCAACATCAAGTGTCAACCCATCCACAACACCAACATTATTCCTGTAGTGGCCAATATCAGTCCAACGTTAATTATACTCTACAGTGAAACACGACCACTTGCTAATTGTTTTCATTATCTGCCCTACAGTTGTACATCGAACACTGCGGTGAAAGAAATCGTAAGTCTAAGTTAAAAATCGTTATTTCGGCCAAGGGTTTACTTTTCTGGTCTAGGAATTCTGGAATACTGAGCATTAACTTTATAAATTAGAACCGTCATAAACAGTAGTCCTCTGTTGACACCTGGAAAATCTGAATTGTTTTCAGTCATGTTCAGTAATACAAGAGTCTGTAATTTATCTAAAGTGTAATTTCAAGTTAGGTGTATGAGTATGGCATAGCACCCATCCATTTTTTTACCTAAAACGTAGAAAGACAGAGACGTTCTAGATTGAATGCTGTAAAATTGACCAACAAAACTAAAAATCACACTGACCAATCACAGGCCCAATCACAGCAAATGCCAACAACACAATGTACCAATCACAGCTCGAAGTAATGATAAAGGGAAATGGCGTCAAGCGAAGGATTACGCGTTGGGGCAAGGCAAAATTGTTTTTGGTTGGTCGAGATATATGTGGGAGATATTTTACCATCAACGAGCATAGCAAACGAAGCACACTTAAGACAAAACATACTCGAATTATTTCGATGCTAGATTGTAAACGCGCTCTATGGCACAAAACGCAATCCCATGACATAGCAAAGGCTATTTCCTTTTCAAAATCATTTTTAAACACGAGACCAAAGTTATCTAGTAGCTTACCAAACCAACGTATCTACTCCTCCAATACCGCTCACAGACATGCGATTTATTTTATTGGCGTGCACTTCACTCCAGTACACTCGCTTATCTACCGGGTTATAATCCAGGGCCACAAACATCAAGGGATTAACAATCTGCAGCTTTCTGAACGTGGCTTGATTTAGTTTCGTATCCATGAACTGCTGCCATATTGAAGTCTTGGTAGCTACCAACACTGAGTAGCTTGGAAGAGGAGCTGTTAATTAAAATCAAGAGGGATAATTCACAGAAAGCTCTAAGACTAATTAAGCAAAGAAAAATCAACACATTTGGAAACAATTCGCCAGATGCATCATCAAAGACGTTTTAATGAGTGACTTACACGGACAGCATTTGGCAAACGCATAAGAGGGTGAAGTATGGCAGTATGTGTTAGCAGGACACACGTTCCGAGGTGCTCCTCTTCCACAGAAATAATCTCTTCCGGTTCGCGGGTTCTGGACGGGTGTCATACCATGGCACGGAGGAACTGGGGAGAAAGCAAGATAGGTTATATAAGGGCGCCTTCTTATACGGGGATTTGTCTGGAACAGGAATACTCAACATGGAAAATAATAGTGTTGTTTTGAGGCCAATGAATAAATGGAACAGTATCCCGTTCATTCTGCCTCTGATAACAGATTGAGTGGAATGGAGGAAACACTGGATGATTCGAAATTGAGACTGAGAGCTGCGTTTTATTATTATTATTATTATTATTATTATTATTATTAATAATAATAATAATAATGAAGTTCGTGAAGTTCGTACGAAAACGATGCACAAAATGTCCTGACAAACCGAATTTCGCGTCGACAAAACTTGTAGAGGACAGTTACTTCATTATGAACACATACTCAAAGTAAAAGGCTAAATTTTCAGAAACAGCGTTAAGTTTTGCGGTGTAAACTTTCGTTATTTTCCTTCGTACAGTTATGGCGGGAACTGCGCACGCGTCGTGCGTTTGACCACTCATTAATATAATGCTTATATAGCGCTTATTAAAACGTCTCTAAGCGCTTTACAATTCTAAGAACTAGGTAACAACTGAAACAAATATTGATTTTAAGAAATCCAACTGGCGGAAGGCAAACCAGTTGGCTATTTACAAGCGCAGCCGAAGGATTTATAACTCGGGACTGCCGTGAAACAAATCCATGAAGTGCTCAGAGTGGGATTCGAACCCAGGACCCACGGACTCGAAGTCCAACACCCTAACCACTCGGCCACCCTGCCTCCCTAACTCATTCTCGACCCCAGTGCTTACGCTTCTGACTTCGCGCACGTAATGCGCAGAAGAGCTCTGGAGTCCAGAATGTTGATCGCTGTGAACAACCAAACAGCAGCAGGGCTGTTTTAAATGCATTAGCAGCCCGCTGGACGTCATTTGCAGCCCACAGAGGGAGTGTTTTAACTCCTGAAGAGGCCGGTTTTCTATTTGGCCGCCTACGTTGTAGACTACGAGCAGTTGCTCTATCCGCTAGGAATGGTTGGGGAAACGAAGACGTGAGCGAGCGTGAAAATCGCCTGCCGCGTGCGGTGGAAACGTAATGCGCGCGTAATGAGCCGCTAGTGTAGTTAGCAGCCCGTCACACGCACATCACGTTTCTACGCGGCAGGTGATTTTCACGCTCGCCCGCGTGTTCTTTTTGCTCGACTGTCCCTAAACGAAAAGAAAGATTGCCCGTAGTCTTCGTTTATACATAATAATCATAGTGGCCCAAAAGAGTCGCCAGAGTCATGTTACCACCTTCCCCAGCTCAAGCCCAACTCACCACTTTGACAGGTTTTGCCGTCGCCCTTAAGCTCCATGAGACCTGGGCACGAGCATTTAACTTTCCAGTGACCTAACGAGGAGCACACGTGACTGCAGCCTCCATTGTTTATTGGGCAGGAATCTGAAAAAAATATCGTTAAAGCTGCCTTTTTACCGTTTCTCAATAATTTGAAGGAGCCGTGTCATGGCAATTTGTTTAGTTTTTCCAATTACCCGCCCCTGCTACAAACAACAAGGATAAACTTTGAAAGCTGTTCAGCCTAACAGTGTTTCAAAAACCCTAATTGCAGTCCGTGTTAATCTTCTTCAAATCGGCCCATCCGTACCTTCTACTGTATTTGCTGTGTTATTTAAACCTTTTGTCAATGTTTTAATTTGGCTAGATTTCGTTACTAAATGCTCTTTGTGTCTTTTTTGCGTCTTATATATATGCGCAAATGCACTTCACAACAACTAGGAGTGAGATGACACATCACCATGGCAACCACTGTCAGACAATACATAACCTTACCCCGCCCACCTCACTCATGTTAAAAGTTAACAGACCGGGCCACCGGGGACTGGATGCTCTAACGTCCCCTGCTTATTACGTGATTAATGGTCTGACCGAGATTCAGTTCGAACCTGTGATCTCTTTCTCTACAATTTGGCGTCTTATTAACTGAGGCAATCACTTAAAAGGAATGGAACCAAATAACACTACTAGAAAATACCTCTAAGCAGGTTTAGCTTGCATCTGAACACTGTTTTACGTAGTTACAAAAGCAACGAAATAACGAAAAGGCTTAGCACGGACAGGAAACGAGCGACTTTGCATGGACCACCGTAACAAAATAGAAGCACCGTATCCTGTAGTAAAGGATTGAGTCAGCCATAATGTGAAGAACCAATATGATGAAAACGCAAGGCTGACTTCACGAGTGGGAAACTGAAATATTTAAAAATCCAGTATTACAAAAGGCAGGGCCTTTCTTTCAGATATCTATACAACTCTCTTCAAATATCTGTACAAAAGATATGTACAAAACCTGACTATGGGGCCGATTACATGGCAAATTTCAGCCCACCAGGCTGAAAATTTGTTGCGATTACATGGCGAATTTCAGTCTGGGTGCAATGTTTAAAATTGGACGGGAAAATTTGCGGGAAAGCGTTTTATACGCTTTTTTTGTGCACAACTCAAGAGGTGCGCATGCCCAAGTTCATAGTTCAGCCTGGGCTGAAAATTGAATGCGATTTCATGAGGTTTTTCAGCCCGGGCTGAGATTCAGCCCGGGATGAAACCCTATTCATGTGATTGCAAACGTCTTTTTAAAAAGATTTGAAATCTCAGCCCGGATGAAATTTGCCATGTAGTCGGCCCGTAGGAGATCTGTTGATCTGTTTTGATTACCTTCCCACCTCCAGCCTAGCCTGCGAACGTAGACGTATTTCCGGCTGTCGTTTTTGGGCGGAGAGAAACGACAGCCGGAAATACGTCTGCGTTCGCAGGCTACCCGCACCCCCCACGCCACGAAAAATACGTACCTCCTCTATTTGAAACACACGTATCCTGCACTGCGCATGTTTGCTGCGATGTGCAAGGCGGACTGCACAGCGGTTGCGTTGCCTTGGTAATTTGTCGCGCCAACACTACGCCAGCTTCTAGCCATGTGACAAGCGCTCCTTGAAGCTTGTTGTTGTAGACTAACATAGGATCCTTCTGTTCTCTGCCGAATGTAAGTTGTAAATCACCTGAGAAGAAATTAACTAAACTAATTAATATAAGTACCAAGACAGAAAAGCTCAAAACTTGGTCTCTTCTTCCAGGTAACAGGACCGTACCATAAAACTGTGGCAAAATAAGAAACTGAAGTTCGGTCAGCTAATAAGTAGTCTGTATAAGAACCATTTGACAAGCTAAACACGTGTAAAAGCTCAGTTCGAACAGACAGATTAGACTCCAGTGGAAGAATTTCATTGTAGTCCCACATTTTTAAACAAACTCAGTAGTATACAGAGATTCAAATGCCAGGGTTGGCGTTGCGGCCCTGTTGGTGTACCATAGCAAAGGCAGCTAACGAGAAACCTTCTTGTTAATGGTACACCAACATTGTATATTATAGTATGCATTTGTTGTAAGACCTGCGTCTGCACACAGAAGTGAAATCGGCTGTATTATTTCATCAATGTGGCGCTTAACGCTTTATAATTAACGATAAAAAAAACTCCTCAATCATTGGTTGAAGATTATAATTCAAATCAGTACGGTTGAGGGTTTATCACATTGATCACAATTAGATAAATATCAAAGAACAAACAGGGTTTAAAAAGCTGATACATTACCTTGAAGAAGTTCGCCTCCTATTGCCCAAGAACCGCGACTTTGCTGTTGCCACAAAAGATAATGGTTGTGGTTTATCGGAAAGTACACTGCTGCCGGAGTTTTCACTTGCTTTGTTGCCAAGCAACTGTACGGTTTAACGTCCCGGACGTACTGCTCACGAGTCGCCAAAACTGAGGCTGTTTGCAGAAAGTGTTTGCCATTGTCTGAATCTTCCCAATAAAGGATCAATCTGTGCAGTAAAGAAAAGCGTCCATTCATCAAAGCTGAACTGAACCCATCGTTAATCCTTTAGGTTCAATGTGCAAAACTCGATTCATTGTAGCTCCATCCTTCACGTCTGTGGACCAGTTTCTTAGGTGTGACCATTCACATGAAAACCATTGAGCAGTACTTTCCTGTGGTGCTGTTTATTATCCTGTACAATGTGGTTCGAACTTTTGAGTCTGTGTATGAAATTCTAGAGTTTGATCATTTGAATGAAAGATATTGAGCAGTACTTTCCTGTGGTGTGGTTTATTATGCTGTACAAAGTGGTTCAAACTTTTGAGTCTGTGGATGAAATTCTAAAATGTGACCATTTGAATGAAAGCTACTAGGTAGTGCGTTCCTGTAGTGCTGGTTACTGTATAAAGTTGTGCTGACTTTTGGGTCTGCGAAAGAAAACCTAAGTTGTGACCACTCAGAAAAAAAAAACTAAGTCAACAGAAATTTTCTATGATATTTCCTATTGTGCTGTTGAGCTGCTACTTTGCTGCAAGCTTTTTACGTTGATTATGTGTTCAAAATAAACTAACTGTCATCCACAAGTATTATCGGCGGAAAATTCGGCTTAAAAAACGGCAGGTGACGTGGGTTTTTGTGCTTGATCGCTGTGATGGCGCGTGCGTCGAGTTAGCTATGGACTCATGTACGTGTACGTGTACGTGTACGACGAAGTTGACAGCCTCTTACAAGACATCCAATCAGATCGCGCGGTTGCTCATATCCAGGACGCAATCTAAATAGTAAAAGCTGATTGCGTTAAAGCAGGAAAGACGGGAAACGAAACTATCGAACGCGATATCTCCAGGGGCGTAGCCAGGGGGGTCCTAGGGTACCCGTGACCCCCCCTTGAGGATATAATAATAATAATAATAATAATAATAATAATAATAATAATAATAATAATAATAATAATAACAACATAGCAAATCAGCTATCTCAAGAAAACCCGGTCACGCTTTTTGGATTTGTAAGTTCAGTGATTCGTTGCCATACAAAATAATAGGCTTTCAAATTGGCACAGTGCTTATTGCACAGCCACATATAGCACACGTTTATCAATGACTCTTCATACGGGACCCCCCAGTGAGAAAACCTGGCTGCGCCCCTGATCTCACGCCCAGGGGCTGGCTATGTGACAACGTTAGAGATGGTTCCATCCGGGCACTAACATACCTGTCAATGAGCTTATTGTAATACCCACTAGTCCTTGCAAGCATCTTGTTAGTGTATCCAACAAAGTTTTTCGTCTTAGCGGTGTCAGTGTTCGATGCATGCCCACCCGTAGCACTTTTCTTGGTGAGAACTATCGTATTCAAGCCAGATTGCAAGTTGAAGTCAGCTTTAGCAATGCCGCCACTCTCGACTGTACACGTGAAGTAGAATTCGTTTCTCTTGGAGTCGAAGAAGATATTTGGCTCATATGCGTTTCCCTTGAAGTTGAAAATTAATTCAGCTTTAAGAACTTTGCCTCTGGAGTCAATAAACACGCCCGCTACTTCTTTGCGGCCTCCATTCACTACAACAGCTGCTGCGTATCCGCCTGGACATAAGCAAAAAAAAAACAACAACGACCGCATGTACATTTCAGCAAAAAGAAACATTTATTAAGTTTTTAAAGGCCCAACAACGACAAAACAATAGAGCGAGACTTCAGTCACTTTTTTAGTTTTAGTCCAATCGAAGGCAAATGTTTTTGGGACATCGTGCAATTCCCTGGGCAGAAATATACATTAAACACTTACAAATACGTTTTTTTGCCTTGTAATACTGGACTCCATTAGCCCCTCCCTAGCCTCCCCTTCTCCCCCAGACAATTTTGACAGCGCTTGAACCTGATCAGCTTGTGAAAGACGCTAGCTTAAATCGATATTGGATGGGGTGGGGGAGCCGCCGGATGATTATGTTGTAAGGTTTTGTTAAGTTTCCCGGAGACGTTTATAGCAAACTCGTTCCCAGGATCTTTCATCTCCCCCCCCCCCACCCCTTCCCAATGAAAGACCTGAGAACGAGGCTGTAATTGTATGTTTAGTTCTTCCAATAAATTTCACAAAAACTAAGATGCAATTGCTTATACAGTAAAATTCATAAAGTGATTATTCAGGCAATATACAACGGTTTTCATTGATGGTTGGAAGAAAATTCTGTTTGCTTTGGTTTTTCTTTCAAGACTCGCTGTGTCAAGTTAAAAAAGAAAAAAAATAGCACCACTTTCTCAACTAGTGCGACTAGAAGTAGAACCTAAGTAGAACCAAAATCAATCAAATACAGCCGTTAAATTTTTCGCTCGCCACCGGTTAAATTTACTTGTTTAATTCTGATTGGGTAAACGTAGTCTCCTACACAGCCGTTTTCAGCATCGTCACGCTACCCTTCTCCCCTGCCGTTGGCAGGGCTGGCTTACAAAGAGATCCTTCTTATCTACAACGATTTTTCGAATCGCCTGTTTTTGATGCAAATTCAACTCAGGGAATTTTTAATATCTAGCACCCGACGCTCAGGGGATTTTGAATATCTAGAATGTCTAGCGCTTCCATCTTGATTTGCGTTTGTCACCCGGGCGATAAAATACGAACTGTGATTGGACGAGTCCGCCGACAGAGCAGTTGCCGCGCGACGGTTCTGAATTCTAGCACCAGAGCTGTGATTGGCTAAGGGTCGAAAGGCATGCGGTTCATTTTTCAGCAGCCCGTGTGGTGAGGAGCGTTGCGTGACGGCACTGAAAACCAGTAAATGTGTTGTTTGGATCTCATGGTTTTGGTTTTATGACTACGGTCTGACAACGTTAAAAAGCAAAGTCCATACAAGAAAAGTGAATTTTCCATCGTATCAATTTAGGCCAATACTTCGACGGGTCGAAACAGAGCTTCCGTATTAGAGAAGTGACGTTTACCGTATTCTGCTATACGAAGCACACCCACTGAATCACCTGGATGAATGCCTACCTGTGACGCTGTTATACTTTATGATTGGGTTTGTGGCGTCGATCCAGTCACCCCTTGGCGAATTGGCCTTTAAGAGCAGGGAGGGACTAGCAGCCCTGCCTGTTTTCCAGCTCAGTACTCTTTGCTGTATTATAATGTATTTGTTTGAAAAGTACCACCATGTTCCGCTGCGAAACTGGAAAACGATAAAGTATTCATCGACCTTGAAGTTGTAAACAACGCTTGGCCAGCCTTGGTTTCCTAGAAAATTCATTAACAAATCAGATCGAATTAATGAAAGAAATCCTCACGAGCAATCCCAAGGTTGTGAATTAACATCTGAAAGTCTAACCATTGAAATAAAAGCTAAAGCCTGCGTAGGAGGCGTTTCCGTTGTTTCGGGCTTTCCGCAGATTTCCCCAATTTTCGCGCCGCAAAAAGTGAAAAATGTCTCGAACGGGTGGAAAAACCTACCGAGTAGTACTTTCATATGCAGTAGTAGTTTGCTCCAAATTAGAAATCTAAAGTGTACCCAGTTAAATGAAACTCTTGTGTTCACTATGCTGCACAAGATGGTTCTAACTTTGGAGACTCCAGAGGAAAACCGTTAAACGTTTCTCGAAAGTTACTGGGCATTATTTTTCTATGGTACCGTTCTGCGGTGCTGTTTATAATTCTGTTTATGATGCTGTACAAGGCGGTTCTAACTTTTGAGTCTGTAGATGAAATCCCAAAGTGTGACCATTAAAATCGAATTGAAATGAAATCTATTCAGCAGTACTTTTTGGGGGGTGTTGATCAATTTCCACTTTTTTGCTAACGAAATTTTTTCTTTCACAAATTTATGACAATTTCCGTTTTTTAGTTTAGAGATTCCACTCTCTTAACAGTAAAAGTGTAGCGTAGTGTAGTATAGTACTGTACCAGCTTTTCTGTTGATGTTGGCAGTGTAGTTAAGCAGCGTTCTATCCACTGTTCCTCCCACAGTGTTGACTCTCAAAGCATACAGATGGTCTGGGAGGTTATCATTATCAACGTCAAAGTCAAACGTGATCAGATATTCATTTCGTCGTGGATTATACGCTGAACTGTGATGCAAAACTTTCCCGAGTCGAATGAGGAAGCCTGGGACGATTCTGAACAGAGGGCCTGACTTTTGCGTTGATCCAACAAAAACAGTCTGCGAAATTAACATAATACCTACATAACTCCAAAGGGGCAGAGAAGGCTAATGAAAGGTAAGCATAAGACCAACATAAGACTAACATAGGATTGACGTAGGACATGCATCATTCCATAAAGGCAAAGACGACTTTCAAGATAAAAAGCCAGTTAAAGGGTGTGAAGGTATGGTAGCGCTACCATACATGCAAAGATTAACAGAACGGACTGCAAAAAAAAGTGACAAAGCATGGAGGAGAAACCCAGGTAAGACCAAGCTTTACTGTAAATAACTGCTGGTGATCCAAGAAAGGGGGGGGGGATGGGTTGGGGGGAGGGGACGCCTCGCGTCCCCCTAAGGGTCTTTAAGCCTCGTTCTCGATCCACCCTTTTCAGTCTTTTTTTTGTAACGCAACTTTCTGTATTTATGTAATTTAAGTTTGTGAAATACCAAGCTTTTCTTTTTTCAAAAAAGATCAGAACTGTGGAATGAAATTCGCACGCCGGGCATGTGACGTGAGCTATATCGGTGAAGCTGGGAAAATGTTCAGGCTACGATATAAAGAACATAATGAGAGAAGTAAATAAAGAAACCACACTGAGGTCAAGACCACAGGAGGACAGCATCAACAGTAGGAAAAACAGCAAAAAAAGTTCAGTAGTTCAGAAAAAATAAGAAGAATCATGATTTAAACTGAAAAGATCCGGAGATTCTGGAAACGAAAGCGAAGGAGCAGAATTTTTCTATGATGCTGTTTAACAAGAAGTGGTTCTAACTTTTGACTTTGTGTATGAAATCCTTAAGTGATACTGTTCAAATGAACAAGACCTGTTCATATTTTAATATCAACATTAATGCCTAGGATGCCACCATCAGGCTTGAAACCCTGACCAAGTTCTCCCTAGGGGGGAGGGGGTCCAACCCTTACGCAGTTACTTAACCAACACGCCTTTAGCGTACCTTTTTAACGTCCACATATTTCTCCTCCTGACCCTTGCCGTTAACCACTGTCACTGCATAGTACAGCTCTGTGTTAACCGGGGGATACAAATCTTTGAAGTTGTTTATTCCTGCGTTTTGCAATGTCTTGTCCAGCTTTCCGGAAACGAGCGGCGTCATACCAAACACGTTGTCAAAATAAGAAGTGCTCCGGTAAATGTTGTAATGTTTAAATTTCTCGTTTATTGAGCGTCTGTTTGGACTGGAAAGAAAAAAAGTTTACAAGGTCTTGCGGTTTAGACAAATTACTGTGCGAATTTGAATACCTTAAACACTTTTATTGAACTTTGAAATAAAGAAATAGAAGACGAATTGGTGGGGGAAAAATAGCCCGTGGTTCCGTCACTGTCTGTTTGTTCTTATTTTTTTTATAGTTATCAGTTATGACTGAGCGGTTTGAGCTCTCATTCAATGGGAAACTACAACAGTTGACGTATCAAAGTCAAATTATTTCAAGTGTTTATGGAGTTTTATTAGCACTCCTTCACAACCGAAGAGAATGGAATCCTTTGGTATAGTTTTTAGACAACGGGCGACTACAAAGTGTGGCCATTCTAACGAAAGCTAATATATATGAATCGGTTTGTTCAAGCTAGGTAAAAAGGTAAGGTACCACAGGTGACCCACAAGGCTGGGACTTAACGGCAAGGTACAACAGGTAGCCCACGAGGCTGGGACTTCGCGGTAAGGTGCCACAGGTAGCCCACGAGGCTGGGATCAGGCAATACGTTTTGATGTTGTGGGGACGTTTTTATCAACTTTTCCGGAAAAAACCTCGATTTTTCTTCTTTTACTTGTAAAACAGTGAATAATGGTCGAAATAAACATTTGGTCATCAATTTTTATTAGAAGGACAAACGGGTGTAAATTAAGTTTAAAGGTCAACCTACAGATAAAAGTAATTTTACTGTCAGGCTTGGTACCTGAATGGCAAGTTAAGACTGTCCCACTGTAAAAGGATCCCATCACAGTCTTGTTTGGCTGTGAGGCCCTGGACTCTATTGGAGGCGCCCAACGCTAATGTCTGACGCCGGACTCTGGTCGCTGGGTGACTTGGGATGTCACGTTTAACGACAGAAACTTCTTCCTCTTCTTTGGCTGGAAGAAAAGAAAGAAAGTCACAACTAATCATTGTGCTACCAGAAGCAATCTTTAAAACACGAAATTGAGAAATCGTTCAAATGAAAGCAATCCAGCACGACTTTCCTATAGAGCTGTTTATTATGCTGTACAAGGTGTATCTAACTTATGTATAAGCCTGTACTGAAACCAGTAGGAAGGCTGATCGGACAGCTAAGAAGGGTCATTTTATTGTCCAATATTTCGGTGAGACAAACCTCACCTTCATCAGGGGCTGCAAAAAGCTAAGTAAAAATGGGATGAAACGGTTACAAGATTTAAAATGATTGAAATTAAAAGAATAAATATGATTGGTTGACAAACATAGGAATATTTCATCTTTTTATTTCAATCATTTTAAATCTTTTAACCATTTCATTCCATTTTTACTTAGCTTTTTGCAGCCCCTGATGAAGGTGAGTTTTGTCTCACCGAAATATTGGGCAATAAAATTATTACCCTTCTTAGCTTTCCGATCAGCCTTGCAATTGGTTTTTTGTTTTATTCAACATTGCTGGTCCTGATCTACACCAAGATCCAGCTTCACCTCGCTGCTGTTTGTCCAAGTGGTCCCTGTATAAGCCTGTGTTTGAAATCCGAAGGTTTAACGCTATTAAATTCTTTCTTGTCTGTGGAATCGGTAATTCTCCAAACAAATCTTACATTTCCGCTATCGCATAGTCCTGTATTGAACCTGGGCTCCCTGTAGCGTGGTCAAGTACCAAAAACCTAATTCAAAAAATCCAGTTTTTTTTACTCACCAAAGTGAAATGGATTCGAGCTATTAAACTGTACTTCGCCAAGATCACTACTGACCACTTGGATTTCATCTTCCAGAGCTAATAAATAATCAAAAGTTTCAGTTAAATGGCAGGGAATTTCACTCATCTATTAACATCCCAGTTTATTACCTCTACCAGCGACAAATGTAAGCGGCTGCCCTTCAGTTCCTTCTGTCGTAGTCTGTTCCAGGCTCTCAGATAGTGGGGACGGCACGAAAGTTAGAATAAGACGCGTGAGATCTGGAGGAAAAGGGGCGGTGGCGCCTTGTCTCTCCCCAGCCACCATGCGTTTTTCCGCTCTTTTTCTCAAAAAACTCTGTCACAGTGATTTGGGTATCCCCGTGTTTTGGGTATCCCCTTACCCAAATCCCTAGTGAAATGGGTATCTCCTCCAAATATGGCTGCCGTGTTTTCGGTATCCCCGGGTACCATCCGGGATACCCAGAACCCTAGTGATTTGGGTACCCCCTCTCAAATGCGAGTGGAATTTCGCGAACATCTTTTTTTAAGTCCATATTGCCAAGCAATGTGTTGAACTGGGTCTTCGAAGGTATTTTTGCCTCTCGGCATACGGTCCCGACGTAAGGAAATTGAACCGATGTGCCTCGCTCTGCATCAAAAGTTTCCCATGTGTGATTAGTGTGCAAACGGACCTCAAGCTTTCAGGATTAGCTTAATACTGTATGTAAAACCGATTGAAGAAAAACCAAAACAAGTTTACTTAGCCTTTGAGTTTCACGTCAATCAACTAACTCAACCTCTGGATATTGCGTGACAATTTGCGCATTATAGGAAAGACTGGGATCAACTTACGCAATGCATGGTGTGTTTTTGGAAATGAACATACACGAACCCCGCGCATGCACAAAAAACTGTAGTTTTGCCATTGCAAATATGTATTGCAAGGTTTTTGTGTTTGCTTCAGAAGGTATAACAGGATACAAATAGATCGATTGTACTACAGTTTTAAACCCGTTCGCGTTTGTGACTGTTTTAGTATTTACCTTCCGACCCACTGAAAGACCAGACAAGACTGAAGACCGAGCGGGAGACGTCTGTTATTTGTTTCGAAAAATGTCCTCACCAAGAATTATTTAGGAGACTTTCTTCTCCTAAGATTAGCGAGGTTGGCGAGTTGGCGAGTGAGCCGCTCGTTTTTGCCCCTATTTTGCATAATTTATTCATTTCCACTCGCGCGTAGGATCTGAAGAAAATACGACGACTGCTGGCAGTCTAAGAATTACTAGGACTGGCTTCTACTTGAATACTTACGCTCGGGGTATCCCTCGCGTTCGTTATAAAGCCAGCGGTTCACTATTTGCGATCGTGCAATTCATGTTCGCCCAAGATATTCAAAGGGGCTGGCGGTCAACTTAATGCATAAAGAAACCAGTCTTTATATCAAGAATTTCTTTACTTTCGGCTATATTTCAGGACATTGCCCCGAAATTAATAACAAAAACATTTGTATTAAATAGTGGAGATAAACGGCAGAATGACCTCGCTTCCTCCAGTCTTTTGTCAGTGTAAGAATCAGTGTTTTGGGTATCCCTACCCGGGATACCCATTTCACTAGGGATTTGGGTATGAGGATACCAAAAACACGGGGATACCCAAATCACTATGACAGCTTTACACACTATCTCGGAGCCTGGAACAGGCTACTTCTGTCGGTATCTAGCTATCTTCCAGGGAGTAGGGTACTGTGCTCTGTACGGGTATGTGCCACAGGATGGGTACCATTTTGACCTACCAGGTCCGTGACGGGTTTCTAATTTTAGCCTTTTCATTCGTCCTCATGCAATTACGTATACTAATTTTTTGGTTGCATGGAAATGAACAGAAGGCTACCCGGCGCCCTAAAAGCACCATCATCTCATATTCTACACTTGGAAAAAGCCGCTAAGGCGTTCCATTTTGAGAAAGATGTCTAAATCAGTTAATGACACAGGCGACTCGGAAAAAATCCGAGTTCCCCCAACAGGAGTCGAACCTATGACCTTCTGGTTACTAGTCCAGATGCTCTACCACTGAGCTACAGGAGACTTGTGGGAGCTCAGGCCATTAAACTAGGCTCATGTGACAAACGTCCTGCCTACTGCTAGGACTGAAATGTCGATAGGTGGCATATTCGCAATGACATAAACGCGATGGTGAATCTTAGGCCTGGTAAATATATGAGAAAGAAGTCTTAATCAGTGAATGACACAGCCCGCTCGAAAAAAAAAAAACTTAAATTGAAAGAAAATACTTTATCGAAAATGAAACGTCTTATTTTTAATGACCATGAAATGTAAATAACCTACTTACCCTGAGCAGAGAGGATGCATGCTGACACAAAAGCAAGAAAAAAATGCTTGTAACAGTTCATGGTTCCTGCTGTGCTTCGTGGCTGCTCTATAACTGAATTGACCCTTCTCAAGCGAATATATTATCCTGGGAATGAGGTTGCTTCCTTTTCAGCGCGTTTTTGAAAGGAAGTAATCAGCTTTTAACAAGCAAGGTGAGAGGTCGCGTCATCCAAAGAGTGCCAAAATAATTGGTAATTGATAACATGATATATTTTCCAAAATCTTCACTTTCGACAGCACACCAGGAAAGTACTGCTCGATAGCTTTCATGTGAAGGATCACACTTCAGGGATTTCCGCCATCCTCAAACTCAGTTAGACTGAACTACAATAGAGTCGTGGGACGGGGGAAGGGGGGAGAGTGGATGTGAAAAGGGTCTTTTTAACCGTATAAAACAATAACTTGAGGTGTATCAAAACACTTCGGATTAGGCGGAAGAGAGGACTTCTTCCCGACTATTCCCTTCCGTATGAGTAAATCCCAGAAGAAAGTCCGACAACTCAGACATTGCTTCAGCTTGAGCGGATGTTTATACTATATGATTAACAAAGCTGGCATTAAAATGCCTCTCAACTTCGCAATTCTTCCTGGTGTGTAAATGATCTGAAAAAAAGCTAGCCAGCTTACGAGCAACGTGATTTATCTCCAGGGACAGTTAATTAAAACGAGTGCATTGCAAGAAAGACGCGAACCAGCCGCGAAAGGAGATCACCGGTGCCTTTCTTGTGTGACGCTCGCTCCACCATCTCTGAATAAGAAAGACTCGTGGCAATCTAAAAACATCAACAAACAAGGAAACGTTATTCCTAAGATGTTTTCCCGTTTGCGCACCCACAAAGTGCGGAAACATCATTTTCCTTCCGTGACATGTTGTATGTACGCCAGGAGCCATGTGTACGCCCAATTAATGAAACAGTGACATTCACAAATGTTTCCGCAAGACAAAAGGCCCCAATGTAGTTAGCCTGCGTACAGACGTCTCCTATTTCCTGCAGACGTCTCCTTACTTCACGCAAGGAGACGTCTGCGCGCAGGTTACAATGTAGTCTCCTGCGCAAGCTTTTTCACAAAAATAGCCGCGTGCGAAACTACCCCTATGAAATTAAAGGGCCACTATCATCTACTTTTACTTAGAGCCAAAAACTGTTTGTCCAGTTCTGTGAAAAATTGCTCTTGTAGCGCACAGAAATCAATAAAATGTCTTTGGCTTTGGATGGCCAGGATGGAAATGGCTTCCAACTTGAAATCGTCAGCCCGTTAAAAAATCGATATTACTCATTCTTTCTTTAATAATTCACTTGTGGTGGTCAAAAAGCAATTCGTGTACGCCAAAGATAACCACATTTGAGTTGAACAAATGTTTGATGGAAAAAACAGTGAAAACTCCATGAAACTGCCTCTTTAACACTTCAATGTCTCCATAGCTGGCTTTAGGAGTGAAAGGGTTAAAAATCCCGGTTGGTGGTCCGGCCCATTCCGACCTACCACCACCCCAACCAGTCTACAGACCCCCCCCCCCCCCCATCCAAATGCCAACCAAGGTAAGCGGTGTTCTCGATTTACAGACTTTGCATGGGAAATTCACCTCGTTTCTCAGACAGCTAAAATATGGCCAAGAACGAAGTGACTTTCCCATAGGAAGTTTATAAATCGAGGATGCCGCTCACAAGTAAGTCACGTTCGTGCTATCTTTGGCTAAACAGACAGCTAGACAGTTAATGGCATTAGTTTGAAATTCTGATGACGCTCCCTTCTCGGACGTCGTTTGACAGAAATACGCAATTGCGCTACAAAACGCTGTGAACAGAAACAAATACGTTGTCGATTGAAACTCTTTATTCATAATTATGCTACGTTACAAATTGTTACTCTTGCTATGAAATTCCTTTTTGTTTTACAAAAGATTTATCATAAAGTGTACCCCCTTTTTGTCTGGGCACGTGAGAAATGAGAAAACCTCTCTTAGAATTACTATTATAAAAGATCAGCTACTAATTCCTTGTCACTACTGTTGGTCCAATATGGTTCCAATATTGTGTCCAGCCCGGGTGCACTGGGGGTCACTGCATCACGAGGCCGCCTTCTCCTCTTGAATTTCTGATTAAAAGCCACAGAAGACTGTTATTATAATTTAAGATTTAACGTGTTACGCATTAGAAGTTAAAAGTGTGTGCAGTGCTGAAAATTTCTTTCAACCCTTGGGTGCACAGAATTCCACAGGACATTCATAAAATTGTTACCAAGCAGGAAAAGCAGGAGTATGAAGCACATTAAAAGAAAGAAAGGCTGACAGACATCCTTGATTTCAATGGCAAAACTTCAACATCATTATCCACAGAATTTAAAGCTAGAGCTTCCCTTAGAGCCTTTTGCATAGCACAACTGCTAACCACAGCACAGTAAAATACATGCACAACTGAACTGCTCAGAACTTAAGTTAGAAAAAGTTAAATGTCAAATGAATATAAAGTCCTCCGACAAAAACACATGTTCACGTTATCATCGTGTGAAAGGTTAAATCTCAACTGAGTTTTTCACCCCAAGAAAAATACATGCTCAGTTGACAACACAGTGCAAAGTCCATCAAGGTAGAAAGTGAAGAGGTCTAATCCATAACTGGCAGGTCCGCACAAACTGTCAAAAGCAGTTACCTCAAGGTTACTATTTTCAGTGACAACTTTACTGAGTGACTGATTCATAAATTTGCTAGACAAGCGGTTGCTAAAGGTAATAAACCTTTAGCCCATCTATAAAAACACGGTGTATACTTTCAACCAATAAGAACTTAAATAAAAAAAGGTGGGCTTTTATCCGTTTTATGGGCTTGTGATTAATTAGAGAGCTTTCGTTTGAGTCGCAGTTGGTTCAAACCTGATTACTTTGGTTTGGTTTTACGACAGGCATTAAAAAAGACTTTAACAAGTGACCCTTTGACAAACGTTAACATGTGCAGTTCTACCCAAAGTTCAATACAACTCTATCATCACTTGACTCCCATCCACACAAAGAATAAACAGCTGTTTCAGCAGATTAAGGGCTGGAAATTGTTTACAACTTATTGTAAATGCTGATTTAAGAAAGCCCACACCAAGTCCTTGTGCACATTTACTTAATGTGAACTGTCGCCGACACGAAACCAAGGACAACACTCGCAAACAAGTCTGGACTCATAATTCAACAAGAACAACTTTATTAATATGGGAAAATCAGCTTACAATCATGCAAATTTCAGCAAGTGTTTCAATCTTTCAAAGTTTTACGCTGAACCAAAAATATATTATTTTTGAGTAACCTTTTTTCCTTTAATGTGACAACATCTGCTTAACGTTAGAAAAATAGTTGAACGTCTCTATATTAAGTTAATTTCTGTCCAAAAATATTCTGTTCTCTTACACCAGAAACTTTTAGAAATCCAAAAATTTGCAACTTAATACTCTGTGTAATAATTTTTATCTCTTGATTTATAAAAATAGTAATTAAATCACTTATCTGAGGTAACAAATCCATTAAGATATGCCAGCATTCATTCATCACACTCTGACGTTCGCAGCAACAAGACATTACACAAATAGTAAAGCCTTGTATGCTGCAAAATACATTTTGTGCAAAAGAAGCACTATTTGGCACTCACTATCATATAATATCTTTGGAAAAAGTGGTAACAAATTTTTCACTTTATCTGATATAACAACGACTATTTCCTCCACTTAATACTTGCAAAAACAAAAACTCCTCTCTTAAGCGCAAGTCATTACAAAGTCATAAGAAGTTGTCACTTGATGAAGGTATAGGTAATTTTGTGCTACAACTGGACTCTGTTACAATGCTGTCAGTAAAACCATTAAAGCAACCAGTTCTGTGTTTACGGTGTTTAAAGTGTTATTCAGTATTGATTGGCATCAGTCAATCAAAGGTGTCTTGTTGCTCAGAACAAAGCACACTTGCCTGATTGTTTAGGAAGTTTATTTTTCTCCTCTGTTTCGACATGCTTCAACTTGGAATGATCGAAGGTCTTGACCTCAGCCCTTGTGTCTGCGGCTTCTTCTTTGATTTCTGAAATCAAAATATGGTGTGAGTTTATGGAAGTAAATTTGCTGCAATTCAATGATGCAACAATACCACAGGGTGACACCTTATGACATCTTATACAAAGGACAGAGGGGGGATGGAGTAGCAGTGGTTGCATTGGCCTAAATGAAAGGCCAGATGGTTGGTTATTCAAGTTTCTACACCACATTGATATCTGTGTGCATCACTTCACTTGGAAAGTTTCCAGAGTGACCCAAAAATGTCAAAAAATGTCAGATGGGTGTTTATTTCATTTCAGGGTAGATGGTGAAAATTGCAAAGACTGGAGATGGCCAACAAAGTTCTTTTCCTGCTAGAAACCATTTTTATTCTAGGAGAAAGATATCAACTTCAAAGAGAGTTCAAGGCAAACCCAGGTAAATTAACTTCACATAGTCAGTGTTGAATGCCATCATCATGTCTACACACACCTTCCTTGGTAGGCAGGTGTGTTTTGTCTGCCGTTTCCACATGTTTCAGTTTTTTAGCAGCATCAAATCCTTGAATTTCTTTCAATTCTGCTGATTTGTCAGGTAGCTTGTCCGGCAAAAGCTCTTCCCTAAGGGTTTGCGCTGTCGGAGTTGGATTTTTCTCTTCTGTTTCAACATGTTTGAGTTTTGATTTGTCAAATGACTTCACTTCAGCTCTGGAATCAGCCTTTTCTTCGTCAATGACTAGAGGACAAAAATAATTCAGTCAGTTGTTTTAGATGACAGGAAGTTAGTATTACAAGGCAAAATTACAGTTTGAATCAAAAAGAACGAACACAAGAACTATTAGCAAAAAGTTGTGTTGTAAGGAGAAACAAATTAGATAGGAGATAAACAAGAGGCAGGTCAAAAGGGTAACATCCTCATGGCCTTTTTTCATGTGGTTGACCTTCCCCCATCTAACTGGAAGGAGAAAAAAAAGATATCCCAAAAAAAGTGTTTTGCTATTCAAAGGCACAAAGTAAGAAAGATGAAATGTGTTTTAAACCTGCTTTTGTCGGTAAGACTTCTTTTTCCTGAGTTTCAACATGCTTTAGTTTTGACTGATCAAATGCCTTGACTTCAGAGCGATCAGGAAGGGTATCGGGCATCATCTCTGCTCTGATATCTAAACAAACAACAATAAAAGCAAGAATGGTCATTTATATGAAATGCTGGAAATAACATAATAATAATAATAACAATAATAATAATAACAATAAAATAGAAAACACGTAATGAGCAAGACAAACTCCACAAACTTTTGCTTCTTGGTCAACTGCTATTTTCAATTGCAGGTGAACTCTTAACTTCAACACCCAACTGACAGTTGCATTATATGACTACACAGTCTCCTTTCTTGTCCCCAAACGTTTCTAACAGAAGTAGTGGGAAGAAGTTGTCAGAATATCACGAGAATTAATCTTGGTGACCACATCCTTCATTCCCATGTCCTCTCTGATTAATTTATCACTGATATTACATGGAAAAATTTAGTGACAATCACTACCGGGGCTAAAAGGGGCTAAAAGGTTCAGGTTCAGTGGATCGTCGCCATATTGGCAATGACCAGATCTAGTGATACCCATTTTCTCCTTTCGTGTTTTTCCTCTTCTTCTTCATTTTTTTTTTTTGTCTGCCATTTACCACAGACTTCCAGTTTTCACTCGGCCAAACACATGTCACAAACTTTCAGTACACATAAGCATTATCTTCAGTCGTTTAGCATGGATTTGCCAAAATTTTCATTAAATTGGTGTAGAAATTTACTAGGGATTCGATGGCATCAAACTGAGAGCAAGGAGGAACATGCTGTGCCTCCATCAGCGAGGTGTGTTATTTCTTCCTTTACAGTTTCTACTGTGCCTCCCTCCGGGGGGCATGTTATCTCTCGCTTTACAATTTTTATTGTTCCTCCTTTAGCCTTGAGTTGATACAAATACAACAAGAACAGTGCAATCAAATTTTTGTCAGGCGTATCCATGCCAACGTCTAGATAAACAAAACAAACAATGACAGAGTTATGGTTCACACCTTCGTGGAAAGTTCATTTTAAAATATTGAAGGCAAGGGCTAAGAATACTGAGATTTATGGCAGTTTGAGTTTATCTCAAAGCACTCATCCCCTGCAAGTAAATATTAATCTAATTTTAAGGAGCTGGCCAACATGAGATCAAATTATTCATAGGCGAAAGGTTAAGCACAATAAATTGGGTATTTACGCAAGTGGGTAAAGCCTCATTATCAGTTGTCTTGGATTCAACAATCTAAGACAATTCAGAGTCTTTCTCAGTGTTCACACATTAATAAGCAAAACGTTGTCAGCTATTATAAGTTTGATTTGCCTTTCCACTGAGGATTTTATTAATTTCTTGTGACGCTACTGAATCTCATAAAACAAAGTTGGAATCGCGGAATCTGACATCGTTTCGAGATGGTTATTTACAAAGCAGACTGTTTAGACTAACCACTGTTAACCTTGTGGTAGCCATAATTATGTGTCTTGTGGGAGATGACGGCCGGGTCTAATGCACCCAGGGCTTTTCTTGTTTTGTTTTGTTTTTTCCATTTTCCAGGCGGAAATGTGGTCTTAACAATCAAATGCAAATGGCAAGATACTTTCTAAATGACAAGTTGGTAATACCCTAACCCCCACAACAAGTCCCTGACAAAAGCTGGGACTAGTTTTTAAAATAAAACCAAAATCCAGACGCTAACCTCCTGCCCCTGGAAGTGGGACTTTCTCTTGCGTTTCCACGTGCTTTAGTTTGCTGTGGTCGAATGATTTCACTTCAGCTCGAGAATCAATGGCTTCCTCTTTGATATCTGATGAAAACATTTGAGAGGGGTGTCATTTCCTAACTATGCCAAAAGTTATTGATCAGGCAAAAAAAAAAAGAATAAAATGACAAATCTCATACATAACTTAGTTAACTTAAAAAGTAGGTTGGACAACCCTCTTTTAACACCAACTGCCATCAACCCGTTCATTCCTATAATGTCACACTTTTGGATATTCAGAGGCAGACCCAGCATACATTCAGAGATACCAAGTCCCATGCTTTTGGTGTGAGACTCCCGCTTTTTTCTCTTTATTTTTCTTTAGTTTTTTTCCCTTTCTTTTTCTTTTTCACACACCATACAAACCTAAAAACTTGGCATCTATGATACACAGTAGGAAGACGATTGACATTTAACTGTAACTGTGTTGTCGTTTCTCTTAAACTTCTTTCTAGTCTGCTGCTATCCAGACCTTTTGGAGGCTTTTACTTGATACAATTTCCTGGTAAACTTGGCCTGCTGGTCTATGCTGGTTTTTTTGATTTTATTCTTTTTTAATATGAATGTATTCGACTTTTAATTTTCAAAATAAAACAATGAGTACAGGTTTGAAGGGAACAAGAACTGGGGGGGTGGGGGGGAGGGGAGGGCAGACCCCATATCTGCCACCTACAGCCAGGGCTGGAAAAATACACCCTTGTGGACTGAAGAGTCATGCCTATCAGTCATGCTGTCTAGTGGTTTTCCTTTTCTTCTTTCTGGCAGGGCAGGGGGGGGGGGGGAATCAACTGGGAAGTTTTGGGTTATAAAAACAGGCATGCTACTTTTGTAGAGAGAAGTATTAACACATTGGTATTATGGTATTAAACAAATTTTGTCTGTTGCTTTAGTTAGTATAAAAAATAAGAAAAGGTTAAGTCGCACACGAGCCATGGGGGGCCACACGGGCGGAGCTTATCACAGTTTCTGTAGTATGAAACCACTGAAAGTATTGCTACATGTACCCCCCTTCCCCCCTGGATGGGATGCTAGTCCATCGCAGGGTTATCCCCAGCAGTTTGTTGCCAGTACCCATTTATACACCGGGGTGGAGAGAGACAAGATGGAGTACAGTTTCTTGTGTAAAGAAACAACACAATGGCAGGGACTGGGCCTCGAACCACCAACCTTCAGATCTGAAGTCCAAAGCGCTAACAATCTACACCATCATAACCCCCCCACCCCCCACCCCCATTTACAATAAGAATGGTTAATCACTGCAAGTGTGCTGTTGAAAATAAACTCTAGACTCACCTTCTTTTGAGGGGAGAATCACTTTCTCAGTGGTAGCCACGTGCTTAAGCTTTGACTGATCGAACGTGCTAACCTCTGATCGATCAGGAAGCTGATCAGGCATCATTTCTGCACGGATATCTGACAAAAATTGATAACCACCGTAACATAAAAAGAAGAACTCAGCAACATGTCGATTCAAATTAAAGCTGTTGATGAGTACCTTTCCCTTTCTTGTGGGGACACTTTATAGTGCAGCACAAGGTGGTTCTAACTTTTGAGTCTCTGGATAAAATTTCAATGAAAGTTCAAATGAAAGCTATTGAGCAGCACTTTCCTGTGGTGTTGTTTGTTATGCTGCAAAAAGTGTTTATAACATTAAAATGTCTGGGTGAAATCCTAAACTGTGACCAGTCAAACTTTTGAGTCTGTGGATGAAATCCTGAAGTGAGACAATTTTAAGCCCTAAGCCCCCATGAAAATGAAATCTCTCTTAACATTACCACTACTTGTTTGAATATTCAAGTGACAAGAATAAAGGAAGTGATCACTCAGGGCAGGAAGTCCTGATATTTAGACAAATTCTCCTTACTAGTTTCATAAGAAATGTATGGAGATCAGTAATGAGAATATGCATTTTTATATCAGGGCTTAAAGGTTAATTTGTTACCTCCTGCTCCTGGGAGTGTGTTTTCTTCCTTGGTTTCCACATGTTTCAGCTTGCTTTTGTCGAATGATTTAACTTCTGCTCTAGACTCTGTTGCCTCCTCTTTAATGTCTGCAAAGCAAACATATTTAAAAGCTATCTTTAAAATAATACTTTAAGAGATATACAACAAAACATCTAAAAGAACTCCTTTTTATTTTAACGGTAGCGAGAGGAAACAATATAAATTGCAATAGCCAACTTTCCTGAGTATACCGTAAAAGCTCTATTAAGCCCCCAGGGGGCTTATTTAATTTCAGGCCTCATGAATGGAGGGCTTATTAGAGATAGGGGCATAATAGAGAGGGGGGAGGGGGGGGGGGCTTATTTCAAATCTTTCAATGTGACAGTAATCTTAAAACAGTTAAGCATACTTCTCATCAATGAAGACTGGCCAACTTTCAAATCTTTCAATGTGACAGTAATCTTAAAACAGTTAAGCATACTTCTCATCAATGAAGACTGGCCAACTTTGAGTGCCGTATAAAGATTGTGAGGGTCTTATTACAAAATCTGATGGGCTGAAGGGGAGGGAGGGGCTTATTAGAGGGGGGAAGGCTTATTAAAAAATTTGACTTTTGGAAGGTAGCTTATCAGAGAGGTAGGGCTTGATAGAGCTTTCACAGTAAGTGCTTCAAATCTTATGTAGAGGAGCAGGGATTTTGAACAAACTTTGCCTCAGCTAACGTTTAAAAAGCCAAGTATAAACTGGATGTTTAACCTGTCAATACCATTGACTGCCAGGTTACCGTCCAATCAAAACACTCAACTGCCTACCTCTCATGGGCAAACATGGGTTAATTGTAAAATCCCTCATATTGCTGGCAAGAGTTTTCTTCTGTCCCATGACCCCCCCCCCCCAAGTCCATCTTGTGCCCCAAGCTTTTTAATGTATGGGCCTATAAATATAAGAATATGAAGACATGCCCTACTACAATTAAAAAAACTTGACCTCCCCGGTCTACAGTACATTCCAACACTTTACCTTTGATTCTTCAAAGCATAAACCTGCATACATTACCTTCTTTACTTGGAAGCACAACCTTTTCTGTGGTAGACACATGGTGAAGTTTACTCTGATCAAAACCCACCACTTCCGAACGATCAGGCCGCTTATTCGGAGGCGGCATCCTTTCAGCGGTGAGATCTGATATATGAAAAGAAGGCAAGAAAATTCATTTATGAGAAGAGGTGTCTTCTACACTTCACTTCAATTGACAACAATATTTACAAAATGAATACCTTGTGCAGAAGGCATAAAGTGCTTTTCATCTGTTTCGACATGTTTCAGGTTGGTTTTGTCAAAGCTCTTCACCTCAGCTCTAGAGTCAATAGCTTCTTCTTTAATAACTAAAAAAAGATAATAATAATAATAATAATTAATAATAATAATAATAATAATAATAATTCATTATGCACGATACATTACGTGCATGGTCTAGCATGTTGTTACTGTCTTCAATTCTATTGAAATGAAATGATCTCATTTCATTTCATTTCAATACATGTAGAACTGAAGACAGTAACAACCACTGATATCTCAAGCAGTCTTGTTTCAATGAAAACATGGCTCAGTTGTTAAGACAGGATGAATATTACACCTTTCATATTTCATGACCAAGCTTAACATTTACCATCTCTCATTCTTTATCAAGGTGCTGCTTTTTCTCTTGACTTGCAGATGGCACATTCATCACGTGACAACGTCCGTAATTTAGAAACCCCTAGAGTGCTTTAAGTGAATATATGAAATAATCTAGGAGGCAAGGGTTTGAGTTGCACTGTGACCAAGGTTAAAGAAGTTTTGTCTACCTCATGAGGACCACATTCCGTTACTAAGGCAATGCTTACTAAGGCAAGCAACGCTCAATATGAAATGAATGGGTTTACTTACACTACCGAGTTAAAGCCTCCGATTTCTCACCTTAGTTTTTGGGGTAATAGAACAAAATGTGGACCCTGCAGTGGAATAGCATCCCATCCAGGGAAGAGCATAGTACCATTTCTCCTAATTGATTTATTCTAAGAAGACTGGCCAGGGGTTACTAGCGTTGAGAATCGGTTATGATTCAGGGTTTTCAATAAGAATCTGAATAGGTGGCAAAATTTTAGGAGTAGGCGAAGAATGAAATACTCGTGCCGAAGGCACAAGATTCTAGGGGGGGGGGGTCTGAGGGTATTCTCTCCCAGAAAATTTTGAAAATTTGGGCCTCTTAGAATGCATTTCCTGCATTCTAGAGCAAGAATTAGGGTATTTGAACCGAACAGGAAACACAAATTGCAGCTGAAATTACTCAGAATTCAGGCAAGATTCGTCTGTTTTTCATGAATAAATCTTGGCCGATCCAGGGCTCGTTTTTTGTGGCGAATGTTTCTCGTGTTAGTCATAAATTATGAGGTAATTTCCCAATCAAATAGGCGGCGAGTTAATGTAGAATAACCGGCGAGTTTTGCCGGCTACCGGCCCTTATTGAAAACCCTGTGATTTCATAATCGATCATCCGAAATAATTGGATTTCCCCAACCGCTAAATTATAGATGACAATTGGATAATCCTCTCTGGGTTCCTCTGTTGTGGATTTTTCAGTCTGCAGCCACTATGTTGAAGTCGACGCTCGCAACATGTAAACAAGGCAAAGCTGAGAGAGGACTCTGGCAACGAGTTTGCAATGAGGGTTGGTTTTGTTTTCGTTTTGTTTCGCTGCGATCTGTGTTGGTTCTTTGGCCTGTTTTGCTTTTCATTCTCTACAATGATTGGTGTCCACTGGTAAATTTGGTTTTGTTGCAATTTGTGAGAAAAATCTTGAAACAATTTATTTAGGTTAAATGAAAATATGAAACTAAGCAGACTGCACTAGCTTATTTATTCGGTCAATGCATGACATTCCAGAAAGTCATTCTGCTCTGTAGAGTATGAAAACAGACCAGGAATTAAAGGCAAGTTCAGTCCAGATCAAAATTGCCATTTTCCGTCCCAAAGAAGACTACAGACAAGACACGCCAGGATGTTAAACATGTATTTTGCTATTCTAGACAATCAATTATGCTTGAAGAGTAATCGATTGTTATGTCACCAAGAGTTTTCAATCTATTATCGATCATAATCATTACACCACCAGGTAGCCTGCGTGGCCGGCGTTCGAGGGGGAAGGGAGAAGGAGAGTTCGAGCGCGAAGCGCAATCATGGGGGTGGGTGGTCGGGGGAGAATTGGGGGGGCCCTTCTCCCTTCCCCTTTGAACACCACCAGGTTACCCTCCTCCTCCCCTCAAGTCTTGGGATAAAATTACTAATGAAAAGCCAACAATCAAGTTTGAACAGGCTCCTTTTAGCTCCTCAGTGACACACAGTTACACAACGTATCAAAGCATCAATAAGAAGCAGTACCTAGGCATGGTAGCTGTTCAATGGGAATATTAAAACATTTATTGACCAAATTTATACCTCTACACTCTTGACAAGCAACTGACTGGGTCAGGGCATACGTGACAATTTTGGGACAATAACCGGGGGAAAAAACACTCCAAACTTGCCCTTCACAAAAACTGCAGTGCACACATAAACTGGACCAGCTTGGAGGGTTTTTGTTTTTTTGCCATTTTTCCAAAAACTGTAATGTAGTCCCATTTGACATTAAACCCTTCAAAAAATTATTACTACCTTCCTTGGTGGGAAGAACATTGGCTTCCTTTGTCTCAACATGTTTCAGTTTCGATGCATCAAATTTGGTAACTTCAGATACATCTGGTAGAGAATCTGGTCGCATTTCCTCCTTTAGCTCTGCATGTAAAAAAACAAATTCACTAAGGCCTTCATTAGGGTGGATGGAGTTTACACCATTCAGCATTCTTTAAGGTTGAAGGACGGACTTTAACAAGCTCTCTTTGGAAGCAAATAACTCAGACTCGTTCACATTTATTCACAAACAATTACCCTAGTCTTGTAAAACTGATGTTGTACTTCCAAAAATTTGTAAGAAGAGGTGACAATTCTCACACTTCAGGTGGCAAATCCCATGTGAATTGCAGGCTCAAAAATAAAAGGCCAGCATTTTACAGCTTAACCTTTCAAGATATATTTTAAAACAAAGTAGGAGTTTATTCCTATACAGAAAAGTAAAAAATAAGTGGGAGCCCAGAGCGCAATTCCTTAACCCTTTACGGTCGTTTTTTTCTTAGAGAAACGCATTTTTTTACCACTAAGGCGATTTTTTTAAGTGTTATGTTGCCAAATGCCACTAAACTTTGCTAGAAAAGCGTTTTCTTACAATTAAGCTAAATTTTGAGCCAAATATTGTACAAAATTTTGCTTTCACGCATGCGCATAAGCCAAAACTTGGACTTTTTTTTTGCGCATTCATTTCCAATTTTTTTCTTGCTTCTTTTGCTTTCCTTTTTCTCTCCCTTTCTTTTCTCTTTATCTTCTACCCTTTATCCCCTTTCTATCCACTGGAAAAGTTTTGGCCTCATCCCTTCTAAAAACCTGGAAATGGAACATTGATCAACTACGTGACCTGGCCTATTTTACCACCAACTTTGCACCCAAAATTGGACATGTTTTTTCTGGTATAGCTCTGCCCCAATTTGCTCGATATTCAAAATGGACACACATATGGATGGATTTGTCCTTGCTGTGTTAGCTGCTTATCAAAACAATCTGGTGACGTGAAAAATGATCATGTCACAAGTGGCTCAATGGTTCCCGACTTCAACGTCTGGAAAATACAACTCTTGACGGGAAAGAGTTAAATATCCGCGTTTACATTGAAAAAGATGTGCCATGTTTTTAAGGGGCTAAAATATTGAATGGAAAGCCGTGTTTGTTCTGGGCTCCCATGAAAAGTTTCTCGCACTTCGTTTCAATAAGCTCCCCAAATTTCATTCAGATACGATATTTCTATGTCTTTATTTTCAAAGTACCTTTCAGTGCAGTCCGTATCTGCCCTTAAATTTTGCCATATTTTCGCCAAAATCTCCTTGCAAACAGCTCATGATCAGCCGCCATTTTGAATTCTCTTTGAAAAGTTGCTGTTCAAAGTGTTTGTGTTAACAAAGAGCCGATATTTGGTCGAAGAATACCGAGAATCTACGTTATTTCTGGTGTACTGTCGGAACTCAATATGGCATTGTAAACAATCAAAAATGCACAGCAATGTGCTAGTTCAATTAATCTTTTGTCGCAAAGATCGGATATCAAAAGTTTCGTTAAATGGACAAATAAAGTTCAATGAATAACGTGAACGTGAGAAGCGATTGCCAGTCACTTCTTAAACTGTAGTGCTAAAGAATTGCACTTCCTTTTCCTTTAATTTCCCTGGAACTATTCTTCATCATCACTAGTCAAAAATTGAATAATTGCTTCATAGCTGTCAATGCAAGAACATATCGTATTGCATTTTAGAATGATAATGTTAAAACATTGTGAAACAGCGCTCATAGCAACCAACTTTGGCCTTGGTTTTTGGTGCTTCAAGTTTAGGAGAAATCCTTATCTCTTGGATTTGGCTACAACTTAACATGTACTTTCACATACTTGAGTTTTGAGGTGTTTTATTTTTTTACTAAAGTCAGTCCTACCACCTTAATCCACAACACTAGCGAAAGTTACGTTTGGTCTGGTATGTATGCCATAAATTGACAGCAACTACAGTGTGCCATTCACTAACAGCTACTGCACAAAAAAATGAAAAAAATGCTGCACATTGCACAAGATCTTTACTTTTAAAATATCAAACAGGTAGAAAGAGATAACACACAACCATACAAAATATGTCTGCAAAACCTAAGCTGTTTGAAGAAAATTAACAGGTCATTTTCACAACAGTGCTTCTTTAATGGTACCAGAATTCATTCACTTTCCTTGTTTAAGTATCCAATTGATAGAGAAGAAATGAAGCTACATATATAGCCACAGGAAATCAAACAAATACTAAGGACTGCAGCTGAACAATCCACAAAGCTAAACATTCACTAAGCTTGAAAAGGAAGATTTTAGCAATTCAAATCATCTTGGCTATTTTTATCGATAAAGGCAACCATTGAGAGAGTTTATTCTTGGCATCTGTGGTTAAAATATGCTAATTTATGCATAATGATTAAGTCCTGCCATAACCTTATATGGACTAAAATTTGACATAACAAAAATAAAAACCTTTAGTTATAAGGAGTAACAAAATTACTCTCATTGCATACAGCAATTCCAGTAGTTAACAATGGTTGGATATTTAAAATGACTATTCTGTTGTGTTCTGTATATATGTGGAAAAGCTTTTTTTGGGAATTAGTCAAGTACCATGAAAATAAACTCCTAGGGGCAAAGATCTCTGCAAAAAAATATTGGACGCTTTTTCATAAATATTGCAAATGAAGGATCTTGCATTTAAAAATCGCAGAACACGCCTTAAATATTATAAAAGTGCAAGCCAAACAGGAAAGTTAGGAACTTTTTAATGCGAAGCAAGTATGTGGTTAATTGAGGTCCTTTCGTTTACATAGCCCAGGGGCAATTTTTTTGAGTTATTCTGGAACAAAACAGCGCAACTTGTTTAGTAATAATTCTTTGACGCGTTAAGCGCATGACAATTACGTGAAAACAGAAAATAAATTCGAGCTTTTGTCAATTTCCGGTCCAGAAATCGAATTCCTACGTAATTCAAAAACATGTCCATTTCGAGGTCTCATCTTTCATTTCGATAGGGTACAATGAGTTTTGGAGATTATGTTCAGCTAGCATGCTGGAAGTAACGCACGTAATTCTTATCTAGCGGAAAAGCTTTTGTCGTTGGCCTGAAAACAACCTCATTGTCTGCTCTCTCAATACGTGACACAAAATAAACTTGTTTTTGTAAGGTTTCCAAGGCCGTTTGAGAGACAGCACGATCTCACATTGCTGCGCACCATTAGAAAAATAAATATTTTATGCAGAGTCTACGCAATCTAGGATTAAAGCAATATAATTCTATGCTACGAAACCGCATTTTTAAGCTGTTTTCCTTTAAAAGTAGGAAAGCTGTTGCCCACCTTGAGGAGTCGGAAGATGCGTTTTCTCTTCTGTTTCCACGTGCTTCAGCAAATTCTTGTTAAAAACTTCCACCCCAGAAAATGGCGCAGACTTATGCTCCTCTTCGATTGCTTAGGAGATTAACAAAAATTTGAATAATAAACAAAGCTAACTTCTAATGCATCAGGGCCTGGGCTTAACCAAACCCTTTTCTTTAAAATTTAATTGAAACTGAAATAAATAAGAGCGGTGGTTAGAAAAGAAATGAACTTACTCTGTTTCGATGGCAGGGGGTTCTTTTCCTCGGTGTGAGTTTTCTTGAGCTTGGATTGATCGAAGCTCAATACCTCCGAGCGATCAGGAAACTCGTCTGGCTGTAGCTCTTGCTTCACAGCTACAGGGCACAACACGAAACATAAAATAAAGTCAACTATAAAATAGGCTGGTCAGTGCAGCAATTTGCAGACGATCAAGGTTAATATTTTGGCTGTGTATGTCGTACTAAACAACTTTCCCACTAAACGCAATAATGCAGGGCTTCGAAAGTCTCGCCGTCTGCAAATTACGCCCACCCTTAAGAATCTTAGGCCGCTTGCTCTAAGTTTAGCTCAACAAATTAAAAAGACGGCTAAAACATTAGCGTGTATTCATTAGTCCTCGTTCAAAGGAAGTTGACCAAATTCTTCAGTGGTGCAGATTGAAACCCATTGAATGACTAACAAAGAACGATAGCTTACTTTCGCTCGAAGGAAGCGTGTTCTTCTCCACAGTCTTAACATGTTTAAGCTTTGAAGCATCAAACGCTTCAACCTCCTGAAACCTAGGTCCCTCTGACATTTTTCAAAGTCGTAAATAAGAAATAACCTCACGGATAAAGCTATTCACAGCTTCGATCAAACTTGTTTCCTTCGCGATTTGAGGGAGAAACTGCACCGCCCCCCTAAGACATTGATCACATTGCCTTATAAGGAATGGCGTGACAAGCCTCCAAACACGTACTCCGAGGTATTTGACATTTCTTTATATGTTTTATCTCTTTCACAATGTTTTGTACTTCAACTTGATAAGGACGTTAATTTGTAAGCTCCACTTGAGGTTTTCCTTACCTAAAAGTTCAGCCAAGAAAATTTTCAAGTCGTTTCTTTCAAATGAATAAACCAAGTGAATTTAAAATTCCAATAATTTAACCTAATTATTTTGAGAATTTTTTATTTTAAAAAATTTGTACTTCCCAATTTTATTTTGCCTTTGCTATTGAACGCCGATATATTAGAAGAAATATCATTTTTTACCATAAAAATTTTATTACAATTATATGCAGATTTTATGGATAAAAGCCTACAGGATTTTTAGTAGAATTTTATGTCAACTGACTCACAGGGATCTTAATTTAGCAGAACTTGGCATAAAAACAGCAAAAAAGAATAGAAACACCTGTTTGCATTCTGTTTTGACATCAATAGCTTTACATTTATTAATTTCCCAGTTTTACAACATTTGTCCTTTCTTTGTTTTTTCTCATTCATCCTTTTTATTTCAGTTATTTTCAATTTCATTTTTTCCTCAGGACATTCCATCACAAGTTGTCACCAAATACATATTAAAACATTCTGACGTTGTGTAAAAACCCCCATGTTAATTATCACATCATTCATTTGTAAATTGAAACCCAACAGGCTTGTGCATATTATTTTTGTGGCAATATTTTTGGATTCAGGTGATAATCAGAATACAGCCTTTTTGTACATTTGTAAAACACGATTCTGGGAAGATAAATACTTTTTATGACTGAAAGATCAGATTCACTTACTAATAATCTTTGAACACTGAAAATGGAAACCATATTTTGTAAGTTGCCTGTTTTGTCATGAGTTCAAACTGTGTCTAGCCCATGTGCAGTCGAAACTGTTTTCGTGATGTCACAAGATTTGTAGTAAGGAAATATGTCTAATTAGCAGCCGGTTTCCTCAGGTTTTAGCATTGATAAAATCAGGGCTGGTTAACCTCAGTGAACTTATTCACGTACACACTGGAAAAATCCAAAAAAACGTCTTAGATTAAAAAAAAAAAGACAATTAAAATGGATGCAAAGAAACAATGAGTATAGAGTGTAGAAGTGATATTTAACATTTAAACCAATTATAACCTTGCAACCTTTTTTGGCCATCAGATATCAAACTGCTTTGAATGTTTACTTGCTTCATTGAGCATGACCATACGGTTGAGTAACTAAGGTATATTTTGCCAGTTTTCAAAAATTGTTTCATTGAGTTAAACTTGTATGGTGATGTCTTGATATGCAAATCGTTTGTGTGAACTCCTAAACTGAGTCATGTATGTTCATTTTTAATTTGTGACCTTGTGAGTGAAATCATACATTGTGGCCATTCAAATGAAAGACCATGAAAGCTCTCAAGCGTTACTGTCATGTGGTGCACCTTGTTTTTCAACATCTTGAAGAATGAAATTTAGGATTTTTCTTTAGTTTAGACTGTGGGAACCCTTTGGATGAACTGAGTTGTAAAGAAAGGAGTATTGTTGAATTATTTGCCTGGTTTTGCCTCAGTCTAACATGGCAATGTGAATACATACGGATGGTATGACAGACATGCACAAATAAGGTGAAAGGGCAATTTATTCACAAGCAACACATCATTAGATGTCCTTTTACAGTTATTAAGTATCTCAATTAACAGATTAGTCTCACCAGTCCTTAAAAAGTAACAGTATCTTAGATACCATAACACAAACGTTACATAATATTGTGAGTTTCAAGTGCCTCCCTACTTGTGTAACATCACTTGGTCTCATTTCACACAACTACACATCAACAATATTATGATTTGATTTCGTGTCTATAAATTTGGAAAGGAAAAAGAAAAGCAGCTAAGGTATTGGTCAAGATTGGATTCAATGAAATCTTTTTCTTACAAACAATAACATGTGTTTTTCAAAGAGGAAATTAATGTTCAACCATTCATACAAAACATCATACTGTGATGTCAGCTTGTTGACATAGTCACATTAAGACTTAGCAAAGGGTAAGTTCTGTTATTATCTAATGATTCTAGTGTGTCCTTTCTTACGAGCTTCAGTAAGAATTTACACATAACCACATACAAAAGGTTTCAAATGAATCAAGTGTTCAAAGTAATTTGCCCTTGCTTTGGTTTAGCTTTACTCTAGTCTGCACTCTTTGATTACAAAAAAAAAAGTTCTCAACCAATAAGAAGTGAAACCAAAACTGTGACTTGATCACATATGCTCTCTTAACCTTGGCACCAGTCAAAGAAATTTGTTTCATGTTCTGAATAGTTTACTCTGTTTTTTTGCTTGTGTTATGATTGGCAAGAGTAATACTATTATCATTTTGGTTTTATGATGTCGCCCTTTATAATATGATAGCCACATTGAAAACCACTCTCACACGCAACACAAAATTACAATAACCAACCTTAAAATATGTTCATGCCGTGCTCCTTTTAGTCAACCCATTTGAAATTTAGCTAATACAGATTGTTACAATTTAT
The DNA here is from genome assembly GCA_964017195.1 of Siderastrea radians. Lineage (NCBI taxonomy): Eukaryota > Metazoa > Cnidaria > Anthozoa > Scleractinia > Rhizangiidae > Siderastrea > Siderastrea radians. The sequence continues at coordinate 4,160,492 of OZ024900.1, forward strand.
GTGCTACCTCGGAAAAAAAATCTGTTAAAAAAACAACCTATGACTTTTGTGCACACTGTGAAAACAGGTGTAAAATAGGACAAGGTTAAGGTAACTTTATTAATTGCACCATCTGCGAAACAGATTCAGACAACAATCGGAATAATTCACCACTACATCTGGATCATTTGGATTGTAATTTGGAATGTTTGTTCCTATATTGAATGGAAAATCAAACTTACAATTGTAAAATATAGATTAAGCACTTCCAGGATGTTACAATTTGCCAACCAAGTTTTCATACCAAGTGGCCTATTAAACTTCATTTGGGTTTTACCATCCCATACACCTTCTAAACTCAGTTCTGGATAAACCTTGAAACTGAAATGAACTATATTTGCCCATTTTAAAAATATATAATTATAAACTATGATGCAGAATAAATTAACACTCTGTATAAAAGGATTTTGAATAATTCCTGACACTTTTACTTAATCCTGTTACTTAGGTGTGTAGTTCTAGTCTTTCGAGTAACTTGTATATCCATTCAATTAATTATAAGAATTGTCAAGCAGTAAATTTCAGGTGGTATTGTGTATTATGCTGTACAGGGGCGGTTCTTACTGTTCTGAGGTTCTACCTTTTCTAACTGATTCTCTGGGTGAAACCCTAAAACGTGACTTCTATTGAGCAGTAGTTTCCTGGGGTACTGTTTACGCCATACAAGGTTCTTGTAACTTAACAGTCTCCTCATGAAATCCCTGAGTGTGACCATTCAAATGAGAGCTATTTGTCAGAATTTTTTAAAAGCTTTTTCAAAATGAAATTTGGCTTTTTTTAGGTTAAGAATATCAAATTGACACTTTAAGAGAAAGGAGATTTTACCACTTGAAAGAGAAGAGAAAACCATAAAGCAGGACGGTCTGTATAAATTCCTCATGAAAGTTGATCCAACGTGTGTTTGATTGCTCTTCTAAATACATCCTGGTGATTCAGTGATGCTGCAATATGGCCACTATTTATATATTCTACTGTGCAGCCAGGCCATATGTCACACGGACTCATGACATTGTCACGTGGAACATATGCATCATGTTTTGCTACCACAAACCGTGCCAACCTTGGATCGACTGGTTGTGAAAAATTCTTCAGATGGGTGGCTTCATCCATAACAAAATTCATAAAATCTACAGTTCTTGACCTTGATGATGATGCTTCTCTAGCTTTGATTTTACTAAGAACTGATGGCAATTGATCAAAAATAGTACTCTTTACGCCATTGTAGATGTCATCATGTTGAAGGAAAAGTGCCTGTGAACTGCTTTCGTCCAAGTTCTTCTTTTGGCTCTCCAAGAAAGGTTGTGATGAGGAATTTAAATGATTACATGTACTCTCAACAAGACTTTCTCTTAGTGGATTGTCGTGGAATTTGGTGAATGTAACTCCATTCATGGGCACATTATGCAGCAAATTATTCCTGTAATCTTCATCTGAAAGTTGCTTCTCTAGAGTGCTCCATGAACAAGCTTTGCTCATGACACCCTGAAATAAAGAAAACCTCACATTACTATAATATACTTAATTTATATATGCAGCATAAGACAAAGGAAGTCTGCATATCAGACACTTGAGTTAATACAGGGTGCAACGTCAGTAGCCTGCAAGCAAGCTCACTCACTGAGCTAGCTTGGTGGCGAAGCTTCAATTTGCATGCTGGTGAGTGAACCGAGCCTGCAAGACTTGCCTCGTTCAGCTGAATTCACTTTCCAGCTTGCAAAACATGGCTCCACCACCAAGTTACTTACACATTTATAACTCAATAAATGAGCCTGCTTGCAGGCTACACACAATAAAGTTGCTGCTTTCTGTTGTTTGAAAGAACAAAACGATGATGATGATATTGACTGGGAACATCCAAAGGGAATAATCCATCGCTTTGACAGAATTGTGACTGCCTAAGAGTACACCATCCCAGTATACCATGGCCTTGAGCTTGCTAGTTATCTCCTTTAACCACTCAGTCATGTTGCCAACATCCTTTACCTTGTCCCTTTAGGTTACTGATTTCTTTCCCTGGACACTTTGCAACTACTTATTATACTAGCTATTTCAATGTTTTCATACCCAAAAATTTTTATCCATTTTCTCTGAATCAATAACTGCTAAATAAAGCACTCAGGGTCTCAAAGGGAGGGGGGGGGGGAGGAGGGAAAGGGGGTCCTTGGAGTCCTGGAGCCCGGAGCCCAAGGTCTTTTTCTACTTGGAGCCCGGACAAAAGTGCTGATTCTTGCTAAACAGAGTCCTAGAGTGCAGTCATGGAATCCTAGGGTCCTAATTTGAGCCCTTGAGCCCTAAACCCCTTTGGGACCCTGAGCACTGAAACTCACACACAAAATGCATCATTTGCACTGGTAGACAGGTGAAAACACTTAACACAGTGACATGTTGACTTGTGAAAACAAACTTTCAAAAATGCTGAGCAGCCACCATTTTCTATTATTTTAGTGTGGATGATAGCTAAAAGGTCATGAAAAGATATCCATTTTCAAACTAAACATCAGTGCAGACACCTGAAAATGATATTAAAAGGCTTGTGCGGAGAAAAATAATTTCCTACATTTTCAGAAAAAATGAAACAGAGACTTTTGACAATGCATTAGTGTGGATGGGGCCTAAATAAAATATAATTTACCTGTGTAAAAACACATGATGCTGTGCTCCATGACAGACAAGGTACAATGGCAAGTGGTTTAGGCCAAGCAGTGCATGCAAGAGAAGCCATATGTCCTCCCATGGAAACACCACTGATTCCCAAGGGGCCATAACCTTGGCGATCACCCCAGTCCAGCAAGACAAGTGATTCTAATATCAATGCTGCTCCCATAATAAATAAGTCTACTACATGTCTTAGGCTGGATCGAACTTGGTTGTTTGGCTTCCTTACGCCATAGAATGGATTTTCTAGCAGAATCGACCCAATGCCGTATTCCTTTGCTAGAGGTTTGGCCATTAAATTTCTCCTTCGCCAAAAATGATGGTCTCCTGTTCCAGCGAGGTGAAGGCACATTGGCTTACGTCCATGTTGAGGCCACTTTTTTGGGATGATGACCTGAAAATGAGCTTTTTCACTTTCTTTAGGCAACAAACCTGGAAAGTGTTGAGCTAATGGAGACGTGAAATGACCTTCTGCAATGTGACATGTGTCTTTTGTCCAAGATTTGGTCAGCTCGACCGGGTAATGTGAAGGAATGAGATTGTTGCATTTCGTTCTATCCGACACAATTTTTCGAACCTCCAACAGGCGTTCATAGACTTTAATGTCACCCCATCCATTCGAAAAGAACGAGGATAGGATAAATCTGCGAAATATTTTATCGCTTTTGCTGACAAAACACATCAGGCCGACTGAGAAACAAAAAGTCCTTTTTCTATGGCTCAGCGGTCAGGCCTCTTTCTTAACCGTCACAAAATGAGTCGATTACTTTTCGCTAATTCAATATCACTAGTCGTTTTATTTTCGGAATCCCTCGGATTTGCTCGGTAAGCCCTCTGGGGCTTTTCGTGGGCGACTCGTGAGTACAGGAATGTCGTGGGTATGTCATCGGATTTCGTCGGAGCGGATGTGACCACGAAAGTTCCGCCAAATTCATTATAAATTTCGTAGCATAGACCGAAGTTGGTGTTGTTTGTAAAGCAATATAGAAATGGCAGTGAAGTCTTCAGTGAATTGGACAACAAGCTACGGAAACTGAGATAAAATGAGCACGCCACTGCGAGCGAATATCTCGCGAGGAAACCCCGACAAGGTCTTCGATTTGATCGAGAAAGTTGGAGGTGGGACTTACGGAGATGTTTTCAAGGTTTGTATCATCTGCTTTATTTATTGTGTCCCGGTTGGTTTGTTTCGTCTTCAATATTTGAGGCCTATTTCATCTGTGCCTCAATTCAACTAATGGAAGTGAAAACTGAATTTCTAGGCCAGAGTTATTGCTACCGGAGAACTATCAGCGGTAAAAGTTGTCAAAATTGAACCAGGCAAGTCTGTAATGATTGTTGATAGAGATTTAAGCTTATTAGTTGCTTAAGTAGGCTATATGGTCCTTCTCATGTTGAATTTGCCGACAGAAACTTGGGTTCATAGCAATATGGGTTTAAACCTTTCAGTTCGTGAGCTTTCATCGGTGTAATTTACACGATCGGATGTCATATGCATGTTTGTCAGCTACTGCTCACTTTATGTCGTTTGTAATGCTTCCAAACATGGTAAGGTTTATTGTTTGGTTTGGGATGAATCATAATTTACTCAACAGATCTCGTACATTGTCGTTGCAAGGAAGAATAAAACCGATTTCGTTCTCAAACTTGGTTCAATTTCTAGTTGTCGTGGTGTTCCATGCATACTACTAGTATGATAATCGTGGCCTTAATTGCTTCTCAATCTCAATCAATATCATTTTCCGCTCATTTGCGAATTGAATATAATGTCAAATAATTAATGTGACTTTAATAACTCAGGAGTACCTAAAATTGTTTGTTAAATAGGCTAAATGTTAATCTCAAAATTCCAGTTTCAAGCAAACACTTTGTGCGATAACTTCAGGGTGACTCAGTCAAAAAGAATGCAATAATTAATCGTGGGAGTTCAAATACAGTGTCTGTTTAAAGTTTGTTGGTGGCTAATTTATTTTTCAACATGTGATGAGTTGAGTGATGATTATGCATGAGAATCATTACCTATGATTCATTTATGAAATCGTATCCATCTCAGGAAAATTATGGCTGAAATTATACATCAACTAATTTGTTTCTAAAGACAGTTTACAGTACACTGGACAAGTGTACCATAAATTATAACCTACTTACTTTTGAGAGTTTATTCATCCATTCAGAATTCAAGAACATTTCCCAGCAAACCAATTCAAGACTGAACTTCAGTTGCTTTTCTAAAAATTGGTAAATCTCACAAAATTAAGTCACACTTTTGGGCATAATTATTTTTGTGCTGTAAATACAGTCGAAGCTCTCCTTGCAACCACTCTGGTAAGGGATCAGCTCCAGTTACAATCAGCATTGTGAAACCCCATTGTCACTTAAAGTCTGTAATTGAGAGCTCTTGTAAGCAACTGCTCGGACGGTAAGCAACCGCGATCACTTTTGTGAAATACCGACTAGTCTTTTTTTTGTTTCTAAGTTCTCATAAGCAACCACTCAGTCAACACTTTAATGTAAGCGTTCACTTTTTGATCAAATTTCGAGTAATGGTTTGTTTTACATATGCAAACCTCTTCTTTGATAGGCAATGAAAAACTGTTAAATATTATTGCTGCAATACTATTAGTAACCATCAACATAATGCCAAGCTCTATGCTAAAATCTCTTGTAACCCACCACCCACTGACAAGAGCCCATTCTCGTAAGCGACCAGCTCCAGTTACAACCACTTTTCTGAATTCCTGAGGTGGTCGCTTATGAGAGCTTTGACTGTAGCTGTCTACATAAACTATTTCAAGCTCGGTAGCGTGACCATGTGAAATATTTCTCCTGGGTATCCTGTTGCAAACTCTCAGAAAGGATGGCAAAAATTAGGAAGGGACCATGAAAATAAGGTGCACTTTTGAAATGAGTTCCCCTCCAAGAAAGTAAAATATAAACAAAAGCCTACTGTATCATTTGCTTGAACCACTTTCATCATCTCTCTGATTGAGATGAGTAATTGGCGTGGCTAGGTGTTGATGTTGCCTGTCAAAACTGAACAATCAGAGGGTATACAAGGAGCTGATATTATACCAGAAGAGGTCTTCAGGTCTCTAAAAAATGCTCACAGGCTCTACCGCTCCCTCTCCTGATCTCCCACACCTTTTTTCACTTATTTTTTCATTTGCTTTTAGCTGCTTTTAATACTGTCTTGGAGCCTGGAACAGGCTACATCCTGGGATGAGTTTCATTCAGTGCCTGGTCATTATTCCATACTACATGTAGTTCCATGATAACTGGGTGAAATGATTCCTCCTGGGACAATTTATTGCTTCAGCATAGGGACTAAATTTTGTCGTGAAATCAAAAACTCCCTGTAAGCTCAATGATTTTTCATCCTGGATAATTTCAAGATGTTTGTGAGTGATGATTTTGTCCTGCGACAAAACTGGTTCTAGTGAGCCCAGAATGAAACTGTTACTGTAAACAGAACCAAATTTTTCCCCTGGAAGAACATGCTAGGAGCTGTTTCGATGGTCTTGCAATATCTGGCTGGCAAACTCATAAAGCCATGACTGATTGTTAACAAATTTTTTTGTGTGTGTGTTAGAGATGCAATATTTTTAAAACTTCCTTCACATGTACATGTAGGGTATGTACATCAAGGGAGTAAATCATACAAATCTATGTGGAGGAGTGTCTGTGTGTAAATTTAATTTTGCCACCAAAATGAATGTATTTTGATATGTTGCACATATGTTAATATTACTGCATGTTTGCTAGACTGGCTAATATCTATTTTACTTTTATCCATTTACTCTTTTTCTTTAGTTTTCAGCCTATCCTCACACTTATTATGATAATCACACAGAACTTTGCTTTGCAGAAGTATACAGTATGTTTTAGACCATTAATTTAGACAATTCAATTTTATGTTTCCTAGGAGATGATTTTGAGCTAATTCAACAAGAAATTGCTATGATGCAACATTGCCAACATCCTAACATTATCCAGTACATGGGAAGTTATCTCAGGTACAATACAACACAAAAGCATTATTTATACCCAATAATTTTTAAGCTGTAGCTTGCGGGGTCATGTGTACATCACAGAAAAGAACAAATAAGGGAGCAAAGGAAAACAGATTAATAAAATAGTAAAGTTTATGTTGTACATTAACACATATGGTGGAACTCCACTAATGTGGCTACTAAAAGACCAGAAATATTGGGTCTTATTCTAATTCGTTGTGATATAGGCCTACAAAAAGGAATGCAGAACTCAGAGTTCAACAGCAGGAAGGCAGTATAATTCAAACTGTTACTTTGTAACTGGCTTCTAATAAAATACAGTTTCATTTGTCATGTAAACCACCACATATTTTGAGTTGCTGTCAAATGTGGAAAGTTATAAAGAACAGTTTGGGATTCCAAAAGGTCATCATTGGTTGCATTAACCCTTTAAGCCCTGATATAAAAATGCATATTCTCATTACTGATCTCCATACATTTCTTGTGGAACTAGTAAGGAGAATTTGTCTAAATATCAAAACATCCTATCCTCAGTGATCACTTCCATTATTCTCATCACTTGAATGTTCAAACAAGTAGTGATAATGTAAAGAGAAATTTCATTTTCATCAGGGCTTAGGGCTTAAAGGGTTGAAGAGGTTGTTGAATGATTAATATTTCACTCAGCTTTCATTTAGGGGTTCTTTTAGGGGTTAAAATTTGGGTTTGGTACACCTTAGGGTGAAAAAATCTAAAATTACTACTGTCAGAGTTATGGCAGTACCTTTTATGTATTTTTTTTAGAGCGTTGAGCCAAAAAATTACCCTGCGAGCAGAGGCCCTTCGATCTTCCTAGATAAGTCGGGAAGAGGAAGGGACCTCTGCCAACCGCCTTGACTTTCCCTGTTGAGCATGTGCTAAATTCAAATGTAACCGAGCCTTGCTCAGCCTCGCTTCAATTAACGTGTTTACCAAATGACAGCCGCATCCACAACAAAACAATCTGACTTCGGTCATAACACAAGAGAGTTGAGAAAAGCTATAATTAAACCGTAAGGCTGAGAATAATTCTGTTTGAATTGATGTCACAGGTTGAAAACTTATCAGCCTCGAAATCTTTTTGTTTATCAAGAAACTACGTTTTGTGGACTGTCAACATGTTGTTACAGCCAGTGATTTCCAATTAGCGGGTCACGGAAGTCTTGCGTAGAAATCTTGGTCTTTGAGATATTTATTTTATTTTGTCTAAAGCTTTACAGCAATCTGTAAAACACAGTTAATGGAGCGAGACGAACTGAGCTTGTGTTGTTACATTGTAACTAGATTAACTCACGTAAGATGTACGTGACATGAATGTACCATTATTCCCTTTCTCTTCATGAATGTACAAAGGAGTACAAAGGGGATTCACTGATCAATGTTGCAATACTGTCTAGTAGTTTTACATCAAACGCTCTGTATTGTTAAAAACATAAATATCGCCATTCATGTCTCGTTTGAACACTGCATGAGTTTACTTTATGCGTGGTACCTTATTTACTATTGGTCTAGTTTGCGACGTCTGTCTAGGTATATAAGGCCTAGTTTAGGTCCAAAGTCACATTCACTCTAGCTGTCTTGCTAACTGTAAGGTTTTCCAAGGTTCTTTAAAAATTGTAATTTGTAATTTCATCATGGCTCGTTCACGTGGCAATCGAAACGTTGCGAATACTCGCCAGCAGCACCAGGATAATCTCGCGTCGCTGTCCACGGAAGTCCTTCGCCTATGGCTTCAAGCTCTAAATCTTCCTATTACTGGATCCAAAGCGGAGCTCGTATCTCGTTTAAAAGGCACTGTTCAAGGTCCTCGCCCCGCCAACCAGCCGTGACATGGCCGCGTACAGAAAAGTACCTCGAGCAAGCGAGCGAGTCGTCCCAAACAAGCGGCAAATGTCTCGGAGGATACGGACGCGGCAGCTAACGGAGACGCAAGCGAAATCTCTTAGTTTGTTGGTTCGATAGAAGACCTGGATGAGCCTTTAGATCTTTCTGAAGAACCACATCAGTCCAGCCCTTTCACTGCAGTCCAAATGGCCGCCATTCAGGACACGGTGCGATTCTTGCTGCCGCAGGCTTTACAGAGCCATCCTCTCCCGTCCGTTGCACCCCACCGAAGTCAAGCCTTGGCTCCTCCCGCACGCAACACAACTCCACGACCTGGTGCAGCAACTCCAATCGGACTTCACCGTCCTTTGGACAAAAACTTGGAAGACAAAATCCTACGCGGTGAGTACATTGACTTTACGTTGTTGCTGCCCGATTCTTTGACTCAGTCCCAGGTCCCCGACATCCAGCTCCATTTTGATGATTCGGTCCCGGGCTCCTCTTCCCCTCTCACTATGGTGCGGAAACGCAAGCCGACCATAGACACCTTCCACGAGTGGTTAGATGCATACACGGCGTATATGTTGGTCATTGTCGCCTCCTACCCTCGGAGATCGCTCGAGCTGCTCAAGTATCAGCAGATTATTAGCAGGGCGGCAACCTCATTTAAGGGCCTGGCTTTCCTCACGTACGATGAACAGTTCCGCCGCAGGGCCGCCTATGACCTGGGTATAAGCTGGGACCAGGTTAACTTAGAACTTTGGACGGTCACCTTCTCGGGCCTTACTAAGCCCCACTGTATTATCTGCTCTAGCCCGTACCACAGCCAGAGTGACTGCCCGAACGCTGACTCCTCCCGCCAGCAACCGAAGAGCGGCCCTGTCTGCTTCCACTTCAACCGGTCATCGGGATGCACCTCCAGTTCCTGCATGTTCCCGCACATCTGCCGCCGATGCCGGTCTTCCAGCCACTCCATCCTCAACTGTCCCAGCGGTCTCTCAAGAACCGGTCCGCGACGCCAGGGCTCCAGCAACACCAGCGACAGAAGCAAGAGATAAGGTCCACCTTCTTGCCACGAACTCTCATTTACCTCCCGTCTCCACTCCTATTAACGTAGATATCTTAGAAAGGGAACTTTCCCACCACCCCGACCCTAAATTTGTTCATGATTTAATTTCTGCCCTTCGGTATGGCGCACATGTCGGCTATACTGATCCTCGGAAACCCCGGGTATCTGGTAATTTGATATCTGCTATACAGCACACTGAGGTAGTTTCGTCTAATCTTAATAAGGAAATCCAGTTAGGTCGTGTGGTGGGCCCCTTTGATTCCTCTCCCATTCCCGACCTCCAGTGTCACCCTGTGGGTGTGGTGCCCAAGAAACATTCCTCGGAATGGCGTACCATCTACCATCTGTCATACCCGGAGGGGGATAGTATTAACGACCATATCCCTAAGGACCCATACGCCCTACAATATGTTCGGGTAGACGATGCCATACGTATCCTCCAGTCCCTGGGGCTGGGTTCTTTTATGGCAAAAACCGACCTTAAATCAGCCTTTCGCCTCATACCCATTAGGCATTTGCTGATTGTGCTAGTAAAAGTGGCATATTATGCTAGTGGCAGTGCTCGTTTTTTGCCCAAATTATGCTCAAATTATGCTCGCTTTTCAAAATTATGCTACTTTTTTAAAAAATTATTCTGTGCACAAACTTCACAACTCACAAGACAAGTTTGAAAATGTATTTTATTAACCCTGGCCTGACGTTCTGGGCCCGGTTGTTCAAAACCTGGGTAACTTTATCCGGTGGTTAGGCCTATACAGCGGATAAATCTGCTATCCAGCGGATAGTTATCCAGCGAACAAAAATAGGTTGCACAAAGCCTGGATAGTGTGGTGGATAACTATCCGCGGATAGCTTGCTAACCATCGCGTGTAGCAGAGCGTGACACAGTTTGCGCAAGGTTTTGCACTCAAATGGCCTCCAGTTACCATGGTAAAGTATGCAAATTTCGAGTAAACAATGAACTGTGCGCGCGCTAGCAGCGCGCGCTGGGTTTCAAAACAAATAAAAACAAATACAGTGAAAACTAAACCATGCAGTTTCTGACAAAGCCCTGGATAACAAATTTAACATTGAATAATCTCGCTCGTTTCTGAACCACGCAGTCCGGCTTGACTTCTCTAATTCGTTCTCTAACAGTTAATTAGCGCTTGTTATATTGAAGCATCACACTTGCTTGCAAGTAATCTGCAAGTGCACGATCTTGTTGATCATTGAATGAAGCTGCCAGGATGCTGAATACTCTCTCTGCGGCAGCAGACGATGGTTGGAACAACAGTATTTTCTTCACTGCCATGGACCAATTTGGGAGACGGTCTGCGTGGGCCTGCCACCACTCCACCTTCTTTTCCTCTTGTTCAATGACCACATCCTGAGCAGCAGTGACGTACTGTGGAAGCTCTCTAATTAGGCCATTGATAGTTGCATCATTGTCGAGGAAAGGGAAAATCCTTAGGGCTTCTACTGTAGCGGGTGTAGGCCTCATCCATTGAACGGCAACTGGACACATGATTCTTGCAGCTTTGAAGGCCGTGACTGTGTCATAGAGCTTCACGTTAAACTTCTGCAAGAACCAAAGTATAGCCGGCTGTACACAAGCTTTTGCCTTCCGTTCTAGATCCGCGGCTCTCTGAGTAGCATCTTCGTTGGCAATTGCGGCAGCAACTGCGCGTACATTAGGAAAGTGCGGAGCTTGGCATGCCTCGGCGACAGCCTTTAACTTCTCGTAGCATGAAAACACAAGGGGCCCGTCACCTTCCAAGTAGTATGTAGCTTTGACAAAATGCTCTCCTACATCAATGGTCACAGCCAACTCGAGCTTAAGATCGACAAGGCGCTGAGGATCTGAGAGTATAGCTCGAAGCTGTGCCACAATCTTTGGAGCAAGTTCTCTACTTCCGCATCATTCAGGAATCCAGCAACGTCTCCAAACTGCTCCAGTAGCTACCTGTAAACTTCCCATTTTGACCACCAGCGTGTTTCGCTATACGATTTCGGCTTTCGATCGGTTAGATCCTGCCATGCCAACTTTGCTTTATGTCTGTGACTGAATAAGCGTACCCACAGGTTTCCAAACTCCAAAAGAGTAGGAATTTCCAGATGTTTGCCAACATTATCGAGCGTGTGGGAAAAGCAGACAATGTTCAACATCTTTGGGAAGATGAATGCTATCCGATCCAATGCTGCTTGATTGACACTTGCTCCATCCCTCATCGCTGCAAGCAAAGAGTTCGCCTTGATCCCAAATTCAACGCAAAGGGCTTCGTTGAGAACTCTTGCTAGTTCTTCTGAATTCACCGACTTTGAGCAAATGTCAATTCTTATAAGACGCTGTGTTATCATCCAGTCATCATTAATAAAGCGAAGGATTATCGCAATAGCCTCACCTTGCCTGGTGCTCCCGTCAAATATTACTGAAACGTCCCTTGTCATATCTTCTCCTGGCAAAGACAGTTCCTTCTTTATTCTCTCAACTTCTTGCTTGAAAATAAGAGAAACATACTGTCCGAGATGCGCACTATGAGTGAGGCGATACCCATTTTTCTCTAGCAAAGGACGTAGCCTGTCTACCTTCCCGATTGGAATCCCTGCTTTCAAAAATTCCTCCACTACTTCCTGTCGGTATGCTTGCTCAGCCAACGGTAGCGTGTTGTCTTTACGAGTCTTCTCTCTGCTGAGTGCTTCGGCTATCGTTTGTTCTCTTAACCTTGATCTCTTCAGCGCATCTTTCCCTTTGGCATGTTTTCTTGAACTACAATGTGATGCTAAAATGCTCTTTTTGGATGATACAATTTCTCTGCAGGCATTGCAAAAGATCGTTGTGCCTCTGACACTCAGGTGCTGATCAGGGAACTGATTAATACGATCTTGCAAAGGGACATTTTTCACATTAGTGACATTACTCGTCCCCCTCCTCTTGTATTTTCCAGTGGTGGATTCGAGGCGTCTACCCCGGGCAAGTTGTGCAGGCTTTGGTCTATCCTCTCTGTTCTCGCTTCCTTGTAAACTATCTGGATGTAAGTTCACTGCACTTGACTCGTTTGGCGTGGCGGCCGCCATTTTGAAACGAGCACTGGGAGAAAGACTAAGGAGTCTGGGACCGAGACACAGACTTCTGGTTCCGTTTCATCGAATTCCCGCGGTATCTCAACACAACTAAAAAGCAATCGCAAAATAGGAGTGGAACCAACTGTTAATAGTAATCTATCATTTTTAGTAGCTGAGATCTTCGTTTTCTTGAATTATTCTAAAATTGTGCTATTAAGACAAGAAAATATACGGATTATGCTAGCAGTGCTACTTTTGGAAAAAGGGCAAAAATTATGCTCAATTCCTCAGATTATGCCAAAAATTATGCTAGCACAATCGGCAAGAGCCTAATACCCATACATCCTGCCGATTGGCATCTTTTGGGTATTTACTGGCAAAGCCAATATTATGTGGACCTATATCTCCCCTTCGGATTACGGAGTGCACCGTTCCTTTTTAACCTATTATCTGAGGCTTTGGAGTGGATTCTAAAGAACAACTACGGCTTAAAACATGTCCTGCACATTCTTGATGACTTTTTCATAGCCGAACCATCCCGTTTACAATGTGTGGTTCCAGAAAATATCCATACCCCCCCCCCCCCCCCCACGGAAGGTCACTGGAAATTCTGAGGGGGAGGGGGGTTCAAAGGCAGAAATTTCCGAGGGGAGTGGGGGGTTCATAGGAAGCTCCTTTTCCAGAGGGTGAAGAAACACGAAAAAATTGAAAGCAACGCGCGATTGCTCCCAAGCACGATGTAATACCTACATGTACGTAGGCTGTTTTGACCTTCAAAACTACGCAAATATGTTGACCGAAATGCCAAACTTTGCGACTTTGATTTGTGTGAAATTGCGGTAGACCTGATTTGCATATTCACGTTTACGGAAAATTGCGTGTCTCCTTGGCCTTCGGTGAACATTGCACCGTTTTTAATCCTTTCAATGGGAACGTTTTTTGTTAAACACCAAAGTTGTTTAAACAAATACAAAAATACTTTTATCGCGCAATCCAGCAAAGGGTTTTCAGCAGCTTTTCACTGGATATCATCAAGATAGAATTGTTGCGTTACATAAACAGTGACGCTCATAATTTGAAAAGGTCAGATTTCACGCGTTATGCAAATTTGATGCGTTTTTGAACTGAAACTAGAAGTTCAGCCTATATTAGCTATTTCTTACAAATTCTTATACAGTTGTCATTATCTTTGAGTTTCCATTTGACCTTCATTTACTATTTCAATTTTAAACAAAGGATAAAGTGCGGGAAGAAAGGTTCGATTTCTTATCCCTCTGTGCAATTTATTTTTAGACTCACGGTATGCAAATTCACTTGTTCATAATCCCAGGAAAAAAGCTGCTATTTTACTCTAATTCTCTTTCGAACATCATAACCGTCGATTTTTAGTGTAATTTACATTCAACAGTTTCGCTTTTGACGGCAGGTTTGAGCGTGGCAAACACAATTTCAATTCTCAAAATTTTGGCTTCGTTGTTTACGTCGCATTCGGCACGCAAATTATTCGCGGCAACCCTCGGCACCAACGTTGATAGAACGTTACAACACTCGGTTTGTGAAAAACATAGAACATTTCAAACCGGATAGCAAACATGCAAAATAGTATAGAACAATAACAAAGCGTTATATGTTGAAAATGGATGTTATAATAGTAAATGTTACAACAAAAACCATGTTCGCGTAACGTGGAAATTCCTGGGGGGAGGGGCCCCTTGGAACGGAAATTCCTAAGGGGTGGGGGGGATGCAAACCAAAAACCTTCCGTGGGAGGGGTATGGATATTTTCTGGAACCACACAATGTCTGTCTAGCTTTAGTACCTTACTCCGGGTTTTCTTGTCCGTTAATGCCCCTGTAGTCGCCTCCAAGACCCTGGGTCCTTCTCAAGTCCTAGAATTTATGGGTATTGAACTAGACTCCACCCGGATGGAAGCCAGGCTTCCCGCGGACAAACTCCAACGCACCCGGGATTTACTCAATTCATTTACTAAGCGTCGGTCGGTACTGCTGGTTGAGTTGCAGTCTCTGATTGGTACACTTCAAATCGCTTGCAAGGCTGTCATCCCCGGGCGCACTTTTCTACAACGCATGATCAACCTTACCCGGGGGGTGCCAAGCCGCTTCCACCATATCAGGCTAAACCAAGAGTTTTTTAAGGACCTTACCATGTGGAAAGCTTTTCTTGTGGGGCGGAATGGGCGTTCTTTCTTCTTAGACACTGCCATTACCCCTTCCCCGGACTTGGACTTGTACACTGATGCCGCAGGGTCGGTTGGTTTTGGGGGTTTTTTAACGGGAAATGGTTTCAGGGCAGGTGGCCCCCTCATATGCAACTCAGCAAAGCCCGGGGTATAAGCATTGAATGGCAGGAACTTTTCCCGATTGTGGTAGCATGTGCTATCTGGTTCCCGCATTTTTCCGGGAAGCGTATCCAATTTTGGTGCGATAACGAATCAGTCGTCGCTATCATCAATTCAGGCCATTCCAAGTCCCCCCGTATCATGGACCTTGTTAGGTTCCTTGTCCTCATATCCATGAAGCACAATTTCTTTGTTAGGGCTCGGCATGTCCCTGGGGTCCGTAACAATATTGCTGATGCCCTCTCACGCTTTCAGGATGCACGTTTTCGAGCGGCGGCTCCCACGGCCGACAGAATCCCTTGCACCATCCCGCCTTCGCTCATGACCCTTTAAGGGATGAAGTTCAAACCTACGCAACCTGGGGCTTGGCATGGTCTACCAACCGTACATACGGCTCTGGGGAAAAACGATTTATTCAGTTTTGTCTGATGAACAGGCTCATGTCTAATGATGGGGATATCCTACCCATCTCGGAAGGTACCCTTATCTATTTTGCCTCATATTTAGCTAGGACGGTTAAGCACAGTACCATCAAATTGTATTTAGCTGCCGTTCGCAACTTGCACATTTCATGTGGGCATGGAGACCCTCTCGTGGGCACATTATTGCTGAAAAAGGTCCTTAGGGGTATCCTTCGCTACCAGGGTAAGGCCCGTATACTCCGTCAACCTGTCACCCCGGGAGTGCTACTAGACATTCAACCCGTACTCTGCTCTTGGCTGGGAGAACGTGATTGCTGTATGGTTTGGGCTGCCTTTACTTTAGCCTTTTTTGTCTTTCTTCACTGTGGCGAGTTTACCTACCAAGGAACCTCTAAGTTTCGCCCTCAGTTCGACCTGTCTGCCGACTGTGTGTCATTTTATCCTAGTCTGGTATGCCCGCAGCAGATGTCTGTTTTCTTAAAGGCTTCTAAAACAGACTATTTTCGCACAGGACACTCGCTTGTAATCGCGTGTTCTCCTTCACCTATTTGCGCAGTGTCAGCTATGCGTGACTATTTTCTAGCCGCCCGCCCGCAGGGACCCCTTTTTTCTTTCCAGTCAGGTCGTTTTCTTACTAGGTCGGTGGTGGTTAACCTGCTTAGGGACGCGGCCCGTCGCGCCGTTCTGCCGTATCAATCTCTGAAAGGGCATAGTTTTCGCATTGGTGCCGCTTCTACCGCTGCTGCTGCAGGCTTACCAGACTGGTGAATTAAGGTTTTAGGAAGGTGGTCTTCGGACTCTTATCAGCTTTATATTAGAACACCAAAAAATGTCTTGCTGTCTGCTGCACCGCGGATGGCCAGTATTTCATTTCCTTGAATTTTAGGCTTGGCTTGCTTGGGGGGATACCTGCTTCGCATGTATCTGTGGCGGTTAAGTCTCGCAGCGACTTCCCCAAGCTTTGTTTTCGATCGGTTAGTTGCGTTATTTATGTTTTTTATCTGCCTTTTCTTGTCCGATCCAGCATGTGCCGGCGGTGTCGGCTCGTAGTGCTGGGGAGATAAGTAGGCTTGAGAAAGTCATAACTCTAGCACGATGCTGGCCGGAGGTCAGCTCGTAGTGCCATATGAGTTAGGCTTATAGATCGTCTTAGCTTTTGACCTGTCTACTTGTCCGATCCAGCGCGGTTTTGGCGCTGGGGAGATAAGTAGCCGTGTGGTCACGCAATGGAAGTCGTCTGTCACGCCGATCGCGGAGAGGTGTTCCCCCCTTTAACGCCAAATATTGTGTTGTTATTTTGTGTACTATGTTCGCATCTCTGTGCTCTATATTATTAAAAGGAACTGCGACATTAATAAAGCTTTACAGCAATCTGTAAAACGCAGTTAATGGAGCGAGACGAACTAAGCTTGTGTTGTTACATAGTAACTAGATTAACTCACGTAAGATGTACGTGACATGAATGTACCATTATTCCCTTTCTCTTCATGAATGTACAAAGGAGTACAAAGGGGATTCACTGATCAATGTTGCAATACTGTCTAGTAGTTTTACATCAAACGCTCTGTATTGTTAAAAACATAAATATCGCCATTCATGTCTCGTTCGAGCACTGCATGAGTTTACTATATGCATGGTACCTTACTTACTATTGGTCTACTTTGTGACGTCTGTCTAGGTATATAAGGCCTAGTTTAGGTCCAAAGTCACATTCACTAGCTGTCTTGCTAACTGTAAGGTTTTCCAAGGTTCTTTAAAAATTGTAATTCCCACCCTCCCTCCCTTTGGAGGATTCCTTACTGTAATCAATAAATTTGGGTTCACCACTCGGGTTTTGCTTTCGGTTAAGTCTCGCAGCGACTTCCCCAAGCTTTGTTTTCGATCGGTTAGTTGCATTATTTACGTTCTTTATCTGCCTATTCTTGTCCAATCCAGCACGTGCCGGCGGTGTCGGCTCGTAGTGCTGGGGAGATAAGTAGGCTTGAGAAAGTCATAACTCTAGCATGATGCTGGCCGGAGGTCAGCTCGTAGTGCCGTATGAGTTAGGCTTATAGATCGTCTTAGCTTTTGACCTGTCTACTTGTCCGATCCAGCGCAGTTTTGGCGCTGGGGAGATAAGTAGCCGTGTGGTCACGCAATGGAAGTCGTCTGTCACGCCGATCGCGGAGAGGTGTTCCCCCTTTAACGCCAAATATTGTGTTGTTATTTTGTGTACTATGTTCGCATCTCTGTACTCTATATTATTAAAAGGAACTGTGACATTAACCTCTTTTTGTCACCGTCATTCAGAAGTATTTTCGTGTTGAGTCTCTTTCGTCCTCAACATTCTCGGCTTTAATTCAACAAAACGCATTTGTGTCGAGTTTGTTTCGTATTCAAACTTCTCGGCCGTCATGCAGTAAATTATATCACTGAGAGCGTTTCCTCTTCAAAATTACCGGCCGCCAGTTGGCAAATAATTGTTTCTCTTGCTGTTTGCTTGTCTCGCCTTTGACCAAAGTAAATGTCATTTCGCCACAAAAATAAGCGTTGACGTGCAAATTCGCGTAACCCTTCGCATCGATTCCCGCTCAAACCAGAAGTAAAATTATAGGTCCGAAAGCAACCACAACCCCTATTCTTTAATTAGCGATTTGCCATGGCCGGTTGGCAAACAGACAAAAGAAACTTTACCACACAGAAAATTAAGCAAGGCTTTCGACTGGTGTTGTGTGAGATTGCTTAGTCCAATTCACTCTTCCCAGAGCACTTTTCACGGCTTTGTCAAAGACATCCTTCGAAAGAGAAACGTCCGTTATTGTGAACTTCACGAGCGTACCGAACGTGCCGTGGGCGCGTATGTAGTCAGCAATTTCTAACACAGCACATGCACACTGAGCAAAAACGGGAAAAACTGGTTTCAAACTGGACTGACTCATCTGTTTCGGTGGATGAGCGGCAAATCAAAGAAAGTCGAGGGGGCTGGCAGAGGTCCCTTCCTCTTCCCGACTTATCTAGGAAGATCGAAGGGCCTCTGCTCGCAGGGTACCAAAAAATATGACAGAAAGTAATTGTCAGTCAACTAATTTTTTTTCTTGTCTCATTAATAAAGAGTGAATTGGTACCTCTTAGGGGTAAAAATTTATGCAAGCCCACCCACAATTCAGAAATATTCTGGTACCTCTTAGGCAGGCAGTGTCTAGGTGCCCGGCAGCCGGGCACAGTTCTTTTAAGGCTAAATGCCCGGCAGTCCAAAATTTTGAAACAATTTCAAAGGAAAGCCTTTTTCAAACATTCTCAAAGTATTTCTGTATTTGTTTAGAATTGCCAAGTGATTCAGAAAAGTATTTCAGTTTTGTAGTTGACAAGGTTTCTGAGCTTGTGCATACTAGAAAATCATATGATTACAACACTTAGAAAATTTGTGGCCCCCCTTGCTTGCTACCTATACGGCATCTACCCTTCATACTTCAAATGGCTTAGAGTTTAATTTGTGGCTAGACCAGCTAGTCAGAAACTCACAGAATTTGGACAGAATTTGAAAATTTCAGACTGCCAGGCATTTAGCCTTAAAAGAACCATGCCCGGCTGCTGGGCACCTCTAGAGACACTGTCTTAATAATAATATTAGTGTGCTCACCACTCA
The DNA here is from genome assembly GCA_964017195.1 of Siderastrea radians. Classification (NCBI taxonomy): domain Eukaryota; kingdom Metazoa; phylum Cnidaria; class Anthozoa; order Scleractinia; family Rhizangiidae; genus Siderastrea; species Siderastrea radians. The sequence continues at coordinate 4,179,558 of OZ024900.1, forward strand.
TCATTAAGATTTATTAAGTAATTATTAAGGGGCAGGGGGGGGGGTGTAAGTCAGACCCTTGATCTACCACTGAGAAGTCTAGGGATGGGTTCATGTAAAAAATTTGTTTTGTGCCCATGCTGGCAGGAGAGACAAGCTATGGATTGCAATGGAGTTCTGTGGTGGAGGATCTATACAGGATGTTTATGTTGGTAAGTGCAAAAAAGTAAAATTTAAAAAAATAAGTTTTAACTTTGCCATAAGCCTCTTTCAAGACCAGGAAGTACTTGTCACACTGAATTATCAGTTGAGAAAATTTGGGGGAATTAAATTGGCAAATTGGCACTTTTCTTTGATATTTTTAGGAGGCAATTGATTATTGTGTTTAAGTGGTTTACAAGTCAGAGCTGTCTGGTACTCATGAAAAGGCTGGATTTTATGATCAAAAGTATAACGACATAAAATAAGCGCCCGTTGTTCTGAAGTTTGCTGAATGATATTACGAACGTGTGAGTCTGAAATTGGTGACAGTCATGTGGGGGGAATTTAATATATTTTTTGCAGATCCTTAAGTAATTTGCAAAATTGAAAGTCACAAAGATTTTGTGCGGGAGCATGCGTCGACACCCAATGCGTCGACACCCAATGGTCACTTGCCAACTTAGATAACCACACCTCATTAACATCACTATCACAATGAGTACTATTATTGTGTTATTCAGATTATGTACATTGTTGTAATTTTTTTTCTTTTTGCAGTGACTGGGCCATGTTCCGAGGCTCAAATTTCCTTTGTTTGTGTTGAAACACTTAAGGTACACTCTTTTGTTTGCTCAGCAGGATTCTTAATTTCCAAGTAATTATTAACAGTTCATGTGAAGTAAGAATCAAAATGACCTACATTATAAAATTCTTGAAACTTTAATAAGTATATACAGTATATACAGTATATACTTTTTGGTGCAAGTGACAAACAGAGAAAATTGCCTGCTGCGTGCATGAAGGGGAATCCCCAATTCCATAGATTTTACTTACCACAATCAAAAGTATGTTAGTTAATTCTTTATGAAATGTTGGATGAATGATGAACTTCATGTTGCAGATCCATGCACTACATAGACAGATTTCACTTTGGCTGTGAAAAACAACAACCTTTTACCACTGATTGTAGAATTTTCCTGACTTGTATGGTCTTGTTCAAAAAATGTTTTCCCTTGAATTTAATACAGGGTCTTGCCTATCTCCATGAGAAAAGCTTGATGCACAGGGATATTAAGGTAAATTAGTGAAGTTGTAAGTTAATTGAATGTCAAAAAATAACCAAATTGAATATACTGTAATTATTAAAATTTAAAATTAAAAAGAATTGTCTCTTGAATGTAGTAATATTGTAAAGAGAAGTTTCAATTTCATCACTGTTAGGGGTTAAAGGGTTAAAGTGTAAACTTGCTTGTATGTATTTTCCTTGCTTGGCACCATTTACGTCTAATTCCTCTGAGTTCTGATTGGTTCTTTTGTTGTTTGCATCTATTGTCAAAGTGATTACAGAAAATTTGGTTTCATTTGCTTTCAACTTTTAAAAGAGTTGTTGACCTTTTAATAATGGGTTGGATTTCTCTCCAGTTGGATTTCTTTTTGTCATAATAGTGTCATGTTTTAATGCTAAAATAATTTCTTCAGGGTGCAAATATCCTACTGTCGACCCAAGGTGATATCAAACTTGGTAAGCTGATCTAGTTGATCTAGTTTTCTATTTAACAATTAGATTATGAGCTCGAGATTTCTATCACGTGATAGTTGATGAGGCTGAAGGCCGAATCAATTATCACGCATAGAAATCGAGAGCGAATAATCTAATTGTTTTTAGCATAAATCTTGATTAATATTCCACTAAAGTGAAAAGTTTTACATCATTGCACTGTTATTTTGAAGTATAAGACTGTGCCTGCCACTCACCTTTTCGCTACTCACTATCTATCACGGAATAGATAGCGAGTAGGGTAGCCAATGAGATTGCAGCATTTATGACAGAACGCTAGTAGATTTATACTAAAAGAGAGTAGTTATCCATCAGCTCACAGCATCTTCCATGATGCAGTTCCTCTACAATAATGACACTCCCACATTACAGGTCACTTGGTCCCCTGAAGGTTAAAACTCACATGAATACATGCAAATACATCAAAACCTCCTGCTTCAGTACCCTTTAATCCCAAACCCGCCCTTTTTTGCTGGCTCCCACCTTTCTCCATTATTTCGATTGCAAAATATTATGCAATGTTTGTGTTTATTTTTTCCTATTTCTCCCACTTCCCATCACCTTGGGAATCCTGCTTCTAGGCCTAGCTACAAAAATCCCGAAAAATGGCCTAAAAATCTTTCCGGAATTTCTCCAAAAATGTTCTAAAAATCTCCGGTTTCAGTTCTAAAAATCCGATAAAACTCCTAAAAATCTCCAAAAATCCTATGATATTAAAAAAAAAACTGGGTGACCTGTGGTGAAAATTCTATGGCTTTGGTCAGTCTCAGCCAAATCAACAAGGCGAACAAGCTCTGCTGAGCCCGCCATTTTGAACTTACTAACAGCAAGGAATGCTGGATTATGGGTAAAACCACTGATGAGTACTGTGAGGCGGGAACAAAACATTGCAAACAAGGGCTTCAGGAT